>OY728136.1:1134131804-1135535137 GCA_963277665.1 Viscum album
TTTCTTGCCTTGTATACCTTACCATATGAGGGAATAGTTTCCCCAATAACTTACCAAGTCCCTCGCTACTAGTCGGAAGCCTCTGGCATTTGGGGAAATGCGCCTGAGGTCATGTGGAAAATCGGGTATGGGGCACCAGTGGAGGGGCTCCAGATTCGGGTTGTTAAATTATTAAATGGAATTATTTTATATCATGGATATCTGTTACCTCTATGATTTTGTATAGATATGGATTTGGAATATATCAGACTCAGAAGGCTTAGTAGTATGGGATAGTGTGAGCAGTGGGGTCCCTTGTCATGTCTTGGACATATGTTATGATGAGAGTCTATGACTAAATCATTATTTATGGGTTTCATTATAAATTTGAGAGGAGATGATGTGAAAAATTCATTTTTTATCATGGGTAGTTCACCAGGGAATCAACATGATGTATTTGGATTTACATCTCCAATATTGGTGGCTGGATATGGAAAGGGTGTAGCTATTTTTTACATGAGTTGTTTCTCATATAAAGAGGTACTAGAAAAAAAAACCAGTGACTAGCCATATTTTTATAGAAGTTACCCTTCCCTGAGTGGAAGTGAGATTAAGCCATTATGGATATCATGATAGATTTACTAGGTTATCTTTGAGGTAATGATGTTGTATGGGTTGTTGCTGAAAGGATCGTGAAGGTTGAAAATTTCAAGTCATTCTAGGAATCCATCAATGTTGATGATATGGTATTGTCATATATCAATGAGATATTATGGCTTTGTAGGGTCCCACACACTATCATTTTAGATATGGATTCTTGGTTTAATTCATGGTTCTACTAAGGCCTACAGGTGAAATCAGGTACACATGAGCTTCTGAGAACATAATACCCCTGGATAGATAGCTCATCAGAGTGCACAATTCAGGTGCTTGAGGACATGATTCAAGAATGCATCTTCGATTTAGGGGCCTCTTGGGAGATGCGTATACCATTTATTGAATTCACCTATAATAATCTCTTTAAGCATACTATACAGATGATGAATTTTGATTCTTAATGTCATAATCCATTCCGATCAAACATATGTCTATTAGAAGAAGGAGAGATAGATATGATTAGACTTAATCTTGTTCAATATACCACATAGTTGGTTATGTTGATTCAAAAACACATGGATACTATATAATCTTGATAGAAATCATACATATATTTTTCGCATGTGAACTGTGATGATTGGGGACATAGGATGGGTTTTATTTCATGTTTCACTAATTTTTGGACACTGATGGATTATGAGAGTGGGTAATAATTCTCCATGATATATCAAGTTGTGTGATATTTTAGAGAGATTGTGTTCAATATCCAATCAAATATAGTTACCTAAGTGGTACCAAACCATGAACAACATCTACCATGTATCTCAATTACGCAACTATAATTTAGTCATCTCACATTCCTTTCAGCCTGAGGAGGTTCATTTGTAGGATGATGCGTTCATTGAGAATCATACGATATATAATGTGTATTGTACCATGAAAGATATTAAAGGATGTTCATTCCCTTAGTACAGGTGATATGGGAGCATGACTTAGTACATGATGATACATGGTAGAGGGAGGATGATGTACGATCACAGTGGTTTGAGTCAATCATAGACACACTTCATCACAGTTAATTGTTAAATTTAGGGAGAAATTACTTTATGATAGGAATAGTTTAATAACCTAGATCTTATTTAAGGAATTAATATTTAAAATTCTATATGTAATCAATTTAAATGTATATATAATTCGTAATAAAAATTCCCATTATGGTCATGGGGGTTTTATTAGTGTATGTTACTGGTTTGGAGCCCAAAACCCAACCCTTTGGGTGAAACATTCTGAGAACATTGTGAGTGGAAACCATGGGGGGTAAGGATACACTGTTAGATAAAATAGTGCATGTATGGACTATGTAGAGTATTAGGCTACACAATTATTAAAGACCATGTGAAATTGGATACATGATCTTATATCGTTGTCTTCAATTTTGATAGTGAAGTTTTCATAGATTGAGAATAGTTCGACAAACCGTGTGGGGATACCATGCTGGGTGCCCCTCCCAAAAGCATTTCAATCATGGTTGGTGATATGTTTTTCCAAATGTGTAGACAACTAATTTGTACTAGTGTTTTGGGTTAATTTATGAAAATGAACCTAATTAATTATATATCTAACCCTTATTATTTTTTCTTCCATTGAACATCAGTTGAATCTTTTTAGAGATCATTTGGATTCATATTATATGATTTACCATTGGTTCTTCATTTGAGCACAGAATCAAGTTCCTCTCATCTCGTTGGAACTGCATTGGTATGATCTCAATATATTTTGTTTTATTCCTTATTGGGTTTTTTATCTACATTCATATTTACGATCAATCTAATTTTCCATATTTAAGGTTCTACATCTATTCATCAATTTTCACCCAATATGATCCAAATAAGGAGCTGATACTAGACGAGCTATAATGTATGGACTTATGATAGGTGGGCTCATTAGTTTAATATCAATTTAATGTGTTCATATATTCCATTTTTTCCACACACACATTTCTCAGGTGGCACCATGAACTGATTTTAAATCCTTTATATAAATAAATGGGTATCACCTATTAAATTAATGAGACCCGATTGTAATTATTTCAAGACCATGATCCTTGGTTTCAAAGAAACCATTGGGTGTGTCAGAAATTGAGTAAACCACCATAGGACATTCATGAATTTAGGTACCTTATAAGTGTGTCCATTTACATCTTTCCATTGAATGAGAATTTTAAATTAAATTTGTGAATTGAATTGTGAATTGGAATGTAAATTAAAGGTCAATATAAATTATAAATTGTTATTGAGTTTCCTAATGGGAAGGGATGAAATGAACATGAACCATGGACCATTCCTTTTAACAGTTGATTTATGGTACTGATGATTTTTTTAATGAAATATCCAAATATGTAATTTAGAGGGATGCCTTCCAATTATATACAAGAATTAAATCACCTTCTTTACTGAGTTTAAAATTTAATGTTCTCAGTGTTAACCTTGAAATTTTTTAATGAAGTTTATTAAATGTTATTAAATGTTATTTAATGATTATTTACCTTGGTTCATCTAGGGATTCAATATACAATTACATATATGAACTCAATAGGATTCTATATTTCTTATTCCCAAGTGACAGTTGGACTGCTTAAATGGTTTTCCAAGGATAGAGGCATGGGGGATAAATGTTATACATCGATTGATACATGGAATTCAACATGTATTCCCATGGATGGAATCAAAGTTAATTTGATCATTTATTCCATGGGTGATACTTGGGCTCCCTTAGTGGACTACTAAGGATGGAGTCAAATGGTAGGGTTGTTATACCACACCAAGAGTGTTACCCTATTCTTATGAGGATCTCCATGGACGAGCATGTAGGGTGTTGGATTGTATTATACCTCGATCCATAAATAGATTCCAAATGAATAATTCCTTGGGAGGGATCAGGTAATAAATGAATAAGGAATGAAATGAGTTACATGATGAATCCTCCAAGACAAAGAACAATCATGGAATTCAAACTATGTTTACTCCATATTGATGGTTTTTTTAAAATTATATTAATTGTTTTATCATGGGGGTGATTGGGAATTAGTCCAGGTATCAAGACTTACTAAAAATATTTTTAGTGATTATGTGAACTTGTTCATCAACTTGAACCTATAATTTATATGATTTTTACTTTAACTACTTCTTTGATTATTACATTACTTTAAGCATTGTTGCTGTAATATATATATATTCCCAGTCTATATGGTACTTAGCCATGGGTGGTTTCCTACTAGGAATATGACTCACACACTGTTTTTTCATCCTTTGGGTACCCAAATAGACTATATGGTTGCAAGTATGTACATTTGAAAGTACCCTACTAATGGTTCTTGATAGATTATTAGATTAATGGGAGCACATGACTGAGATAAGGATCATTATTATAGATGGGATGCAATTTGATTTTTTTACTTTTGAATCATGTATTATCCTGATGCTATGTATAATTTTAATGGATGTTATGTAGCAACATATGACATGAATTATCAGCATTATATATGTGACAGATTTATGGTATTATTTTTTGTTACATATTCCTTCTATTGTTCTATTTTATAAATGTTTTACTACTTCTTCTATTTTATTTTATTGATAATCCACGATTAAACATTTTAATAATTAGTGAATAGTATCCACACACTAACACACATAGGCCCTCACTTTTAGTCATTAGCCTCTCTCATTTGGGGAGCTGCTCTTGGGCCATGTAACCAACTTTTCTTGAGAGACCATTGAGTGATCTCTAGGGACATGATGTTACATGAGCGGATGGAGATGAGATATTGACGGAAAAAATTCATGTTTGATCAATCTTTTTTATCATTTCATTTTTAGAGGTGATGAATTAGATCATGCCCACTGGGCCATTTTGATATGGTTGGGTTTGTATGTTCAAGATCCTGATTTATTAGTTCGTTCTATGATGGTAGAGAGAGTTAATGATATGATCCCCAAATATGGTTACAGATATCCAAATAGTTGTTTATGAACATGATTCCACATATTAGTATTGATTTATTGTTTATTGATTGAGGGATGAACCAATGTTCTAGGCACATGGTGTAATATTTTCATATTACTGGAAGTGATGTCACATGTATGTGTTTGATGAATGACAGTGGCTCTATGAATTCCTAATATATTATACAGATATGGTGTGAGACCAATGATCTAGAAAACGATAGTATACTTGGATCTTAATGTTCTATAATGATTCTATGGTAATTGATTGTATACTAGTTGGATAGATGTTGGACTGATTCTCTACATCCATGGTTTAGTTCTAGACTTAGTCTCCTAGCATGATTAATTTGATATATGGTATAAGTGTCGGACTGAGGCTTTAGACATGATTAAATTGATATATGATTTAGGAACTAGATTTATGCTCCATGCATTATTGACATGTTATGTGGTTTAGGATTGGAATGATGCTCATGGAGTTTATTATATGATACATGAGATATATGGAAGCAGTTATAGGTTCATCGTCATGGGTGGCCTACTGAGATTTATTTCTCACCCCCATATGTGCATATCAGTGTGTATAAACACCTTATGTATGAATTAAGGTTGAGATTAGATGTCTAACGTATAAGGTATAGGCCAATGGTTTCCTGATATAGAAATATGATCATGTGTAGTGGATTGGTCAGGGTGGAGTATCTAGACATGGTACTAGTGACATTGAATGTTTTTTGTCCTGTAGTCAGCAAGAGGGCCTGATTTTCTTTTCAGTGACTTATTTTATATGTGATAAGAATAGTGCCTGATTGAGGATGTATATATGACATAGTTGAAATATAATTTACTATTTTTCATTTTTTACATCATGTTTTAGTTTCAGTTTACTTATTCTTCCACTTTCTATAATCTATATACTTTTGGGTTTTATTAATTATAGTTCTGCAGTATGATATGGGGGTACTGTCTCCATTGATAACCACCTTTTACCCCTACAAAAAGTCAAAATCTTCTGAAATATAAGTATTTACTATTTTGGTATTGCGGAGAGCCATCTCAGTGCCCTATTTTTAGAGGAATCCAGGTCATCATGTTACATACTCACTGATTTTATAACTAACTATTGAGAATATATATAATATAATGACAGTGTAATCCAATAGGATCCTTAAAGGAGTACCATATGTTGGTCGAAAGTGTATATATATATATTTATAAATGTATATGAGTATGTATTCATCCCAGAAATTTCAAAACTAATAGTAGACCAATATATACTTAAACCATAATATTACTACATCTCTATAAACATTGGTTTCATCAAAATAGTCCAGATATGATAATATGGGGAGTGATTAGTTGGTAAGAAGTTATATTTATACATAGAAATTGTATAGAAAATAAATTGAGTAATGGAGTGAATAAATCATTTGTATCCTCCATTCATTGGTTGGGTAACTACTTAATTGGTGAATTGTCGCCCTATAAGATTCATGATCCATTGATCATCCTATAGTGGTTAATTGATTGAAAATAAAAGTGTCCCATCATTCATTTATTCAAGTGTGTTTTCATGTAGATTAGTGATGTGTATTTAAAATTAAAACATGAGATCGATTAATCACTATTTTCACATATGTGGGACTGATAACAAAAAATATAAAATTAGTATTGGATTAAAATGAGTCACTCATTGATTCATCCCCATTGATAGGATTCCATGGGATACAGATAATTATATTTCATAAATCACTTTTAAAAAAAGATTCAATGTAAAAATATGGGGTAATCAAGAAAAATTTATTTTCTAGTCAGTGATTATATTACTCATATTAATAATAAAATTATTAATTATATCTAACCCTAAAATATATATTAATAATTTCATAGTTTTTTATAATAACCAATATATTTATTAGGTTTTACATTATTTTAATCTGTATTGGAATGCATCACTCACAATGGTAGTTTTATGATTACTAGAAGAATAATGGTGATTTAATCAACATATATAATTCTTGTATATTTTTAAATAATTAATTTTTTTTGAATATATCATTAATTTAAATTTGATATCATGACTGTAGTTCAATAGTGGTAAAATATCCATAATAATTTTGATAATATGTGTATTTAAAAAATATATTTTAATTGGTAAAGAAATTCGTTTTCTTGGATTATTCCCCAAATGGTAACTAATTCATTAATTAATTAGCACATTTTCTTCTAAAAACATTTTAAAACAATACATAGTTACTTTTTGTGTTTATGAATCATTATTTGAAGACCTTGGACATTAAAAATATACAAAATACGATTCCGATTATATAAACTAAATGAACATCGAACTAATGACATGAAAAATTCCATAATAGTTTGTAAACAAAACATGATAATACATTAATTAAAATTAATAATAAAATTAAATCATCAATGAAACTGGTTATTAATATAATTCAATTATTTTAGTGGTTAGAGTATGGATGGGTCATGTTGATACTTGAGGTAAATGGTTTTCATTTAAACCTTAAAAAATGTTCTGATGGTTTACACTCAACAAATTTTCACCAATATATTTTTCTATGTTTTCTATGATAATATATTTATATATTCCTATGACTAAATGTGGATTTATTCTATTAAATTTGACCACAATAAGTTTCTTTAAAAATTAATCATCTCAATGTTTCTACATTTTTAATTTTTTACTCACCTTATAATATTTTGATAAAAATGTCATCTTATTTTTTTGACCTCTTTTTCTAGTATTTACATCTATTTCAATTTATGATTATTTTTTTCCAGTTATTTATTATATAATATGTTATTGTCAATTCCAATTCACTGAGGAATATTAATTTTAAAATAAATGATATTTAACATGGAGAGTTTATATCTCTTTATCATAATGTGATGACATAAAAATTAGTGCTTATTGATTGAAATAAATTTTATGATTAAATAAATTATCCTCTGTGTTTTATTAAGTTTAAGGTACATGGGAGTTTAATATTATGAATAGTAAATACGATATATCTCTATCAAATTCATTGGGTAATGAATTATTTTTAAAATAACTTATGTTGTAATTATGTGATAACATTATTCCATTTTAATGATTATTTCGGTGAGTGATTTGAATATAATTTTCTCATAAGGATTCCTTTTTTTCTTATCATGAAATTAGTTTTAATGGTTATATTTGTAATTCATGAAATATGAAATTTATTATATGCGTAATGGAAATTTTTAATCATTTTGAAGGTAAATGATTGTTTTTAATGAAATATTAAGATTTTACTTATATTTAATGATTTCATAAATATATATTTTTTATTATAGAAAAATAAAATGTCCTTCCATTTTCAATTATTTATTATAATTTTTTTTACTCAAAATGGTGTTCCATGATGATTCTATTTTAATTTACAAAATCGTTTTTAATATGAGAGCATGGCTACATGATTAATGGAAATACTATAAAATTTCTAATATATATTTTATTAGAAATTTTTTTATTGTATTCATTTATACCCCTTACTAATTTTTAACCTCATTCCATGATTTTAAATCCTTTTTAATAGGTCCAAAGGATGGGTTGGTATTATTATGATGTCTAATACAAAATATGAGTTTTCAATCTTCAAAGAAGAAGGTATATATTTTAAAGCGTCTTTTTAGTGTCCAAAATTCCCATATATAAGGAAAATATGGGTTTTGATATAATTGATTTTTTAATTTTCTAAAGATAAATTGATGAATGGTCATGGGAATGTATATTATAAAATATTGACTAAAAATAATTATATTTTGAGAATGTATGGGATAAGTCATCATATTAGGGATTATAGATGGGTTTACTCATCTTTATACATTCAGATATATTAGGTTGTGGTAATTTAAGAGTTGTAGTTACAAACATGGGTAAATAATGTTTTAAATAATCATAATTATATGGTATCAAAATTATTTAGATGTTTTTATGGGATTTATATTATGAAGATATAAGTGATATTTTAGGACAAATTTATTGGGATGTATAAACAATATAAAATTGAAATATATATATATATATTTATTAGGTTTTAAATTTTATTTACTATGATTTGTATTGAAGAATAATGTAACTATAGTTTTGGGATACCTGATGGGATTGTACATTCATTAGTGTTGATGTAATAATAGTCAACTGAGATAAATTGTTATTTGATGTTGTGAAAATAAGATTATTAATATAGATAAATAGGGGGATTAAAAATTTATTTTGTGACTATATGACAAATGATATTTTTGGGAAAGGTTTAAATATTTTGAGAAAAATATATTATTATAATGTATTTGTCTTCAAAATGTGGAATTATGAGTGAGATTATTTTATTTTAAGATAAATGATAAATTGATTATTGGTAGTTATTGAAGGATCCGGGCACATCAAAAGTGTGGTTTGGAAGAAACCCAACATTTATTTTTACAATGATCAATGATTATTCTAGGATCAATATGATGATGAACTCCAGTCTTCATGTAATGCAATGAAAGATTTAGATAGAGAAGAAAGAGGCCTGAAACCATTAGAGAGGATCTTAAACATCAAGTATATAATTAATTTGATTTATGTTATAAAGAAAATATAACACATGGATCTTTAGTATTTTCATTCATTCATGATGTTGATCATCCAGAATGACCCTTCCAAATTATCTCATTTTTCATGTATGGATCCAAACTAGAATCCCTCTAGCAGTGATCCACACATGCTCTGATGGCCTCCGATCGACATCGCTCATTCTCTGGGTGCTAGTGCAGTGAAGGGAGTGTCTTGTGTCGGTTGTTCTTGGTCGGTTATTATTTGTCCATGAAGAACATCTCTCATTATTGATAGGTATAGAAGAGGGTTCGAGAGATAATTTTTTTGGCTTAACAATTATCAATTCACCAGGCGTGTGGTGTGGCGTTTGTCACAATAGGCCTACTTGTCTATTTATATACATGAAATTTCAGTTAAAATATATAATTTCATATCAAAAATTAAATACATGCATTTACATAGAGAAAACCTATTTTCATAATAATAATACCGCATGATTATTCATGATGGGAAAACTTGCGCAAAACAGAATTATAAAATAAAATTACGCGTCACAAAATATTAGCATTGTCATTATTATTTAATCTTCTTCCAAGAAGTTAAATAATTATTTATCATCTTGCTAATAATTATTTTACTACCGGACAGTCCTCGGTCCGCTCAAACCCCAATTCCATTTATTGAACACCCGAATAAATATATAAATAAATTATTCTCTTAAATAAATATTTAATTTAAAAACTAGTAAATAAATATATATTTGGTATTCAATAAAATAAATAAATATATTTTATTTAATTTATGCGATCATTTTAACTTGAATAAAATTATTCCACGTTATTTAGAATAATATTTATTTCTTTAATTAAATTCAAATAGAACTTAACCAGGACCACCAAAAACACTTAGTATGTGATCCTCTATAATTATTTCTCATTGGCATTATATGGGATTGCCTAATGTCTAACAGTACTGTCTAGACATGGGTCGAGGAACCAATGAGATTGAACATAAAGTCACTACAATGAAATCCACATACTAATTCCCACTATGTAATATAATCCCATTGTCGTGATATCTCTTAAAGCAGGTTTCATGATAGTTTAATCAACTTTTATGCATGATATGTCGTTCTTTGACTACATGAAATAATCTCATCGTTAAACAATGGCCATTGAATTTCATGCGACAATTCAATTTCAATCAAAGGGTCAAGATATCAACTTCCATAAATGTAAGGGACAAATCCGTCCTCGACTTATCCATTACTAACATGCCCCTCGTGATGCACGAAACTTACCTCTCGCCAATTGTCTGCATGATGGTTTTTGTCAGAAAACAAAAATGCGCGAGTTGTGGCACATATTAATGATAATATTAATGTCTAAGGATCATTAAAAATTCTCTCAGATAGAAATATCTGATGACACCAAAACTTGTGGAATTTCTACTAGCGGGTATATTCACCTAAACTCATATCTTTGAGAATACCAAGGGAGAACTTCATGAGAGGAAGTATCATCTACTTATGAGTACTCGAACATAACGGTCATCATGCTATGTGTCTAGTCATAGTATGTCGTCCAACAGTAGAACTATATTTATGAATATGGTTATATCATTTCAAGGTTCTCATCATAGTATGGAACTGTAATTACCTTATCAATGTATCAAATACTCAAGAAAATTATAGTCAGGAAGAATAATGAACAATATGTAATAAAACTTTAAATATCTATGTAATCAATGTAAACTCAGTTTGTTCTAGGACACCAACTCTCACAAACTCCTACTTAGAGTAGATCCATCTACATACGACATTCTATCTACTAGACCTCAAATGATTATCATGTTTATACTGAGTCAAGTCTTTAGTCATGGGGTCTGCCACATTGTCTTCTATAAAAAACACTGCTCACTGCAACTTCACCTCATTGATAAAATCCCTAAAGAGATGATACATCCGATGTTTGTGCTTCTTCTGCTGATGTGACCTTGGATCTTTTGGGAGAGCCACTGCTGCAATATTATCATAGTTTAGTGTGATGGGATCATTACTGCTATGTATCACATCTAGCTCCTGGATGAATCTTCACATCCAAACTACTTCTTTAACTACCTTAAAATCTGTAATATACACAGAATCTGCTATACAATCTACGACCACACACTGATTTGAGATCTTCCAACTCATTGCACCTCCATTAAATGTGAATATTTATCCCGTTTTCGACTTCCTTTCATCTTGATTTTTCTAGAAACTATAATATGCTTAACCTGTGATGAATTGTTCCTCATCTCCTCTATAAACCATTATCATATCCTTAGTATGACCTGTTGACTGCCATCCACTGGCAGTCACCTGGTTAATATTTATATCTACCTACCATACTCAATGCGTATGCGACATCCAGACTAATACATATCATGGAATACATGACTGACCCAATTGCTGATTCAGATGGAGTAATTTACATTTTTTTCATTCCCCATGAGTCTGAGGACACATTTTCTTGGAAAGATTAATTCTATGTAATTCTTTCAATAATCCCCTCTTGGATTGTTCTATATTGAATCACTTCAAGATCTTATCAACATAAGTACGTTGACATAGGACCAACAATCTCTTGGATCTATCACGATGGATCTTGATTCCAAGAATATACCCTGCCTCACCCAAGCCTTTCTTGGAGAAGCATTGATTCAACCATGCCTTAACAGACTGTAAGAATGTTATCTCGTTTCCAATAGGTAATATGTCATCAACATATACTTTTAGAAAATTGAATGCACTCCCACTAAAATGTTTTTACACACAAGGATCACATTCATTCTTGATAAAACCAAATACTTTTATAGCTTCATAAAAACAATGTTTCCATGACCTGGATGCTTGTATTAATCTATAAATGGATTTATGTAACTTTCATACCTTATTTTCATCCTTTGGAGTCATAAACCCTTCAGTTTGTGTCATGTAGACAACTTCATGAAGGTTACCATTAAGGACTGATGTTTTGACATCCATTTTCCAAATCTCATAGTCATGGGAATCCACAATGGCAATTAAAATTTTGATGGATGTCCACATTGAAACTGGTGAGAAAGTTTTATCGTAGTCAATTCATTGTCGTTGTTTAAACCCTTTTGCAACTAATCATTCTTATAGGTATGGAATTTTCCTTCCATGTCTGGTGTCTTCTTGAATTCCCATTTTCAGCCAATAGGATTTACATCAACTAAAGGATCTACCAAAATCCAGACATGGTTTTGGTACGTGGAATCCATTTACGAATTCATGGATTCCTGTCACATGTCAATGTCTATGCCACTTATTTCTTCATTGTCGGTTATTGGATCATTATTATCAACTAATAATGAGTCACCATCCTTGGTAACTATAAAATCGTACCATTCTGGTTCTATAACCTCCCTTATACTCCTATGTTGTACTTATGTCTCTCGAACAAATTCTTCTTCCACGGGGAATTGTTGAATCTATTCTTGTACCCACTCTTGTGCACCATAAGCCTTGACTTCATTGATGTTTATCTCGATCCCACTATATCTTTTGGAGATGTGCTCCCTCTTAAGGAATATGGAATGTCTTTCCACTATAACCTTTTTTCTGAGGGGTTGTATAGGTAATATCCCCTTATCTCCTTGAGGTATTTTAGAAATCTACACATTGTGCCTCGTGGTGTGAGTTTGTTTCCTAAATAGGCCTTAACAAATGCTTCACTACCCCACACTTGTAAATTCGATAATATGGCTTTTCTTCCACTCTAGAACTCATATAGAATACAATTTATCAATTTAGTTGGTACTAGGTTTAGTATGTGTGCCGATGTTTGTAACACATACCCTCAAAAGGATAATGGAAGATATGCATGGCTCATCATTGATCTCACCATGTCCAACAAGGTGTGGTTCCTCCTTTCACTTATATTATTCCATTGATGTGTGTAGGGTGGAGTGAGTTGGGATAGGCTCCCAAACTCTCATAAGTAATCAATGAAGTCTTGATTAAGATATTCCCCACCTCTGTCTGAGCAGAGTTTCTTAATCTTCTTACCGAGATGGATCTCAACCTCATTCTTGTATTCCATGAATTTATCAAATGAATCTGACTTATACCTCTTTAAGTAGATATGTCCATATCTTTGAAATTCATCACTAAAAGTTATGAAGTATGAATACCCACCCTGTCCATTATTTGGAAATGGTCCACTCACACAGGTATGAACCAATTCAAGAAACCCTTTATCCCTTTCCCATTTCCCACTAATTGGGGATTTTGTCATTTTACCTTATAAACATGCATGACATACACGATGTTGTTTTAGTTCAAAAGAATCTAAATATCCATCTTGATGTAACATTTTAATGCATTTCTTGTATACATGAAATAGATTGTAATTCCAATGTTGGGTGTGGTATGAGTCTTGTGAAGTATCTTTTTCATTGATTGCAATTACTTAGTTTGTGTAATCCCTTAAATAATGATCTTTGTATAAATGTTCCCTACCAATACAAATTCTGCCTTTATAAAGGAAGAAACATTCACTTCTAAACATGAAAAAATCCATATATATATAGTACGGATATATAAATTATGTATTTGGTTATATAAGGAATATAAAAAACAACCCTTTAACGTCAAGATCATCCTAGTTATCAATGTGAGGTGGTAGTCCCTCAAAGCTATAATAGAAAGTCTGACTCCATTAGTTGGTTGTAGATGTACCTCCCCTCAATCAATCTTCCTGAATCTACATGGTTCCTATATTTGGATACATATGTGGGAACCACAAGATGTATCTAATACACAATTTTTAGAAACAAATAGATTGCATTAAATAACAAATGTACCTGAAGCTTCTCCTTTATTCTTAGGATGGGTGTGGTTCTTCTTCTAGTGGTCCTTCTTGCAACATGGTAAACAAATATCCTTACGTTCCTTTGCCTCGACATTGATCTTCCATTTCATGTAAGGCTATCATAAATGTTTGGGAAAAAATCTCTTCTATTTATGTTTTCTATTATTAACCAGAAGGGAATAAGGATTTTCATACTTTATATCATTGTCCACCTGGAGAATGAGGATAAGAAGACTAGATAAAGACATCACAATGTTGTTTATATTGAAATTGACAACAATTTTAGTGACGGTCTGAGGGAGTGATGCAATAATGAGATCGGTGCCCATTATTTCGGGGAGTATAAACCCTAGAACCTCCAGGCGCTCAATGTAGCCAATGAGCTTGACTAGATGAGGCCCAACCGGTGAACCTTCTTCAGGCGTGCTCTGAAATAGGGCATTAGAGATCTCGAAACATTCTAGTATTACTCTCTCTAGGTAAAGACCATGGAGGTTCTCGATCATCCTATAAGAATCCATGTTTACATATGACTTCATGAACTCATTAGACATTGATGATAACATAAAACATTTAACATCTCCCACATAATTAATATATTTCTCATTGAATAAGAAATCCTCATTACTCACCTCTTTGGTAGGAGGATCAGGTAATATTGAATATAGCACATAAAGCTTCCGTTCAAGGCGTAGGAAAACCCAAAGGCATTTTAAACATTCCTAGAAGTTACTTTTGATGAGGATGTTGTCCTTATCCAGAATTGATCTCAAGGATATTGTGGTTGATGAAATTTTTATTTTTATTCTACAATTAAAATTACAGATCATAAGTAATTTTTTTATTACATTTTTTAGAAATAATTCAATTAAGTCTCCCACTATTTTGTCAAGTTCCTATGACCATAAACATTGAACTCAGAATGACTAGTTTCCATGACATTTTAGTGTAATGGATCCCTATCTCCTTCACGTAACACCAAAAATGGTTGGTTGAGCTATTATAAGCTATTTAGGTAGGTAGGTCTTTGACAACTACAGGCTTTCAGCTCTTTGATCTATTGAGGGGACTCCACAATTCTGAAGTCCTGACTTTGGATGTTCTAAACTCTTGCCTCCAACATTACACCACTTCTAGTAAGGAATAATCTTTTTGATGTAATATAGTTATGTAAATCCGAAACCATTCATAAGGGATTCTGGTATAAATGTAATTTTCCCAACAAGGGTTGGTCGAACACATTGATTTCTTGAATTTTTCCCTAAACCATGTAACAGAAGGCTTGGTCTGACATAGTGTTTTATTTGAGATATATTTATCACTTATGCGTGAATTTATTATTATCACATGCTTGTTAATTTTAAGTGGAACATACTTAAGTTATTAACCATGTCTTGATAATATTTATGCATTTGTCTGGTTTATTTTAGTTCCATCTTTCATGCTTGTTTAATTCATTAATTATGTGATCGTGAAAACACATACATTATGATAAAACGTGAAAATTACAAAAATAAAATAATGTAAATGGAATGATAATGAGCTTTTATAATGGTTATTTTATCTAGTGGTTGATAAACAAACCCTAACCTAGGAAAGAAACACCTTGAGCCTTTTGGGTTTTTGTTTATAGCTTCAACATGTCCACCTATGTATCTCTGGGGATTAGTTTCTTCTTGGCTCCAACTTCAACCGTCTCTACTAGCTTGGGAGTTCCATCCATTACTTATTCTTTTTTTAACACACATGTGTGGTGAGGGATAAAAAGGGGTTTCATATAAAAGAAACCTTGGGCATGTAGGCCATACATATTAATGAAGAGAAGGCTCACGGACCAACAAAATTTATTAAATAAATTAAAAGAAACCATCCACATAAAATGGTCTTTGTCTATCTCAATATAATCCATACATGAAATGACATTTATTCATAAATAAAACAAGAATTCAATTATTTAATCATTCTCGTTTACGATAAATCTTGATTGAAACAATTAATTATCATCTTCTATTAATAAAGTCTTTTACCTTAGAACATTTTATTGAATTTCCTTGAGATTATCATCCATAAAAATATTAAACAAGTAAATTAATTTAAAATTATCATTATACATAACTTGTAACATGGAAGAAATCCATGAAATTCCTATTCATAACTACCCAATGAGTAAAAATGAAAATTTTGTAGATGTTATATTAAACTCAAATATATATAACATCTATCACGTGTTGTGCCTCAAATTGTTTCCCACACGATGGTACACTTCTTAGGGGTTTTTTAAAATATAATAATAAATTTTAATAATTCAGAGTAATCTGTATGAGTGCACAATGTGTAATTCCAACTACATGGATTGTACTATTTTTCACCATAAAACCGAAGTAAATGCCTGGGGAAAAGACATGTGAGTGTACTTCGGAAATCTTTAGAGTATACGGCATGTCCCATTGGCCAGACGTCATGTAGTTCCTCGTTACATGGTCTCTAGCAGGGCTATCCGTGTATGGGGTACGCGGTCCAACCCTAACCCAAAGGGACTACTGATCCTTTCCATTTGGGCCACAAGACGTGTAATCCGGAAACCACATGCCACCTATTCTTGGTCAACACACAGGGTCATTTAAGACATAGAAAGACACCAACGCACAGTTTGATTGGGCAGACCTGTCCGATGCATTGAATTTGGACTACACGGCGTGTACTATCAAATACATGCCATGGGTTCTGGTGTTGTACGTCCAGGCATATTTGGAACCTCCAAAAGAGATCATCTATTTTATTTTAATCAAAATTGAATGAAAATATCATTTATATAATGTGAACGATAAACAAAATAGGTGGTATAGATCAAGAGATTCAGATTTGCAGAATGATTAACCTGAATTGAATCATATAAATTATTAAATTCGTAATTCATCAAAGAAATATTTAAATAAATATAAACTATGACCTAACCCCTCTGATACCACTTGAAGGTTCCCGGCGCAGCGGATGTGTGGAGGGGACGACACCCAACATTGATTTTTACCATGTTTAATGATTATTCCGAGATCAATACGACGATGAATGATAGTCTCCACAAAATATAATTGATGATTTAGATATAGAAGAAATAGGCCCAAAAACCATAGAGAGGATGTTTCACATCATGTTTATAATTAATTTAATTAATTTTATAAATACAAAAATAATACTTCGATCGTGGGTATTTTTCTACATTGATGATGTTGATCGCTTGACATGACCCTTCAAGGTTATCTTGTTTCACTTGTACGTATCCAAACTAGAATCCCTCTAGTGGTGATCCACACATGCTCTGATGGCCTTCGATCGATACTGCTCGTTTTCTAGGTGCTAGTGTGGTGAAGCGAGTGTCTTGTGTCAGTCATTCTTGATCACATGTTCTTCATCCTTGAAGAATTTATCTCATTCCTAACAGGGGAGAGAAGGGTATTCGAGTGAGAAATTTTTTGGCTCAACAATTATCAATTCACTAGGAGTGTGTTGTGGTGTATGGCACAATAGGCCCGCTGGTATATTTATATACATGGAATTTCAATTACAATTTTTAATTTCATAGAAAAAATTAAATAAATTCATACACGTTTAAAAAAACCATTATCATTATAATAATATCGCATCATTATTCATGGTGTGCCAACTTGCGCAAAACGGAATTATAAAATAAAATTTTGTGTCAAAAAATTATAGCAGCATCATTGTTATTTTAACTTGTGCCAACACGTTAAATAATTATTTATCATCTTGAAAATAATTATTTTACTGCCAGATCGACCATGGTCTGCTCGAACTACACTTTCATTTATTGAATACCCGAATAAATAAATAAATAATTTATTCTCTTAAATAAATATATTATTTACGAACTAGTAAATAAATATTTATTAAATGTTCAATTAAATAAAGAGATACATTTTATTTAATTTATGAGATCATTTTTACTTGAATAAAATTATTCCATGATCATGAGAATATTATTTATTTCATAAATTAAATTCAAATCGAATTTAACTTAGAAAAAAAAACAAAATCTGTGACCCTCTTGGATTTTTCCCATCGGCATTATGTTGGCTTGCCTATTTTCCAAGAGTACTGTCTAGCAATGGGTCAAGGTACCCATGATAAAGTATGTAAAGTTGCAACAACATTATCCAAATACGAACGCTCACAATGTAATATAATCCCTTTTCCCAATATCTTTTCAAGCATGTTTCATGATAGTTTCATCAACTTTTATTCTTAAAATCTCATTCTTTGACTACCTGAAATAAACTCATCATTACACCATGGGAATAGTATTTTGCACGACAGTTTTATTTCAATAAAAGGGACCAGATATCAAAATCCATAAATGGAATGAATAAATCCTTTCTCAACTTATCCATTAATAATATTCCACTCATGATGCACCCAACTTACACTACTTCCCTCCAAATGTCTGCATGATAGTTTTCATCAGTATATAAGAGTACGCAAGTCGTGACATGTATACATGATAATAATATTGTCTAAGGATCGTACACATGCTCGCAGGTTGAAACATCTGATGTCCCCAAAACATGTGAAATTCCTATTAAAAGCATGTTCTCATAATATCATATCTTAGAGATTACCACGTGCAAAGTTAATGAGAGGACGTCTCATATGCTTACGATTACTTGCACCAAATAGTCTGTATGATATGTGTCCAATCAATAGTATGTCATCTAACCGTAGAACTATATTTAAGAATATTTTTATATCATTTCAAGGTTTTCATCATAGCGGCGAACTTCTATGACCTTATCAATGAATCAAATACTCTAGAGAATTATAGTCACGCAAAAAGATGGACAATATGTAATAATATATTAAATATCTATGTAATATAAGTAAAAGATATTGGTTCTAGGACACCAACTCTTACAAACTCTCACTTGGACTAGAGGAAACTACCTATGACTTTCTATCATCTAGACTTCACATGATGGTCATTTTTCTGCTAAGTCAAGGATTTTTTCAATGGGTCTACCACGTTGTCTTCTATGGAAATACTTCTCACTAAAACCTCACCTCTCATAGAAAAATACCTCATGAGATGATAATTCTGAATTATGTTCTTCATTTGTTGATTTGACCTCAGATCTTTTGTGAGAGCCACCACTGTTGTATTATCACAGTATAGTGTGATGGGATCTTTACTGCTTGGTATCGCATCTATCTTCTGGATGAAGTTTCACATCCAAATTTCTTCTTTAACTACCTAAAAAGCTACGATATACTCTGAATCTACTGCAGAATCTTTCACCACACTTTGCTTTGAGCTCTTCCAGCTCACTACACCTCCTTTCAAAGTGAAGATGTATCCCGTTTGCGAATTTATATCATCTTTATCAGTCGAGAAGCTATCATCTGCATATCCTATGAGGGCTTGTTCCTCATATGTTCCATAAACCAAGATGATATCCTTAGTACGCCTTAGATACTTTCGTATCATCTTGACTGCCATCCAATAGAGGTCATCTAGGTTAACTTGATATTTTCCTACCACACTCAATGCTTGGTGACATCCAGTCTTGTACATATCACAACATACATGAATGCCCCAATCGTTGATGTGTATGAATTCCTTTCCATTATCGTTCTTTCCTCATATGTATGAGGATACAAATTCTTGGAATTATAAATGCCACGGGATGATGGAAACAATCCACTCTTGGATTGTTCTACACTGAATCTCTTCAGTATCTTATCAATGTATGTATTTTGACTTAGTCCCAGCAATCACATGGAACATTCACAATGGATATTGATCCCAATAAAATATAGTGCCTCACCCAAGTCATCATGTAGAAGCATTGATTCAACCATGCCTTAACAGACAGTAATACTGGTATCTCGTTTCCAATAAGTAATATGTCATTAATATACAATATTAGGAAAATGACTTCACACCCACTAAATAGTTTCTATACACAAGGCTCACATTCATTCATGATTAAACCAAATTCTTTTATGGATTAATAAAAACGAATGTTCCATGACCTGGATGTTTAATTTAATCCAGAAATAGATTTTTGCAATATTCATACCTTATTGGCATCCTTTGGATTCACAAACTCTTCATGTTGTATCATGTATACATCATCCTGAAGGTTCCCAATAAGGAATGATTTTTTTTCAAAAATTTTCCAAATATCATAGTCATGGTAAGATTCAATGGAAGATAGAATTATGATGTATGACAGTAATGGAACTGGTGAGAAGGTTTCATCGTAGTCAATTACTTAACGTTGTTTAAATCCTTTTGCATCCATTCATGCATTATAGGTACTAGATTGTCCTCCCATGTCCAATTTCATATTGAAATCCAATTTTCATCCAAGAGGAATTACATCAAAAAAAGAATCTACCAAAATCCAAACTTACTTTTGGTACATGGAATCCATTTCAGAATTCAAGGATTCTTTCCACATAGAAACGTTTATGACACTTAATGATTCCTTGAAGGTTAGAGGATCGTTATTATCAACAAATAATGAGTCACCATTGACGGTAAATAGAAAACTGTACCATTCTAGTTTTATAACCTCTCTTGTACTCTTATAGTGTACTTATGTCTCTAGAATAGAATCTTCTTCCACAAGGCTTTGTGGAAAGAGTTTTTGTACCAACACTTGTTTACCTTGAGCCTCGACTTCATCAAATCCTATCTTGCTCCCACTATCTATTTTGTATATTTTCTCCCCCTCATGGGATATATAATTTCATGCCACAATAACAATATTTATGAGGGTTTGTATAAGTAATATCCCTTTGTTTCATTGGGGTATCCTATAAAGGTAAACTTTATGCCTTGGTGTGCAAGGTTTTTACATGAAGAGTCCTTAACAAATGCATCGCTACACCACAAATGTAAATTTGATAACAATGCTTTTCATCCACTCTAGAACTTGTATGGAATACCATTTATCGATTTAGATAGTACTTGATTTAGTATGTATGTTGTTGTTTTTAATGAATACCCCCAAAAGGATATTGGAAGTCTTGCATGACACATCATTTTTCTCACCATGTTAAACAAGGAGTGGTTCCTCCATTCACATAAACAATTCCATTGTGGGGTGTAAGGAGGAGTGAGTTGGGATAGGATCCCAAACTCTCGTAAGTAATCAATGAAGTCCTTATTTAGATATTCACCACCACGGTCTGATTGGAGTTTCTTAATCTTCTTACCAAATTGTTTCTCAACCTCTTTATGGTATTCCATGCATTTATCAAAGTAATCCGACTAATACATCATTATGTAGATATATCCAAATATACTAAAATCATCAGTAAATGAAATGATGTATGATTACCCACCCCAAGATTCAATTGGAAATGGTCCACACATATTGGTATGAAGCAATTAATCAAGATATTTATCCATTTCACCATTCCCACCAAATGTGGCTTTGGTCATTTTACCTTGTAAACATGCATGAAATACGCCAAGTGGATTTAGTTCAAATTAATCTTAATATTCATCTTGATGTAAATTTTTCAAGCGTATCTCATTTACATGACCTATCCAAAGATTCCAAAGTTGGGTGTGGTACGATTCTTGTGATGTATCTTTATCATCGATTTCCATTACTTGGTTTCTGTAATCCGACACATAAAGACCGTTGTATAAATGTGCCCTACCAAACAACATTATATCTCTATAGAAGAAGAAACATTCATTTCCAAATATGAAAATGAATCCATCTATATCTTGTCTGGATAAAAATATTATGTTTTTGGTTATAGAGGGAACATAAAAACATCCCTTTATCCCCATGATGATCAAAGTTGGCAACGTGAGGTGGTAGTCCCCGACAGCTACAACAGCAAGTCTGGCTCCGTATGCTGCTCGTAGATCTAACTCCTCTCGATAAATCTTCCTGAATCTACATGGTTATTGTAATTGGATACATATATGATCACCACAAGATGTATATAATACCTCACTTTTAGAAACATATAGATTTCATTCGATAACAAATGCACTTGAAGATTCCCCTTGCCTCTTAAGATGGGTGGAGTTCTTCTTCTAGTGGTCCTTATTTCCAATTTGGAAATAAACACCCTCATGTTCCCTTGCCTCCTCTTTGATCATCATTTTCATTAATGGTCATGAAGAAGCTTTGGGCTTAAATATCTTCGCCTTCCCTTTCCTATTATTCACCATAAAGAGATAAGGATTTTCGGGCTTCATATCATTGTCCACTTCGCAAATGAGGATAAGAAGATCCGATAGAGACTTCCAAATGTTGTTCATATTGAAATTGACAACAAAGTTAGAGAAGATCAGAATGAGTGATGTGAGAATGAGATAGGTGCCCAATTCATCGTGGAGTTTAAACCCTAGAACCTCCAAGAGCTCAATGTGGCCAATGAGCTGGACTACATGAGGCCCAGTTGGGGAACCTTCTCCAAGATTACTCTAAAATATTTCCTTAGAGATCTCAAAACTATCTTGTCTTTCTCTCACAGGGTAAAGACCACGGAGGAGCTGAAGCATGCTATAAGAATCCATGTTTTCATGAGAAATCATGAGCTCAAAAGACATTTATGATAAAATAAATCATTGAATGTCTACCGCATTGTTCATATGTTTCCCATAGACCAGGAAATCCTCATCACCTGCCGCTATGGTAGGTGGATCAGGTAATGATAACACCTGCATATAAGACTTCCGTTCATGGCAGAGGATAACCCAAAGGCATCTAAACCATTCCTAGAAGTTACTGCTGCTGAGGATGTTGTCATTATCCAGAATTGATCGTAAGGATATTGTGGTTGACAAGATTTTCATATTTATACTACAATTAAAAGAGCATATCATTAATTATTTCATGATTACATTTTATGAGAAATAATTTTATTTTTTCTCCCACTATTTTATCAAGTCCCAATGTCCCTCACCATTGAACTCGGAATATTTAGTTTCCAAGACATTTTAGTGGAAAGGATCCATATTCCCCATCACATAACCCCAACAAGGGTTGGTCGAGATATTATAAGTTATTTAGGTAGGCAGGTCATTGCCAACTATGGGCTTGCAACTCCTTGATCTATTGAGTGGAATCCTCAATCATGAAATATTAAATTTGGATTGCCTCAACTATTTCCTCCAATATTATACCTAGTCTAACATGGGATAATCTTCTTGATGTAATACAGTTAAGTAAACCTGAATCCCTTCATAAGGGCTTCCAGTATAAAAGTAAGTGTCCCAAAAAGGGTTTGTAAAACACATAGTTTTATTGAGTTTTTTCCTTAATCAAGTAACAAGGGCCTCAATCTTAGGCTTTGGGCAAATGCCATCAGGTTTTCTAGAATGGGGGTTTCATTCGGTCTCTTTCAGACGTATGCCTCTCTTTCTTCCCCAACATCAGCGTCTCTCTGAAGGTACCTGGAATATTTCATGGTCATCTAGTGGTTCTGATCTATCCACAGTAATTCTCTGAAGCTTCTTCGCTTCTATCTACTGATCTGTTGGAAATGTTCATTCGGTACCGGCCTCTTGTGGAGATGTTTGATAGGTATGTGAACGATGAATGGGTTTTAAGACATCACGTGGTAGTCAGGATCCTTGGGCTGTGAAAAATCCTCATTTTTTCACTAATGAGGATGATCTGGCTCAAGCCTGGTCCAGAGCAAGCAGATCCATTCAGGGTTTCCATTTCCTTATCCTTCGATGGTTGTTTGATCTTCATATGAATTGAGACCTATATACTACAAAAATTTGTCTTCAACTTCTTGGTCTATCTCTACCTTTCCAGAACCCAACTCTCATTCATTCAATTGGAAATTCTATCGGTCACTTATTGTGAGCTGATCGTTGTACCAATTCCTTGATCCACCCCATTGTAGTGAGCATTTGTGTCGAAATGTAACTCTACCAGACCCCACCAGAGGTGGTGTGGATTGTGACTGTGGGAGAATACATGTACGCACAATACGTTATTTATGACTCATGGTCATGTTTTTATTCCAAATGTTCTAGGTAGGGCCACTACAATTCGAAGTGTCACAAAAGGGAATGGAATGAGGGTCTGGTCGAACCTCCTGTTATGTCCGAAGGGCCCACTGTGATCAATGGAGTTTTCCATGTACGTTCTACTAATCCAGGTGAGTGCGAGAAGGGGTGCAGGGAGGTCTCTTCTATGGGTCTTCCCCCTCCCCAGTTTTCCCCAACAGACACTGTCAAGGATGTCTAGGAGCATGAGACCACAATAGAGGTCCCTCTTGTTTTGAGGAGGGAGGGTTATTCGGGATCGTTGAAGAGGGATCTCCCTAAAAATTCAGTACCTCGGGTTTTAGAAATATTTGAAAGGATGAGATAGGATATGGTTATGAACCCTTTTTCAAGTGGATCGGGGTCAGCATTGCAGTTGATTAGGGCTAGTTCGGTGGAGAAGAGCCCCCACCATGATGTTGTTCCAGCCAGGTAGTTGGAATCCTCCCAATTGGCCCGTGGTGCAGCTGCGTGTTTGGAGGTCCCTACTCCAGATGTTATTGGGAAACCCCCATAATGAGAGATAGGAGGTTTCATGGAATCTTCTATAATTCATGGGCTGAGGTTATGAACAGCCTCGAGTATTAGAGGTTTACGAGAAGGTATTCCAAACCAATTCAACATATGCTGATATGGTGATTTTTGGTGGACTAGATACCTGCTCTTTTAATTGGTTTGTAGTGTTGGGAGTTGAAGAGAAATATGTGGTTGATTAAGGGGATGAAGAGGAGGCTTCCCCTAGAGAGTTTAGGGAGTTTTACTCGGATTCCCCTGATGAGCCCAATGAAATGAGACTAGCATAGGAATTTATCAGATTCTTTGTAACGACCCAAAGTTTTTCAATAGAAAATTCCCTTCTTATATCTATGTCATAAAAACACAAAATAATGAACTTCTAAGTGATAAGTGACCTTTAAACATAATTTTTTTCACCCCTATGTTTGGAATTTTTTAAAAAATATGACATACACAGTTGTGTTCAAGACAGTTTTTGGAGTCTAATGAAACAAAAATAAATTTTGGTGAATAGTAACCTACCCTTATGAATAGTAACCTACCCTTATGAATAGTAATATGAACCTTATGAATAGTAAATTCGAGTAACTTTACCTATGAATAATAAAATAAAATTTAGACATCATAGAAAGTGATAATTTGACCTTAGTAAATGTTTTTGGTATTTTATAAGTCATAAATAATTAATTATAATTAATTAATTAGTTTAAAAGAATATTTATTTTCCTGATATATATTCATAAATTATTGAATCAATTTCTAATAGTTTTTAGATAATTTTATAAGACCCTAAGTAATTTTTGAAGGAATTGCAAAATTAGTTTTAATTTTTAAAACTGTTTTTTTAAGTAAATTATGAATTTAATTAAATATTAAATTAATAATATTTAGAAAATTGTTTTTGAAAAATGGACTTCATTTTTGTATTCTACATGTCGAAAAATGGTTGGGGTAATATTTGGGGATTTTTCTAAGATACTTGAATTTTTGATGAATAGTAGAATACATTAATTTATCGTATAAATACATTTTAATTAAAACCCACTATTCCTCACATCACAAGTGATGTAAGCACCCAAATCCAGAATTCACAAGTCAATTTTACTATTCTTAGTCATCCAAGACTCACTATTCCTTGTCTTGGGTGAAATTAATAAACTAATCAATTTTATATTAAGGAAACCCCTCTCCCCTCCACTATAAAAGCCACCCTTCACTCCCTCTTTTCCTCACACCTCTCAAGCTCCAAGCCTTCTCTAAATTCTTCCAAAACACCATACCTAGCTCATCCCCCACGTCCAAAAGCTTCTGGTCTCATCAAAAGACCAATCCTAGCTTCCTTAAATAGGATGTGAAGAGGAGGATTCTAAAGGTAATTTCTCTCTCTCTTCTCCTTTAATTTCCTTTCAAGTTCAAGTTCCTTTCTTGATCTCTCTCTATCTATCTTCATCCAAATATTTCATTAAATCTAGTATTATATGTATACTGTAATATTATGATGCTAATGTTATATTATATCTCCCCACACCCTTTCCCCATTCCTTTTATTTTATTAAAGAGAACGTTGTTCATGTGGTGATAATTTATCACCTTCAAAAACAACATGCTCTCTTCTTCCATTTATACCTTCAATATGGTCATGAAACCATTTTTATGGGTGAACCAGAATGTTTTATATGTATTATTTTCTATTTTATGTTCTGGAAATAACCTATGGCCATACAACTAAGTGAAAAGTTAAAATGAGTTGGTTGTGATCCAAAAACCGCTCAAATTAGCCCAAATAATCTTCATTTAATTCTTATCTAATGATTCGGCCACATGGATCTAATATAACTCATTATAAAATCATTAAAGATTATTTAATATCATTAATTTCATGTAATATCAGTTCTGGATGTTTACCCATGATCTACGCAAACATCAAATTAAGAATACAAGTGGACCGCTCAAGAAAACCATGAAAAAGAACATCCCCGAACAATGTTTTTAAACTCTATAAGTCAACCAAAGGAACATAATATGAAATAATGAAACCAGAATGAACTCTATTAATGTATAAAAGATTCTTGAATTTCTAATTAATGAATATAATGTCATTATACAGGACATTAAAGAGAAGGAGGCATTCGAGTACAAGGTAAGGGGAAATCTCGAACCCAATTTTCTTCCTTCGGGTTCTCCCTATTTCACTCCATTTTTGATATGGTTACTCCTCAAAGGTCTTTTGTTAATCTTTTCCTTTACTTTTATGGGATATACATGTTTGTCATTGGTTTTTATGTCCATCAAAATTTTTCCAAAAGAACTCTTCTTTCAAGATCTCACCTTTTACCTCTCATTCAAGGTTGATTGTTCTTATATCAAGTATGTTGTTCCCTCTTTCTTTTGGGAACCCAAAGCTTATGAATGTGTAATTATGAGATGAAACCCATTCCTTTACATGGGTTATTTATTTAAATGTTTGATATGTGTTCTTTGTGGCAAGCATGATAATGATAATGTTATGATGTGACGGGTGCGCCCATAATTATATAGCGCAATATGAATGTTTAAATATAACGGGTGCGCCCAGAATTATATAGCGCTTCAATGCATTGGGTAAATTGATGAATCTCATGAGTAAATGTGAAATGATGCGTGAACATGATGCTAGCTTTGTTCACAAATATGTGTAGTAGTTAACCACTAAGACATGATGTTTCATTTTTATTCTTTTCCACATCTCAAGTTTATTGTTTATGCTCCACTCATGTTCAAGATCTTTTTCCTATGTCATGATTATTCTCACCCCATGCTATATTGTTCTTATCTATCCTCTTACTGGGCATTTAGCTCACCCCTTTTGATGTATATCATCAGGTGGCTACATGTACTAAGGATAGGACAAGTGCTACTAAGAAGCTATAGAAGAAGAGATTAAAGAATTTTTATGCTTGATATTGTACTTGTTATGTGTAGTCCTAGTTTTTCCAAGACACTAAACCTCTGGATCCTCCATGTTTAATACTATTATGTTGTTTATGTTTGAAATGATGTAATAGTAATGTAAGAAAAGGCCGGGTCACTATAGTTGGTATCAAAGGAAAGGTTTAGTTAATTTGGGAATTAGGATTAGTGAACCCTAAAGAAAACCTCTAGCATGAGACTAAGTACAAATATGAACACAAGGATATTTACCTAGGGATACCATATGTTAAGTTTTTGGTATAATTGTTTAAAAGGATAAGTTATTCATGACTTGTTTACTTATTTTTTGTTCTAACCTTTTCTATTTTATAAAATGGTGGGAACCGGGAGAAATCAGGCCAACAACTCTTGCGAAGGACAATGCAACGATTGCCCGAACGACATCCCCAATGATTTTGGAGGTGGAGTTCAAAACTTCATGGCGATGCTTACCCAATTATCCCGGGTTATGAATAATATCCATAATAATGTAGAACGTCCTCCTTCACCAAAGAGGGAGTAGCTAGCTATCGAATGTTTTATGCGGCAACAACCACCAACGTTTTGTGGATCTTCCGATCCACTAGTTGCGGAACAGTGGGTCAACACCATGGAGAATATCTTTTCTGTTCTTCACTGTTCTGAGATGGAGAAGGTGAATCTAGCCATTTATCGTCCAGATGGCTAAGTTGATCAATGGTGGGATTTGATTAAAAACACCAAGCCAAGGGAGGAAATTGAAGAGATGGAATTGGAAGACTTTAAGATAATGTTTCTTAATAAGTACTTCCCAAGAACTCTTCTCACGAAGATGGAGAGAGAATTCACATAGCTCAAGCAAAAAGAAGGAGAATCTGTCACAACCTATGAAGAAAATTTCACAAGGCTCGCAAGGTATGCTTCGGGTTTTGTTATCAACAATGATAGCAAAATTGACAGATTCTTTAGTGGATTAAAACCACATCTTCGAAAAGCTCTTGCAATTCGAGACTTTGGGAGTTATGAAGATGTTTTTTGGTGTGCTCTCACAGTGGAGATGGAGTTTGGAGAATGGTCCCATGGATATGGTGATATGAAAAGAAATATGGAGTGTCATGCTGGTGGATCTAATGATAAAGATGGGAAGAAAACACAACGACCCACTTTCCAAAAATGTGGGAAGTTTCACAATGGGAACTGCCCCAAAGGGACGGGTAAATGATTCAAGTGTGGGAAAGAAGGACACCTTGCTCATGAGTGTATAAGAGACATGAAAAGGAAGGATAATGTAGCCGATGAAAGGAGAGAACCACTCGTGGTTCAATGCTACAACTTTAAGGAGCTAGGGAACTATTCAAACCAGTGCACTAAACCTCGTGCTCTCGAGGGTAATCAGCGCCAACAACCACCAAAACCAAATGAACAAGGGAAGGCTTATGCCATCACTAATGCGGAGGTGGAACATGATAATGAAGTCGTACAAGTTACACTGCCTATTCAATCAAGAATGGAAAAAGTATTATTTGATTCTGGTTCTACTCATTCCTTTATATCTTGCAAGTTTCTTAGAACTATAGAATCGAAGCCCCAAAACCATGAAGTAGAGATATCTGTAAAAACACCAAGTGGTGCAATCATTGCAACCCAAGTGTTTGATTCTTCTCCTGTTGACGTATGTGGGAAGATTCTTCCGGAAAATATCGTAATACTTCCCTTGGTGATATTCGATGCTATAATGGGAATGGATTGGATCTCTTTATATAGAGCACATATCAACTGTCGGGAAAAGGAAATATATTTTCATATTCCGAACCATCCCATGCTCCTCTACAAATGTAAGGAAGATCATGAATCTCCTTTGATAAATCCTTCAATGGTGTGGGTGATGATTCCCTATGAAGAAACATACCTCACCCAAATGTTTGAGTCAAGGGAAAGTTCCAACCTTGAGGAAATGCCCATCGTAAGGGAATACAACGATGTATTTCCCGAAGAGTTACCCGGAATTCCCCCGGATAGTGAGGTAGAGTTCTCAATTGAACTCATACCCAGAGCTACTCCTATCTCAAAGTGCCCCTATAGGATGGCTCCTATCGAACTGGAGGAGTTAAATAAGAAGCTACAGGAGCATCTGGACAAAGGGTTCATACGCCCTAGTGCATCACCTTGGGGTGCGCCAGTGCTCTTTGTGAAGAAGAAGGATGGTACCATGCGGCTGTGTATCGATTATCGGGAACTCAAAAATATCACCATAAAGAACAAGTATCCTCTCCCAAGAATTGATGACATGTTCGACCAGTTAAGAGGAGCTCAATACTTCCCAAATGTGGATCTTCATTCTGGATATCATCAAGTAAAGGTGAAGAAGGAAGATATTCAGAAGACTGCCTTTCGTACATGGTATGGGCACTATGAGTTTTTCGTGATGCCCTTCAGACTTACTAATGCCCCTGCAATCTTCATGGATTTGATGAATAGAGTCTTTAGACATTACCTCGACAAATTTGTGGTAGTGTTTATCGATGATATTCTCATCTACTCCAAGATAAAGGAGGAACATGAAGAACATATAAGACTTGTGTTGGTGACATTGAGAAAGGAGAAGTTGTACGCCAAGTTCAGCAAGTGTGACTTTTGGAGGAATCAAGTCACGTTCTTGGGACATGTGATCACAAACGAGGGAATTTCTGTGGACCCTTCAAAGACAAAGGCGATTGAGGAATGGCCCAGGCTCTCTAGTGTCACAAAAATCCGTAGTTTTCATGTATTAGCTGGGTACTATCGATGTTTTGTGAGAAACTTCTCAAGATTGTCATGCCTGCTCAATAAGTTAACAAGGAAAGGGGTAAAGTATGTCTGGACGGATGAATGTGAGGGAAGCTTCAAGGAGCTAAAGAGAAGGCTAATCACTGCACATGTACCCACACTACCGAAAAGTGGAGAATGTTTTTTGATATACAGCGATGCTTCAAAGGAAGGCTTGGGTTGTGTACTCATGAAAAATGATAATGTGATAGCCTACGCCTCATGACAGTTGAAGATCCATGAGCAGAACTACCCGACACATGATCTAGAGCTGGCAGCCGTAATTTTTGCCTTGAAAATATAGCGGCACTACCTTTATGGTGAGAAGTGTGACATATTCACCGACCACAAGAGCCTAAAGTATATATTCACACAAAAGGAGCTCAACATGCGTCAAAGGAGATGGTTAGAGCTAATCAAGGATTACGATTGCTCTATTCACTATCATCCTGGAAAGGAGAACAAGGTAGCTGATGCTCTAAGCAGGAAAGAACCTGCTACTCTATCCATGTTGAGGATTGAGAAAGACCCTATCTTCTTGGATATGCAAAGGTTGGATTTGGGAATCGTCAGGGAAGGGGATACATCCTACCTTGCCCAAATGATTGCGCAACCATCCATCCAACAAAAGATTAAGTAATCACAAAGGGATGATGTGGAGATACAAAAGAGGGTTAATGCAGTAGAGGAAGGGAAGCTGCAAGAGTTCCATATTGACGATGATGGTGTTATTCGGTTTGGAACGCGACTTTGTGTTCCTTCATCACCCAGAATAAAGAAGGAGATATTGGATAATGCACATAGCTCAACATTCTCTATTCATCCTGGAAGTACCAAGATGTATCGTGATCTCCGAGAACACTTCTGGTGTGATAACATGAAGAAGGAGATTGCGTAATATATATCAAGGTGATTGGTATGTGAGAAAGTTAAAGCTGAGCGGCAAAAGTCCAAAGGTATGATGCAGCCATTGTCTATAGCCATGTGGAAATGGGAAAATGTTACTATGGACTTTGTCATGGGTCTTCCGAAAACGTCAAGAAGAAATAATGCGATATGGGCTGTAGTTGACCGACTCACCAAGACTGCCCATTTTATCGCTATTCGGGAAGAACTCTCACTTGAAAAACTTGAAAGGATATATGTGAAGGAAGTTGTGAGATTGCACGGTGTTCCACTCTCGATTGTCTCTGACCGTGATCCAAGGCTCACTTATAATTTCTGGAGGAGCCTTCAACATGCTTTGAGTACTGAATTAAATTTCAGCACGGCCTATCAGCCCCAAACTGATGGCCAGTCTGAAAGGACTATTCAGAAACTTGAAGATATGTTAAGATCCTGCTCTCTTGAATTCAAAGGTGGATGGGATCAGCACCTTCCATTGGTTTAGTTCTCATACAATAATAGCTTCCACTCGAGTATTCAGATGGCTCCGTATGAAGCTCTTTATGGGAAGCGATGTAGAACTCCAACCTGTTAGGATGAAGTCGGAGAACGAAAACTACATGGTCCTGATCTTGTTCAAGAGATGACAGAGAAGGTTCAAGTCATCCAGAAACACATCAAAGATGCTCAAAGTCATCAAAAGAGCTATGCTGACAAGCGTCGAAGGGAATTGGAGTTCGATGTTGGAGATAAAGTCTTCCTTCGAATATCTCCATGGAAGAGAGTCATGCGATTTGGGAAGAAAGGGAAGCTAAGCCCAAGGTACATTGGCCCCTTTGAGATCCTTGATCGTATAGGAGCCGTGGCCTATCGTCTGGCACTTCCACCGAATATGGCTCAAGTTCATGACGCGTTTCACGTATCACTACTGATGAAGTACATTCCAGACCCCTCACATGTACTAAACTCAGAGGTGGTACAGTTGGAAGATGATCTCTCATACGAGGAGCAGCCGGTAAAAATTATGGACCGAATTGATAAGGTTTTACGCAACAAGATGACCCGCCTTGTCAAAGTGTTGTGGAGGAACCAAAAGTTTGAGGAAGCAACTTGGGAACCGGGAGAGGCAATGAAGGAAAAGTACCATCACCTGTTTGTGTAAAGTGAAATTTTGGGGGCGAAATTTCTTAAGGGGGGAAGAATGTAATGACCCAATGTTTTTCAATAGAAAATTCCCTTATTATATCTATGTCATAAAAACACAAATTAATGAACTACTAAGTGATAAGTGACCTTTAAACATAATTTTTTCACCCCTATGTTTGGAATTTAAAAAAAAATCTGACATACACAGTTGTGTTCAAGATAGTTTTTGGAGTGTAATGAAACAAAAATAATTTTTGGTGAATAGTAACCTACCATTATGAATAGTAACCTACCCTTATGAATAGTAATATGACCCTTATGAATAGTAAATTAGAGTAACATTACCTATGAATAATAAAATAAAATTTAAACATCATAGAAAGTGATAATTTGACCTTAGTAAACGTTTTTGGTATTTTATAGGTCATAAATAATTAATTATAATTAATTAATTAATTTAAAAGAATATTTATTTTCCTGAAATATATTCATAAATTATTGAATCAATGTCTAAGAGTTTTTAGATAATTTTATAAGACTCTAAGTAATTTTGTAAGGAATTTCAAAATCAGTTTTAATTTTAAAACCTGTTTTTTTAAGTAAATTATGATTTTAATTAAATATTAAATTAATAATATTTAGAAAATTATTTTTGAAAAATGGACTTCATTTTTGGATTCTACACGTCAAAAAATGGTAGGGGTAAAATTTTGGGATCTTTTTAAGATACTTGAATTTTTTATGAATAGTAGAATACATTAATTTATCATATAAATACATTTTAATTAAAACCCACTATTCCTGACATCACAAGTGATGTAAGCTCCCAAATCCCGAATTCACAAGTCAATTTTACTATTCTTAGTCATCCAAGACTCACTATTCCTTGTCTTGTGTGAAATTAATAAACTAATCAATTTTATATTAAGGAAACCCCTCTCCCCTCCACTATAAAAGCCACCCTTCACTCCCTCTTTTCCTCACACCTCTCAAGCTTCAAGCCTTCTCTAAATTCTGCCCAAACACCTTCCATAGCTCATCCCCCACGTACAAAAGCTTCTGGTCTCATCAAAAGACCAATCATAGCTTCCTTATATAGGATCTCAAGAGGAGGATTCTAAAGGTAATTTCTCTCTCTCTTCTCCTTTAATTTCCTTTCAAGTTCAAGTTCCTTTCTTGATCTCTCTCTATCTATCTTCATCCAAATAGTTCTGTAAATATAGTATTATATGTATACTGTAATATTATGATTCTAATGTTATATTATATCACCCCGCACCCTTTCCCCCTTCCTTTTATTTTATTAAAGAGAACGTTGTTCATGTGGTGATAATTTATCACCTTCAAAAACAACATGCTCTCTTCTTCCATTTATACCTTCAATCTGGTAATGAAACCATTTTTATGGTTGAAACAGAATGTTTTATATGTATTATGTTCTATTTTAAGTTCTGGAAATAACCTATGGCCATACAACGAAGTGAAAAGTTAAAATCAGTTGGTTGTGATCCAAAAACCGCTCAAATTTTCCCAAATAATCTTCATTTAATTCTTATCAAATGATTCGGACACATGGATCTAATATAACTCATTATAAAATCATTAAAGCTTCTGTAATATCTTTAATTACATGTAATATTAGTTCTGGATGTTTACCCATGATCTACCCAAACATCAAATTAAGAATACAAGTGGACTGCTCAAGAAAACCATGAAAAAGAACATCCCCGAACAATGTTTTTAAACTCTATAAGTCAACCAAAGGAACATAATATGAAATAATGAAACCAGAATGAACTCTATTAATGTATAAAAGGTTCTGGAATTTCTAATTAATTAATATAATGTCATTATACAGGACATTATAGAGAAGGAGGCATTCGAGTACAACGTAAGGGGAAATCTCGAACCCAATTTTCTTCCTTCGGGTTCTCCCTCTTTCACTCCATTTTTGATATGGTTACTCCTCAAAGGTCTTCTGTTCATCTTTTACATTACTTTTCTGGGATATACATGTTTGTCACTGGTTTTTATGTCCATCAAAATGTTTTCCAGAAGAACTCTTCTTTCAAGATCTCACATTTTACCTCTCATTCAAGGTTGATGGTTCTTATATCAAGTATGTTGTTCCCTCTTTCTTTTGGGAACCCAAAGCTTCTGAATTTGTTATTATGAGATGAAACTCATTCCTTTACATGGGTTATTTATGTACATGTTTGATATGTGTTATTTGTGGAAAGCATGATAATGATAATGTTATGATGTGACGGGTGCGCCCTGAATTATATAGCGCAATATGAATGTTTAAATGTGACGGGTGCACCCAGAATTATAAAGCGCTCCAATGAATTGGGTAAAGTGATGAATATCATGAGTAAATGTGAAATGATGCATGAACATGATGCTATCTTTGTTCACAAATATGTGTGGTAGTTAACCACTAAGACATGATGTTTCATTTTTATGCTTTGCCACATCTCATGTTTATTGTTTATGCTCCACTCCTGTTCAAGATCTTTTTCCTATGTCATGATTATGCTCACCCCATGCTATATTGTTCATATCTATCCTCTTACTGGGCATTTAGCTCACCCCTTTTGATGTATATCCTTAGGTGGCTACATGTACTAAGGAGAGGACAAGTGCTACTAAGAAGCTATAGAAGAAGAGATTAAATGAATTTTTATGCTTGATGTTGTACTTGTTATGTGTAGTCCTAGTTTTCCCAAGACACTAAACCTCTGGATCCTCCACGTGTAATACTATTATGTTGTTTATCTTTGAAATGATGTAATAGTAATGTAAGAAAAGGCCGGGTCACTATATTCTTCTCAAAGAAGGAGAAAAACACCATCATAGACTCGGTAGGGTTCCTAAAACACTCTCCGAGGCTGTAGAAGAAAAATGAATACTCTTTCTTGCCTTGTCCGCCAGTCACTGGATCCTCCAACAAAAGGAAAATCCATCAAGATGTTTCAAAGAAGGTGGTATAAATTAATTTGAGCTTGAACCACCTGTAAGGGAACCAAGTACCACTGATCTAGCCAATGAAGTTAAAGATTCACCGAATACAAATACCCACCAAAGAGGGAAATAATTGATGGAATGTGACGAGTGGGTAGCTATCCTCAACAACAACGAATAATTTTCAGGAAAGGGAATAGATGTCATCACCATGTTGGTGGAGGTTGACAGGCTGGTAGAGAGGCGGTTCCAGGCTAACCTCTTGGAAGAGAAGGGCGCCTGGGCCAATAAAAAAATTGGAATTATAGCATGTGGATTCAATGATTAGATGCTACTGTAGAAGAGCTCATCCAAAAATGGGATTAGATGGTTGAAAACTATGAATACCTCCACAATGTTGATTGGGTCGAGAAGGATGATGGTCTCCAATGGACGCTAATTATAGGTAAAATCTCTAAAATGTTTAAATTGGACTTCATGGATTCAGATATTTCGTATCATGTTGTTTGATTGACTTTCTGTGGTCGGACCGTCTTTTTGTGTTTGGATTGGTTTCTCAATTTTCCCTGAAACTATTTTTCAGAAGAAAAAAATATATTTGGATGGAAGTAACGGATGGATTGGTCTGAATTAATATTTTATTTGACGGATTTTTATCTCTTATTTGTGACTTTATTATTATCACATGATTTTTAATATTATGTGGATCTTAATTATGTGATTTACCATGACTTCCTAAAATTTACGCATAAGTCTGGTTTTTTTAGTTCCATATTGAATTCTTGTTAAATTCATTAATTATATGATCATGAAAACACATCTATAATGATAAAACATGAAAATGAAAAAAATAAAATACAGTAAATGGAATGATTATCATCTTTTATAATGGTTAGTTTATCTAGTCGCTGATAATCTAACCTAGACCTATGAGAGAAACACCATAAACCTTTTGAGATCATGTTTATAGGTTAGACCAATCCACCTATATATCTCTTGTTATTGGTTTTGTCTTGTCTCTAACTTGAACTGTCTCCACTAGCTAGGGATTTCCATCCATTACATATTACTTTTTTTAATGCACATGTAGGTAAGGGCTAAAAATGGGTTTTTACAAAAAAGATAACTTTGGAACGTATGCCTTATATATTAATGAGGAGAAGGCTCACAGACCAAAAAAATTAATAAATAAATTAAAAGAAACCATCCACAAAGAAATGTATTGTTCTATCTCATGACCATCCATATATGCAATGAAATTTATGTATAAATAAAACTAGCATTCAATTATTTGATCATTATTATTTAAGATAAATCACACATCAATCAATTAATTATCATATTTAATTAATAAATCCTTGTATATTAAAACATTTTTCTAAATTTCCTTGAGATTCTCATCCATCATAATTTTGAACAAATAAATTAATTCAAAATTATCATTTTATGTTATTTTTACCTTTTAGGAAACCTAGTGAATTCCTATTCATAAATACCCAAAGATTAGAAATGAATGTTACAAAAATTATAAATTAAAAACATTTATATAAAACACCAATCACATTTTGTGCCTCAGCTTTGTGCCTGCATGATGGTACACATATTAGGGGTTTATATAATATAATAATAAATTTTAATAAACCTTCGTAATTTGGATTAGTAGACGAAGTGTAGTTCCAATGACACATCATGTACTATTGTTCACCGTCCATCTGAAGTAAATTCCAGTAGAAACAGTGTGTGAGTGAACTTATGAAATCTTTGGAGTACACGACGTGCCCAGTTCGCACACACCATGTAGTTCCTCATTACATGATCTCCAACTGGGCTAGCCATGTACGAGGTACATGATAAAACCATAACCTAAAGGGACTGCACACCATGTCCATCAGTGTCACATGGCATGTAATCCAGAAACCGCATGCCACATGTTCCTCTTCAACACACGGAGTCATTTAAGACATAGAAAGACTCCAACACATGGATTGGTTTTGGGGAATTGTCTGATGCATTTAATCTTGACTACACGACATGTACGATGGAATACATGTTCTGCGTTCTGGTTTTGTATGTCCAGGACGATTTGGAACCTCCGAATGAGATCCTATATTTTATTTTAATCAAAATTTTATGAAAAGATTGTTTTCTGTAAGGTGAAAAATAAACAAAAGAGGGGTAATAGATCTAGATATTCAGATTTGCATAACAGTTAACTTGAATTGAAACAACTAAATTATTAAATGCATAATTCATCAAGGAAATATTAAAAAAATTATAAACTTTGAATTACCCCTATGAAAGCACATTAAGGTTCTGGGCGCAGCAGAAGCATGGTTGGGACGACACCCAACTTTGATTTTTACCATGATCAATGATTTTTTCAGGATCAATACGACGATGAATGCCAGTCTCCATGGAATATAATCAAATATTTAGATAAAGAAGAAAGAGGTCAGAAACCTTTAGAGATAATCTTTCACATCATGATTAAAATTAATTTATTTAATTTAATAAATAAAATATAATACCTAGTTCTTTGGTTTTTTTGTTGATGATGTTGATCTTCCGAAATGACCCTTCCAGATTATCTCATTTTTCTAGTTATAATCCAAAATAGAATCCCTATAGTGGTGATCCACACATTCTCTATTGGCCTCCGATCGATATTTCTCACTCTCCGGGTGCTAGTGCAGAGAAGCGAGTGTCTTGTGTCAGTCGTTCTTGATCTCTTGTTCTTAATCCATGATGAACGTCTCTCATTCTTAATAGGGGATATTAGAGGATTCGAGAGCAAAATTGTTTGTCTCAAAAATTCTAAATTCGCCAGGTGTGTGGTGTGGTATATGCGACAATATCCCTACATGTCTATTTTTAAACATATAATTTCATTCAAAATATTTATTTTCATAGAAACAATTGAATATATTTCTAAACATAGAGAAAACCCATGATCATAAAAATAATACCACGTCATTATTCATGGTGTGCTAACTTGCAAAAAACAGATTTATAAAATAAAATTCCACATCACAAAATAATAGAATCATCATTATAAATTTAACTTGTGCCATGTAGTTAAGTAATTATATACTGTATTCAAACAGTTATTTTACCATCTGACCAACCATGGTTCCCTCAAACTCCACATCCATTTACTGACCACACAAATAAATTAATAAATATTTTAATATCTTAAATTAATATATTATTTACAAACTAGTAAATAATTATTTATTAAATATTCATTAAAATAAATAATTTTATTATATTTTATTTACGTGACCATTTTAACTTGAGTAAAATTATTCCATAGTCATGAGAATAATATTTATTCCATTAATTAAATTCAAATATAATTTAAATGAGACCACCAAAAACACTTAGTGTGTGACCCACTATGATTTTTTCACATTAGCATTAAGCAGGCTTTCATAATGTCGAAGTGTATTTTATAGAAATGGGTCAAGGAACCCAAGAGAAAGAATGTGAAGTCGCAACAAGGACATTCACATAAGGAAACTCACTATGTATTATAATCCATTTTCCGCAATATCTCATCAAGCATGTTTCATGATACTGTCATCAACTATTATTCTTGATATGTCATTCATTGACTACCTGAAATAAACTCATCGTTACACCATGGCCATAGAATTTTGCATGATGGTTCTATTTCAATCAAAGTAATGAGATAACAACTTCCATAAAAGGAAGGGACAAATCCTTCATCGACTTATCAAAAAATAACATGTCACTCACGACACACCCAACATACCCTACTTCCCACCAACTATCTATGTGACGGTTTTCATTAGTAAATCAAAGTGTGCCAGTCATGACACATTTTAGTGATAATCATAAAGTCCAACGATCATTCATAGGCTTGCAGATAGAAATATCAGACGACACTAAAATATGAATAACATGTACTCCGCTCGTGCATTTGCACGACACTATAAAAATATTCATATTATCAATAATGGAATACAAATTTTAAAACATAATAAATCATATTATAATTGGAAAATTTTAAAACTATAATTAATTGGTACATATTATGGAAAAGAAGGAACAATATGGAGTCATTTATTAAGATAGAAATCTGAATGTAACAAATAAAATTTTATTAAAAAAATTCAAAATTTTGCTAGAAAAAAACTCGAAATTCACCGAAATGCCACATCAACAAACCACATTCTACAAATATGTAGAGGATAGAAATATCTACAATCACAGGAAATGTGATAGTAGTTCTGAAGTTGCATCATCCCAAAACCCATGACCATTGTTCATGTACGAAACCTATAATATTTAAAAAAAAATTTCACTGATTGATAATTATGAAAAGCAGAGAAAAATAATAACATTTGTTACATAATATTTATATGAAATGGATTGAAAAGGAAGAAATTTGATGCAACAATCTGTAATACATGATGTAATAGGGTACCATAATATCTTTGTCGATGTTGTTGTAGATCCCAATAACTGCAATTTTTAGACCGCTCCTGATTTCCTATACATTAAGAGTTGAAACACAATGAAGTCATAGAACATTATTTTCTATAACATATAAAAAGTTACAGATCTAAAAGTGCAATACCACAAAATGACACATAATCTCCTCTATAATCGTAGATCAGCTGCGATTATGTAAACCTAGAATACACGACATTTGTTAGAGGCTAAACCTGGAATAAATGTTACAGAAATCATGAAAATTGTCAGTATCCTTCAATGATTGATTAACACCCAATAGTTTATCTACTAAATGGAGTCTTTCTTGTATAGAAATCCATCTTTGACAATCAACCCATCATTAAATTGGAGAAATATGGCAGATTCACAATGAAGTCTTGGTTGAAAAAAAGTCTGGAATTCCAAATGACAGTTTGGTTTAAATTATAAAACATCAGCAATGTTTTTTTGTTGGGTAATATAATAATTAAACATTAATATTATTCTTAACCAAAATTACTGGTACTAATTAATCTAGGAAATGGTTGCACATTCTTTAGGGCTACTCCCCTACCCTGCAATTGATTTCCATGGAAAACATAAGAAATAGATTGTATAATTAAACGAAATTAAAAGATGCATGAATTAAATACATATTTTTTTGTCAAGCTAGAATAAAAAAAATCCACTAACCACTAGTTCTGTAGGGGTACTCAAATCACTTAAAAATCTGTAATGGAAAAACAAAAATTGCAGAAACATGGGATGCTGATTAATAATTAACCATCATGATTTTGATATTGATTGAGACTGGAGAAAAGTGCTCTCTGTAATACCTTGTTCATAATGAACACATTTGCATCTCATATTTGATTCCAAGAAGTAGGAAGTGAAAAACTAAAAAAGGATTGGGTGAATTTGAAATATCATCTGAAGAAAAAGATGATGAATGACATGAATGCCAATATAACCCGACGATGACTCCATTTCTGTCCACACAGAAAAATATTACCAATAATGTAGATCTAGTTCAATTTTACCCAGCAAATAATCACCACCTTTCAAATCAAAAAAATGATTGATGAAAATAACTAGGATATGTAGACATTTACAAAGGTAAGAAATTTCATTAAAATGCTTAAAAACTGGACAAACTGGGCTTACCAAACATGTAGATCATGTTCAATTCAAGTCTTTATAAAATAACCACCTTTTAAATAATTGAAATTGATTTGGAAAACCTGTAATGAGAGTGATGCAGTAAACAAAAAATATTGCATGCACACAAGAACATGAAATAAAATTAAAAATAAGAACAAGATACATACCTATGTATAGGAATGATACTCATTCCGGCCTACTCTTCATGAAGCATGCTTTATTGTTGGAAGCTGTGTGTTCCATATCGAAAGTTAGACGGTAAAATATTGTGTAATAATACTTTACAGTGACGAATCTACTATTAAAAGTAACAGTTATAATTTAAATTATAGACATTGAAAAAAATAAACATGTACCTGAGTAGATGATATATTTTTATTAGTTGTAGCAGTTCCAGATTCCCTATTGCAGCTTACTCCTAAAGTCCCTGGGCTGTGATCTTCATAGATCAATAGTGCACAAATAAAAAAAATCAATAACATATCAGGACTTTCAATTTAATTGCCTCATGTTATCCCCATGACATTATTGCTGTGAAATCAATGTGATAATGAAACCAATACAAACGGAAGATAAAACTCCATAATAAATACAATCAAAACAATACCAAAATAGAGTACATATCCATCGTAGATATTTATAATAACAGAAAAAAAAATTTCCATATGAATGTATTGTAAATGATATCAATGTTCAAAAAAAATAGCACAAAATATGTGGCATCACATAAACAAAAACTAACCACACTAAAAGAATTTTGTTATAAAAATCTGCATGTAGAATCTGGCCACAGAAGTAGGAAGTGAAAAACTAAAAAATAATTGGCATAATTTGAAATTTCATCTCAAGAAAAATATGATGAATGACATAAATGCCAATATAACCCGAAGATGACTCCATTCCTGTCCACACAGTAAAATATTACAAATCATGTAGATATTGTTCAATTTCACCCAGAAAATAATCACCACCTTTCTAATCTAAAAAATGATGCATGAAAATAACCAGGATATGTAAACATTTTAAATGATAAAAAATTACATTAAAATGCATAAAAACTAGACAAAATGGGCTTACCAATCATGTAGATCAAGTTAAATTCAAGCCTTTATAAAATAACTACCTTTTAAATAATTGAAATTGATTTGGAAAACCTGTAATGAGGGTGATGCAATAAACCAAAAATAGTCCATGAAGACAAGAACATGAAATAAAATTAAAAATAATAATTAGATACATACCTATATATAGGAATGATACTCTTTCCGGCCTAATCTTCATGAAGCATGCTTTATTGTTGGAAGCTGAGTGTTCCATCTCGACAGTCACATGGTGAAATATTCTCTAATAATAATTTATAGTGAAGAATCTACTGTTAAAAGCAACAGTTATAATGGGTTATGTTTTTAGAGTACGTGTATAGTGTTGTTAAAACTGTAGCCCGATCAAATGTTTTATCACCTTAACTAACAAATTATGGAAAGGTTCTAGACATCGCATCATTAAACAGGATCCATGTACACATATCTATGTATTGGGGAAGCTCCAATGTACCCGAAAAATTGTAACTAATATCCTATGCCTATATTCCAATAAGAAGGTAAAATGCACTTGCTGAATTTAACATTCTCTTAAAATGAAATATAGAAATAGAAAATATGAATAGTTGAAGTAAAAGAAACATAAACTCAGAGAGATGGGAACAGAACAATATAAGGATTACATAAAATAAAATCAATGTCATGAAACGAACAAAACATCTGACATATTCAGAAAGATGGAAGGATAAATGAAATTGTGTTCTAGTAATACAAAAATGTTTGACAACAGTTACAGGGAACCAGGTTGGCAAGATCTGCAGATAGGTCATTAACAGTATATATTGTGATAGGAAAATGCCAAATAAATGGCCTCGATAGACTCCTGTATTAGCAGTTATTTGCTTCAGTCAATCCCCTTGTGCTCACTTATCCAAATATGGGATGTCGAGGGGAGTACCACTACTTCATGATCCCGGGTTGTCTTCACATCTCTTCACATTATGTTGAATTTCTTCTTCATTTTCAAAATCAGACAAGAGGTTTTTCTTCATGTAGAACAATTGGACATTAATATATAGGTAACAATCACAGAGATGTGTAAATGGTGAAACATATTAAAATAGAGTCTAATAAGATTGATTTTCATTCGATAAATACGGGAATTGGAATATTGTAATTCCAAGATTGTTTTTTTTACTTGAGTAGATGAGACATCCGAGACCGAGACAACTAATCTTGTGATATCGTAAGAAGTAGAACACCCAGAATCATGAAGTTTCTATAATGGATGGCAGGAACATGTATTAAAGCGAGGTGTTTCAGGTTTTGGATTTCAGTAATTGAAAAAATGTGAATAAAATGCACCGTCATATTTTCAATCTGAGTACCCAACTCTGAAGACCCACTTCTCTGATCTGTCTGTGTTGACAGAAAGAGAAGAGATAAGGTGGATATAAAAAGTGGTATAGTAAGTTTAGAGTGTTGAAATTTATTACCTCTTTTTGGTATAAGGTCTGACTGAATCTACGAACGTAAATATCATTTTCACAGATAGAAAGAACGTTGTAGCTATTCTGGTCAAATGAATGATAACGGGTTTGAATATTAAACATAGTTACATCAATTGAGAATAAGAAATTCTTTGACTTGAATATTTCCAACTATTGAGGGAAACCAAACTCATCATCATCTTAATTTAAAAATGATAATAAATGTTAGTAGATATATAGCAGAAATTACGTTCAAGAACTATAAAAAGATGCTCCTAACTGTATGAGAGCAGTTCATAAGTTTTCAGATGTTTCATGTATGAACTGCATAACTTGTTTGTCGAACAGAACTACTGAAAATGAGGTTGTCTTATCTGAAACCATGAGTTGTACCCTAAATCTGTTTATTGTATTTATAAGAATGCATAATTAGTGGAAGATAGTGGATCCTGTAAGTATCCCCGATTTGAAATATCTGAATATTGACAAATGAAAGAGTTACTGACCTTGCCGAGGTAGTATTAGGAGGTATGCTGCATTTATGGAACCATAGATTTCCATGTAATTCGTGAACTTTCTTCATGCAAGAGTCACAGGACTCATAAAACCAGTTGTGGGTGGTTTGAATTTTTTTTACTGTTGCTGAAATTAAGCATCTTGTAGGCTACAATAGATTGCATATAACAAAGAAATTTAAATAAAACAAAAACTAATTTCATGGAAATAGTAACTAAAAAGTGACATATGAAAATTAAGTACATAGTTATTACATGTTCAAAATTTTTTACATCAGAAATGTATTTTTTGTTATTCCAATAAAGTACTTCTACAGAAGGGTCTTGATTAGTTGACGGTGGACTATGTAATTGGGATGGCACTATGAACCCAAACCTGGAGACATGTGGTATTAGAAAAAAACTAACATAATAAAATAATTAATTATATCAATGAGCATTGAATAACAGAGAAGTAAATATACTAACATATTAACAGTACATAGTTAACCTGTTTCTAAAATTTTCAAATTCTTCAATGTCCAGGTTGTACAAAATTTTTGTTGATTGAATAGTAGTAGATACAATAACAGTTCTTGTAAATTATATGAAATCAATTTTAGTCAACATAAAATTGATGATAAATTAAAAAAACTGATGTACAAACACTAAATTGGTATGTTGTGGAACGATATCGTACTGCTTAATTTTTTAACACGGACGAGTTGTAAGATTAAAATGTTTGGTGAGTCTTTCTGTTGTTCCAAATAAGCTGACATGTCAGTAGCATAATTGCCCCATAAGCTGCATTGTACCTGCAGACCTCTGTAAGGTAAAAAACAACAGTATTTATTAATTTCATATCAATTCGCCATTTAACAGTAATAAAAATTTCAAATCACTTTGCATCCTCAAGTAGAATCTTCATCCTAAGGCTAGAATTGCCCATTGATTGAAGTGGTAGGGAGTTTCGCAGTAGCCCAATGATTTGTAAACCATAAAACAGAAAAAGAATATCAATGTAGGTGACTTAGATTGACTTCTAAAACATTATATTGATGACTATGTAAATATAGAATGCAGAAGTATATCAATGCACTGTAATGGAATTATACCTAATAAGTTATCTTCGGGTACAATTCTGTCAGAAATATCATTAAATGATGTGAAATTAAAACTGAACAGTGGTAGTTGTGCATCTGATGGACAAAGAAATGTTGTTGAAGTGAAAAGCAATCGGCATGCATGTTGATTTGCCAAGTAACAACCTTGATTTGGAGCAATTTGAAAGTTCTGAATGTAATTGCATAATCCTTCACGCAAAAGATCATTCAACTTAGAGATAAGTTGACGGTTCATAATTGAACATTGTACCTTAGTTCCCTTAAAAAAGTAAATATATTGGTGTTTTTAATTGAGATATAATATGTCATAGAAGACATAGATGTAAATGAATATATTGCACTATATTAAGTTAATAAAAATAATGTGTTGTTAGAAACACCGACCTGTATATCTCCAAGTATGAAATCGATAATGATGATATTATTGTTATTTTTTGATGAATAATTGAACCACATGTTCAACACACGAACATGTAACTTTAGAGTTTCATTTGACTCTGCTGAAATCTCACTCAGTGGGGTTATTGATATAGACATAATTGTTTTATGCTATACATTTATAATCCGTTTAGAAAGATTACACAATCATAACATAAAGAAGCAACAGATTTACAGAGACTACATTATATGAATAATATAATAGATGAATAGTTAAATTATATGGATACCTATGAAAGGTTATAAAATATTTCTTTGTAGACAATATTATGAGTGCAATCAGTAGTTGTGTTATACATATCATCTACTATTATTTTCAAACCATTCGGTGAGGTTACTCTTGAAACAGCCACATATAATTGACCATGTGAGAAAACAGGGCTGCGTAGAAATAACCCAACAGAAGAGAAAGATTTTCCTTGACTCTTATTAATAGTCATAGCTTAACATACTATCAAAGGATATTGTCTTCTTTGTAATTTGAAAGGCCATCTAATATCAGACTGTGTCATAGTTAATCTTGGAATGAAAGCTATGTACCCTGAATTGCTTCCAGTTATAATTTTTGCTCCGATGACATGGTCTCCCAAATGTGTAATAATCATGCGAGTGCCATTACATAGACCAACTGATTGATCCACATTTATTTACAACATGAAAGGAACACCAATCTTCAGGCTAATTTTGTGCGCTACCAAACTGGAGATATTAATACCATTTATAAAATCAGAGGAGTATATATTTTCTGGCCTATCAGAATCATAACATGCATTGCAAACACTGTCAGAGCTATAGTAGTCTTTGCATTCAGAATTTGTCAGATAAATCATGGAGTCATTGATCTCTTTAACGACATCACGTGTTGGTGCAAGAATCGCTCTATCCTTTAGAAAGCATACATCATCGTAATGATCTGTGAAAGAAGGATATGTGAAGTCTACCATTGCTTCCAATCCATTATCAATTGATTTTAGAAGATAATCTTCTGGATTATGAATTACAGATTCACCATCATCAGGTTGTCCTATGTTACCATCACCAATACCTAAAACCCACTTAGAGAAGGTTTTTAAGTCATCTAATTCATTACTGGCAGTCCTAGAAAGCAATATCATATTTTTTTGTTAGATTTAAAACTCTACATTGTTGCCAAAGATATGAAGACATAATACTTGCAAAAACAATATCATTTATGTTACCACCCGGTATAACTGGTAATATTTGACGGAAATCTCCACCCATTACAACTATGATACTTCCAAACGGAAAATATGCATCATTGACATTATGCGTTGTCATTATATCTCTAAGAGTACGGTCTAGAGCCTCAAAACAATATTTGTGAACCATGGAAGCCTCATCCCAAATAATATGTTTTGTAACATGTAAGAGCTGTGCTAACTCACTACCTTGTTGAATATCGCAAACAGATTTCTCGTTAACAGAGATTGGAATATGAAATTACGAATGTGTCGTCCTACCACCGGGAAGAAGTAGGGATGCTATTCCACTTGAAGCTACTGCCAGAACAACGTTGTCCTCTGACCGTAGCAAAGATGTCAGTACTCTCCAGATAAATGTTTTACCGGTCCCACTGAATCCATGCAAGAAGAAGAAACCCCCACTCGCAGTTGATATTGAAGATAAAATGACATTGATCACATTATTTTGTTTAACAGTAAGCATAACCTATAAATTTATATAATCATTTCGATGACCGTCTTTGTTTTAGTTTAGTTCTTCCGCAAGTAATAGATTATTAGTAATGTAAATTACAAATTCAGGAACATGCATTGGAAGAAAGCACTGAAGAGACCTACCGTTGCTCCACAAAATGATGTCTATTTCTTGTAGAGAAAATATTTGCCTCTGATCATCACTAAGTGTGAACTCTAAAGGAAAGTTGAAACATATTTAAGCGATGTATCAATGAAATGGTATGTATTGAATTACAAAATGTAGTGTAAGTAAATATATGTACGGGATAGCATGCAATGAAATGGTAAAATTGTTGTGGAGGAATTATGTATAGTACCATCGATATATGTAAATAAAGTGCTCAGCATTAGATAGTTGGATGGTTCCTCAGTATTATTTAATAGAGAACTAAATGTAGAGTAAGTAAATAGTTGTACGGGATAGCAGGAAATGAAAGGAAAAAATTGTTGTGGAGGAATTATTTATAGGACCATTGAAATATGTCAATGTACTGATCACCATTAGAAAGGAGGGTGGATCCTCAAAATCATTAATGATAGAAATAACATATATTGTGACTGAAAGTTTCATAAAAATCTGGAGAAATAATGTAGACATAAATTTTAACTGCATTACATACACATAACAACACAATTCAATCATTCATTGTACTGTGCTGAAATATAAAAAACAATATATGTACGAAAGAAGCAGAACCATTTACTTATAACATATAAATGGAATGAAACATTGACAGTACATTACAGTGTCTACAAAATCATTTGAACATAGAAGGTATACTCCATTCTAAAGAAACAAATGACTGTGCATTCTCATTTTAGAAATCATAATTATAAATGTTGGGAAGACATGCAGTATTTTCATAGAAATGTGCAGAAAAATGTACAGAAAATAACATGAAAGAATGGAAAATTGTATGAAGTGTGCAGAAACATACATGAAGAATCATGTCGTGTAGAGAGGTGCAAATATATGGGGTTATTTATTGGATAAGAAGGTATGAAATCCACTGTATTGAAAGATTTATATAAGCATATAAAATGGTTAATTATTAATCAAAAAAATTCATGTAGATGCATTATTCATATAAGTAAATAAGTATGACAGGTTATACACGGAACAGTTGAATAGTATACAGTAATCAAAAGAAAATGATTTCTGTTCACATGGGACATAACTGAAATAGAATCACGTAGTTAACATTTGACATGGTTTTACAGCAATTGATACATGGAATTTGTAATGTGACAGTTGTCATATGCAATGATATTGTTAGTCATGTTCATTGATTGACATAACAATAAATAGATTTATAGAAAATACAAAAATATAACATTGAATTACTGATGTAGTAAGTGTATGTAGTAGATAAATTGCAATGTGTACCTTGCATTTGAAGCCTTTGTCTATGAGAATATAAGATATCTTCAGAGAGAATAATACATGTCTCATTCCAAACAATATCTGGGCGAGATATGTTATTTGAGATTAGCATGCTTGAAAAAAGTCTCCATAGACAGTGGCCCATTCCCCATGATGAGACCTATTTTTTAGCCTCAATGAATTCTTGGTCATCAGCAAGTAGTCCCATTGGAGAACAGGCCTCCCTAAAAGATCCATAAATAATGTTTTTGACAGTGTTCAAATCATCATATGTTGTTGCACCACAGATCTTTGTTAGTAGAATCCGAAGGTAGTGTAGCTCTCCAGTGGTAGGAGGCACATAGTAGAGTCGACCGATACTGAAACCCTGTTTTCGGGGAAGCCATTTTTTTCCAGACTATGGAAGACCAACCTAGTTGGGTATTCGGCATAAGTTACACTTCGACCTTCTGGGAATGTCAAATTTGATTTAAACCAAGATGTGAAAATTGTTTCAGAAAAATTTAAATTAGCAAGGACATCTTCTATTTTGTCATTATCTCTATACGTCACAGAATTTTAACCCGGTAAAAGATAATACAATCTCTCGACAGGTGGATATCTGAAATGTATTTCGTAAGAGAATATCCGCCAGGAAGCCTCACAAGGTGATATGTAGCGACAGTCGTAATACATCTTTATCTCGTCAACAGTGTTTTCAGATAAGCCTTTGGTGTTGCTTTCATATATTTATGTCGTTACATGATCATTTCCATTGCTTATATATTTAAAGAGATACTTGATAGATGATGACTGGTTGCAGACTTCAATATTGAGATGGGCTTGATATTTGAGTAGAAAAACTGGATTGTATGGTACAACAAAATGATTATCCAAATCAACGCCTTTTTTTTGGATTGTTCTTCCATCATCCCTTCTAAGATAGCTGACATAACCATCAACATTTATCGTTGTTTCTCCAAAAAATATCTTAGGAAAGTACTTAGAGCATTTTCCATTTTTCATATAAGGAGAAGAGCGTTTTTCATTACCACAAGGGCCATGGAGCATATAGTTTTTAACAGTTTCATGGAGCCTTGGTTAGGCAATTTTATCTGGAATCTCAGCGGACACCATTTTGTTAACATCTGATGGACTGACAATTTTGTCTTCATGACAAAGAAACAATAAAATGTGGACATGTTGCAAACCACGTTTTTGGAATTCAATGGTTCGAACAACTGTATTGGAAAGAAAATATGTTACGTCTAGTTAGTATGAGATGATGTGAAAGAAAGATTAAGGTATACATACTGAACTATAAAAAATGACATTATAAGGTAAACATATTAAACAATAAAAAATGATCTTACCTGCCCTCGATTTCCCAAATATAAAATGTTCTATTAAAACTTTTAGAAGATGTTTAACTATTATGTTGAATACTCGAGATAGTAATTGGGGACATTCAACAGGATGAAGATTCTTTTCTCGAACAAATCGACTGATTTCAGGCCACATGGGGTTACATGTAAATGTAAGGAACAAATCTGGATAAACTGCCCAATTTCATATTGACATTGCATCTTGATAATTTTGAATCATATATCATGGACCACCAGTAAAAGAAGACGGTAAAATGATGCGCTTCCCACAGGAGGACCCTTCTTGGTCACCTTGAAGGAATGAATCTTGCAATCCATTGTATAGGTCGACCCGCAGTTGCTTCTGGTTGAAACGAATATACAATAGTCTCTAAGACTCAATCATTGTGTAAGCATTGACGATAAATTGTTTCAATAATCTTCTAGAATATAGCAATGTGGATGCTTCAATGTCACGGAACTGTAAGTGAAAAGAGAAGTATTCTCTGATTGTAACCTTTCTTAGCTTATCACTGGTTGTGAATGGAGTAGCGTGATGCATTACGTTGTCGACATATCCATCCTAGCCACCAGGGAAAATCAATGGATACTGTAATGGAAGATATAAAGGGTGAATCTCATCAATTCGTTGCAATGCCCCACATTTGTTTTGAATGATGATGTCACGTTCTTGGTTTAGGTCTTCAATATCACCAACAATAAGCATGGAAATTTCAGAAGTGGTCGGTAAGTTATGTGTAGCCACATTTGTTTGTCTTCTTTTAAGCAGGCGAATCTTTAAGTTCGGCACATCTTCATGTTTAAGGACATCTTTTGCTGATATGAATTTTTGAGCTAAAGCATTGACTTCATGTAGAATTTGTTGCAAATTCTCAACAATATTGAAGTTAATAAGTGAGTGAAGATTTTTTCCATCAAAGCTGAAAGAAAATTTTCTATCAGTAATATTTAATGACAAGTATGTGATTGATATTCATAGAATTGAATATGATAATTACCTCATACTACTAACTCTATTCTGGAACTCATGTTTTGTGTCGAACACATAATGTTGGGCAAACTTTGGTTGTTGTCCTTATACCGGGCACAAACTACCTATGCGATGGTAGTTTTGACCATTTATTCTGAATATTGTTGGGGCTCTACCATTGTTCAATGACCTATCAACCTTCCCACCCATAGACGTGAATGCATACATAGAATTATAAAGATGCATATGTTTTTGGAAAGCTCGTGCTTGGGATGAAGTTCTATTCAAAACTAACATCCGTAGGTATTGCAGAGGTGATGGGAGCAAATCCAAAGTAATCTTTCCCATCGAGAAGCATAGAGAAAATCATGGGGTTTGTGGGTTGCTGCATTTCTTATTTTGTTCGTCATACCACATAATATACTTACAGTATTGGCATATATAAGTGGGGTCTCCAATGTCAGAGTAAGCTGATGGATGGGGAAAATAGTATAAAATGAAAATACTAATTTTTCAGAGAAAATCAGTGAATAACATTTCAACCATGATATTAATAATGCATGATTATTGTAAAAAAAACATGTGTTCTCATCTTTGTCTATCTCTATAGAGTATCCTGCAGAATTCGATGAAATATAAATATGGTGTGTCCAAACTTGTATATCTTAATACTAAGTGAAGATCATTTTGTTAGTCAACAAACCTGTGGTGTATGCAGTTGTGAAGATAAAATCTGTAACGTTTGAAGACGATGCTGAAAAATGTTTAGGTAAATATTGTTGAATAGAATATCACAGTCAAGAAAGTGTAATCATTTATGATAAACAAATGAAGAAATCTATATTAATGCAGAAATAACTTTTTACTTACCTGTCATTGATAAATTAGTGTACTTTTGTGCGTTCATATTTGGAAGACAGAAGCTGTACATAGAGGACATAGTAAGAAATTAAATTTAACATACATTTTTAGGCATATTTTAGGGTTTCAATAATGCATACTTTGTCAAGTTGAGTACTACAGATTCAGTGAGACTGGTGTCCTCATTTAAAAGACCTAAAGTAAAAACAGTGACTGAAGAGTTAGATCCCCGCTAATAAAAGGGTTGATCCAATGTAGGGTCATAATAGTTTACATACATCAGACTTACAGTAAGGTACAAGGGAGAGGGGTTGATGTCTTTATTTTAATTTGTTTCTTCCATCAGACAATGTTGACTCGCTACGACTTCCATTAAGTACTACGAACAAATAAGTAATACATGATGAATAGTTTATGATAGACGTAAATAGTAAGAATCGACTTGAAATTCATAGAAAAAATACCATTAATAGACATAGGTGATAATGGTAATCGTCAGACTGTATGTACATTGTCAGTTGCTGAAACTAGATGACTAATTGGAGTACCATTGCACACTGTAGAAGGTATTGGAGTACCTAGAGTACACGACAGCATTGTTATTATAACTATTGACATGAAAATAATATAATTATAGAAACAGAGTTGGTATTTATGTTATTATAAAAAAACTACTCACAATTTTGTTGATGTTGTTGCAAGAGTAGTCTTCTCTGGATCCTTGAGTCTCTAGAGTTTGAAGGGGTATGCATGGTTGTGTTGGTTTTCTTTATATATATTTTTCAAGGTGGCATGGTAAATATTCTATGAAGAGATTAAAATTGAATATAAAATGCACATCAATAGGGAGACATGAAAAATATTGAAGGTAATGTTTGAAACATTAATATGAACATAGTATAGAGGTAAATGATTCGTAGTGCAAAGATACATTAGAATACAAATATTCAATATAATTAGTATGGAACGGTAAAAAAATATAAAAAGAATGCTTTTAAAGTTCATTTATTAAGCGGTACCTGTTTGACACGATCTGATGCCCATTAGATGAAAGATGCAAAAGGTTGTAGCCAAAGTAGTAGTATATTAGTGCCGAAAAGACTTGAGCTATATGTGTTCAGTTTCAATGAAGCAATGGAGCAAGGAAATATGTCACGTATCTGAAAACTACCTACAATAAATAGATTTTATGAAACTGTATAGTGAAAGGCAACAAATATGTAATTACTGTAAATTTCAATTCCATGTGGAAATGATATTTCAATATACTTAAATTGAAATAAATTATTCAAATATTGGTGAGTGGGGTTAAAAAACAGAGACCCAATAGAATCACCTAATAGGTGGAAGTAAAACAGAACGTATGATGATGTGTAGTTATGTTCGATATTATATATAGTAGACACAAGAGGACTTATACATTATAGGTTGATAATCTGTGAAAATGGTGCTAAAAAACAGAGCCTAAATCAAAGCACCTAAATGCCGGAAGCAGTAACCTTGACGTTGTATTCTTCTGAGTCAGATACCCTAGTAGTCAGAGAGGCATGTTAAAAACATGGATAGTGAAAGAATAAAATTTACCGCATTGAATGGCGGATCTCTACGAAGGACCTTTTAATCACGGGTTTACAGAAACGCTAGTCGTCACAGTAGATAAATCTCACTGGAGACTTTAGCGAATCAGCTATGTAATTGTTATACAGAACAATGAGAAAACCTATTTGGGAGTTAAGAGCGTTACATCTGGATGCGAATGTAAAGAAAAAAATGGGTAGCAGCATAACCTATTTGGAATTTATGATCATAACCTATTTGGGAGTTAAGATCGTACCCTCTGTAGCCGCGATTTAGTCGTTGAATGGGTCCTCTAACCATGGGATGGCTGCGATGCTAAGCCGTTGAACGTCTTTGAGTGTTGTGATGGTCAGTCAGATGTTGAAGCTGGAGGTGAAGTAGTTGCAGACGAACATGGGGAATGGACGGTGCGAACGGAGCTCGGTGAAACCCTAATGTCGGATGTAGCGTATTCGGAGCGGTTAGAAGAGAATGCAACTGTAATGCCAGAGGATGCGAAGCAGGTGCGAAGCAGGTGTGAAGCAGGTGCGAGTGGAGGTCGATGACCCAATTTTCCAGAGGAAGCACAGTGGCAGAGGGTTGCAGTGATTGAAACCCTAATTCCGGAGGATGCGAAGAAGGAGGGGATGAAATGTTTCTTTTCAGGTGGAGGTCGATTTGGAGGAGGGTCGCGAGCGGGGAGCGTTAGAATAGGGAAATAAAATATTGTTTTTGAGGCGTGGAAAGCTGTGGAGTCGACACGTCCGCGTGGAGGATCCCAGTATTAGAATGTATAGTAGATTCCTACTAGTTGGAAAGTTCTCATAATCTCATATCATGGAGATTAAAAAGTTAGAACTTCATTAGAGGAAGTCTCTCCTTCTTACGAGTACTCGTACCTGACGGTCTACAAGCTATGTGTCCAATCATAGTATGTCATAAAACAGAAGAACTATATTTATGAATATTGTTATAGGATTTCAAGGATCTCATCATAGAGGGGAACTACCATGACCTTATCAATGTAACAAACACTCTAGGACATTATTTTCATATAGAACAATGGATAATATGTAATAATTCCTTAAATATCCATATAATCAAAGTAAAACCAGTTAGTTCTAGGACACCAATTCTTATTGTTTGGTTGTTGATTTTTTCTAAATTTTGGGTTTATATATTGGTGAGGCATGTATTAAAAAGAGATATGATTTATTTAGTTGTGAAATAATTTATATTTATTGTGTTTTTCATTGATACTAAATATTTACTAGAGATTATTGTGTTCCTTCTTTATATGATGGTTTATTCATAATTTTTGGGTATAATCATTACTTAGGAAAACCATTTTGGGTTTAAATAATTGGATAGAAATAGGTGGAATAATTTGTTATGGAATGTATTTTATAACGGTGAATATTATCTTTTAATTGATATCATGAAACATTTAGTGTTGATTTTCATTCTTTGAGCATGTAAATTTCATATTGGATATTCACTCTTTGATATGTGAGATGGAGTATTGGTGGAAACTGATTGAAACGCACAAAAGAAGGATGAATTCCACATATAGAATGTAAATAAATAATGTAATTATTTTTTCTCAAACACTATATCTCTGTGGTAAAACTGATTTCTCAAACATATGAAAATTGAATTAAAATTTCTAAAGGTTTTAATAGAAAATATCGCCTCAATATTAATGTATGACTTGGAAACTAAATCTAAAGAATGAATCATATAACTATGCAGAAATTATTTTAATGCAAGTAAAAATTTCTTTTAACGGCTGGTTTTAAACCAAATCTTTTTGTTTTTAAAATATTATTTATATGTTTTTTAAAAAAATCCAAAAAAAATATTCCCAATTTTTTAACGGTGATTTTTGTAAATAAACTAATTCAAAATTGACGAAATAAATTGTAAAAAAATAATTTATCAATTCATTATTATTATTTATTTATTATTTAAATTGAAATATAGTTAATATTTTATAATTTTATATATTTATATTTTTTCAATTGATTAATAAATATAATTATTACTTAATAATATTTTTAAACTCAAAACAATTCAGCAACATGTTAAAGAAAATACATCGACATCGAATCACTATAACATCAAATCTGAGAGTCCATTTCTCCTCCATAACCAGTCAAATCAATGATTATAAAACTGAAAAAAAAACTTGTGATATTTAAATCATGTGATAATAAATAGAAAAAAATATATTCAAATATCAATAGTCAAAAATCGAAGTCGAACTTGAAATGGCCATAACATTTAATTAGGGTGGCAGTTTGGGCTCCAGCATATATCAAATCGAATCCTTTGGTGATATCTACACCATTACGGTATTTTTCCAACCCCTCAAGCATCTGAACACTTTTTATGCATCCATAATGGCCAAAAGTCCTATGAAACATCGATTTTAGTTGCTGACCCGGATTTATTAAAATTCAAATGGTTATAACTTTCGATCGAGGTGTATGTTCATTTTGTACCACATATCATATCGAGGATCCTTTCCTAATCTTCGATTTAACTGGTCGTGGCCAGGAATATGGAGTCATAAATCAGATTTTAGGGTCATTTTAGTTATTTTAGGGATTTAAGGGGTTCTAACTGTTTTATAATTAGTTTATTAATTTAATATTTATTTATTTATTTATCTACTACATATTATAAATTATAAATTATTTTTTTTATTTATTTACTTATTTATCAATTTATTTGTTGATATATTTAATTATTTATTTAGTTATTGGATTATTTGTTTATTTAATATTTAATATTTAAATATTTATTTATTCTTAATTTAGTTATTATCTATACATTAATTATTAATTTTTTAATTTATTAATTGATTATTATTTATTTATTTATTATTAGATTATTTATAGCTTATTATTTTTTATTTATTCATTATTTATTCACTCTCTATTAATTATAAATAACTTTTTATGATTAAATTATCAATTATTTGTTAATTACATATTAAATATTAAATAATAAATTTTAAATAATAAATAATATATTTTTAGTTTTAAATTTTTAATTATTAATTAATTATTAATTATTTAATTACATATCAATTTAATTATTTAATTATTTATGTATTAATGTATTTATTTATTTATTTTTATTTTATATTTTATATTATTTTCACAATTATTGTCAATTTACTAAATATTAATTTATTTTTTGTTTATTATTCATTTATTATTTATTTTTTATTTATTTATTCAATATTCAATATTTATTAATTAGTAATTATTTTGTTATTAATAATTTCCTAATAATTTCTTATTTATTTATAAATATATAATAATTAATTATTAATTAATAATGATCAATTATTAATTATTAGATATTATTAAATATTAATTATTAATTATTAATTATTAATTATTAATTATTAATTATTAATTATTAATTATTCATTATTAATTATTAATTATTAATTATTAATTATTAATTATTAATTATAAACTATTCATTATTAATTATTATAAATTATCAATAGTTAATTATTTTTTGTTATTTATTATTTATTTATTACTTATTATTTATATATTACTTATTTATTAATCATATATAATTTTTTTTAAATTTATTATTTATTCAATACTTATATATTGTATGTTATATATTATATATTATGTATTATATATTATGTATTATGTATTATGTATTATGTATTATATAATATAAATTATAAATTATAAATTATAAATTATATATTATAAATTATTTATTATTATTTTATATTTGTTTAGTATTATGTATTTAGTATTTATTATTTGTAAGTTAATATTTACTATTTACTATTGAATAATTATTATTAATAATTTTTTATTAACTGTTTATTATTTACTATTTATTATTTACTATTTACTGTTTTTATAAACCATTTATTTTTATATTATATATTTCTTTATTTATTATTCATTTATATTGTATTTATTAATATTTTATTAGTAATTAGTAAATATTAAATATTAATAATTATCTTTTAATTATTATTTATTAATTATTGCTTAATAATTTTATACTGTCTATCTGTTTGATATGTATTATTTTTTTCCAATTAATATATATATATATATATAGGTATGTATATTAAATTTGATTTATTGACCACATGAAGAGCATGTTGGAGTGGTAAATTTATTATAGAATCAAACAAAGGGTAACGATTCAAATCTCACCAGACACAGAATTTGTATATATCGCATGGGCATGTGCATGGACATGGACATTTTCAAGGAGATGGGCATGAAAATGGTAATTATAAATAATAAATAGTATATAAATTTAAAAAAAATTACAAGAATAAATCATTAATTAATTAAATATGACATTAAATAAATAAAAACATAAGGATATAAAATAATAAAATAAATAATTACAAAATTAAACAAATAAATTATGAAAATAAAAAAATAAAAAAATAATTTTAAAATTTTAAAAAAATTAAAACAGTATAAAAAATTTAAAAAACTGTTTAAGGATGATTTAAACTACCGTAAAAAAATTTCAAAAAATTCTTTCTTCGATGGTTTTAAAAACCCTCAAAATTTATTCCCCAACACATGGTTTAGCACCGATTTTTTAAAATAACTGCAGAATGATTTAGCTGTGGTTTAAACCGCCGCTAAATGAAAAAAACCCACCGCTAAATAAAATTCTGGATATAGTGTTTTTAAAATAGAAATATAATATTTCTAATATGTTTTCAATCCATTTCTAATAAATAAATGTTTTCAATCCATTTCTAATCAATTTTTATTGTGGTCATTCATTTCAGATACTATTCTTCTATGTCATGTTACTTTCTAAAATATCTCTAAATAAATATGTAATTATTTTATAATCATATAACAATAAAAAATGTTCATTTTCCTCTCTCAAAAAACAATATTACAGAAACAAATATTGTTCTTATGGGTTATTTATAAAATAATATTCATTATTTTAGTTATATTTGGACTTAATGAACTTTATCTCCCTATATGAGGTATATTCAACATTGTGATAATATTATAAATCAATTTACATTTATTGGGATTCTCATTTTTACCTCATAATCGTGATTTTGATTAATTCATTTTAACGCAATGAGATTATAAATGATATATTCCCTTAAAACCTAATATGTATGATTATAGGTGAGACATGTAATACTGAACAACAATGAAACATGGTACATTATCTAACCAATAAAATCCAATTGTACAGATTTCAGTTCAAATTAGATTTAACAAAAATATGTCATATTTATTGAATTAAATATAATTTTTATTTTCCATTCTAACTCATTTATATACTAAATTTGATTAACAATATAACTAATATAAAAGTTTTTTTATAATAAAACATCTATAAAAATTTAAATGTCTATATATTATTATAAAACTAAATATTTTTAATGATAAATTATATTTCTTGTGTTAATAATTCTCTGAAAATAATTTTATTAGTAATTGATTGGATATAATAATAAAAATAGTTACTAATTTTTAAAATTTATTTACTCATGAAAACCAATTTCATTATATCATTATATTTTATGAATTTTTAAATTCTAAACAACTAGATTTTTTATATTTGATTATAGGAATGATAATATATTCACCATGTTAATATTATAATTGGATAAATATTTTGGGGATTTTAAAAAAATAGTTGTTTTTAGTTGAATACGTAAAAAATACTAATATTTCAAAAAGAATCACTTTAATTATATTGTCCTAAAAAATAAACGAGTAATAAAAAATGTAATCATTTTTCAATGAAAAATAGATATATGTATATTATTTAAATAATTACATTAAAATGACATTTTTTAGAAAACACATGTATAGTATTTTGGAAATAAAACTAATATTTTTTTATAAAAATGATTCAGTACCTTATTTTAATAAATTACTTTCAATCAAATTAATAAATTAAATCTAAAAAATGGGTTTCATATATTATATCAACATGATAATATTATGTAATATTGTCAATTAATTTTTTGGTTATAAATCTAACAATTATCCAATTAATGACAATGACAATGGAAATTGTGAAACTGTTATTTACAAATAATTTTATATTAATATTTCTATTCTATATCTGATCAAATATATTTATCCTATATAAAAAGTGTCAATAAAATATTTTTAATACTACATTTAAATAAATTAACACAAAATCAATGGGTACTCAATACTAAATAATATTAGGCATAGTTAATGGTGGACACAACATTCTTCTATAATTTGTTTTATTATTTTTTTGGTAAATTTTAATTTTATATTTGTTTTATATTTAATTAAATTAAATATATGTTAATTTTATATTCATCAAAACCAAATTTTCTATCTTAGGTAATTTTATATCTTTAGTAATAAAAAATCTACTTAGGTAAAAACTTGTTACACTAATAAAGATAAAAACAAGGAAAATTAAAAAATATAAGAAGAAATAAATTAAAAATTCCTTAATAAATGTTTAAAAATACTTTTATGTGGTATTATAATTATATGATAACAAAAAAACATAATTTTTCATTTTTGGAATCTTTTAACTTTTGAATAGTATCATTCAATTATTAGAGAATGGGTGTTATAAAAAGTTCCATTTTCTTCACCAATTAAAAGGGAGACTTCCCCCTTCATAACATACCCAAAAAAATTTATTTATTTTAAAAAATATTAAAATATTTCCCTTATAGTAACCTATATCATTATTATAATTCTTTAGTATCAATTATTCATCTAAAGGACATCATTTCCAATGAGACTTTCTGGAGAAACATCATGGTACCAAAGTGTGTATTAAATAATTCTCATCTTTTCATTGTTTTTCATTACCTTCCAAACCTATCGTATTAATAGTTATATAATGACCAATTTATCATTAATTTACTATATAATTAAAATATAAATTTACAAAAAAGTATTTATTACATTTCATAAATTTATAAAAAAAACAATGCCAATTGTGTATTATGCGGACTTCCACCTCCACCACGAAACGTCTCCCATTTTTTATCGACTACCACTATTAACTTGTCAAAGGGAAACATAAAAAAATTATATGTGGAATATACGATATATTTATGATTATTTAGATGTAAATTTCAACCCATATTTTTCCCTATAATTATTATGTAATGAAATCATTAATTGTAGTGTTGTGCGGAATGTAGACTTCATGAAGTCATGTTTCTTTTTTATTAGATAGAGTGAGTAATATTTTATAAAATAAACAAAAATATGATTAATCACATTATAAATCAATAAATAATATCTTTATTCTTGTAAAATTGTTATAATATTCCAAAATAAACCATTCTCGTAACCATAATCTTCCATTTATTATGGTATTTTCACGTTAAGGTCTGTCCAAGAACGAACATGAAAATTGAAATGAAATAATATGAATTATGAAAATGAAAAAATAATTAGAAATAATATATTATTTAAATAAAAATTTTAATTTTAAATTTTTTTCTCTAATGGTAACATTATTTTTAATCACATTAACTAAGGTACAAAAATACATTTTGTAAAAATAACATATACATGAATATCATCGATTTCATCTTAATAGATTCAAAAAACTCCTCAATAATGAAATTATAACATTTTAAGTAAATCTCAAGAATCATTGACAATGCCTTTTATGATCTATTAATTTTGATCATTAGAAGAATAATATAGAATAATTCTGCTGTTGTGAATCTCATTCAATATAATCAAGATTAATCTCACATAAAATTTAAAATTGATAATAACTAACTCATATAAACATTAAGAATAATTATAAATGGATTTTATAGGATTTAATATATATGAATGGGGTTCTGAAATATTTAAATAAGATATTTAATTTTTTGTATAAGATGTTGATGTGCTTTAGTTGATGTTTGGAATTAATGTATGGGTTTTATATCTAAAAACCTCAACTCTTAAGACATATTTTTTATTATACACAATGTTTTATTTAGAATATTTTCTATACTAGACCATTGATATTTTTTATAATATTATTCTATTTAATCCCGGAATTTAGAATTTTCTTTGAAATCAAATACTTGCAGCAGTTTTAACATAAAATATTTTAATATTGTTAGGATTTTTGAGAACTCAATTTTTTCCAATGAGTTGAAAGTATTATTTTAGAATATATTCTTCCACATTTCATTTATTATACATCTTTAATAAATTTAATTTTATTTAATAATTATTCTATAGGGATATTTAATTCATCCTTACAATACAATATCAAATCACTCTTACATCAATGATTTTTTACTAGTAATACTTTTTTGTATAGAATTATCATCACTTGAGAAATATTTTATATTAAAAATAATATTTTTTTTCGGAATTATTTTTCTACTACCCCATTAATAATACTTATCTTTACATTCTAATTATTAGTGGTATTTATAATTTCAATATACATTCTTACCTTCATAGGGGTTCGACTCAAAATATTCTTTGGTTTTATGTGTCTTTCTAACTCAAATATATTCAATTGTGTTTCAGAAATTCAAATATGAACTCTATTAAACATTATTTAATTTATTAAGACAAATAAATTATTTTAAATTTATATATTTCTTCATTTATAAGGCTATAAAATTATTTATGTTATCCTCACAAACAATTGATTATCCCCTCAATGATTATAAAACACAGAATGGTTTGTTTTCCTAATTATCCCCCATTAAGAAAAATTTCATAATGTAAACAATGTTTTAATTGTAATTTCATATCTAAATCCCCATTTATATTTTTTATAATGATGATATATGTATTAATATTATTTAAGATTTTATTTTTTAATCAAATCCATCAAGGGTTCTTCATTCGAAAGCTTCAAATGATGTAATTTTTAATTCTCTCAAATTTCATTTCCTCAATATATTTTTACATTAAACTATACATTTTATATCATGTGTTGTAATTACTAAGTCATGGATATTTAATATCAATATTCTACAATTAATCCTCATATTTAATTTTCCATTTGAAACTCGATCTTCAATATGTTTTGACTCGAATGATTAAAAAGTTATAAGTTTAATGTTTCTCTATTTTCAATCCCATCCAATTTTTTTGATATTTTTCATTATATTTTCTTTTATACAGTGTATTCAGTTTCTAATTTCCATCAATTAAATGAATATTTTGTATTACAAAATATTTTAAATGAAGTGTATCCCTTTAATGATCTTTTATTCTTATATTACCATTACATTAAGGGTTTTTTCATATGAATAGTTTTCTATTGAGGTATGATTTGTATTAAACACTTGTTAAACGTATTTATTGTGTATATTGATGATGTATTTTCTTATAACCCCTATCATAATATTTTATTTTTGGGGATTAAGCTCATTTATTTCCATCATTTAATTTTTCATTTCAAATATTCCTCTATTACCATGATAATTATTCATCCTATACATTTCATTTGTGACTACTATATATTTTATTCCATTAATGGAAGCTTTTTATCAAAGGTTCAATAAATAGATTGATTAGTTAAATAACTGGATTAATCATATCCTACTTAATCAATGCATTATTAGAATAATGTATACTTATATAGAAATGTATTCCATATATTTAATAGATAAATATTAAAAATTCATATTCTAGTAATTCCAATATGGGTTCTTAATGAATAATATAGAATTTTGGGAATATATTGTATAGATTATTAATTAATTCATAGGATGAATGCATTGTCCAAAATTAGAATTGGGTGGGAAAAAAATATATAGTTCCATGATTCATCAATAGGTCTCCTCAGACAAACATTATTGGGTATTTTGGTGAATTTCATCATGAGAAATATATTTTATAGATATATTTACTTGATTGAAAGATCATGATTTCATAGATTATGCAATGGAAGTTGTTTTCAATATTATTAATTTAATCAATATTGAACCAGTATTTTATATCTCAATGATCTTTTCATTTCCATATTTATCTATGGATTTATTATTCATTAATTTTAAATCATTTATTGAAATATTTTTTTGTTATCTCTTCTTGGTATATTTTTTATACTCAACTAGTAATTAGTTAGGATCTTTGACTTCTATCACATATGTGTACTATTTTAGAGCATTAGATCTGAACCTTCATATGTTTATATTTCCTCTAATTATAAATAATATTATTAAAAATAGATTTACATATGATTACCATATTACAAGAATTTTATTGAAAGATGATGAAGAATTATTACTTAATATTTATTTTCAAATATTTTAGAAAAAATTTACAATTTTAGAGAAATACATGAGTTTTTATTATAGTATTTCTTAAATCTCTAAAACCCTAAACCAAAGTAGTCTGTTTATTGTATAAAACGATATATTTGTTGATGATACTTTAAAATTTTAATTAAATAATTATTTCTCTTCATTTCATTTTTAAAATTTTATTTAAATAATATATTCAGGATTAATAGATTTGAGGGTGCAGGTCTAAGGACTCACATAAAAAAATCATTTTAAGTTATTTGTTTTCATAACTCAGTCTATTTTTAATGAGTAAAAATATTTTCCATTAATAATGTTATTTATTGATTTATATATTATGGAATTTTCACTCTATCTAATAGTGATTTCAATTTTTCTCAAGAAGATTACATATTCATGAAATTTTCTTCTTCTTTTATAAGATATTATGATTTTTTAGTAACAATTCACTCTTTTTCTGTTGATTAATGTTATCCTCTATGTGCATTATAATTTTAAAAAAATGTCTTCATTTTTTATTTTTTAAAGATAATTATGAATTATTTTATAAATAATTCATATTTGAAAATATAATTATTTAAAAAGGATTTTTATATTTTGTTTCATATCTTGGATTTATTAAAAATTAACCAAAAAGGAAAAAATGTATTACTTTACAATTATTTGTATTTCATTTATCATCGATTAAATGTTTCCCCCTATGAATCCTTAATTGGGGTTATTTATTAATGCTACATGTTTTAAGGTTCCTTTGAATATTTGAACATGATTTTGAAATTTTTTATCTATATTTGTACATTATTAACTCCTTATCAACAAACATGGGAAAAAATTGATGACATAATTTTTTTAATTGAGGTTTAATTTAACAACCAAGGTATTTTTACTATGAGAATTTTTTTTGTATTATTAATATTCGTGATTATCGTTTTTTATATATGATTTAAAAATTTACACATGCTTATATCTTATCTTAAATGAAATTATAAAAAAATTATATACTAGTATTATATTAAAATTTATTATGTTATCATTATGAAAAAATATAAGGTTTTGTTTAATGTATCAATATATCTCATTAATTTTATTTTAATTTGAATTAATAAAAATAATAATTTAATTATTATATATTTTATAACTATACAATTATCATAATTATGTAAATACTATTATTTATTAATTATTATTATAATAATATAAATAATTATTTGAATTAATGAGTTTGTAATAATTTTTTTTTTCATTTTAAAGTAAGATAGATTTAAACATAAATATTATTTTCCATGAATTATATAGTTATTTTGAACATTAAATTTTCCTATTTTATAAATTTAATTAAATAAAATCTACATATTTATTATGTCAAAGTGTCTAAATTATCTTAAAGGGGATATTTTTTATTTTCCTATCAAATTTAATTTGTAATTGAATAGTTGATAGACAATTATTTTTAGTAGCCTATAATTTATGATACCATCATGATATAAATTAGACTTGAATGATTATGAAAAATACTTCTATACATTAATTGATAAATTTCATTATTTTATAATCATAATTTCATTAGTAAATTATAAAATATATTTTATTTAAAGATAAAGAAAAAAATATTATTAGTGTTTACTTCATTCTTATATGGCATTAGAGAATTAAAATTGCATGAAATTAATAAAATATTTAAAAGTGAATAATTATAGTGTTGAAATAAATTTTAAATATGATATGAAATTATTTTTTAATTATAATTATTAATTTTAAATTTATATAATAATATAAATAGAAAAAATACCCTACTCATCTTCATGGTAATAAAAGATAGAATATTATCATATAATTTATATTATGTAAAGGATGGGAATTAATATACATTAGGATTGATTCTAGATGAAAATAATGATGAGAAATAAAATATTTAATTTAAATTTTAAAATATTCATTCTATTGAATCTGATAAATATCTTGAACACATACACAACATTAGTGAAATGATTATATAAGAAAAAGAAATGAAAATATAATGGGTTTAAAAATATTAAATATATTATGATCTATATTTTTTATTTTATTGACTAATTTTACTAGATTAATTTAAAACAAACTGAATGGTTTTAATTTTTAAATTTAAATTCCAGGGTTATCTAGATATTTCATTTAATTAAGTGTACAAAATAATCTCTTAAAAACATTAAAACACATTTAATATTAGAAATGATTAGTAACTTAATTAAAAATCATAAAAAAATTTTGAATAATGATTGATAGTTATTGGTCAATAAAATGATCCATTTTTTAATTCTAATTACTTCATATTTTAAAAATATAATTCTTAACCCTTAATGGCTTAATATATCTAATCACATTATTGAATTTTTTCCTTAAAAATGGTTATAATTATAGACTTTCAAAAAAATCGAATTTTAAATTTTCATTCCATATTATGCACAAAACCCTATATAAAAGTTCATTTTCCCTTTTATGAAACTCTTCCCTTTCTAAAAAACCATTCCTAAAAGTCTTTTCAACAAAACATCCTTAGAACATAATTTATAGTTCCTATTTTCAAAAACATAATTGAAATGTATCAAAAATTGATACCAAAACACATGATCCAGTTTGAGTATTCCAAAAAAATCCAATGTCCTAAAAAAATATTGAATCACATTCATAAAAAATACAATTTATGACTGATTTTTAGAGAATTAAGAAAACCCTTACAAAAATTAAACATGTTTTCAGGTGATAAATTTTAATAATATACCCATGTTTTATTTTTATGATACACAGTCCCATTAATACATAACACAAGGAACCATTAAAGACATAATGAATTTAACATCATTCTTCATTACAAATATAAATGGTAAAAATAAGAAGTTTGATCCCAAAAAAAAACATTAATAGTAAACATAAGAATCATTTTTTTGGATGTCATTAGTGGAAAAAAGGGTTTGATGAATTAACCATAGTTTATGAGCATAACATAAGATAATTCATGCAAATTAAAATTTAGCTCAATTAACATGTTTCATGAGATAAAGCATCATGAATGGAAATCATCACACATGTCAACAATCAAGACCCATGTGATATTAATATTGATCAAAGTAACCGATAAAAACTCATTAGAAACATTGGAAAAAAATTTTCATATATTGGATCATATTATCCATTACCCATGTTCAATCCTATTTGAAATAAGTATACCCCATTTGAATCTATATGAGAATATTTACCACTAAACACCGTCGTTAATTCCACTAAAAAAAGTATTCTTAACTAAATAATTAAAGGGATATATCAAGATCAATCATCATATAATTTATATAGGGAATAACCACAATCATGATATATATTATGAATTCCATTCATAAAAAAATACTTCACATAGAAAAAATAAATAAAATTAATATAAGATTGTATTTTCATCATTAATCTTTTTTAGAAAACATCATTCCTTTATATATTTATTTATCCATTTAAAAGAAATAGGTTTCATGATTAATACTACGAATAATCATAATATATATAGAGGAATAACAATTAAGGTTTCATTATAACATAAATACATTAGAGTATAGGAAAACAATTAGGGTTGTTTCGATAGATGTAAAATAACATTAATATAACATGTAATACATTAATTTTAAAACAAGTAAAAATATCCTTTCTTATTAATATATTTTATTAAAATTTATTTAATATTAATGAAAATGGTTTCATTGGAAATATCAATGTAATATTATAAAAACGTATTTATGATGGTATGAAATTCTATTTAGTTGGAAAAGGTTAGAATAAGGATTTATTTTAATGATTTTAAAATATTTCAAATAATTTGATTTGAAATCATTTAAAAAAATAATCATATATATATATTTATATGAATGTAAAATATTGAATAAAAAATTTATAAAACAATTATCATTGAAAATAAAATTCTAAAAAAATTCTATTGGAATAGGTATGGGAAATAAAATATTTACAACATAAATGATATATAAGTTTCCTTTTTCAAAAAAATCATTTAATATCCTTAAGTACCAAAGATGGGAAATGAAACGAATTACTATAAACCTTAGTTTTGAATAGTGGATTGAATTGATTTTTTGGTTTGTGAAATTAGGATCATACATATGGTATCCGAATGTTTTAATACATGATTTCGAACAACATTCAATTAGAAATATTAAATTAATAAATTGAAATGACATTTGTTGTATAGTTCCCCAGAAACAATGTATATAATACTTTAATTACATAAGTAAAATATAGACATAGTAATTATGTAATCATTTAAAATGGATCCCTTATTAATCATTACTATGTCACCTCATGGAAATTAACTTCTTGGGGGTATAAATTTTTAAGAAAGAGTGGGAATAAGGTGTAGTGGTTGATAATGATAGGAAATTGAAGATATGAAATCATGACAGACTATAGAGAAGGCATAAAATGATAGAACCATGATAATAACTTTATACATACCATATAAATATGAATATAGTATAAAATTGATACATTTATAATCATATCACCAATGTGTCATAAATAATAATTTTATTGTTATTCATTATGGTCAAGTAATACATGTCATACCTATATATTATTTTTTCTGCAATTTTTTATTGTTCTGTAAAAGTGAACTCATCATATGTATTAATTCATGTGTCCCATATATATCATAATAAATAATTACCTCTATATTTCATGTATAATTATTAACAATTTTTATATAAAATAATTGAGTATATATTATCTTAAATAATTCAACAATGCATCATATTGAACCCAAAATAAATAAACATTGTTTCATCCAATAAAAATCATGAATAAATGAATTTGGATTAAATCTAGTTGAATACTAATTGACATTTAAGGGGTTTGGGAATTCACTATATAATAATATTCCATGTAATTAATGGAAATTCAAAAAAATAATTTGGTAGAATGGCAATATACATCATAGATTAAGTAATAAAAATAATGAGATAGAATAAAGTAATCCCATTGATAATGAATTATATTGGTTGTAATGTGATAGATATAATTTTATATAATGAATATAATCTTGAATTTAAAAGGAAGTCTACCAAGAGGGTTCTTTATTTGAAAAGGAGGTGAGGATAATTCCCTTACCTTAAATCCCACATTATTTCACGATTATTTTTTCTCTTGAATAATAGAAAAAGGATTATTAAAATATTGAAAATAAACTAAAATATGATAATTTTTGTTATTATTTATCAAATAAAATAATTTTATTATATATCTTAATTTCATACATTGAAGGTGAAACGTTCTAATATGATGGTTTCCTTAAATATTCATAGTTTTCATTGATTTAATGATATTTTATAATTTCAATTTAATAATTGTTATGAATAAATATTTAAGAATATAAATAATAATGTTGATACATTTATATATGATAGGTAATTTATTATAATAATCCATTATAATGATAAAAAAAGAAAATTTCAATGTCTTCATGAGAGATTAAACGACCGTTAATGATACATTTTCCAAATAATAGTAGTGTGATATATATCATGTGCTCAAATTTAATGTAAATTAACGTTACCAAGATCCTGTAAACATTTTATTTATTTTTTAATATAGTTATTATTTGAAATCAAAATAAGGATATGATATTATAATACAATAAATGAAATAAATGGACAAAAGAATATTGATTTTTTTAAAGATGATCATTTTCTTTGACCCTTAAATTCTTGAATAATTAGAGTTATATTTAATGAGAATAAACTGAAGGATGATAAGGGGACTAAGTTAAGGGATTCCTATAGGCCTATTGGTCTGGAAAGAGGGGAAGGTGGGTTCTTCCATGGGGAGGTAGATATTTTATTTACACCTTAGAGGAGGGAGTGTAGTTTTTAGATAATATAAATAACAATATAAAATATTGAAGGAAAACCAATAAATACTAAATTTATTTACAAAATATAATATATTTATATAAAAAATTATGATTTTATGAATTTGAAATAATTTTTAATGTTAATATAATAGTTCAATCCAATATAAAATTAAAAAAAAATAAATATATAATATTTTAATGGAGTGCATTATACATTAGACATTAGAAAATAATTTTAATGTTAAAGGAAATAATTACTTAATTTAATCTTCTCATTTATAAAATTCAATATGTTTTTGGTCGATTAAACATTTTTATTTGATTTTTTCAATATTACTTAATGATTTTTTTAACTTTAAATACTCGTTATATAAACGAATGGTATTTTTTCAATGGACCTAATATTTGATCTATTTTGGAAAATTTTAAAAAAATTACACTTGTATTATTGTGATGTTTTGATTACAAAAATGTTATTAATTTAGTGAAAATAATTTCAAACATAGTAAATTTTAGTTTTTATTAAAAAATAAAAAACATTTATGAAATATAATAAAATAAAGTTTATTTAAAATGTTTTTTTTTTCATTTAGATTTTAATCATGGTATTTATTTTATGAAAATACTATAATTATATTTTTTACCAATATTCATTATAAATATTATAAATATTACATTTTAATATTTTTGGGTCAAATTAATTTTTAAATGGTCACTTTACAATTCCCAATTGTAAGGCTACCATTCTTATTGACTGTGTTACTATTTGAATTATCACATTACTAATAAAGAATTAAAATTACCATATCTAAATAATAAATTATTATTTCACTCAAAATTCAATAAAATTTATCCCATGGTTTTATATTTTTCTTTTCTCTAATGATCATTCATTTTAAAATGTTTATTTCAATTTTTATATTTATTTCGTGAAAGTGATGATTCTTGATGATTTGGGTGACCCAAATTAACAATTTATAATTTTTCAATTTTATATTTTTTTCCGCAGGTAATATTTATAGTTGTAATGGGTTTAGTTTCATACCATGGTAAAAAAATTTAGAAATGAAATTATTCTTTTCTAGTTTTCAATATAAAATATGAGTATATTAAAATATAATATAATATAGAACAAATTTATATTATAGAAAACATTACTAATAAATATAGGGCCATTACATAACCCACACCCCCCCATTTGAAATTTCATCCGCAAAATTTCAACTCATAATCTCGGTTGAAAATAAATGAGTGTAAAATTTTTTGATCATTTTATATGGTTCATACATCTCATCTTAATAATTATGATTTTCCACACTACTATGGAATGGAGAGTTTTATTATTTCATTGAACATTTTCCAAAAGGGCCATTAACTTCACCCGATGCAACTCTTAGGAGAGGTAATTCCCCAGTTAAAAAAACCTCTAAATTCAGTATATGTTAGTTATTAGGTATTCACCTCCTCAAAGATATATGGTGGGGACATCATGAACATGATCCATGTTTTGATGAACTAATAATTGATTTGACAGTAATAATTTTCAATAATGTATAAAAGCTGAAATTTTATATGGTTTATATTTTCTTTCTTTATAAACATCATAACTCTCTTCCATAGTGATATTCAAAGGAAAACATTGTCTCCAACATTAGAAATAATTTTCTTTTGATGGTTTTCATCTAAGCTACTATACTGACTCTGGGAAACATTTATATGCTATATGATGGTATGATCCTTTTCTATCATCTCTTGCACCATATCAGTTCCTTGTATCATTCATTAACTATGTTCATCCAAAAATAGTATTATTTATAAATTAGATCTTCTATATTAATTCAATTTAAACCATTTGTATAATCATGTAATGTTTTTTATTTTATGGGAAATCAACTAATGGAATATGTTGATCCCATCTAAAATTAAATTCCATTAACAAAGCTCTTAGAATGATTTTTAGTGTTTGAAAGTTACTTTTATATTGGTGTTATTTTTTTGGGTGATATGACATACTAATATTCAAATCTATAGTTTGAGTACTTTGGATACTTATACATAATTTAAAAGTGAACCATGGTTCATGCTCAGAAATGATTTAAATTTATTCCCTATACAGCAGTGCGAATTTATTTACATATTTAATAGAATACAAGTCAAGAGAGAAATATTTAAAAAGAGGGATGGATTCTTTAGCCTTGGTGGCTCGATAGACCATATCCCATATGAAATTGATTCTTTTCGATGTCTTTTGGAGACCAGTAAAAATGTCAATGATGATATTCTCATATTTAGTAGTGGGTATAAGAAATAGTGAGATCATACCCTTGAATATTTGTAATATTGTTTCAACTTGCTGATATGCCATTAACATTGAGGTATAATCAATTATATCCTTCATTATATTTTCCCACCATATGTACACTAAAAGATCATAGTACATCTTGGTACATCCAAGATAGATTGAGAAAGATGAGGTATGTTTATTATCCAATAGATATTTAATTATCTTAAATGATGAAGGTGTATAATATATAGATTCAAACCCAAGTAATCCTTATTTAAAATTGTTTAAATCATAAACCATCCTCCCTTAACAGTTTTAACATTATTTTGAAGCTCAATAAATTCCATGAGTTCCTCTTAGATCATCACTTTGATAGATGGTTGGGAAATTATTAGGGAATGGTAGGATGAACTCAATATCATCACGATTTCCTACTCCATAATTATAATATCCATTAATATATATTCCTTCTTCACCCCCATCATAAATAGATTTGGTAGTTTCTTCCATCTATAAGAATTATCCATCTTATTCTGCCTTCTAGGATAGTATTGAATAGATATATCATAGTCCATGATTGGAATTAACCATATTTTCTAATTGATTTTTAAAAACACATATATATATATATAGATATATACCTAAAAAATTTATGGTTTTTAATATATCACATTCCCCAGATAAAATATAGACTCAAAATATATTTAGAATAATGATGATTCTAACAATCTCCAGGCCATGAGTAGAATAATCATATTCCCCAGACATTAATTATAATGATTCATAAAATATCACTTTATCATTTTCCATGGAGACATACCCAATCCATTTTAGTGATGAATCATTGTAGATAAAAAATCATCCCAATTACATAGTAAAGTTAGAATATGTTTTCTAAACAAAATATTATTTAGTTCATGTAAATATTATTCATACTCATTTTTTCAGATATATAGAACTCTATTTTGAGATTACATGATTAATGGTTTGTAATGTATTGTATTTTTGTCACAGACCTACTATAGTTTACTAATAAGTATATGTATTTAAATATACTAGATTCCTTCGTAGGACATTTTCAATCCGCGAAGACCTTTTTCATAACATCATTAACTAAAATTTCTTCATTTGTCATGATGTTTTCCATGAATCAAACTTCTTGAAACCAAAAATCATAAATATTGAATTCACCAAAAATATTTTCTTTCATAAGAGTTCATAATGTGACCCTTAAATAGTCCTCATTCTTCTTAAATGTTTTGAATTATATCAAAAAATATTTAATAATGAACCCCAAAATTTTTTTAAGGTAATCATTAATTAAACCATTAAACAAACCCATAAAAATTTAAAGAACAATAGTCTAGAAAAAAATAATAATATAAAAACTATAAATCCCAAATATTTTTTGGAAGATAACCTTTAGGATATCTTCTTTAATCACAATGAAATCATGATACCCATATTAGAGTTCAATCATATAGAATAAACAAGCCCATAAAAATGGTAAAATAGACCATTAATCCACGGAAGAGGTTATTTTCTCTTCATTATGATCCCCTTAAGATCACTATATTTTATTTAGATATAAATTGTTATATCATTCAGATTTATAAATAGAATATGTGGTCCCCTAGGAGACACACTTGGTCGAATATAAACATTCCTAAAAAGTTATTTATATTTGTTATTTATTTCTTATAACACCTAATATTCCATTATTTATAGGCTCTAAAATTTTGTCTTAGATCCAGGTATGAGTTCAATGGAGAAATATACCTCTATTTTTAGGGAAGTTCTAAGAAACCCTATAATAAATAAAATAATTTAGGCCCGAACAACGAGGAAATTTTCTAGAATTAATAATTTTCTTTCAAAAATATCATCACTATTTTTATAAGAAATTTTTGAATAATTATAATTATTCCAAGAGTTGAGAAAAAAAATTTCTAATTATTATTTTCATAAATAAATAAATATTACCTTTAATACAAATTATCAAATCACACCAGTCTAATTTATTACATATAGCATAGTTACTTAAAAAATAATACAATAATAACATTGAAGTATTTTTTGAGGTCAAGGTTAAAGAAAATAAACTCATAATACATATATTACATAATGAAAATATAAACATAAAAATTATTTAATTCCTTTGAAAGACTAATTTTATAATCCTTGAAATTTCAACATACTAGTATTAATTTCATGGGGAAATTCATAAATAGGAAGGTATGATCATAATGCCTAGTTAGGATCAAACAAAGGCGATGATGTGTGAATGATCATCATGGATAATCCATGATGTATAACTTGAGATAATAATCATAATTAGATGACAAATGACTTGTAAATGTGGCCAAAATTTAAAACTAATACATTCATAAGAAAATATGAAACATTTATCACCATGGTGTTTCATATATTATAATTACAATGGTTATTCACCATTATATCACAACACACATCATATAATAAATTTAATTATTTGCACTGTTAAATGGGGAAAAATGTTGGTTCCCCCATAATATTACTTAATTTATGTGTTCCACATATATCATAATAAATTATATAATTAACATCCCATTGAAAATATACAATGTGTATCATATAATTTAATTGATTATATATGTGCTTAAAAAATTGAACATCACAAATTTTTTATCCCATAGGAATGTAATGTGGGTTTATTAATTGTAAATCCCGTTATAAAAAAATAATGATTAAATTTTGGTTAATACCTCGAGATATGGGAATTGTTTTTCTATTCACAAAATAAAAATATTTCATATTAAATGTAAAAATTAAAGAAATCAATTTGACCACATGATAGTACACAAAAGTTATTATGGAAAGATCATAATGATATAGAATGAATTTATCCCATTGATAATTTTTTTATTGGGATTAATAAAGGTGGGTCTAAATAATATATGAAACAATTTATAAGGAATATTAATAAGAGGTTGTTTGAATGTAAAAGGCGTTGAGGATAATTTCATTACCATATATCCAACATTATTTTTTTACAAATCTACATCATGAATAATATAATCATGTCTATAAAAACATGGAAGCATATGTGAAATATTTTCTTTTTAAAACTATATATCATGTATATTCATCCAAAAAAAATTCATAATTTTAATTGGAAAAGGTCAAAAGTTTTGATATCGTATTTTCTATAAAGATCATCTCCTTCTATAGTTTAATGACATTTATTAAATGATATTTATTAATTATTATAATTAAATACACGATCATAAAAAAATATTATACGGATTCATTTATATATTATATTATATTTATTATATTCACTCATTAGGGTGGTGATAAGAAAATAATCTTCAGCATCTATGTGGGAAGTTAACTGATAAATAAAAGGACAATTTCCAAATAGGAGGAGCACAATATATATTTTGAAATTTTTTTAATTAATATTTATATTATATTAACAATATCTAATTCATGTAAAATAATTTTTTTAAAATAATCGATTTTAAAATAAAAACAAGGAAATTATATTAGAAAAAAATTGAGGGATGAAAGGATATTACTAATTTCTTGATAATTGTATTTTTTATTTCTATTAACATCATGAAATATGGAATTTTTATTTATCATAAAATTCAATATGGATGATAAATTGATTTAGATAGGGGATTATTATTGAAAATTATATTTTTTAAGTGAGGGAGGAGTTATTTTTGAGGGTGAGGTGGTATTTATAAATTAGGAATTGCATATTTTTATGTAAATTGCTGAATAAAATATAATATTCATGACAAACCATTGAATATTAAAAATTGAGACAAAATAAAATATACATGAATATAATAACTTTATTATAATACATTAAAACAATTTATAATCTTAATTTATTAGTTTAATCAATATTAATGGTGGAAATTTGGTAAATGATTTTTTTTTATGAAATAAAATTGAATTTAAAAATTTGAAAATATATTTTAGCTCTGGAAAATAAATTTATTGATTTTAAATTACTCATTTGTCAAATTTAATATTATTTTGAATGAATAAATATTTTTATTATTTATTAGGTCATTCTTACACTAGGAAATATTCAACTTAAAACCCACCAGTAATGAATCGAGTGATATTTTAACTATTGACCTAAAAATTTATGTATTTCATATAATTACATAAAAAATATATATTTTTGACATGATGATTCCAAAATTAAAATTTACATTGAAAATAAATTTTATTAGTGATGTTTATATTAATTTTTAATATAAAAAATATGATTTTCATAAAATAAATTAACATATAGTATAATGAAAATTACCTTTTATTTCATTGAGTATTTAATCCTTGTATTTATTTTATGGTGATATAATAAAAATATTTTATCAAAATACTGGTGATAAATATTATTTATATAAAATTTTATTATTTTAGTTCAAATCACCATTCCAACGGTGTGGATATTATTTTCAAGAGTCATGTTACTATATCATTGGAAATAGAACTCTTAAAACAGTCATATTACCACATATAAATTATACATTATTCAATAAAAAATATTATCTAATATTATTTTCATGGTCATATATTTTACATTTCTATTATTTCAATTTGGTTATTACATTTCAATAAATTGTCTATAGTGCTGTTTGTGGGTGTGATGATTCTAGCAAATCAAGGTGTTTTAAATTTTCCATTTATAGTGTTTCTTTTTTATAATTAAATCCCATTATAATATTTGGAATTTTCTATAAGTTTTTTGAAGACTAATGTTCTAATTTTAATTAATGAAATATTTTTTTAATTCCAAATATATTTTTTCTCTGTCTACGGTGTTTGTATAAAAATATATGATATAATATAACCCAAATTTACTCTTAAAAATTCAAATCAAAAGTCATTGGAAGTTATAATTTTATATAGTTTAATAAATACCTTCAGTTACATGAAAAAATATTTAAAAATTAATTCACTAAGGATTATGTAAACTATACGATGAAATTATGGTGCGCGACATGAATCATGTCTCTAGAAATTGAGATTGTGAAAGAGAAACCCCCTATAAAGATCATAAAATTGAATGTGATAACAATTAAATTAATTTATTATGTAATGGAAGAAAAATACACATGAAATCAATAGATATAGATTTTAAAAAAATTAGAGAATAATTCACACATAAACATATCATTACAATTTCGATAGTAAAGTTTTATAACCGATCAAAAGGAAATCAATATAAGAAACACTTTACCTTGAGTTAAAAAATTATATGTACATCATTAAACACTTATAAATTAACATTATATGAATTTTTTAATTTTCAAATAATAATTTATCTATACATTATATAATTATTAAAAAACTTATTTTAAGAACATATTTTATTACATAATATTTTCTGTTTGGGTAGTATGTCTTCAGGACGATTAGTTGGTAATTGAAAAATCAATTGGGTAGTTTAATTATACAAAAATGGGTGATTTCTACATCATTTTAAGAATATCAATATTTAAATAACTATATTTTTTTATAAATTAAATTAAATTTTATAACCATCCATGAATGATGTACATTAAAAATGAATCACATCATTTCCTGGAGGTGGTAATATATACACATGCACATAAGAATAATATTTTTATTTTCCAATGGATGAAAGTTTATGAAAATAGATGATATATTATCTTTAAAATATGATATTATTTTCATGAATATTATATTTATTGTTTAAACCATTAATTATAAATAGTCCTAAGTGGATATGGTGGAAAATAAAACACATCACTTTGTGGATGATATTGTCCAAATGTGTGCACGAGCGGTGTTTTAGTATCTTATAACTTGGAAAATGAGATGAAAATGGATATATATAAAGCATAAAAAAATAACTATATATTACATATATTATTTTTTATATCAAAATGGATAAGAATTTTTTCATTTTTTAATAGATTTTTTTTTTCAAAAAAATCTTGATTTCATCTATACTTAATTTTCTGAAAACCACTACAGGCTTCTATTAAATAAATCATTGGACACAATTATAATCATTCCAATAACTCTATTAAATGTTTAGTGACGTGATTATGTGATTTTGGATGGAATTTGTTGTGAGGAAAATCACTTTATGTGTCGAGAATTTTGGAGATTAGAAACCATTTTTGAAGTGAGGGAGAAGGACACATCATATTTTTCAAATGATTAAAATATACTAATGTCTTACTCAATAAAAATTGAATTGAAATGAATCATATTAAGATACTGTATTATATTTTGTTTAAATGTTTCTATATAATGGATTAATATATGTTTTATGACATTTTAACTCTTTTTTATTTTAGTTCTAACCCTTTTAGTATGTTTTAACTATTACCATGGTAAATTTCATTTTTTAACCAAAGATAAAATTGATACTTTATAAGAATAAAATTGAACTAATTAAAAATTTATTTAAAAAATGATTATAAATATAAAATAAATTTTATAATATTCATTTCCTATAAGTTGTAAAAATTACATCTCAAATTAAAAAAAATAAACCCACAGAATTATGTGTTCCTGAATAAATTCCTTTTTAAGTTCATAAATTTATTTTTACTGAAATTAATACTAATTCTTATTTTAGTAAAATTTATAGGATTATAAATAAAATTTAATTTTTTAATATATAAAATAAACTAAAAAATGAATAATTGTAATTTTTGGAATAGAAGAGATTTTTTCAATTGAATTTTTTTTCACAATTAACAAAAAAACATTTTACAAAAATCGCAAAAAAAATCAATGAAATATAAAATTTTTATTCTAACATTTTAAATTGTAATATATTTATAAAATAAATTTTATAACATTGATATAAAATTTTTTTAATTTTCAATCACAAAAATGAGTAAAAAAATAATTTTAAGGAAAACATATTTATAAAGCAATAAATGACAACACAATTATTATTTTCATAATATAATTAATCAAATTAGAGTTACTTAATTATATTGAATTTAAAATTTATTTATCAAAATTTATTTATAGTGATTATATTAATATATTTAGATAAAATAAATTTCAATCACAAAATTAATTTTTTGAAAAATATGTCTTATACTTTAAAATGATTTTATATTCATTTGAAATCAAGTGAGTTTTATTATATATAATGGATATATATCTATATAATCTATATGTAATTGTTTGATATAGAATAAGAAAATATTTTCAGTGACAATATATATAATGGTCATATTATATATCTATGTATCTCTTTCTATTATTAACTAAAATTTATTAACTAACTCCTCTATATTCAACTATATTTCATTCCTAATTAATTACCTTTTCTCCGAATATTAATTTGTGTCTACAAACATCCCATAAAAATGATAGGCTTCATAATTTATTTTATTTATATACTTGTGAATTTAGTCCAATAATAATTGTATTCACATTTCATTATGTTGTATCCTTATAACTTAATATGTTTCATCCATAATTTTATTTATTTTTATTTCAATAAACATATCATGGTTTTTATTAGATACATGTTGCATATATCAAAATATAAAAAACATAACTTTCCAGAATAGATAAATATATATCAAAATATAAATGTGGTTTATTATCCCCCTCTTTAATAAATCAAATCCCATTAGTTTTGTCTTGATATCGAAAATTAAGAGTTTTATATCCAAAAATACCATTATTTAATATCCATATAATATAAAATGGTGAGAGAAAATCCAATCAAAATTATGAAAAATAATATTGTAATGTCACATGTAATAACAAAAAATTAGGTTCATTACTAAAGAGAACATTGGTTTGAATTCAAAACATTTTCATGGATCAAAGATCAATTTAATATATAGTGTTATAATTTTATGAGATGATAAGACAACACAAATTTTTCAGAAGTGATAATAATAAGATATCATTTTAATTTCATGATCATTTTCCAAGATTTTATCGATTTATATACCATTAGAATGTAGAAAAAGATAAAATATAAGCACAATTACATACTTTAGTTATGATTTGATGAATTTACACGTGTATAACATATTTTAGTTCAAGAGTAGAATATTCAAGCTGAATGTTTTCGGATCCAAGAATTAAAATAGACATTTAATGCATATCATGATCAACTAAAGTATAACGATTTATTACCTACATCTTGATACATTAAAAAATCAAAATGGTTAGCAAGAGGTGATATAATACCTCAAATGAATAAAACATCATACGAAAAAATGAAAATTTTAACAAAAATATATATATAATAACACTAAAGGTTAAAAATATATCATTCCATAAATAAATAACCTTATATCCCAATTAACCATAGTATTCTCTACGTTTTAGAATATTTTACCCTCCACGGTCATCTCTCACATTTTAGTTCACATCACCTAAAAAGGTAATTTCATTATTATTAAATAATCCTTAACATTAATCCCATGGGTAACATCTTACTCAACCTAATATAATGTCTCCCAAAATATCTATTGTCACCTCAAAATACCATCACATTAAAACTCAAATGTATTTCTTATGCTATTGATGTTTTGACCTACATCATACATATAATCCAATGACAATATAGAAAAAAAGATAACCCCACATTAAAACAAGCTAATAATCAATGTTATCTAATCATTTCTCTGATGTCAAATGGTAATAGTCCTGAATCCACACTCTTAAATTCAGTGATAAAATATTGTTCTTTATATTTATACTTTTTATAACCCTGATAAAAATAATTTTTTAGTCAACCATAAGTTAAAACATCATTGAAAAATATTTATTAACTCACATATAAAAGGACCATTTATTTTTAGAGTGTTTTATATTATGGGAGAACTTTTACCTACCATTATGCATGACATAATGTGGGCATGTTTCGCACTATACCGAAGTAATTTTATTTCATAATAATTAGTCAACGTATAAACAAAATTTCGTCACACGTGAAATCCTTATAGACCTGATTTATTTAATACTGTTTATCAAAAAAACTGTAAATGGAAATAATAATAAAAATGACTACAAACTCCTAGATTGGGTAACCACTAGAATTATTAGTTGAATGAAATTAGTGAGTATAAGATTAGTAAAAGGGTATGATGAAATAATAAAACTTCATGATCATAAAACTAAAAAATTCATATGCCTAAATTTGTATAAAAATTGAATCATGGAATAAATCCTTGAAAATGGAAATTGTCACATGAGTCAATATTCATGATCCTTGTGAATTAAATATTAATAGAGAAACGACTATAAACTCAAAGAATGCAAGTGAAAACACGTTGGATTATTAAAACATCATCTTTATCACCATTTTCTATTTTTTTTAAAATAACTAGGTACCTATTAAATACTTAAGAAAACCATACCTTATAATCTATCTTCTTAATGCCTCAAAAATAGTGAAGTCTCCAAGGATTGTGCATTCACAATGAGAGGGGGGTGAATCAGGTGTGAAAAGTTTTTATTGAATTAATGTTCACATTTTAATTCAAATCCATGTCTCCATTTATGATGAGTGAATCAAAAATGAAATTCATGAAGTAAATTTAACTCAACACACAGTATCATTACAAGGATCGTTTCTAAGACCCATGTCCTTTCAATGTTGGTTAGACCCCCTACATGGATTATCCACTATAATATTTATATCAATTATAACTATTTAGAAAAAAATGGTTATAGAACAGAGTAATCGATCAACTATTTGATTATGGTTATACCCCCAAAAATCCAAATCCTATACCTTGATTTATTATAACCCCCAAACGTTCAAATAGTTAAACCCCCTAGTCTCTCACAAGCCTCTTAGACAAATTTTTAGACCCCTCAGTCACAATCCCCAAATACCTAGAAGTTATAATCCACTGAAAATAAGATCACATGATCTTCCACCATGATCTTACAGGATAAATCTGGATCGAGTACACATCATGTTCCTTTGCACTATTTCTAGACTTTCTCAAATAAACTCTACTCACTGAATAAAATCACATATCAGTTTAACACTGCTTGGGAAATAACTCTTTCTTCTGCTAAAGACCTGTCCTCGCTAAACACTAAAAACTCAGATACAGAAATATTCCAGAACACTAATAGAAATTGTTCCCCACCTTTAGTCTCAAAAACTACCCACATATTAAGAAATATTAATTCTAAATGCAGAATATCAATCATCTTTCATGTACAAAATAAATTACATGGTCTTTTGAACTTGTGTCATTGAAATTTCATGTTCAAGTATGTTTGAATAATTTAAATTATAGTATTCACTTTCTCAAGAACCTCACACTATCTAAAATATATTTCATTACGCACACGTATTAAAATATTATATAATTAATGCATGGAGGGCCTATATTGCATACTATTTTTGTTAATGTTTGTTTACCAAATTCAAAACTCGGTGCACAAATATCAATTGCACAATAATTTATATTTCATTGTTCTATGTATATATTTCAAGGGTTTGAATGTGAAATATGCATTATATTTGTCTCATTCACACTATTACTTCATGAAACACAATATTATCACCTTGAGAAATACATACTCCTTTGTCCACAAAAATAAATAGCACAAAATAAAAAAAAAGATCTTTGCTGGTAACTGTATACTATAATAATTATATAGACAATCCCAAGTGGATATTATATTGGTGGCATGTAGTTTTTTTCTTCAGATAATATAGTTCAAGTATACACTCTAACGACCCAAACTTTTATAAATGGAAATTCCTCTTGATCTATGTAAATGTATTATTATGTGAAATGGTTATATAACATATGACCTTATTTGGTATTATGTTAATGGATTTTAAAATACCATTAAGCATTGTGACCATTTCTAATATAGACATTAAACCATGATCACATGATTTGTATAAATATAAGGCATTAAAAAATCCAATTTACTCTGACAAATGAAGCGATGGCCTCATCTAGTAGATTTTCTTCATACGAAGCCCATTGGTCGGCTCTCGGAAAGGAGGTGGCATCATTGGGCATCACAATTGAACAAGCCCAAGACAAAAATCAATATTTTTTTCTTGAGTAGAACCACCTACGAGAGAAGTGTCATTCAATAGAGATTACCACCCCAAGTGTTGATATCTGAGTCGCCCGAAGAGTTTTTCTCCCTCTTACACCTAACCCATTGGCCTTATGCCGGTGTTATAAGTTGTTATGTAACGAGACCCTAGAACTATGTACAATATTTTTATTGAGAATATACATTCATTTTATTATTGTAACTTTGTAAGGAAAAAGTAGTATTTTTTATTTAATATTCAATTAAGAAATATATTTTGATGAATTAATCGATTTTTTGAATTTAAAAATATTTTTCTAAAATATTATTAACAAACTACATTTTTTAAAATATAAATTACCATTTTATTATTTTGAATACAATTGGAATTTTTTTTAAGGATTGAAATCTATTTTTGTCAAAACCATGAGTTTTCGATAAATATAAGTGTTATTTTAAAAGTAATAATTCACATATTAGGAAAATTATTTAGGTGAAATTAATAATATTTTTTGAACTAGGACATCAAAATTATCCAACGGTAAATATTTCATAATATTTTGAGATAGTTGAATTTTTTTTGTTAAAATTAAATACCGTTTAAATATATAATTTTTTTTATGAGATTATAAATACCCAATAGTGATTTAATAAAATACTATAAACATTATGCCAGGAAAAAATATGTTTTTCCATTAAAATTAATGTGATTTTGGGATTTTTGGATTTATTTTACAAAGCCTTAGTGGATCCTCCAATAATTATAAACAATTTTAGCTTTTTAAAATGATTTCTTTAAGAGTGTGACTCACCTCCACATAAGAATCCCTATTATTTTATGATGTTCGGCCATTGGAATTATAAAATATTGTTTTCCAGTTCCCTTGGAGAAATCCATGGGCAAAATCCATGTGTTGGTTTGTGGTTTTGATTAGTTTAATCTGTGGTGTCCGAAAACTAAATAATAAAAAATTTCCTTTCTTTTAAAATATAAACCCAGCCATGTTCCCACTTCCTCTTAAATAAAATCATTTGGAGTTCATCAAAATTATTCCCTCCTATCTCTTTAATCCTTTCATGCCCTTAAGATACCATGAAGCCTCTCTCAAGCCTCTCCCAAGCCATTGGGATCAATCTTCCATGTATGAGATTTCTTCCTTTCTCTTTTTTTTCCAATTTTCATTATGTTTTTATGCCCTTTTATATTCAATTAAAAATTTTGGGGTATTATTTTTCACCTCCCCCATACATAACTCTTTATGATTTAAATTATGATAGATCCCTTTCTCTCTCATTAATTCCTTCCATGTACACCCATTACCATGCAAAAATTTTGTAATGAATTTATCTCTCCTCATTTACATTCAAGAAATTATTTTGTATTATGACTCTAAAATTACATTACTTATTTTGGGACATGTATCTCTATGACCCCATTACTATCCATTTCTTGTAAATATGATGAGACACCCCTTTATCTCTCATCATCCAATTTTATGAATTCTTATGTCACACCATTATGCTACCAAAATTGCACTGCAATTTTCCGAGCCATAGTCATTGTGTCATGAATACCATGCCCATTTCTCTATTAGGGGTATTCACCTTTATACACGTTTTCTTACTGAATATTGAGTTTCATGTATGAATTCTATTTTCCTTTATTGTGGAATAAATGATGATCTTTAATGATTCCAAGTAGTATGATCCATGTGGCAAACTTATGCAAGAAATGAAATGTTTTAAGAAGGGTGTGCCCTAATAGTGCTCCTATGCATTGGGTATAGATTATAATCATGATAAATGAAGTGAAATGAGGGTTTACACATGCTATTTAAACATAAATTAGTGTTTATTCATCCTCCAAGTGCAATCATCCTTGTCCCATGCTAATACCATGTTAAGTGTTGTTGCCACATTTCCATGTTATGATAATCATACTATATCGTTCCTTTATGTTCATGTTTCTATTGAACTCCATTAATATGCCTATTTCCAAACATGTATTTTAATCATAATGTTATTCTTTTTTTACTCCCTTAATAGGATTTATAGATCACCCTTTTCAAATGCATGTCCTCAGGTTATCCCATGCAATTCTAAGTATGAGGGAATGTAGTTGTCATGTAAAGGATGTTTTCAATGATGATGTTGTCTTTCATGTTTTAAGTCATTATTTAATGTTCCTAAGACCAAAATACACCAAACCTTTGGATCATATAGGTTTTATCATGTGAATATTTTATGTAATAAATCATGTTTATGTGTGCAATAAAAAGCACGGTTATTATAGTTGGTATCATAGGATAGGTTTAGTTATTTTTGGGATTAGGGTTAGAAAATCCTAGTGAATCCTTAGAGACAAGACTAAGTATAATAAAAACATCCTTAAATTTTTGTGGGAATTGTTTAAGTGGTTTATCAACCAAATGCATCCTTGTCTGGATACAAGCAGGATGAGGCAGATCTGGCATAAATTCCCCTAGAAGTGAACACTCTAATAATGAGTTTTAGGCTTGACCTAGGATATCCTTGTACATAAAAATGGGCCTTAAAGCACTCTTTCTTATGAAACTCTCAGGGTATATGATTTGGTAAATTAACAAGCATAGTATGAACCATTATTAAGGTAATTAAACAAAATTCCCCTTGGAATATATGTAATAATGTATATTAGGGATATAATAGATTGAATCCTAAAGATTCATAAGTTAAAGAAATAAAATTAATTTATAAGTCATCTCTTTTTTCCATGAATTACCATTTATGTGTTACCCCTTACACTCATTTTATTCGAGCCAATTGTCTGGTAATAAGAGGACTCGGGCTAACATCTGATGCAAGGACCAATGTGACGATTGTTCTATTTAGATTCCCAATCCGACTAGAGAAGGAATCATGAACATTATCACGATATTATCTATTTTAACTCAAGATTTGAATATAAACATGGGTCAAGAGCATCGTTCACCCCCACCCCCACCCCCCCACCAAAGAAAGAACAATTCAATATCACGAGCTTCATGAGACAAAGGCCTCCTACTTTTAATTGATCATCTGATACCTCAATCTCTGAATAATAGATCAGCTCCATTGAAAAGATATTCTCCTTCCTTCAATGATATGATCAAGAGAATTTTCTATTGGTTTCTTATCATATGGAGGTGATGCCAATAAATGGTATACATTAATCTAAAATACAATTCTTGAGGAGGATATCGAGGCATTAGAATGGAAGGATTTCCGGAAAATGTTTTTAAATAAATATTTTCCTCACACCCTCTGACATTGAGATGGAAAGGGACTTACTTTCTCTCAAGAAAAAAGACGATGAATCCATAAAATTGTATTAGGGAAATTTCAAAAATCTTTGATGATACACCTCCAGCTTTTTTGTTACCCCCATATGAAAGTTAGGCCTCTTCTTTGGTGGGATGAAACCTACCATTGAAGAATTACTTTGAGATCTGTGACTTAGACAACTATGAAGAAATTTTTCAACTGTCCCTCATGGTTGAAATGGTGATTGGAAAATCATAGGGTTATCATGAGCATAAGAATAGTCTGATGGATAAATCCAACAGTGCTAAGAAAATCCAGCACCCCACTTTCCAAAGGTGAAGAAAGAAGCACCTTTGAAATTTCCTGAAGGGGACGGGGAAATTATTTTTAGTGTGTAAGAGAGGGGAACCTAGCCATTAACTGCTTTTATGAAAAACCCACACCTATAATAGAGGAGACGAATGCTCCATTTGTATTGCAACACATTATTCATTACATCAACTATAATGAATCGGGGAACCTTGTAAATCATTTCCCTATGCCAACTATTTTTGGAGGCAACTAACAACCTCCAAGGTAGCATGGGCGAGATTTTTCCATGACTACCACCAAAGTGAACCCTGAAAATGAAGTAGTAACATGTACACTATTTTTTCATTCAAGAATAGTGAACATACTTTTTTATTCTGGTTTTATGCATTCTTTTTCATCCTAGATGTTTAGTAGAACAATCCCAATACCACCAAAAATCATGAAATTAAAGATGTTAGTGAGTACGTAAAATGGGGAAATCATTTCAACCCTTGAATATAACTCCCCCCTATCATAATTGGTGGATTTAACATCCTAACTAACCTAATCATACTCCCTCGGGTAGAATTTGAATCAATTCTCAGCATGTATTGTCTTTCCTTATATAGATCCAACATTTTTTTTAATGAGAGAGAAATCACTCTCCATATAGAGAGTCAACCCCTGATTCTATACAAGTGCAAGGAGGACGATGACCCTTATATAGAACCATCATCTCAAGTGTGGATATTAATTCCCTATGAGAACATGTATCTTTCTAAGATTCATGAGTCTAAGGAGGAAAATGTACTTGAAGAGATGCCTATTGTGAGGGAATTCAATGAAAACTTTCCTGAGGAATTTCATTCTCTTTATCCTAGAAGAGATGTTGAATTATCTATTGACCTTATACCTGGGGGTTTCTAATATCCAATTCTCCATATAGAATGTATGTTGTGTAGCTTAAGTATCTGAAGAAATAGCTACAGGAGAATCTAGACAAAGGGTTTGTACAACCAAATGCTTCATCATAGGGTGCACCAGTCATCTTCGTCAAGAATAAGGATGGGTCAATGTGCCTTTGCATTGATTATAGTGAGCTCAACAAAATCATGATTAAGAATAATTATCCTCTTCCACAAATTGAGGACTTTTTGATTAGCTGCGTGGAGCACAATATTTTTCCAATGTGGATTTGTGGTAAGGATCATACAATGTAAGGGTGAATAAAGAGGATATCACTAATTCATTATGTTGTACAAGAAACAAGCACTATGAATTCATAGTAATGCCTTTTAGACTCACTAATGCTCCCGAAATCTTCATGGACACTATGAATAGAGTCTTTAGATAATACCTTGACAAATTATTTGTAGTAATAATTGATTATATTCTAATATACTCCAAAACCAAGGATGAGCATGATGAGCATCTAAGAACTATATAAGAGACCTTGAGAATGGAGAAGATCTATGAATAGTATAGAATGAGTGAAATATGGTTGAAGGAGTTCTCATTATTGGGCCATATCATCACATGAAATGGGATATTTTTGGATCCCTTTAAGATAGCTACAATTGAGGGATGGATGAGGCCAAAATCAGTAACATATATATATAGATTTCGTAGGTGAGCATGAAATTATAACTAATTTTTCGGAAATTTCTCATCATTTTCCAACCCTCTTTCAATGATTACTCAGAAGGGAGTAATGTTTTCTTGGATTGATGAATGTGAAGAGAGCGTCAAGGAGTTGAAAATGAGGCTTATCGCTACACTCGTTCTCACGCTACCCAAAAGTGGAGAACTTTATATGGTATTTAGTGATTCTTCGAAGAAGATATTTGGTTGTGTGTTGATGAAGAATGATAAAGTGATAGCCTAGACCTTAAGGAAGCTGTAAATCCATGAGAAAAATTATCACAAGCACGATCTAGAGTTGGCGGTTGTGATATTTTTATTTAAAATCTGGTGTCATTTTCTCTATGGGAAGAGGTGTGAGATATAAACTAATAAGAAGATCCTAAAATATATATTCACACAAAAGAGACTAATATACACCAATAAAGATTGATTGAACTCATCAAGGATTATGACTGCTCAATCCACTACCATCACACTATGGAAAACAAGGTGGTGTATGCTCTAAGTAGAAAGGATCCACCATCATTATCAATGATGTGAATTAAAAATGTTACAATATTAATAGACTTGTAGAGGATGGACATGGGAATCATTAATATAGGAACATCATCAATCCTTTATCAAATGATTGCTCAAACATCCCTCATGAAGAAAATAAAGGATACTCAAATAAAGTATGTGGAAATTCTAAAATGGGTGGAATCTATAAGAAATGGGAAATCCTCAGAGTTTATGGGTGACAAGGCTATAATTGTGAGATTTGGGTCATAATTATATGTACCATCCGATCCGTGGATAAAGAAGTAGCTTCTGAAAGATGCACATAGATCAATATTCTCTATTAACCATGGGAGTAGAAAGATGTATAAATATCATCAAAAAAACATTTGGTGGGACAATATGAGAAGGGTTATTGTTGAATATACATAAAAGCTCCTCATATGTCAGAATATGAAGGCTATGAAGATGAAGTCTTAGGGGATGATGCAACTACTACCCATACCAACATTGTAGTGGGACAATATTACCATAGAATGTGTCACTGGATGTCCAAGGAAATCCATAGAAGATAATGTTATATGAGTTTTTGTGGGTCATTATATGAAGAAATCTCACATTATCACTATTCGAGAGGAATTCTCATCAGATTAACATGCACGGATTTACATCAATGAAGTGGTAAAACTGCATAGAGTAACACAATATATTGTATCTGATCATCATCTGAGATTCATCTCGAATATTTGAAAAAGTCTCCAACATGATCTATGCACTGAACTGAACTTCTGTATGGCCTATCATCCTCAAACGAATGGAAAATCTCAACAAACTATTCAGACACTAAAAGTTATGTTAAGATCATGTTCTCTAGACTTCAAAGAATGATGGGACAAACATCTTTCACTGGTTGAATTCTCCTACAATAATGGTTTCCACTCAAGAATTCAAATGGCCCTATATGACACCCATTATGGGAAAATGTGTAGAACATCGGCGTTTTGGGATGAAGTCGGTGAGCGTAAGCTGCTAGAACCTGAAATCGACGATGAAATGGTAGAGAAGGTAAAAACAATTTAGCAGCATATCATGGAAGCCCATAGTCGATAGAAGAGTTATGTATATTACCGTCGATGAGAACTTGAGTTCAATGTTGGATACATGTTATTTCTATGAATATATCTATGGAAGAAGTTAATGACCTTTTTAAAGAAAGGGAAGTTATGTCCTAGGTACTTTGGCCCCTTCGATATTCTTGATCGTGTCGGGGTTGTGGCCTATTGACTAGAACATCCACCCACCATGGCCAAAGTACATGATGTATTTCATGTATCCCTCTTAAAAAAGTATATACAAGATCCTTCACATGTACTCCCATGAGAGTTAGTACATTTAGATGATGATCTTTATTATGTTGAGCAACCAGTGAAGATCGTAGATCGTAGATAAACCGTTCTACGAAATAAGACAATGCCCCTTGTCAATGTGCTGTGAAAAAATTACATGTTTGAAGAAGTTACATGGGAATCATAGGAAGTGATGAAGTATAGTTACCCACATCTATTTTTTGTGGGAAAAAGAAATTTTGAGGGAGAAATTTCTTAAGGTGGGAATATTGTAACAACACAAACATTCATTAATGGAAATTCATCTTTATATAAATAAAATTATTATTATGTAAAATGGTTGTATAAAATATTAACTTCTTTGGTATTATGTTTTGGATTTTTAAATACCATTAAGCAATGTGACCTTTTCTAATATGGACATTAAATTGTGATCACATGATTAATATAAATAAGTGGCTTTAACCAATATGGTTTACTCGGAAAAAGGAATCGATAGCCTCATAAAGTAGAATTTGCCTATACAATGACCATTTTTTGGAGCTTAGAAAGGAGGTGGCATCATTAGTCTTAGCTCTTGACCAAGCCCAAGCTGAGCTACAACATGTTAAGCTTCTACGGAATTTTCTGTGGGAGAAGTCTAAGTTAATAGTGATTACAACCCAAGCAATGTTATCTGAGCCACCCCATGATCTTGTCACCATCAAACACCTTACCCTTAGGTCTTATGTGCGTGCTATAAGGGGGTATGTAACAATACACTAGTACTATGTACAATAGTTTTTATAGATAATATAAATTAATTTTATTATTGTTACTTTTTAAAGATCAAATAGTATTTTTTTAGTTCATATTCAATTATGAAATGTATTTTGTTGAATTAATAGATTTTTTTGAATTAAATAATATTTTAATAAAATATTCTTACTAAATTATTTTTTTAAAATATAAATGACCATATAATTATTATGAATACAATTGTAATTTTTATTAAGGTTTGAAATCTATTTGTGTCAGAACCCATGAGTTTTTGATAAATGTCGGTTTTTATTTTAAAAGTAAAAATTGACATATTTATAAAATTATTTATATGAAATGAATATTATTTTTGGAATCAGGAATTCAAAATTATCCAACAGTTATTTTTTCATAATTTTATGAGACAATCGAATATTTGGGGAAAAGTTAAATACATTTTAAATATAAAATGTGTTTTATGAAATCATAATGACTTAATAGTGACATAATAAAATATTATAAACATTATGTTAAGAAAAATATATTTTTAAACAATAAAATAATTTTATTTTAGGTTTGTTTGATATATTTGAAAATCAATAGGTGACCCTCTAAGACCTATAAAATATTTTAGCTTTTTAAATTGATTTTGTTGAGAGTATGAATCTCCTCTACATAAGCAACCCTATTATTTTAAAAGGTTCTATAATTTCCCTTGTAAAATATTGTTTTCCACACCCCTTTGGCAAAAACCATGGGAAAATACAAGGGCTTGTTTGTGTTTTTTATTTTTTAATGTTTGGTGTCCCAAACCTAAATAATAAAGAATTTCTTCTCCTTTCCTATATAAACCCACCCAAGGTCCCACTTCCTCTTCACTTAAAGCCTTTTTATTTCATCAAATATCTGACCTCCTCTCTCTAGAATCCTCCCAAGGTGACCTAAGCTCCCCAGAAGCCTCTATCAAGCCTCTTTCTAGCCTTTGGGATCACACTTCCAAGTAAGAGATCACTTCTCCTCTAGTTTTTGTCCAATTTTCATTAAGTTGTTGTGCCATTTTATTTTCAATTAAAAATATTTAGGTATGATTTAGAACCTCCCACATAAATCCCTATTTGTGTTGGAATTATGATATACCATTTTTTCTCACATTAATGCCTCTCATGTACACATGTTTCAATTCCAACATTCTGTAAGGAATTTATATCTCATCATTTACAATCATGAAATTATTTTGTATTATGAATATAAAATTTCATTACATATGTTGTGACATATATCTATATGACCCCCTAAATTTCCATTTTATGTACATATGATGGGACACCCCTTTCTATCCCATCAATTTTTTTTATTAATTCTTATGTCACATCGTTATATTGTCGAAATTGCACCACAATTTTCCAATCAAATGTCATTATGTCGTGAATACCATGACAAATTATCTAACAAGGGGATTCACCATTATGAATGTTTAATTATTGATTTTAGAGTATCATTTATGAATTTGACATTCCTTTTTCATGTAATAAATTATTATCTTTAATGATTCCATGTTGTATGATCTATGTGGCCCACTTTTGCATGAAATTAAATGTATTAAAATGGGTGTGTCCTGAAAGCACTCCAATGAATTGGGTAAAGATTAGTATCATGATAATATAAGTTCAATGAGTGTTTATTAATGAAATTTATTGTGAAATTAGGGTTTACTCATCTTCCATGTGCATTGAGCCTTGGCTCATTCAAATGCAATGTTAAGTGTTGTTGCCACATTTCAATGTTATGATAATCATGCTATATCATGTCTTTATGCTCAGGTTACTATTACACACCATTGGCATTCTTATTTCCTAATATGTATTGTAGTCTCCATTTTATGCCTTTTTTACTCCCTTACTGGTCTTTACATCTAACCCTTTTCTTATGCATTTCATCAGGTTATCCCATGCAATGCTAAGTACGAGGCAATGTAGTGGTCATGTAAAGGATGTTTTCATTAAAGATGTTGTGTTTCATGTGTTTAGTCACTTTGTATTTTTCATAATCCCCAAAGACACTATAGATCTCTATCTTCTATGTTGTATCAAGTGAATATATTATTCAATAAATTATTTTTAAGTGTGTAATAAAAAAGGGATTTTTATAGTTGGTATTTAATGATAGGTTTAGTTATTTCTGGGAATAAGATAAGAAAATCCTAGTGAATCCATGGAGACAAGAATAAGTACAATAAAAACATCCCTAAATTTAGGGGAGTATTGTGTATGTGTTTTTTCAGGAAAAAACATCCCTATCTGGATATGATCAGGTTGAGGTGGCTATGGCACAAATGTACATAGGAGTGAAAACTCTGACAAGGAGTTTTGGGATTAACCCGGGGTATCCAGGTACACAACATCTGTAACACCCGAGACATTTATAAGAAATATTTTGTTTTTATGTTATATAAATCATCAAAGGAATATTTCACTACACACAACACTAGCATGGATTGCTTTACATGCAATCACGACCTTCCTCGATAGCTTGCATCGCACGCAATACCGAGTTTCACTAAACAACGACATGCTATTAAAATATTATTAAAACTAGCCGTTATGAATAGTAATAACCACCTTTTGAAATTTTTTAAATTTTATTTTTCAAAATGGGCTTCATTTTTGGATTCAGAATATCGAAATTATCCTAGGGTGAAATTTTGGTATTTTTCAGGAAACATTCTATTTTTGATGAATAGTGAAAACACTAGGTTACTATTTAAAAACCAAATATTTATTTTAATAAATATTTATTTTATTTCAATTTATTTTTGATCAAAATTGAAACATAATACTTATATAAGTTCAATATAATTCATTGGTGTAATTTTATAATAATTTTAGATATATAAAAATTTTATTGAACTTTTCACCATCTTTTACCCACCTCCTAGGTGAATTTGAAAATTTACATAAAACTTAATTTTACCTCTTCTGTGAGTGGAATTTCAAAAAACATAGAGACATTGTTGATGTCAGTAAGTAATATGTGGTTCAATGAGATGAAAATAATTTTTGGTGAATAGTAACTTTTTACTTTTATTTACCACGGTTAAAAGTAAATAGGGTAATTAAGGGTAAAAATGATATTATTATTACCCAAACACATGTCCTAATTCTATTGGATAACTTTAATTCGACCAAAGCATACCATAGGAATAAAATATGACCATTTAGGCCAACTTTGATTAGATTAGGACATTTATTATTAATTTTTTAAAGGAAGGGTTAAAATAGTTAAAATCAATGTTTAATAAGTAAATAATTTTTTATATAGGATAGTACATAAGATATATTCGACTATAAATATTATTTAGAAATATAAACATATTTCCTAAATAATGGTATTTTATTTGTAATTTTTAGACATTAGATAATTTAATTTATTTATGACACAAAGATGATGCAGTAATTATCTTATTAAGGAAATATTGAAATAATTGATGTTATAAATACCCAAATAAATGCAATTTGAGACTTTTTATGAATTAAAAAAATATTATATGATAATATGACATGTTATTATTTATTTAATTAAATTATTTCAAGCTAATCATTATGTTATGCTTTTCACAAAAACGAATTACTAAATTGTGTCAAAATTGACATAAAATCGTTTTTATAACAAATATTATATTATTAATTGTTATTTTATTCCTAAAAATCTATGGTTCGACCACATGACTTATATAAGGTTATATATATTAATAATAATCTACTTGGTGTTCTTTTGTCTTGTTATAGTTTGTTTGTTAACCTTATAGTGTAAGAACACAAAAAGACACGATAAAAGTAAAATTATCTAAATTAATGTTAAATCTAAATGATAAGGTTAAAATAGTAAACTAAACTTGTCCAAAATCTATCCGATGAGATTATTTCGACCCATCCCCACCTTAGCTTCGAAATAAATCAATTTGGAGCTATTTAAAATCGAATATGGCTTTATATTAAAATAATATTTTTAGTTTTTCCAAAGGGGCCCCTCTCCTCCCTTATAAAAGGGCACCTCCTCTCTCTCTTCCTCACACAACATTGAGCCTTCATGATTTGCCAACCCCTGCCAAATTCTCCGCTACACTTCACTAGAAACATCCTAGAGGTCCTCGTTCTCTTCAATGGCCAATTTTAGTGCCCTAAAAGGAGGTCTCAAAGAGGCGCTTCAAAGAAGCGGTAATGTCCATTACCAAGTCTTTCAACTTTATTTCTTCTTCCACTTCTTCTTATTTAGTTTATTCATTATTAATTAATAACATAAGTATCACTAATATAATGATATGTTATTATATGTATGAAACAACCCTATTTCATCATCAATGCATCCTACGGAAAACGAAATCACCGCGCGTGCGTACGTACAGAATACCGTCTCCACGCCGTGGTGTAATCCAGTTTCCACCACCACCTTACTTGGATGGGTATAATGGTGTAAATAATAAATATATATGATTATTGTAAAGTGATATTGATTCTGAAATATTATACATACACTCCAATTCAATTCCATGATCATGGGAACGATATCATCGCTCGTGTGTACGTACGGAATACCTTCTCCACGATGTGATGCGACTCGTTCTACATGATTTTCATTGAATAATGATTACATAAATGAATTGAGTGAATAAATATGATATAGATTACACTAATAAAATTCTAGAAATGAGGTATCTATAACCTAAAAAGAATAATAAGATTTTATTCGACAAAACAAGTATAAGAACAAAATGTAATAAACAACCGAATAACAAGTAGCAGTGAAATATTACTAATAATAAGCTAAGAATACGACCATATATGATATCATAACAATGAGTATGATTCTGGAATAATTCAATGAAATTATTTAAATCATTATACAGGAGGTTTTGACACTTACGAAGAAAATCGGACCTAAGGTAAGGGAAAATATCACAATTTCATTTTTATCCGAGATTGTTTATAAATTGGTATTTACTGGGTTGTATTTTATCATCCACATCCATGTTTCCTCAATATGTAATATTATTTCCATCCACCTACAATTTTTTAAATCCAATTTTACCCTTCGGTGAGTTTTTAGTAATGGAATTGAAAGGAATCTTTTGTCGTTTTTCGTACGAGGTACTTTTTGACTTATCTGACAAAAGTTCGAGAAGAATTTTTTTTAAACATATACGGCATGAATGGATTTTTAAAACATTATTTCCATGAAGCTTCCATTAAAAAAATTTCATGTTTATTTTTAATCAACTTCTTTTAGTTTAAAATTGTATAACATGTTAAGAAAGAAAAATGTTTTTGAATTAGAAAGGATATTTTCCTCAAGAATGGTGTTCAAGTGTTTTATCTAAATTATTTTCCATCTAAGATAATAAAGGGTTTTCTTTATATCCCTATTATTACATTGATTTTATTATATTGTGATGGAATTGTTTTTATGAATTCCTTTATCTTATATGAATTGTTTTATGTTGTCACGATGTTTAAGAATTCCATTTTTTTACATGGGTTATGCTATGATGTATGGTTTATGATTTTGTGGCACACATGAGAATGGAATCATTATGAGATGGGTGTGACCTACATCTCCCTCCAATAAATTGGGTAATGATTTATATCTCATGGGATAGACTTGGCTGGAATGGCAGGTTAAACCGGTTTAGTGAAACAAGACTGAAATGAGGAATGAACTCAGTTCAGAAATGGACTTTGTCCACTAAGATAGTCTTGGAAATGAGTCTCGACTAATAAGAAATGATTCTCTATGAATATGTGTGTATGCCACAAAGAATAATGTTTTATGTTATGATTATTGTGATTACATTTCACTACTATGATTTATCCCATGTTATGAAATTTTGATCTCTTTTGCAGGGTAAGATTTCAAAAATGTTATGTTCTTATGAATATGATGAGATTGATATTTCTTTTGTTTACCTTTACTGAGCATTTAATCTCACCCTTTTGTATGTTTTCTTTCCCCAGGTCAGGAAGAATGTTATTATGTAATATATTTCAAAAGGGAATATAGATATGATGAAATAAATGGGAGACAATGTATACGCTTTATGAACCAGTTATTTATGTTTCCCAGTTTCTAAAGACCGTATACCTATACGGTCCTTTCATGGTTTTGTTATATGTTGTAATAAGTGTACTTCAATTTTTAAGTACTAACAATGTATTTTAAGTATGGGTAGTTATAGTTGGTATCAGAGGAAAGGTATAGTCATCCTTTGGAAACTAGGATCTGAAAGCCTTAGTAAGAAGCCTAAGGATAATTATAAGCATAGAACACAATCTTAGTGTTTTAGAAATGGCCATGAATAACCTAGGATAAGACCTGAAGTGTGAAATTTTATTCTTGATTCTGTGGTTTTCCTATTATAATTAGTGCTGCTCACACTATTCATCTTGGTTTTAGTCAATGGCTGGAACCCGAAGGAACCGTGTTAATGTGGAATGTGATGGGCAATGCAATGATTTTCCCCCAGAGCAACCAAACGTTATGGGATCTAGAATGAAAAATCCTGTAGCCATGGTCACACAACTTTCTCATGCTATGAATCATGCAGGACTTCCAAACGAGCAAAGGAAGGAGCAAATTCTGTTGAATACTTCATGAGACAACGTCCACCTTCATTCAGCAGGTCTACTGATCCATTAGTTTCTGAACAATGGATCAGTACTACTAAAAATATATTTTCAGTTCTTCAATGTTCTGAACATGATGAAGTTATCTTAGTAGTGTATCATTTGGAAGGTGATGCTAATAAATGGTGGAATCATATCATGAATACAAGGCCAAGATATTAAATTGAGTCCATAGAATGGGATGAGTTCAGGAACTTATTTTTCAATAAGTACTTCCCTCGTATTATCCAAACAATCATGGAGAAGTAGTTTCATTAACTAAAGAAAAAGGATGACAAATCTGTTGGTACCTGTGATGAAAATTTTACAAGAAATGCAAGGTACGCTTCTGGCATTATTATCCAACCTGATAGTAAGATCGATCGATTCTTTAGTGGCATAAAACCAAGTCTTCGAATGGCGTTAGCCATAAGGGACATCAATAGCTATGAGGAAATCGTTCGATGTGCTCTCAAAGTTGATATGGAGATTGGAGTAACCCATCAGTCATATGGGTTTGATAAGAATAGGAAAATGGAATTCAGAGGAAAATCTAAAGAGCACACTTAAAAGAAGATGAATTTTCCCTTACGCTCAAAGTGTGGAAAGAAACATGGATGGAGTTGTCTTAAAGGGAAAAATAAATGTTTCAAATGTGGAAAGGAAGGTCATTGGTCATTCGAATGCCGCAATGATGGGATGAAGATGTATAGTGATGCAAACAATGAAAAGGATACACAGAGTGCACCTCCTACAATTCAAAGTTACAAGTGCAAGGAAATGGGGCATTATGCCAATCAATGCCCTAATCCAAGGGTTTTTGATAATGATCGACATCCAAAAAATCTTAAGGCTAAAGGCAAAGGAATGTCACATTAAATTTCTATCAGCAATGTGGAGTACGATAACGAAGTGGTGAAAGGTACACTTACCATCCACTCTAAAGTGTCAAATGTTTTATTTGATTCTGGATCCACCCACTCCTTTATTTATGAAAACTTTTCTAAGGGTATCACCGTATTACCTCAACAATTAGATGTTGAGTTAGCTGTGACAACCCCTTATGGCACAACAGTGGAATCAAAAGTTTATAATTATTCTCTGATTGATGTTTGTGGGAATGTGATTCCTGCAAATTTTGTGATCCTCCCTATAGTGGAATTTTATGTGATTCTTGTCATGGATTGGCTTTCTCTATATGGAGGTCATATCAATTGCCAAATAAGGGAAGTCACATTTCATATTCCAGATCAATATTTGACTGTCTATTAATGCGAGGATGAACATAAACTTCTAGGGGAAATTTATTCCATCTTATGGGTCTTGATTCCAATAAATGAAGGTTATTTATCTCAAATGGTTGGTGAGAAACTCACAATTAAGAATATTCCCATTGTATGGGAGTTTGATGATGTCTTTCCGGAGGAATTTTCGGGTCTTCCACCAAATTGTGAAGTTGAGTTTTCAATAAAACTCATACCGGGTGCTTTACCTATTTCAAAGACACCATATAGAATGGCCCCAATTGAGTTGCATGAATTGAAGAAGCGACTCCAAGAGAATCTTGATAAGGGGTTCATACGCCCTAGTGTGTCACCTTGGGGAGCACCTGTTCTGTTTGTTAAGAAGAAAGATGGATCAATGAGACTCTGCATTGATTATAGAGAACATAACAAGATCACTATCAACAACAAATATCCTCTCCCTCCCATTTATGACTTATTTGACCAACTTCATGTAGCTCAATACTTTTCCAAGATTGATCTTCCTTCAGGGTATCATCAATTAAGGGTCAAAAGGGAGGATATAACAAAGACGACTTTCCATACAAGGTATGGACACTATGAATTTATAGTGATTCCATTTGGTCTTACTAATGCACATTCTATCATCATGGATCTGATGAATAGAGTCTATCGAGACTATCTTGATTAGTTTGTGGTAGTCTTTATAGAGGATATTATTGTATATTCAAAGAGAAAGGAAGAACATGAAGATCACATGATAATTATATTGAAGACCCTGAGAAAGGAGAATCTTTATGCCAAATTTACCAAGTGTGAATTTTGGTTTCAAAAAGTTTCATTTTTGGGTCACATAATCTCAAAAGAGGGGATATCTGTGGATCCAGCAAAAACAGAGGTTATCAAAAGATGGTCAAGACCAACAAAAGTAACTGAGATCCAATGTTTTCTTGTATTGGATGGATATTATCGACGATTTGTGAATGATTTCTCATGATTATCTAATCCACTCACTAGGTTGACTCGGAATGGAGTTATGTTTGTTTGGATAGAGGAATGTGAAGAGAATTTCAAGGAGTTAAAATGAAGGTTATCCAGTGCACCTGTGGTAACACTGCCTTGTATTGGAGAAAGGTTTTTGATCTATAATGATGAATCTAAGAAGGGATTGGGGTGTGTTATTATGAAAAATAATATGGAGATAGCTTATGCTTCATGATAGATGAAAATCCATGAGAAAAATTACCCAACTCATGATTTGGAGTTAGCTTCGGTAATCATTGCATTAATGATTTGGAGGCATTATCGTTATGGAGAAAGGTGTGACATTTATACTGATCATAAAAGTTTAAAGTATATTTTAACACAAAAGGAGCTGAATATGCGCCAATGAAGATGGTTGGAGCTGATTAAGGATTACGACTGCTTAATTCATTACTACCCTGGGAAAGCAAACAAGGTGGCATATGCAATAAGTCGACAAGACCATGCCAGTTTATCCATGATGAGGATCACAAAAGATCCAATATTTATAGATTTACAAAGGATGGAACTTGGAATTATAATGAAATGGTAATGATTGTATCTTTCCCAAATGAATGTTCAACCATCTATACATGTTACGATTAATGAGGCATAGAAAGAAGATGTAGACTTACAAAAGAAGGTGAGAAATGTTCCTAAATTCATCCTTGATTGTGATGGGATGATGAAGTTCAGGAATTGGGTTTGTGTTCCTCCCATCCCCGAATTAATGGATCTGCTGGATGAGGCTCATAGTTCTTCATTCTCAATTCATCCTGGAATCACGAAGATGTATAGGGACCTGAAAAAGTACTTCTGGTGGGATGGCATGAAAAGTGATATTTCTGAATATGTCTCTTGATGCTTGGTTTGTCAGCAAGTTAAAGATGAGAGACAGATGTCTAAGGGGGCGTTACAACCATTACCCATAACCGAATGGAAATGGGAAAACATCACTATAGTCTTTGTCACAGGACTTCCTAAAACATCCAAAGGCAATAATGTTATCTGGGTCACAGTTGATCGTCTTACAAAGCCTGCACACTTCAGTTCTATTAGAGAGGATTTCTCTCTGGATCATCTTGCTAGGATATATGTAAAGAATGTGGTCAGATTTCATGGAGCACAACTTTCTATTATATCTAATCGGGATCCGAGGATTACCTAAATGTTCTGGCGAAGTCTTCAGCATAATCATGATACAGAGTTGAGTTTTAGCACTGCTTATCATCCTCAGACAGACGGTCAGTCTGAGAGGACAATTCAAACATAAGAAGATATGTTGAGAGCTTGCTCTATGGATTTTAAAGGTGGTTTGGATCAACACCTACCGTTGGTGGAGTTTTCGTATAATAATAGCTTTCACTCTAGTATTCAGATGGAACCTTATGAAGCTCTCTATGGAAAGAAATGCAGGACAACAACTTACTGGGATGAAGTTGGGTAATGAAAGCTATTAGGACCGGATCTTGTTGATGAGATGAAAGAAAAGGTCCGATCAATTCAACAACACATAAGAGCAGATCAGAGTCGACAAAAAGGTAATGCCGACAACTGAAGAAAAGACTTAGAGTTTGAAGTGGGTGATAAAGTGTTCTTACAAATATCTCCTTGGAAGAGAGTAATGAGATTTGGAAAGAAGGGAAAGCTGGGCCGTAGGTATATCGGTCCTTTCGAAATACTGGATCATGTTGGGAAGGTGGATTACCGATTGGCTCTTCAACCGAATCTCTCTCAAGTGCACGATCTGTTCCATGTATCTCTCCTGATAAAGTACATACCTGATCCTTCACATGTACTCAGCTCAGAAGTTGTACCGCTGGAACAAGATATTTCTTATGAAGAACAGCCGATAGAGATTCTCGATCGTAGTGGAAAATTCCTACAAAACAAGACCACTCTCTTGGTGAAAGTTTTATGGAGGAACCACCAATTAGAAGAAGCTACATGGGAGCTTGAGGATATGATGAGGGAGAGGTATCCTCATCTTTTTGTTACAAGTGACGAATTTCGAGGGTGAAATACATTTTATGGGGTGATGAATGTAACACCCGAGACTTTTATAAGAAATATTTTTTTTGTTATATAAATCATCAAAGGAATCTTTCACAACACACAACACTAGCTTCGCTTGCTTTACACGTAATCACAACCTTCCTCAATAGCTTGCGTCATACACAATACCGAGTTTCAGTAAACAATGATATGCTATTAAAATATTATTAAAACTACCCGTTATGAATAGTAATAACAACTTTTTGAAATTTTGTAAATTTTATTTTTCAAAATGGACTTCATTTTTGGATTCGGAATATCGAAATTATCCTAGGGTGAAAATTTGGTATTTTTCTGTCAACTTTAAATTTTTGATGAACAGTGAAAACACTAGGTTACTATTTAAAAACCGACTTTTTATTTAAATAATTATTTATTTTATTTAAATTTATTTTAAGTAAAAATTGATAAATAATACCTATATAATTTCAATGTAATTCATTGGAGTAATTTTATAATAATTTTAGATATAAAAAAATTTTATTGAACTTTTCACCGTTTTTTACACACCTCCTAGGAGAATTTTCAAATTTACATAAAACATAATTTCACCACTTCTGTGAGTGTAATTTCAAATATCCGAGAGACAAGGTTGATGTATGTAAGTAAAATGTGGTTCAATGAGATGAAAACAAATTTTGCTGAATAGAAACGTTTTACTTTTTTTTACCACGGTTAAAAGTAAATAGGGTAATTAAGGGTACAAATGATATTATTATTACCCTAACACATGTCCTAATTCTATTGGATAAGTTTAATTCGACCAAAAACAACCTTATGAATAATATATGACCATTTAGGCCCACTTGGATTGGATTAGGACATTTATGACTAAATTTTTTAAAGAAGGGTTAAAATAGTTAAAATCAAAGTTTAATATGTAAATAATTTTTAATATAGGATTATCCATAAGATATATTCGACTATAAATATTAATTATAAATCTAAAAATATTTACTACATAATGGTACTTTATATGTAATTTTTAGACATTATATAATTTAATTTATTTATGACACAAACATGATGCAGTAATTATCTTATTAATGAAATATTGACATAATTGATGTTATAAATACCCAAATAAATATAAATTGAGACTTTATATGAATTAAACTAGTTTTATAGGTTAATATGTCATGTTATTAATGATTTAATAAACTTATTTCTAGCTAATAATTCTGTTATAAGTTTCAAAAAAATCAATTACTAAATAGTGTCAAAATTGACATAAAATCGTTTTCAAAACAAATATTACATTATTAATGGTAATTTTATTCTAAAAATATAAGGTTTGGCCTAATGACTTAGATACGGTTATATATATTAATAATAAACAACTTGGGGTTTTTTTGGCTTGTTATTGTAAGTTTATTAACCTTATATTGTAAGAACACAAAAAGACACGGTAAAAGTAAAATTATCTAACTTAAAGTTAAATCTAAACGATAAGGTTAAAATAGTAACCTAAAATTGTCCAAATTCTATTTTATGAGAGTATTTCGACCCATCCCCAACTTAGCATCTAAATTAATCAATTTTGAGCTATTTAAAACCGAATATGGCTTTATAATAAAATAATATTTTTAGTATTTCCAAAGGTGCCCCTCTCCACCCTTATAAAAGGGCACCTCCTCCTTCTCATCCTCACACCACATTGAGCCTTCAATATCGTCCAAACCCTGCCGATTTCTCCTCTCCACTTCCCTAGAAACATACTAGAGATCCTGGTCTTCTTCAAAGACCAATTTTAGTTCCCTAAAAGGAGGTCTCAAAGAGGCGTTTCAAAGAAGAGGTAATGTCTGTGACCGATTCTTTCAACTTTATTTCTTCTTCAAATTCTTCTTCTTTAGTTTTTTCAATATGAATTAATAACATAAGTATCATTCATATACTGATATGTTATTATATGTATTAAACAACCCTATTTCACCATCTATCCATCCTACGGAAAACGAAATCACCGCGCGTGCGTCGGTACGGAATACCGTCTCCACGCAGTGGTGTAATCAATTTTCCACCACCACCTTTCTTGGATGGGTATAATCGTGTAAATAATGAATATATATGATTATTGTAAAGTGATATTTATTCTGAAATAGTATACATACACTCCAATACAATTCGACGCTCATGGGAATGATGTCATCGCTCGTGCGTACGTATGGAATACCGTCTCCACGATGTGATGCGACTCGTTATACATAATTTTCATTGCATAATGATTACATAAATGAATTGAATGAATAAATATGATATATATTAAACTAATACCGTTCTGGAAATGAGTAATCTATAACCTAAAAATATGAATAAAAATTTATTCGACATAACACGCATAAGAACAAAAAGTAATAAACACCCGAATAACTAGTAGCAATGAAATAATACTAATAATAAGTTAAGAATATGACCATATATGATATCATAACAATGAGTATGATTATGGAATAAGTCAATGACATTATTTAAAAAATTATACAGTAGGTTTAGACACTTACGAAGAAAATCAGACCTAAGGTAAGTAAAAATATCACAATATCATTTTTATCCGAGATTGTTTATACTTTGGTATTTACTGGGGTGTATTTTATCATCCCGATCCATGTTTCCTCAATATGTAATATTATTTCCATCCACCTACAGTTGTTTAAATCCAATTTTACCCTTCGGTGAGTTTTTAGTAAAGGATATGAAAGGAATCTTTTGTTGTTTTTCGTACGAGGTACTTTTTGACTTTTCCGACAAAAGTACGAGAAGAATGTTTTTTTAAACTTATACGGCATGAATATATTTTTAAAACATTATTTCCAAGAAGGTTAATTTACATGTTTTCATGTTTATTTTTAATCAACTTTTTTTAGTTTAAAATTGTATGACATGTTAAGAAAGGAAAAATATTTTTGAAGTAGAAAGGATATTTTCCTCAAGAATGGAGTTCAAGTGTTTTATCAAAATTATTTTCCATCTAAGATAATAAAGGGTTCAGTTTCTATACCTATTATTACATTTATTTGATTATGTTTTGATGGAATTATTTTTATGAATTCCTTTATCTTATATGAATTGTTTTATGATGTCACGATGTTCAAGAATCCCATTTTTATTACATGGGTTATGCTATGATGAATGGTTTATGATTTTGTGGAACACATAAGAATTGTATCATTATGAGATGGGTGGAACCTATATCTCCCTCCAATGCATTGGGTAAAGATTTATATCTCATGGGATAGACATGGCTGGAATGGCAGGTTAAACTGGTTCAGTGAAACACGACTGAAATGAGGAATGAACTAGGTTTAGAAAATGATCTTGGTCCACTAAGATAGTCTTAGCAATGAGTCTTGACTAGTAAGAAATGATTCTATATGACTATGTGTGTATTCCACAATGCTTTACATTTTAAGTTATAATTATTGTGATTAAATTTCACTACCATGATTTATCCCATGTTATGAAATTTTGATCTCTTTTCCAGGGTAGTATTTCAAAAATGTTATGTTCTTATGAATATGATGTGATTGATATTTCTTTTGTTTACCCTTACTAAGCATTTGAGCTCACCCTTTTGTATATTTTATTTCCCCAGTTCAGGAAGAAGGTTATTAAGTAAGACATGCTGAATGGGACTATAGATATGATGAAATAAATGGGAGACATTGTAGACGCTTTATGAACTAGTTGTTTATGTTTCCCAGTTTCTAAAGACACTATACCTATACGATCCTTTCATGGTTTTGTTATATGTTGTAAAAAGTGTACTTTAATTTTGAATTACTAATAATGTATGTAAATTATGGGTCGTTATAACATCAGGCCTTGATACACTCTTGGCTACGACACTCATGGGGTATATGCTTCGGTAAATTCACAAGATTAGTTTGAACCATTATTAAGGAAATTAAAAAACAAGTCCCATAAGAATATATGTTAGAAAGTTGATCATGGATAAAATAGATTGAAGATTATATATTCATAATATAAGGAAATAAAAGTTATTTATAAGACATCATTTTTGTCCTTGGATTACCCTTTCTGTGTTACCCATAACATTCCTCTTACTCTAGACAATGGTCTCTAATAGGAGGACTCATACTTACAACCAATGTGATGACAAATATGATGACTATTCTAATGAGTTTCTTAATCCAATGGGAGTAGGAATTATTAACTTTTTCATGATAATCTCTTAGTTAACTCAATAATTGTATAGAATCATGGGACAAGAGAACACTCAACCCCCCCTAAGAAACAAAAGGTTTCTATCGAGGGCTTCATGAGGAAAAAGGCACCTACTTTTAATGGATCATTCGATCCCTCAATCGCCAAACAATAGATCAACTCTATTGAAAAGATCTTCTCCATACATCAATATTCTGAAGACGAAAAGGTTCTTCCGGTTGTAAATCATATGGAGGGTGAAGGTGATCAATGGTGGACATTGCTAAAAAATATGAATCCTTAGGAGGAGAATGAGGAATTAGAATGAAATGATTTCCTAAAAATGTTTTTTGATAAATATTTTCCATGCACCCTCTACCTTAATATAGAAAGGAACTTCCTTATCGTCAAGAAAAAATACGATGAATCCATTAGAGTGTACAAGGAAAACCTCACAAGGCTTTAACAATATGCCTTCTGATTTGTAATTACCCCTGAATTCAAGGTTGACCACTTTTTTGGTTGGCTGAAACCTAGTGTGTGGAAATCTCTGGTGATTCGTGACTTCGACAGTTCTGAGGAAATTGTTCAATGTGCCTTCAAGGTCGAAATGGTGATAATAGCATCATAGGGGTATCATTGGCATAATGTGGACTTAAATTTTGGTAGTATGATGGATAAATCTTGTAGTTCTATGGAAATCCAACCCACCCACTTTCCAAAGGTGTGGAAAGAAGCAGCTCAAAAATTGGCTGGAGCGGATGAGGAATTGTATTATGTGTGGAAGAGAAGGGCGCCAAGCCGTTAATAGTCATCAAGAAAAACCAGCAGCTGCGACATTGGAGAGGAATGCTCTATTCGACTATTGAAGCACTGTTCAGTGCTTCAATTAATATGTTATAGAAAATCTTGAAAATCATTTCCCTATTCTAATGTTTTTCAGAGGCAACCACCACCTCCCAGGAGGAAAGGGATAGCTTTTTCCCTCACGACTACCAAAGTGAACCCTGAAAATAAAGTGGTGATAGGTACGATAGTTATTCATTTGAGAATATTTAACATAATTTTTTAGTACGGTTCAACACATTATTTTGTATACCAAATGTTTATTAGAACAATCACAAAATAATCACAATTCGTGTAAGTAAAGATATCGGTGAGTACCGAAAATGAGGAAATCATTTCATCCCAGGAATATAACTCCTCTCCAATCCAAATCGGTAGATTGAACATCCCATAAAACCTCATCACACTCCATCTGGTGGAATTTGATGCAATTATCAGTATGGACTTGATATCCTTATATAGACCCAATATAAATATCCACGAGAGGGACATCAATCTCTATATGGATAATTGACCCCCGATTCTATACAAGCTGAATGAGTAAAATGAATTTTATTTATCTTTAGCATCTCAAATGTGGATATTACTACCCTATTAGCACACTTATCAGGATCAGATGATTGAGTATAAGAAAGCCACTTTCCTTGAAGACGTTATTATTGTGAGGGATTTTTGGGGAAGTGTTTCCAGAGGAATTTCCTGGTCTTCCTCCTAGACGTGTTGTTGAATTATAAATCGACCTTATACCTTGGGTAACTCAAATATCTAAGACTCCAAAAAGAATTTTTTTTGGAGCTTGAGGATCGTAACAAATAACTACACGTGAATCAAGATAAAGGATTTATTCACCCATGTGATTCACATTGGGTGCACCAGTCTTCTTCGTCAAGAAGAAGGATGTATCAATGCACCTTTGAATTGATTATCAAGAGCTCAAAAAAACACGATATAGAACAATTATCCTCTTCCACTAATTGATGAACTTTTCAATCAGCTATGTGGAGCACAATACTTTTCCAAGGTGGATTTGTGGTTAGGATATTATCAATTAAGGGCGAAGAAGGAGGATATAACCAGTATTGATTTTCGTACAAGATATAGGAACTATGAATTCATAGTAATTCCGTTCAGACTCATAAACTCTCTAGAAATATTCATGTACATGATAAATATATTCTTTACAGATTACCTGAAAAAAAAATTGTAGTCTTTAGAGATGATATTATAATATACATCAAACCCAAGGAGGATTATGTGGAGCATAAAATAACTATAATAGAGGACTTAAGAAATGGGAAGCATTATGAAATGTATATAAAGAGTGAGTTATGGTTGAAGGATGTCTTATTTTTAGGTCATATCATCACAAGAAATGAGATATCTATGGATCCCTCCATGACAACTGCAATTGATGATGGCTGAGGCCATCATCGGTAATGGATATCCGTAGCTTCCTTGGGTTAACTGGATATTATCCCCAATTTGTGAGAATTTTCTCACGATTTTCCCACCCTCTTACCAACAATACTCTGAAGGGAGTAAAGATTCCATGGAGTGATGAATGTGAAGAGAGCCTCAAGGAGTGAAAAAGAGGGCTATCACTGTGCCCGTGCTCACACTACCCACAAGTGGATATCTTTTTGAAGTATTTAGGGATGATTCGAATAAGGACCTGGGTTTTGTGTTGATTGAGAATGATAAAGTGGTAGACTACGCCTCAAGGAAGCATAAAATCCATGAAAACATCTATCCAACGTGTGATCTGGAGTTGGCGGTTGTGATCTTTGTATTGAAAATCTGGGGGTATTATCTCTATATGGAGAAGTGTGAGATATATTCAGATCACAAGAAACTAAAATATATATTCACACAAAAATTGATTAATATGAGGCATTGAAGATGGATAGAACTCATTAAGTATAATGACATCTCAATCCACTACTACCTTGGTAAAGAAAAAAAGGTTACAGATTCTCTAAATAGAAGGGGTCCAACATCTTTATCAATGATGAGAATTGAAATGGATCCAATCTTCATTGATTTGCAGAGGATGGACATGGGAATCATTAAGGGAGGAACATCATCAATACTTTCTCAAATGATAGGTCAAACAACACTCACGGAGAAAATAATGGATGTCCAAGGAAAGGATGTTGAAAATATGAAATTGGTGGGAGCTATTAGAAATGAGGAATCCTCAAAGATTGTGGTTGAAAAAGAAGGAATTGTGTGATTTCAATCACGATTTTGTGTACCATCTGATCCAGAGATAATGAAGGTTCATATGAATGATATATATATCTTGACCTTCTCTATTCACTCGGGCATCACACAAATGTATCATGATCTCCAAGAAAACATTTGATGGGAAAATATAAAAAGGGAGATTACTGAATATATATCAAATTGCCTGGAATGTCAACAACTGAAGGCTGAAAGAAAAAATTCTAAGGGGATGATTCAACCAATACCCATAACAACTTGGATGTGGGACAGAATTATCATGGACATTGTCATTGGACATCCAAGGAAATCTAGAGGAATCAATGGTATATGGTTTGTTGTGGATCATCTTACGAAGACATCTCACATTATCATGATTTGAGAGGACTTATCAATGGATAATTTTCCACCAATTTACATAAAAGAAGTTGTAAGGCTTCATAGAGTTCTACAATATATTGTATCCGATCGTGATCTGAGATTCAACATGAATTTATGGAAAAGTCTCCAACATTCTATAAGCACTGAACTGAACATCAGTGCGGCCTATCATCCTCCAACTGATTTCCAATCTGAGTGATCTATTCAGACACTTTATCATGTGTTATGATCATGATATATGGACATCAAAGGAGGATGGGACCAACATCTTCCACTGGTTAAATTCTCCTACAATAATAGATTCTAATCGAGTATCTAAATGGAACCATATGATTCCCTTTATGGGAAATGGTGTAGAACAACATCGTGTTGGGATGATGTTGTTGATAATATGTGTATAGGAGATGAAATGCTCAAAGAAATGTTGCACATGGTGAAAAACATTCAGCATCATATCAAGGCATCCCAAAGATGACAGAAGAGTAATGCAGATAACCGTCGATAAGACCTTGGGTATAAATTTGGAGACATGGTGTTTATATGCATATCTCAATGGAAGAAGGTAAGGACGTTAGGAAATAAAGGTAAGTTAAGGCCTAGGTACATCGGCCCCTTCGAGATTATTGATCATGTCGGGGTTGTGGCATATCGACTAGAACTTCCACCCACCGTGGCCAAAGTACATGATGTATTTAATGTAACTATCTTAAGGAAGTACATACCAGACCCTTCACATATACCCTATTCATAGGTAATACAATTAGAGGATGATATTTATTACGAGAATAAACTAGTGAAGATCTTATATCATATATAAAAAGTCCTTCGAAATAAAAAAAATTCCCCTCATCAGGGTTTTGTGGTGAAACGAAATTTTTAACAAAGTGACGTAGGAATCAAAGGAGGTTATAAAGTAGTGTTAACCACATCTATTATAGAGTGAGAAAAAAAAATTGAGGGTGAAATTTTTTAAGGGGTGAGGATTGTAACGACCCAAAATTTTATTAATTGAAATTTATCATGATCTAATTAAAAGATTTATAATGTGAAATGGTTATATAACATATTCACTTCATCATATTTATGATTATGTATTTTAAAATACTGTTAATCATTGTGACATTTGCTAATATAGCTGTTAAATAGTGATCACATGATACATAACAATATAGAGATTTATCAAATCCTATTTACTCAGACAAAGGAAGGGATGGACTCCATTAGTATAATTTCCTAGTCTGACACCCATTTTTCAGATCTCGAAAAGGTGGTAGAATCATTGGGCTTCATTCATTACCAAGCCCAAGTTGAGCTTCATCATGTTAAGCCCGAGCGGATCCACCTATGGGAGATGTTGAAGTTAATAGAGGTTACCACCCGAACGATTTTGTCAGAGCCACTCCATGAGTCTATCACCATCGCACACCTTACCCTTCGGTCTTATGAGGAAGTTATAAGTGGTTATGTAACATGAATCACGAACTATGTACATTATTTTTTATAGATAATATACATTCATATTATTATTGTTTCTTTGTAAAGCACATATAGTATTTTTTAAGTTAATTCTCAATTAAGAAATATATTTTAATGAATTATCTGATTTTTTTTAATTTATTAATTTTTTATTAAAATATTAATACTAAATTACTTTTAGTTAAATATAAATTATTTTATAATTATTATGAATACAATTGAGATTTTTATTAAGGTTTGAAATATATTTTTTTCAAAACCAATGATTTTTCGATAAATGATGGATTTTATTTTAAAAAAAATCACATATTTATAAAATTATTTAGATAAAATAAATATTATTTATGGAATCAAGATGTCGAAATTATCCAATGCATAATTTTCCATAATATTCTGAGATAGTCGATTTTTTGAGTAAAAATTAAATAACATTTAAATTTAATATGTGTTTTATGAAATAATAATGACCAAATAGTGATATAATAAAATACTATAAACATTTTTTGGGGCCAATATATGTTTTAACATTAAAATAATGTGATTTTAGGTTTGTTTGATTTATTTTACAAAGCCTTAGTGGACCATCCATGGCTCATAAAACATTTTAGATTTTAAAATTGATTTCCTTGATAGTGTGACTCACCTCTACATAAGAAACCAAATTATTTTAATAAGTTATGTCATTGGCCATATAAGATATTGTATTCCAATCCCCTTAGAAAAAAACAATGGGCTGGTTGGTTGTTTTGATTAGTTTAAATTGTGGTGTCCCAAGCCTAAATAATAAAGAATTCCCTCTCCATTCCTGTATAATCCCACCCAAGATCCCACTTCCTCTTAACTAAAAGCCTTTGGATATAGTTCAACCTTTTCCCCTCTCGCTCTATAATCATCCCAAGGAACTAGAGCTCCAATGAATCCTCTTTCAAGCCTCTCCCCAGCCTTTGGGATCACACATCCATATAGTGGATTTCTTCATTTCTCATTTTATCCAATTTTCATTAAGTTGTTATGCCCTTTTATTTACAATTAAAAATGCTGGAATATGATTTGGAACCTCCCCCATACCTCCATATTTATGTTTTAATGATGAGAGACCCCTTTATCGCTCATTAATACCTCCCATGTACACATGTTACCATGGTGAAAATCTATAATGAATTTCTCTCTCCCCATTTACATTCAAGTAATTATTTGGTATTATAAATATAAAATTTCATTACTTATGTTGGGAAATATCTCCATATGACCCCCTTAATTTACATTTCATGTACATATTATGATTCACCCTTTTCTCTCTCATCCACCATTTTTATAAATTCTTATGTCGCGTCGTTATGCTGCCAAAATTGCACTGTGATTTTACAGGCCAAAGTCATTGTGTCGTGAATACCATTACCATTTCTATATCAAGGGTATTCAACATTATTCAAATTTAATTGTTTATTATAATATTTCATGTATTAATTCCACATTTTTTTATCATAGAATAAATGATGATATTTAATGTTTCTATTTTGTATGATCCATGTGGCACACTTATGCATGAAATGAAATGTTTTAAGAAGGGTGTGCTATGATAGCACTCCAATGCAGTGGGTAAAGATTAGTTTCATGGTACGTCAAATAAAATAAGGGTTTACTCATGTTATTTCAAGTTCAGTGACAGTTTACTCATGCCCCATGTGCAATGATCCTTGGCTCAAGCTAATAACATGTTATGTGTTGTTGCCACATTTCCATGTTTTTATAATCATGTTATATCATTCATTTATGTTCATATTTCTCTTGAAATCCATTGATATGACCCTTTCCAAACATGTATTGTAATCTTCATTGTATTCATTTTTTACACCCTTATTGGGATTTATGTCTCACCCCTTTCTTATGCATGTCCTCAGGTTATCCAATGCAATTATAAGTACGAGGGAATATATTGGTCATGTAAAGGAAGTTTTCAATAAAAATATTGTGTTTCATTTTTTGTGTCTTTATGTAATGTTCGTAAGAACCAAAGACACTATAGATCTCAATCTTCTATGTTGAATCATGTTATGATTTTATGTAATAAATCATGTCCAAGTGTGTAATAAAAAAAACAGGGTTGTTTTACACACTATTATATGGAAACTCATAAAATACACACAAGAAAAAGCTACATGGAATTTTGGTTTATCGTGAGGCTCTACTAGTATGAAAAGAATTTTTCTAATAGTCACAAAATTCTTGTCCATCATGAAAATTACAGTACTGTGACTCCATTCTAGAACCAGTCATTTAAGTTTCACTCTCACTCTATCAAATATTGTGGTCATATATGATATAAAACCCACATCGCAAAAGAAATCAGCCTTAGTATTTATTGTCATTGAGAATTATATCACAATCTTATGGAATCACTAAGATTGATTTCATCCTCATATCACATGAAATCCACCAATGTTCATAAGTTTCAAGAAGAACCATCTCAAAATATTAATCTTCTTCATAATGTAATACCATGGTTGGTTATTCATTATATTATTCAAACAATGTTTCATAAAACATTTCGATCAAATTTGGATCATTTAATTGCTAAAATGGAGATCATGAGAAATGTATAGATCATCATAAAATATGGCCATGAAGAAATAATTGTTTATAAATCTCATAAGGGGATGAGTTTAATATGAGACCACATGATGAACAAACAACTCGTATTAAAATCGAACAGATTAGATGGTGGTATTTACCTACGTGTTTTGTAAAACAGATCGATTATCTGGATGATGCGATTGAGAGATCAGACTGTCCTTGTACATTTAGGGCTATCCCCCATCGAATCATATTCAATCCCAACTCTGCATTATAATACACACCACATCATCCATATCTCATAATTGTCCTCCTTCATCCTTCGTACTACCCCATACAGTGTCTCTGTGGATGCACTGTGTGACCACCTCCGCCACCATGCCACCCCGCACGATGATTGCCTCACTGCTCTTGTACCTTTCCCAGGAACCTTGTACAGTACATGTACTACAACTGGGCTCATGATTTCTCTCTAGGGTGGAGCACATATTTGAAAATAGTGGCACAATTTTCAATCCTAACTGGATAGCATGATTGGTATATTCTAAATTAAGCACCATAAAAGATTTCACCAAATTTCTCAAACTATCCACAACCCAAATTATCCAAGAATACCAAATCCAAACAATAATAAAAACATCCTCTTGAAAAATAAATCAATGTATCATGGAATTATATTATTTATTTTCAATCCAATTTAGTAAACATTCTTTATTAATATTTGCACAAGTCCTTGGTACAAACAACATTCTCTATAATCATCATATTTAAAAACTCAATGACTTTTTATATCCTTAATTAATTGAAATCATTTTCAATTTAAAAAAATAATTTGAAAACATCAATATCCAGCGTTGGAATTTTTTTCTCTACCAAATTCATTTTAAAATTCATAGGAATATTCTCCACATTATTTTCTACAAAGCTAATGTTTTAAACCTGGGAAAAAATTGTCATTTATAGAACTCAAATTCAATGAATATCATCTTGTCATCTGAATAAATTTTTTTGAATTTACTCTAAAAAGGATAGAATCATTAATATCTTATATAATAGATAAAAATAACCATCTCTACATCTACATGAGAAATTATCTATATATAATGAAATAGTGAAAAAAATTAGGTCAGTGTTGTCCTTATACATTTAGCATGTGATACCAATCACTGAAACCTCTTATTAGAGGGTTTCTAGTGATTTCCCACAATTATACTAAATACATATCAATAAATATATTAGAAACATTAATGTGAAATAATGTATTCCCCTTTTTAGTCACATTTTCCTTTTTTCATCATGTAATATTTCACTCCATTTTTAAAATTAATTTATTTTTATCAAGAAAATATTAGTTTGTAACCAATATACCACAGTGATGACTTGATTCAATTTATAGATATATAGATTTAAGAAATATAATTTTCATACATATTTAGAACTTTTAATGGTCATAAGATATCAATTGAGAACATAATACATGATGAATGATCATCTATGGTCCCCCTCAAGATATGAACTCAATAATTTCATCAGCATTCTTTGCATTCATAGAGAATAAAATACATGTGTCTTATGAGATTATTTGAGATGCTGCAAAGAGAATACAATATGTATGTATTATTCAATGATGTACATTTTTATAACTTTAAGATATTAATATCTTTAATAAATTTAGATATCCCCCCAATATATGATTCACCTTCAATTACCTTCATGATGATCAAACACAATACATATAGGAATAAGGTGGTTCTTCAATACTCTTCAATTTGAGCAATAGGGGTGAGATTTTTTTATCAACCTAAAAATATTCTTATAGGAAAAATGATTCTTCACATTTGACAACAAGTCAATTTCATTTTTCTCTACTTATTCCATATTTTTTGAATCATCCAACTATTTTGGATATATGATCAAACATTCATTAGGAACATGTTGAGTCTGTAATCAGTTTGTAGACTTATTCTTCCAAACCATTCAATTCATATATTCTTTATCATTTTTCTTTAATAATTATTTTTTGACCAAATAAAAATGTGGAACAATTCTTACATGAATGTACAGAAATATTTCAGTTATCACACACAACTGTAGAATTCAACAAGTTATGAATTTTAGGAATCTTTTCAGATTCTTCATCAGTAATGCCATCCACCAAATCAATCTTGTTATTTCTCTTCTGGACTGATTCTCTCTTTGAGTCCCTATTTATATCTTTAGTATGAATTTCCATGGTCAATTGACAATGGTCCATAATGTGACATTTCATTCCATAATAGAAACATCATTTCATTGGTGAGATACTCTTCACATCATCATTCAAAAACTTCTTTGGAGTTGATTGATTAACAACTTTATTCATATATTCACAACCCAAATATGAAATTTCATTTCCATATCTTACCTACATTACATTCTATTTTGGTCTTTTATTCACATAAATTTTAGATTTATGAATGATTGATGCATACCATCACTCATCATAAAAGTGACCAATTATATTGAAATAATCATATAAATTTCAAAAGTAATCATATATATTCTTATAAAAAATATATTCTATATTTGAATTCTATTTATATTTCACAAGTTTAAAATTTTCAATAGGTTTTCTGCCCCTAAATGCAGTCATTTTGTAATTTTAATATTATAACATATATTTTCAATAGTTAACTGCCTTATTCCGAAACATCCAACAACACCAACAATAGAAAAAAAAATCACGATTTCTTCTTGAGTAACATATTCAGAATATGTTTTCCCCTTTTCAAATTTGGGATATCATATTTTTTTTATCATTTTTTGGGGAATATGAAATTTTATTCTTCGACAATCCAATAGTAGATTAATATTTAGATAATATCAAGATCTTTTTTCCACTAATATGATTCCTTTTAGAAATACAATTCTTATCAGAATTATCATTGGGAATACTTTTTTTATTCGTGACATGGGATGTATCATCTTGTGTATCTTCCATATTTATCTTTTTCTTTTAATGTTCATGATATTTTATACTGATAGAAATATTTCAATATTCAACATATTTAATTCCTTCTTCCCACTGAAACATCTTCATCTTAATATCATCATGATGTATATAATTTTCCTCTGATAAAAAATTGTCATGATACATGATTTAATATACTTTATCAATCAACTAATGATTTTTGAAAATAATAGCTATATTAAGATGATTTTCATATGAATGGATAACTTCTCTGTTAAGAATTTCAAAAATAACATTATCTCAAAAATTAAATTCCAATTTTTGAATAGCTTCATCATATCAATCTTTACAAACATATATTTTTTCATCCTTTTCTTCCATAGGTATTTTGAGAGGTTTTTAAATGCAAATATTTTTAGACAATGCCCCTTTAATTGTATCCTCCTCTTATTGAAGATGTTATTTGTCATCTTAAAGTTCCTTGAAATCATTGGTCATACATATGACCACTTCATTAAGAAACTTCTTAAAATGATTTCGGATTTTAGAATTGGAGAAATCATCATTACATCTTAAACATGATTTGTCAATTGATTTCAACGAAAAATATACACTATGAGTTTATTTAGATACCAGTTGATTTTCATTGGGATTCAAATTATTATTAAAAAATTTCCACTCTTTTTTACCAATTTTTCTATTACCTGACATAACATGTACATTTCTAATATATGGAGTTGGAATAAGATATTGTATTTGAAGGTAATATGAATTTACATCAAACTAAAATCTAAACATTATATTCTTATGATATAGAAATTGGAAAGACAGTGTAGATCCAATTGAAAGTGGAATATGATCTGATACAAATTGATATTTCCAAGGATCATGTCGTCACACTAAAAGGGGGGTGGATCTAGTGTGACTTGTGTTTACAGAATTATTTTTCACTTTTTAATTCAAAACTCTATCACCATTTTAGATGATTGGATCACTCATGAAAGGTAAATGTAAATGAAACATGACATTAAATATTTTTAAAATGTTCTGTACTAAGACCAACATTCGTTCCATGTTGGTTATACCCAAAAACATGTATTATCTACAATAATATTTTTAACAATTATAAATTTTTAGGATGCAACTGGTAATGCACATTAGTTATCAATACTCTAGTTTATTATGGTTATACACCCATAAATTAAACTCTTATACCTTAGTTGGTAATACCCCCCAACCGTTCCACTAGTTAGACCCATGGTCTCGCTGAATCCACTTCAGCAACTATTTAGACCACCATTAACAAGATCCTTTATATTAGAATTTCAAATCCACTGATAGGATGATCACTTTATATTCTTCCATGATCTTGATGGATCCAACGAGATCATGTAAACATTATGTTCCTTTTAACTAATGCTGGAATTTCTCAGATAAAACCTGATTAGTAAATATAGTCAGTTGTGTCAGTAAAACACTGCTTAGGCATGAATTATTTCTTTTTCTAAGGACCCAACCTCACTAAAAACTGAAAACACAGATACAAAAATATTCTGTAACAATGATTAAATTTTTTCCCAGACTTCAATTTCAAAAAACATCAAAATCATTGTGAAATCTTAATTCCATATGAAATTCATCACCCTTCATTCTTGTATGTAATACAATGCATGGAATTTTGAACTTGTTTAAATTAAATTTCATGTACATTTATGTTTTCATATCATAACATATAATATTCACTTGCATAATCACCTCACACAATCTCATGTTTTTTTATTCATGCACACACCATCCAATATTTGATACTCAATTTAAAGATGATATATATTACATACTATTTATATTAATGTATTTTTCCCAACTAAACCCTATATACACACATATCACATGAACAATCATTGATCCATCTTTATTCAATGTATATATCTCATTCATGTGAATGTGCATTATTTATTTAATATGTATCATGAGTAGTATTAATTTTAGAAACAGAAGATGCTCAGTTTGAGAAATTTATAATCATTTGACAAAAAAATACAAAACACTCACTAATACAAACAAACTAGATGTGTTCAGGTCAATGTATACTATACTTTAGGGATGCACAAAATCTATTTGATATCATCTTAGGGGTGTGGAATGTATTTTTTCATATTACAAAGAGCAAGAATACACAATTACATGGAAACTAAAAACCTTTATGAATGAAAAATCTATGTGGAACATTAATTCTTTATAAGGATATACATGTATGAAAATTATGTGTCAAAAAATCACGACCTTCTTCTCCATCATGAAAACAGTAGTAGTGTGACACATTTCACAAAATATACATTCACTAATCATTCCCTCTCTCAAATAATTCATTCAAATGTGAGATAAAACACAAACCCCAAATGAACACGACATCAGTATTTATTAGTATTTAGCATTATCTCATAATCTTTTGGAATCATCGAGATTCATTATTTTTTATATCATTCCGACTCTTAGATTTTTCTTCATTTTCATGAATCACCACCTCGAAATTTTAATATTTCTCACAGTATAGAACCATGGATTGTTCACCGTTATATAATGGAAACAATATTGAATATAATACTTTGGTAGAATCTGGATAAATAAATTTACTAATGGGAAATTAGAAGAAATGGATAGAGCTTCAAAAAATATGGAATTGGAAATATCATTGTTCAAAACACTCATACATGGTTTTGATGAAGACGAAACTACATAAATATTAGATGGCTCATATTGAAATTTAATAGATCAAATGATAGTAGTTCTCTCTATGCTTATTAAAATTGAATGATGGTCTAATTGATGCAATTGATTGATCGATCAATCTTGTTTCATATTGTGATATCCCATAACAAAATTACATCAAACCCAACTCTCCTTAATAATAAAAACTATTCCACGCATAGCTCAGATTTCTCCTCCTCCGTCCCTGTTAACGCCCACACCAGTTCTCTATAGTAATTCTTTGTACCCACCTCTTTCACAACATCTCCCCAGATGATAGTCACTCTTCCACTCTTGTGCATGGAATAGTTTCCCCATGCACTGCCTCGACTAGATCTAACCACATACTGGCTGGTTTGGGTACAACTCAACATCCCACAATATAGTGGGTGTTGTTCACCTAGCTGACCGACATGGTGGATATTTTTTTTCAGCACCATATATAATTTTAAAAATATTCTCACACTATATCCAACTCAAATTATATATGTATACCAAATACGAACAACATTAAAAATGTCCTCCATTAAAATTTAATCATTGTTGCATGAAATACACTTCTAACTCTTCATATCGATGTAGTAAACACAATGCCAAAATACTTTCACATTTCTTTGGAACCTAAGACCAGATATACAGTCGTCATATTTTAAAACTCATTGACTTTTCATATCCGTAATTAGTTGACAACAATTTTAAATTCACCAAATCGGATGACCACATAAAAATGTATATTTCCCAACATAATAGCGTGATACATTGGGATAACTTGATATAAGAACGCCCCTAATATTTAGGAAGAGAGGGATAATCACTAAATATTAATAATTTTCAATTAATAAACATTAATATTACATGTAGATAATTTTATTATCATAATACAAATTTCAAAAACTACTAACATTTCATTATAGATTAATTTACTCATTGAAAAGAAAGAAATATCATGATAGTTTACTACGATAATAATGTACCATATAGAGAAAGAAAAAGACTGTTGTCCATGGAATATAACCCCAATGGAATATTTTTCAATAATATGGGATGTGAATACTTAAGAAAAATAAATTTCAGAGATCGTTGGGGATATTTCGATAAAAAAATGTACAAACATCATTTTATTTTGATAATATTTAATAAATACTAATAGAATATTGGGGAAAGTTTTGATTTTAAAATAAAAATGGAATATTATAATGGAATATTCAATGAAAATAATAGTTATAATTGGAAAAAAACCAAATAATTATAATAGGTAAAATTAAATATTCCTTTCACATGTTTAATAAAATATCATAAATAACACGACTTGGGGTTTTTTAAATATTGATTTTTATTTATATTATAACAATGTTAAAAATAGTTTAAAATTAATTTAGATAGCGATATTATCATATAAAATATTAACCATTAAAATCATTTTTTATGACATGAATATGAAATAGGAATGATTCTCGACCTGAAGGAGAAATTAGTGTGGCTTTTCTTAAAAATGTTCTATTAATATCCTAAGTACCAAAGAGAGGAAAATAAAATGACATTATATAATAAAAAAATAACTACAGGAGATTAATTTAAATTTTGTTCAGGAAATCCCAATAATAAAATTAACCCCAATTGAAAATTGATGTTGAACAATCACAAAATTAACAGTTATTGTATCATAAAGCCTTTACCACTATAGTAAATTTTGAATATAATTTTATTGTAAAATAGAATATCATATGAATCTACAAATCCCATAAAATATATGATGTAATATATAAAAATTAATTCATGGGGTAGTAATTGAACCCTAAAATGAAATCATGGTGCTTGACATGATTCATGTCTTCAGAAAATGATATAACGACAAAGAAAACAATTAGAAATATCACAATATATTATGTTATAATTAGTGCATGAAGTGACTATGTTAATATATGAATATAAATATAATAATATTTTAATATAATAAATAAATATAGATATATTAATAAATAAAAATGTAATAGTAATTTCAATGAAGAAGTGTTATAACCCAATGAATATAAATTCACTTAAGAAACCCCTTACCTTGACTCAAAACATGAAATGTCATTCCATTAAATCTTGTATAATAAAAAATATTATAATATTCACGTTTGAGAAACATTTCTTCGTTTTTTAAAATATAACTTAATTTTATATTTCATTGATTTAAATGATTTATTTAAATACTTAATTAATTAAATAATCATCAGGTGTTTTGAGGATGTTCAATTCATAATTTGAAAATTAAATTGCTATTTTGAAAATAGAAAAATGGGTGATTACTATATGATATAAATAAGGATAATCATGATATAGTTAAAATTTTTCAAAATTAAATTCCTTTGGATACCACCCATGAATTATGTATATGAAAAATATATCACATCGTTTGTTGGAGGTGGTAATCCACACGTTGGCACAATCAACGTTATTTCTTTCCAAAAGATTGATAACTAAGATAATTAGTGATTTATTTTCTACCTATAATGATAATTATGTCATTGAAATCAAATATATATATATATATATAATACAAAATTAAATAAAATTTTGAGATGTGGGGAAGGAATACAAAACACATTGCTCTATGGTGGTGTTAGTCCACAGGTACGCATGAGTAGTGTTTTCACTTCCCATAAGATGGTGAGGAATTTGAAAAGGAGGTAAATATTTATGAAAATAAAATTTATGTATATAGTAGATAAGGATGTTCATATTTCACAATAGTTAGGAGAGATTTACATGAGTTAAAAGAAGAAATAAAAAATAAAACATTCAGTTAATAGTTATATCGCTTCTTCGAACAACCTCCATAGGTTTATACATAATATTTTCCAAGTATTATATTAAAAAAAATATCCCAATGATGTCGGGAGGTATTTTAAAAATGAATTTTAGAAGGACTATTCTTAAAGAATTGGCTCCTAATTGATGGATAATGGAAGGGCGATGGTTTCATTTTATAATTAAAGGAAAACTAACTAATGTAATTCTCCAAAGATTGAAATATATTATTATCTTACTCATGAAACATTTAACCAAAAATAAACTTCCTTGAATATGAGATTATATCAGGTAGGTAATAATATAACATGAAAATATTATTTATGATTGTTTTTAGGTCACTTTATCAAATCTAATTTTAATTTTAACCATTTTCACATTTTTGAATCTTACCATAATAACTGTCTTTTTATACTATATTTATAATTAATAATGACTAAAAATGAATGTTTTGATAATAAAGAATTATTTAATTATGATTCAAAAATGCTAATCTATTTTATCAATCCTAGTTTCGGAATTTGGAAAAATTTAATGAAAATAAACCTAAATAACGTGATGAAAATGGTTTTCTTGAGAGATGTATCTTTAAGTATAAGAAGGGATAAAAAATGAAAAAAAATTATTGAAATTAATTATATAATTATTATTACTAATAAATGAAATAAATGAAAAATAAATTAAAAATAAATAGTGACATTTAATAAACATGAATGGAAAATAATTTTTTTTGAAATATCAGTTTTTTCACTCTATTAAAAAATTAATCAATATATAATAATCCAAAATATTCATTATAATATAATTTTGATATTATGTTATAAAAAATTTATATAATTTTTATAAAAAAATCATATATTTTTTTAATTAAATATAATATTGAAACATAATTGTAATAAAACTCCCCTTTTATTGATAACATATTTTTAAATCATAAAATGAAATTTTTTTAATTCACGTCCTAAAAAATAAAATGAATACAAATTAATTAATTTTAATACCTAATATTCTCATTTAATTAGAATTCTTTATAAATAGTGATTAATTTAATATATTAAAATAAAATTATATTATAAATTTAAAAAAATTAATATGAAAAATATTACTTTTACCTTTAAAAGAATACTTATTAGTTTTAAGACAAAGGAAATTAAATATATATATATAGAGAATATATTTTTAAATAATATATATCTAATTCATATATATATATATATATATATATATAATGAATACGTTCCCATTCACTATATATATAATGGTCAAATAATTTCTTATATATTTATCTGCATGATTCATTATAATTGGGTCTTTTAATTCCCTCTCATCATGCCTTTTGTATTTATAATTCTTTTTGTGGTTTCCAATTATAAAATTTATTGAAAAAAATATTCATGGAAGCCATGATAATAATGACTTATGGTTTTTGGTTTTTTTATATGTATGCATATTTACAACGCTTGTAATATTTTTAACATTATTTTATATTATAACCTCATAATGTATTTCTTTTATCATTCATTTTAACAACACAAGTACACATAGAATTATTTTTTAACATATTACTATTCTTCTATTAAATATATAGATTAACTGTGATAAGTACTTTTTTAAAATAAATATTGTTAATAAACTAATTTGAAATATTTTTAAAATTAAATTATTAATTTTAAAATTATAAAATATTATTTTCACCAAAATAATTTTGTTTTTAAAATATTCATATTTTAATTATATTTTTATGATTTTTTATAATTTTATGAAAATGTAATATTTTTTTGAATAGTAAAAAATAAATTTTTTAAAAAAGTGTGTTTTTGTGAAATTATGAAGCCTTTATTATAAAATAAAATTAATTAAACATATGGAATGAATAAATTTTGAAGTTAAAATATATATTTCAATAAATAATTCAAAACATGAATGTTGTAATTTATTTCATAATAAGTAAACATGTTATAGTTATCACTGATGCAGCGCTTACATAACATTGACAATGTCAAAATTTGTTTCTTACTGATATTAACTGAGTTTTAAATAGACTATTATTGTTTTATTTGATAACAATTATGTATTTTCGTTTTTTATTGGGTTTAATTTTAGATTTATATTAAATGAATCTTATCTAAATCCTAGTGCAATGATTACGCAATGAATGAAATGTCAAATTAATAAATTAAAGATGTATTGATATGGCTGTGATAAAAAAATTATATAGAGCGAATATAAATTATTATCTGGAACCAATTTAATTTATTTTTATTATGGTAATTTATTTTTAATTTTTTTCTTTGAAATAATTAACTGTAATGCTTATGAAATGCTATGGAAAAGCTTGCACGAGATGAATAATACCCAATAAAATGATTTATTTAAAATTATAAGAACCATTAAAATACCCAAAATGGAGTATAAATCTTATTGGTTAATTATATCTTGATTAGGATTGTCCAAGGGTCCAATTAATGTCCATTTGGAACCACATGAACATTATTCAAATCCTTAATTTTCTTTTATTTAAAATAACGTCATGTTGTTCTCACTATAGTTTTCTGTCTTGTAATATTTTAATATGTGATTTTCAGATGTTTTTTATACCATTACAAGTAATTTTAAAACTAATAAATTTATCTTCTTTGAGAAAATTTATTTTTAATTTTTAGGTAACAAAAAATATCTCAATGGCTTGTCCAACGATGATTCTGTAATTATTTAATTAATGATGAAATGAAATAGATTTTATTAAAAACATTTAAACAGATACAATTTGAGGATTTTAAGGTAATACCTGAATTATATAGATTACTATGTCAATTCTATGATGTAATAAGAAATTTTATTCTAATATTAATCTTATTTGTAATATTTTTAATTACATAACATTGAATCGTGTTTAATTTGAAATAAACAATTTCTCATAAATAATATAATTTATTAAAATATTTATATTTAACAAAAAAAATTAATAAAAACCTATATGATAATATTATGGTGAGAATTTGATCTCCTTTGATGTTTAGTCCATTTAATGCATTTTTCCAATGATATAATTATTATATTTTAATAATTTATTTAATTTCTAAATTTCCCCTCACCTCAATTATAAACATGGGCCTATTCCTTCACCTAATTTATTCACCATAAGCCAAATTTCTTGAATACCATATGCCAAATTCCCTTATCCTCATCCTTTTCAAAATTCTGTTGAATTTATTTTCACAAAAATTCCAATTCCATGTTCCTAAGTAGATTCCCATTCAAGAAATATTCAAGGGGAGGTTAGACCATATTTGAAAGAAGTCACACCAAAGGTAGTAGAATTTTATTTAAAAATATTATTTTAATTTCTATTTTTTACAAATTAAAAAGGAAATGTATTTTAACATATATTTCATTAGTATCCTTTTCCTCTTTTAGGAAGGAATATTGTTTGGATGTTTAATTTGCAAGATTACATGTATATTTTCATGGAAAGTATTTCTCCTTTGTATGTGAAAAATATTCCTTTGAATTAAGTTCTTTTACTAATATGAATATGTTTATAGTGAAATTATTCACATTTTTTATTATATTATAGTTTTCGCGAAATGGTTTCTAATGATGGGTGTGTCTATGATTTCCCTCTAACGCAGGGTCAATGTTCATTTTGATGTTGATCATAATGTTTATTCAAAGTGTACATGTGGTGGTTACATAAAATATAGCCACAAGGGTTACATTGTAAGGTATCTGTGAGGGTTAGAAATCATGTTGTAGATGTAAGGGTTACAATCTTAAGTATTCATGCTATAAAAATGATTCCTCATGTTTTCTAAATGGGTTATTTATTTTTTATATGTTTTTTGGAAATATATTGTTTTAAAAAATCAAGTATAAGATTCTATAAAGGTGAAACATATATTTTTCAATTAAAAATTTATACGTTTATAAGTATTTACGGAGTTAGAGTTTATCTCCTAATTTTTATATTCCTTCAGATATATCTATGCTCATCAAACATTTAAAAAATTCCAACGGTAAGGGGACGGGTAAAAGTAAAGAATAATTCATATTGAATGTTGTGAATATTTTTCATGATAAAATTAATTATTTATTGAAAAAATTATTATGAAAAAATTTAAAATGTTTTAGTAGTATCCCCATATTATTATTATGATATTTTATGTATTAATTATCACTTAATTCTCTAAATTTGAAAACTGAAATGATCATTGGTAATTTATGAAGGTTAATTTTACTTTAATTATCTAGACTATGTAATGTTCATTGCTGGTTATTTATAGATGGTATCATAGATCAGTTTAGATAACATTAGTGGTTGTGTTAATAGTAATATAAAACCAAAAATGATTTTTTTAATTTATGGATAATTTGAAATGGTATATAATTTGAATATTACCATGTTGTATCCCCTAGTATATGTATGTTCAGGATTATTTTCTTTAGAAAAAATAAGGATGTATAATTAGAAATGCACCAAGAGGTTGATATATTTTAGAATCTATAACAAGGAATTATGGGAAATTAAAAATGATAAGTTTTTTATAATAATGCATCATTTTTTATAGACTATTAATGATGGTCTAATCCATGGAAATTAACATACAGAGCTATCACAAAAGAACATGATTATATTAGAACAATTAATGGGCCAACACCCTCCTACTTTCAGTGGATTTTATTATCCAATGGTGGATTAAGGGTTGATTAGATACCTTGAAAATACATTTGATGTCATGGGGTGTTTAAATAATAAAACTATTTTCCTTTATATTTTTCATTTTGAAGGTTATGCTAACCAGTGGTGTTCTATGTTAATGAATATAAGAGGATGAGATGATATTGATGCATTAGAATGAGATAAATTTAAAAAAAATTCATCGGAAGTTATATTACTAAGGTTTTTTGACTTAAGATGGAAAATAAATTACATTAATTAGAATAAAATTATTAATATTTAGTGGTCAAGTATAAATAAAATTAATCTCAATTGGCAAGGTATTCTCTAAATATTAATCAGGATCATGATAGTAAAATCAATATTTTTTACTCAGAATTGCATCCAAGATAAAGACGTGAATTGGATTCCAATGAATTAAAAAGTGATGAGAAACTTGTTTGATGTGATGAATGGGTAGAAATGGAATTTTATAATGATCACCTATACATCTAAAACGATATGAACAATATAAAAATGGCAATCAATAGGTATGAATCATTCAATGAAATATAATAGTAAGAAGAGACGATTTTCAGTTGGTGAGAAATGTGAGTAAGAACACCATGGGGAATTCATTACTAATATGGTAAGTGGTTATGATGTTTTATGTTTTGGTATATAGACCAAGACTATAATGAAATATATTTTATGTTTACTTAATATAAGAAAATTTTAGTTTTTTTAAATGTGGTTTGATGGGGAATTAGGCACATACTAACACAAAGAATAATTATAATGATGGTAAGTAGATGGTCATTAAGAATATTGGTGTAGTGAAATACATTAAGACTAGTTTAAAATATGTTAGTCCATCCAATAAAGTGTTTTCATGTACATTTTTTGTTGGCACTTCTTTTTCTAATGTCTTGTTTGGTACGATGTCTATATATTCATTTATTTCGGAATAATTTTTATTTAAATTGGAAGTATCACCTCATGAAATGAATCTAAATATATTGTTAAAACCCAAATAGGAGATATTAAAATATAAAATGAATTATATGAATATTCATGTTATATTATGTGGAATGAAATTACATGGAAACATTAATTTTTAACACCTTGTTGATTATGATGTTATTATGGTTATGGATTCTCAATCTATTTACCATGGTAAAATTTATTATAGAGATAAAGAAGTTTTTTTCTAGAAAGAGTTTTAGTTTTTATATAGTAATAAACCCATATTATTGATGAAAATTTAATAAGGTGAGAAACTATTAAAATATGGAAATGAATATTATTTTGAAAATATTGTTGAAAAAGGTAATTTTTTAGATTAAAGATTTTCCATTTATAAATTAATACCTAGATGATTTCTTATGAGTTTATCTATGTTATACAAGTTTGGTAAATAGAATTTTCTATTTAGTTAGTACCAAATGCTCAAAATAATTCCAAAACAACCTACTATAATGGCTCAAGTGGAATTACTAGAAATAAAAAATTATATAAAGGAGTTTCTTGAAAAATATTTCATTCTTCCAAGCACTTCAAGGTGGTATTCTTTTTTTTTGTTTGACAAAAATAAATATGGTTTCTTTACCATCCCATTCAAATAAAGAATAATAAATTTTCATATTTATTAATATTTACGAATTAAATATTAATTTTACTTTAATGGGGTTTCTATGATGATAGCGTACCTGATACACAACAATGAGTTTCATTGAAATCTTACGTTGCACACTAGTAATAAAATAATATTATTTTAAATGATAGTTAACACATAGCCGTTTTATTGGCGGGAATGGATAGAAATAATTAAAATATTATTATATTTGTTTTTTAAATATTTTTACATTTATCTAATAAAAGATAAAAGCTTAAAATACGGAAAGAATTCAATTTTAGGCATATATACCCTAATTTTCACTAAAGGATTACTTATCTCCTTTTGATGGTGAACCGTCATTAAATATAGTTTTGTTCACTCTTATACATTCTATTGGACCAAATAGAACTCTTCTTTAGAATCGGGACATCAAAATTTACTTTGTGTAAATTTTTGGTATTTTTTCCGATAAAGTTCAATTTTTTAATGAATAGTGTAATATGTTGTATTTTAATTCAAAACCTCTTATTAATATAATTTATTTATATGATTAGATTATCTTCTGAATTGGTTTTAAAGTGATATTAGAATATTTTTTTACCATTAAATCCAATAGTGGTCGTTGGAATTAATTTCACTTTGAAATCAGACTTAAACTAGTCTCAATCTTTTGATACTTATTGTTTCATAAAAACATGCTATTTGCTCTGACAGTAGGGATTAATTATTAAATTAATTAATTCAACTTATATTTTTTGAGTTTTTAAAAAGGACTTAATTTTTGAATTCAGAAAATCAAATATAGCTTCAGGTGATGTTTTGGAATTTTTCTGAAAAACTTCAATTTTTTATGAATAGTGAAATCACTAAGTGGTACTTATAAAAACTGATTTTTCGTTTAAATGAAATTTTACCACCTCTGTGTTTTGAATTTCAAAAATCCGACATACAAGGTTGTCATTAAGAAGTAAAATGTGGTTCAATGGGATTAAAATATTTTTTTTGGTGAATAGTAACTTTTATGATTTAAATCGCGATTAGAGGTAATTAGTGTAGTTTAAGGTAAAAAGAATGTTTTAATAATATGGAATGACCTATAAATATGTCCTACCCTTATTTTATATGTCATGGCCGACCAAGACAATCCATGGGTCAACTTGGGGACCCCATGGACCCACATTGGAAGGAAAATAACATTAATATCTTTTTATTTATTGTTAAAGTAAAATTGTCACAAACATGACTTGTTTTACAAAAACAATTTTTAAATTGGGTTATACAAGTCATATTTTTGACTATAAATATTTTTTAAAATGATAACACGATTTCCTACATCATGTTTTTTTTTTAATTTTTAGTCATTAAATAAATTGAATTATTTATGGCACCATGGTGATGCAGAGATTACCTCATTATTAAACGATTCAAATAAAATGAAAATATAATGTAAAATCTAAGACCTAAACTTGTCAAAAACCTATTGTTTGGGTATATTTCTAACCCTTAACACCATAGCCTCGAATTATATCAATTTGGGACATTTTAAATGTAACATCCCAAGTAAGTAATGAATAATAGATATTTTTATCTATGTCTATTAATGATTACGATAGTGTTTTAGAGGCTTAAAATGAAAATAAATCCATTCTTAAGCATGGAATACACTAATATTCTTAAAAGATTGTTTTACTGCCTTATGATGGAAAACCCTTTTTAAATCTATATTTGACAATTTTATAAACTATGTTTGTCAAAATAAACTTATTCTTTATGATTGGGACATCAAAATTTACTTTGTGTGAATTTTTGGTATTTTTCTGACAATGTTCATTTTTTAATGAATAGTGAAAAATACTGCATTTTACATCAAAACTGCTTTTTAATCTAATTTATTTATATGATTAGATTATCTTTTGAATTGTTCTTAATGTGTAATATGAATATATTTTTACCAATTAATCCAATGGTGGTCATTGGAATCAATTTCAATTTGAAATTGGACTTAAACTAGTGTCAATCTTTTGATACTTATTGTTTCATAAAAACACGCTATTTTATCTGACAGCGGGAATTAATTATTAAATTAATTAATGTGACTTATATGTTTTTAATTTTGTAAAATAGATTTCATTTTTGAATTCGTAATATCAAATATATCTTAGGGTGAAGTTTTGGTAATTTTCTGAAAAACTCCAATTTTTTATGAATAGTGAAACCACTAAGTGGTACTTATAAAGACTGATTTTCCGTTTAAATGAAATTTTTCCATCATTGTATTTTGAATTTCGAAAATCCGACATACATGGTTGTCATTAAGAAGTAAAATGTGGTTCAATGAGATTATAATAATTTTTTGGTGAATAGTAACTTATTAAGTTCTTAATCGCGATTAGTGGTAATTAGGGTAGTTTAAGGTATAAATATTGCTTTAATAATATGAAATGACCTACACACATGTCCCAACCTTATTGGTTGTGTCATGGCCGACCAAGAAAATCCATGGGTCAACTTGGGGTCCCCATGGATCCACTTTTGTTGGGAAATGACAAAAATAACTTTTTATTTAATGTAAAAGTAAAAATGACACAAACATAATATGTTTTACGAAAACAATTTTTACATGGGATTATAAAGATCAGATTTTTGATTATAAATACTCATTGGAAAGATAAAAATATTTCCTACATCATAGTAGTTTTTTTATAATTTTTAGACATTAAATAAATTAAATTATTTATGACATAATAATGATGCAGCGATGACATCATTATTTGACGATTTAAATAAAATGGAATGATAATGTAAAATATATGAACTAAACATGTCCAAAACCAATTGGATGAGTGGATGTCGAACCCTTATCACCTTATCCACGAATTATATCAATGTGGGACCTTTTAAAACCGAAACAAATTTTCAAATAAAGTAATATTTCTTTACGTTCCAAAAGTGCCCCTCCTCCCCTCTTATAAAAGGCCCCCACCTCTACCGCATTTCACACACTCCTCAAGCCTTTGGCTCGGCCAAACCCTGCCCAATTAATCTCTCCACATCCCTCTACTCATCCTAGAGGATTCCCTTTGGGCAGAATCCTTTCAAATGAAGCATTTAGGCTAAAATCAAAAGGAGTTACACTTTTAATGGTAATTCATTCTCTCATGTTCATTTGTTTTATTTTGCTTCTCCAACCCCCTAAACTCTTTTTATTTACTTATTTTGTAACAACTCCAGTATATTGAATATACTAAGATGTTGTTATAAGATTTATTTGAGCTACACTCTCACACAACTACATCAAATGGTTAAAGAACAAACGGTTTCCGTGGATGGCGAAATTCTGCCTCCCGAAACGATGATTGTTCAATACTCATTTAACACCTTCAAAGGTGGCCATTATGATGTAACTATTTTTATATATGATATATGATATGTTTATGTTTTCCTTAAGCTTATGTTTTTTTCATTTTGGGCATACCTTTATGGTTTCCATTATGGGTAAACACGATATCTTCATTTTAGGAAGTGCGGACTACCGCTCCCTGAAAGTGATTTGATTCGTTAATACCATATGTGGGCTGTGTAAAGGATAAATTTAATGATATTATATATGTTATTATACTGTAATTATAATATACTCTTATATATTTATGATTCCATTCCAAAAAAAAATACGAAATAGAAATGGAAGTAGCGTTCATGCGTACGTACGGCTTACCGTCTCCATGAACGGTGCATTTCATTTCTTACCTCTAAATGTGATGTAATATTATAAATACATGTATATGCTGAATATATATGATTTATATGTTATACCAATCATTAATAGCATTCTAGATATAATGAACCTTTGACCAAATTAACAACATGTAAGTGTAAGAAGTCTATTTTTGACTTAAGAACCAAATACCGACAAAATGAACATTATTAACTTAAATAATTACATGATGTCCATAACATGGTATAAAAGGAATAATGAACTTGAAAAAGGTTCTTAAGCAAGTAGAGATTAACTCAAGTTTATTATTCAGGAGATCAAAGAATGGTCGGGTCAAGTAAGATACGAGGTATGGGATTTCGTCTCAATCTCCTTTCATTGAGGTATATTTTATTTTATACACAAATTTCTTTTATATAGTGTATAAACCCCTTTGACTTTTACGTTTATTCAAAAGGAATCATTTTTATACGAAGCGTTTACTAAATGAAAAAAGGGAATGTTTTTGTCGTACGTATGTGGCGACAACGACTTCTCCGCCGTCGTGACTGTTATTTGAGTTTCGGCTTCCTCTACAAGCCATACCTTCTTTTTTTTAAAGAAAAATAAATACCATGTTTTACTTTTCTTTTATTTTGGTATTGAAAAAGGTTTTCACAATGTTTTTGTGTTGTATTGATATCTTGTGATTGAAATGTGGAAATTTTATGTTTCCTTTATGCATGTTTTATGTGATACGATTATGTTATTGTTCTTGGGCATTATTATGAAGACGGGTGGTTCCGTGATAAACTAAGGGCGGGTGAGCCCGATATAGCTCTCCAATGCACTGGGTAACGCGAAGGAGTGAAACCTTAAGGTTTCTACTAAGAGATTTTAGGTAATATACTGTGATGGGTATTCCAAATGTAACCATGAGGGTTACTCCCTACGTAAGAATGTTATGAATGCCTCATGTTACCTTTATGTCCTATGATTTCTATGATTTATTCATGATTTTATGAGGTATGTTAAAGTGCCTATGTTTTATGGGTGAAGTATGATTTCATTCTTATGTATATATGTACCCATGTTTCCTTTCCATGTTTTTATAACCCATACTGAGCTTTTTATGCTCATCCCAAGTTTTTTTGAAATGTTTTTCACAGGTCAAGGGAAAGGTACATGATATGATGCTAGTGTCAAAGAAGTGTCAAGAAATAATCCATGTTTTATTTTAAATGTGTTTCCATTGATGGGAATGAATAATACTATCTTTATGTAACCACTTTGTTTATATGTGGAATGTAATGCAAGTTTTATGATCCAATTCTCTAAAACTCTAAACCCGAAAAGATCCTCAATGTGTAATCTTGTAATAACTCAATATTAAGTAAGGTTTAAGGCTGGGGCCTTATAGTTGGTATCAAAGGGAGGTTTAGATAACTTTAGGAGTTATAATTCTATTAAATGATTATCCAAATATATATATATATATATATATATTTGAAATGATATAGCATTTAAATATTACCATGTTGCTTTATCTAAGACATGTTTGTTCAGAATGGTTTTCCATAGAGGAAACAGGGAAGCAGTGCTAGGAAGGCATACAGAAGGAAATAACCTTCCGAATCAGAATCCAGAAATGGTCGGAATTGGAACTGAATAGTTTTTTGCAGTAATGGCGCAGTTCACTCAAGCGATAAATGGCGGTGGTATCCATACACGAGATCAGCCAGACCAACCGCAGAGGAAGACGTCAGTGGTGGAACATTTCATGAGGCAACATCCACCATCATTCAGAGGATCATATGACCCTGTGCTAGCTGAAGGGTGGATTAAATCACTGGAGAAGATTTTTGATGTCATGGGGTGTTCATACAATCAAAAGGTTAGTCTTGCTATTTACCGTTTGGAGGGTGAAGCAGATAAGTGGTGGTCTATGGTTAAAAATATCACGGACGCCGATGAGATTGATGCTCTTGACTGGGATGAATTCAAAGGTATGTTTCTTGAGAAGTATTTTCCCAAGGCTGTTCGACTTAGGATGGAAAAGAAATTCTTGGAATTGAGGCAAGAGGAAGACTCAATGGCTGCCTATGAAAAAGGATCACTCGATTGGCAAGGATGCTCCAAATTTTATTCGAGACCTTGACAGTAAAATCAATCGTTTTTACTCAAGATTAAGGCCAAAATATCGAAGGGAATTAGCTTCTCGTGAGTTTAAAATTTATGAAAAGCTTGTTCGATGTGCTGAGAAGGTGGAAATGGAGTTTGCCGATGACCAAGTGTTCTATAACAACCAGCAGAAGAAGAGACCGAGGTGGCATGAGAAATGTAAGAATTATTCAAAAAAGTCCGATGGTAAGAGAACTAGGTTTCTAGTTTGTGATAAATGTGGCAAAAGGCATGCTGGGGAATGTCTTCTGAATTCTGGAAAGTGCTACCAATGTGGTAATATGGGACATAAGGCTCGTGATTGCACTGAAAATGATCAAGGTGAAGGTAAGAACAAAATTGATTTACAGTTAGTAAAATGTTATAAGTGCAATGTGATGGGTCACTATGAAAACGAGTGTCCGACAAAGAGCTTGAGTGATGGGAAGCAGTTAGACTACAAGCAGAAAGCGGTGGTGAAATCCTTTGCAACTACTTCAGCAGATGTCGGGCCATCAAATGAAGTTGTATCAGGTACATTGTTTGTTTTTTCAGATTATTCCAGTGTGTTGTTTGATTCGGGGTCTACACATTCTTTCATCTCTGAAACCTTTTCTAGTAAAATGGGAATACCATCTCAAGAAATGACTCCTGAACTTTTGGTAAAAACACCTGGGGGAAATGTTGAGGCAAAAAGAATTTATAAGAATCTTACTATCCTTATCTGTGGAAAGAACCTACTTGAAAACCTTATTGTTCTACCTCTTGTAGAGTTTGATGTTATCCTGGGTATGGATTGGCTCTCTATTTACCATGCTAAGATTGACTGTAGAGCTAAAGAAGTTTCTTTTAAGAAAGAATTTCAGTTTGTTTACAGGAATGAACCCTTACTTTTGATAACATATCATGAGGCTGAGAAACTTGAAAAAGATGGAAATGAATGTTACCTTTCACACGTCTTTGAAAATAAAGGAACTATTCAGATTAATGATGTGCCAGTGGTAAATGAGTATCCTGATGTTTTTCCTGATGAGTTGCCTAGAATAATACTAGATCGGGAAGTTGAGTTTACTGTTGACTTAGTTCCTGATGCTAAGCCAATTTCAAAACCCCCTTATCGAATGGCAAAAATTGCACTTTTAGAGTTGAAGGATCAATTGCAAGATTTATTAGAGAAAGGTTTCATTAGACCTAGCACATCACCATGGGGTGCTCCTGTTTTATTTGTTAAAAAGAAAGATGGTTCTATGAGAATTTGCATTGATTATATAGCCTTGAATAATATAACTGTTAAGAAAAAATATCCTTTTCCTCATATCGATGATTTGTTTGATCAGCTCCAGGGAGCTCAGTTTTTTTCAAAGATTGAACTGAGATCGGGGTACCATCAGCTGAAGGTAAAGGAGGCAGATATTTCGAAGACTGCGTTCCATACGAGATATGGCCATTATGAATTTGAAGTAATGCTTTTTGGGCTAACCAATGCACCTGCTGTATTCATGGATTTAATGAATAGAATTTTCCATGAGTTCTTGGATAAGTTTGTGGTGGTTTTCATTGATGATATTTTGGTGTTTTCTAAAAGTAAAGAGGAGCATGAAAGACATTTAAGGGTTATCTTGCAAACCTTAAAAGAAAAGAAACTGTATGGGAAATTCAGCAAGTGTGAGTTTTGGTTGCAACAAATTTCTTTCCTTGGTCACATTGTTTCTAAAGATGGAATAACTGTTGATCCTGCAAAAACAAAAGTTGTGGAAGAATGGCCAAGACCCACAAATGTAACCGAGATTCGTAGCTTCCTTGGTTTGGCGGGCTATTACCGAAGGTTTGTTAGAAATTTTTCACGGTTATCTAGTCCAATGACTAAGCTAACTCGGAAGGGTGTTAAGTTTATCTGGACAAAAGAATGTGATGATTGTTTTCAGGAATTGAAAAGAAGATTGGTGAATGCTCCAGTTTTGGCACTACCTTCCAGGAATGGTGAGTTTGTTATATACAGTGATGCTTCATTGAAAGGGCTTGGTTGCGTCCTAATGCAGAATGATCAGGTTATTGCTTATGCTTCACGACAGTTGAAAACTCATGAGGTAAATTACCCTACACATGATTTGGAATTAGCTGTTGTTGTTTTTTCTTTAAAAATTTGGAGGCATCATTTGTATGGAGTAAAGTGTGAAATATATACCGATCACAAAAGTTTAAAGTATATATTCACTCAGAAAGAGTTAAACATGAGACAGAGTAGATGGATAGAATTAATCAAGGATTATGATTGTACAATTCATTACCATCCGAGAAAATCAAATAAAGTGGCTGATGCTTTGAGTCGAAAAAGTAATACTTCATTAGCAATGTTGCATTTGGAACGTGATCCTTTGGTCACGGATTTGATGAACTTTGGCATAGAAGTTTTTGGTGTAGGACGTCCTTCTGTTTTGTTTCAGGTATCAGTGAGATCTTCTCTATCAGATAGAATCAAGCAAGCACATAAGTAAGACAGTGAGTTGCAGAAAAAGGTAGAGCTGGTTCAGAAAGGTAAGTTCCCTGAATTCAACTTTGATAATGATTGTGTTTTGAGATTTGGGAAGAGATTATGTGTGCCTTGTGATTCACAATTGAAGAGAGATTTGTTATTTGAAGCTCATATTTCTCCGTTTTCAGTTCATCCGGGCAGTACTAAGATGTATAGATATATACGGGAGTATTACTGGTGGGATGGAATGAAAAGAGACATTGCTGATTTTACTGTAAGGTGTTTGACATGTCAACAGGTTAAAGCAGAGCAGAAGTTACCAAAAGGGATGCTTCAGCCATTACAAGTGCCACAGTGGAAATGGGAGAATATATCCATGGACTTTGTTGTTGGATTACCGAAGAAATCTCCAGGTAATAATGCAATCTGGGTTATTGTTGATCGCTTGACAAAATCTGCTCATTTCCTTGCTATACAAGATACTTTCTCTCTGGATCAACTTTCCCGTTTGTATCTTAAAGAAAGAGTTAGGTTACATGGAGTTCCTCTCTCCATTGTATCGGATCGTGATCCCAGGTTTACTTCTAACATTTGGAAAGGCCTTCAGAAGTCGTTGGGTACTGAATTAAATTTTAGAACAACTTTTCATCGTCAATCAGTTGGGCAGTCAGAACGAATAATTCAGACATTGGAGGATATTCTACAAGCATGTTCTATGGATTATCAGGGAAGTTGGGACCAACATTTTTCTTTGGTTGAGTTTTCTTATAATAACAACTTTCATTCCAGTATACAGATGGCACCATTTCAGGCATTATATGGGAAGCGGTGTCAAACTCCATCTTTCTGGGATGAAGTGGGTGAAAGGAAGTTGATGAGACCAGAATTGGTAGAAGAGATGGTAGAAAATGTTCAGCTGATTCAGAAACACATGAGAACAGCTCAGAGCAGACAGAAGAGTTATGCGGATAACCGGATGAAGGATCTATCTTTCGAGGTAGGTGATCATGTTTTTCTCAAGGTTTCTCCTTGGAAAAGTGTGATGAGATATGGTAAGAAAGGAAAGCTGAGTCCAAGGTTTATTGGACCATATGAAATTCTCTAGAGAGTTGGATCAGTTACATACAGGGTGGCTTTACCTCCGAGTTTATCTCAGGTACACAATGTTTTTCACGTTTCGATGTTGAGAAAGTATATGCCAGATCCATCTCATGTTTTGAGTCCAGAGATAGTTCAGCTGGAAGAGAACCTATCTTATGAGGAACAACCGGTCCAGATTCTTGACCCTAGGGAGCAAGTGTTACGGAATAAGGTGATTTACCAGGTAAAGGTTTTGTGGGAAAACCACATGATTGAAGAGGGAACATGGGAATCTGAAAATGCAATGAGGGATAAGTACACCCATTTATTCAATAAGTAAATAAATTGCGGGGACGAAATTTTCTAAAGGGGGGAAGGATGTAACACCCCAAGTAAGTAATGATTAATAGATATTTTTATCTATGTCTATTAATGATTAAGATAGTGTTTTAGAGGCTTAAAATGAAAATAAATCCAATCTTAAGCATGGAATACACTAATATTCTTAAAAGATTGTTTTACTGCATTATGATGGAAAACCCTTTTTAAATCTATATTTGACAATTTTATAAACTATGTTTGTCAAAAAAACTTATTCTTTATGATTGGGACATCAAAATTTACTTTGTGTGAATTTTTGGTATTTTTCTGACAATGTTCATTTTTTAATGAATAGTGAAAAATACTGCATTTTACATCAAAACTGCTTTTTAATCTAATTAATTTATATGATTAGATTATATTTTGAATTGGTCTTAATGTGTAATATGAATATATTTTTACCATTTAATCCAATGGTGGTCATTGGAATCAATTTCACTTTGAAATTGGACTTAAACTAGTGTCAATCTTTTGATACTTATTGTTTCATAAAAACACGCTATTTGCTCTGACAACGGGAATTAATTATTAAATTAATTAATGTGACTTATATGTTTTGAATTTTTTAAAATAGATTTCATTTTTGAATTCGTAATATCAAATATAGCTTAGGGTTAATTTTTGGTAATTTTCTGAAAAACTCCAATTTTTGATGAATAGTGAAACCACTAAGTGGTACTTATAAAGACTGATTTTCCGTTTAAATGAAATTTTTCCATCATTGTGTTTTGAATTTTAAAAATCTGACATACATGGTTGTCATTAAGAAGTAAAATGTGGTTCAATAAGATTATAATAATTTTTTGGTGAATAGTAACTTATTAAGTTCTTAATCGCGATTAGTTGTAATTAGGGTAGCTTAAGGTATAAATAATGCTTTAATAATATGAAATGACCTAGACACATGTCCCAACCTTATTGGTTGTGTAATGGCCGACCAATAAAATCCATGGGTCAACTTGGGGACCCCATGGATCCACTTTATTTGGGAAATGACAAAAATAACTTTTTATTTAATGTAAAAGTAAAAATGACACAAACATAATATGTTTTACGAATACAATTTTTACATAGGCTTATAAAGATCAGATTTTTGATTATAAATAGTCATTGGAAAGATAAAAATATTTCCTACATCATAGTATTTTTTTAATAATTTTTAGACATTATATAAATTAAATTATTTATGACATAATAATGATGCAGCGATGACATCATTATTTGACGATTTAAATAAAATGGAAAGATAATGTAAAATCTATGAACTACACATGTCCAAAACCAATTGGATGATTGGATGGCGAAACCTTATCACCTTGTCCACGAATTATATCAATGTGGGACCTTTTAAAACCGAAACACATTTTCAAATAAAGTAATATTTTTTTACTTTCCAAAAGTGCCCCTCCTCTTCTCTTATAAAAGGCCCCCACCTCTACCTCATTTCACACACTCCTCAAGCCTTTGGCTCGGCCAACCCTTGACCATTTACTCTCTCCACATCCCTCTCCTCATCCTAGAGGATTCCCTTTGGGCAGAATCCTTTCAATGGAATCATTTAGGCTCAAATCAAAAGGAGTTACACTTTTAAAGGTAATTTATTCTCTCATGTTCATTTGTTTTATTTTGCTTCTCCAACCCCCTAAAATCTTTTTATTTACTTCTTTTGTAACAACTCCAGTATCTTCAATATACTAAGATTTTGTTATAAGATTTATTTGAGCTACACTCTCACACAACTACATAAAATGGTTAAAGAACATACGGTTTCCGTGGATGGTGAAATTCTGCCTCCCGAAACGATGATTGTTCAATACTCATTTAACACCTTCAAAGTTGGCCATTATGATGTCACTATTTTTATATATGATATATTATATGTTTTTGTTTTCTTTAAGCTTATTTTTTTTCATTTTGGGCATACCTTTATGGTTTCCATTATGGGTAAACACGATATCTTCATTTTAGGAAGTGCGGACTACCGCCCCCTGAAAGTGATTTGATTCGTTAATACCAAATGTGGGATGTGTAAAGGATAAAGTTAATGATATTATATATGTTATTATACTGGAATTATACTATAATCTTATATAATTATGATTCCATTCCAAAAAAATATGAAATCGAAATGGAAGTAGCGTTCATGTGTACGTACAGCTTACCGTCTCCATGAGCGGTGCATTTCATTTCTTACCTCTAAATGTGATGTAATATTATAAATACTTGTATATGCTGAATATATATTATGTATATGTCATAAAAATAATTAATATTATTCTGGATATAACGAACCTTTGACCAAATTAACAACATGTAAGTGTAAGAAGTCTATTTTTGACTTAAGAACCAAATACCGACAAAATGAACATTATTAACTTAAATAATTACATGATGTCCATAACAGGGTATAAAAGGAATAATGAACTTGAAAAAGGTTCTTAAGCATGTAGAGATTAACTCAAGTTTATTACTCAGGAGATTAAAGAATGGTCGGGTCAAATCGGATACGAGGTATGGGACTTCGTCTCAATCTCCTTTCATTGAGGCATATTTTATTTTATACACAACGTTCATTTATACAGTGTATAAACCCCTTTGACTTTTACGTTTATTCAAAAAGAATCTCTTTTATACGAAGCGTTTACTAAATGACAAAAGGTAATGTTTTTTTCGTACGTATGTGGCGACAACGACTTCTCCGCCGTCGTGACCGTTATTTGAGTTTCGGCTTCCTCTACAAACAATACCTTATTTTTTTAAAAGAAAAATAAATACCATGTTTTACTTTTCTTTTATTTTGGTATTGAAAATGTTTTTCACAATGTTTTTGTGTTGTATTGATATCTTGTGATTGAAATGTGGAAATTTTATGTTTCCTTTATGCATGTTTTATGTGATACGATTATGTTATGGTTCTTGGGAATTATTATGAAGACGGGTGGTTCCGTGATAAACTAAGGGCGGGTGAGCCCGATATAGCTCTCCAATGCATTGGGTAATGCGAAGGAGTGAAACGTTAAGGTTTCTCCGAAGAGATTTTTGGGAATATACTGTGATGGGTATTCCAAACGTAACCAAGAGGGTTACTCCCTACGTAAGAATTTTATGAATGCCTCAAGTTACCTTTATGTCCTATGATTTCTATGATTTATTCATGATTTTATGAGGTATGTTAAAGTGCCTATGTTTTATGGGTAAAGTATGATTTCATTGTTATGTATATATGTACCCATGTTTCCTTTCCATGTTTTTATAACCCATACTGAGCTTTTTATGCTCATCCCAAGTTTTTTTGAAATGTTTTTCACATGTCAAGGGAAAGGTACATGATATGATGATAGTGTCAAGGAAGTGTCAAGAAATAATCCATGTTTTATTTTAAATGTGTTTCCATTTATGGGAATGAAGAATACTATCTTTATGTAACCACTTTGTTTATATGTGGAATGTAATGCAAGTTTTATGATCTAATTCTCTAAAACTCTAAACCCGAAAAGATCCTCAATGCGTAATATTGTAATAACTCAAGATTAAGTAAGGTTTAAGGCTGGGGCCTTATATTAAATCTGAATCCCATTTTAAAATAAAGTAACATTTATTTACTTTCCAAGAGTGCCCCTCCTCTCCTCTTATAAAAGGCCCCCACCTCTACCACCTTACCCACATATCCAAAGCCTTTGGCTCCGCCAACCCCTGCACATTTTGTCTCTCCACATCCCTCTCTAACTTTTAGAAGCCTCACTTTGTGCAGAAGTCTTCCCAAGGAAGCCTTTGAGCTCAAATCTAAGAGAGTTAACTGATTTTAAGGTAATGTCTTCACTTGTGTCCTTTTGTTTTATTTTGATTCTCCAACCCCATAAACTCTTTTTATTCATTTAATTTGTAACAACTCCAGTATCTTCAATATACTAGGATGTTTTTATAAGAAGCTTCTGAGCTACACTTACACACACCTACATCTAATGGTTAAAGAACATACCGTTTCTGTGTATGGTGAATTTCTGCCTCACGAAACGATGATTGTTCAATATTCTTCCAACACTTTCAAAGGTGGCCATTAAGATGTCACTATATTTATATATGATATATAATATGTTTATTTCTTCCTTACGCTTATGTATTTTTCATTTATGGTATACCTTCATGTCTTCCATTATGCGTATACGCGATATCTTCATTTTATGAAGTGCGGACTACCACCCCCTCGAACTGATTTGATTCATTAATGTTGTATGTGGGATGTATAAAGGATAGATTTAAAGTTATTATATATGATTTATGTTACATATAAAATATGAATATAATTCTTGAATTAAAATATACATACCTATCATTTAGTTTTAATTCCATTAATATGACAAAGAAATGAAAGTAGCATTCATGCGTATGTACGGCTTACCGTCTCCATGAACGGTGCATTTCATTTCATACCTCTAAATGATTATGTAATATTATAAATACATGTATATGATGGATATATATGATATATATGATATCCAAATCATGAATATCATTATGGATATAATGAACCTTTGAACACATGAACAATATGTAATTGTAAGAAGTTCACTTTTGACTCAAGTACCAAATATCGACAAATGACCGTTATCAACTTAAATGACTACATAATGTTCGTAACATGGTAATAAGTGATATAAAAGGAATAATGAACTTGAAAAAGGTTCTTAATCAAGTATAAATTAACTCACGTTTATTATTCAGGATGTTAAACAATGATCGAGTCATGTCGGACCCGAGGTAAGGGACTTCGTCTTAATCTTCTTTCTTTGAGGCATATTTTTGTTTTATACACAACTTTATTTAATAAGGTGTATAAACCACTTCGTCTTTTATGTTTATTCGAAAGTAATCTTCTTATATGAAGTGTTTTACTAAACAAAAAAAGGGAATGTTTTTCTCATACGTATGCGGTGACAACGACTTCTCCCCCGCCGCGAGTATTATTTGGTCTTTCGCTTCCTCAACAAGCCGTAATGTTTTTAAAATGAAATGAATATCATATACTCTTTTATGTATTTTGGTATTGGAAATGGTTTTTATAATGTATTTGTTATGTCATTATATTTATGTGATATATTGTGATCAAAGTGTGGAAATGTTTTCTTTCCATTTTTTTTATGTTTTATAATTTTATATTGGTACATGGACATTTGACGGGTGGTTACGTGATAAACCATATGATAGGTGGTGCCGTGAATACCAGGACGGGTGGTTACATTATAACCTCCAATGTATTGGGTATGGAAGTCGACCGTATGGATATTCCATTAAGTGATATGTGTTGAAGTCGACCGTATGGTTATTCTATTTAAGTATGTTTATGTCGCAAGTTACCTTTATATGTTATGTGATATTTATATGGGTTTTATTGTATTATTTTGGTTACAAAAGGGTAAGTAATGATCTTTTATTCAGTGAAGAGTTTTTACTACTTCATAAAGGTGAAATGTACTACATTGATAAAGTATACATGTTTTACTTGTTGTTTTGATAAACTAATAGTTTTCATTATCTGTGTATCCCTTATTGAGCTTTTTATGCTCACCTCATGTTTTTATGAAATGTTTTTCAGAGGACTTAATGTGGAATAGGGTCAAGGATGGGATCAAGGGAAAGTCATGCTATATAAAACATGGAACTAGACATGTTTCTTTTTAAGAGTTTTTTATTCTATGGAAACTTAGTAGAAGTGTCTACTTTGTAATATTTTGAGATGTAATAGTTATGTTCTTATTCTCTAATACTCTAAACCTGAAAAGATCCTCAATGTGAATTATTCATTTAATTCAATATTAAGTATGGTTTATGGCCGGGGCCTTATATATGGTATCAGAGGTCGGTTTAGACAACTTTAGGAGTTAGAAAATTGTTAAATTATAAGTTAATTTACGGTATGACTGAAATGATATAGAATTTAAAGATTACCATGTTGCTTCGCCTAAGATATTTCTATGTTCAAAATGGTTTTCCGCAGAGGAAACATAGAAGCTATGATGGGACGACATCAGGAGGAAGACAACCTTCCAAATCAGCAACCTGAAATGGTTGGAATCAGAACTGAACAGTTTGTTGCAGTGATGGCATAGTTGACTCATGCTATAAATGGTAGTGGTATCCATGCATGAGATCAGTCAAATCAACCGCAGAGGAACATGTCAGTGGTGGAACATTTCATGAGGCAACATCCCCCATCATTCAGAGGATCATCTGACCCCGTGCAAGTAGAAGGGTGGATTAAAGCAGTGGAAAAGATTTTTTATTTCATGGGGTGTTCAGAACATCAAAAGTGTAGTCTTGCTGTTTACCGTTTGGAAGGTGAAGCTGATCAGCGGTGGTCGATGGTGAAAAATAGTAGGGATAGTGATGAGATTTATGATCTTCATTGGGATAAATTCAAAGGTATGTTTCTTGAGAAATATTTTCCTAAGGTGGTTCATCCTAGGATGGAAAAATAGTTCCTAGAATTGAGGAAGGATGATGAATTAGTGGCTGGTTATGAAGCAAACTTCACTAGATTGGAAAGGTATGCTCCAAACTTCATACGAGATCATGATAGTAAAATAAACCATTTTTACTCAGGGTTAATGCCAAAGTATTGAAGGGATTTAGCTTCTCGTGAGTTCAAAAGTTATGAAAAACTAGTTCGATGTGCGGAGAAGGTCGAAATTGAATTTTCCGATGATCAGGTGTTCTTTGACAAACGACAAAATAAGAGGTCCAGTCGGCAGGAAAAGGGGAAGAATTCATCAAAGAAGCAAAGAGGTAAGAAAACCAAATATCCATCCTCTAAGAAGTGTGGTAAAATGCATCCTGGAGAATGTTTATACATGTCTAGAAAGTTCTTTTGGTGTGGTAAGTCAGGTCATATTGCTCGTAACTGTAAGGAAGATGATCAAGCAGGCAATGAAAAGTCAGCGGTAAGATGTTTTAAGTGTAATGAAATGGGTCATTATGAAAATGAGTGTCTAATGAAGAACTCAACTGAGGGAAAGTAGCCAGACTACAAGAAGAAAGGGGTGGTGAAATCATGTGCAACTACTTCAGAAGATGATGAGACATCGAATGAAGTAGTATCAGGTACACTGTTTGTTTATTCAGAATATGCGAATGTGTTGTTTGATTCAGGGTCTACACATTTTTTCATTTCTGAGATGTTTTCTAGTAAATTGAAAATTTCATCTCAAGATATGAATCCTGGACTTATGGTAAAAACACCCGGAGGGAATGTAGAGACAAAAAAGAATTATAAGAACCTTCATATCCTTATGTGTGGAAAGAATATACCAGCAAACCTTATTATTTTTCCTCTAGTAGAGTTTGATTTTATTTTCGGCATGGATTGGCTTTCTGTTTATCATGCTAATATTGATTTCAGAGATAAAATGGTATCTTTTCAGAAAGATTTTCTTTTTGTGTACAAGAATGATCCCTTGATTTTGATAACATATCAGGAAGTTGAGAAACTAGAAAAAGATGGAAATGAATTTTACCTTGCACATATTGTTGAAAATAAAGTAACTATTCAGATTAATGATGTGTAAGTGTTAAATGAGTGTCTTGATGTTTTTTCTGATGAGTTTCCTGGAATTATTTATGATCGAGAAGTTGAATTTACTATGGACTTAGTTCCTGATTCTAAGCTAATTTCAAAACCCCCTTATCGAATGGCTCAAGTTGAACTTTTAGAGTTAATGATGCAATTGCAGGAGTTATTAGATAAAGGTTTCATTCAACCTATCAAATCACCATGGGGTGCTCCTATCTTTTTTGTTAAAAAGAAAGATGGATCAATGATACTTTTCATTGACTATAGAGCCTTAAATAACATTACTATTATGAACAAGTATCCTTTGCCTCATATCGATGATTTGTTTGATCAGCTCCAGGGAGCTCAGTATTTTTCGAAGATTGACTTGAGGTCGGGGTACCATGAGTTGAAAGTAAAAGAAGCAGAAATTCCAAAGACTGTGTTTCATACTAGATATGGGCATTATGAATTTTTAGTTATGCCTTTTGGGTTAACCAATGCACCGGTTGTATTCATGGACCTTATGAATAGAATTTTCCATGAGTTCTTGGATTAGTTTGTGGTTTCTTTCATTGATGATATTTTGGTGTTTTTTAAAACTAACGAGGAGAATTAAATTCATTTAAGGGTTATCTTGAAAACCTTAACAAAAAAGAAATTGTATGGAAAATTCAGCAAGTGTGAGTTTTGGTTACAAAAAATTTCTTCCTGGGTCACATTATTTCAAAAAACGGCATAATTGTTGATCCTGCTAAAACAAAAGTTATTGAAGAATGGCCAAGACCCACAAATGTTACTGAGATCCGTAGTTTCCTTGGTTTGGAAGGTTACTACTGAAGGTTTGTTGAAAATTTTTCACAGTTATCTAGTCCAATAACTATGCTAACTCGGAAGGGTGTCAAGTTTATCTGGACAAAATAATGTGATGATTGTTTTCAAGAGTTGAAAAGAAGATTGGTGAATGCTCCAGTTTTGGAACATCCTTCCAGGAATGGTGATTTTGTTATCTACAGAGATGCTTCATTGAAGGGACTTGGTTGTGTCATTATGCAGAATGATTAGGTAATTGCATATGCTTCACGTCAGTTGAAAACTCATGAGGTAAATTACCCTACACATGACTTGGAATTAGATGTTGTTGTTTTTGCACTAAAATTTTGGAGGCATCATTTGTATGGAGTAAAGTGTGAAATATATACAGATCACAAATGTTTAAAGTATATATATTCACTCAGAAATAATTGAACATGAGACAGAGGAGGTGTTTGGAATTAATCAAGGATTATGATTGTACAATTCATTACCATCCGGGAAAATAAAATAAAGTGGCTGATGCTTTGAGTCGAAAAAGTAATGCTTCATTAACCATGCTACATTTAGAACGAAATACGTTGGTTTTTGATTTGATGAAATTTGGCATAGAAGTTGTTGGTGCAGGAAGTTCTCTTGTTTTGTTTCAGGTATCAGCGTGATCATCCCTATCAGAATGAATTAAGCAAGCACAGTGGGAAGAAAGTGAGTTGTAGATAAAGGTAGAGATGGTTCAGAAGGGTAAGTTGCCTAAATTGAACATTGATAATGATTGTATTTTTTAGTTTGGGAAGAGATTATGTGTCCCTGGTGATTCACAGTTAACGAATGAGTTTTTATGTGAGGCTCATAGTTCCCCGTTTTCAGTTCATCCTGGCGGTACTAAGATATACAGGGATCTGCGGGAGTATTACTGGTGGGATGGAATGAAAAGAGATATTGCTGATTTTACTGTGAAGTGATTAACATGTCAACAGGTTAAAGCAGACCAGTAGTTACCGAAAGGGATGATTCAGCCTTTACCAGTTCCAGAGTGGAAATTGTAGAATATATACATGGACTTCGTTGTGGGATTGCTGAAGACACCTCGAGGTTATAATTCAATCTAGGTTATTGTTGATCGATTGACTAAATCTGCTCATTTCCATCCTATTAGAGATTCTTTCTCTCTAGATCAACTTTCTCGATTGTATCTTAAAGAGGTAGTCAGGTTACATGTATTTCCTCTCTCCATTGTATCTGAACATGATCCCAGTTTCACTTCTAACTTTTGGAAAGGCCTTCAGAAGTCGTTGGGTACTAAATTAAATTTTAGTACAGCTTTTCATCCTCAATCAGATGGGCAGTCAGAACGAATGATCCAGACATTGGAGGATATTCTACGAGCATTCTCTATGGATTATCAGGGATGTTGGGACCAACATCTTTCTTTGGTTGAGTTTTCTTATAATAACAGTTTTCATTCCAGTATACAGATGGCACAATTTGAGTCATTATATGGGAAGCTGTGTCGAACTCCAGCTTTATTGGATGAAGTGGGTGAAAGGAAGCTGATGGTTCCAGAATTGGTAGAAGAGATGGCAGAAAAAGATCAGTTGATTCAGAAACACATGAGAACAGCTCAGAGCAGACAGAAAAGTTATGCGGATAACCAGAGGAACGATCTATATTTCGAGGTAGGTGATCATGTTTTTCTAAAGGTTTCTCCATGGAAAACTGTAATGCGATTTGATAAGAAAGGAAAGATGAGTCCAAGGTTCATTGGACCATATGAAATTCTGGAGAGAGTAAGTTCAGTTTCATACAGAGTGGCATTACCTCTGAGTTTATCTCAGGTACAAAATGTTTTTCATGTTTTGATGTTGAGAAAGTATATGCCAGATCCATCTCATGTTTTGAGTCTAGAGGTAGTTCAGCTGGAAGAGATCCTATCTTATGAAGAATAGTCGGTCCAGATTCTTGACCATATGGAGAAAGTGTTATGGAATAATGTGATTCACCAGGTAAAGGTTTTGTGGAAAAACCATATGGTTGAAGAGGAAACGTGGGAATCTGAATATTCTATGAGGGATAAATACACCCACTTATTTTGATAAGTGAATAAAATTGCGAGGATGCAATTCCCAAAAGGGGGGAAGGATGTAACATCCCAGGTAAATAAAGAATAATAAATTTTCATATTTATTAATATTTATGAATTAAATATTAATTTTACTTTAAAGGGGTTACTATGTTTTATAGCGTACCTGATACGCAACAAAGAGTTTCCTTGAAATCTTACGTTGCACACTAGTAATAAAATAATATTATTTTAAATGGTAGTTAACACATAGCCGATGTATTGGCAGAAATGGATAGAGATAACTAAAATATGATTATATATGTTTTTTAAATTTTTTTACATTTATCTAATAGAAGATAAAGGCTTAAAATATGGAAATAATTCAATTTTAGGCATATATACCCTAATTTTCACTAAAGGTTCACTTATCTCATTTTGATAGAGAACCGTCATTAAATATAGTTTTTTCACTCTAATACATTCTATTGGACCAAATAAAACTCTTCTTTAGAATCGGGACATCAAAATTTACTTTGTGAAAATTTTTGGTATTTTTTTCCGATAAAGTTCACTCTTTTAATGAATAGTATAAAATGTTGTATTTTAATTCAAAATCAATTTTTAATATAATTTATTTATATGATTTGACTATCTTTTGAATTGGTTTTAAAGTAAAATTAGAATACATTTTTGCCATTAAATCCAATAGTGGTCGTTGGAATTAATTTCACTTTGAAATCGGACTTAAACCAGTTTCAATCTTTTGATACATATTGTTTCATAAAAACACGCTATTTTTTCTGAAAGAGGGAATTAATTATTAAATTAATTAATGAAACTTATAGGTTTTGAATTTTTGAAATTTTAGTTCATTTTTGAATTCAGAATATCAAATATTTCTTAGGGTAAAGTTTTGGTATTTTTCTGAAAAACATCAATTTTGATGAATAGTGAAACCACTAAGTGGTACTTATAAAAACAGATTTTTCATTTAAATGAAATTTTACCACCTCTGTGTTTTGAATTTCAAAAATCCGATATACATGGTTGTCATTAAGAAGTAAAATGTGGTTCAATGGGATTAAAATAATTTTTTGGTGAATAGTAACTTTTAAGTTTTTAATCGTGATCAGAGGTAATTAGTGTAGTTTAAGGTAAAAATAATGTTTTAATAATATAGAATCACCTATACACATGTCATACCCTTATTTTATATGTCATGGCCGACCTTGAAAATCCATGGGTAAACTTGGGGACCCCATGGAGCCACTTTGGAAAGAAAATAACATTAATATCTTTTTATTTAATGTTAAAGTAAAAATGTCACAAACATGAGTTGTTTTACTAAAACAATTTTTAAATGGGGTTATACAAGTCAGACTTTTGACTATAAATATTCATTATAAATATAAAAGGATTTCATACGTCATGATTTTTTTATAATTTTTATACATTAAATAAATTAATGACGATGCAACGATTACCTCATTATTTAACGATTTAAATAAAATGGAAAGATAATGTAAAATCAAAGACCTAAACATTTCAAAAACCTATTGGTTCTATATATTTCGAACCCTTATCACCATATCATAGAATTAAGTCAATGTGGGACCTTTTATAGGCGAATCTCATTTTAAAATAAAGTAACATTTCTTTACTTTCCAAGAGTGCCCCTCCTCTCAACTTATAAAAGGCCCCCACCTCTACCACCTTACCCACACATAAAAAGTCATTGACTCGGCCAAAACCTGCCCATTTTGTCTCTTCACATCCCTATCTAACTCTTAGAAGCCTCACTTTTGGAAGAAGTCTTTCCATGTACGCCTTTAAGCTCAAATCTATGAGAGTTACCCGATTTTAAGGTAATGTCTTCACTTGTGTCCTTATGTTTTATTTATCTTCTTCAACCCCCTAAAATATTTTTATTCATTTATTTTGTAACACCTATAGTATCTTAAATATACTAGAATGTTTTTATAAGAATATTTCTAGCCACACATACACACACCTACATCTAATGGTTAAATAACATACAGTTTCAGTGGATGGAAAATTTCTGTCTCACGAAACGATGATTGTTCTATATTCTTCATACACCTTCAAAGGTGGCCATTAAGATGTCACTATATTTATATATGATATATAATATGTTTATGACTTCCTTAATATTCTGTATTTTTCATTTATGGCACACCTTCTTGGCTTCTGTTATGGGTATATGCGGTATCTTCATTTTAGGAAGTGCGGACTACCGCCCCATCAAAGTGATTTGATTCGTTAATGCCATATGTGGGACGTATAAAGGATGGATTTAAAGTTTTTATATATGATTTATGTTACTTATAAATGATGAATATAATTATTTAATTAAAATATACATACCTCTCATATAGTTTTAATTCCATTAATATGACATAGAAATGAAAGTAGCGTTCATGCGTACGTACGACTTACCATCTCCATGAACTGTGCATTTCATTTCTTACCTCTAAATGATTATGTAATATTATAAATACATGTATATGATGGATATATATGATATATATGATATCCAAATCATGAATATCATTCTGGATATAACGAACCTTTGACCACACGACCAACATGTAATTGTAAGAAGTTCACTTTTGACTCAAGTACCAAATATCGAAAAACGACCATTATCAACTTAAATGACTACATAATGTTCATAGCATTGTAATAAGTGATATAAAAGGAATAATGAACTTGAAAAAGGTTTTTAATCAAGTAGATATTAACTCAAGTTAATATTCAGGTCGTTAATGAATGATCAAGTCAAGTCGGACCTGAGGTAAGGGACATCGTCTCAATCTCCTTTCATTGAGGCATATTTTTGTTTTATACACCACTTTCTTTAATACGGTGTATAAACCCCCTTGACTATTAAGTTTATTCGAAAGGAATATTTTTATATGAAGCATTTTAATAAATGAAAAAAGGGAATGTTTTTTTCGTACGTATGCGGCGACAACGACTTCTCCGCCGCTGCGAGTTTTATTTGGTCTTTGGATTCCTCAACAAGCCATAATGTTTTTAAAATGAAATAAATACCATATACTCTTTTATGTATTTTTGTATTGAAAATGGTTTTTATAATGGATTTGTTATGTCATTATATTTATGTGATATATTGTGATCAAAGTGTGGAAATGTTTTCTTTCCATTATATTTTTTTATGTTTTATGATTTTATATTGGTACTTGGACATTTGACGGGTGGTTACGTGATAAACCATATGACGATTGGTGCTGTCAATACCAGGATGGGTGGTTACGTTATAACCTCCAATGCATTGGGTATGTAAGTCGGATGTATGGCTATTTCATTAAGTGATATGTGTGGAAGTCGACTGTATAGTTATTCCATTTAAGTATGTTTATGTCCCAAGTTACCTTTATATGTTATGTGATCTTTATATGGGATTTATGGTAATCTTTTGGTTACAAAAGGGTAAGTAATGATCTTTTATTCAGTGAAAGGTTTTTACTACTTCATAAAGGTGAAAAGTATTACATTGATAAAGTATACATGGTTTACTTGTTGTTTTGATAAACTAATAGTTTTCATTCTTTGTGTATCCCTTACTGAGCTTTTTATGTTCACGCAATGTTTTTTTGAAATTTTTTTCACAGGACATAATGTGGAATAGTGTCAAGGACGGGATCAAGGGAAAGTCATGCTATATAAAACATGGAACTAGACATGTTTCTTTTTAAGAGTTTTTTTTATATGGAAACTTTGAAGATGTGTCTACTTTGTAATCTTTTGAGATGTAATAGTTATGTTCTAATTCATTAAAACTCTAAACCTGAAAAGAACCTCAATGTGAATTATTAATTTAATTCAATATTAAGTAAGGTTTAAGGCCGAGGCCTTATAGTTTCATAATTATATTCATTGATTATAGATATTTTAATAACATTATAGTTAAGAATATGAATCATTTTCTTTATATTGATGACTTATTTGATCAACATCTATGAGCTCAGTATTTTTCCATGATTGACTCGAGATCCAAGTACCATTGACTGAAGGTGAAGGAGGATGAAATAAAAAAAACATTTCAATATATATGTGGGAATTATGAGTATGTTAATATTTCCTCTTTAATAAAATGAAACTATAATATTTATCGATCTAATTAATAGAATATTTTATGAATATTTGGATATGTTTTTGGTTGCATTTATTGATGATATACTGTTCATTTCACAAATTTATGAGGATCATGAAAACAGTTAATGATCATCTCGATAAATCACAATGAAAATATGTTGTATGATAAATTAGTCATATTTGATTTTTAGTAATAACTAATTTCTTTTGGTGGGAACATTTTTATTAAAGACGTCAAAGCAGTTGATGGTTCTAAAAAAAGTGGTTCTTGAATGTCAAAGACCTCAAAATATTATTGTAATTCATAGTTTTCTTGGATTTGTAAGATATTATTGACAGTTTTTTTAAGATATTTATTTTTAATCTAGCATGCATAATAATTTACCAATAAAATGGTTTAAATTTATCATGAAAAAAAGACTATGATGATTTTTTAGGAACTCAATAAGGGATTGGTGATTTATCTAGTTTTTACTTGTCTTATATAAATGATGATTTTTTCATCTTTTTTGTTTCTTAGGACCAAGGCATAAGGCCCGACATGACCCAAAATACATGACCCGAAGTCCCAGAGGATTACTGGTCATGTACAAGTTCCCCTTGAACCCTTAAATGGGGGATTATCCATAATAAAATTTAAAAATATGGCCTTTGGGCCATTAAGGCTGATAGAGACATGGTTATGTTATACTAAAAAATTATCTGGTAAATTCTTTTGCGTCATGAAAATTGAATCATCAAGTGTTAAATTACTATAAAAATGATTTTTAATTAGCTACTTTTTTCATTAAAAATTTGGATACATAGTTCTCATGAAGAAAAATGTAATATATATATTGATAAAAAATGGTTGAAGTGTATATTTTACTTAGAATAAATTAAACAAGAGGCATAGTTACTGGATGGAATTGGTAAAATATTATGATTCATGATCAATTTCCATCTACAAAATGTGATCCATATGGGGGATTCCTCAAGTTAAAAAACATCATCACGAACCAACAACGTTTGGTGTAGAACATAACCTATTGATTAATGATTCGATTAATTATGGCCTCGAAGTTATCGGTAGAGGAAAATACACATTTTTATTCAGGTTTCAATGTAATCAGCTCTCTCAGAAAGAATTATGAAAGCATAAAATGATGACCATGAGTTACCAAAAATGGTAAAATTGGTCAAGAAATAAATGTTTCAAGAATTTAATATTGATAATGATAGTTTCCTATGACATGTAATGATATTTTTGTGCATTTTTATTCCTATATGAATAAATAATTGTTTCTTGATTCTTATAATTCCCTGATTTTAGTTCATCCTAAAAGCAAAAATATGTACAGTGACCATCAAGATTATTACTAGTGTGATGAAATGAAAGAGATATTGTTGATTTTACTATGAAATGTTTGATTTTTCAATTTTTTGAAAATAATTGGAAACTACTAAAGGGGGTATTTCATCATTTTCATGTGTAACTGTGGAAATGAGAAAAATATATCCATGATTTTTGTTGGGTCTACCAATGACCCCTTGAGATAACAATGTGATTTTTATTGTTGTTGATTGAAGGATTAAATATGCACATTTAATTTTTGTTGGAGATACTATATATCCAGATCAACCTTATCCATTTCATCTTAATGATATAGTAAGGTTACCTAGATTTCCTCTCCATATTTTAGAAGATAATGATCCAAGGTTCACTTCTAACATTTTCAATGGAATTTAGAAGTCATTGGGAACTGAATTATATTTTAATAAACTTTTTCATCATGAATATATTGTACAGTAGATAAAAAATAGAAATTGGAGAGTATTGTTCATGCTTGTTCAATGGATTACTCGGGATATTGGGATCAACATCATTCATTAGTTGATTTTTCATATGACAATAGTTTTTATTATAGTATAAAGATATCATATTATAAATAATTATATGGAAATAGCATTAAAACTGAATAATTTTTTGATTATGTTGGGGAAAGGATATTTATAGGATCATAATTGGTGAGGATGTGGATGGGAAAGTAATGATGATCCAGAAACATATGAGGAATTCTTAAAGCAACTAGAAAGGTTATACATATAATAGGAGGAAAGGAAATTCATTGGATATAGGTGATCATATATTCCTTGAAACATCTCAATGGAAATGTGCTATTCATTTTCATAAGAAATGATTGATATGTATAGAATTAATTGGAAGTTATTAAATCATGGAGAATGATAGTCTAATTTCTTACTGAGTAGCTTTTCCTCCAGGTTTATCCTATGTACAGAAATTTTTTCATGTTTCTATGTTAAGAAAGTATTATCTAAATTCTTCCAATGTTTTGATTTGAAAAGGTTTTATCTAGAATAGAAAAATTATTATGATGGAAACCCCAATTAGATTCTTAATCATAGAGATCATGTACGATAGAATAAGGTAATAGACTAGGATATTCTTTTTTTAGAAACCACATGGTTGAAGAAGCACCATGGGAATCTAAAAATGGTATGATGGAATGAGAATACTATTTTTTTAATAAGTGAGTAAAATGGAAAGGAATAAATTTTAAAATATTGTGGGGAGAATGTAACAACCCATGTAAAAATAAAATTATTTAGTTTTATATTAGTATTATGTAATTTAATAATCAGATTCACTATGTTACATAATTTTTAATATAAATAATTTTTTTAAACTAATTTCTTACATTTTTAAATTTTAATAATTTATTATTATATTATAGAATATATTATAAAATGAAATAGATTAATTTTTTTAATTTATATTGGTTAAATTATATTATTACTAATTTTTAATAATTTTATGAAACAGATACATTTGTGGTGAAATTATAAAACCTATATTTTTTTTAAAAACGAATTATTATTGAGTCATTGTTAGGAAATAATTATTATATAATTTCAATTAAACATATAGAATGAAAAAATAATAATGCGATTAATAATATAAATATTTATTGATAAATATTTCAGAACATGTATGTTATTATTTATTTTAGGATATTTACAAAATTCATTGTCCGTGCCGACGTAGTGCCGTTATTGTGTTGACAATGTGAAATTTGGTTACAAAAAGATATTAATTGAGTTCTAAAAATTACTTTCTCGACAAGATTGTTAATTATTATGTATAATTGATGTTTTTGGATGATATTTTCTAATTTTATAGTAATATAACAAGGATCATATCTAAGTGCATGTGCAATGAATACACTTAGAATGAAAAGTAATATTAACAAATTAAATAAGTTGTCTTGAAGTGGATATGAATAATTATACATAATGAATGAATCTAAATTATTATATAGAACCTATTTAATTTATTTTTATGATAGTACATTATATTATAATTTTTATATATGAAATAATTCTCTTTTATTCTTATGCAATGCTGATGTAGTGCTTATGGAAGAAGATGAAAATTCAATAATATGATTTTAATAAAAATGATAAGAACCATTAAATGACCTAGAACATGGATAAATCTTAGTGGTTGATTATCTCGACCAAGTGTGTCCATGGGTCAAATTAATTACCATATAGAGAAACATGGACTTGATTAAGGCCCCTTATACTGATTTATTTACGATAAAGTAAATTAGTTCACAATAGAGTATTTAATTAGTATAATATTTTAATACTTGATTTTATGGAAGAATATTCTGATAATAAATAGTATATTAAAATATATTAAATTTACTTTCTCCATGTAAGTTTATTTTCCTTTTTTTTAATCAAATATATACCATATTAGATTTAACAATGATAATGCATTAATTATTTAACAAATGGATAAAAATAATAAATCTTATTGAAAATATTATTATAAATAAAAGCATTCTTTTTTAAGGTAATAAATAACCTAGTTAACATTGTGATGGGTGGATCCATGATATATGTCAATGTATTGGTTATTTTTATGTTGGATTTTGACTGTAATGGTTATTTCAAGTGTAATTGTGATTGTGAAATCATAAATGTAATTGTAAGGGTTATATTGTAAGGCAATGTATATGATTCTTTAATGTTGGGAAGTATATCGTTGTAAAAATGTTTTAATATGATTATAAGTATTCATGGACTAAATGTTTATATATTTATTTTTATGTCCCTTACTAAAATTAGTTTTATCATCCAATTATTTAAAATCTTTTTCAATGCGTTTAAGGATGGCTAACAGAATTGAAAAAACCAAGAGGAATTAGGTAATTATTTTTCATGAAATGAATTCATGTTTTATAGAAATTTTTTTATTATGATAATTGGATAAATATTTAGTAGAATCCACTTTGTATGATTATGGTTTTTCATGAATGAATTATGATCCTTTTATCTAAAACTATAAACTGAAGATATATTTGGGAATATATGAAAGTGAATTCTAATATAATTAACTAGATTATGTAATATTTAAGGTCAGGTCATTATATTCATTATAATTTTTTATTTCAATAAATATCTCATGGTATATTTTAGTTTTATTTTTCATATATCACAAGCTATAAAACATAGTATTCATTAATTGATAAATATAATCAAAATATCAAGTTATAATATCTAGAAAACTATTAGTTTTCCACCCTAACATTATTCACACACTATTTAAATATTTTTGTTCCATCAATGGGTAATGATAATCTATTACCACTATAAATTTATTTTTAATAAGCACTTAATTTTTTGAAATTTAGGTTTTCCCAAAAATGAGACTTTTCATCTCAACTTTTATGTCACACGTTTTAGTAAAAAAATTATCATTTAATGGAACCCTAATGTATTATATTATCATAAATATAAGTTTTTTTTAATAACCACTAAATATTTTTTAGGTTTTTCATTATTTTGAACAAATTTTGATAAATGGATGTTTATAGAAGTGTTATGATACCTCATTGAATGATTTTGATTTAATAATCATATTCCCACATGTATATTCGATAAAACATATTTTATGGATGTATAAAAATAATAATATTCAAGTAATTTCTTCATTTTGATTCAGTAATGTAACAATTTACATTATGATTATTATATTTGATGTAATTAATAAAATATATAAATAACTATTAAAAACAAGCTCATTGTGGTATATTGTCTAAATGATAACTATTTCATAGTATTCTAAAGTCATTTTCTCATATGAAAACAATACCTCCACACTAATAATGAATATGTATCAATTATAATTTCAACTAGATAACCAAAATATGAATGATGTGAAAAGTGAAAACATGGTAATCTATGAGACATAAAAATAAATTATTTTGTATGAATAATATAGTAGAATTAAAAATTAAAATAGTTTTGAAGTAAAAAAATTAATATAATTTTGGTGTTCTAGAGCTTAGAGATTGTAGAAGAAGATTTAGGGATCCTATTATGGGGGTTTTAAATATAACCTCAAATGTTTTAATGTAATCTTCTAAACTCCTTTCACCCAAAATCAATATTTCTTATATTAGTTCATAAATTTTAATATTCAAATTTGAATTATTTCCTATGGTTATTTTCTAATGACATGATCATTATATAAAATATTATTTGAATGGATCATTATAATTCCATTCTCAAGGGTAAATTTTGAATTTCTTTACATATGTGTGAAAAGAACCTATTTTTTAAAAATCTTCATATGAATACCTTACACTTCTTTCTATCCATTTGTATTTATGGATCTCTATCATCATGTTTTTTTGGTTTTCCACTGTAATTTTTTTATCTATTATAATTAGAATTTTTAATTTTATATAAAAATTAAAAAATATAAATGATATTTCCCCTTACTTTTATGGGTTAATTTATAAGAACTAGTAATTATGGGTTCAAATGTAAATATTGGTGAAATTAGTGATCTTATTTGTTCTTTACATGTTAAGGTACATGTAAACTGTATATAATGATAGGTGAGCCAACAATATTGCTCTCCAACACATTGGGTAATGATTCTTTATCTAGAAAAATGATGTTTTACTAAAATTATGTTATTATTAGGTTATAAAGATAATTTTTATGGTGACTTCTAATATTTATATGTATATAATACCTCGATATTACTTAATGGTTTTTAAACTATTGTATTGATTTTTAATGATCATTGGTCTGTTTCATAAATCAAGAAGTATACATTTTGAGTAAAGTGATGTTTTAATATTTTAAGAGGTAAGGGGTTGTTTTTTAAAATAAATTAACTTATTTTACATTAATTTAATTTTTTTCAAAATTATTCATATTTCTTCATTGAACATTCAATGTCTTTGTATATTCGATTCTGAATAATTAGGTTTCTTTATGAAACTATTTTTCTACAATGAATTTTATTTAATGTATTAAATTTTTATATTAGTTAATGGTTTTATGAAGAAAAAATTGTAAAATATTTCATTGTAAAAACATCATTTCTATTTCATTTAAACTCTTTAATAATATTTATACACATCAAATGTCAAAATTATATCATTTATTGGTTTTTATATGAAACAACATTCCCACAGAAAGAAAAATTGTATATTTTGTAAAGTAAAGGATTTTATTATTTGAAATAACTCTAATAATATCACATAATAAACATAATTATCCATAATATGTTATTTATTTATTAGTTTTCATAAATTTAATTATATTTTAAGTCATTTTAATCAATATTTTTTTATATTGTAGTTCTAATGTAGGTTATAAAATTGGTGCTAAGTTAGAATAAAATTTATGGCCTACCCATGTATGAGCACGTAATTTCTAATAGATGCATATTCATTGTTTTTAATAGGATATTTAAAAAAGGGATTCAATCATTGTTTTGTTCTCAGGTGTGTCTAGTGATGGAAACCTGGTTGGTTCATAGGATGAAAAACCATGTGACCTAAACTTGAAACCGAACGAGGTGTTTATAACCAAGAAGTTATTCAAATACAACCCCTAGTTTATCAAAATTATACCAATATTCAAACCATTTATATGATGCAAATATGGCTGAACCTGTGGAATAAATTCCTCCTCATACCAATAAGATTCCATTCATTTATATTCCATTCCATATGGTTTCTTAAAGCATAAGGTTTGATAATCATTATCCCTTCCACACTTCTATGTTTCATCCATTGACCATAGAGATATGTTGGTAAAATACATTGTAATTGGACCTGTTATATCTTATTTGTTTTGGTGTCTATAGATTTAGAAGATTGATTTAGAACACTTCTAGATATGTTCATCAATAGTGACAAGTATTAATTGGTTTTATGTAGGTTAGTACAAGAATAATTATTTAATTTTTTAATACATGATCTTTTTCTTAATTTCCATCTAAATATTGTCTAATTTTCCCTAATGTTATGAAATATTCATATCTTTTCCGAATCTATGTTGTTTTTTTGTCTATAAAATGGGATTTTTAATGGTTTCTTAGACTAATATAGTTGAAATTAGTTTATAAATACCCATAATTGTTTCATATAATGTATCAATGAATTATTCATATAAATTCATGTTTAAAAAAAATTTAAATGTATGTTGGATTTTAATTTGATTCCAAAGTAAAAATATTATTAGATATATTTATATAACAAATTAAATGAAAATCTATAATAGTATTTTATTTTTTTCATGATTTAATTTTTATTGGTTATGATTTCTTAATTCATGCATTTGTTTTACTTGTATGATGTCTGATGACACTTTTATTAATGTTTGAGTTTTGGATTATGTGTCGTACATATAACTGTTATGGAATTTAGTTGTGGTTTGGATTTAAACTAGTATTTTTTTATTATAGAATTTTATTTTATTTCTAATGTGTATTTTTATTATTTGAATCTTCTCTCCATGATATATGTCCAATAAATTTAAAATTTAAATTTCTTTTAGAAGTCAATTAATGTAGAATGGATTTATCCCCAAATAGTTTTTTATCCATGAGGGTTATTTGGGATGTGTGAGTATATTTAATAAATTGAGGATGTGTTGGGAAAGTGGGAGTGGCAATGAAATGAGTAATTCTATATATATTGTTGATGGTTAATGTGAATGAGTTGTGACCAATGAACCCACAACATATTGGTTAATCATGGGAACCTATAAACATTGGTGGGTAATTCTATGAATTGAAGCACTAGGAAGGGTTCATTATTTATAGACATATACTATGATACAAAAATAACTAATAATAGATATTACTTGTGTTTTGAGTCACTTTTTTCAGGTGGATCCATCCAACTATCAGTTGAGATTAAGCTCTTTTGGAGTGAATGTGCATAATGCTATTTTTGGTTCAATCACTAAGAACGTTAAAGGTCATAGATTTACTTAAACATTGTTCATTAGGGTTACTAACAAGATAAACATTCTAGTTTTAATCAATTTTCATTTATTTTTAATGATATCATCCATTTATTTCCATTTTTTAGTGATTTTATTTATACATACAATTATCTATTATCATTATTTTAGACATATATTCTATTTTATTTTCTTTCAATTATATTTATCTTTAAAGTATTCATGTTTTCCTATTATATTAGAAGTCTGATTTATATTCTAGGTGTTTTCATGGATGAAACATAGGGATAATTAGTTATTCCAAAATGTAAATTGTTTTACATTAGAATTTAAAGGTGAATTATTTGAGGAATTTGTTTAAATGGGTTATAATCTATAAATGATCCATTATTCATAAAAGTTTTTATATATTCATCTGAACTTAAATTAGAAATTTTTAATTTTGTTATGAAATAGATATATAAGATGATTGTACATGATTTTTTGGTCAAAAATGAAATCATATTTTTTTATTAAAAAGAATAATTATAGATATTTTCTTATGCATGGGGTGTTGGATGGTTACCTAAATGTATCTTTCTGATGAATTAATACTTTTATGGTTTTGGTTTGAATAGTTATTTTCATTACCATTGTATGATTGTTTTATAGTTAAATTTATTATAAAGTAGACTTGATGACTTTGATAGAGGGTGACAATAATACTTGAAGTGGGTTTCATTCCTTATGTGTTTCTTAATTTTTTAATTATATCATAGATTTATTTTATTTTTCTATCTCATTTGATTATTTTATTTCAATAGGGATAATTTTATATTCTATGTTATTATAATTTTTAGATGTATGTGTATTTTGAAATAAGTATTATTATGTGTGTTTTAATTTCTAAAAAATCTTATTTGATGTGAAGTGATGTCCAAAATATATACAAGCCTTATTGGGTTTTGATGAGAATTTCATTTTCTAATATATTATTATTATTATTATTATTATTGGGAAAAATTCCCCATTAGAGTATGTTATCACGTATAGGTATTGTTTTTTAGATAGTGGATATTTCGAATTAATTTTTGGGCTTATCGTATTATAACTCGAGTTCCTAATAGATAGTTACTGAAAATAGTGAACAATAAAATAATCTCAAAGAACTCTCTGGTTTTTTGTAATTTAAGGGGGTAGAGAGAGGGGCATCACATCTCATGTGGTAGGTTTGGAAATAGTCTAGATATCTCTTATCTATTGGGATCCTAGAGTTAACCTGGGTTGTTTGGGTATGAGATATGAATTCTCAACATTTAATTCATTAATTTTTTTTTATTCTGATCTAAAGCGGATGGGTTTTCAAATATATTGGAAATTAAATTATTGGTCTAATTTTTTTAATATTTTACAGTTCAAATTAATGTAGAATACATGGAAGAATATTATAACTCATGATCATTCAATATGTGTGGATCCCATATGGTCAATTCTTATTTTCATCATGTGGTGATATTTATTGATAGTTTAATACCTACCAAACCATGGATACAAATCATACATAGAACCTGACACCACCTTATTTTTTCGCGTCCCTTTCCTTATTTGGTTTTTTTAGTATTAAAATTAATTATTTAGTATAAATTAAAAATATTTTTTATGTTATTTTTATATATATTAGATGAAATTTAAGGTTATTATATGATGAAATAAAAGTTTTTGTGGTGAATGTTATGTTGTGAAAAGAGTAATGGAGTTTTCAAAAAAATTATGAAAATGAGTTAAATTTTATTTATCTACCCAATGGTTTTAGAAATGGACTATATGAATGAAATTCTAAAACTCATTTAAAAGTATATTTTTTTCAATTTTTTTTGTTATTTCTAGTTTTGAAATTGAAGTGTAGTTATAAATGATGAGGATTTGTTTTTGGAAATTTTATAGGTTAAATCTAAATAGAAGAAAATAGGTTTTACATGGTGAAACCATTGAAATTTTAAATAACAAAATTATGAATATAAAAACAAATAGAACACTGTTATGAAATCATTTAAAAATGAAAATATTTTTTACTACATTGTTTATTTTAGTAATTGGTTCAAAAATAAATTTTAAATTTTTTTATTATCTATGGTTTATTTCATTTGGATGTGTGTCTGTTTTTTAAATCTCAAATTGGGATTTTCCATTGTTTTTATTTAGTACATGCCTCCAGGAAACATCCACTTTATTTATAGGAATCACTTTCTTCAGATTCTCCTTAGTGTAGTAGTTTTTATATCATAGAACAATTTAAATATTTTGGTGTATTATTTCTATTAGTTTACGGTATAATTATTTCCTAAATTCCAATTAATTTTAGTACTATATCACAGATCTGGATAACTGACTATTGAAATATATTCAGAGTGTTCATCTATTTGATTTCTTTATTCCATATTTTATCTCATTATCTATTATTTTGATTCATCATTATATTTTATGATTATTTAAATTTTATTCTAGATTTATGGCCCCATGATCATTGTAAAATTTCGATATTGATTCCATTTGATTGTGGTGTAGTGCCTGATTTATTATCCCATTATGGAATCTCAGATTAAGGTCGGCATAGTGCATTAGGGAATTATTTAGCATCCATCATGTAAGGGAAATCCAAATATTATTAGGAGACCTATGTAAAGATTTATAATCTATTTATCACATCCATATCTCATTGGTTGTTGGTTTTTTCTTTAATGGATTTGGGATATTTTTCCATAATATTTTGATTTGGATATGGGAATGAATTGTTTTAGGGATTATGGGTATTCATGAGTGATTTAAATTATGGAATCATTTCATTATGATGGTTTGAGTTTTGATAAATTTATTTTTTTATTGTATTAGTATTTTTATTTCATCAATTTCTCTACTTGCGGTGTTTCATTGATATTTTTGGAATATATATTTTTGGAATATTATATATCTAATTCCATATTGTGTAATAGATGGTTCATTTAGTTTTCATTTTTCCACACTAAAATCACTTTTGAGTCAATAAAAACATATAATTCATGACTTTCTATGCATATAAAGGCTTATATTGGGTATTATTTTAACACAATGTACATTATTATCCCTATTATTTTAATTATTTACTAGTTATTTTTTGTTTCATTGAGTTGCATGTAATTTTTTTCGAGTAATATTTTTTGGAGTTCATGTGATGAGAAAATTGCGGGATCATGGTCAGTAATAACCATGTGGAAATACCATGTGAAGTCTTGTAGTTTCATTTATAAGACTTTTTATAGTTAGTGCGCAGTATGTCCAATAGTGTAGCTAAATCATTTCACATTCCTAGTTGTGTGAAATGAAGGCAACACGATTGGTGCATAGTTTAATAAATCATGTGGAATAATAGTGTGCTCTGAATTTTTATTTAATAACATTATATTATTTTTCTACCACCCCAAAATTTTATCCCACATGATCACCATCTTCCACCAATTCATTTGAAATAAATAAAGATGATATATAAGAATGTATCCATCCTCCTCCTCCTTAGATTCAATTTATAATAGAAATGGGTTATATTAAAAATTGTTTCATTTTACATTATTATTAAAGTGTATTATATTAAATGATTCGCCTAAATGGGTTATGATCATAAATTTATCTCTTCCTCTCAATAGATTTTAATTAACTTATTTAGATAAAAATTCTAAATTTTTTTTAATATGATATGGTTTTCTAAATTTCTAACATGTGATTTTTTGATTCATTTAGAATCATTGTTTTATAAAAACTATCATGATTGGGATTTTATTTAAAGATAATAATTTTTTTAGGGAGTTTATTTACTATGATTTTTTATTATAAAAATATATATCAGAGGCTCTAAACCAGATATAGTTTTTGATATCCCATCTATGGGATGATGTTATCTAGTCACACATATAATGGAGATAAAAAATTTTAGATTTGTGACCATGGTTATTAATGTTTTCTTCATTCTATATGGTATTTTATTCAGTAATATTTTTATTATATTCTATCTATATTTTCCTTTTTAGCCGCTTTGTACTATGGGATTTCATTTTGGTATGATTTATCTTATTTAATATTGGGTATGTGTGTTGGTTGTTTATGTTGAACATTTACATGTTCTGTCAATTTAGTTTCCTAATTCCACTTATTTGACATGGCTAGAAATTAAATTTATTTATGGGCATCATTAGTTTCTAGTGAGATATTTTTAGGTATTTAATTATAAATATTGGCTGAAAAAATTCACATTTGTTTATGTTTTAATGATCAGGATCTAGTTTCTGGACCATATAGATTTGGAATTCCCCATGGCCAATGTTAGGGGATGAATAAGGTTATATATTATGGGATACCAAGGTTGGACAGTGGAAAAATAAATGAGTTCATGGGAATATATACACTACAGTAGTTTATATATGTAATAAAATTTATGGATGAATATAATTGGGTATATAGACTAATTCCTTCAAATATCCACATACCATAAGAAAAAACCACAAAATAAGATGTCATACCATAATTATTTAACATAACCTCATACCAAAACATCATAGTAATTTTTCATACCATAACAATATATAAAAATTAAATACCATATCCACAACAGTGATTAAAAGGAATAGTATAAGAGGGGGACCTATCACCTTCCCATGTAACCACATATTGAGGTGGGGATTCTTAGGGAATGATATAAATTAACACTGGGAAGGGGGATTATATAAGTAATACCCACATTTGTGGATACCAATTATAAATAATACATTGAAATTTTTTAGATTTTTAATCCACCCAATTCATTAATATAATATTTCCCCTTATATAGAAAATAATTAATTAAACAAAGAATAATTATTTTCTTTTAAAATAACCACTAAAATAAAAAAAATATAACCTCACTATATTTGAAAAAATATAATAATTAAATTATGAACTAATTTCATTACATTAATAATACTAAAGAATGAAATATCATAAGTACAATACATTTTTTAACAATTTATATTTCCTAATAATTTTACAATATCTTTTATAATAATACTAAATCAAGGGAAACAAAATGAATTATATTTAAAAAACAGAAAAATATATTAGTATCATCAAATATAATTTCTATAAAAATTATGAGTTAATTCAAAATAGAACATAAAATTAACTCTCAAAGAATATAGAATCTCAGGATCCATCAAAATAATATGACCTATTCCATTTTTAATAATATCAATGAACACAATTCATCAAAATAAATGAATAATGTTTATCATCCTCCACCAATTTCATCATAATATAAGTATTATTTTCTATATTCAATAATGATGAAAATTATAGTTTTATATTATGAATTTATAAAAATCATGAATGTGTATCATTGAAATTTTCATTTAATGTCTTTTAAGATTTCACCATTATAAAATATATTCTCACTTAGATTCAAAAATGGAACCAAAATATTGTCATATGAATATCCATACAACTCATTAAATATTATTCTAAAAATAATTTCAAATATTCAAATATTTTTTCCTTAATATCAACATTACAAATAATTTAAATCTTCAATTAAATCGTACAAATTGACCATAAATAGAATTTTGTTTGATGATATGTATATCAAATTTACAATCACATTAGAATCATCCAAAACATTTTAAGCATACGTGAACATTGAAAAAATTCATTCAATTTTAAACACGCCTGGATAAAACATATATGTCCTCAGAAATGTTTTATTTAATCATATAAATCCATATGTAATTTAAAAGGAATATTACATGACCGGATAAAATCTAACATTAATATTTTATCACCTTTTTAAACTCTATATCACAAATACATAGTTAGTTGAACCATTCTTTATATAATATAAAGTATCATCAATAATCAGAAAACATCCTAAAAACCCTCAAATAATATGAGAAAAATTAAATTATTATTTAAATGATGTTGGAAACAAATAATATTAAACTTCCAACATAAATAAAAATATTTATAAATTCATTATACTCTTAAATCAACCCTTTTGATTATTTTTCAACACTATCCACATTAATTTATACTATAATATCAAAAAATAAATAAAACTACACTCTTAAATGATTATAATATATGGATAACTTTTCCCTTAAGTGGGAAGTATTCTGTAGATTATTAAAATAATTATACACCCTGTTTTCATTTTTTCATCTCAACCACTAACTCCCATTTTTTTAAAAAACATTGATTTATCCAAAAAAAATATATTTCACATGTTATAAATAAAATATCATATTATAAAAATAGATCCCAATGATATATATATAAATAAAAACATTTTTTAAGGAAGAAAAATATTCCCATCATTTTTATTCTTTACTCATAAATTATATCATTTATAAAAAACTATGTAAATATATCTTCAATATCATTACTTATATTAATATATTCAATCATTAAATCTTATTGTCATAACCCATAACCACTACATGACCTCTATGACAACTATTTCAGATTTTTTGAGCCCGAACTCGCACCAATAATAGTTAATGGGTTTATGACAACAACCAATGGTATAATATATAGATATCAGATGCATTTGCATTATATATATTAATAATATAATATATATCACCAATAAACCCTATGATAGATATGTAATATAACTAATAATTCTATAATAGAGTAAAATTTTATTTTTATGGAAATGCTATAAATAATTAAACAATTCCTTGATTAATTCTTAAAACAGTTGTACCATTGACAATATAAAACACTAAATATATCCATGATCTTGAAGGGTGTAACCAAACATATAACTCCATAATTTTTCGATGTTAAAAAATATTATATATTATATGGATGAGAATAAAAACATACCTATTTGTATCCTCCCATGAACCTCTCATAAAACAATTTTTTAAGAATTCTATTTCCAAAATAAATAAACATTAGAACAAAATCAATAACTAAACACTGTCATCTAATCTCAATCCTCATAAAGGCTCACTCAACTAATATTATAAGACAATATATTAACATAATATCAATATAATATGTTATATGGTTCCCTAATACTACATACCCATTAAACTAGTAGCCCTCACAGCCCAATCGCATATGTCCCAATCCTCTCATCCCATCAATATCCACATGACCACAAATTCAAATAACTACATAAAAAGAACTAAATAATAATATAAATATACAAATTACCAAATTAAAATCAGTCACACATTCCAAAAGATCATATACTTATTTCCTAAAAAATATATAATTCGGTATAAAATCATTATGGGAATAAACCTTTTCCCACCCCTTCCATGTATTCCCCACTAAGAATCCTCATAATAACCACATCATCTTATAAAAAAATTTATCCAACATTGAATTTAATTATCAACATATTCCATCACATGATATAAAAATCAAGGAAGAGATTTAGGGGAAGGGTAACTACTCATCCATATATTACACCTTTACCCATGATTCATGGGAAAAATAAGAAAAATGAAAAAGTCATACATGTGTCAGCAAGGTTACTCTACCTGGGTAGTGGTCATATAAAATAGAGAAAAATATATTTTACAAAATAGAATATAAAATTACAAAATAATTTATAAATCCTAGATGATATACCATTAATACTAGAACAAATAATTGGTACATTATCCGAACTGCCTCACATTTCTAATGTAACGTCCTGAGTTTTTGAATCAATTTTAAAACCAGTCCCTTTGGAATTTTTCAATTATTGGTTATGTTATTGTCATTAATATAGATTGTAAATCAATTTAGATAGTTCTTTTAATTTATATCATACATTTATATGGGTTTATAGGCTCATATAGCGTGTCAGGGTTTTTAGAAGAGGTTTTAAGAGTCTAAGAGTCACGAAGGCATGTTTTGAGTTGCATATCAGTGATCAAAATTTAGGGTAAACTATTTGGACCATTCTAATTAAATAAGTGACTAGTTCTTGGTAATTGTACAAACCCCTTTCTCTATGGTGAACGGTTTGGAGATACCAGGCTATGGGTGGAGCATGGATGTGTGGCCTCCTAGGCAATAATTACAGAGGGCTACCGCATGGTTTGTGCATGGTTAGAGAAACCCATGAAGTAGGAAGCACGAGACTATAACTATGGTAGTACCCATGCACTATAGCATGAATGGTTTCTTTATGGTTTAGAAAACCATGAAAGTATACCAGGAGATCATTTTAAAGACGCAATATTACTTTTTACCTCCCTCTAATTTTCTTATTTCAAACTCTTTTCCTACCGTCTTCTCACGCTGGTCATGAAAAATAGTGGGGGAAGTCATCCATTTCCCCTCCACAATTTGATCCCATATATCCATCAAGGATCCATTATTCGAACCATTGGGTGAAATAGAACCACCTCAGTAAGGGTATCCTCTCCCATGCCACTTCCTCGTTTTGTTTTCTCCGCATAATACACTTATTCCATCCAACTCGATTTACCTAATTTTTAGTGAATACAATAGAAATACTGTAAAATTTCAATACTATATGATTTCTTGCATGATTTTTGATGATCTTATGTTTATGAGTCAAAGTTATCTGGTTCTTATCATCATTTTCTGTTTTCACAGACATTTTTGGGGTGCATATTTTTTGTGCATCATTATATTTTGATAGATACAGTAATATATCTATTAAATATATCATTTTACCATATGGATGCCATTGGACATGCCCTAACATTTTTTATTTGTGAAACTTTGTCTAAGAGTCTGTCAACCACTACTATTGTTTTTCTCATGGTGTGTTTGTTTTTAAAATTTAATTGACTGTTGAAATTGGATTTTTGAAATTCAAATACATTGAATTGGTTGTTAATTTTTGAAGAACTGATATTAATTATTTGAGTTAGATAATTGAAATAAGTTTTATTAATGTGTGTATTGAATTTTTACAATTCAATTATTTTACATTTAATTTCTTATAAAGTGCATCATTTATAAGTTATTCTTATTATATTCTGTGGGGACCCAGGTGGTCGTGATGGGATTAGCCCAAGGAAATGGGATGGAATGACCATCTAGATTGAGGTGATGTTTATCATTTTTTCTAGGATTTTCCTAGATTACATGGGTGATTTTATCGCTAGTTGGTCATCATGGATTCTATATTGAGGAGGTGACGACATAAGGCTATGTTATGACCCCTATTATTGGATGGAAATTTCATCAGTTTAGAGCGACATGATCATTGGGGCATGAAGTTCCGGTTTTAATTTTTTGGTCCTCTTTGGTATATTCCATTGCTAAATATTGTTTTCTGAGGTGTTCTGGGCGGTCCAAGTGACTTATCCCCAACACTTTTCCAAATCTCCAGTCCTTTGAATAATGTTTCCATGATGGGTAGGTGTACAATGTTTACAGTATTCGTAGGTGTATCGTGTTTCCAAGATCGGTAGGTGTACATTGTTTTCAGGATCATTAGGTGTATAGTGTTTCCAACATCGGTTTGTGTATATTGTTTCTAAGATCGGTAGGTGTATAGTGCTTCCAACATTGGTAGGTGTATCGAATTTCTAGCATTATTATGTGTACAATGTTTCTAGAATCGGTTGTTATGGAAAGTTTCTAGAAATGATATAAGTATATTATTTCATGTATTGTAGGTGTAAAGTGTTTCTAGGGTCATGTTGTGTACAACGTTTTCTTGATCGGTAGTTGTACAGTGTTTCCATCATTGGAAGGTGTATAATGATTCTAGGATTGGTAGGTGTATAGTGTTTCCAGCATCGGTAGTTGTACATTGTTGCCATCATCGGTAGGTGTACAATATTTCCAGTTTCGGTAGGTGTACAATGTTTCCAGCATCAGTTGGTGTACAATGTTCACAGGATCAGTAGGTGTATAGTGTTTCCAGCTTTGGTAGGTGTACAGTGTTTCTAGGATCAGTAGGTGTACAGTGTTTCCAGCATCAGGTATGTGTACAGTACTTTCATATTTCTATAGATTCACCCCGTTGACATTTCCATTGACATAAAATTCATTCATGGCCTTGTTTTAACAAATTTCAGTCCAAATGAAATCTCATAACTCATTTATTTATTTTTTTAACGATATTGATGCCTTTACATGGTCAAACCACGTGGTTTAATGCGATCATATTTTCATGTAAAATCCAGTGTATCTTAATCCATTGCTATGTTAAATCATATAATGGGAGGAGATATATTCCATCCTTGTTCTACCTTATTGTTCCCTTGTTTGAGAGACTCGAATCATTCATTCTTCCCATATTAGTGGATTGATTGAATCTAAATCCTTAGAGCATTTCCCCTTGAAGTTTCATCATGCTCCATGTGCACCACCAATTTTGTTGAAAGCAGTATGTATAGATCTATCAACCATTGAAGGTATTATATACCTCCATTCTTGTGTTTTATTCCATTATTCTTGTCATGTTTCTCATTTTCATGTTATGGAATGTGATCTTCATTCTTTTAATGTAGTTTTCATATGTGTCGGTTTGTGTGGTCGCGTTGCTATGTCCTCATGTGGATGTAGTTTTCATGGGGGAGGAGTTCGTAATCCGTTGTGTGGATCATTCTCATATAATGAAGGTCAAGAACATTTTACGGTTGGGGATTCATTTCTTTTCTATTCATTTATGTGCATTCAAACATTTAGTATGATTTAGCCACCATACCACACTGGAATTGACATAAGAAATATTTTAACCATATAAATCAGTTTGTATAAATCGTATATTATTGCCTCTTGTTTTTCTAGATAATGTGATATCTAGACTTTCCTTGTTTAGCATGTCATTCATGATATAAATTGGTATAGAATTTAAACTATAAACAATTTTAAATAGTTTTTAAATATAAAGAGTCATGTAAATGAACCCAGTTGTTATTGTAATTTTCTGTTAATCAAATTGGTGTCGTTAGCATGTATCAATTTGTGATAGCTATGATAGCTTTCATTTTAGGTTGCACATAGTTGGGGCCAAATATTAATTAAACAGTTAATTCATATTGGATTAATGAACTTGTTTATTGATAAAAGATAATTCCTCATTGGGTTTTGTGTTACAATTTGTCTTTTAATGTCAAATAGCCTTATTCTTGGAGCTGTGAGAGCTCATTACGTGTGATGGAAGAATGCCTTATTTATGGGTCAAGAGCCCTGTCGATATGATGTTTTTTTCCTACATCATGTGTTTTGATGTGAGACTAGATGTATTTAGTGATATTTATGGACATGGAGTCACATTGGTTGTATCTTGAGTTAACGCCTAGAGTTTCAAGAGGCATCAGTTCATTCATGTGGGTGTCAGTGTGAACACTAGAGATGATGAAGCAAGTTGGATGTGAATAATTAGATATTTTCAGAATGTTATTGGTTATGTATCTACAGTACCTTCCCCATGTCTCAAGGTTTTTGGTCATTTTTAACCTCTTACAAAAAATGGGTGAATACGCGCGAGGTATGCCACAAGATTTTCATGTTTAGATTCTCAAGGGAGGATGGGTCTATGCCCTTGCTATAAGTGGAAAAGACTCAAATAATATTTCACCTACTCACCATATTGATCCCCCTTATGTTTATTATCTTAGAATTTTTTTATATAATTTATTGGGAATATGGGAATGTAATAATGATGTTAATAAATGATTGAATAAATGATGTTTTATTATGGGGTTGGAGCTTTCTAGGGTGCAATGCTGAGATTGAAATTTAAAGGATGAATGGACATTGGTGGTGATGATAATGAAATGTAATGTGGAATTGATAACAATTAATTAATTTTTAATGATTTAATTTACATTAAGTTCAACTTAAAAAATTAAATAAAGTAATATAATAAAACTATTTAAATGGTTCTGTGCTTATGGGATACATAGACGTAGTAGTGGCAGTCAGGAGTCCAAGAGATGTTACCTGTTGTAGAGTCTAAGACTAGGTTATGTCCATAGTGTGGATGTGAGATATATTATAATCTGTAATTTTAGTGTTTCTATATTCTACTCCACCCCTTCAGTTAGATAAACTGACACCCCGGGGATTCTGAGGCATGTGGGGTGTTTTCCCGATCATTCTAGTGGGGGGATGAATAGGTGACTACCACATTTGGCCCCACTCTATTCTCATGATAGTTACTTGTGCTGGTGGGCACTATGGTTATTTTCCCCATATATGAGTTTAGAGGGCTGCAATGGATTGTGGTTATATACACACATATATTCTAGATATATTTTCCAATGGACTACTATATGTTGGGATGGCTAGAGAATCTATACTCGGTGTATGGGCTATAATAGCTTGAGGTTTCATACCTGACGTATGATATACATTATGCAAGATACATGGCTCTAATAAACCTCATGGTTACTTTGGTTATGTGGATGTGGTGGTTGTACTGCATGAGGTGGATGTTGTGGTGCTTCTCCCACGTGTCTCTAGGAAATAATTTTTGGAGATAGATAGTTTAGGATGTGCGAAATTAGGGAAAAGAATCAGACTAGTTGGGAAGTGTAGCGGTGTACCTTTGATATTAATTATTATATTATATACTCTTTTACATGATACATGGCGAGAGTAGCTACAGTGAGGCTGTGAAAATAGTATACCTATTTAGGTGGTGATTTAGTTTCAATTCTCTTTCACTATGCTTTAGTATGAATTATTTACTTTTGAATGAGGGGCTCTGTAGTGGATCCAACAAAGTATACTATTATACTCACCCTGTGTACATATAATCAGTTTTCAGTTCACTTAGAGAAGGTTAGAGATAAGTTTGGTTACTACTATCTTGGGGTTACAAGAGATATTCGGGATTTGTGGTCGCTGATGTTTTCTACTTTCTTTTGGTACTGGTAGTTTTCCCTTTCAGTTGTAGTAGTTTTTCATGACACTGCTTATCTGTACATGGGATTTTTTTTATATTGCAGTCTGAGTTGGATCTGGTTGGTGTATGTCTTATCTCTGTCTTTCACATGTGTTATCATAGAGGGTAATGCCTCCCACTTGTGTGTTTAATATACCCTTGGTGCTAGTTCCTAACCTAATGCCTACAAAAGGCAGGACTTGAGGGTTAGTATCTCCCTTCCCACCTTTTCAGCCTAGGAGGGTACACATTTTTGGGAGGGGTCATGACTGGGTGGTGTCAAAGGTCATTTTGAGGGATAATATTGAGTTTTGTGTTCGGAAAAGGCGAGGTTGTATGGGATGGTAAGGTAACGGTGTCAGATAATTTTTGAATGTGATTTAAACACTTCATACTAGATGATACCTAGGTGGTTAGGCCCCCCTATGTGCTGATTCTTGGACCTTTAGTTTTACAATGTCTACTAAACGAGGTGATACTAGTTGTGTGGTAGAGACATAGGAAATGATCATGCATCATTATTCATTATGCATGTGTTTTAATGGGTATACCATGGGATATATTAATCTAAAATGAATAAAATAAAAAAAAATTAATGTCGAGTCTTCCATACTCATGGTTTAAGAGAACTAACTGTTTTTTATTATGTAGGTACAGCTCATGGTCGACATCCTCATTTGGTTCACATAGATGATGTCCAGCGGGCTACACCAATAGATCTCCATAGGGTAGTGGTTGACAATGAAGAAACATAGAGGAGGACACTCCTAGTGTTTCAACTCCATTTTCTACAAAATTATGAGGGATCCATTTCATGTTTAGTCATGGAAGACTGGTTATAGGTGGTCGAGATAGCCATCGGTTTCATTTGTGATCAGAAGTATCACTATGTGTATTTGTTTGTGAAGATGTTGTGTGGAGCATTAAGGCATAAGTGTTTCTTATTCCTCAGGTATCATGAGGAGTAGGCTGTCTCGTGGGATGAGTTTCAAGACAAGTTCACAGTCGAGGTTCTTTCTTCGACCGTGAAGGCGACTAGTCACCAATATCTTCATACCCTTATATAAAGGAGATCTAGTGTGTGATAGTTTGGAATACATTTCAAGAAACATTTACAATATTCTTCAGACCTGTTTCGAAATGAGGAGCCCATGGGGAGGCATGTTTAGGAGGCTTTGCATCTAGTGATCCAGCGCCAGGTCACCCCATTTAGGATAAAGACATATATTGAGGTTATGGAGAGGGCATATTTCATCAAAATGATATTAGACAGAACTAGATTGTCATGAGAGGGAAGTCCTCATGATACCTCACGAAGCAGAGATGTGGTATATGTAACTTGGTTTTCATGGAAAAAAAGTTTTCATTCGGCCAGGGGTAGGACCCATCCCTCAGAATCTCGTTTCTCAGAGGAAAGAAGCTCTTAGGCCTGTAAAAAGTGATCAAGAATTTGTTTTTCTTATATAGGATGAGGTCATCATCAATGAGTGTTTCCAAACATTCAAAGATGTCATCGTGAACTAGGTTTTCTGGTCTAGGTTCCTCTATTGAGGTGGTTCCAGCCGAGTCAGCATCACCAGGTTGCACCAGCTTTGGATCAACAGTGGACAGATAGGCAAATCATTGGAAAATCTCATGATGCTCTCCATCCTTAGTGAGTAGATATATTCTATGGTGGTGGTCTTCATTAGAGTCGGAGAGGCTGTGGAGAAGGTCGTGTTCAACTTCATTCTTTATCATTTCCAGCGCCATGTGATTAATACATCATTCAAGGTGCCATTTTTTTTGTTTACTACTTGGATGTATGCCTTGTCTGATTCAAGAGATACACACTCCTTCATATAACCTACCCTTGTCCATGCTTTGGGACATGAGGTATAGAGTCTTCTAGTCCACCTGGGGTTGACTACGCTAGTTAGAGGTCATGTTGACTTGATTGATGTATGTAGATACTGTGAGCTAGTGTTGGGGCAACACCGCTCTTTTGGAGATTTCTTATAGTTAAGAATAAAACCATATAATTTCATCCATGACATGGATTCTTTGTATTCAGTGAAATATATCATTGATTCATTTAGAAGGAAGGTTGTTTTCCTCGATGCAGTTGGAGAACCAATGATGTTTGTTGGCGATTAGGACCCACAGATAGGTCAGAGGCGTGTTTCGTCCATATCATCCTTAATGGATGAGTTGATGCTAAGTTCTTTAGTGGTTTAATAGTTGCTGATTTCCATGTTTGTAGAAGAATACCCTTATGTCTTTCCAAAAGAGGTTGTATCATTACCCTCTCAATGAGAGATCTAGTTTAGGATGAAGCTCCAACCAAGGGTGTCTTCTATCTCTTTGTCTCTAAACAGGATAGAGCCTTTGGAGTTATGGGAGCTTCATATACTGCATTATGGTCTATTATAATGCGGTTATGTTTGGATAAGTGTGTCACTATTGTTCGCAATAGTTTAGTTTGTGAAAAATGTTGATTGCAGTTTGCAGTTGTGTATCAATTATCGAAACATAAACAAAGTGAAAATGAATAATCACTATCCCCTTTCGTGGATTGATGATTTATTTGATCATGTAAAGGGTCCACGATTTTTCATGAAGATCGAGCATTGGTCAGGATATCATCATATACATGTGGATGATGAGGATATCCCAGAGACTACTTTCCATTTTCATCATGGGAATTACAAATTTGTTGTAATTCCATTATGTGTGACGACTTCTCTAGATGTGTTCATTTTATTGATGAACTCCTTGTTCCAAGAGTTCCTAAAAATGTTCATGGATTTTTTCACCAATGAAATACTTCTGTACTCCACATCTAAGGAGGAGCATTCAAAGAATCTACATGCCATTTAGGGAGTTCATTTTCAAGGGAATCTATTTGGGATGTTGTCAAACTATGAGTTTTGGTATGTAGAAGTTATTTTTATAGGTCATGTGGTGTCCCAGTATGGAGTAGTTGTGGATCCCTCGAAGACAGAAGAAGTTGTGTCTAGGGAATCCCATAAGACTGTGGTAGAGGTGCGTTGTTTACTTGGTCTCTCAGGATACTACATGAGGTTCGTATCCAATTTCTCTAGGGTTAGGAATCCTCTTACAACATTGACCAGGAATGATTAGGAGTTCATGTCGTCTAATAAATGTCATAAATATGTTGAGTATGTGAATGATATATTGGTTAGTGATCCGATTCATTGTCTTCTAGCAAAGGAAGTTCAGTTTGATGTTTTCTGTGATGCTTCACATCTAAAGTAAGGTTATTCTTTGATGAAGCAGAGATATATTGTTTCTTATGGGTCTCGAAAGTTGTGTCCCCACGAATATAACTATTCCACCCATTATATAGAGTTGGAAGTTATGGTTATTTCTCTGAAATTGTGGAGACATTACCTCATTGGAATGTGCATTGTGGTTTCCACTGATCCTAAGAGTCAAAGGTATGTTTTCTCCTAGTGTGACTTGAACTTGAGGTAGCATCGGTGGATAGGGATCTTATAAGAATACTACTTAATAATCTGTTATATCACTAGAAAGGGGAATGTTGTAGCTGATGGAATGAGAAAAAATTCATGCAGTGATGCAGTGCGTGAATATAATGGTTCCAGGAGAGTGATGGAAACACATTCAACATTACATATTTATATGGTAGAATTTGGGGGTAGATGTTTTCTTTTTAAGATGACCGTGTAGTCGTCTCTATTTGAGCTAGTTGAAGAGTCCTAGGTGTGGGATCTAGATGTAGAGGACTGGAGAGACTTAGTTTCTTATGGCGAGTCCCCTGATGGTTGTTCTGAGGATGAATGACATAGGTTGATCAATCATGGAAGGATTTTCATTCCTTTAGAGATGAATGAAATAGTTCACAGAGGGATCCATTGTTCACCATTAGCGATGCACCCAGGCATGGAAAAGATGTATCGAGCCTTTATGAGTCAGTTTTGGTGGCTTTGGATGAACCATGTTGTTGTTTTGTTTGTGTCTCAATGTTTGGTCTTCCAGAAGGTGAAGGCTGGGTACAGGGTCCCTGGTGGTTTACTCCAGACATTAGATATTCCCAAGTGGATGTGGGAGTACATCTCAACAGAATTTGTGTTTGTTTTAACATGATCTCATGGATGAAATAATTCTATTTTTTTGTAATTGCTCGTTTAACAAAATCAACATACATTATAGCTATCAATGAGTTGATCATAGTGGATGTTTTTTTGAGGTAGAATCTGGGGGAGGTGGTGAGACTCCACAAAGTCACGAGGATTATCATTTCTGATCGAGATCTTCATTTTACCTCTAGGGTGTGGTGAGTTATACACAATAATTTTGGATCTCAGTTATAACTTACCAGATATTTTCATCCATATAAGGACGGTCATACAGATTGGACCATCGATACTCATGAAGACATGTTACGCTCTTGTGTCCTTGATTTTAGACATTATTGGATGAGGCACTTACCCTTTTTGGAGCTCTCTTACAAGAATATTTTTCACTCCACCATCAATATGGATCCGTTTGAAGCTTTGTATTGACGACCTTTCATTTCACATTTGAACTGGACTGGGGTCGGAGAGTCAGAAACTCTCGGACCGAAACTATTGTAGAAAAAAATACAGATGGTTCATGATATTCATGATAGGATGAAGGTAGAGCACGATCATTATAAATCATATGTCTATAAATGGGGGAGTCCTTTGGAGTTTGACGTTGGGGATCAAGTGTTTCTGAAGGCGAATCCCCATCATGGGTAGTGATGGTTCGGTTGTGGTAGGGAGTTGTCTTCCTGGTTTGTTGGGCCTTTAGAGGTGTTGGCTTGTATTGGAGTCATGGCATATCGGGTAGCACGTCCCCCGTAAATGAGTCAGATACATGATTTTTTTCATGTTTCATAGCTCCATGATTATATTCATGATGAATCTCATGACATCGATTGGGGAGATATCATTTTTGACGATGATGCGACCATCAAGGAGCGGCCTGTGGAGATCCATGACCACAATGAGAAGGTGTTGTGTTTTCATTATATCCACATTGTTCATGACGTGTGGAGAAATGATGGAATGGAAGAGAGTACATGGGAATGGGTGTTACAAATACGTGCTCAGAACCCTGAGTTGTATAATGTTTATCCCTTTTCATGTGATGATGTTCACCTTTTGGTTGTAGACTTTTTGTGTTTACAAGATGGATTTCTTTTGTTGCTTCTTGTGGCATGCTCTCTTTTGAGATGAATCTCAATGGATGGTTGTTTGGACCCCTTTTCTGTTTACATATAGGATGGTTTGAATTATCAAGAACATGAATGATTTGCAAGGTATCTGATTTTATGGCATCGACCTCTCATGTCCATTCCATTGCTGTAATCTAATGTCTGAGGTGTTCTGAGAGGTCAATGTGACTTATCCCTAACACTCTTCAAAATTTTTAGTTCTATGAACAGTGCTTCCAAGATCAGTAGCTGAACAATGTTTCTTGTATTGGTATGTGTACATTGTTTCTAAGTTCAGTAGGTGTATAGTGTTATGAGGATCGGTAGGTGTATAGTGTTTCCTATATCGTTATGTGTACTGTGTTTCTATAATCGATAGGTTTATAATGTTTCAAACATCGATAGGTGTATTGTGTTTCTAGGATCGATAGGCATATAGTGTTTCCTACATCGGTTGGTGTATATTGTTTCTAGCATCGGTAGGTGTACAATGTTATCAAGATCAGTAGGTGTACTATTTTCCCAGCATAGGTATGTGTACATTGTTTCCAGGATTAGTAGGTGTTCAATGTTTCTAGAATCGGTAGGTATACAATGTTTCCATCACTGATACTTGTATAGTGTTTTCGGGATCGGTAGTTGTAAAGTGTTTCAAGCATCAGTAGGTGTACATTGTTTAGAGCATCGGTAGGGTATACAGTGTTTCCGGGATCAGTGGCTGTTAAGTGTTTCCAACCATGGTAGGTTTACAGTGTTTTTGAAATCGGTATGTGTATAGGGTTTCTAGCATCGGTAAGAGTATGGGTTTTCCATGATCGGTAGGTGTACACTGTTTCCAGCATCGATAGGTGTGCAGTGTTTTAAAAATCGGTAGGAGTACATTGTTTATAGGATTGGTTAGGTCTGTAGTGGTTTCATCTTCCTATAGTTTCCCCTCTTTGATTTTTCCTTTGACGTAAAATGTATTCAACACCTTTTTTAAGGGATTTATAGCTGATTAAATTACCATAACTCCTATATTAATTTTCATAAGGCTCATAATGCCATTACTTGGTATTACTATGTGTTTTAATGTGATTCTCTTTTAATGTAAAACCCAGTGTACGTTAAACCACTACTCTGTTAAATATTCTAAAGGCATGGGATGTATTACATCATTGTTCTTCCTTGTTATTCCCCAGTGTGAGATACATTAAACATTATTTCATCACATATGAGAAGTGTTATTGAACCAAAATCCTTGGAGTGATTACCCTTAATGTTTCTTCCTTCCGCATGCACACCCCCTATTTTGGTGTAAACAGGAAGTATAGAGCCATTATTGATAAAAGGTATGATCTGCCTCTGTTTTTGGGTTTTCCTCAATCCTTCTTTTACTGTTTTTTCCGACTATATTATGTCATGTGATATTCATGTTTTTTATAGAGTTTTCTTGGGTGTCAGTTGGTGCGGTCATGCCACAGTGTCCTCAGTCGATACAGTTGTCACAGAGGAGTAGATCGTAATCTGTTGTCTGGATAGTTCTCATATAAAAAACATCAATAACCTTTTGAGGTATGTTATTCTTCACATCTATATTATATTATGTTCATTTGAATAGTTATTAGGATTTATCCACAAGACCACAATGGATTTTACATAATAAATATTTCAACTGGATAACTTAATTGGTATTGACCGTATGTTATTTCCCCTTGTTTTGCTAGATAGTGTGATATCAATTATTTCCTTATTTAGCATGTCATTCTTGATGAAAATTGGTAAAAAAATGTAAACAAGGATTAATTGTAAATATTTTTTAGAGATAAAAGGAATGTAAATGAATTCAATTGTTATTGTTGTAATTTGATGTTAATAAAATTGTTGTAGTAAGCATGTATATTTTTTTTATTACTATGATAGCTTTTTTTAGGTAGCCCATAGTTGGATTCTACTATTAATGAACTAGTTAATTAAATATATATTAAATAATGAGTTTTTTGATAAAAGATAATTCATCATAGGTTTTTGAGTTACCCTATTTATTGTGAATGCCAATATACTTATACTTGGAGCGGTGAGAGCTCATTACGTGTGAAAGAAGAATGCCTTGTTTAAGGGACATGAGCACAACTCATATGATGTTTGTTTCCTACACCATGTGTTGTGATGTGAGACTAGATGGTTTTTCTGATATGTGGGGGTATGGAGGCCCATTAGTTTTGGTAGCAGTTGAAGCCTAGAGTGGCCAGATGCATCAGTTCATTCATGTGGGTGTCGGGGAGGACACTAGAGATGATGAAAAAGTTTGGATAGGAATGTTTGGATGTTTGCGGATTCAATTTGGTTTTTTATCTACATTAATTTCCCCACTGCTCAAGGCAGCTGGTCTTACTTACCCTCCTTCCAAAATGGATGAAGATGCGTGTTGTAAGCCACATGCTTTCAGTTAGCTTTGTGAGATAGTATGTGTCTACACTCATGCTATAAGTGGAAAAGACTCGACGGTAGTTCACCTAATCACCATGTTCAGCCCCCTTGTGTTCACTATCTTATAATATTTATCTAGAATGGTTTTGAATATGGGAATGTAATAATTTCTTTAATAAATTATTGTATAAATTGTGTTATCCTATGGGGTTAGATCTTGTTGGAGTGCAATGTTGTGGTCATAATTTAAAGGAACCGTGGACTTTGGGTGTGATGCTAATGAAATGTATTGTGGAATTGAAAATGGTTAATTAATGTTTAATGATTAAATTATCATAAAGTGAAAATTATAAAAAGGCAATGAATTAATATAATAAATATATTTAAATGGTTCTATGGTTATAGGATACCTAGTAATAGCAATGGCAGTCGGGAGTCTGATAGACGTTAGCTACAGTTGAGTATAAGAATAGGTTATGCCCATAGTGTGGTAGTGAGATATATTGTATTCTGTACTTTTTGTGTTTTTATAGGCTACTCCACCCCGTCAGTTTGGGAAACATACACCCCAGGGATTCTGATCCCTAGGGGTGTTTCACCAACATTTTAGTGGGAGGATGAATGGGTGACTACACACTTTGGCCCCACTCTCTTCTTTTGGTAGTTACTAGTGTTGGTAAGATCAATGGTTAGTTTCCCCCATATATGTGTGTAGAGGGATATAATGGATTGTGGTTATTCTCAAAAATATTTTATGGATATATTCTTTTATGGACCACTATAGGTGTAACAATAATAGGCTATGATGGCTCAAGGATCCATACTTGGTTTATGGGCTATAATGGATTGAGGTTTAATACCTGAAGTATGTTACACGTTATGTGAGCTATGGGTGATCCAATAAAATACCTTGTTACTTTGGTTATGTGGATGTGGTGGTTGTGATGCATGAAGAGAATGTTCTGGTGCCTTTCCCAGGTGTCTGTCGGCATGCCTTTTTTGAGAGATATGGCTTTAGACGTGCGACATTAGGGAAATGCAGCGAACATGTGGGGAAGTGGTAGGAGGGTACCCGTGATATTAATTATTATATTATATAATAATCTATGTGAAAATTGGTGAGAGTAGTCCTGGTGAGGCTAGGAAATCAGTATACCTATTTAGGTGACGGGTTGGTTTCACTTGTTGTTCACTATGATTTATTATGATTTCATTAAATTTTCTTGAGAGGCTCAATGGAGGATCCTAATGTGTATAATGTAATACTGACCCTATTTACAAAATTTTTATTCAGGTCACTTGGACAAGGTTAGAGATCATGTTATTTACTACTAGACCAGGGTTTCAGGAGCTTTACGGGCTTCGTGGTTTCTATTGTTTTTTACTTTTCTTTGGTACATGCAGTTTTACTTTTTTGATGTAGTAGTTTTTTCATGACATCACATTTGTGTACTTGTAATTTCATTTATATTGTAGTATGATTTAGAGTTTGATGGTGTCTAACTTATCTCTCTCATTTGTGTGTGTTCTGTTAGAGGTTAATGCCTTCTATTTGAGTGTCTACAATACCCTCAGTGCTAGTTTCCAACACGAAGCCTAATGGAGGTGGGACACATGGGTCACTATCTCCCTACACATATCTCATGCCTATGAGGGGTAAACCATGTCGGTAGGGGTTCCTGACAATGGTGATATGTGGTTTTGGTAATTTAATTAGGTTATTTCTGCTCACCCATGATGTCCAAAGTGCCGATTCATGTATTGTAAGAACATGTAGACTTTGTGATGTGGTTGTTTTGGTTAGTCATGTGGGTTGAGTCCCCCAGTAGTGAGAATTATGAATTGTGTTGGGGGTGATTTATATATAAATCCATGTTGATGGCGAGGAGGCTTCGATTAAACAACAATAAGTTATCAGTTGGGTTTGAGGTTCAACGTATTAATGTCGTGGACCTGATTGAAATGGGAAAATATATATCATTGTTTATCGAGATGTCGTATTGAGATCCAAAGGTGACTTTTTTGTGGAAAGGTGTTGATGTTCCTCCGGATGTCGGGTCATGGGCCGAGAAGTGACTTCGTGAATGGTTCCAGGGGACCATTGGCTTGTTTGGTAATGGTTTTAGGAAGTCATTGGTTTCTCTTAGACACGAGGTATTAGGAGGAACAAGGTGTCACATTTCATTGTTTTGAGGTGGAACTATTTGGTTCAATTGATCTATGAGAATTTTGTGGATACCTATGGCTAAGGCCTACGAATTCTTTCCAATTCAGGTTTTTGGCATTGACCGAGGCAAGTGACAACATCATAGTTCATGTTAAGAACAAGTGGGGATTGTCTTTATTTTAATGAATTAAGATGTTAACATTATTTAATTCCTTATTTAGCATGTTCATAAAAACATAAGTTACGAACACACCATTGGGTGGTATCCTACTATGACTTTTTCAAAAACCTTATATGGGCCCTTTAAGATTCCTGTATATGTTATGTATTTATGTTCATGTACATTATGGGATTTAGAATATGGCATTTAGCACTATTTAGCATGGGATGTTGGCAAGGAACTTGGTGAATTAACTCAATTGGACTCTCTCATTCATATTGAATTTTTTTAGCATGATTCTTTGTATATATATATATATTATGTTGTGACCACCCATGGGAAACCCACATCGATAAACTAACACTGCTTGACCCATTTGGTTATGTATAATATGCATAGTTTTAATTTTATCTACAAGTGGTATGTTGGATGCTTAGCTCTGTTTATTAATTTCTGCGGCTTTATTTAATTAGGTGTTCATTTTTTTCGAAATTGATTGTTTTTATGCCATTAGTGGGTCTCTGAGTCATTTATTTCCAAATTCATGTTATATAACATTACCTAGATGATTATTATATCATCCATATATGGTATAACCTCCCCAAATTCCCAGTTTACTCCCTCACTACTATTTTTAGGCATTTTGAAATTGGGGTGGTGCACTTAAGGCTAGTGGCCCTATCCCGGTAGTACTGTTCAGGTAGCTAATCGGGTTTGGGAATCTACATGTTTTGTTACAGAAGATCATGGATGGTATTTAGTATCAGTGATTAACTAGATACAAATGAGATCAATACACACTTTTCTTTTTTACTAATATTACAATTTTAGGTATGGTATACTAGAGACTAGGTATTGTTAGCACTGGGTTTAGAGATCGTTCTTTGGTGACTGTAGCCTCATGTATGAGGGATAAACCATATTCCCATGGGGGGAATTATATTCTATTTTTCTGAATTTATGATAGTTTGTATTTCCACCAACTGTGTTCTATTTTAAATATTAATGTTGATGATTGTGATATGTGGCCGTTGACCTGGTATGGTAAAGGAGAACTTGGGACCTTGTCCTATATGGCATGGTGTGATTTTTTTCCTTGTTTTGCTTTTGATTAGGAACATATTAGTCTATTTAATTTCAAAAATATTCATCTTCCATGATATTTAATTCTTTGAAAATGTGATATTTCATGTAATATATATATATATAACTTACATGTGATTTGGAGTTGTCTTGGATCTTCTAAGAGAATTCAGCTACTATGGATTGGGGTAATTTTGAACACTAGGTTGGGAGATGAGGTTGTCAGATTGAAGCAAAAATGGTTGTTAGGAAGTGAAAGGACTGGTGTATATTCTGATACATGGAACTATTAAGGGTGGGTAAGGAGGGCATGAGGTATGGATTTTGTGTGTCATAGTTGTAGAATGTGAGATTAGGGTAGTGATTTGGTACTAACATTTTACATGTTTTCTTAACTACATGATGTGTGTATATATATACGATATGGGATGTCTAACCCTTTGATGGTATTCAGTGGGTTCCCATTATATGAATCAAATGGAGTGCTATGAAGGTTATAGATCGATATCAAAAAAGAACGATCAGATTGAGGCATGTGAGGTTTAGGAAGAGCATGTTCCATAGGTATAGATGTAGTTATAGGTTCTATATGAGATCCCAGTGAAGGAAGGAAAGCTGAAATATCTTATAGTGTTTGGGTCGTGGATTGATAAGAAGCTCTGAGTGATCCTCGAGTAGATTTTCTAGGGAAACGATCAAAGTGTTGTGGGGGAAGATCCATTTTTCGAGTATTTGATATGTTACACCAAGTCACAGAACCCAGCACCATTTAAGGGTGATGGTAGTCCATAAGAGGTTAATAACTGGATCAGAGTATTCATCTGATTTTATAGCAGCTGGAGATACCCCTAGTCTAGTGGGTCAATATGGAAAATTATAGTTTTATAGGACAAGGTAAAAACTGTTGGGATTTAACAACCCCATGTTTCATTAATGTAAATCCCTCTTGATCTAATTAAATGTCTCTTTATGTTTATATAAAATGTCAACTTTGTTGGTTTTATGATAAGACTTTTGACCATTGCTAATATATCCATTGAACAATGCTCACATGATTAGTATAAATATAAGGCTTTAATAAATCAAAATTTACTCAGAAAAAGGAAGTGATGGCCTCATCCAGTAGAATTTTCCCATACTAAGCCCATTTGTCAGAGCTCAGAAAAGAGGTGAAATCCTTGGGCTTCGCTCTTGACCAAGCCCAAGCAGAGCTTCATAATTTCAATCTCGAACATGACCGTCTACGTGAAAACTGGAAGATGATAGAGATTACCACTCGATCGATGTTATCCAAGCCATCCCAAGAGTCTGTCACCATCGTACACCTTACCCTTAGGTCATATGTGGCTGTTTTAAGGGGTTATGTAACAAATCTATAGTACTATGTTCATTTACATGATTTTTTTGTATATAATAATGTATATACTTTCTTGTCATTATGGATACATTATAAGTATTTTTTAAAGTACAAATAGTCTTTGTAGTTATTATTTAATTAAGAATTCAATTTTATTAAATTAATGGATTTTTGGGAATTAAATAATATTTTAATAAAATATTATTATTATTATTAAATTAATTTTTTTAAATATAAATGATCTTATAATTTTATGAATGCAATTATAATTCTTATTACGATTTGAAAGCCATTTCTGTCAAAAAACGGGAATTTTTTATAAATGTCGGTTTTATTTTTAAAGTGAAAATTAACATATTTAAAAAATTATTTAGATAAAATAAATTTTATTTCTGGAATCAGGATTTTTAAATTATCCAATGGTTAATTTTTTCATAAATTTCTGAGACAGTCAAATTTTTGGCAAAAAATTAAATACCGTTTAAATATATAATGTGTTTTATGACATCATAATGACCCAATAGTGATGTAATAAAATACTAAAATATTTATTTTCAGACAATATATGTTTTACCATTAAAATAATGTGATTTTGGGATTGTTTGACTTAATTTTCAAAGCATTAATGGACCCCTCAAGACTTATTAAACACCTTGTCTTTTTAAATTAATTTCCATGAGAGTGTGACTCACCTCCACATAACAAACCCTATTATTTTAAGATGTTCGAACTTTGGCCTCACAAAATATATTTTTCCAATTCTCTTTTCCAAAAACCATGGGCAAAAAACATGGGATGGTTTGTGGTTTGAATTAATTTAATATAAGGGGTCCCAAACCTTAATAATAAAGAATTCCCTCACCTTTCCTATATAAACCCACCCAATCTCCCACTTCGTCCTCACTCAAAGCCCTTAGATTTAATCCAAACTCTTCCCTAATCTCTCTAGAATACTTCGATGGTGCCCCAATCTCCCATGAATCCTCTCTCAATCATTTGGAAGCACACTTCCAAGTGAGGGTTTTTACTTCCTTTCTCATTTTTGTCAATTTTCATTAAGTTGTTTTTCCCTTTTAATATCAATTTTGAATGTTGGGGTATGGTTTCACAACTTCCTCATACTGCCCTCTTTATGTTTTAATAATGGGATACCCCTTACTCTCTCATTAAATGCCTCCCAAGTACCCACGTTACTATGCCGAAATTCTGAAAGGAACTTCTCTCTCCTCTTTTACATTCATGCAATACTTTTTTATCATGAATCTAAATTCCATTAAAATTGTTGGGACATTTATCTATATAACCTCATTACTTTCCATTACATGTAAATATGATGAGGAAACCTTTTCTCTCTCATAAATCATTTTTATGAATTTTTATGTCACGCCGTTACGCTGCCGAAATCGCACCGTTTTTCTAAGCCAATGCCATTGTGTAGTTGATTCCATTCCCATTTCTCCATTAAGGGTATTCACCTTTATTAACATTTAAGTATTTATTATAAAGTTTCATTTATGAATTCCACATTCCTTTATCATGGAATAAATGATTATGTTTTATGAATCCATGTTTTATTATCCATGTGGAACACTTATGCATGAAATGAAATGTTTAAGAAGGGTGCACCCTTATAGAACTCCAATGCATTGGGTAAAGTATAGTATCATGATATGTCATGTGCAATGAGTGTTTACTCACGCTAATTCAAGTGAAATGGGGGTTTACTCGTGCTTTATGTGCAATTAGGATTTACTCATGCTCCGTGTGCAATGTGCCTTGGCTCATGCTAATTCCATGTTAAGTGTTATTCCCACATTTCCATGTTATTATTATCATGCTTTATCATGCCTTTATGTTCATGTTTATCTTATGCTCTATTGATATTCCTATTGTATAACATGTATTGTACTCCTCATTTTATTCCATGTGTACTCCCTTACTGATCTTTATAGCTCACCCTTTTCTTAGGCATGTCCTCAGTTTATCCCATGCAATGCTAAGTACGAGGGAATGTAGTGGTCATGTAAAGGACGTTTTCAATAAAGATGTTGTATTTCATGTTTCAAGTTTTTATGTAATGATACTAATCCCCAATGATACAAAACCTCTCGATCTTCTTTGTTTTATAAAGTGATGTTTTATGTAATAAATCATGTTTAAGTTTGTAATAAAAGCATGGTTTTCACACTTTGTAATAAAGGATAGGTTTAGTTATTTTTTAGAATAGGAATACCTAGTAAAGCCTTAGATAAAATACATGTATAATAAAAACATACCTAAGTTTTGGTAAGTACTGAGTAAGTGGTTTATCAGACAAATACATCCCTGTCTGGATACAAGAAGGTAGAGGCGGCTCTGGCACAGATGTATCCTAGGGTTAAAACCTGAAAACACCGCTTTGAGCATAACTTGAACGGGAACTGGTGCAGGACAACGGGCCTTGCTTCACTCTTGGTTACGACACACCCGGGGGATGTGCTTTGGTAAATTCACAAGCTTATTATGAACCCTTATTAATGGAATTAAAAAAAATTCCCCTAAGAATATTTGTTAGAATGTATATCATGAAAATCCTAGATTGAAGCTTATAGACTCATGAGTTACAGAAATAAAATTTTATTTATATGTCATCAACTTTTGTCTTTGGATTACCCTTTATGTGTTACCCCTAGATTTTCTTTTCTTCCAGACAATGGCCGGTAATATGAGGACTCAGGCTAACAACTGTTGTGAAGATCAGTGTGATGACTGTACTAATGAGATGCACAATCCAATGGGCGCGGGAATCGCATACTTTGTCACACTTATCTCTCATATAACTCAAGTTTTGAATAGAAACGCGGTACAAGAGGAACGTTCAACTCCCCCTAAGAAAGAACACGTAGCTATCGAGAGCTTCATGGGATAAAGGCCTCCTACTTTTACTGGATCATCAGATCCCATGATTGCTGAACAATAGATCAACTCCATTGATAAGATCTTCTCCATACTTCAATGTTCTGAACTAGAGAAGGTTCTCCTAGCGGGTTATCTTATGGAGGGTGAAGCTGATCAATGGTGTACATTGATCAAAAATGTGAAGCTTGAGGAGGAGATCGAGGCGTTGGAATGGAAGGATTTATGGAAGATGTTTGTCGATAAATATTTTCTGTGCACCCTTCGGATTAAGATGAAAAGGGACGTCCTTTACCTCAAGAAAAAAGATGAAGAATTTGTTAGAGCATACAAGGAAAACATCACAAGGCTTGCACGATACGTTTCTGGCTTTGTCGTTACCCCGAATGCAACGTCGACCGCTTATTTGGTGGACTGAAGCCTAGCATGTGAAAAGCAGTAGTGATCCGAGACTTCGGCAACTATGAGGAAATTATCCGATGTGCCCTCAAGGTTGAAATGGAGATCAGAGAATCACATGGGTATCATGAGGACAATAAGCGTAAAGAGTACTCCAATTCTGGTGGTCTGATTGATAAATCAAATGGTACTAAGAAGATCCAACACCCCACTTTCCAAAAGTGTTGTAAGAAGCACTCTGGAAATTGCCTTAAGGGGACGAGGAAATGCTTCAGGTATGGAAGGGAAGGGTACCTAACTGTTAACTGTCGGAAAAAAAGACCCGCGGATGAGATAGAGGAGAAGAACAATCCATTCGAACCTCAACATGTTGTTCAATGATAAAAATTCATTGAACTGGGGAATTTTCCAAATCTGTGCCCTAATACAAGGGTTTTCGGAGGCAACCAAAGCCTCTAAGGCAGTAAGGAAGAGCTTTTTCCATCACATCTACCGAAGTGAACCATGAAAACGAAGTGTGGTGACAGGTACGCTGGCTATTCATTCAATAATAGTGAACATAGTTTTTGATTCAGGTTCTACACATTCTTTTATATCTAGAATGTTTTTTTAGAACAATCCCAGCACCACCACAAATCATGGAAGTGAAGATGTCGGTGAGTACGAAAAATGGGGCAATAATTTCATCCCATGAGTATAAGTCCTCCACTGTTATAATCTATGGATTTAATTTCCCATCGAACCCCATAATACTACCTATGGTGGAATTTGATTCAATTCTTGGCATGGATTGGCTTTCTTTATATAGATCCAACATAAATTGTCAGGAATGGTAAATGACACTCCATATGGAGAATCGACCCCCGATTCTATACAAGTGCAAGGAGGAAGATGAATCTCCTTTAGCTCCATCATCTCAAGCATGGATATCACTACAATATGAGCACGCGTATCTGGCTCAGATGATTGAGTCCAAGGAAGAAACCATCCTTGAAGAAATTACTATTGTGAGGGAATTCTTAGAAGTGATTCCCGAGGAACTGCCTGGTCTTACTCCTATAAGAGATGTTGAATACTCAATTGAACTTATACCTGGGGTGCTACCAATATCCAAGAGTCCATATAGAATGGCAATTGTTGAGCTTGAAGAGCTGAAGAAACAACTATAGGAGAATCTAGATAAAGAGTTTATACACCCAAGTGCTTCACCATGGGGTGCACCGGTCCTCTAAGTCAAGAAGAAGGGTGGGTCAATGCGACATTGCATTGATTATCGTGAACATAACAAAATCAAGATAAAGAACAAGTATCCACTCCCACGAATTGATGACTTGTTCGATTAGCTGTGTGGAGCACAATATTTCTGCAAGTTAGACTTGCGGTCGGGATATTATCAAGTAAGGGTGAAGCGGGAAAATATCCACAAGACTGCTTTTCGCACAAGAAACGAGCACTATTAATTCAAAGTAATGCCTTTCGGACACACCAATTCTCCAGCAATCTTCATGGACTTAAAGAATAGATTCTTTAGAGATTAACCCTAAAAAATTTTGGTATACTTTATAGATGATATTCTAATATACTCTAAAACCAAGGAGGATCATGGGGAGCATTTAAGAACTGTACTAGAGACTTTGTGCTAGGAGAAGCTCTATGAAAAGTATAGCAAGTGTGAGTTCTGGTTGAAGGAGGTCTCATTCTTGGTCCATATCATCACAGAAAATGGGATATCTTTCGAACCCTCCAAAATAGATGCAATTGAGGGATGGCCAAGGCCAACATCGGAAATGGATATCCGTAACTTCTTTGGGTTAGCTGGATTTTATCAACGATTTGTGAGAAATTTATCACGATTGTCCAACCCTCTTACCAAGCTGACATGAAAGGGACTAAAGTTTTCTTAGAGTTATGAATGCGAAGAAAGCTTCAAGGAGTTTAAAAATAGGCTTATAATTGTTCACGTGATCACTTTACCCACAAGTGGGGAACTTTTTGTGGTATTCAGTGATGCTTCAAAGAAGGGATTAGGCTATGTGCTGATGCAGAATGATAAAGTGATATCCTAATCCTTAAGGCAGTTGAAAATCAATGAGCGAAACTATCCAACACATGATCTAGAGTTGGAGGCTATGATCTTTGCCTTGAAAATCCGGCGGCATTATCTATATGGAGGGAAATGTGAGATATATACTGACCACAATAGTCATAAATATATATTCACACAAAAATAGCTTAATATGCACTAGAGATTATGGATAGATCTCATCAAGGATTATGATTGTTCAATACATTACCACCCTGGGAAAGCGAACAAGGTGGGAGATGCCTTAAGTATAAAGGACCCATCGATTCTATCAATGATGAGAATTGAGAAGGATCTAATATTCTTAGACATGATGAAGATGGACATGGGAATCATAAAGAAGGTAACATCATCAATCCTTTCACAAATTATTTCTCAACCGTCTATTTTGGAAAGGTTAAAGGATGTGCAAAACGATGATGTGTGAATTCAAGAAAAAGTGGAAGCTATCAAAAAGGGGAAATCCTCAGAGTTTAATGTTAATGAAGAAGGAATTGTTCGTTTTGGGAAAAGGCTATGTGTTCCATCATGTCTGGAGATGAAGAAGGAACTTTTGGATGATCCACACAGTTCAAATTTCTTTATTCCCCAAAGGAGCACAAAGATGAATCGAGATCTCTCAGAAAACTTTTAGTGGGATAATATGAAAAAGAAGATCGGTGAATGTCTATCAATGTGCCTGTTCTGCTAGCAAGTGATGGCACAAAGGAAGAAGTCTAAGGGGATGATGAAACCATTGCACATACCAGAATGGAAATGGGAGAACATCACCATGGACTTTGTCACCGGACATCAGAGGACATTCAAAGGTAACAATGCAATCTGGGTTGTTGTGGATCATCTTACACAGACTACACACTTCATTTCTATATGGGAGGATTTCTCTTTTGATCAACTGGAAAGGATATATATCAGTGAAGTGGTAAGGCTGCATAGAGTACCACTATCTATTGTGTCTGGCCGAGATCAATGATTCACCTCTACGATTTGGAATATTCTTTAACATGCTCTGAATACTGAACTGAACTTCATTACGTCATGTCATCCTGAAACTGATGACCAATTCGAGCAGAGTATCCGAACACATGAGGACATTTGGAGAGCATGGTCAATGAACTTTAAAGGATTATGGGATCAACATCTTCCTCTGGTTGAGTTCTCTTATAACAATAGTAATCACTCAAGCATCCAAATGGCACTATGTGAAGCCCTATATGGGAAATGGTGTAGAACACTGACATGTTGGGATGAGGTCGGTGAACACATGCTTCTTGGACCAGAAATGGTCTAGGACATGGTAGAGAATGTGAAAACCATTCAGCCACATATCAAGACAGCCAAGAGTCGACAGATGAGTTATGAAGATAACCGTCGATGAGACCTTGAGTTTAAAGTTGGAGACATGGGGTTTCTATGCATATCTTTGTGGAAAAAGGTAATGAGGTTTGGAATGAAAGGGAAGTTAAGTACAAGGTACATTGGCCCCTCCGAGATTATTTATCGTGTTGTGGTTGTGGCTTATCGACTAGCACTTCCACCTACCATGGACAATGTTCAGGATTTCTTTCATGTATCCCTCTTAAGGAAGTACATACCGGACCCTTCACATGTACTCTCTTATGAGGTGGTACAATTGGAAGAGGATCATTCGTATGAGGAGAACCCGGTGAAGATATTAGATCATAGAGAAAACGTTCAACGAAATAGGAAAATTCCCCTCGTCAAGGTGTTGTGGAGAAACCACAAGTTTGAAGACGCGACAAGGGAATCAAAGGAAATGATGAAGCTGAGTTACCCACATCTGTTTTAGTGTGGGAAAAGGAAAATTTCGAGGCAAAATTTCTTAAGGGGGGAATATTGTAACGACCCAAAGTTTCATTAATGGAAATCCCTCTTGATCTAATTAAATGTCTCTTTATGTTTATATAAAATATCATCTTCTTTGGTTTTATTTTAAGAATTTTGATAGTTGCTGATATAGCCGTTGAACAGTGATCAAATGATTAGTATAAATATAGGGCTTTAACAAATCCAAATTCACTCAGACAAAGGAAGAGATGGCATCATGCAGTAGAATTTCCCCATACAAAGCCCATTTGTCGGAGCTCAGAAAAGAGGTGGCATCCTCAGCCTTCACTATTGACCAAGCCCATGCTGAGCTTCATCATGTCATGCTTGAACGGGACTGTCTACATGAAAAGTGGAAGTTGATAGATATTACCAATCAAGCGATGTTATCCGAGCCACCCCAAGATTCTGTCACCATCGCACACCTTACCCTTAGGTCTTATGCGGCTGTTTTAAGGGGTTATGTAACAAATCGATAGTACTATGTTCATGTATATTTTTTTGTATATAATAATGTAAATACTTTCATGTCACTTTGGATACATTGTAAATATTTTTTAATGTAAAAAATAGTCTTTGTATCTATTATTTAATTAAGAATTCTATTTTATTAAATTCGGGGATTTTTTGAATTAAATAATATTTTAATAAAATATTATTTTTTCTTTATTAAATTAATTTTTATTAAATATAAACGATCTTATAATTTTATAAATGCAATTATAAATATTATTTAGTTTTGAAAGCCATTTCTGTCAAAACCTGTGAATTTTTTATAAATGTCAGTTTTATTTTTTAAGTGAAAATAAACATATTTAGAAAATTATTTATATAAAATAAATGTTATTTCTAGAATCAGGATGTCTAAATTATCCAATGGTGAATTTTTCATAATTTTATGAGACAATCAAATTTTTGGGTAAAAATTAAATATCGTTTGAATATATAATGTGTTTTATGACATCATAATGACCCAATAGTGATGTAATAAATTACTATAAGATTTTTGTTCAGCCAATGTATGTTTTACCCTTAAAATAATGTGATTTTGGGTTTGTTTGACTTAATTTTCAAAAAATTAATGGACCCCTGAAGGCTTATTAAACACCTTGTCTTTTTAAATTAATTTCAATGGGAGTGTGACTCACCTCCCCATAAGCAACCCTATTATTTTAAGAATTTCTGACTTTGGACTTATAAAATATTGTTTTCCTCTTCCCTTTTCCAAAAACCATGGGCAGAAACCATGGTCTGGTTTATGGTTTAGATTAATTTAATATAAGGTGTCCCGAACCTGAATAATAAAGAATTCCCTCACCTTTCCTATATAAACCCACCCAATCTCCCACTTCCTTCTCACTCAAATCCCTCGAAATTCATCCAACATCTGCCCTACTTTCTCTATAATACTCCAAAGGTTCCCCAAGCTCCCATGAAGCCTCTCTCAAGCCTTTTGATACACACTTCCACGTAAGGGTTTTTTCTTCCTTTCTCATTTTTATCAATTTTCATTAAGTTGTTTTTCCCTTTTAGATTCAATTTTGAATGTTGGGGTATGGTTTCTCACCTCCCTCATACTTCCCTCTTTATGTTTGAATGATTGGATACCCCTTTCTCTCTCATTAAATGCCTCCCATTTACACCCGTTACTATGCCGAAATTCTGAAAGGAACTTCTCTCTCCTCTTTTACATTCATGAAATACTTTTATATCATGAATGTAAATTCCATTACAATTGTTGGGAAATGATCTATATGACCTACTTACAGTCCATTACATTTAAATATGATGAGGATCCCATTTCTCTCTCATCAATCATTTTTATGAATTCTTATGTCACGTCATTACGCTGCCGAAATCGCACCGTTTTTCTAAGCCAATGCCATTGTGTAGTGGATATCATGCCCATTTCTCCATTAAGGGTATTCACCTTTATGAAAATTTACTTATTGATTATAAATTTTCATGTATGAATTACACCTTCCTTTATCGTGGAATAAATGATTATGTTTTATGAATCCATGTTTTATGATCCATGTGGCACACATATGCATTAAATGAAATGTTTTAGAAGGGTACACCCTTATAGCACTCTAATGCATTGGGTAAAGTATAGTATCATGATACGTCATGTGTAATGAGTGTTGACTCTTTCTAATTCAAGTGGAATGAGGGTTTACTCGTGCTTTATGTGCAATAAGGATTTACTCATTCTTTGTGTGCAATGAGCCTTGGCTCATGCTAATTCCATGTTAAGTGTTGTTGCAACATCTCCATGTTATGATTATCATGCTTTATCATGCCTTTATGTTCATGTTTCTCTTATGATCTATTGATATGCCTATTGTCTAACATGTATTTTACTCCTCATGTTATTCCATGTGTACTCCCTTACTGGGCTTTATAGCTCACCCTTTTCTTATGCATGTCCTCAGGTTATCCCATGCAATGCTAAGTACGAGGGAATGTAGTGGTCATGTAATGGATGTTTTCAATAAGGATGTTGTATTTAATGTTTTATGTTTTTATTTAATGATCCTAATCCACAAAGAAACTAAACCTATCGATATTATTTGTTCTATCAAGTGATGTTTTATGTAATAAATCATGTTTAAGTTTGTAATAAAAGCAGGGTTGTCATATGGGATGTGTAGGTCCATCCTAATATAAATTAAGGACGTTCCTATAAAGATTTTGGGGATAGGTTCTTTGAGAATTTTAACATAGTTTTTGATTATAGAAATATTTATAGAGTTCTTATACCTTTAGCATGGTGGCATGTCAATCATGTACTATGCAGTGATGTTCATTGAATTTTCTTTTCACCATGTATGGCGAGAGATGACAGAATGAGTGTGTAGTGCTTAGAGGATGGTTTATTCCATGCAATTTGGGTTCATGTAATCATATTTAGATTGGAATAATTATTATTTTTGATGAATCAGACGCTCATTTTCGTGGGAAACCTAAAGGACAGGTCATACAAGAGTTGGGTGGCAGTTTCGAGTGTCATTAGTTGGGTTAAATTATATAGTAGAACGTGAACCATAGAAGAGTTGTAGCTGGGATGTCAGGCTAAGGACATGAGTAGGCAACCATGGAGGGGTATTCAATGGTTTTCCTTCAGTTTGGGAAGCTATTACATACCAAGACTCATTGTGAGAGGCCTATAAAGGAGGTCTGGATATGAGGAAAGTTCAATAATCAGTACATCTTCTATAGGAAGACATCTTGGAGAGATGAATTTTAGTGATCAAGGTAGATGAAGGGTACAAAAATCGGTTTTGGATTGTCAATCGGTGAGGGAAACCAATGTTCACCTATATGTCAATGTCGTGGTAGATATAGTGAGACCTGTTAGTGGGGCCAGTAGTCGGTGGTTAGAGAAGCACCATTGGAAGGTCGCGCTTTTGGTAGTTTGGATTTACTCAAAGTGTATGTCGTGGAGCTGTCTAGTGCTAAGAATGTTAGTGAGATTATGAAAATTAGACGTATTTCATGAGTGTAGTCTTGTTACTTTTTGTTTTGATTTTCCATGCCCCATTGATGCATGAAAATTTAGGGTGGATGAGGTGTATCAGTTGTATATATGTCTTGACCAAATGATGGTTAATGGGATGACATTTCATCTGATGTGTTATATATATTTATGAGGTGTGAGGACCCCGACATTATGCTTGAAAATTTTAGGATACTTGGGGATTTAGGTTCTTGGCATCGTGGAATAGATGAGATGTATCACATGATTGATTTCAAAGGGATCTTGGAACTAATGCAGTGAAATAAATGATTGAGGTGTGAGGCAATGACGTTTTTTTGATAACATGTTGAAATTTAGGGACTCATAGGTGCAATGTGAGCCATTGATATAATGTGGGAACCGATGTGATGTGAGACATACGATCAAGGTCTGGTAGGACATGGGATCTCTAGATGAGTAGTTTGAGTTATAATGCATCATATGAGGATGTCGAGTCTGAGACATGGTCATTGGACCTTTGATTGCATTATGGTTTTTTTGGTATGTGATCAGGTTAGCTAACTGCTAAAGAGGGAAATCCCTTGGAGTTAATTGGGCTATAACCCATTAAACTGGGGTACTCCCAGTTTTTTAATTCGATGGGTAAGTTTGGTAACATGTCCATGTTTGGGTTATAGCTGAAGATGATATATGATCTGACTGGGATACTATAACATCCAGGGTTTTTGAATCTTTTTTAAAACCCCTCCACTGTTGAATGTTTCAATTATTTTCTATTCTATTTTATTTATCATTAATCATAAAAAAATTATTAGAGTTCTGATAGCTTTATATATTTTTTAAGATGAGTTTAGAGGTTTTGAATGTCTCTTTAGTGTTTTTTTATATTTTTTGGTGGATTCAAAGGTCTGAAGGCCTATTTTGGCATTGCAGGTTAGAGAAAAATGTTTAGGGTAAACTCTGTCACTACTTATAATTAACTGATTGGCCCCCTATATGAACTGAGAATAGTTATGAAAAACCATCATAGAGGTGGAACATTTCTATGTGGCCTCATATGTAGTAATTATAGTGGCACACCACACAGATTGTGGATGGTGAGAGAAAAAATGTGGTAGGCCTCATGGGTACTGCCACATAGGCAGTACCTTATCAATTTTCATTTATATTGAAATGGCTATATGTATTTGATTTTTCAATTTCATATATATTTTATTTGTGTATTTATTGAATTTTTTCAATTCAATCATTTTAAATTTATTTATTTTATTTATTGAATCCTTTATTTGTGATGAAAAATATATAGATCTATAAACATTGTGGTCGTGACAGTAACTCCCAAACCACAGAAGCCCAAACATGATGAATTATATTAATGCATTCGCATGATTACATGGAATGATGTACTGATGGTCTGATCAGTTCCACAGTCTTTGAAAATAGATTACATAACTTAATATTACATTACAAATGAAAACATAAAATGAAACATAGATAAATATTTTATAATACCATTATTCTCATAGCTTAACCCTTCATATCAATCCTAAAACACTTATTGGCATCCTGAGAAAATAAAATAAAATAAAGGGGTGATCTTAGATGCTCAGTATTGTAAAACAATACAGAAGAATCATTCGTAAATAAGAATAAAATTGTAAGGTGGGTATAATATTGAATCAAAATCCTTTTTAACATAATCATCAACATAATATTTCATGAATAAATCAAATAATTCCATTTAAACATTCACATGGATATTATACTACTAAAAAAATCACTAGTAATATCATTAAATAATGTCATAATTAGTGAAGGCATAATGTTGAACATCGTAACCATACCATCAAGGCCTCATACAACGAACATACTTAAGAGGGTATCATATTAGTTAAAAACCAATCAAGTTTTTTAATGATATCTACCAATTCATCATCAGGATTTCATTATCTAGTCCCCAACCAGTAGGGACTTCATTATTCCATCCCCAACCCTTCACATACTAATTACAATGAATTCCTCATATAGAAAGGGTGAAACATATCCACATTAACATTCTTATTAAATATAGTATATGAAATTTTAATAATTTAACCATAAATAATAAATGGTATCAATATAGCTACTCCATAGTCAAACATATAAAAAACGTTTAAACACAATATATAAGATGGAATCATAATAAATCATCCTCAACTAATAATACAATCAAACAAATCATGGTTACAGATATGAAAATAATATAATAAAATCATTAAAACATGTTGGGAGAAATATCCCTTTTCACTATGAAAATGATGTGCATTTATAAAAGAAAACATTTATTTTTCAAATAACATTATAATAATGTAAAGGAAACTTCAAAACATTACGGTTAAATGGTGGTGGAAAATCTACTCTTTTCATATAAGTTAAATAAAACACTCTTTAAATAATTTTTCAAAAAGGACATAAAGTACCTCATTTTTGAAAGTGATGGAAATATTTTTCAATTTATTTTAAAAGTAAAAAACAGTTTAAATTGAATTTAATAAAATGTTGACAATATTTTAAAATTAATTTTTATTAAATATGGATACAAATGATAAATGTGTCCCATCACATACATACATATAAAAAACCTCAGATAAAAACAAGATTACAAAATTAACCATTACAAAAAACATTAAATGAGTATTTATTCAAAACATTTGAATGATAACCATAATATGAAGAAATTTTTTTATTTTCCATTTTGATGAATATAAATTTTTATTTTGAATAATATTTTGAATATTGTAATAGAGAAAGGATTACTTCTTTAATCATTCAAAGCATCCCACACCACTTTGAACATTTAAATCATAACCAAAATATATTTCATTGAATTATTAAATACCATAATGATAATTGTATTTATGGTATGAAATATAGTATGTGGTTATATACACCACACAAAATAAATATGTGTTGTACACGGTTTACATCTCATGAAAATAAAAAATGAGATAAAAATTACCTTACAAATATCCCGTCATTAGAGTGAGGATAAATCATTGACATAATTAAATGAGACCAATATAAATCCACCCAATATATGTGGATATTAATTATAAAACAATTATGGGTCATTCACACATATTCATGGAAGAACATAACCAATGAAAAAGATGTTTAACTCAATTAATGGAAATAGAGTAATGATTTCCCTTACCTTTGGTCCGATATTCTTTGTACATGTCTGAAACTCCTATATATTGGTTTTAATCATATTTGTAACTTATAATATAATCATAATAATATTTATGATGTTGAAACACTAAAATTTTTATGAGATGGATTTTTTTATTTTAATATATGTCTTCTATTTTATGCAACATCAAGTTAATCCTTCACTACAAACAACACTATCTTAGCCTGTGATATATGGAATACTATTCTTGGATTGTGTTGCACAAAATTTCAAGTTCATTTAATATAATTAATTTCATGATATTATGAGTATAAGTGAACTACCAAATATTATATTCATACCTTATAACCAAGTCATTATAATGGTGGGTATGAATAGTATTAACTTTCTCCTGAAAATATATTTAAATGGAAAAAGTGAGTTTTTAAAATAATAAAATCACAAGTTAAGTATTTTATTAATGAAATATATGTTTAAAATAATCATTATAATGATTAAAATTAAACTTATATGTTTTATTGACATTATATATAAAAAAATTAATTTTTTTGGCTAGAATATGTAATTTTTATAAAATATAGTTCTCCTGCATTTTGATGGAACAAACATTTTAAATCTAGTATTTGAAAAATTAATATATAAAATTTAATTTCATATTTATTTAATTAGGATATATAATTTTACCTTGGATGAATTTTTGATATTTTTCTGATAACATTCATGTTTGGAATAATAGTAAAAATACCCTAAATTTTAATTACATACAACATTTTTCATAAAAATAATTTATATGGTTACATAATATTATTGAATGTTTTTAAAGTATGAATATATTATATATTTTTCATCCAATATTATTTATTTCATTTGCATTAATATTAAATAGAATTCTGATGAAAAAACATTTCAATATTTTCCAATGTTATTACATTTTAAAAATATTTTCCATTCCAACAATGGGATATATTTTAAATAAATTATATCTACTTCTAGGATTTGAAATTGTAAAAAGTGATTCCATATTTGGAATCAGTGGGTAAAGATTTTGTAAAAATAATTCTATTATTTTTAGGCATTATGAATAGTAATTTATGTAATTTTTATAAAAATGATAAAAAGATATAGCATGTAATTAAAGGTAAATATAATATTATATAATTACAATAACCCATTTTATAATGAGATTTGATGAGTTATTTTCGACCTAAACCATCCTTGTGTCGAATGTCTGCCCTTTGGAAGCCACATGGATGGATGATGACATTTAATACATTTTATTGGAAATTTTTATTTGTGTTCCGCAAATTTTATTAAATAAATCATTTTTATTAATTTGATATATAGAACATAAATTCTATTATGAATACTCATTTGAAAGATAAAATTTTTTTATTCATCATGGTAGTTTATATGCAATTTTTTGGAAATAAATAATTACCATAGCAGTATATATATCGATGACAAATTCATAAAAACATTATTTTTTAAATGATAATAAACATTGAAATACAAGAATACATGACCAAATCTCATTTTTTGGGTATATCACGACCATAATCATCAAAGAGTCAATATATTGACCATTTGGGTCCATATATAAGAGATAATGATAGTAATATTATATTATTTAATGTGATGTTAAACTTTTCACATTCTTTTTTTAATATGTATAACATTTTGATGATGGATTTTCCAAATTATATATTAGACTAAAATTATTCATATGAAATATAATATATTTATCTTCATCATTGAATTTATTTTAAATTTTTAATTAAAAAACTTGTTTATTAAATAATTACACTATATTTATGTTGAAATTAATTAATTAATTGACATATTAAATTAATGTTATTAAATATATTAAAATTAATATATGTTGAAATAATTACTAAATAAAATTAATTTTATAGATTAAAATGGCCCCATTAAGATATTATAAAATATATTTTTTGAGGATAAAATCTTATCTAGATATTTTTTTTAAACATAGAATTAAATATTGTCAAAATTGACAATAATATTGTTTTTTCAAAATAATATTTTATTTAATTATTAAAAAACATAAAACATTTTTAAAAATATATAATAAATATTATCTGGTCTAAAATATTATAAATAAACTATTTATTATTTAATTTACATAAATTAAGATAATATATCACAGTTTTTATGTTAAAATATTTGTTACCCTTATTAAAATGAAATAGAATAACTAAGTGATAAATTGAAATATTAATTTTTAAATAGATTGAAAAACCTATATAAAATTTATTTGTTAATGATATTAAAACCTTATCTAATATCATATTCAAAATTAATATATTTGTTATGTTTTTGAAAATGGTTTTATTTTATTATAAATTAATACTTCTGAATGTACCAAAAGTGTCCCTAACCTTAATTATAAAAGGGATCCTCCGTACGAACCTATTAGCATCACATCGAGCCTTCAATATCGGCCTTCCAATGCCCATTTTATTTCTCAACTTCCATAGTTACATTTTATATGTTTGAGTTATCTCAAAATACTAACTCTAGTTCCATTAAGTGGAGATTTAGAGGGAGCACGTCAGAGAAGAGGTAATCTTCAATAACGATTCATTCAAATTATTTATTCTTATACTACCCCTTCATGAATTTTTCCTTCGTAAAATAATAAATATAGTATAAATTATATTCTGAGATGTTATTATGGTTATGGAACAACCATATTCCCCCTTTTATTCATCCGACAAAAAATGAAATCAGCACACGTGTGTAAAGTACGACTTAGCATCTCCACGTCATGGTGTAATATATTTTTCACCAGAAATAACAAAGATAGATATAATGATGGAAATAACATCTATATATTATTATTATAAATTATATTTATTTTTTGAAAAAATACAATCCACTTCAACACCATTTCAAAATTATAGGAATGTTATCATTGATCGTGCATACGTACAACCTACAGTTTGAATGATGTGATGTGATTTATTCTATGTGATCTTCGTTAAAGAAAGATTATTTAAAATAATTTAATTAATAAATAATATATATATTATAATAACTTCATTGTATAAATTATAAAACTATAACCTATGAAAAAAACTTATCTGACAAAACATGAGTAAAAAATAAAGAAGTTAATACCCGATGGATGAGTATTAATGTTAATAACAAAAAATGATAATATTATCATATATGAAGACAATTATTCTATAATTATTAAATGATATAATTTAAATCATAATACAGGTGGTTCATATACATACAAAGGATTTAAGACCCGTGGAAAGGGATAATTTTTCAATCTCATTATTATTCAATATTGATTATATGTAATTATTTACTAGGGTATATTTATCATACATGCCCATGTTTCCTAAATATATATTCCACAAATATTCTTTCTACCCTAATAATAAAATTAATGTCAATTTAACGAAATAAGTGATTTTTTTTAAATGGTATGAAAGGAATATTGTTTTCTTTTTTCGATATGAGGTGATTTTTTTCTTATCCGACAGAAGTACGAGAAGAACGATTTCCTTTAACATATACCAAATGAATTTATTTTTAGGAATTCACAATGAATTATTTACATGATTTTCTCGTAAAATTTTTCAAGGTTATTTTCTAATTAATTATTTTATTTTAAAATTTCATGATGCATTAGGAAACAAAAACATATTTTAAGAATAAAGGATATTTTTCTCAAAAATTAATTGAATGTGTTTTTATCCAAAAAAATATTCTATCTAAGATTAAGTATATTTTTCAAGTTTAATATCCGTATTATTATTATGGTTTATTATATTTATTATAGAATTATATTTATTAAATCTATTTGTGTTACATGGATTATGTTAAGATGGATTGATGTTGAAGAAAACAATTTTATTCCCTGGATTATGTTATGATGAATGACTTATGTTTTGTGGAACACATATGTATAGTTTTCAATATGTGAAGGGTGGGACCTATATATCCTTCCAATTCATTATTTTAATATTTATATCTCATGAGACAGTCATCAATGGAACAACATATAACTCCATATCAGTAATACATAGCTAGAAATTCTAGTAAATCTATTACATTAATATAGTGCTACAACATCATGTAAACCCGGTTCCTAAATGGAATTGTCCACTATGATATTTTTTCCAATGAACCTTGGCAAATATGTATATTATTTTCTATTATTAATTGTCTTCCAAAATTACATATTTTATTTCATTGGAATTTTCTCATGTATCTTCTTCCTTTATAATTTATGATACATAAAATTCTAAGATTTATTTCATGTCCCATGATTTTGATATCTGTTATACATGGTATGATTTTAAAAAGTTAAGTTCAAGTATTTTCATTTGTATGTTTATGTTTTGTTTTATATTTTACATTTTTACCTGTACTGAGCATTTTATCTCACCCCTTATTAAATTTCCATTCCCCATGATATAAATAAGGGTTTTATGTAAGATGTTTCAAAAGGGGGTTCTAGGTTTGAAGGAAAATACATGACATAATATATATATTTTATAAACCATATTTTAGTGTTTCCTAGTTTCCAAATACACCGAAAAAATATGGTATTTGGTTGTCTATTTGTGTCATGTATTACATATTCCACAAAAGTGATATAATGTACATATATATAATGATTTTTTCCATTTGAGATAGTATCTGGATGAAGGATTAGTTATCCTTAAAAAATGATTTGAAAACATTAGTGAGATCCTTGGAGATATTTCTAAAGATATTTCTAGTAATGTACTAAATATATTTCTAATTATATGTTCCAATCAAAGTGTCTTTGTGATAATCATGCATAACATTGGATTGATCCTTTGATATCCTAGATTATAATATTATAATAATTTTACCCTACTTATGTGTTTTTATTCTCTGATATGCATTTCATATACATTGCATTCTTGTGATAGTCAATAACCAAATCTAGAAGACATGGGAATTATATGACCTATGTTGAAATATGATGACGAGTATTAGTAAGGTGGTATTTGTATTGGTTATACATATGGGGATAAAGATACTACAAAAAAATGGGAAAGGAGTGAGATGATCTAACAATTTCATTTTTCATAAACATAAGAAGCATGATTATAATAAGGTTGATGAACCTTTAGACTATATTCATTTATTTGGAAATACTATGATAATGGATCCTAATAAATGTTTATAAATAAAAGTTGATGATTGAGGTGAATATTATTCAGAATTCGATGATTAAATTATACAAATCATGAAATATCTAATTTTTTTAGTATATGTTTATCATTTAAGATTAGAAAGGGAATGTTGAATTGTTATAAGGACCTAGAAATTTAATTTAAGGGTAAGGTGATCTATTTGGAGAACACATGATTAATGGATATATAACCATTAAAATTTCAATTATGTTATGATATTGATGTTTGGATATAGATATGATGGATATGAATATGTGAATTGGATGATACTAGTTTCTTGCAAACAAATTATTGATTTTTTTCAAGAGGGTTATGATATTATGGATGAAGGATTCATCTTTTTGGGAATTAAGTAATATATCTAGTATGATTTAGAAAAATGAAACATGCATGTTTTAAATAAGGATATATTGTAATTCATGTTATTTACATGAATAATGAGAATACATTATAAAGTAGTTCACATGTTTGTAATGTGACCAACAATTGATAACATATGATATATATGAGATAAATGTTAAGTCAAGATACTGCACCTATTTTTAAATATTTTTATATTAATCTTCAATAAGGATATCCATCTTATTAAATTATATAATATCCAAGTTAAACATCAGATGATGTTTGATATAATAAAGTATTACCTATCCAGATGTTGACTTATGCATATTTGATAAATTGTGATAATAATATTATTCTGGTAATGATAGATGGAATGACCTATCATTCTATTTAGGGACCACATGATCTGCTCACACTTAAGAATGAAAAATTCAACTTCATTTCCATTATTAAGAAATGATGTGGAAATTCTTCAAGGCACGACTATAACTTCCCGGTTCCAGAAGCCACCAAGAATGGCCCCGTACCCAGTTGGTCACATGGAATCAAGTTCATTTCCCTAAATTACAGAGGCTACCAACTAGCAGCGAGGGTCTTGGGTCTGATAGTGGGGAAACTATGCCATCATTGACAGAGTACACAGTGGAAGTAAACAAAGCATACAATAGCGGAAGATGTAATATGAAATGATGCATGATACATATCTAGGAAACCATCCAAACAGGTCACAATGCTGGAAATACAAACAGTACCAAAATAAGTACAAAACAAAATATAAATAGCTCCATAGCATCGCAAGCCTAAGCTTGTTCCCATGCTCTCCTTCTCCAAAGAAATCACGTACCGGAAGTCGAAGGGCAGTTTCCCTTCTCTATACCTGCAACAACATAGTCTGTTTTGGGCAAAAAGCATGGCCCAAACAGGGTGTGAGACTAAATGTCAGTTTCCAACCACCCGAAGATCTGTGCCTAACATTCAGTGAGTATATGGCAGGTAATAGTACAGTAAGCAGTAAAAAGTAACCAGTAAACTGTAAGCAGTAAATAGGATGATATACAAAAGTGATCAATCCACAAAACAACAAGAACCATGGAAGCAAAAAACCAACCACAATAGGGACCCCTCTAGGAAGTACTCGCAGCCAAACCCTCTCATCCTATCTTAGAAGTAACAACAACCCTTTGGGAATTTCACTCAGCCTAACCCCTCTGGTGTGGTCATATAAAATTATAAGACTCTATGGGGAAGCTCGCTCAGTCAATTACCCTTATAGTCTAGGGTAGTCAGGGACTCTCTGAGGAAGATCACACAGTCTAACCCTCTTATTGCCCCAAGGTCTAGGCACTCTCTGAGGATCTCACTCTGTCAATCCTCCTATAGTCTCGGGCCTATCAAAGAATATCTGGGGAAGCTCGGTCGGTCAATTCCTCCTTTATCCTAGAATGGATTAAAAAAATCAAACAAGTAAACATTCTCTAAGGAAGCTCACTCGGTCTACCCTCCTGTAGTCTATAATATCCAAGACTCTCTGGGAAGCTCACTTGGTCTATCCCCTATAGTATATAATGTCCAAGAATCTCTGAGGATGCTCACTCGGTCTATCCTCGTATAGCCTATAATATCCAAGACACCCTGGGAAGCTCAATCAGTATATCCTTTATAGTATACAGCACCAAGTTATTATGGTACCGTGACAGTCAGTGCCTAATAATGCTATAAGGACAATGTAAACCTATAGATCTACTTGGATAACCAGTCTACAGCATAAATAGCATGTCAAGAATGTCACTCCATCTTATGGTCACAGGGAATGGAAAACAGGTATAGCGACCAAAGGCTAACAAGACCCCAAGGTCATAAACAGAACAAGGCATGGGAAAAACATCCAATCACAACAATTATCCTCAAACATGATCAACTTACCTCTACACAAGAATACATTCAAGGTAGGAATACAATAGGGAAAAAACGGTAAACATGGAATACCCCGTTCACGGGTATTGGTGGAACTTGCACATAAAACTCAGAGGCATTGAAAGGTAAGTCACAAACCACCTACCTTGATACAAGGAGATCAATATAATTGAACCATGAGGCTTGATTCTCCCTAGAACTCCGTAGATCTATGAAAACACACAAAAGGTTCATCCCACGATATCTTGAGAAAGATGGAAAATCATGGAATGAAACTCAAGAAGAAGGAAGAGATCACCGCTGTGGTTCCAACGAAATCGATGGAGGTCGATTCGAAAAAAACATAGGCTCGGGGGCTTGGAGGATGTTCGTAGCCATACGAGATGCTCTTGGTCGATGAACCAGGAAAAGAAGGCAATTGTGTTGATTATGCGTGACCCCGGTCCATTTAATGAAAAAAATAAAGTACACGTAGTGTACTTCTGTAGTACAGGGCGTGTACTAGGCCTTTCCGTAGTACACTTTATGCGGCCTCTAAATCGCCCCTACACACCGTGTGTGTGCCCCGGACACAGCCAGTACACGGCCTTGCACGACATAAAAGTACACGGCATGTACTTATAAAGTACACGGTGTGTAATTTGAAAATTTCCAGATTTTCCTCTTTTTCACAAAAACGACCATAAAAGGAATAACATAACTGAAATGAAGATCCGGGTTCTTACAAACTTCCCACCTTAATGAAATTCGTCCCTGAATTTCCCTAGCGAGGCGTATAAGAAGAAACCCTGAACAGCTCTGGCCACTGTGATCATACATCGGCCTCCCTCTCCTAGGTATCGTTCTGTACTCACCCGTGCGGCCATAGCACCCATACCAGAGGAACAAACCCGCCACGGAGAACCGTCGTACTACGATCGACAGTCCAGATAGAATGCTCATCAAATAACACATCTGTTTTGAGCTCAACCTCCTTGGGTTGAAAGACATGAGACGGGTCTAAAAAGTAATGTCGGAGATGAGAAATTTGGATGACGTCGTGCATATCCTGATTCCTCTGAGATAACTACAACTGATAGGAAACCGTCCCAACTCTCTCCACCACCTCAAATGGCCCGACGTACCATGGTGAAAGCTTACCCTGTCTCTGAATACTCTTGTGTCCCATCCTCGGTGCGACACGCAAGAAAACATGATCCCCGACCTCGAACTCTAGAAGTCGTCACTGCATATCAGTATAAAACTTCTGTCGAGGCTGTGCTGTAACCATCTTCTTCCGGATCAACTCAATCTTCTCTGAGGTCTCTTAAACAAGACGATGTCCCAGAAAAGCTGTTTCTCCTGCCTCCAGCCAGCATAAAGGTGATCGGCATGGCCTACAATACATGGCCTCGTATGGTGCCATCTTAATAGTCTCCAAAAAACTATTTTTATGGGAAAACTCTACTCGAGGAATATTCTTCTCCCAAGAACCTCTGATGTCTAGAATGCATGCTCGGAGCATATCCTCAAGCACCTGTATCATACGCTCTGAATTGCCATCTGTCTGGGGATGGTATGATGTACTCAAAAGTACTTGTGTACCCAAAGTCTTCTAAAGCCCCTGCCATAACCGATAAGTAAAACATGTATCCCTGTCTAAAACAATGGAGTGTGGAACTCCATGGATTTATATAATCTCTCAGATGTATGACCACCCCAGCTCATCAACACAGAAGGTCTCCTTGATCAGCAAGATGTGAGAAATCTTCCTTAGCCTATCGACGACAACCCAAACATCTTCACTCCGTAGAGGTGACCTTGGTAATCCAGTCACTAAGTCCATCGCGACATCATTCCACTTCCACTAGAGAATGGGTAACTACTGGAAAGGACTTGATGGTCATTGATGCTCCACTTTCACCTACTGACAAGTAGAACATCTAAAGACAAATCCAGCAACATCCCTCTTCAGACATAGCCACTAGTACAGGTGGAGTAGATCATGATACATCTTGTGTTGATTCAATAAAGATTTCTTTATGACTTTTCCATTCCTTATTATATTGAAAATCACAAACACCTTATCCTAAATAAAATCAAATTTCACCATATATTTTAATTCTATAATGAAAATTTCCTTACCCAAGGAAATCTACCCTTACCTAGACTTCATTGTTCATATCACTATTTTTATTAAGTATAAAAAGCGGATTCATCTCTAAAACCTCAGAATTGTATAATACATAGATATGAAGCATTCTGTTTTGGCATCCGAATTCCTGTAATGAACTTTTATGAAGTTCTAATCTGAATTCCCTGTTACAAACATTTATGATGTTCAACTCTGAATTCTGATTACGAACTTGTATAAAGTTCTCATTATGAATTATCATTACGAATTCTGATGATGAATTCTAATTATGAATTCTCAATATGAATTCTGATGATGATTTCTGATTATGAAATCTCCTTACGAATTCTAATTGTGAATTCTGATTATGAATTATGGATACGAACTTGTATGAAGTTTGACTCTGAATTCATCTGATAAATAGAATCTGAATATAATTTTATTATAGACACAAAATTTATTTCTTGTTAGACTCTGATCATTTATTTTCATAGATTATGAATATTTTAGTTTGGTTATATAACCATATTTTTTCCTACACATGTTCTTTTATAAAATGATTTTCTGCCTTCAGTTATCAACAAACAGTTGTTTGAGTGACACATGTACAGGTTCCTCCAAAATTCAAGGAAGAATATAACCATTGGAGGAGGAAGCTGACCATTTGAGTTGTGCCAATATATAGGAGCTCATTTGAAAAGAGCGTATAGAACATCAGAACATCTTTGAAATTTGTGCATACATATTTGCTGATGTGATTTATAGAGAGAGAGGATCTTATAAAGTCTTATTCTTAGCGCAAAAAGTTTGAACAGCTTTTTCAAACTTGGTTTCATGCAGATTGTCATTGTGCGACTCTGATTGTTGTTGTGTACAATCAAGGGCTTCCGGGGATAGGAAGATAGAGGTTTCGACTACCTGATAATTTAGGGCTTACGGGGATAGAAAGACAGACTCCGATCTTTGTATCAAGTGCTTACCCTGGTGTGGGTAAGACAGACTTTCTTGAATGTAGAAATCAAGGTACCTCTTATCCAGGGTTGTTGGATACCCTTCTAATTGAGTTTAAAGAGTGATTGTTTGTTACTGATAGTGTTACTACTTTGTTTTCCACTGTTCATTTGTAATGTTAAGGTAAGTATAATTTTCTTATACTTTCTCATAATTGTACTCTGATTTAGATAGATTCTATTCAGTATAAGGTAGAATCATAGTTGGTGTAAAATTTTGTTATGTTTCATTTCTTGAATCACTTTTCCGGATTCATGGAAGATGTTAGAACATAGAGGTCTTGTGAATTATCTTGTTTAACCTTGTTAAACAGAACCACCTTAAAATGTTCCATACAAGTTTTTAAAAGTACAATTCACCCCCTCTTGTATTTGAGAATATCATGTTTACATATTCTATCCTACACTTGGTATTGTAAAGTATATCATACTCACATACCATCCCACAATTAGTATCAGTGTGGTTGGTTCAATCTAAATTAATCTCATGATTAGATTCAGAATACTTTCTTCTTCTATTAATTTTCGGAATTGAATATTTAGATTCATATTTCTGGATTCATACTTTTCCATAATTTGTTTTTCAGAGTCTCATAGTTCAGATTCATCCTTTCTTAATGATATTTTTTTCATGCTTAGGATATTTACCCTTATTTAAAAACTCATACTACTAACAAGTTTGTGTGCCAAAGACTATCTTAAGGGTGACAGGTTTAATTGTTGGTTATATTGATAAACTAAATCCTACGAGACCTCCTATTTTTTGATGGAAATGATTATGTGTAGTATAGAGATAGGATGAAGACGTTTGTTATCAATACTGGAGTTGATAACTACTTAATGCTAACTGGAGATTATATGATTCCGGATAAGTAATTGAGAAATTTTACGAATCAATAGAAATCAAAATATCAGTCAAACTCTAGAGTCATAAATACATTGTTATGTTCCATGACTAGAAATATCTATAGTCAAATTTCTTCATGTGAAGCTGCAAACAGTATTTGGAAGAAACTTAAAGTTATACATTTTGGTACATCCAATGTCATATAGACTAGAAGATCTATGTTGAGAGAAGAATACCATATCATTAACTTCCTTATGGAGAACCTATAAGCAAAGTTTAGCAACGGTTTATGACTGTCATGAATAACTTACAATCTATGGGAGTAAAAGGATTGGATGATGGGTTTATTTTAGATAATATCATAGATATCATGACAAATGAATGGGAGTGCGAAAGAATAACCATTTATGAGAATATGAATATCACTCAGATTTCCTTTGATGAATTGTTTGGAATTATTCTTCAGCATGAAACCAGAATGAAGAGAGATGCTGAAAATTACAAGAAGAAGGATGGGAATGGAGGAGTTTATTTTACAACCGCTTCTAAACATATGAAAGCCAAGAACCCAAAAAGAGTAACAAGATCAAAGACAAAGAAATTCATTATTCAGTCAGAATCTAGTGACAATAAAAAGTATGAGAATGAATTAGATAAACTTTCTCAGAGAATGAACAAGATTGTAGCTCAATGAAACCATCCGAGTATGTATAAGAAGAAAGAGTACAGAGACAAGAAAGATGGAGAAGTTACTTGTTATGAATGTAAAGGAATAGGTCATATTAGACCTGATTGTCCCTTGTTTAAAAAGAAGTAATAGACGGAAATGAATTTAGAAAGGAACAAGAAGAAATTATATCGATCAAAGCACAAGAAAATTCTTAAAGATAATTATATTTGGAGTGTTAGATATGGAGATTATTCAGATAGTGAATCTTCTTGAATATGATTCATCATCACAGAATAATATGGGATTCATTACTACTACTTTATTCACCAATACATGTCATATGGGCAAGGTACACCCTACCGAGGATTTTACAAATTTATCTCTTGATAATAATTACTATTCTGAAAATAGTACTTCTAATGAAGATACCTCATCCTCATAAAATGAATAATTACCTTAACATGAAGAAGTTTATAGATTTTCCTAGTTAGTTGAAGCAAGAAATTATAAAATTTCTATGAAATTAAACAAGGAAAATACTAGTGAAGGAACTCTTACAAAAGAGATTTCAAATCATTCTAGAAATATTAGAGATAATGAAGATATTTTATAAAAACTTTCTAAAGATGTTGAGAAAGAAAATTCTAACAAATAAGAACATTCTAAAGATCTTTATAATGATATTTTATAAATAAATGTTTTTGAGGAAAAATATAACTCTAAGGAAATAATTCTTGGGGATAAGAATTTAGTCATCAGACTGAAATATAAAATATTTTCATTTAAGAAGATTCTTGGAAAATTTACCTCTAAGAAGGAAAATTTTGACAAGATGTACTCTCAAATTAAACCTCAGTGAAACACTACTGGAGTAGGTTATTCTCACCAAAAACCGGTTATCAAAAAAAATTATTTTCTTTCTTCTAGAGCCCCTTTATGCAATAACAGTCAAAGTGGAGGGCATTGGAAGAAGAATTTCTCCTGAAATAGGGTTCAACCCCTTAGGGTTCATACAGATTATTTCTCTAAAAAAATGTGGATACCCAAAAAAATTTTATCTAATAATTCCGGATCCAAGAAATTTTGGATTCCAAAAGTATAATTTTTTACTTATTTTCATGAAAATAGGGGAATTACCAACACCAATACATTGTACATGGATAGTGGATGTTCCCGGTTTATGACTGGTAACATAAACAATTTTGAAGAGATTATCAAAATGAAAGGTGGAAAAGTAACTTTTTGAGATAATGCTCAAGGAGAAATTATTGGTATAGGTAACATTGTTCTTCATAGAAAATCATTTATTTCAAATGTTTTATTTGTTAAAGGTATTAATAACATACTCATTTGCAGAAGTCAATTATGTGATGAAGGATACATGGTGAATTTTATGAATGACAAGTTTTTAGTTCACAATTCCAAGGAAGATTTTATTTTTTCTGCCAACAGGCACGAGAATGTTTACACCCTAAACATTGAAGACCCTAGGAGCCAAGACTTTCCTTGCCTTAGTGAAATGGAATATCAATCTTGGTTATGGAATAGAAGGTTATGACATTGTAACCTTAGTATCCTATGAAAACATTCTATGAAAAGACTAGTTAAAGATCTACCAGAGATTAGATTTGATTCTTCAAAAGTCTGTGACCCTTTTCAATATAGAAAGCAACATAAATCATGTTTTAAATCTGTCAGTGAAATCTCAACTACTGATAAATTACAACTAGTGCATATGGATCTTTTTGGTCCAACACAAACTAGAAGCATTGTGGGAAAATATTATGTATTTGTCTTGGATGATGATTACACTAGATTTACATGGGTCTATTTTCTAGTAAAGAAATCCGATGATTTTTCGTATTTCAAATGTTTTAGAGGCCATGTTAAAAAGGAGAAAATCCTTCCATTGAATACTATTCATAGTGATCCTAGAGGAGAATTTCAAAATTCTTATTTTGAAACTTTTTTTTGTAGAAAATTTATTACTCACAACTTCTCAGCACCCAGAACACCTCAACAGAATGGTGTTGTTGAAAGATGAAATATTATTCTTCAAGAGATAACTAGAACCATGTTGAGTGAGTATTCTGTAGGTAGACATTTTTGGGCTGAAGCTATAAGTACTTCTTGTTATACTATAAATCGATTTCTGATTAGACATTTTCTTAATAAAACTCCATATGAGTTATAGAATGGTAGAAAATCTAGACTTTCCTGTATTATGGTTTTTGGTTGCAAGGTATTCATTCTGAATACTAAAGATAATATACATAAATTCACACCAAAATCTGATAAATGAGTTTTCTTACGATACTCCACAGCTTCTAAGGCATATATAGTTTTCCATAAAAATAGTTGCACTGTTGAAGAAACAGTACATGGTAAATTTGATGACATTGGTCCTTTTGTTTTTAAACAACCCCAATCTACATCCTCAGATGTTTTTTTGAAAAATGATTATAAACCTTTGATTGAAAAACCTTCTAATAAGGAAAATGCTCAAGAAGATACTTCTGAATCATTTACCCCAGAAGATATCCTACACTATGTTGATGAACAGGGTTTAAAAAATCCAAATTTGTTTTTTCTAAAGAATCATCCCAGTGATTGTATCATTGGTGATTTCAATCAGCCTGTAATGACTAGAAGTTCCTTAAGAAATTAAGTAGAACATCTAGCATTCCATTCCTAATTATAACCAAAAATCACTGATAAATCTTTAAGTGATTATGACTGGATTAAAGCCATGAAAGATGAGCAAAATGAATTCTAAAGGAATAAAGCTTGGACCATGGTTGAAAGACCTATGGAAACTATTATTGTTGAAGTAAAATGAGTTTTCAGAAATAAGTGTGATGAAAATGGAGTCATTATAAGAAATAAATATTGACTAGTTGCTAAAGGCTATAATCAACAAGAAGTAATAGACTATGAAGAAACCTATGCTCAAGTATCTAGACTTTAATCTATTCATATTTTACTTGCCTTTGTAGCGTTCTTCAATTTCAAAATTTTTCAAATGGATATGAAATGTTCTTTCCATAATGGTTATGTTCAAGAGGAAGTTTTTGTTGAAAAAACTTCTGGATTTGAAGATAAAAATCATCCTGATCATGTTTTTATACTTAAGAAATCTTTGTATGGACTTAAACAAGCCCCTCAAGCTTGGTATGATAGACTTACATGATTTTTTCTTAAAAATAACACTGATAAGGGAAATGAAGATCCAAAACTTTCTGTTAAAAAATATCAGAAAAATGTTTTGATTGTTCAAATTTTTGTTGATTACATTATATTTGGTTAAACTCAGCAATCATTAACCGATTCCTTTACAGATCTAATGAAATCTGTGTTTGAAATGAGTATGATGGGTGAGTTAACATTTCTCCTTCGTTTTCAAATTTCTCAAAAACCAGAAGGAATCTATATATCCCAACATAAGTATATAAAATATCTTCTTAAAAAGTATGGATATTACAACACTATTAGTATAAGTACTACCATTGGTACCTCAAAAACACTTGATCTTGATGAAGCTGGGAAACCAGTAGATCAAACAACCTTTAGAGTTATGATAGGAAGTCTACTTTTCTTAAAAGCTAGACGTCAAGACAAAATGTTTTCAGTATGCTTATGTGCAAGATATAAATCCAAACCTAAGGAATCTCATTTAAATCCAGTGAAGAGAATTTTTTTCTACTTAAAAGGAACCATGAATTTTGGACTATTTTATACTTATGGAAATGATTTTTTACTAAATAGTATTTCAGATGCTGAATTTGGTGGATGTAGAATGGATAGAAAGAGTACATCTATAACATGTCATTTATTAGGATATTCATTAGTTTTTTGGTCTTGAAAGAAGCAACAATCAGTAGCACTTTCGACTGCTAATGCCGAATATGTTGCAGCTGGACGTTGTTGTGCTCAAATGTTGTGGATGTAACACACACTCACAGACTATGGCTTGATTTTTACTAAGACTCAAATATTGTGCGATAACACAAGTTCCATTTCACTTAGTAAAAACCATGCACATCACTCTCATTCAGAGCACGTAGACATTAGGAATCACTGTTTTAGGGATCACAGCCAAAAAAGAGATACCATTCTTCAGTTTATCAGTACTCAAGATCAACATGCCGATGTTTTCACAAAATCATTACCCTCCGATAGATTTGAATATATTAAATTGAAGTTAGGGATGATAACCGTACAATAATATTCCATGATTAAATTTCTGTTAAACCAATATCCTTATAGTAGTAAACTCCTTTTCATAGGGGGAGTACATCTCTTATTGATGTTTTTCAATTTTTCTTACTGAAAAATTTGGTAGTTAGTTTTTCAATTTTTCATAATGAAAATTTTCGCAGTTAGTTTTTCAAATTTTCATAATGAAAATTTTCATAGTTAGTTTTTCAAATTTTCATAATGAAAATTTTGGTAGTTGTATTTTTTTCAAAAAATTTGTACTAGAAATTTTCATAATAGAAATCTTTGAAGTGGAAATTTTCATAATGGGAATTTTTTTACTCATAATGTTTTGTAATCAAGTGTTGGTAATCAATGTTTTTTCAATATAACTTTTCGATCATCGTTTTTTTGGACTGAGTTTTTCCAAGTGAGTTTTTGGTATTCAAATTTACTTCAAGAAGAATATCATATATTACAAATAATTTTCCTATCCAATCCGAAAGGTATGATTTCAATACAAAATTTCTCGTAATCACTTTTTCTTGATGATATTTTCTTTTTTATTTTTTCCGGATTCATTTCTCCATAAATCCGAATTTTTTCCTAAAACCTCAAATGTTCGGATTCAATATTTCCTTGTGGGTATTTTTTCAATCTTCAGATCATATCAGAGTGTTTTTCAACAGTTAGATTGGTTTTGGAAGATGTAAGGTCACTTCCATCTCCTTTATAAAAGAACCCGGAAGGGTTGTACCACATTGGTTTTCAAATATTTTGCGTCTAGAAGCTCAGCCACAATTCTTATGATTGTTCTAAATCTCTCAGAGTTCCTCCAGTCCAAATGTCTGTAGAAGTCTCTTCCCAAGAAATTTCTACCACAAAGCCAATCTCAAAATGGAATACTCGCATGGAATGGTTGGTGAATCCGAACATTTTCAAGTATGATTCTAGCATTTCTAAAATTATCAAGTTAAATGGATGGGAATATGTATATATATCTATGCCAGGTGATCAAGACATGGTGTATCTGGATTTATTCACAGTATTTTATGATTTAGTGTGCTTCTTTAAGTAAGATGAAATAGAAATTATTTCATTCATGTTTTATGGAAAAACCTACAAACTTTCTTATACCAAGGAAGCTAGCTTGGTGGGATTATCATATGAAGGGGAAGAAGATTTTTGTTCCCACAAACTCACAAATGTAAAAGGAAGTTTCGTTAAGGTGAAAGCCTTGCAATGTCTTGGAATTTCTATTGTCAAGACCGAAAAAATTGCCCATCTACCTACCAACAAACAGATCCTTCAGCTTTGGGTACAAGGATTTTTATTACCAGGAAAAGGTGAAAAAGATAACCTCAAGAAGAGTGAAATATATTTTTTAGATTTATTAGTAAATATAATGAAAATAAATTTGATTATTCATGTTCTAATTACAATTCAGAACGTCAAGAATGGTAATTTAAGAGCCCAAATTATCAGGTATTCCGTCTTACTTTCAAAGATTACTGTTCGGTGTCTTGAATCATTCAAGATTGAATTCATTTCTAAGTCTTGGAATTGAAAGATTATTCTTGTTAGTGATGAAACTTTGAAAAAAATTAATATGGGCTATTCTAAGGAGATAGTATAGTTTTACGATCTTCTAGAGGAAGAGGCAGAAGAAATTACGAAAGATGCAGAGGAGGATAAATCAATCATGAAACCTGTGAATAAAAGAAAATTGAAGGCAGTGGAAGCTGAAGGTGAAACTCCTAAAGCTAAGGAAGTCCAATCCGCACCTCCTAATCCGAGGAAACAAAAAACTTATCTGGATGAGGTGGTTGCAAAATGGAGGGAAGATAAGAAAAGAGGAAACAAAGGGACCCATAGTTCGGCTTGGACCAAGCTGAAGCTATGTCTTTAAGGGAGAAGACTGCTGAATACCTTGAGAATAATGAAAAAGAGAAGAAGATGAAGAAGAAAATGTCTGAGGATGATGTGGTGCAATCTCTTTTTAAAGCCACAGAAGTAGCTTTCGAAAATTTTCTAGTGCCAGAAACATTCCAAGTTGAGCCATTACCTTGGACTCTGGGGAAGAATTTATTCACTTTGGAAATATCTCAAAAGAAAGAAGTTGTTGAAGAATTGGAAGAAGAAAATGTTGTAGAATATGAAGAAGTAGTAGAAGAACAGAGTGGTGATATAGATGATGAGATTAATCAAGTGGAATAATATCAAGAAAAAGCAAATCTATCAGATAAATTATCACTCCGAACATCTGAGTCCGAGTCCTCGAAACATGTCACTCCTAGAAAGAAATAAGGGAAATATGGAAAGAAAGAAGAAGACCTGGAAGAAGAATAAGTTAATAAATTATCTGAGGAATAATGTTATGAAAACCACTTTATTAAGGAAGGAGAAGAAAATGAATAAATTGATGAAGATATAGTTGTTCAATTATCTGATAGCGAGCATAAATATCTTGATGAGAAATTCATAATGAAGATTGATAAGGTTAAGCAAGTGATTGTTGATACTCAATGAAAATATATAGTTAAGAGAATGGAAGTTGAAGGAACATAAAAAATGAATCTTTTTTAGCTTGATAACCCACCCTCACCAAGTAATGTCTCAGATTCAGATTCATCTTCACTTGGTCATGATTTTGTGGAGAAATCATTGAAGATGTTGGTCAGTTTCATTCCAACTTTTACAAGAATATATTTTAGATGTCAGATGCTCCAACACACTCTTAATCAAAAATCAGATGCAGTGTCTATAGTGATGGAAAAGTGTGTCAATATAGAATCATATTTCAAAACTTTTCTTATAGGCATCGAATCTCACAATAAGTCATGCATGAATATTGATAGTTGGTCAATGAAATCAATTCAAGAAATGAGTGAGCTTGAGGAATTTCAAGATGGAGTAAAGGAAGATTTTTTTATATAATATGGTAAGATCATGGTTCATACAACCAATTTTGATGATAAGATGACCCTAGAGAAAAATACTTGAAATCAACATGTTAATAATCTAAATGGGAAGTATAACTCTGTTGCTCAAAGATGGAAGGGAGAAAGAGATCTCCAGATTGATATCAAAGTGAAGCTTGTAAAGCAGGATGATGTTCTTAAGGCTCAGTCCGAGGGTCTGAAAGCTCAAGATGACAAGATTAAAGCCCTAGAAAAGAAATATGAGGAGGATCAAAAAGAGTTAAAGAAGATAAAAATAGTTCTGAATAAGCTAATACCCAAGGAAAAATAAGACAAATAAACCTAATCTAATCATTTGTGGTGATGCCTTTCCTTGTAAATTTTTTTTCAATCTTAATGAAAACTATGGTTTCTTGCTTTTTGTGTTATTTTGTACTAATATTTCAAGTACCAAATTGTTTTCAATTCCCTCAAACTCTTTTTGGAATCCAAAAAGGGGGAGAAGGAAAAATAATACATAAGAAGGGAAGTAAAAAGATTTATAATTATATATGATTTATCCCTAAGTTGTAGTTTATCTAAGGGGGAGTACTCATTAAGAATATTTCCATATTCATAATGAAAATACCATTCTGGAAATCTAGAATAGGTTCCATAGTGTTCCAAATCCTATGGGGGAGTTAGTCATTTTCACCATTATCCATGAACTAAGGGAGATAAACATTATTAAAAAGTCTAGAAAATATTATTCTAAGTCCTTATATTATTTTTTGGAAAGATGTTTGTGCTTTCCAAAAAGGGGGAGATTGTTCAGTCAATAATGTTATCCGTATGACGTTTCCATTCCTTCTTATTTTGAAAATCACAAACACCTTGTCTTAATGAAATATGATTTTACTCTATATTTTACTTCTATAAGTAAAATTTCTTTACCCAAATAAATCTACCCTTACCTAGACTTCATTGTTCATATCAATATTTTTCATAAGTTTAAAAATAGGATTCATATATAAAACCTTAGAATCGTATAATACTTAGATATGAAGCATTCTGTTTTGGGATTCGAATTCCTGTTACAAACTTTTATGAAGTTATTCTCCGAATACCCTGTTACTAACTTTTATGAAGTTCAACTATGAATTCTGATTACGAACTTGTATAAAGTTCTCAATATGAATTCTCATTATGAATTCCAATGATGAATTCTGATTACAAATTCTCATTACGAATTCTGATGACGAATTCTGATTACAAATTCTGATTACGAATTCTGATTACGAATTCTCATTAATAATTTTGATTGTGAATTCTGATTAGGAATTATGGATACGAACTTGTATGAAGTTAGACTCCGAATTCTTCTGATAAACAGAATCCTAATATCCTTGTATTATAGACTCCAAATTAATTTTTGGTTAGACATAAAACTTTTATTTGCATACATTCCTAATATTTCAGTATGGTAATGTAACCATATTTCTTCCTAAACTTGTTCTTTTATAAAACGATGTCAGGCCTTCCGTTATCAACTAACCGTTGTTTGAGTCACATGTGTACAGGTCCCTCTGAAATTCAAGGAATAAAATAACCGTTGGAGGAGGGAGCCGACTGTTGGAGCTGTACCTATAAATAATACCTCATTTGAAAAGGGTATATAGAACTTGAGAAAATCTTTGACATTTATGCTTGCATGCTATTCAAGTGATTTCTAAAGAGATATGATCTTATAAACTCTCAACCTTCATGCAGAATGTTTTAATGGCTTGTTCAAACTTTACTTCATGCAGATTAGATTCGTGCGCCTACGATTGTCGTTGTGTACAATTGAGGGCTTCTGGGGATAAGAAGATAGAGGTGCCGACTACCTGATAGTTAAGGGATTTCGGGGATAGAAATACAGAATCTGATATTTGTATCGAGGGTTTAACCTGGTGTGGGTAAGATAGAATTTCATGAAAGTATAAATCAAGGGACCTCTTATCCAGGGTTGTTGGATACCCTTCTTTTTGGGTCAAAAGAGATATTATTTGTTACTTGTAGTGTTACTACTTTGTTTTCCACTGTGAATTTGGATTGTTAAATAAAGTATAACTTTCTTATAATTTCTCATACTTCTACTCTGATTTAATTAGATTCTATATGCTTTAAGGGAGAATCATAGTTGGTGTAAAATTTGGTTATGTTTCACTTCCGGAATCACTTTTCCAGATTCAAGCAAGCTGTTAGACCATAGAGGTCTTGTGAAATATCTTGTTTAGCATTTATAAACATAACCACCTTTGAAGTCTCAAAAGGAATTTTTAAAAGTACAATTCACCACCCTCTTGTTTTTGAGTATATCATGTTTACATATTTGATGCTACATTTGGTATTATAGAGTATATCATACTCACATACCATCTCACATCTTGGTAATGCCAGGATGAACTGCCCAAACTGAAGAATGAAAATCCCACATCAGATCCTCGTGTATGTCTACTGGCACCAATACGTGTCCCTCGAAACGCAAGATCCCATCCTCTCCCATTGTCCATCCTAGAAGAGGGTCCTCTCATGACACACTCTCCCATAGGACTAGGCATTTTAATTCTGATAACTGCCTCATTTGTACCCGATCAAGAAGGGTAGAGGTAATAGCTATAGAAGAAAGAAAATTTTCCCCTGTCTGTCGGGAACCTCCAAGTGCATCTTAGAGAATAGATCTATAAGCTGCCACTCACTGCTGGCCTCCGGAAATCCCCGAATCTGAGTTATCCTACTCAAATGATCATCCAATTCGTTGCCCTTTCCCGACGTATAGGCGATCTCAAAATCGAATGAATGAAGATACTCAACCCACCTGCACTGTCTTAGATTCAGATCACACTGAGTAAAGATGCACTTGTGACTCCTGTGGTCGGTGAAAACCACAAAGTCTCTCACAGAGAAAAATGTCTCCAACAGCATGAGGCATGAACAATAGCTACCAACTCCAGATCGTGCATTGGGTAGTTTCTCCCGTGTGGCCTCAAGTACTGAGACCCGTACGCAACGACTCCATCTCCTTGCATAAGCACATCTCACAGTCTGACACCTGGGGAATCACAGTATATAGTATGGCTCTTGCTCGGCTCTCGCAAGACTAGTATCGGTGTTGACGTCAACCTCCCTTTCAAATCATTGAAGGCTGACTCATAGAAATCTAACAATAAGAACTTCACATATTTCTTGGTCAGACCTATCAGTGCTGCTTTAAGGCGTGAAAAGTCTTGTATGAAATGCATGTAGTATCTAGCCAGCCCTAGAAAATATTTCACCTCAATGACATTATTTAGCTTCTCCCAAGAAACTACAGCTCTCAATTTCTCTAGGTCCACCGTTACTCCTGCCTCACTGATAACCTGACCCAAGAAGTGAATCTGAACCATCCAAAAGTGTCATTTCGAGAGATTAGAATATAATTGATGCTCTCTCAGTGTACTTAGAATGATCTCAAGATGGGTAGCATGGTCATGTTGAGTGTGAGAGTACACCAAGATATCTTTAACGAAAACCACCGCGAAGGAATCCATGTTTGGATGGAACACTTGGTTCATCAGTGCCATGAAAATAGCTGACGAATTCGTGAGATTTAATGAAATGAATGTATACTCATATAGACCATATATGCTCCTGAAGGCTATAAGAGGTATATCTGATGGTATAACGGGAAACTGATGATAACCGGACCTCAGATAGATATTCGAGAACACTTGGTCTCCACGAAGCTGATAAAAGAGGTCATTGATCCTTGGAAAGGGATATCTGTTCTTGACCGTCAACTGGATCAGCATCTGATAATCCACGCAAAGCCTAAGGATGTCGTCTACCCTCTTCGCAAATTGGAGAGGATAACCCCAAAGAGAAGTACTGGGTCATATGAAACCCTTTGAAACTCCTCTAATTGCTTCTTGAGCTCCTGCAACTCAGGTGTAGCCATCATATAAGGAGGAATGGCCACCAGTGATACTCCTGGAACGAGCTCAACCAAGAAGTCTACCTCACACTCTGGAGGAAAAATTGAAAAATCCTCTAGAAAGATATCCTCGAAAAGATCCAACACTAGAGGAAAGTCTAACTGTGAAGTCCCCTGGCCAACCAGATAAATACTGGCAATCTAGGCTGTAACTCCCCCTAGCCCATGATGCTCTGGTCTAGCTCTACCCACCTGGAAATCCTACTCACCTCTATGAAGAAAATATCCGCCCTCTATTTATACAAAACTCACCCTACAGCGATAGAAATCAACAGCTTCCTGGAAGGGAACTAACTAGTCCATACCGAGAATGACATCATAACATGTCATCTCTAGGACATAGAGGTCCCATAAGAAGTGAAACCCTAAAATATCAAGAGGGAACTCTCTGCACTGACGTGCGCTATACGTCCTCATTCCCAATAGTGTATCAAGAGTCAACATGTCGGAAGACGTAAAGAGACAGAGCCCAAGGCTCTCCACAACAACAATAGAGATTAAGCTTTGTGAAGAACCAGTATCGAAAAGAGTTGTAGACAAAACTGAGGCTACTATGTTCATACCTCTAACTTTAGAAGGTTCGGGATCCTTCTCCAGATTGGTGTGCTCCACGACGAATGCATGGCCTGTACTGCGGCCCTGCACCCCTGGCTGACCACTGTGAGTTGATCCACTCTGCTATCACTGGTAACCTGGTTATTGACCACCATAGCTGCGAACTCCACCTCGACAAAATGGCCGGAAGAAATCCAGTTCCCAGACTGGTGAGAAATTGGTGATACATCTCCATTATGCACGGTCAAAGAATAACCCATACCACCGTTGTAGGTGACAAGATCAGACAAAATCGCCGAAGATGGCCCATATTGCCGCAAGATCAACACTCCATCGAGTCTCTCTGGCACTGAGGCCTAGTATTCCAACTCCTACCACACTGGTATCATACAACCTAGCATTTCGAAGATACATTATACATACTTCGACCTCCTCGAGCAGAATCTCTGCGGAGCTTCCTACTCTAAGTAAGTGGAACACCGCCTCTGGATGTAGAACCACTCTGGACCACTTCACCAGAATCTCACAGATTGCACTCAGTGATCAGTGCCAGGTTGACAATATAGGATATCGAAGTCAACCAAAGTATAATCACCTTGGAATGGATCTCCTGCCTAAGACTGTCCTCAAACATCTTAGCAAGGAACAAATCATCACCTGCTAGAATTGGCGTGAAGCACTGTATCTCAGTAAAAATAGATGATTACTCTGTAACAGAAAGAGTACCCGGCTCAAGACTCATAAACTCCTCGGCTCGATCGGCCCTTAAGGTCTTCGGGTAGAACTAATTGTAGAAGATGCACAGAATCTCATCCCATGTCATACTCTGAAGGATACCTGACAATGATATCACCTCCCACCACCTCTTGGTGGTGTCTTATAGCATATAAGTAAAAAACTTTACAATTTTCTCTAAAGGTATCTCCAGGTGATCAAAGATCGTCAGTGGGGCCTATAGCCATGACTCTATAGCCTAGGGTCCTCAATCCCCTGAGAATGTAGGAGGATGTTTCTTCTAGAAAACATGCGTCAACTCAACCATCAATGGGGCAGGAGGCGATGCTCCCAGAAAGGTCTGCATCATCCTCCTGAAGTCCTCCATAAACTATGAATCGGTGCCTACGACGGGTATAACTGCTAGTTCCAAGGCTGGCACTGCAGGAGTATCTATTGGAGCTCCTTGATCGGCTATATCCGGTGTTTGATCACCGTCTAGAATCTGACATACATCCGGAGGACGTCTCAGAGGGATAGCTCTGAATGACAAAAAGCACACCGTAGATCCGGATGATAAAAAATTGGGAACACAAGAGTACAAGACGAGAACAAGAGAGAGAAACATTCATGTTTTGAAAAACATGACTACATGACGTGTATATAAACTAAATGGCGTGTTCCTTTAATCCATTCACATGGGCGTGTATTTCGGCCACCTCTGGTCGTGTAACACCCCAGACTACACGCCGTGTAGTCCCCCCACACTGCGTGTACTTGAACTCTATTCCCCTACCTGAGTCCCTTTACACGACTAACCCACATGGTCCTCTTCACCATAGACTACACGAAGTGTTCACTAAGGACACAACATGTACTAGACAAGTCTCTGGCGACCTGTATTGTTAGTTACAAGGCCGGTTACATGGTTGACCCCTACCCGACGTGTTACGAAAAAACACGGCGTGTATAAGAGAAGAAAACACCGACCCGTGTAGTTCGTGACAATGTAGGGTACCTAGAACAAGGCTAAACGGCATGTTCTTGACAAACATAGCGTGTACTACACGTGCTTCCCTGACCCGTGTTGTTTGTGACCCGGACGAGTACACGACTCTCTACTACACGGCGTGTACCCGTCGTACACGGCGTGTTCATGAAGGCTTTTCACAACTCCTTGTTTTTGCTCACACAGTCAGTGACACAGTTTAAAAACTACATGGCGTGTAGTCATAAAGTACACGCCGTGTATTCTAGGATATTCTGGGAAGTTGCTCAGAAACTACACTAATGCCCAGAAAACACAAAAAAACAAACATAGAGGTGCCAAATTGTGATCCGTGAAGGCCCATACTCCCCGTGTATTCAAAGCTTGACATATCTTACATATCATATACAAGGGAAACAGGTCAATGGTCCAAAAAACTCTGATTCATGAGGGCCCATAACACATCAAGAATAAAAATTTGGTGTTCATTTAAGCAAGATACAGTATAACCAATTTCCCTATCAAACTACAGAGATTCTATGAATCATCTATCACAACATCATGAAATCGCTAATGCACCCTAGATGGCAAGGCAAGAATTCATGGAATGTGATTTCTAACAAGTGCCTATATGATTCTTGAGATGGAATACCCTCATCTCATCGAGTTGCGACAGAAATAGAACCGCAATGGCACAATAATAACAACACAAGGCATCTGAATCACTCTAGGTGAAATCATATCAATCATAAAATCTGAAAACTAGAAAACCGCTATAAACGATGTAGATTGGATTTTCCCTGTACACGGGTTAGCTACTCCTCGGCACAGCTTATTACCATGTACTGAATATGTCCTATCCCTGGCTAAAAGCTCCAAACAGTAAATAAAGTGAAAATAATTCCTCTGATACCACATTCTAAGGTCTCAGTTCTAGAAGCCACCAAGAGGCACCCTGTACCCGGTTGGTCGCGTGGCCTTAAGTGAATTTCCCCAAATGCCAGAGGCTGCTGACTAGCAGTGAGGGCCTTGCGTGTGATAGTGGGGAAACAATCCCCTCATTGGCAGAGTACACAGTGGAAGTAAACAAAGCATACAACAGTGGATGTTGTAAATATCCAACAACAATAAACAACAGAAGACTAAAAAAATAAACTACTAGAGCATATATGTATATATGAAATGATGCATGATACATATATAGGAATTCAGCCAAATAAGTCACAATGCTGGAAATACAAACCGTACCAAAACAAGTAAAAAAGAAATGATAAAAAGCTCCGCAGCATCGCAAGACTAAGATTTGTCCCATGCTCACCTGCTCAAAAGCAATCATGTAGCCGAAGTCGATGGATGTGTTCCCTTGTCTATACATGCAACAACATAGTTTTTTTGGGCACAAAATCATGGCCCAAACATGGTGTAAGACTAAATCCCAGTAAGAAATCATCCAATGATATGTGCCTAACAGTCAAGGAGTATATGGTAGGTAATAGTATAGTAAGCAGTATACAACATCCAGTAAACAGTAAGCAGTAAACATGATGATTTACAGCAGTGATCAATCCATAGAACAACAAGTAGGAGGGAAGAAAACTACTAACCACAACTGGAACCCCTCTGGGAAGTACTCACAGCCAGCCCCTCTATTCATATCCAAGAAGTACCAACAACCCTCTGGGTAGTGCACTGTGCCTAACACCTCTTGTTTGGTCATATGAAATTTTTAGACTCTCTTGTGAAACTTGCTCGGTCAATTCCCTTTATAGTCTAGGGTAATTAGGGAATCTCTGAGGAAGATCACGCGGTCTAAGACTCTTATAGACCCATGGTCTAGAAACTCTCTTAGGAGCTCACTCAGTCAACCCTCCTATAGTCTCAGGTCTATCACAGACACTCTGAGGAAGCTCGCTCGATCAATTCATCCTCTAGCATGGAATGGTTTAAGAAAATTTAAACAAGTAAAGACACTCTAAGGAAGCTCAATCGGTCTACCCACCTATATTCTATAATATCCAAGACTCTCTGGGAAGCTCACTCTGTCTATACCCTGTAGTATATAATGTCCAAGACTCTTTGAGGAAGATCACTCGGTCTATCCCCTATAGCCTATAATATCCAAGACTCTCTAGGAAGCTCACTCGGTCTATCCCATATAGTGTATAACACTAGTTTCTCACGGTCCCATGTCAGTTAGTGCATAATAATGATATAAGGCCAAAGTACACCCATAGAGATACTTGGCTAACTAGTCTACAACATAACAAGAATTCCAAGAATATCATTCCATAATTTGGTCACAGGGCATGGAAAACAGGTATAATGGCCAAAGGCTCACAAAACCCAAAGGTCGTAAACAGAACATGGAAAGGGAAAAACATCCAAGCACATCAATTATCCTAAAAATGTTCAAATTACCTCTACACAAGAATAAAATAAAGGAAGGAAGACAACATGGGCAAAATAGTAAACACACAATACCCCGTCCACCGGTATTCATAGAATTTTCACATAAAACTCTATGTCTTTGAAAGGTAAGGCACAAACCACCTACCTTGATGCATGTAGATCAATATACATGAACCACGAGGATTTATTCTCCTTATAACATCATAGATCTACGAAAATGAACAAAACGTTGAACCCACAATATCTTGAGAAAGAGTGAAAATCATGGAATGAACCAAAAGAAGAAGGAAGAGCTCACTACTGTGGTTCCAATGCAATCGACAACAGTCGATTTGGAAAATAGACAGAGGATCAGGGGCTCAAAGGATGTTTGCGGCCATAAGGGATGATATCAGTTGAAGAAACTGGAGAAGTAGACAATTCTGTCAATTAGGCATGACTCCTGTCCGTTTAATGAAAAAAAGAACGTACACGATGAGTACTTCTAGATTACACGACGTGTAGTAGGCCTTTTCGTACACCACTTTAAGTGTCCTCCACATCACCCCTACACACCGTGTGTGTGGCCCGGACACTGCCAGAACAAGTCCTTACGCAGCATCGAAATACACGGCATGTACTTATAATGTACACGACATGTACTTTGAAAATTTCCATATTTTCATCTTTTTCTAAAAAACAACCAAAAAAGAAAAAACATACCTAAAACGAAGATTCGGGTTCTTACAATGACCAATGGTGAGATTGTACCAAATCAAGTAAGTGTATCTTATCATTAATATTCATTAATATTTTGTAAATGGATCATGATGTAAAATGGTGTCTTATTATAATCACTTTTGATGATCTCAATGACCTATTTGATGTTTCTATAGATTATGGTTGTTTTTATTGTTAACATTCTCTTGATCAACCACTTTATTACGATCAGTGATATTTTATCAATATCTATGATAATTTACACATTTACTCTAATCCCAAATCAACACTTATGTTCTTCTATTTAGAGGTATTGTTGTTATTTACTTTTGGTAACTAATATTTTCTAACTTTTCGTTTTTAAAAGGATGTTTTAGTCTTTGTTTTTACAATGTGGGTTTCTTTGAAAGAAAAATTCAAGTATTAATCCATGTAAAACCCCAATTAATATTGAGGGAAAAATTAAATTTAACTTTTGTAGAATGTAACACCCAAATATTTTTATGAGAAATGATGTTTTTGAAAAAATTTGAGGCCTTATGTTTTATGCAACACCTATATAATCATGTGCTAAATGCAAAACTAGATTAGCTTGCGATATACCCAACACTATTCTCGGATTGTGTTATAAAAAATATGGATTTTTTTATATAATTATTTTCACAAAATCCCAATTATATGTGAAAAACTAAATATCATTATGTGACATTACAACCTAATCATTATAATTGTAGGTATGAACAATATTAACATTCTTCTAAACAACATTTTAAAAGAAAATAATTGAGTCCATAAAATAATATAATCACCCTTTAGAGATTTTATTAATGAAATATAAGTTTATGATATTCAAAATAATGTTTATGATTCATCTTATATGTTCTATTGACATGATATAAGAACAACTTCAATTTTTTTATAAAAGAAGTAAATGAAAAAATGTTGTTTTCCACCTTTTTATGTCACATCTATTTTAAATCTAGTTTGAGAAAATATTATATATTATATTTCAGTAAATAATTTTTTTTTGTAATCTAGATATAGAAATTTACTTTAGATGAGATATTTATATATTTCCAATAACATTAACGTTCTGATGAATAGTAAATATACAATAAATATTAATTAAAAATTCTTTTTTCAAAGAAATAATTGTTATGGTTACATTATATTATTGAATGGTTTTAATGTATAAAGAGAATATATTTTTGTTATTCAATATAATTTCTGTCAATTTTATGGATTTTATTTTGAATTTTGATGTAAACACATTTCAATCTTTTGCAATTTTTTAAATTTTAAAACCCATTTTTCATTCTGACAACAAGATTAATTTTATATTAATTACTACAAATAATGTATATTGAAATCATAAAAATTGATTCCATATTATTAATCAGTAGTTGCAAATTATGTAAATAGAATTATGTTATTTTTATTCCTTATGAATAGTAACGTCAATAGTTTTTATTCATATAGTAAAAAAATCAATAAAAAAATTATGGTAAATTTAATATTATAAAATTACCATAAAGGTTGTATTAATATAATTGAATGAGTTATTTATGACCTAAACCATACCTAGGTAGAAATTATACCCTTTGTAAGCCACTTGGATGAAATTTTGGAATTTAATATACTTTATTTAATGAAAAGTTAAATATTTCTTACTCAAATGTTAATAACTAAACAATTTTTAAAATAATTTAATAAAAAAGATAAATTATATTATGGTTACAAATTTGAAATTTTAAATGTTTTTATTTATGATAATATTTTATTTTTAATTTTTGGAAATAAATAATTAACTTTATGGTCTATATATTTATGATGCTGTAATAACTTAATTAATGAAAAATCTATAAACAATTTTTTATAAAAATGATAATAGAAATTAAAAAACACAAACACTTGACCAAAATTTATTGGAAAAGTATAAATCTTCCATAATCATTCAAGGGTCTAAAAATTGTCCATTTGGAGCCTTATTGAATTGATTATGATGATTATATTATTTTTTATAAAGTGATATTAAACTTGTCACACTGATGTTTTATTAAGTATAACATTATTAATGATAAATTTTCGAAAATATGTATTCAACTACAAGTGTTGTTCTCAAATATAGTATATATATCTCTATAAATGTATTTTAATTTTATTTTTTTTGCAACAAATAAGTGTATATAATAATTACACATTTTAGATATTTAAATTATTTTATTTATGGAAATAACAAATTAATGTTATTAAAAAATATATAAATAACTAAAACATTAAATAATAAAAATATCGACTGAATATCCTAGACTACAATTTAATAGGTATATAATAAAATATTTTGTTCTAGGATAACATCTTATCAAGATATTTTTAAGAATCCATGAATTTAATAACAACAAAATTGACACTATTGTTATTTCGTCAAAATAACGATTTATTAAATTATTTAAAAAAAAATAAGTCATTTTTAAAAATATATAATAAATATTATATATTATAAAATGTTAGAAATTATTTATTTATGATTTAATTGACATCGAATAAGTAAATATTTCATTGTTTTAATATTGAAATATATGATACCATAGTTAAAATGATATTGAATAACAAATTGATAAATTTAAATGATAAGGTTTAAATTAAAAAAACATGTATAATTTTATTAAAATTTATAATATTAAAACTATATCTCATCTCATATTTTAAATTAGGAAATTTTTGGAGGTTTTTGTATGTGGTTTTATTTTATTATAAATTAATAATTTAGGAGTTTTAAAAGTGTCCCTCACTTCAATTATAAAAGGGAACCTTCTTCCTATTCCTTTCACATAACATTGAGTAATCAAGATCAGTCATACCTTACCCATTTACCTGATCATCTTACCTAGTTACATTATATAGGTTCCAATATTCTCAAAAGTCCAACTCGTGTTCCTTTAAGTAGGTATAAAGGAAGAATATTGAAGAAGAGGTAATCTCCAATACTGATTAATTCAAATTAATTATTCTTCTACATCCTCTTAATGATTTATTTACATTATAACGTAATAAATCTAGTATGAATTATTTTTTTATATTTTATTATCATTATGAAAAATCATAATACACCTTCTATCTATCCTATGAAAAATGAAATCTCCACGAGTTCTTACATATGACTCACAATCTCTACATCGTTGTGTAATCTGTTTATCACCACTATCTTACATGGATCAATATAATTATATATGTAACAACTATATATGATTATTATACCATGATATGGATTCATGAAAAACATATACCATCCAATTCATTACCGTTTCACCTTTACAAGAATTATATCATCAGTTGTGCGTACATACGACTTACCACCTCTACGATTTGATGTAATTCATTATACATGATCTTAATTAAAGAATGATAAAATAAATTAATTTAATGAAAAAATATGATATATATTATACAAACATAATTATATAAATGATATACAAGAACATAAGAAGACAAACTTATCCAACAAAACATGCATAAGTAAATAAAGAAGTTAATAATCGATGGACGCCTAATAGTGTTACCAATAAGTAGATGATAATATGATCATATATGACGACTATGATTATGAAATAATCCAATGACAAAATTTAAATAATTATAATGGTTTTTCAAATACATTAAAATGATAGCACAAATATGGTGAAATATAATTTCAAAATCTCATTAATATCTAAGATGGATTATAAATAATTATTTACTAGGGAATATTTATCATTTATGTCTATATTTCCTAAATATTATTTCCAAAATCTTATTTCTTTTTTATACCAATTTTTAAATTCAATTTTATGGAATTGGTTAAATTTTATTAAATGGTATGAAGGAATTATTTTTTCCATTTTTCGATACGAGGTACTTTTTTACTATTCCATAAAAAGTATGAGAAGAATGTTTTATTTTATCATATACAACATTAATTGATTATTAAACTTTCATAATGAATAAGTTTACATGAATAATATCTTAAATGTTTATTATTTTATATTGGATGAAATTAATATCTTTAAAATTTTAATTGGACTTTATGAAATGAAATTTTTTTTAAAGATGAAAGGATGTTTTCCCCAAAAATTAATTTCAAGTGTCATATAAAAATTATTTTTCTATATAATATTAAGGATATTTTTCAAATATAATATACCTATTATTATTATAGTTGATTATCATTATAATATAATTATATTTCATAATTCCATTTTTTACATGGATTATTTTATGATGGAATGATTTTTTAGAAACCCATTTTATTCCTAGGGTTATGTTATGATGAATTATTTATGTTATTGTGGCACACATATGTTTTTTTTAATTATGTGATAAGTGGGACCTATATCTCCATCCAATACATTGGGTAAATATTTATGTCTGATGAGATAGATAATACTAGAATGAAATGTAAATCGGGTTCATTAATACAGGTTTTGAACGATAAATAAATCAGGATGAGTAATATAGTGTTGGAATGGAAGGTAAACTCAGTTCAATAATTAACATTGTTTACTATGAGGGTCCTAGAAATGATCCTTCAATGATATGGAAATTATTATTTATGTTTATCAGTTTTCAAAAACTCCATTTTTATGCCAATGCTATTTTCTCATGGATCTTGTCCCTTTAAGATTTATTCCTTATGAACTACCATAATAAATTTCACAACTCAAGAATTTTATATTTGTTATACATGGTACGATTTGTAGAATATATTTTCCTATTTTTACATTCCTATGTTTATGCTTTGATTGATATTTTTCATATGTACCCATACTAAGCATTTGAGATCAACATTTTTCATGTTTATTTTACCCTATATATAATGAATTTTATGATGTATAATGTGAAAAAATGTTTTTAATTATGATAGAAACCATTTGAGATGATTTGAATGCTTTATGAACCATTTGTTTCTATTTCCTGGTTTCCAAAGTCACTAAAGTAATATGGTATCTATCCATCTGTTTGTGTCATGTATTAAGTATTTCAAAAAACTAATGTAATGTACGTATACATCAATATTGGGATAATTATTATGAAATCATATATGATTTATTTATTACTTTTTATTACCTTTTCATTAGTAATTTCTAGGTTAATAAAACATTTTGGGTAATAATCGCATTGTTTATCGTACATATTTTGACTTGTTATTATTTATTATATTACATATATCATTATTTAAATATTTACATATTGTGAAACATGATTTATATATTACATATATTCATTAAAAATATATATATAATTGATAGATAAATGAAATGGAACACATCGTACATGGAGACAGTTAGTCGTGCGCACACATAAATATTGTTTCAAATTTTTTTCGTATTGAATGTTAGAATGTAAATGATATATCTATATATATTATTAAAATATCATTATAATGTTATAAATTTTATACGTATCTTTTTTTATAAATATTCTTGAATGGTTAATGTGGAAGATGAATCTCATCACATGGTGGAGAAGGCAAGCCATATGTATGCATGAGTGAAATTATCATTCCATAATGGTAAAAGGAAATGAATTGTGTTGAATATGAATTATACAGAAACTATATAGTGTAATATTTATTATTTAAAACCATTATATTCATATTTATATCCATTGAAATAATTTATAGATGAAAAATAATTTACACCACAGTGTGGAGATGATAAACAGTACATACACACACATAGTGATATTGTTTTTTGTAGGATGGTTAAAATAAGGAATATGGTTATAATATAACCATAAATAAAATTTTAGAATATGTTAGGTTTTGGATTTGTTACTTATGTAAGGAAATAATTTATGAAATGTAAGTAGTAAAATAAATGAACTTAGAAATAGTTGGTAAAAATAATTACCTCTTATTCAAGTTTCACCTTTTTATTTTTACAAAAAGAATCAATTGGTTAGATTTTTTCCCAATGTACGAACTATAATATAAAGCAAGGGAATTTTGGAGGTGAAATGGGCATGTTTTTTCTAAACAAAATAGATTTATATGTGTGATTAAAAGAGAAGGATATGTGTGTTTTTATAAGATAGGGGATGGGAAATTTTGGACACTCCAAAATATCCTCCTAATCTTATAGTGGATGCTTCAAAACATTACGGTGAAATGACAATGGAAAAAGCTGCCTATACCTTAGACCCTAAAAAGATTATGTACATTATTTTTCAAAAAAGCAATAGAATACCACGTTTTTTAAAACAATGAAAATATTCATTCCAAATAGTTTTTAAAATGTAAATAATGGGTAAAAATGACTTTATGCAGTTGTTGATAAGATTTTGAAATAATTTTTTATGAAACATGGACATGGATGCTGAATGTGGCCCAATAGATACTTACATACAAAAAACCTCAAATAATAGTGAGATTGAGAAATTAAACCTTATATAAAACGCTAGAATATTAATTTTTTAAAATAAAATGAACATAAAAATAGAAAAAAAATTTGTTATATAATAATTTTATATCCATAAAAATATTTGTGAAAAATAAAAAAAGGATTATTAACATGGAAAAAGATTTAATTCATTTACAATTAAAAGCATCCCACAACACCTTGATCATTTAAAGCATAATATCGATATCTTCAAATGAATCTTTGAATACCATAAATATAAATTTATTCATGGTATTAAATATGGTAGTGGATGTACAGACACCAGAAATAAGAAATAGGTGGGTTACATGGCTTATATCAAATGAAATTATAATTGAGATGTAATATCTATTACAAAGATTGCCTCATTAGAGTGAGGATAGACAAACGACATAATTATGTTTGAAAAATATAAATCCACATAATATAATTGGATATTAATTATGAAAAACCAATTTTAAATTAAAAACTATTCATGGAAGAACATAATCAATGAAAAATATGTTAAACTCAATGAATGGAAATTTAGTAAAGACTTCTCATAACTTAGGTCTAATATTCTCTATACATGTCCAAAACGCTTTTATAATGGTTTTAAACATTTTATTAACTTCTAAATGAATCATAATTATTCTTATTATATCATATATGAATCATTTATGAATTTATATTACCCATATAAATATTAATTTCAATGTTAAAGCAACATTTCGAGTAATAATAGTTTAGTTTATCATTTGTGTTTTGACTTTATTATATAATATTACATATATCGTGATTTACTTACTACTTGAATGTAAAACATGATTTATATATCATATATATTCATTATATATATAATATATATATGTGTTTGTGTGTGTGAAATGGAACACATTGTTTATAGAGACGATATGCTATACGTCCGCATGAATGTCGTTTCCATTTTTTAACATATTGAATGGAAGAAGGTAAATAATATATATATATATATTATTCTATTAAATTATTATGTCAAATATTTCATGCTTATTCATTATATATAATCTTATTAACATTCCTATATGGTTATCATGGATGATTAATCTCATCGTGTCGTGGAGATGGTAAGCCATACGTATGTAGGGGAATTAGTGTCATTCCATAATGGTAAAGGGTATTTAATTGGATGGAATATTAATTATCCATAAAAATTATATGTCATATTTAATAATTACATATTTTATATTCATATTTATACATTTCTAAATAAATTATAGATGAAAATCATTTTACATAATGGTGTGGAGTTGTTAAGTTGTATATACGCACACAGAGTGATATTGTTTTTTGTAGGATGGGTAAAAGAAAGAATATGGTTTTCCCATTAATAAACAACATCTCAGAATATATTATATTAAGTATATATTAATTTATTATGGAAAACAACATAGGAACAATTTATAAGAATAATATAACTTTAAAAGAAGTGATAAAACAATTACAACTTCTTTGAGTGTCTCCTTTTGATTTATACAAAAAGATTCAAGACGATGGATTTATGCCCAAATTATTGACTATAGGATTAATTGAGGGAAATTTGGAGGTGAAATTGGATGGTTTTGGCCAATCTAAATATATTTATATGTGTAAATAAAACAGAATTATATGTTCCCTTTTATAAAAGAGGGGAGAGCACTTTTGGAAAATCTAAAGCAATTAATTTATTATAAAATTTTTTCAATTTAAAATAGCTTAGAAGTAATTTATTTAAATTAAAAGGTTAATATGGGTTTTAAACCTCTAAATAATTTATATTTTGAAATGTTTTTGTCACAAAATTAACTATATCTTTTGGGTTTAACCCTAAGTTAAATATTTTAACTCTTACCATGTCTACATGTCATTTTTACACAAAAGTAGTAATATAGTTAATATAAAATGCCAAAAAAACACAAATTGGATCATTTATGAAATTTATAATTTTATCCATTTTATTATATAAAAAATTAAATTTTTAATAATTTTATATCATTTAATAATGTAGTACTTCATTTGATATCTCATTTATGTCAACTTTGATACTATTTAGTACAAGATTTTTTTAAAGACATAAAAACTTTATTCATTAGAAAAATATATATTAAATCATTTATAACATGTAAATATCATCCAAAACATTAGTGGATGGAATAAAATATTTCATATAATATTTACTTTAACATTATTAATGTCATTAATTTTTTTTCTATTCATAATAAAATAACAACATCATCATTGTGTCACCATTTTATTTAATTAATTATTTCGTAAAATTGTAACTAAATTACCATTATGTTGATAAAAAATTTCTATTTCTAAATACTATTTATAGTTGAACATAAAATTATATAACTCTATATTAGAAAAGATATAGTTTTTGAAATTTGAATTTTACATAGAAAACTCTTATTTGAATAAAATATAATAAATGGCTTAATCTAACAAAAGTGGCATAAAAAGTATCATATCTTAAAAATGTTGTTTATTTGGATCTAAAAAAATTTTCCAATGGAATTAGGATACATGATAGGGTTATTTTTTAATATTATAATATTATTTTACCTTTAATTACCATATTTACCTTTAACCATGGTAAATAAAATTTAAAAGTTATTATTCAAAAAGATTATTTTATTCCTATTAGGTGAAAATTATCATACTAATTACAACCATATATTTTTGTTTTTTGAAATTTAATTCAGAAATGTTGGGAAATTACATTTAATGCTAATCTCACAGGCGTGGCTATTAACAGGTAAAATAGATGTTCAAATGTTAAATATTTTTTAAATATATTTTTATTATAAAAATGATTCCAATGACCTAAATTGGGTTGATAAGTGTATTATTTATATATGTTAACAATAAAATGAATTAAATTTAAAATAATTTTTTAAATAAAAAATTCAATTTTTTAAAAAAATGCAGAAATTTTCACTATTCATAAAAAATTGAAACATTTCAGAAAAATTCCAAAAAATCACCCTATCTTAAATTTGATATTTTGAATTTAAAATTGTAGTTTGATATGATAAATAAAATTCATAAATTTCAAAATTTGGTTATAACGATACAAAACTTCTTTTCTTAAACAGCTTGTTTAGTATATCATAGTATCCTCAAACATGGTGTCACATACAAAATTTGTTATTGAAGAAACTAATTTTTATTAAATAGAGACACATATTAAAATATTAAGTTGTTATAGTGGTAAAAATAAACTATGTAATTGGAATGAAATGATAATCATGATTAAGGTGATGTTGATCAATTGGATGGGATTGGACAAGATTACGATGGTGATGTGATCACTGGTTGGGCGTCATGGATGTCAGATGGAGGTGGATATGATGTTAGGTTATGTAATGTTCCATGTTAATGGATATAAAGGCCATTGATTTTGACTAACATGGTCACAGGGGCATGAGGTTATGATGATAACGTTGCTTTGGTTTTTTAATATGGTGATTGTTGCACACTTGTGATGTACAATGAGCTGATTTGAGTCATGTGAAGACATATTGATTATATGATGAGGTTGTTAGGACAAATCATGTGGTTATAGTCCCCCATTAGAGTGTCTTAGGAATTCTATTGGGGTGGCTGCCGAAAAATTCACATAAAAGTTGAGGATCCTCCAAATGATATAGGTGAGGAAATGAGTTTGTGGCTGATGCTCATAGTATTGAAGTCAAGGGACTAGTTGATTTGGGAGAATGTATATATTTTTTTATTCGGAAATTGGACTGAGATCCAAAATTTACATTATTTTCAGGACATGTATTAGTGTGCCTCCGGATGTTGGGTCATGGGACAATGAATAGTTTGAGTAGGGGTCTAAGGGAATTATAACTTGTTTGGGCATGTCAATGGGACATTGGTGGTTTATATGAGACATGAGGTTTCTAAAGTAACCTAGTGTCATGTTTCTTTGACTTAGGTGGAACCTGTGGGATCACCTGATTTATGACACATCACCTGATATAGTGGTCCATTGGCCAAGGATCCTATCCAATTCAGATTTATGGGGCTGGTCGAAACCGGTGACAACTCCCTGGTTGCTGTGGAGAACTAGTGGGGATTAACTTTATTATAAATGATTATGCTGCTGTCCTTATTTAAGGAATTATAAAACATATTCTAAAATATTAATTTTAGGTATTCACCCTTTGGAAGTATCCTACCGAGACATGTTCTCACAACCAGTATAGTCCCATCAGGACATGTGTAGAGTTCATATATTTATTCTTAGATAATGGATTGGCATCCAAATCTAGTTTATAGTGTTGTTTTGCAATGGACGTTTGCAAGGACCTCGACGTCTTTACTTTTTTAGAGTCTAATTTTTATTTTAATTATTTCTATTTCAGTATGATTCATTGTATATATATATTGTATTTTGGCCAGACATGGAAAACCCTCGGCTATATACTGATACCATACAATATGATTGGATATGCAAGCGCTGATACATTTTGAGGTTTATATAAGTGGTATATTGGATTCATGCTTATGTTTATTTATTGTTGTTGAAATATTTAATTATACTTCCATATATTATTTTTATTGACTATAAATTCGCTATTCATGGGTGTTGTTTGAGTCTATCGAGTCATTTATTCTCCACTATATGTAATATATTATTACTCGGAAAAGCATTATATGATACCCAGAGGGTATGAACACTCCAATTTATACCTTTACACCATCTCCGCTAGTTGTAGGCCTTTGGAATTAGGGGAGGTTTGCCTTGGGCCAGTGGCTCCCAACCTAATAACATTTTTTATGTGGATTATTGGGTATGTGATGTTATAAATGACCACTACCATTATAAATTAAAATAAAATATTCCACACCCTGAACTATAATCTACATAAAAATTTTCAGTTTATAATTTTATTTTTGGAACCATGGTTGTTTTTTGATTATTATAGATTTTGGTTTGTGTTTTTTTCCCATCGCCAAATGGATACCTAGGGAGTTCACACAATTTGAGGTCATAGGTTTGAGGCTGAAAGTAGTATTGATGTTGGTGCAGTTTCCCAGTGTTTTCCAAAATTCTAGGCCTCAAAATTAAGATTTTGAGGTTAGAAACCAATGTTTTTTCACATAGGAGTGAATGGTATGTGAAATTATGATGAATATTTCCAAAATGAGGGACAAAAATTCATTGGAACATGGACTGCATACCATATTTCAGGAATGGTTTATGGACACGTACCTGTTAGTGGGAATGGTACACGGAGTACTGTGTATAATTGAAAAGGTTTTGCATCGATGGTACCTTGGGAAGGAATGTGGTACACGCAATCCTAATGGTTTGTGGGATTTCTGTGGTTCATGAAATAGGAACGTTATGTGACGGAGTCTAAGAGTACGCAGATGGAGTTCAATATATAGGGAAGATTGTCACACAATGAAAATTTGGGTAAATTGGATTAATGAAATTCCTGGAGTTATGTTCCTGTTTAAAGAGTAGTAATCCCCTTTATTTTGTGATGACATTGAAGATTAAAATGTTGGGAATAATTATGGTGAAGTCTAAAGTTTTTTGTGGAGTAAAATATGATATGTTGAGAGAATCATCCACATAATGAAAATAGTCTGTAGATAAGAGTCTTGTTTTCATAGGTAACTCTCACAGTACGTGATGGAGCATGGCAGTACATGGTGAAGGACAATACATGGAGGAGTGGAGCAGTTCATAGAGTAAGGCAGTACGTGAAGTAGGGAAATTCACAGAGGATCTGGAAGGATCATGGAAACAGATGCGGTACGTGGATGAGGTGGTATGTGCACCTTACCCAGAACATTGTACATGGAACACACAAGGAATCCTGAAAATTGAAAAAATCAGTTTTCAAAATCAATTTCTATAAAATATCAGTGTACGGGAAAATAAATAACATATGTGGGTGATTACATGACTTCAATTGAAAATCTATTTACTTTTGAGGATGTATGATTTATTGTTAAACCATTGAAGTGACCATCAAGTCGATATTCTGAGTGAAGATTCCTCCTACTCAGTAGCATGGGGGAGTAATTGAAAATGATCTGAGGGAAGCATTGTGTTATCCCTAATACCTTATAAATGTACTGTGACTAGGAAAGAGTGACTGTTCCCAAACTCTTGTAATCCCCAACAAGATAAGATTAGTGGTTTTTGGTATGTCTGACGCACTGTCGGTGTATTCTCCTTTGATGTAGCCCTTAGTTGTGAACCATGTAAAATAATCACATCATTCCTTTGAATGTGATTGATTATTTTTATCTCTTTCTCTTTAGACAAGTTTACCAGGTTCATACCAACATGGGGACAATATTAAAAAACATTAAAATAGTAATTTTACAAAAAATATTCACCCCTCCACACTCGGGTTGTTCTGGGGACCTTTGATTACCACATCATTAATAATCCCCAAATATTTTATTTATAAAAAAATTACCTCCACTAAACTTTTCTAGTCTATCCATTATTAGTTTATAACAATAATTCTCTCTCAATATTTCATTAATAAATTTCAATATGTTAATCATCCTCATTTATCTCATTGTATTCAAACAATTCCCATTATTAGTATTAAAATTTTCCCTATTGTTCTATATTCTATAATAACTAAAATAAAGACTATAACAAACTCAAAAAATATTATTTTAAACATCATATTATCTTATTCCAGCATCCACAACATCAATACCACCCATTTCACAAAATAATCCACCTCTTTTCCATATTAATAGTGCTGAATCAACTACAAAATTATATCATAGGACAACCCCGTTTCCAAACACATCGACATATATCAATGAAAACAATAACCACATCAAGAATAATAAAAATTTGTTTTAAAAATAATATCTATTTCTACAAAAATAACTACATTAATCATTCCTTTTCATCCTACATTTGTATTCATTCAACTATTTATGCACAAATAAGACATTATTAATTATATATTTTTATGCCTCAAGTTTAATTGTCATATTTTTATGAATTAACAAAAAATGGGTTTGATAGATTATATCCATAATGATTTATAATTATTATAAGTATATAATTATTAAATGATTATAATAATCACATTACCAATAACATGAAAATCATTTTATGTACACTTTAATTACATATTATAATCAAATTAATTTTATATAGTTTATTTTCATTATTATGTAATTTCTTACCATATAGCCACTACAAAAAAGATCATGATAATTCCAAATTCACAAATAATTAATAGAGGACTAAGATAAAAAATACCCCACAAAAGATGAGGATTTGAATATGTGACACATGAATAGATAAGATCATGTAATCAAATACTATGAAATTTGAATGGATCCACTACATGAAATAACCATGTATTTATCCATTATTAAAATAATAAAAATAAAACACAAAATATTAAATCTCATTTAATTAAGTCTAACTCATGGGATGGATAAAGTAGAATGTGTAAGAAAATATTGGATGGAAGAAGAAGGAATCATGGACAAGAAGAGATTCAACACATGAAGAATGTTGATTAGATCCATTTTGGTGTTACCAAGGATAATTAAAGAAGAATCTTAGTTTATTTATGTTTTAAAAGAATAAAAGAAAGTCAAAATAAGGATATATGTTGACCTATATATAAATATATATAATAATTCCTTCAGTGAACCTTATATTGTTTCGGTGAATCCATCACTATAATGCTATGAAATTTGTTCAAATATAATTGAAAAACTATGTAATTTGAATGGGTATACCACATTTGTTGGCTTAATTGTACTCATTTTGTTAGGTATATTAATTTTATATATGATATAGAAACATTATAAATGGATATGGTGGGACCTTAACATAGATCAAATCTGAAAATCACCAGGGAATGGGAAAACCACCCAAACCATTAACCATATATCTCACAAACCTAGTACACTACATATAATCCCAAATAAATTACATAATTCATCCTCCCTCGAAATCCTATGAAATATACATTTTGGTCGTCCCTATTTCTCACCATAATTTTATAAAGAATCATTAAGAATAACTATTTTTAAAAAACCAACAATTATATATTTCATAACCACCCGGACATAAGCATCTTCTTAAAAAATGAATTTCACACATGATCTCACCAAGACCATTAAAATGGATCAGTACTATTCCCACAACATGGAAAAATAATATTCATGAACTAAGAACTTATTAAAATAATTATTTATTCAATAAGATGCCAAAAATTCTCTTTTCCCCTTCAGAATACCTCTAAACATCCTCTCAACAACTCTATTAACTAAGAAAAGACAACGGTCATGAATGTCTAAACCACTTTATAAGACTTATTTCATATGTTTTTCATCCGTGAGATCTAAAACCAAATCCATGATAACAAATAATAATACTAAAAACACACCACACTGGATACCAATAAATTTGAATTATTTTCATTACAAAATGTCAAATCACAATACAAGGAATAAACAACATCAATCATATAAAATTATGCATATCAATATCACAGTAAAATAGACATGGAAAATTCAGGATATCATGAATCAATCCATGAATCATACTCTCATATATACTGCTCTATGATGGTGTCCCTCCACAGTAAAAAACACAATGTAATGATAAGGTCACATAGTTATTTCTCCAAAATATCCTAAACCATGGCTAGACACTCATTCTATGATAAATCATCATCATAATCATATTTGTTCTTACATATAACATGATATTCATCCTGAAGATAGTATTAATTTTGTGAAACCTCGAAGACATGTTTACAATGATCCATCTAAAATGAAAAAACCATGTGATATGACAACTACATAATGTGATAAAACACCTCAAAATCCTAATGATTTGAGGGGAAATATTAAATATATATCAAAATATCAATGTATTATGGTGTAATAAAACTATTAGGATCCCTTTATTAATGTCCTTTAAAAGTGTAGATCTTATCCTCTTACCAACAAAATATTTATGATTTTGACCAGAATATATCCAACCATGGATGACATGGTCATTCACTATCATGATCTTCACAAAATTTGGTCTGATAATCATAGACTCCATAATCACTATCCTATATAACAAATATCCACATGATTTACTATAAAAATAATTAAATGGATAATTTATTATTCAGTAGTGATAATAGTTATTGTATGAATACACATTCAAAGGAATGGTTTTCTACAAAAAACCACTAAAATGGAGAACCATGAACATATATTTCCCTCTAGTGTCTAGACTATCATCTATGTTAGATTATTCATTTAGGGATAAATCATTATTATTGGGAATAATTGAGAGACAAAATGTTATTGAATAACCAAAAATAATAATTATTTAAAATGAGGATCTTGATTAAATACAATATCCATTAGAGGTCGAGGATGATGTAAAATTATATATATATATATATACATATATATAATTACATGATATGAAATCCACCAAACACAACTATTTGATAAACATGAAATATGTTAATTTTTTAGATAGATCTATATTATCTTGGTTAATATCATATCCTTATACAATTCTAGAAAAATCAGTAATGAATTCCATAAAGATATCCTCCTAGTTATAATTAATAAAATCCAAGTGCTACTGTTGACCACTAAGATCATGATTCTCAAATATCAACCTATACGTAAAAATCCACTAAGTTTTAACCTCTTCCGCCAATATATTTATCCATGGAAATGAAAAATGAAACAAAAAAGACTGATACATTAGGTAAACACAAGTATATAAAATTATGTGTGATTTATGGAAGAAATATAGAACCCTTAAAAGAACTACAGAAAAAATTACAAGATTCTGATTAAACAACACATGACATTGATTATTCTCAAACCATCCCATTTGAGAATCACTAAAAATGAAAAAAATGTAACAAACCTACCTAAAGAATTTTTAATTGATATTTATCCTCATACCAACTAATTTATGAATTCACCATCATCATTTATATTAAATCTATACAACAAAAATCATCTATATCAATATTTAAAACAACAATCTCCTTTATAACATTAATAAATATGTAGAATAATAAAGATAATACCAATATGAGAACTAAATATATACATTACTATAATCCCATCCTATGAGGTATAAATTACCTCAATGAAAAAAATCTTTACAAACTCCAAAAACGACTAGTAAAGAAAATTAATTTTTTATTTATAGATGGAAAACATCCTATATTTTTATCATTTTAGATTAAAAAATATTCATCAATGATTAAATGATTTCATATCATCAATCAAAAAACAACCACCACTAACTCAAAATAATAGGCAATATTGAATCCTTTATCGTTATATAATTTTCATACCCATTATATATTACTTCCTTCAAACTCATCAGTGATTTATTGATGCGAAAAAATGAAAATAACTAAATAAAAACTCTCTCTGATAATAAACAAACAACAAAATAAATAGTCAGCTTCTTTGAAAGACACTGACAAATTACCTAACCTAAATCTGAACACGTCAAGGTATAATAATACTAATTGAGATATTCCTAGTGGGTGAAATTTGTTAAAAATGGGACATGAACCTTTCATAATATACTATAATTTTGGGAAACTTTTGAACCACTTTTTCATTTGCTGCTTTCATCAATGTTATTGAAGCATTTTTATTGGAGGAATCCACTACTATTCCTTATTATTACACATCATACACATGATATTTACCCATGGAAATCCATGTAATTCACCTAGATTGGATAGCATAGGACTTTGGTCCTTCAAGTACATTTATAATAATCATTGGGTTCTCAATATTATTCTCCTATGGACTCAAATATATGATAATGTCAACAATTAAAATTTCCACAAAATTAACCAAGAACTAAAGAAACACTATTTATTAAATTCCATTCAATGTATAATAGATTTTTGTGTTACCAAAATTAATTCCAAAACCACATAATTAAAATATCAAAATCTAATGGAATGATTATAAATATATTACTCTTTTACCCTTATTTTCTAATATCTTTACCACATATTGACCATTTTTTGAAAAAACCAGATCTCTTAAATTGATATGATAAATCAAAATTCCTCGAGAGATTATTAAATTATAAACCCATATATGATTTTAAAAATACTACAATATTCAAAAAAACTATGATATGCATTCATTTTGAAAAACAAGAATATACCCCAATGAGGTAGATTGGGTATGTAAAAACCCTTCATCAATAAATCATAAAAACAAATCCAAAACAAAAAGAACTAATAATGTTTTATTTGGTAAGGATATATAAAAATAAATGATATATAATGATGTAGTTGTACCCCAAACTCAATATAAAATCAAGGGGCTAGCATGACATTTGTTTCTTGAAAAAACATCATGGAACATATATATATATGTTTTTAGAACACAACTACTTATAATTTTACCAATCCCAACATCAACTCCATCATTTTAGAATTAAATTCCACTATAGTAATATAATCAATCCAATTATGATGATCTATATCAAATACTACATTTTTTCCCTTTATACATTTGAAAAAAATACTCTAGAAGAAATAAGAAATTTAATATATATAATAACAAAAGTACATTTTGATAATGAAACAACATGACTACATTTATAAATATAGAATTATCAAAAAAATAATTGTACACACTTATAATCAACTTACAACCCCAACACACCTCATTAAGATTAATATGTTGTCCGACTTATTTAGACTACATAATTGGAACATGAAGCCTTTTAATTTATCTTTTCAAGTCAAATTGTGTGGAATGTAAAATAAAGATGTGAGGTCCTACTGAATCAATAATAAAATAATATGTGTTATAAAATAAATATTTATTACATACAAAATATATTTGTTTTTTCTAAATAAATTCTATTTGGAAAGAAACATTCCATAAACATCTCCCCGATCATGATGTCTTTGATGAATTCCATACCCATGACCACATTCATCTTGAAGACCATGTGGATCAAATACATCATGAGGTTTTATTCAATTTACTCTAAATCCTCTCAAATACCTAAAATAATAATCAACCTACTATAGATGATGATATAGCCTCATAAGAATTTTTTGGTTTACACATGTGAATGACTACCATACTTGAATTGGCTAGAAATGAGGGATAATAACATGAATTAGTGATGTCAATATCGTCCACCGCACCAGAAAAACATATAATTCCATAATTATTACTAGAGGATAATGAACAACAAAATATAGAGAATAATGATAATAATATATAACACCTACCATTTACCTAATCATTGTAATTCTATGTAAACAATGGTATACATATATAGATATACCCATCACGAAGTCCATATGAACCCCTTATCAAGATGAACTAATCTGTAAAAGAATCTTTCCTATCACTCCAAATATAATTTAAAGATAAATATATATGAAAAGAAAATGGGGATACTTTTTTATTGATATCTGCACACAAAAACACCTCTAATTGTTATTCCCTATTACCGTAATTAAAAATATGATAATGAGAAAATCAAAGTAGATTATAAAAATATGTTTTTATTCAGATGAATACTCATGATACATTGAATATGTGTTATAAAATAATTCCACAATGAAATATTAGTCATTTAATAATGGAACACATCATGATATTTCATCTAGAACACATCCAATGATATATTATAATTGTCATGATCATTGAGAAAAAAATCATCCACTGATGAGAACCGACTCACAAGAAACTAATAGGAAATGGATTTAAATTTTGATATCATTCAAGGTTCATAATTAAAATATTTTCATCCTTTTTCCAACCACTATTATATCTCCAAATTAGTGATATCCCCCTTATAATTAAAAATTCCATCATAATGAAAGACAATCAATGGTTTCATAAAATAATCTTATACCTCTAAATCCAATCATCAATAGAAAAACTGAGTGTACTAAAATAAAATTATAATCTGAATAATGTCACAATGATTCCACCACCAATACCACTAAAAGAAACATGAAACATTTATCATATAACATGGATTTCATTTAATAATTAATAAATTATAATCATTTTATCTTCCTAAAAATCATCAATATTCAAACAGTTGTGAAAAAAATAATTTTATATATAGCACACATAAGCCACTACCATTCAATAATTATCACAAAAGTTATGGTGTTCAACAATATTATGGAACATATTATGAATCCCTACTATATACAAACATTTATGTTCAAACATGAATCCTTCATGTCATCACATACTATGTTCGATTGATATTTCATCCATAAATATCCCATGTAGTCTTTATTAGTTAAGAACTCCAATATACATCCTAAATTCAACATGTCTCCTTGATAAAATCTTATACAGACCATCCCATATTGGAAAATCTACCAAGATCGATATTAATACAATTTTTAGCAGGAAATCCTATATCCAATAAGAAACAAGTTAGAGACTACCATAGAGGTCATATCATACATGTAAGAGGGGAATTACCTCTCAAGAACTGAGCTAGGATACCCTTATAAAATTTAACATATCCCAATAAACCACATACCTAATGGGTATCTAAAAACCCAATGGGATGGTGACTAGAACCTAGTAATCTATATCATCAAGGGGTAATGATTTCTCCAAACCAAAAAAATAGAATATAAAACCTTGTAAAAAGGAAAATGTGGATGAATAACCACAAGAAATATAAGATATAACTGAAATAAAATTTTATGAATGATACCACATAATTATTCATAATAAACCTGATTTAGATGTCCAACAGTAAAATAAAATATATAATAGAAACTAAGTGCATCATTTGATATATTGGAAATGCTGAAACATCTCCCCACCTACTACCCAAAAATGATGAAATAAACTTCATCAGTTCACCATGAATCCTTTCATATTAATATATAAAAATACATAACAACCTTTTCAAATAGCTAATATAATGTGTAGGGTGTGAGAGAAGAATAAAATTAAAATGATATGAACTACTTTTTCTATCAGAATAATTTGTATATAAATAAAAAATTGTTAAAATTTAATGAAAATAAGGAATGATAATTAATTAAAAATATTTTATATCATAAACATGGTAAAACGTTCCCCCTTTATTAATAGTTTAAAAATTCAAGGAAAAATAATTTCAAATATTATCACATATATCAAAGTAGGTAATCACATAAAAATAGTACAACAAGAGAAGAAGTAAAATAACACCATAGATTACAACATTTATGGATATCTAGAAAATTAATACCCAAACATAGATAATAATTCATTCCAATACCCCTAAAATATGCATCACATATAAGGAGTAGAGGAAGACCCCTAATGGTGAACCCGATAATTGTTTCTAAATTGTTCATAGGAGACTTGGACCATGGTGTAGAGAAACAAACCATGAGTGAGCCCCCCAATAATTTCCATTGACATGGCTAACTGCTACACATACCACATATGTGGCTGAGGAATCACATGTGTAATTTTGATTCAATTAGTTAATCATAATCATTACTTAAAAGAATTCAAAAATCCTTTTCACAATGATTTGGAAATAGAAATTATATTAACTATACATGGGAAAAATCCTTGTCTGATAAAAAGTTCACACACATTAAAATTGATAAATCAAGCTAATACCTTTTCAATTTTTTTTAAAAATTTGTAGTATTCAATGTTCATCCCATATTGACTAGTGAAGGAACCACCATCCTAAAAAATGGGTCACAAACAGCCTCAATTGGATCCACCAACATTGGACTGAATTCAAGAAAAAAAAAATGATCTCCTGGAATTGATTCCCACATCATAGAATCATATTCCAAAAACAAATATGACGGTGTAGAGTGTTTTTCCGAACATTCAACATACAAAATACACTTGGTGCACTGTAAAAAACAATAGAACCACCATATAATATGATCCTATAATATATCATGAAGAATCATATGAAAATAAAACTTTTCTCCATGTATTCTATAAATACAATATGACGTCACTACAGTAACCAATGACAACGAATATGCGGGAAGGAATATTCCCTAGAGAGATGAAACACAACCACCATAGAGATTGAGTTCCAAAATATTTGATTTAGAAGAAGATAGATCAAAAATAATATCACTGATGGAGATTAGGGTTCATAGAGTAAGAATGTTTTATGAAATAAGTAATATAAGTTATTTTTGTAGTATATAAAATATACTTATCACAAAAAAATCATGATGTGAAATGAGGTTTCATATTGTGAATACTCAACTTTCATGTATGCTAGAAATGGCATTAACATAGAATACAAAAAATGAGGTTGACCATTTAATAACATGAATATATTTATTGGATTAATAAATATTCATTCATTATACTAGATTCATGGAATAGTTTTAATAAATCATTCACACTATAAATCAAATTCACAATGTGAAATTATCCTTCACACAACATTAACCACATTTTATGAAAAAAATACCCAAATTTACCCAATGATATTAAAAACTATAAATACACTCTAAAAAATAAAAAGTTATAAACTTATTATCCAGATATTTCAATATCTCAAACATAATACTTTTCATCCTATGTACATTATGTAAATTAAAGGTTATATGAAAGCAGATGAGGTCGCTTCCCCCTCACTGAGGGAGAATCCTCCCCAGTCAAGTCAGAATATTATCTGTATTCCACTAAATTTTTTTAAAATATGATACAATTTCCATGAATTATTATTACATAATAATCGATGATATTCAGTATTTATTCCATAATAGATGCATATTTATATAAATCAAACTATTTCCAACACTGAATGTGGGAGGGATCTAGATGGCATCACTTGACTTGAGATATGTAAAACAAATTATGAAAAAAATGTCTACTGAGAATGTAATTCCAAATGATACACCACTTAACAATGATTTATAGTGACCTTAAAGAGATTAACATATCTTCAATCCATTACTCTGTTTTTTCTAAACTGGTAGTATGATCAATAATGCTATCCTTTCAATAAAACATAGTCACTAATAAAAAACTTTACTTGGCAATGTCATTGATCTGTATTTAATTTCTGCCTAATTTGTGATGTAAAAACACAACAACCTATATGTAAGAACCCTTTATTTTCTATAAAATACTTTGGAATATTCTTGATATTATTCCAGAGCAGCGCCTTCAGACGGCGTGCGATTCCGAGCCGCGGTGTGGATAGAATTAAATTTTCAGTTCGTTCACACTAGACATGCCAAATAAATGGGATAACTCCTAAATGAATATCTGGATCAGAAATATGAGTGTTCAGATGGGTCCGAAATGGGGTGATTTCCCTAGTAACGACATAAAATGAGTCTGCGCGGGACGTTTGGACCCCTCGTCTGTTAACGGAATGTTAAACGGATAATTAAAATGATTAATTTGTTCTTTTAATGGGTAAACTTAAGTATCTCTTAAACGGTGTCTCGGATTGGGAAACCGAGGAAACTGTTGAGCTCGGAGCGTGCATTTTACCCTAGGAGGGGTGTAGGTTCTACGGGTGCAGGCTGTCAGTGAAAAATGGACCTAGGGGAGTTTTTGTAATTTTGCAGCATTAGGCGTTCAGTTTTATAACTTTTGAACGGGGACTCAGATTAAAATTCTGAGATTGTCGTTCCATTCAGAGCGTGGTTTTTAGCCAAAGGGAGGCTTAATCTCGACCCCATCGGGAGTTCGGGTTTGGGATGACGGGCGGGTGGTTAAGTGTTTTCTTTTTAAACACTTAACCCACCCCCTCCCTCTCCTCCTCCACTCCGGCGAGGTAGCTCCGGTGAGGCGCGGTAACTCCGGCGGTTCGTCGCAAAGCGTCGGGCTTCTCCCAAGAGGTAGGATTTGTCATTTTTGTTTCATTCTCCCCACACCTACTTTGAGCCCGATTAATCACATATAATTTCTGTCGGATATTCAAACAAATCCCTGGAATGAAGAGTATAATTTATTCCCTTTCATACGCATCTTTCATATTTAAAATCCAAGTTTCGAGGAGCTCGCAATCATTCGCTGATGATAGGGGGAATTGGGGGTCGTTTGATGTTTTTCCGGTGGAACCAGGGTGGTCCGGCGACCCTTGGCAGGTGAGCGGTGCGTCCCAGCGGTGAAGCTCCGTGGTGAAGGCGGCGGTGGTCCAGGGTGCAGGCGGCGATGTAGCTCAAGCTTCAAGCGACGCGGCGGCCGCGCTTCAGGCGGTAGGCGGCGGACACCCGCTGCGCTACGAGGTGGACCGGGGGTGCGACATGCCACCCCACGGGGGAACACAACCCGCGTCGTGCGGGTCATCACGCGGCGACCGGCCTTAGCCAGTCACCTAAGAGGGGGATCAGGTCAACCGTCGGCCCGCGCGGCCAAACCACGGGCTAGGCGTGGTGAGCCCGGCTGGCCAGCGCGGGTCGGCCTGGACCGGGCGGACCGGCCGACCCAGGCCGGTCCAGCCAAAGGGGCCTTTCCCTTCAGTTTTTGGACGACCGTATTTTCCGCTACAAGAGTCCGTTTTGCGTGCCGTCTACGGAGACACATCCCTTGGATAGAGGGGAACGTTTTGAGATGGTTTTGGGAAATTTTAATTCCTGGGAAGAGTGTTCGGTGGCACGACGTGTGCTTTAAGTCGAATGACGTTTTCTCCAGGGGTTCTTGTTTTAGTTGGGGCGGACACATCCGACGTCCGTTTTGAGCGTCGTTAGAGGCGCAATTTCCCCATAGCTGAGACGACACATTCAAAGTTGGTTCTGAGCCCCAACGGTTTGGTTTCTTTTCTCGGTGGCACGAAACTCTTTATGAAAACGATTAATTAATTATTTGATTAATTAATTAATTCCTTCATCGGACCTAACTCCCGCATGGGATGTTCGATTGACACGCCATCAGAAGTAGCGTTACCCCAGCCCTCGTGAAAAAATTTTGAGGGGATTTCCGAAGCGCTCGGGTTGGAGATGATGTGCGGGCCCCACGGGTCTTAGTTCACACGTTTTACGGTGAAACGACACTTTTTCACCCGATATCCGTTTAGGGTGTTTTAGTACTCATTTCTGAATGTTTTTCTGAGGGGATTTCAATGGTGCAATTCACTCGCTTGAATTCGGGCTCGAGGTGTGGGCCCCACAGTGTCCTGTTTATGTATAACACGGGGAGTTGCAGCTTTTACATTCGGAATTCTTTTCAGGCACTGTCAATGGCGTTGTTACCCTGGCATCAAGGAAAAATTGACCGGGGTGGTTTCAGGCGTCGAAGCCGGAGTTGAGGCGTGGGCCCCACGTGTCGTCTCTTGAGCGATGTGTAGCGTTTTCACACCTTTTTCACTAGGCATCCGTTTGGGGCGTTCGAGTAGTCGTTTCGACATGTTTTTCCGAGATTATCGTGATGGAGCAGTTCACCCGACTCATTTCCGAGTCGGGGTGCGGTCCCCACACGGGTTAGTTATGGTGAATAGTACCTTTTTAATTGGTTGTCTGTTTCGGGCAAGTAAGTAGTCTATCTCTCGTGTTTTTCCATGGGGATTAAAACAGTGTAATATGTTCATGTGAGTGAAGCCTCATATGCAATCTTATTAAATGTGGAAATATGAAAGGTACCCCGGTGGCGTTTCTTCTACCATGTTTGTAGAGGACACTTGGCGTGTGATCGCGTGCACTCCAGGGAGGGTGATGCTGGTGGTGGAAGAGATGTGGTTGGCTGGGCCTTAGCCATTGAGGTGGCAAGTTGGAGTTGTTACGTTTACTCCTATGTATTGACATTGGGTGATGTGTGCACGATAGCCTTTGGGCTGGGATTGTGGTATACTATGGGAGTATACAGGTTTGCTGGGAGGCACATGTGAATTTTGTACCTGAAAACGTTTGTGCATTCGGTTGGGGTTGCCTTGGGGCCACACGTCGTGTGGGCCCCATGTGCGTGTCGTGCTCTACTTTGCATACCATTGACCTCTCACGGCGTAGAGGGTTTATCGGTCATCGTTTGTTGACTAGCGGGGTTGAGTTTTTCCTCTGACTCTGTGCTCAGTGGTTTAGATCAGTAGGGTTCAGTGGTTTCCCCTGGTTTTGTTCTGGAGAGGGGTGGTTTCATGATACCCACTCCATGTTCGGTTGGCCAGTGTTGTACCCTTCAGTAGAGATGGAAAGAGCAGTTCTGGGTTTACCCTCCAGTAGAGACTGGGCAGTGGGTCGCTCATCGACATCTTCGGGTTTACCCTCCAGTAGAGACTAGGCAGTGGATGGCCCACTGACTTCTAAGGTTTACCCTCTAGTAGAGACTGTGCAGTGGGTCACCTGACATGCTTAGGGTTTACCCTCTAGCAGAGACTGGGTAGTGGGTCACCCGATGACTCTCGAGGTTATACCCTCTAGCAGGGCTAGGCAGTGGGTCGCTCGTCGTCTTGATTTAGGTCTACCCTCCAGTAGGGCTGGGCAGTGGGTCACCTATCGACTTGTTTCTGGTGTACCCTCCAGCAGGGCTGGGCAGCGAGTCACCTGTCGATTTATTCCAGGTCTACCCTCCAGCAGGGCTAGGAAGTGGTTCACCAAATGATGTATTAGGGTTTACCCTCTAGCAGGGCTGGGTAGTGGGTCACCCGATATCTTAATAGGGTTTACCCTCCGGCAGGGCTGGGCAGTGGGTCACCACATATCATATTATGAATTACCCTCCAGTAGGGCTGGGCAGTGGGACACCCGTTGACATTCTAGGCTCAATCATTTCGACTAGGCTAGTCTGTGGTTTTCCTCCGTGATTTTCGGAGCGGGACACTTGGTAGTTCGGGTCAGTGATGTGATGGCCTTGATTTTGAGGAGACCTCTCGACTACGGGGCAGTGACAAGGTTTGGTTTGACGTTCCACTAGAACCCCCAGGTACAAGGGGAACTCTCTCCACCAAGATGAATCCTTGCGACGGGACCTAAAACATTGAGGCTGAGTACGTGCCGCCCAAAGCGGATAGTGTCAAGGTGCGGTGATTTGAGCCCCTTGACTTGCAGTTCAGGGTAGATGTGTGGGATTCTAGGCATCGATGGTGTAACTTCTAGGAATGTTGACTAATCATTTTCTTGGGCTGAGCTATGGGATGGATATCCCCTAATGACCTTGTACAGGTTTCTTGACAGAGCTTATATATATGTATATCTTGTTCCAGTACCCACTTCTTCAGTTTTGGTTAATCTCCTTCCATGAGGGTCGAAGACGCGCGGGGTATGCCACGTGTTTTCCATGTCTATATTCATGTTGTTGGACATGTCTATTCTCCTGATATAGGTAGCAAAGACTCTACGAGAAGTTCATCTTCTCACCATTTCCATCTCCTTATGTCTGGACGAGTCTACCTTCTTTTTTCTTGTTGGGTTGAGCAGGACTCTTTACTACTGTACTCTTGACTTCACTTTCAGTTTTACTCCTTTACATTTCTTGTTCGATCTACTGGTCTCCCTTAGGTACCTCCTATGTTGCTCCCTCGAGCCTTCGTGGTATCCTACTGAGTATTTTTATACTCACCCCTAGTTGGGCTTTGCCCGCACATGGTGTGCCCTTGCAGACGATAGACAGGTTGGTCGTGACATTATAGGAACATAGGAGTTCTAGAGCCTGGACCGCGTGCGGTGGTAGGAGTCGGGTTCCAGGTAGGGACCCTTCCAGCTATTCTTCTTTAGTTTACATGTTGTCGGTTTGTGGCACTTTTTGGTTGGGAGCATGTTTTTCCCCTTTTTCTTTTCAGTTTACCTTCATCTTGTACTTTGTGCTGTTAGAGGTCAATGCACTTTCGTGGATTGTATATATAGAAGTTGTACTTTACTTTCCCTTTCACTCTACAATTTTTCATTGAGTGTGTTGTTTGTGTGAGTAAATGTACTTAGGCAAAGGCCTCCCCGAGTTATTGCGCCTTCGACACTGGTCGTCAGCCCCTGGCCTATGGAGGCGGGCTTGGGGTAGTTGCGGCTCGAGCCCGGGTAGGGTCGGGTCATGACAAAAGTTGTATCAGAGTTGTTTTGTTCCTTGGGACATTGATCGGATGCCCCTAAGATAAAAGGAAATGGTTGGGATTTAGGGAAATAGTGTTAACATTTCTTGAGACTGGCTCTAAGGCTAGGGAGTCCACTAATGGTGCATCGGCTGACGTATCCATTCACCAGGACCTTGATAACCCTCTTGTCGACTCAGCATGCTGAGACACTCGTTGCAGGGAAATTGGTTTTTTCATCACATAGTATTGTGTCGTTGAAATTCCTTCTTGAGTGAGCTCCACATTGTTTTTTATTGGTATATACACATATGATCATCTGACCGCGGAACTCTTTGATAATATTCTGTATGTCTCCGCGAAGACATCCAACCAAGATGCTAGCTTTGGTTCGTGATGACGACCTTCTGAGATACAAGGCCACAGTCTAGGACCCATCATGTGAGCCCCTTTCTCTGGGTGGGTTGGTAGTAGCACCCCCACCTGTTGAGCAGTAGACAGCTTCAGCAGAGCAGGCTGAGCTTGAGCGCAGGATGAGCGTGCTCCGCAAGCTCCTGCGGCATAGACCGCTGAGGTTCAGTGGTAAGCCAAAACCCCAGGCAGAAAAGGTTTGGCTGGAGACAGTGGTTTGCCTTTTCAGGCTTCTGCAGACGCCAAAATATCAAAGAGTGGCCTTGGTAGCCAACCTTTTTCATAGAGCAGCTTGGCATTGGGGGAGCCTGGTGATTCAGTTTCTTGACGAGTCGTCACTTTCATGGGGTGATTTCTGTTGTCATTTTTTCAGGAGTTTTGCCCCTCCTTCTTGAGGTCCGTTCGGATATAGGAGCGCCTGCAGTTTCAGCAGGGCGGGATGATGGTAGCCGAGTACACGACTAGTTTCGTAGACCGTGTACGCTTTTACCCGGACTTGGTCTATGACGACAACATCCGAGTGCAGAAGTTTGAGTTGGGTCTCCGCCGAGAGATTCGTGTTGTCATATTACCCTTGGTCATTTCCATATATGTCGGGGTGCTAGAGTAGGCGATGGTGACAGGGAGCTTCATGTCACGTTCTAGAGTTGGTGGTGGCAGCAGGCATGTTGAAGCTGAGACGTCTGCCGCAGCTAGCGGGCATCGACAAGCAGAACCTCGGTGCAGGTGGATTTCTGACAACCAGACTTAGGGGCGTGGTCGTACACCACAGTGGCTCCGGAGGGCACCTGTGTAGCCCGAAGAGAGTCGGTGTTATGCATGCGATGGGAGAGGTAACATGGCACGGGGCTGCATGACCAGGCATGCAGAGAGCTTCGGGCAGGCAGCAGGTGCACCACCATGACAGAGGCAGCATCGTGATCAGAGTAGCGCCCAGAGAGGTGGTGCTAGCAGAGGAGCGAGAGGATCTAGAAGTGGAGGAAGACCTTACGAGGTCTTCCCATCACCACTAGGTGGTCCACTTTGGGCTCCGGGAGCTGAAATTTGGGACTGCGGCTAGCAGCTAGCATTGAATGTCTACGATCCTGCAGAACATGAGGTGATAAGAGGTACGCTCTACAGATCTTCAACTTTTTTATGTAGAATCGTTAGACTCTGTGTGTGAAATTTTTTGTCTCCCTACTCCTTGCTTGGGTTTTTACCAAGGTGTTGCAGGGCGTCGGGTGGAACCCTGTGTTGGTAAGGTAAAAGGCATAGAACCTTTCTCTTCAGTCGATGTTGACTACTCCTTCGCTCTCCGAGCGTGTAAGAGTGTCTTGGTCGTGGGACATCGACTGTGAAACTTTGTGTGACCAGATATCCTTGGGTATTTTACCATATGGATATTCTGAAAGAGGGAATCACCGGGCCTTGTTCCAGGTATGGATGGTGATTCTAGTCGTAGTGTACGACGTAGAGGTTCGGTTAGGGAAGTGAGTTCCCCCGAGGGCCTTCGGGCCATGTGAGACCGTGCAAAGGGATGGCGAGGTTCCCTACAGCCTTGCCCTAACCCAAAGGTCGGGTGTGGGTGCACGACATATCCCGTGTGGCTTACGTGAGGAGACATGTGCTTTCTCCTATGCACGTCATCGGCAAGGGACGACCTCGTGTGAACAGATCAAATCCTTTGGTCCGTGTGTGGTGACACAGAACAGTGAAATTGTTCTACTGGGTATGGGACACCCGGGTGCGGGATTAGTACCCTGAGTTGTTCCCTGGTTGTGTTTTTCGGGGACTAAAATCTTGAATGAGTAAATGATGTAAGAACCTAGTTTTTGGCTATAAAAGACGTTGGAATGTTCTGGATATTATTCCAGAGCATCACCTTCAGATGGCGTGCGATTTCGAGCCCCAGTGTGGCTGGAATTAAATTTTCAATGCGTTCACACTAGACATGCCAAATTAATGGGATAACTCCTAAACATATATCTGGATCATAAATCCTAGTGTATTTATGGGTCCAAAATGGGGTTTTTACCCTAGGCACGACATAAAATGAGTCGGCGCGAGACGTTTGGACCCCTCACCCGTTAACGAATCATTAAATGGATAATTAAAATGATTAATTTGTTCATTTAATGGGTAAACTTAAGTATCTCTTAAACAGTGGATCATATTTGAAAACAAACGACACCGTTGAGTATGGAGAATGTCGTTTACCCTAGGAGGGGTGTAGGTTCTGCTGGCGCGGGCCGTTAGTGAAAAATGGCACCAGGGGTGTCTTTGTAATTTGGCAATTTTGGGCGTTCAGTTTTATAACATTTTAACGGGGCCTCGGATTAAAATTATGAGTCCTCCATTACGTCCATAGCATATTTTTTACCCTAGGGGAGGCCTAATCTCGACCCCATCCGGAGTTTGGGTTCGGGCCGACGGGCGGGTGTTTAAGTGTTTTCTATTTAAACACTTAACCCACCCCTCCATCTGCTTCTTCTTCTTCTTCTTCTTCTTCACATGGACAGTAGCATGAGGAAGCCCCTCCCTCTCCTCCTCCACTCTGGCAAGGCTGCACCAGTGAGGCGCGACAACTTTGGCGGTTCGTCGCAATGTGTCGAGCTTCGCCCAAGTGGTAGGATTTCTCGGTTTCGTTTCATTCTCCCCGCACCTACTTTGATCCCGATTAACCATTTATAATTGTTGTTGAATTTTCAAAAAAAATCCCATGAATGCGTAGAAGATGTTATTCCATTTCCAACGCATCTTTCAGATTTAAAATCTATGTTTCGAGGAGCTCGCAATCATTCGCCGAAGGTTGCGGGAATTGGGGGTTGTTTGATGTTTTTCCGGTGCAACCAGGGTGGTCTGCTGACCAGTGGCGGCTGAGCAGTGTGTCCCAGCAGCCACACTCCAGGGTGTAGGCGACGACGGTCCAGGGTGAAGGCGATGCATGGGCTCAGGATTCAGTCAGCACGACGTCCACGCTTCAGGCAGCAGGCGGCGGTCACCCGCATCGCTCCACAGTGGACCGGGGTCGCGACATGCGACCCTGCAAGGGAACATGACCCGCGTCGCGCGGGTGGTTGCGCGATGACCGACCTCAGCCGGTTTGCCAAGCAATTGACCAGGTCCACCACCGGCCCGCACATCCATGTTGCAGGCCAGGCGTGGCAATCCGGGTCGGCCAGCGCGGGCCGGCTCAGACTGGTCGGACCAGCCGGCCCAGGCCGGTGCAGCCTAAGGGGCCTTGCCCCTCAATTTTTGGACGCCCGTATTTTCTGCTACAGGCATCTGTTTTGCATGTCGTCTATGGCGATGCATCCCTTGGATCGATGGGAACGTTTTGAGATGGGTTTGGGTCATTTTAATTCCCGAGATGAGAGTTCTGTGGCACGATGCGTGCTTTAAGTGGAATGACATTTTCTCTGGGGGTTCTTGTTTTAGGTGGCGCAGATAAATCCAACATCTGTTTTGAGCGCCGTCCGAGGCGCAATGGCCCCAGATCTGAGCCAACCCTTCCAAAGTTGGTTCGGAGCCCCCGTGGGTTGGTTTCGTTGCTCGGTGGCACGAAATGATTTATGCGAATGATTAATTAATTATTTGATTAATTAATTAATTGATGCATCGGACCTAACTCCCGCATGGGATGTTCGATTGACATGTCGTCAGCGGCAGCGTGAACCCAGTCCTTGTGTGAAATTTTTGAGGAGCTTCCCAAAGTGTTCATGTTTGAGACGAGGTGCGGGACCCACGAGTCTTAGTTCGCACGTTTTACGGTGAAATGCCACTTTTTCACCTAACATCCGTTTGCGGTGTTTGAGTACTCGTTTCAGAATGTTTTTCAGAGGGGATTGAAATTCTGCAATTCACCTGCTTGAATTTGAGCCCGAGGTGTGTGCCCCACGGTGTCCTGTTTGTGTATAACACGGGGAGTTGCAGCTTATACATTTGGAATTCATTTCATGCGTCGTCAACGACGTTGTGACCCTAGCATCGAGGAAAAATTGACCGGGGTGGTTTCAGGCGTCGATGCTAGAGTTGAGGTGTGGTCCCCTCGGGCCGTCTCTTGAGCTATGTACAACGTTTTCACACCTTTTTCACCAGGAGTCCATTTGGGGGATCCGAGTAGTCATTTCCAAGTATTTTTCTGAGAGCATCGCGATGGCGCAGTTCGCCCGACGAGTATTAGAGTCGGGGTGCGGTCCCCAAATGGGTTGGTTACGGTGAATAGTACCTTTTTCACTGGTTGACCATTTCAGTTGAGTAAGTAGTCTTCCTCGTGTGTTTTTCCGTGGGGATTACAACGGTGTAATCTGTTCAGGCAAGTGAAGCCTCATACACAATCTTATTAAATGAGGAAATATGAAAGGTACCTCGGTGGTGGTTCTTCTACCATGTTTGTAGCGGACCCTTGGCGTGTGATCGCATGCACTCTTGGGAGGGTGATGCTGGTTGTGGAAGAGACGTGGTTAGTCGTGCCTCAGCTGTTGAGGTGGAAAATTGGAGTTTTTACATTTACGCCTTTGCATTGACATTGGGTGCCATGTGCATGATAGCCTTTGGGCTAGGTTTGTGGTATACTCTAGGAGTACATGGTTTTGCTTGGAGGCACATGTGAATGTTGTACCTGAAAACGTTTGTGTACTCGGTTGGGGTTGGCATGGGGCCACACGTTGTGTGGGCCTCATGTGTGTGTCGTGATCTGCTTTGCGTACCTTTGACCTCTCACGAAGTAGAGGGTTTCTCGGTTATCATTTGTTGACCAGCGAGGTTGAGTTTTTCCTCTCTCTCCATGCTCAATTGTTTAGATCAACAGGGTTGAGTGGTTTCCCCTAGTTTTGTTCCAGAGATGGGTGGTTGCACGTTACCCACTCTGTGTATGGTTGTCCAGTGTTTTACCCTCTAGTAGAGATGGCCAGAGCAGTTCTGGGTTTACCCTCTAGTAGAGACTGGGCATTGGGTCGCTCATCGACTTCTGCAGGTTTACCCTCCAGTAGGGACTGGGTAGTGGATTTCCCCCTGAGTTCTACAGTTTTCCGTCCAACAAGGAATGGGCAGTGGGTCACCCGACACTCTTAGGGTTTACCCTTTAGCAGATACTGGGTAGTGGGTGACCCGATGACTTTCGAGGGTATACCCTCCACCAGGGCTGGGCAGTGGGTCGGTCGTCGTCTTGATTCAAGTCTACCCTCCAGTAGCACTGGGCATTGGGTCGACTATCAGTTTGTTTTGGGTTTACCCTCCAGCAGGGCTAGGGATGGGAGTCACCCGTCGATTTATTCTAGGTATACCTTCCAGCAGGGCTGGGCAGTGGGTCACATATTATCTTATTAGGATTTACCCTCCAGCAGGGCTGGGCATTGTCTCACCTTATATCATATTATGAATTACCCTCCAGCAGGGTTGGGAAGTGGGACACCCGTTGACATTCTAGACACAGTCCTTTCTAATAGGCTAGTATGTGGCTTTCCTCCATGATTTCTGGAGCGGGACCCTTGGTTGTTCAGGTTAGTGATGTGACGACTTTGACATTGAGGAGACCTCTCGTCTGCGGGGTAGTGACGAGGTGTGGTTTGACGTTCCCCTAGAACCCTCATGTATGAGGGTCACTTTCCCCATCGAGACGCATCCTTGCGACGCGACCTAAAACCGTGAGGGCGATCCAATGCCGCCCAAAGTGGATAGTGTCAAGGTGCGGTGATTTGAGACCCTTGACTTGTAGTTCAGGGTAGACATGTGGGATGTTGGGAATCAATGGTGTTTCTTCTGGGACTGTTGACTACACATTTTCTTGGGATGAGCTACGGGATGGAGATCCCCTAATGACCTTGTACTGGTTTCTTGAGAGAGCATATATATATGTATACCTTCTTCCAGTACCCACTTCATGGGTTTTGGTTACTCTCCTTCCAGGAGGGGCGAAGACGCGCGGGGTATTCCACGTGCTTCCCGTGTCGAGATTATCATGGTTGGACGAGTCTAATCTCCTACTATAGGCAATGAAGACTCGACGAGAAGTTCATCTTCTCACCATTTCTAGCTCCTTGTGTCTGGATGAGTCTGCCTTCTTTTCTATTGTTGGTTTGAGCTAGACTCTTTACTGTTGTACTCTTGACTGCAATCTCGGTTGTAATCCTTTACTTTTCATGTTTGATCTACTGCTCACCCTTTGGTACATCCTTTGTTTCTCCCTCAAGACATTAGGACATCCTACTGAGTATTTTTATACTCACCCCTTCTTGGGCATTTCCCGCACTTGGTGTGCCCTTGCAAACGACGGATAGGTTGATCATGACGTCAGAGGAGCTTAGGAGTTCGGGAGCATGGACTGCGTGTGCTGGTCGGAGTCGGGTTCCAGGTGGGACCCTTCCGGCTGTTCTTCTTTAGTTTACCTGTAACTGGGTTGTGGCACTTTTTGGTTGGGAGCGTGTTTTGCCCCTTTTTCTTTTCAGTTTACCTTTAGATTGTACTTTGTACTGTTAGAGGTTGATTCAATTTCATGATTTGTATATATATAAGTTGTAATTTACTTTCCCTTTTACTCTACAGTTTTCCATTTCGTGTGCTACGTGTGTGTGTACAGGTACTTAGGAAAATGCCTCCCCGAGTTATTGTGCCTTCGGCGCTGGTCGCCATCCCCTGGCCTATGGAGGCGAGCTTGGTGTAGTTGCGACATGGGCCCTAGTAGGGTCGGGTCATGACAATATATCATAAATAATTTTTTATATCTCATAGGTGAGACTCATCCCTATAAGAGATCCCCCCCATTCAACATAAAGGTGATTTCCATGGGTGACCATACAATTCATTAAAAGGAACTATTCTGACCATCAATTAATAACATTTATTATATGAAAACTCAACCATGTAAAGATGGATATCAAAAAATAAACCAATGTATGTGCCACATGAACATACCTAATCCTAATGGATATGAGTAGAACCCTTCATCTAACCATATTTATAGGGATGGTATGTTGTATTGATCCTATCATGAGTACCCATAACCTCTTGAAGACTCTTCCAGTGTCTAGATATATTCCCAGGTTCCATGTATGAAATAATTTAATAGGGAACACCATGTGACATCATGATCTCCTTCATATAAATATTAACCATATTTTCAACATTAGTTTTGTCATTAAATAGAATATAATGAACTTATTTTGTCAACTGATCAACCACAACATGTATAGATTTTTTCGTGCATGTATTCTATGGTAATGACAGAAAGTTTAGGGCACAACTCTATTTATTAAAAAGAAAAAATAAAATCCCCTTTTGAATGGGGAGGGAACCCATTACATGACATAAATCCCTAATCCAAACATCAAACACATGGCATGCAGTCCCATACAGTCCGAAGACCAAAAAAGTAGTAGCATAAAGGCCCAATGGTACAAACAACCATTAAAAAACCATGTGTTTTCATAAGACCAAATAGATATAACCCTAGCCGAGTACCTGAGATCTACTCATCCCTGTCACCCACCGACACATGCGCCACCGTCCACGACCCATGTATCCCCACACTCTATCTGAACAAACTCGTTCTTACCAGATCTAGTCAAATACCAGATCTAAAGGAATTCAAAAGGGATGACGCCATCATGAACCACGTCATGGGAGATGCTCCCCGTATCCACCCGAAACTAACTCGTCCGCTACCTCTTCCCATTGATGATGCCACAAGAGGCCCAGAGATGCTGATGTATCACTTCTTCCCGTTACGCCTTCCATTGTGATGCCAGATTCAAACCAGATCTAGAAAGGATCACATCGCATTCTACCAACTCACTTCAACCACACAAGTCGCGAGCACAGAATCACCTCCGTCGTAGATTCCAAGCAGCCGGTCCACCTCCAGGGTCACCAAACCATGTACCACCATACTTTGGAGTCCTCGAAGCGCAAAAATCCACACGAAGCATATGAAAAAGGCCTTGAAACTTTCTACAGTGAAATAAAATCAAATATTAGAAGAGGATGGATAATTCAAAAAAGAATTTAGATGATCTAGATTTATCAAAATGTAGGAGGAACAATAAGAAAAATAAATTTCATTAGAGAACATCATACCCAACCACAAAAAATTTCATCTCTTTAAATAATATATCTCATAGTTAACGAATGAATAACCCAAAACAACTATAATATTAAAAAAATAGAACTGGTTATATTTTCTTGGAAGAGATCGAACCCCAAAATAAGTTAATACAGTCTGAATGGAAATGAAATCTAGAAACATTCTCCTCACTATACAAGGTTTTCTGATTTCTTCTAACCTCACAGAACGACAATTGACTATAATGAAAATATTCAAGCGGATATTATGTAGATTAAAATTAGTAAATATAATAACTAATACATTATCCAAAGAATCCATTTCTAACTAAGTGAATAGTCTAATCAGGCAATACTCTTCCATCATTTTCATGGTATATAGTAATGGTAAATTTAAAATAAGAGTTTCGATGATGACATTCCCATTCATAGAGATGTGGGTGGTGTTTAAGTGAAATTCCGGAGTTTATTACACTAATAACCTTTATCTGATATTCACATATTTATTATTAATGTTTTATCTCAAAATATTATAGTTAGAAAATTATTTGACCAAATATCCTATGATATATCCCTACATGAATTTATGTACATGCATACCCATGTAATGTTAAAAATAAAAATAGGGGTAATTCCTCTCATGAATATAATAATAACAAGAGATATAAGTCACAAAATTATAATTTTCATGAAAAAATAACGCAATCTAGCACTAGAATAATCAATGTATACCATAAAACCCTTACTGATCTCAGATAAGATTAGAATACGAGTTGATGTCAGAAACCGTTTCATTTCATCAATATAATTCTGACACCTTAGTCAAAAATTAATTTCAATCCATTCATAATAATAGAATTCAAAGGGGATTCCAACATTGAGATATTAATGAATAACCCCTAATAGTATCCATAATGATCAAGGAATCATTGATTCTCTAATATATACCATGTCTAATCATATGACATGAAAACCTTAACCATGTCAAGATCAATTGATAGGACACGTTCCAAAATAACATGCCAATGAATGTTACTACTTGGATATAGAAATATCATTTTGAAATATTTCTAAAAATATAATAATTCCTAAACAATTCAAAAAATTTATTCAAATATCTATCATGGTGATGCTCAGTTATTGAGTAAATGATCAAATCTTCCATGAATGTGATAAGAAAGTGCTAAGATACTGGTGGAATATCTTATTTTTCAATGTCATAAAAACAACATGATCATTATTCTAACCAAAAGGCATAATAGGATATTCATATGGGTTATACCATATATTTGTATCCTTATCAATTCTATCAGACTCATAAAACCCAATATATTGATACCCTGAGAAATGAGCAATCTTCAAAAACCACATTCCCCTAGAAACTGCAAAAAAATATCATCCACATCTGGAAAAGGATACTTATTATTAACAATTACCTGGTTCAACATCTAATTTTCTATGCACAATATAAGTTAACCATAGGCCATGTTGGAAAATATAATTAGTGAATTCCATTGAGAAACACAAGGTAAAATAAAACCTTTCTCCATCAGATCATCAAATGGTATTTGCAACACTTTCATCATCACAGTTTCTAATGGATAAGAGGGTATCAAAATAATTTACTAACCTAATACCAAATCCTCTAAAACATTACCTCTATATTTTTAGGTATACCAAAAAGGGATTTTATAAAAATTCTTGATATTCACTACCATCCAATTGAAGATCGTCAATAAAGAAAATTATATTAGGATAATTTTCAACAGTAGATAACAAACTCGTGAGTTGTCGGATGAATGGTACGACATGACCAAAACAATTACCCCACTCTCCCTAAATAGATATGTGATCCCATTGATATCAGTTAATGAGACATGGCGATGATAGAAATTATCATCATCTTTAATGGTGAAAATAAAATCCATATCGATGATGCCCTTAAATAGAACCAGATCATGAATAAAATAATTTCAAACTAACTCTGAATGATATATCCATAGAGAAAATAAAGGACATCAAACCCCTTGTTATTTTCTATTTAAAATAGGTGTCGTTAGGTTTATATGGACATTAAATCCATTGTAAAAATTTTAAAATAAATAAAACTGACTATATAAATTGGTGGTGGGAAACCATATCATATAAATCATTCACTATAGAATATGAATTATAGATGATAGTACTTAACATCTCTAGATCTAACTCATTCTCAACTAAAAATACATCTATTGTATAAAGGTTCATTACTTTTAAGGAATTTGAATGAATTCCTTTAAAAAATTAAACATATTACATTGAGAAAAATTCCTTTAGATATGATCATCACTAACCATATATTGTAATTGACATAGCCAGAGAGAAGCTCTATAGATAACTATAGTGGCCCCAACCATTTCATGTATTAAATAATGGAAAATAAGAGCGTATGGTGTGGAAAAAATTTCCAAAGTGGTATAAATCCAGGGAAACACTATTTGATATAAATTTTGTTTTAGAGGTTGTCTAATACTAATAGCTTCTTCCACTACTCTGTTGATGCTCATTCGACTTTATCTTGTTTCCTTGTGAACCACTGACACTTTCTCTATTGGGAAGAAAAGGGAAGCATGAAAAATCATGCATGCTATGTTTATTTTTTCATAAGATCCATGGTTACCATCTCCAAATAAGTAGAAAAATTTAACAAAAAAACCTAAAATCTGATATCATATCTCAAACCCTAAACATACTTTTATTCATTCATGTGATCATTCTATATCATTTCATTGAAAAATTGAACCATCTCTAAAAACTAATTGGTGTATACCAAAACAAAATGATCAACCAAAAGAAAAGAGGGGAAATTTATATAATTTTTCATAATCAATGACATAGGATATAATTTATTTCTAATGATAGTTTTGAAACTAATATTGTCTAACCAAACATGAATTTCTACATGTACTGTGGAATCCCACAACAAATTTTTCGGACCATCATATTTGAAGTCAAAACTATTCACATTGATATTCACATGTGTATCCATGAAGATGAAGATATTATTGATATTATTAATCCAATACATTGCATATTGGTGTTGAGTCTTTCCCTTAAGAGATAATATATTATCACATAATAACTACTGAGATTAATCTTTTTCTTATCTAACTCACTAATGTACCTAAACAACTATATTCTATAATCTTGGACCATATTTCCCCATGATATGAACATTTCACATGATAGACTCTTTACAATTATACTCAAGAGTTGAATTTACATTAAGAGCATCTCTTTCCCCCTTATGTTGAACCTATGGATGATGTCTTGGAGGCATATCATTACACTCTGAAAATAGAACAAAAATCGATGAAAATGATAATTATAAGTAATCTCATAAAACCATTGAATATAATAGATTAATATCATTAACTAAACATAGGAGAAACATATCTAAACATAAAATGGTAGCCCTATTTTCTTCATGGAGTGAGATGGAGAATCACTCACCACAACCTACATATAATGATTTGACAATCCTATATCCCAACTAAAAAATTTACAAGACTGATCATAATCATGATCTGATACAAAATATTTTGAAACCGACCAAGTATACCATCCCAATATTGAAGCCATCCTGATTTTCCATATAACAAAAGGGAATTACTACCCCTCATGGGTCAGAGACAAGCACCAAAAAATCAACTAATTTAAGAGGTCATAATTTCACCCAATTAGAAGTAGAAAACCTTGAATATTCATTCAAAACAAAAATAAATCATATAAGAATAACTATGAGATATATATTCAATAATTTAACAAAAATATAAATAAACATTTAACTCTAGTATTTAGAATAATATAAATGTAAAAAATAAAAAATATATAGGAAAACTAAAATAGAAAGTGACTACTCAGTGTGAGGCGTGGGAAACACCCTAGTATCTATCCACCGACAACAAAAATAAGTAAAAAAGAATCTTCCACGTATGTATATGGTTCCTGGAATTTTACTATATAAAATTATATAACTAGGTCTACACACCATTAATGGTGTTTGTATGGCATGATATTAACATTAATAGAAGGATTCACCAAAGTGATCCCTATAAAGTTTCTATATAAGAACCCAAATATGACCATATTTAAATAAAGGAAAACATATTATTCATCTCGAACATTTCTACATCAAAATCATGATAAAACATTCAACCTTTTTAAACAAATCTAAAAAAATAATACAAAAGTATCAAATAATATCACACATATTAATGATGATAATAAAATCCAATCTATTGAAACAATTAATCGAAAACATCAGTCTAATGAATACTACATGTTAGGATAAAATAAATTTTCTTTTACCAATACAAGGGTAATCCACCTCTTCTAAAAACTCCTTTTATACACATTAAAAAAAATACTCTCTATAAATCAATATAAATAAATCATAAAAACCATATCATTCAAGGCTCATAAAATGTAATCTATAGATATAAACACCTATATAAAAATTGAGTCACCCAAACCTGCAATGTGATCCACCAACACTATAAGGAATGTAGAGATAACCGCGGAGCCGTGTAATTCATTCCCATATCTTAAAATCGCATTCCACAAACAAATATTATGGAGTAGAGGATAAGTAAAGACATACCTTAAAAAACATGAGCCCATACCACATTAAAAAATATAGCATCCCATGAAATATTGTCACCAGGTGATCAAGAATAGTCACATGAAAATAAATATTGAATTAATTGATTCTATAAATCAAATTCGTACTTGAATTCCTTGAGAAATGGAAAGGAAGAATAAAAAAAGTTTCTTACCTAAATAGATGTAGTGAAACCACCATACGGAAAAAGAGCTAATTGATATGGTTTTGAAGGGTAGTGATTATGAAAAAAAATTTCAAGGGAGACTAGGGTTTGAGGGATAAGAATGAGCATCAATTGTGTAAAATTAGGTTATGTGAAGAATGATTGAAACCTAAATATTGTGCACAAATCAAATTGATAATTAATTTCTCATATCGTGAATCGATTTATTTTCATGTATGCTAAAAAAAGTGTGTCCTCAAGGTAAAAATCCCTCAATTGACCTTTTCACGATGTTTATAATATTCAGAAAATATATATTTTTCGTTCAATAAAAAAATTCACATCATATTCCTATAAACATATACACATAATGAATCATCGTATAGAGTAAAATATTTAGGCAGTTATAATGCATCCATGGTTCAACCAAAAATATTTAAAATACACTCTTTTACAATAAAGTGGACACAACTTTCTTAATAAAGATATGAGATTTCCCTACTAAATAGTATTTATATATTATAGAAGACATAATAAAATTCATAACATAAATAAAAATAAACAATAATCCATGAATGCATGAAATATAGAAATATAATAAATTTTCATTGTAATAATATATTTCATAATAATCTCCGATAAAATTGACCTCACAAACAATGGGAAAGCTTATCTAATACCCTGATTTTGTAACATGTCAAATGATTGAAAAATACCATAAATATATTTTTAATATATTATATATTTTTATTGGTTTAAAAAATGTATAATATATGGGCTATTCAATATAATATCTTGTAAAATGATGAATAAGAATACCAATACCATAGATAATAAATTATACAACCCACTTAATGATTTACTATTGTCATTTAAATTCCAGAATCACCTTGTATTACTCCACAAATATATATTAAAATTATAGTCCGATAAAAAAATAAAAAAATACGAGGACAATCACTAATAATAATTCCCTACTAAATAAGTCACCCATATTATCCAATGGCATATAGGATGTAACTACCATCCCTTATATATATAACCATAAATATACATAACCATATAACCACATCCCCATAAAAAATTTTGTATTCTATATACCACCACCATATTACTACAACCAAGAAAACACTTTTATTTATAAATAAAAACCTCTTTATGTTAGGGTAGGTAATCAAGATGGACATTTACTTATTTCCCCATCCTTTGATACAGGCCTCGACTATGGACCCATATCACAGTCACATCCTCAGATAAAAACCATTATCTATCATAAACTATCATCACAAACTCTATTCACTACATCCTATAATAAATTTTTATGATAGATAGTGGATTGGATGATAGTAAACCTTACATTTAACCTCCATCCTATATCTTGTGGAAAACACATAGGAAAAAGAAACTCATATGGGAATTGGTAAGGTTAGGAAAATTGGGTGATACAATATATAAAATATCTGAAAATGTAGGAATAAAAAACATAATACATAAAACTAGACTAATTTTTTAATAATTCATATAATAAAATTTTAAAATAAAATAAAACTATCCATTCACCCTGACTACTCAACATTGATAATTACCACTTCTAATAATTTAATCACAACTGAAAAAAACATCACAAATAATGAGCCACCAAAATTTTTTGGATTCATATTTCATAAAATAATTATAAGTACCATAATGGTCATTTACACACTACCTTGAATTCAATAACATTTTTTATTTTATATACTAATATTCTATAAAACATTTCAATTTTTGAAAAGTCTTATTTAGATATACATAGGTTAATAATCATTAATATACTCAACATATTTAACCCATTCTTAATAATATTTTTGTTAATTTAATTATCATTCCATATTTTCAATAAATTCAAAAAATAAACAAAAAACCTCCATAAGCATCACATCAATAGTTTTGTTATCCAATTCCTCAAAACACATAATCAATTCCACCACATTCATTACCCCATATACTAATATTACATATTAACCACACTAGAAAAATGCAACAGAAATATTATATGACCACTTAAACTTCAATTACAATTACCTAATTCCAAGTCTACTTTATCCACAACATGTAAAACAATAAAAATAAACAATTAAATAATAGAATTTCTTTTAAAAAAAATCATTCATTCAATTTTGATAATATATCCATATTCACTTAACACTTTACTTTTAAACAAGAACATTGTTAACATCATATTATGATGTCTCACAATTCATTACAATAATTACATGAAATTACATAGTATTATAGTGAAAGATTATATCATAATCAATAAAATAATTAATTAATTTTATTAAACTATAAAATCATCATAATAAATAAAACTCTGAATATACTGATAATTATATATGGTAGAATAAAATGAAAACATCCCATAGAAACAATTAAATTAAGTCCATTATAACATATAGTTAAATTCTTAACATCCACCTACTGAAAAATTATACAGGGTAATTACATATACATGTATAATTAAGAAAGAATTGATATCTCAGATCCCATACAATGATTGTGGATTAAAAAATCACTCTATAAATAAATGAAAACTAATAAAATAACACTGAAAAAATAAAAAGGTTCTAGTATAGAATCATTCACAAAAAAATTGAAAATAGTAGACTAAATAAATTTAAAAACAATTCAACACCTAAATTATCGTTTCATGGGTCTGAAGAAAAAGGGAAGGGATGATAATATAGGGGAAGAAAAAAAGAAGGAACCTTGGAACTAGAAGAGACTAAACACATGAAACATAAAGTTTATATTCACATGAATATGACCAAGGAAGAAAATATAGGAACATAAGGTTTTCTTGGTTTTAGAGAAAGTATATGAAGTCTTCCCAAATAAATATTTCACCCTTTACTTATAATAAATCCTATGATCAACCCACCTTGATTTGGAGAATCCCACTCCCTAGCATAGAATTTGTATATAAAAGAAGCCCCTTTGATTTCTAAAATTAAAATACCATAACCATTGAAATTATTTGATTATTGACCCAAATTGAAAACTAGGTTTTCTATTTTAAAAGACAAGGGAACTTAAAAATGGTCATTTATACCCCTAACCATGACTCATATCCTTGAACCACCATTTCATGGATGAAACAACCTCTCTATTTCTCAACTACCAAACTAAAAGACCATATGATAGACATGTTATAAATATTTAATAATACCCCAATGGTCTCTTAAAATGGAATTTTAACACTCTAATGTACTTATATGTACTTTACCATGCACCTCTAGATACCACACCCCCTAAAATGGCCTTCTTAGAAGTATGGAAAACCACCAAATCTTGAACAACTTCTTGAAGATGGAATTTCAAATCCTAACCCTCTAAGCACATGAAAATGGTAATAAATAACCAAAGTATCTATAAAATGGACTCCAACATACCATTAGACCTTTAAAAAAATAATTTTCTCTATAAAGAAGCACAAAATTCTCTTTTCTCCATGAGGATGTGTAACATCCCAAGGTTTTCTAAAAATAAATTGAAAATGCTTGAAATTTTGTTTAAGGTATATATTTATAAGTATCCTTTAAACATAATTTTATTTCTTCTATGTTTTGAATTTCAAGAAACTGTCATCTACAATTGTGTTCGGTATGTTATTTAGAGTCTGATGGAACAAACTTGTTTTTTTTGGTGAATAGTAACATGCCCTTATGAATAGTAATATGAATAGTAATATGACCTTATGAATAGTAAATAATATTATTATTTTATTTTTCCATGGCAATAGGATAACGAGATCATAATTAATTTTCCAATGTCACATAAAACTAATTGCACTTCAATATTGTTATTTTTCGAATTAACTGTGGCCTTATTTAAAAATTAAATTAATAATATTTAGAAAATTATTTTTGAAAAATGGAGTTCATTTTTGAATTCTACACATCAAAAAATGGTTGGGGTAAATTTTTGGTATTTTTCTGAAACTCTTGAATTTTTGGTGAATAGTGAAATACCGTAAAATACCGTATAATCAATTTATCAGTAAAAATGCACTATTTATGACATCATAAGTGATGCAAGGCCACTTTCTTCGAAATCACATGATATTATCACTATTTAGGGCCACTTGATTTGAGATTATTCATAGTCTTGAAAAAAATATTATAATAATGATTAAAATAATCTAAAATACCTCCCCTCCTCCACTATAAATACCACCCTCACTCCCCTCTTCCTCCCACACCTCTCAAGCCTTGAGCATTGTCTAATTTCTGCCAAATTCCCTCCTCAATATTCTTCCCCACGTCCTAGATCTGCTGGTCTCACCAAAAGACCAAAATCAAAGCCCTTAAGAAGGATCTCAAGGAGAAGAGATCAAGAGGTAAACATCCTCTTTCATTTTCATTCTTTCCATCCATTTTATGTTATTCTCTTCCTTTCCCTTTGTCTTTTGTTGGGATATTTCATTAAATATTTTCCCTTACAGTCCAAATTTTGTATTATTGATGAGATATTCCATTCCTCTCATCAATCTTGTTTTTATGAAATTTTTAGAGGCGCCGTTAGGCTGCCAAATTTTTTTGTAAGAAATTTCTCATGTTTTCCTTATTTCATGATTCCTTCCACTTCTTTCTTCACCCCCTCTTATCCAAGAGGCATGAAATCTCCAGAATCATGTATATTCTGGATGTTTTCATGTTTATGGAAAATTACAAATCATTATTCCTCTCCTCTTTCACTTATTTAAAGAATCAAAAAAACATTGTCCATTTGTGTCGAATTACCGATATCGTGGACGATGTATTTTCAATTTCCATTAATTATTTCAAGTCTGGTCATGAAACCATTTATATGGTTGAACCAGGTTATAATATATGTTTTATGAATCATATAAGGTTCTGTAATTATTTTGTACTCATGATTCAAACTTATAAGACTAAATGAAATTGTAATTATCAAAGAACCACTTAAATCATCTAAACGAACATAATTAATGTTTTAACTTATAAATCATCATCATATAAGGCACCAAAGTGATGAATGGTATAATTTATGGTACTGGAGTTATGTAAATAATACTCCATTCCAATTCTGGAGTTTCACTTCCAATCAACAAGAACGATTCATCATGAACCGATCGTGAAAATCACAAAAGACCTCACCCAAAATAATGCAAGGAACAAAATACTAACAAATAAGGGGTGAAATGAGGTTATGAAATGACCATATAAGATGTTATAAACATGAACACGTTTCTTTAAAATCCTATTAACACTCCTTTAACCATTATACAGGAGGTTCAAACAATTTTGAAGTAGGACAAGCCCAAGGTAAGGGAATTCTTAACCCGATTTCCATTCTTTGGGTTAACCTTCTACTTTATAATTTATGTGCTATTTAAATTGTTTGTGTGATGGGTTCTGTTTATATTATGTTTAATTATGTTTATTTACAGAGTATATACATATTCCATCCACTCTATTAAGTCTCACTTCAAGTATATGATGTTTATAAGGGACTTTTCTTCTAAAATCCTCTTTTAAAATTCTATTTTATAAGATTCAAAGGCAATGTTTTTATGCTATTGTTTATGTTGTATGATTATGTTTTGGTTATTGGGCATTGTTTATGATGAAGGGTGGGACCTATATTTCCCTCCAATTCATTGGGTATGAGTAAGTTGGAGGTCGGCCGTATGGTTACTCCAAGTGTAACTGTGATGGTTACACAAAGTAAGGTAGCCGTGAGGGTTACAAATTTTAAGGTAGCCAAGATGGTTACAAGATTATGTAAGTAATGCCCCAATATACCTTTATGATTATAATTATGTTAGTATGGATCTTGTGTAAATATCATGTTACACAAAGTAAGATTTTATGGGTGTAAATCATGTATTTTAAAAATGTTTTCATATGTCTTGTGTATTCATGGACTAATGAGATTTTTCCTTCTTTTTCATACCTTACTGAGCTTTTGTGCTCATCCCAAGTTTTTAAATGATTTTTCACAGGTTAATGGATGAATAATACAAGGAATGAAGACATGTTAAATGTTGAAGAATTGTCAAGGAGTCTGGTTTTATGTTTTAATGTTTTGTATTCTGAGGAAAATGGAAACTGATTTTATGGTATCCACTATGTAACAATGTGTAATGTTATGAATATTTTGTCTTAATTCTCTAAAGCTCTAAACTTGAAAAGATCCTCAATGTAAAATGAAGTGTTTTCTTGAATAAATTCAAGATTATGCATGAAATAAGTGCGGGTCCTTATAGTTGGTATCAGAGGATGGTTTAGATAACTTTAGGGATTAAGGTGATGCTAATAGAATACCATAAATAATTCTCACCCTATGTTTAATTTGTTATAGCATTTAAAGATTACCATGTTGCTTCATCTAAGAAATGTTTGTTTAGAATGGTTGTCCGCAGAAGGAACATGGATGCTGAAGAGGATAGGCACCGACAGAATGACATCCTTCCTGATCAACAGCCCGGAATGGTAGGGATTGGAACCGAGCAGTTTGTGACAGTAATGGCTCAGCTAACACAGGCAATAAATGGTGGTGGCATCCATGCAAGAGGACAAATAGATGTACCCCAACGGAACATGACAGTGGTGGAACATTTTATGAGACAACATCCTCCTGCATTCAGTGGATCTTCTGACCCAGTGGCAGCAGAAGGATGGATTAAAGCCCTTGAAAAAATATTTGATGTTATGGGATGTTCAGACAATCAAAAGGTAAGTCTTGCCATTTATCGTTTTGAAGGGGAAGCTGATCAGTGGTGGTAAATGGTAAGGAATATCAGGGGTAGAGAGGATTTTGATGCCTTAGTATGGGATGAATTTAAAAGTCTTTTTCTTGAAAAATATTTTCCTAAGGTGGTGCGACTTAGAATGGAGAAACAATTCCTTGAACTGAAACAAAAGGAGGAAGATTCAGTGGCTATGTATGAGGCGAACTTCACCCGACTGGCGAGGTATGCTCCAAATCTTATTCTGGATCTCGATAGCAAAATCAACCGCTTTTACTCAGGATTGAAGCCAATGTATCGAAGGGCGTTGGCCTCCCGTGAATTCAAAAGTTACGAGAAACTTGTCCGATGTGCTGAGAGGGTAGAGATGGAGTTTGCTGACGATCACAAGCAATTTGGAAACAAAGAGAAGAAGAGGTCAAATTGGAAAGCAATGGGTAAGAATCAACCAATGAAATCTGATGGTAAGAAAATACAGTTTCCAGTTTGTGAAAAGTGTGGCAAGAAGCACCCTGGGGAATGTCTTATCAAAACTGGGAAGTGTTTTAAATGTGGTAAGTTTGGACATATGGCCCGAGATTGCAATGAAAATGATCCAAAGACTAATCCTGATAAGCAAACTATAAAGTGCTTTAAATGTGGTGAGATGGGTCACTATGCAAATGCCTGTCCAAAGAGGGATCCCAATGATGCAAAGAAGCCAGACTACAAGCAGAAAGGTGTAGTGAGGTCCTTTGCGACTACGTCAGCAGATGTTGGGCCGTCCAATGAAGTTGTATCAGGTACTTTGTTTGTTCACTCAGATTTTGCTAAAGTTTTGTTTGATACAGGGTCTACACATTCCTTCATCTCTGAGAAATTTTCTAGTAAATTGGAAATATCACCTCAACAAATGATACCCGAACTTGTTGTTAAAACACCAGGGGGAATGTTATAGCAAAGAGGAATTATAAGAATATTTCTATTGTGGTATGTGGAAAGACTTTACCTGCAAACCTTGTTGTTTTACCCTTAGTCGAGTTTGAAGTTATTCTGGGGATGGACTGGCTTTCTGGTTATCATGCTAAGATTGACTGTAGAGCTAAAGAAGTTGTTTTTCAGAAAGAGTTTCAGTTTGTATACAAGAATGAACCCATACAATTGATAACATATCAAGAAGCTGAGAAACTACTGAAAGATGGAAATGAAAGTTATCTAGCTCATATTGTTGAAAACAAGGGAACTATTCAAATCAATGATGTGCCAGTGGTAAATGAATACCTTGATGTTTTTCCTGAGGAGTTACCCAGTGTCATACCTAAACGAGAAGTTGAATTCACAATTGACTTAGTCCCTGATACTAAGCCAATTTCAAAACCCCCATATCGTATGGCTCCGATAGAACTTCTTGAATTGAAAAATCAGTTGCAGGATTTGCTTGTCAAAGGCTTCATTCGTCCCAGTACTTCACCATGGGGAGCCCCTGTTTTGTTTGTTAAAAAGAAAGATGGTTCCATGAGACTTTGCATTGATTATAGAGATTTGAATAACATCACTGTTTAAAACAAGTATCCTTTGCCTCATATTGATGACTTGTTTGATCAGCTCCAGGGAGCTCAGTACTTTTCCAAGATTGACTTGAGATCCGGATACCATCAGCTGAAGGTGAAGGAGGATGACATCCCGAAAACAGCCTTTCGTACTAGATATGGGCATTATGAATTTGTTGTTATGCCATTTGGGTTAACTAATGCACCTGCTGTATTCACGAATCTTATGAATAGAGTATTTCATGAGTTCTTGGATAAGTTTGTGGTGGTATTTATTGATGACATTCTGGTTTTTTCTAAAAATAAAGAGGAGCATGAAAAACATCTAAGGGTTGTTTTACAAACTTTAAAAGAAAAGAAACTATATGGAAAATTCAGCAAGTGTGATTTTTGGTTGCAACAGATTTCTTTTCTTGGGCACATTGTAAATAAGGATGGAATAACAGTTGATCCTGCCAAAACAAAAGTAGTTGATGAATGGCCAAGACCCACAAATGTTACATAGATTCGTAGTTTTCTGGGCTTAGCAAGTTATTATCGACGCTTTGTTGAGAACTTTGCACGGTTATCTAGCCCAATAACTAAGTTAACACGGAAAGGGGTTAATTTTGTTTGGACATAGGAATGTGATGTTTGTTTTCAGGAACTAAAGAAGAGATTGGTGAATGCTCCAGTTTTGGCCTTGCCTTCCCGGAATGGTGAGTTTGTCATCTATAGTGATGCTTCTTTGAAGGGACTTGGTTGTGTTTTGATGCAGAATGGTCAGGTAATTGCCTATGCTTCGAGACAACTTAAACCTCATGAGATGAATTATCCCACACATGATTTGGAATTGGAAGCTGTGGTTTTTGCTTTGAAAATATGGAGGCATCATCTCTACAGAACCAAATGCCAAATATATACTGACCATAAAAGTCTTAAGTATATATTCACTCAGAAGGAATTAAACATGAGGCAGAGAAGATGGCTAGAACTGATAAAGGATTATGACTGCACGATTAATTACCATCCTGGAAAAGCAAACAAAGTAGCGGATGCCTTAAGTCGGAAAAATCATGCATCATTAACCATGCTACGTTTGGAACGTGATCCCTTGATTAATGATTTGATAAATATTGTCTTGGAAGTTGTTGGTGCAGGGAATATATCTGTTTTGTTTCAGGTTTCAGTGCAGTCTTCGTTGTCAGACAGAATTATGAAAGCGCAGAGGGAAGACCGTGAGCTACAGAAAAAGGTAGAATTGGTTAAAATGGGTATGTTTCCAGAATTTAATCTTGATAAAGATTGTGTTTTAAGGTTTGGAAAAAGGTTTTGTGTGCCTTGTGATTCCCAGCTGAAGAAAGAATTGTTGTGTGAAGCTCATAGTTCTCCATTTTCTGTTCATCCTGGAAGTACTAAGATGTACAGAGACCTTCGAGAGTATTACTGGTGGAATGGGATGAAAAGAGATATTGCTGATTTTACAATGAAATGATTGACATGTCAGCAGGTTAAAGCAGAGCGACAGTTACCGAAGGGGATGCTTCAGCCTTTGCCGGTGCCAGAATGGAAATGGGAGAATATATCCATGGATTTTGTGGTGGGACTACCAAAGACTTCTCGAGGTAACAATGCGATATGGGTTATTGTTGATCGGCTAACAAAGTCTGCTCATTTTCTTTCTATTCGAGATACAATGACATTAGATCAACTTTCTCGATTGTACCTCAAAGAGATTGTCAGGTTACATGGAGTTCCTCTTTCCATTGTGTCTGACCGAGATCCCAGGTTCACTTCTAAATTTTGGAAGGGACTTCAGAAGTCTTTGGGCACAGAGTTGAATTTCAGTACAGCTTTTCATCCTCAATCAGATGGGCAGTCAGAGCGAACGATTCAAACTTTGGAGGATATGCTTCGAGCTTGTTCAATGGACTATCCGGGAAGTTGGGATCAGCATCTTTCATTAGTTGAGTTTTCTTATAATAACAGTTTCTATTCCAGTATTCAGATGGCACCTTTTGAGGCCTTGTATGGAAAGCGGTGTCGGACTCCTGCGTTTTGGGATGAAGTCGGTGAAAGAAAGTTGATGGGGCCAGAATTAGTAGAAGAAGTGGCTGAGAAAGTGAGGATGATCCAGCAACACATGAGGATAGCTCAAAGCAGGCAGAAAAGTTATGCAGATAACAGAAGGAAAGACTTCTCTTTCAAGGTAGGTGACCATGTTTTCCTTAAAATATCTCCTTGGAAAAGTGTGATGTGTTTCGGTAAGAAAGGGAAACTAAGTCCACGGTTCATTGGTCCTTTTGAAATCTTGGATAAAGTTGGAACAGTTGCGTACCGCGTAGCTTTGCCTCCGAGCTTGTTTCAGGTACATAATGTTTTTCATGTTTCGATGTTGAGAAAGTATGTTCCAGATTCATCACATGTCTTGAGGCCGGAAGGAGTTCAGCTAGCAGAGAACCTTTCTTATGAAGAAAAACCGGTTCAGATTCTTGATCGAAGAGAACAGGTATTGCGGAATAAGGTAATCCACCAGGTAAAGGTTTTGTGGAGAAACCACATGGTTGAAGAAGCAACATGGGAGTCTGAAAATGCTATGAGGGAAAAATACCCTCAGTTGTTTAATAAGTAAATAAAATTGCGAGGACGCAATTTCAAGAAGGTGGGGATAATGTAACATCCCAATGTTTTCTAAAAATAAATTGAAAATGCTTGAAATTTTGTTTAAGGTATATATTTATAAGTATCCTTTAAACATAATTTTATTTCTTCTATGTTTTGAATTTCAAGAAACTGTCATCTACAATTGTGTTCGGTATGTTATTTAGAGTCTGATGGAACAAACTTGTTTTTTGGTGAATAGTAACATGCCCTTATGAATAGTAATATGAATAGTAATATGACCTTATGAATAGTAAATAATATTATTATTTTATTTTTCCATGGCAATAGGATAACGGGATCATAATTAATTTTCCAATGTCACATAAAACTAATTGCACTTCAATATTGTTATTTTTCGAATTAACTGTGGCCTTATTTAAAAATTAAATTAATAATATTTAGAAAATTATTTTTGAAAAATGGAGTTCATTTTTGAATTCTACACATCAAAAAATGGTTGGGGTAAATTTTTGGTATTTTTCTGAAACTCTTGAATTTTCGGTGAATAGTGAAATACGGTAAAATACCGTATAATCAATTTATCAGTAAAAATGCACTATTTATGACATCATAAGTGATGCAAGGCCACTTGCTTCGAAATCACATTATATTATCACTATTTAGGGCCACTTGATTTGAGATTATTCATAGTCTTGATAAAAATATTATAATAATGATTAAAATAATCTAAAATACCTCCCCTCCTCCACTATAAATACCACCCTCACTCCCCTCTTCCTCCCACACCTCTCAAGCCTTGAGCATTGTCTAATTTCTGACAAATTCCCTCCTCAATCTTCTTCCCCACGTCCTAGAGCTGCTGGTCTCACCAAAAGACCAAAATCAAAGCCCTTAAGAAGGATCTCAAGGAGAAGAGATCAAGAGGTAAACATCCTCTTTCATTTTCATTCTTTCCATCCATTTTATGTTATTCTCTTCCTTTCCCTTTGTCTTTTGTTGGGATATTTCATTAAATATTTTCCCTTACAGTCCAAATTTTGTATTATTGATGAGATATTCCATTCCTCTCATCAATCTTGTTTTTATGAAATTTTTAGAGGCGCCGTTAGGGTGCCGAATTTTTTTGTAAGAAATTTCTCATGTTTTCCTTATTTCATGATTCCTTCCACTTATTTCTTCACCCCCTCTTATCCAAGAGGCATGAAATCTCCAGAATCATGTATATTCTGGATGTTTTCATGTTTATGGAAAATTACAAATCATTATTCCTCTCCTCTTTCACTTATTTAAAGAATCAAAAAAACATTGTCCATTTGTGTCGAATTACCGATATCGTGGACGATGTATTTTCAATTTCCATTAATTATTTCAAGTCTGGTCATGAAACCATTTATATGGTTGAACCAGGTTATAATATATGTTTTATGAATCATATAAGGTTCTGTAATTCTTTTGTACTCATGATTCAAACTTATTAGACTAAATGAAATTGTAATTATCAAAGAACCACTTAAATCATCTAAACGAACATAATTAATGTTTTAACTTATAAATCATCATCATATAAGGCACCAAAGTGATGAATGGTATAATTTATGGTACTGGAGTTATGTAAATAATACTCCATTCCAATTCTGGATTTTCACTTCCAATCAACAAGAACGATTCATCATGAACCGATCGTGAAAATCACAAAAGACCTCACCCAAAATAATGCAAGGAACAAAATACTAACAAATAAGGGGTGAAATGAGGTTATGAAATGACCATATAAGATGTTATAAACATGAACACGTTTCTTTAAAATCCTATTAACACTCCTTTAACCATTATACAGGAGGTTCAAAAAATTTGAAGTAGGACAAGCCCAAGGTAAGGGAATTCTTAACCCGATTTCCATTCTTTGGGTTAACCTTCTACTTTATAATTTATGTGCTATTTAAATTGTTTGTGTGATGGGTTCTGTTTATATTATGTTTAATTATGTTTATTTACATAGTATATACATATTCCATCCACTCTATTAAGTCTCACTTCAAGTATATGATGTTTATAAGGGACTTTTCTTCTAAAATCCTCTTTTAAAATTCTATTTTATAAGATTCAAAGGCAATGTTTTTATGCTATTGTTTATGTTGTATGATTATGTTTTGGTTATTGGGCATTGTTTATGATGAAGGGTGGGACCTATATTTCCCTCCAATGCATTGGGTATGAGTAAGTTGGAGGTCGGCCGTATGGTTACTCCAAGTGTAACTGTGATGGTTACACAAAGTAAGGTAGCCGTGAGGGTTACAAATTTTAAGGTAGCCAAGATGGTTACAAGATTATGTAAGTAATGCCCCAATATACCTTTTTGATTATAATTATGTTTGTATGGATCTTGTGTAAATCTCATGTTACACAAAGTAAGATTTTATGGGTGTAAATCATGTATTTTAAAAATGTTTTCATATGTCTTGTGTATTCATGGACTAATGAGATTTTTCCTTTTTTTTCATACCTTACTGAGCTTTTGTGCTCATCCCAAGTTTTTAAATGATTTTTCACAGGTTAATGGATGAATAATACAAGGAATGAAGACATGTTAAATGTTGAAGTATTGTCAAGGAGTCCTGTTTTATGTTTTAATGTTTTATATTCTGAGGAAAATGGAAACTGATTTTATGGTATCCACTATGTAACAATGTGTAATGTTATGAATATTTTGTCTTAATTCTCTAAAGCTCTAAACTTGAAAAGATCCTCAATGTAAAATGAAGTGTTTTCTTGAATAAATTCAAGATTATGCATGAAATAAGTGCGGGTCCTTATAGGATGACTTTTAAATATCTCTGAATAAGTGTAATTCTCCAAAAATAAATTAATTCATTTAAGGTCAATTAATTTACACCGATTTATATATTTATCAATTATGGTGTGATATTTAATATAAATATTATTGGAAAATTAGTGTTTTATTATTTTTATTAATGTATTCACTACACATTGATTGTTATAGAAAAGTATCCATATTTTTCTGACATTCTTGTTCATATCATTCAATTATTCCATCATCCATGTTTTTAATTTGATATAATTTTTTGTAGTCACATAATCCCCATTTATTATAATTAAATTATATAATATTTTATTCATATTTTTCTAGTACACACACACACACCTATAACTAATAACAATATATACAACAATATGATGTTCGTCCAACATCTATTTTCATTTATAGACAACATTATTATAATACTAAATTATTTATTCTAAATTATTTAAAAAAAATAGTGATCACAATCCCTTTAATATTTCTAATAGTTCTCATATAAACCATAGAAAGTGATTATTTAAGATGAAATTAAAATATTTCACATAGGATCACTGTAGGGAAAATTTATGCTATAAATATTTTTTTACGCAACATGATTAAAATTAAATAGTTAAAATATTTTCTATATACAATTTGACTTATAGATTCATTTCTCAAATTTAAACCAAAAAAATAGTTATTTTAACTTATATAGATTAATTTATACAAATTATATTAAAAATGATAAAAATATTTCTCATGATATATGGAAATAAATTATTTTTCCTTCAACTTTTATATAAAAAATAATCAATTAGAAAGTTATATGAAACTAAAAATGGATATTATTTAATTAAAATAAATGAGAATTTCAATTAATTTATCATGTAAAAAAATTACATTTAGATATATATTTAAAAGTATAGTACCTATTTTAATTTCATTAAAATATCCATTAAATAAATATAATTTTTTAAATAGTTTTTTTATATTTTCATAGAATGAATTAGGGGTTTCAAGTAAATATAAATTTTAATTCATCTTGTACACTTTTATTCTATATTCCTCAAATATGAAACCTCTATTAATTCCAATAAAATCATCCAATTAAAAATTATAATTCAATATATAATATTTAATATTAATTTTATAACATTTATAAATTTTATTTCATATCGAATTGGTGTACATTATGATATTATCAGTAATAACCCTGTGTTTTTGTGATGTATTTTTTTAAAATAAATCAATTTTCATAGATTCATTTTGTTATATTAAGCACCATAATATTGTTTCATAAATAATAAAATAAATTTAATAAATATCAATAGACAACAGTAGGTTCTCTTTTGTTACACATGATAATGAGTTTTATCAAAACCATGATATACTAATAATATTATAATTTAAACATGACTCTTATATCTGTTTTATTAAAATTAGTGATATAAATTTTAATAATTTTTTTTTAAAATTTTAATTATAAATTTTTTATGTATATGAATAGTATTTGAAAAATGTACATAATTTTTTAAAATATCACTATATGTTTCAATAATAATATTTTTAGAATTTTTTTTATTTAGAAATTTAGAAAATTATTATTTTACCACCTTATAAAATGGATTTAAAATAATAATAATAATTTTATAAAGAAACATTTCAATATTATCTAACATTCAATTTTTTATATTTTTCAAAATTGTTAATTTTTTTATAAATAGTGAAAAATATTAAATATTAATTAACAACCTCCTTTTCATTAAATTTATTTATAAAGATAAATTACATATCTAATTTTTTAAAGTGTAAAATTTGTTAATTTTTACTCCAATTAAAATATTTTTTTCACTATTTTAAATTTAATAATAAATTATCATTTAAAAACAAATGAATATTTTAAAAATATTCAATTAAAAACATTGTTTTCTCATCGCATCTTCTAGATTACTTATAAATTAAAAAATTCCAATTCTATTAATGGAAATTGTAAAAATGGATTCTATATTTTGAGTATTAATAATTTATATCATATAATAGGATTGAATTAATATTTTTTCAAAACAAATAGTATGAATTGTGAATATTATTTACCATTCTTAAACTAAAAGTGGGTTTATAATGGGGATTGAACTAAAAAGATATGGAATAAATGTAATACAAAACATTGAAAATATCCATTTTTAATTATATTTTGACCCTATATATTCTAATATATAAAAAATATATTTTTATCATTATTACATGAGAAAAAACTTTGTGGAATTATTTCATTCAAAACATTATATGTGTACCAATAACCTCCATTAAAAAAGGCTAGCACTTTTCCTCTCTACATCACAACTGAAAACCCTCTATGTTCAGAAAAACTCTTCCAAAATTAGATAAAATCATCACTAATATATTTCTTGATGATATACTCTAGATAAAAACGCAACCTAGAATTATTTTTGTGCAATCCTAAGAAATATACTTAAAGAAGTGGTAACATTCATCAATGAACATTATAACTTTATTTAAAACAATAACTCTTTAAAATTATATCATAACCTGAATATATAATATCCTAAATATCATCCACATAACGATAATATTTTTACATTAAGGTAATGAAATATAACCATATCCTTTTCCATTAAATGGGTTAATAAATCAACCTTTGCGTGTAGGGTTGAATACTACATCGTGAACTGATTCCATTTTTTCTATTAACGCATATAATTTTTTTAATGATGTAATAAATATTAATTTATTTTATTTATGGTATTATTAAACATATATAATTATTATATCATACATACCTTAATATCCTCTAATTAGTTGGAATATGATAATGCCACTTGTGTGTACGACATACTACCACCACATGAACAAATATGATTCGTTAAGGAATTGTGTGAAAGGTAGAATGATTGGTTTAATGAAAATATGTGATATATATGATATAAAAATTATTTTTTATTTATAATATATAATTTAACTTCATTTATTTAAATCCAACATTAATATGGAACCCAAGTTCATGCTTATATACGACCAACCATCTCCATGAACTGTGTATTTCAATTTCTATCAATAAATTATATAGATAACTAAAAGTACATATATATAAAATATACATGTTATTTATATCATAGGTAAAATTATTAATAATATTAATTCGTTATCAACATAGGAGGTCCAAAATAATAATAATAAAATATGAAAAATAAAGTGGTTATTACACAAAATGTGACATTAACATGGAATAGTTAATATATAGGTAATAAAATTTCATTAAAAGATCATATATGGAATGATATTTATGAATTTTGTTTTGTTAAATATTTACAATACACTTTAATTTATTATATGTTTGATTTTAATGTTTATGATGAAATTCATGACTTAATTTAAGGGAATTTTGTCTCAATTTTTTTAGATGTATATTATGTTATGAAGCTATATACTTTAATGAGGTGTATATATAGCCAAATTGAAATGTAATATCATGATATTTTTTATCCTCGTGATATTTTAAATTCTATTTTATGTAATTCTTTCTTCTGGCTTTTGATTCAAATATACCATCATTATAATAATTTATTGTTACAATCTCACCATTAATCAAGATTGCTAATGATTAGGTTTGTATTGATAAAATATAATGAACCATCTATAAAAATAAATTAATATTATTAATAACCATTTATTAATGATATTTTTAAATTCATAATAAATTTTACTACTCTTTTTATATAAAAATAATTAAGAAAATGTTTTTAAGAAAATATGACCTTATTTCTCTATTCAGTTAGAAATCTATTTTCTTGTAAAATAATGTTTTTTATAAAGGTTTTCAATAATGTTTTATTATTCCCATATTAATTTTACAATAAATTCATTTTACAATATTTAATTATTTATATCTTTTTACATACATATTAATTTCATTTTAAAAAGAGTGTTCATTTTTTATTTACGAAAAATTCAAAAGGAATATTATTCTAACATATACAACATAAACAAAACATCTCATAATCATGACCATTTTTATATTTTAAAAAATCCTTTATAAATTTTTTTTTATTTTCCATGGATAATTTTTCAATTTTTTTATGTTTTAAAAATGATTTTTCAAAGTGGAAGGGACATTTTCTAAAAAAATGTTTTAAATGATCATTAAAAATAATTTTCCATCTAAGATTAAATCCATTTATGTTATATATTCCTTAGACTGGATTTTATTTGAAGATACCATTCTTAGTTTTTATCAAAATTGATTGTGTTTATGATGGCATGATTTTTTTGAATCCCGTTTCACTACCACACATTATACCATCATAAAATTCTTATAAAACCTACATTATTTTTAATAGGATATCCTATGATATTAGAAAACCTATTCCTTTTTGTCATTTTATTATATGATGAAATGTTAATGTAACCAATTTAATTTCATTGGTTACAATATGATGAGTGTTTTATGATCTTATGTAACACATTCTTATGATTTTCATTATATGAAGGGTGGGACCTACATCTCCCTTCAATGCATTGGTTAATAAAAAATGATATATCATAGTATAGGGTACATGGTATTTATCCCTAGACTGAGAAATGAGGATATAATGGTGGTTTTCCCAAGACTGAAATTGGTACATGAGTGTTTTATAAAATCTCCAAATAGGGTACATATAAGGTCATCTGATTCTCAGAGTATATACAAGTATGGTTAATCCAAACCTAACATTTTATTAATTTCATGGAGGATAGCATTGAAATAAGTTTTTATACGCTTATATATATACCAAAAAGCTATTGCTTCTTCCAATGTTATTTCATTATGAGTCATTGTCATTGATTACCTTATGATTCATGTCTTATGATATAAAAATATTCATTCCTTGCCTCAAGATAATGATCATCAATATGAAGGTTATGGTTTTTAAATGATATGATCATGTCATCATACCCTCATACTCATTTTATTCCTTCATATCTCCCTTTTTAACAAATTCTATGCATATGAAATCACACTTTCTTTATTTTATTTTCCCAAATATATAAATATATATATTATACCTGATTTTTATAATATGGGTGATAGATATGAATAATATAGTTTGAGATGATGTTTGTCACATAAAAACCAGTAGTTTTTGTTTTTATATTTCCAAGGGCACTAAACATATATTTTCCTATTACATGAAATTCATTAATTTATTACATTTCTCTAAAAATTATGAAATATAAATGTATGATAATGATGTGTCATTATAAATGGAATTAGAGTACTTTTTTATTCATTATTAAGAAACTACAAGGGTAAGAAATTAATGATATCATTAAGGATAAACCTTATTATATGTCTAGATATGACTCCAATGATAGTTTGAAGGATGCTTTAATGTTTAGAGAAATGTCCTAGAATTTTGTTAAATGATAGAGCAAGTGGTTTCCACAAAATTACATCCCCACCTGAAAATAAAAGAGGATTTTGATCTAGCACAATGGTACCTAGGAGTATCATATGAATAAAAGGCACATTTAGATGGACTATATCATCGCCTAGTTCACGACAATCGTCCTTGATGCACAATTGGTTTGACACTCCTGAGGGATATTCTATGGAAATTCACAAACTCATTACAAACCATTATGAGGGATTTTAATTGATGATTACAATGAAGGACCTATTATAAACATACGGTGTCCTAGAATAAATAAGGAGTCCTGATTTTGACATCATTTATGTTATTTTCAATGTTTTTATGGTTCCATATCATTATTATTTTGTCTTATAAAACTCTTTTTTTATTTAATATATGGAACTTGAATGAACCATAATATTTTCGAGTTCGAGGGATAATGTAATGATCTTCATATTGATTTTATAAATGTTATGGAAGATGAAATAAAAAATACCATTTTTATGCTAAAAAAACGTTCTCCAAATATGACTCAATATGGAATTACAAATGAACAAAAGATGGAAGAATATTCCATTTAGTCCTTCATGAGGAATATTGTACCTTTTGTGGGACTTCGAATCCACATGTTTTTATGAAATTATTCAGTATAACTAAAAATTTATATTTTATTGTTTTATATTGTTTGTAAAATAAAAAAGATATTCTGTTTGCATATATTTTTGAATTTGAAGCAGATTAATGGTGGTATCATATCAAGAGTATGAGGAAAATGAATGAAATTCAATCCAAGGATTTGGATGAGTTCAAAAAAATATTTTTCATCAAATAATCTTCAGTAATTATTGGTATGATTATGGAGACTTATATCCATATGCTAAATTGAAATGAGGACAAATTCTCAGTAACTATGGGGAAAATTTTACAATACATCGATAGTACGATTTTGGTATTAAAATACAACATGAAATTAATGTTGGTTTTTTCATTAGTGGCATAAAAAATGGCCCCAATGGTTTTGTTAATAAGATATTTATGTACCCATGTAGTGATTACTTTTATGTTCTATCATGGTTAAAATTAAGGATTAAGTTACATATCAGTATCACGGTTTTGATAAGAAAAGAAAAATTAAATTAAAAGAGAAATCTAGGATCTATGGAGAGAGAATGTTGGAATTTCCTAAATAGCCAATGTGTGGGAAGATTCCTATATAAAATTAGATTAAGGGGACTACTAAATGATTCATTAATGGAAGTGAATGGAATTAACAAATTTATTTTTTGATTTAATGATAAGATGTTAGTTAGTTATGTGAATAGATATAAAGGAGCACATAATTCATTTCCCAAAATCAGGGTTTTAAAATCTTAGAGTTTGGGAAATACGGTAACAAATTCTAAAATCAATGGGTGGCTGGCAATGATTAATTCATACAGCGAATTAATATGAGGCTTAAAGGGAAATTTTCTTCCATCAAAAAATTTTTATGAGGGATTCAATAACAAAGTGTTGTATTATACACTTACTATACACTCTAGAATGGATAATGTATTATTTTATACATGATTTACACTTTCTTTTGTGTCTTAAAAATATTCTAAGGCTGTCAATATTTCACACAACAAATTTTTAGTATAATTATTAGTGAAAAACCCAAATGGTATGATGATCACATCTCATGTATATGATTCCTTACTAGTTGAAATTTGTGGGAAAAGTTTTCTTTCATACCGTGTAATTTTTTCTTTGTTTGAATTTTATATTTTATTATCTGTATATTTTCCATCTATGCATCAATCCCACATCAATTTTTGAGGATGTTATGTATTTATTGATATTCCCAAAAAACATCTAGTCATATAAAAATGAGATAATATGTATAAACTTTTGATATACACCAAGAACATTTTATGGATCGTTATTCCCATTCATAGTGGATGTTTATCTCTCACAGTTGAAGAGAAACTCAAAATTTATGATATGTGTATTATGAGGGAATTTTATGTTTTTAATATGGATTAATATCATATCCTTCCAACGAAACATGTTTTTTAGTACGCAATATAACTCATACACGGTCTGACTCCAGTTTCAAAGACTCCCTTAACAATTGCCTCGACTGATTTATAATAATTAAGGAAGCATCTCTTTGAAAACCTTATCATGGGATATATTCATCTATGTGATCCTCCATGGGGTCCATTAATTCTTTTAGTTTAAAATAATCATGGATCAATGATATAATAATTTATTTCCAAGACCTAAACATGAAAACAATTAATAAAAAACATAATTTCCCCTAAATGATGACTTCTTTCATCAACTCGGAGAAGCTCAATAGTTTTACAAAATTATCCTTCATTCAAGATATCATCAATTGTGTGTAAAAAATTATTATATACCTAATAAAATATTACATAAAAGTTATGATCCACATTAATATATAGTTATTCCATTCTGTCATTCCGAATCCATTTTTGTCATCATGGGATTAATTAATCTAGTCTTTAGATATTATGTTGATTTGTATTCAGTTTTATTTATAAATGAAATTAATATCTATTAAATAAGAATTTATAATCATAAATATCACATAAAAATTCTACTTAAGAACCTTAGGAACAAGAAATTGTAGGAAAATTTTACAATGTTATAATTTTTTCTGCAAATGTATCCTTTTTGGGTCATATAATCTCAATAGAGGGTAAATTGATAGATTACTCAAAGATGCGGGCTACTGAATTTTTTCAAAGAAAAATAAATGTGAATGAGATACATTGTTTTATTGGTTTATATAGATATTATTTATGTTTTATATATAATTTTCCATGACTATGTAATCCACAGTCCATGTTAAATTGAAAGGGAACCAGGTCCATCTTGATATATGAAGGAGAGGAAAATTTTAGGGATGTAAAGTGATGATTATTCAGGGCACATATGCATAAATTATCCTATAGTGGATAAGGGGTCTTAATATATAATGAAACCTCCATGAAAGTATTTGTATGGGATCAAATATAGAATGACATTGTTATATCTTATGCATCACTAAACTTGAAGATTCATAAGTAAGATTACCAAACATATGATTTGGAGTTTTTTGTGGTAATTTTTTAATTCATGATATATTAGTGTATATATTAATAATTAATAATTTTATATTTATATATATAATGATCATAATAGTTTAAAGAATATATTAACAAAAATTTATTTAATGAATTCAAAAAATTATTGTTATATGTGATTAAGAATTATGGCTAATAAATAAATTACCACCCATGGAAAGTAGATAAGGTGGCTAATTATTTGAGTAAAAGGATCATGTAAAATTTTCCATGATCAGGAATACAAAAGATATAATATTTTATTATTCTCAAATTATTGATCTAAAATCTTGAAGAACTGGGAAATATATTATCTTAATGAATTGAATGTTCAACCATCTATCTGAGGAAAAAATATAAAGGTGAAGTAGCATATTATAGGGAATAAAAAAGAGGAAATATAGAGTTTTATATGTTTAATAGTGATCATGGTGCAATGATATGTTTTAGTAACCATGAATGAATTAATTTTAAAATAGATTTAAATTTTGGTTTGATAGAGGATGTTCTGACTTCCTTATTCTTTATTATTCTAGAAATTACAGTGATGAATACTAAAATAGTATTTCTAGTGGGATTGAATTAAGTGATATATCATAGAGTATGTGAGATGGTGCATGGTATTTTAGAAATTTAAATCTTAAAGAAAAATTTCTAAGGGGATATTACATCCACTAATCATACTATAATGGAAATGGGGAAACAACATCATGTATCTTATCATTAGGATCCCCAAAGCATCTAAAGTCCATAATTATATATGTGTTTGTGGTAAATTTAAATAATAAGATAGAACACATGATATCTATATAATAGTTATTCTCTATGGACCATATTTCCTGGATATAAATTAAGGAAGTGGTAATATTGAATAGAGTACCACATTCCATTATGTTTGATTACGATATCAGGTTTACCATATTGATCTAGTGATGTATTCAACATGATCTTTATATAGAGTTGATTTTTTGAACTTTGTATCATCCTCACATATATTTTCATTCTTAATGAACAATTCAAACACTTTAGGATATGTTGTTTTGTTTTTATTTTGATTTCAATTATGTTTGGGATAAGGAACTTCCTCCAGTAACGATTTATTACAACAATAGCTTTTCATAAAGATTTAAATTTGATCATTATGATGCCATATATGTGATGAAATTTTGACCCCCAATGAGTTTTAATGAAGTTAGATAAATAAATAAATTTGTACATGAGAAAGATGAAGTAATAGTGGTTAATATTTTATTTATTCAGCAAAAATAAAGGCATTTATGAATAGATAGAAATGTTTTTATGATAATTTTCATTGTGATCAATAATTTGGTGTTGGTAAAATAATATTTTGATGATTTTTACGTGGATGAAGGAAATAATTTTTTTAAAATAAAAGTAAACTGAGCCTTAGGTATATCAATCCCTTGGAAATTGTTGATCATATCGGGAAAATAACATTTCCTTTGGCACTTCCACAAAACCTAGCTCATGTCCAAGATGTGTTATGTGTATCTCTACTATGTTAGTACATTCCTAACCCTTCACATTTATTTAAATCATAGGTCATACCACTAGAGTAAGACATAATTAATGTGGTATAATTATTGTATATTATCTATAATACATTGAAAGTTAAATAAATCAATACCACTCACATGATTAATGGTTTTTTAGAGAGACTACCGAATTACAAATGTTTAATGGGATGTTGAGGAAAATTATGAGACAAAATATTCCACATATTTTTCTGTAAGTGTGATAAATTTCATTGGAGAAATTCATTTTCAGAGTGGTATAATGTAACACCCTAGGTTTTTGTGAAATATTGTTTTTTGACTGAATTAAATTTCATTGATACCTTATGTTACATGAAACACCATGTTATGATTTTGTTACATAACACACCATATTAATATTTTTCAATATAGATCATTGGGTTATCATGTGTTACACATGACCCCGGGCTTTAACAAAACCATGATTTACTATTAATATTATTTTATATACGATATAATTATAACCTAACCATTAAACCATTCGATATTAATATTAATAATTAATAATTAAATATTAACTATAATGGTATTAAATAATACAATCATATTTTAAAATTTACTTATTATTTGATACAGTCATTATATGTATTTGAAAATATAATTTTCTCAAAAAATGTTTTTTATTATTTTGTGAACATTAATAAAAATTTATTTAAACACTATTTTAAAATGAATTGGATAAATTCAACATAATTTTTAAAATAATAATGACAAAATTATCTTAGGAGTATTTTTTCTATTTTTATGACATTTTATTATTTTTGATAATATAGGGAAAAATATTGAACATTAATTAAAAACAAACATTATTGTAAAAAATATATATAAATGTAAATTAAATTGGAAATAAATTTTAAAGTAAAATTATTTAAACTATATATAAATTAATCTAATTTAGGTCATTGGGATCAATTTCATATTAAATTTTTTATATTCAAATATTTGAAAATTTTGAACTTTTTTCTTAAAACCCCATATTTCTTATCAGGTCTATGACATTTTTTAAAAACATAAAATTTTACACTCATCAAAATTGAATTTTGAAAAATGTATTCCATATTGGTTATCAGAATTTTTTTTTATTAAATTATATGTTCAATGTATTCTATACTAAAATAAATTGTAAAATTTGAAATAAATATTTAACACGGTTAAGGAAAAAATGAGTTTACCAGAGGAGGGGGGTTAATGTAAATAAGGATAAGTGTTAAAAAAAATCCAAAACATATCCAACACACTGTTTATGGAAATATATTAATATTGTATTTTATTGGATTGATAATAATATATTTTTTATCCCTTTTAAATGAAAATATTGTGCATGGAATTCATAATTGCAAAACTATTTCAAATGTGCCACACACCTCACATATAAAATGACACCAATTCTCCTCTCATACTCACAATTTCATACCGTCTTGGTTAATCCAATCCCTACCCACATAATATATTATATTATCTCATCTCATACTAGAATTATATTTTTGGATATAATTCCCTCAATGGGGGCTTCTGTTTGTAACTCTTGGAAGATTCCCAAAGAAGTGGTAATGTTCAACCGTAAGCATTTTTGTTTTATTTCTTCATCTACCATCTTAAATTGTTATTCTTCCAGTATGATATTATAAAATCATAATATTTTATATTATAAAATATCATTATGTTAATGTAATGACCTACATTCATCTTCTTCTCCATCAAATGGGTTATGAAACCATTTTTTGTGGGTATTGTGGACTACCGCCTCACAAACTAATGTCATTGATTTGTCTATTAATACATATCACAGTTATTTATAATGATAGATAAATTATATATGTAAATGATATATATGATATTATTATACTTATGGAAATATTATATCATATATACTGTCATATACTACATTTTTTGTGAATATGGTAACGTCGCTTGTGTGTATGGTGGACTGCCACCACAAGTAGCAATGTTGTTGATTCATGATTTACATATAAGGTAATTAAGATGGTTTTAATGAATTAATGTGATATAAATGATATAAATAATATTCTATAATCATAATATATCATTTAACTTTTTTTAGTTTAATCCAACATGAAAATGGAAACAACGTCAATGTGGATGTGGGACCTGCTTTCTCCATAAACGGTGTATTGCACTTTCTATCACTAAATAATATGGATTAATCTTAATACATATATAATGAATATATATTATATTATATCATGTTTAATATTATGAGGATTATGAAATCATTATCAAATCGAGAGGACCAAAAAAATCAAAACATGTTTGAAAAAAGATATCATTACCCAAAACATAACTATAAAATGGATTTGTTAATAAACTGATTTTGAATGGTAATAGTAAAATAATATATGGTATTTTTATAAAAATATTATTTTAATAGATTTATAAAAATCCTATATTTATCATATATGTGGTTTGAATCTGCATAACAGATGTTAAGACTTAAAGTAAGATATTTTATTCTCAGTTTTCTTTCATTTATATGTACATTACATTATACAACAATATTTATTGATGACTTGTATATAATTTCCCATTAACATGTGATATAATTTTCTTATTTATCATATAGAAATATTAAATTTCATTTTATCATATTACATCTTGGGGCTTATAATTAAATTTTAACAATGTTGAAATGATTTTATGTTAAAATGTCATCATTTATAAATATTGTTAATGATTATGTTTCCAATGAAAAAAATACATTGATCCCTATCCCAATAAACAAATTAAGCTTATTATCATCAAGATACCCATTATATTTTCAAGTAGAATTATAATTATTCCACTCATTTGTACATAAAATAATTGATAATATTTAAATAAAATATTACATTATTTCTCTCGTTGTTTGGAAATATAATTTCTTCGACAACATTGTTTTCTAAAAAATATTTAAAAATTGTTTCATAATTATAAAAATATTTAAAAAGAAATTTTTACCCTTGTTTAACTTTTTTCAAATAATTTCATATTATTATTTTTTTGTTTTTCCATACTATTCATTATTGGATTTTATAAAAAATTATGAAAGGAATAAATGTTTTCAAGAGAATAGAAGAAATGAAATTTTTCATAATCGTGACTATTATTTTATTTGAAGATTTCATTATAGTTTTTTATGTTATTCTCAAAGAAAAATATTTTCAAAATTTTTTATGTTTTAAAATGATTTTATCAAAATGGAATGGAATTTTTATTAAGGAAAAGTTTTAAATTATTGATCAAACTCATTTTCCATCTAATATTACATCCATTGATGTTTCTTATGCCATTATAGGGGTTTAATCTAATTATACCATTAATATTCATTATCTAAGTGGATTATGATTATGATGAAATGTTTTTTAGGAAACCAATTTCTCTTCTATGGGTTATACCATGGTAATATTATTATGAGGAAAACCTCATTTTACTTTGGTTATGATATGATTATTATGAATATTATTTCCTTTCAATAGGTTGTGATATGATGAATTAGTTATGAAACACATTTGATTTAAAGGGTTATGATATACTAAATATTTTATGATCATTAGGATCCCATATTTATGACTTCCATTATGTGATGGATGAGCCCTATATATCCCTCAAATTCACTAGTTAATGATAAATTTTCTACGAGACCAGAGAGTAAATAGGTTTTTATAGAAATAAATAAGTTTTGGTTGAATGGTGTGTTACCCAAGGCCAAAATATTGTTCAGGGTGGTTTTAACAATCCAAAAAAAGGGTACACTAGAGGTCTTCCCATGCCCGATGCAGATACAAGGGTGATTATCCCACGACTAATATGTTATGAATGTCTTAGTGGGTGTCCTTGACATATTATAGTTTTCCTTATGTATATTCCACAAATCTATGTCTTATACCAATTTTATTCACTTGTAACTATTTTTCATTAATTTATGTATGATTCATGTTTAATGAAATGTAAATCTTTATGTGATGACATAATATTATGATCTTTGATATGTAGTGTATGTTTCTCAAATGTAATTACCTAGTTTTCATACATTCATGCACAAGTTATTATCATGTGTCTCATATTTTACCCTTACTGATCATTTAAGTCCACCCTTTCTTATTTAGCATTATCCTAGGCTAGGAAGATATGAATTATGAATTATTTTTCTTAGAATATTTCCAGATATGAAAATCTTAGTTTTTTATGATATATCTCTTCTATGAAAAAGTTTTTAATGCATCGATGTTTCCAATTAAATTAAAATATTATTTTCCTCATGAATCATTTTATTTAATTTTAAGAATTTTCACAAAAAGCACATCATTTCTATGTATGATAATCATGGGTCATTATGCTATCATTTATGAAAATATGATTTTTTTCATAAAATTAAATTAATTTAACATGTATGTAACCTATGTAAAATAATTTATATTTTTTAAAGAAATTATAACACTATTACTGGGTTTATGTCTTAATAACCACTTGTCCATGTAAAATTTCTACACACCAAATCTCTAAAGTATAAACATTGTATTTAATAGCCTGTGTGACATGAAACCCTATGCATTGAAAGGAATATAAGATCTCAAGACATTATTATATATTTAATGTTTAAATTAAATATATTCTATAGATTTTAATTCACACAACATAGATTTATCTTGTGTTACATGAAAGAATTACATTATTTGATAGTTTTCTTATAATCAAGACTGAGTTTAATATAACAATAATATATTATTATAAAATTATTATTTAATATAATAACATATTACCTAGATATTAAATTTTCACTTATGAATAGTATTGAAATGCTTTTTATATTAAATATTTTATAAAAATATAAAATGAATTCAAAGGTTATAATTAATTATAAATGAATATAAAAACAAATTGAATATTAAAGAAATTTTGTTATGCTCAAAAAGGTGTGTTATCATAATATATTAAGTTAATCAATATTAGTGAATTTAATTAACGAATTATGAATTATAAATAAAATAAAATATATTTTATATTAATCCATATGATATGATAATTTAATGATAAAATAAATCCAGTTTTACACGTAAAAATTGTATATTCCTAAAAAAGAAACTTTCCAACCATTTAATGATGCACCTATTTTAAAACAAGATTTTTAATCATTTATAAATTATATATATATATTAAATAAACTTCATTTTTTATATAATTCAAACGAAATTTTCAAAGGGTGAGTTTTTAATATTTTTTCTCAGATTTTTTATTTTTATGAATAGTGAAAATACAATAATTTAGTTGAAAAAATCTTTTTTATGAATAATTTATATATTTAACATGAATTTTTAATTTAATTTAATGTAAATATAAATCCATTTTAAATTATTCGATCAAAATTAGTTCATTATAATAAATTCTACTTTGATATTTGATAGAAAAACATTGCAAAATTTTGAACATTTTAAAATTAAAAACCTGCTTTTTCATCCCATCTATTAGATTTACTTAGTCTAAATTTATACCACTTATGAGATTTTAATTTGAGAAAATGGATATAATATGTGGAAGGAAATTTTTTTATAATTTATAATAATTTGAAATTAGTTTTTGAACAAAAGTATTAATGAAATTATTTTAAACAAATTTGACTAATCAATAGAAAAATTAGCTTAATAATGGGCTACACTTTAAACATAAATTCATAAAAGACCAAGAAGTATTCCAAAAATCTATTTAATTTAAATATATATAACTTATCCACCATTTTCTATAATATTTACTATATTATATCCAATTTTCATCGGAGAACGTTGGTGGAATTCCTTCATTCGAAAAATTACAAGATTGTCAGTCCTCCTTAACTATATAATGAAACACACCTCTCTAGATTAATCACACCTATAAATCCCCTTAAAAGAAATAAAATAATCCAAAATAATCTCCCAAAATCCCTAGACTCATCCTAGAACCCTCAATTTGGTTATAAATCTAACCATGTAATACTTTTGTTTTCTACCAAATGGAGTTACCCATATAAGAGGAAAAATTATTCAACCATAACTTTTGTACCATATCATTATCCACCCCTTAAATTATTATTATACCATTAATATATAATAACATAATTATACTAAATATATTATAAAATCATTATTATAATATTTTAACCTACACTTTCCCATAATGTCATAAAATGGGATACCCAATCACCGTTTTTGTATACAACATACTATCGCCTCAAAAACCAATGTCGTTTGTTCTTCAATTACCACCTTTAAAGGTTATAATAGTGATGGATTTATAGTTTATATATGATACATATGATATATATGATATTAATAATAAATTTATGATTCTTAGACTTTTTATATCACCATCCATTTATCCCATCCATTTTCGGGAATATGATTACATCGTTTCTGGATGTGTGGACTACGACCTCCTCAATGTGACACGATTCATTCACAAATTACATGGAATGTTTTATAAATGGGTTTAACAAAAAAAATGAGACATATATGAAATAAATGTGATACTATAATTATAATACATTTATATATATATCTCATTTACTTTTCATTTTTTTTAAATGATAATGAAATGAAATTATCATTCATGTGTACCTACAACCCACTGTCTCCATCAATGGGGAATTTCGTTTACACTATCCAAATATTATTGACAAATATATATAACTATATAATGTATATATATAAGTTAATTTATTCATGGTTTAAATTATTGATAATATCAAAACATTATATATAAAATAAGTACAAAAATAAGAAGTCAATCATACTGGAAAATCAAGGCAATTAACACCTGAAATAGTGAAAATAAGGAATGATTGTTAAAAAAGTGTAATATGATGTCATAAAAATGTAAAATATGATATTATAAATATTATAATGTATATTTAATAAATTAATAACATTATTCAAACTATTATACATGACATTAAATGGAGTTACACCAAAATGATGTTTAATGTATGGGATTTTCGCCTCATTTTTTTATATATGTGAGATAAATTTCATATTCACCACTTACATATTTTCTTTGGTGTATATAAATACCTTTTGATTTATTAAATAATTAATCCTTTTATATCTATGTTATTTAATTTTTAAAATTTAATTACCTCATCAAATGGGTCTTAACATTAAAATCGTCAACTGGTAAAAGGTATCTTGAAATTGTAGTATCTATTTTGATTGTTATTATTCAATCAAAACAATAAACTTCTCATAAATATTAATCATTTACAATTATACTTCACTTTATTACCAGTATTATTTTATGATGGATATACTTCTTCCATAAACCATATTTCATTTTTCATATGGTTTTTATTATGAAATTTATTAATTTACTAGGGAAAAATTAAAAATTTTATATTTATTGTTGTGAATAAATCCCTTTAGGAATCATTGAAACACTTTTGAGATAATTGGGTTTGTTGAAAAATCAAGCCTCCATGTTGTATTTGTTGAAAATGTAGTCCACAATGTAAGAATTTGTTGACAAAGGGGGTTTAAATGGTGAGTTGTTGGGTTCAAGGTATGTAGTCAATAATCAATGATTGGATGGATATCCTCAACAAAGTAACGGATGATATGGAGGCGGTATAAAAAGTGAAGATACATGGAGGCAACTTTTTCTAGTGTTTTCCAAATTATTGGGTCTAAAAATTGGAAAATGGAGAGATTTGTTTTTGGAAAAGGGAGTTGCGCCCAAAATTTCTGTGGTGTGGAAAACATAATTTGGTTCTCAAAATATTGACATGGTGTGTGAAATAGAGGAATGTATTTGTTTTCATGCAAGAGGTGTTTCGAGATCAAAAGCTCGAAAATTGGAAAAGGCATGAGGTGAAGGACAAATAAGGCCATTTCACAAAACATGGTGTTGAATGGAATATCTTCTTTTAGCTCAAAGAGGATTTTGGTTGGAAGGGGGGTTTTAACACATGGGTTGATTTTGGATATAAATTTGAAGTGATCCCTCTCATTCGAAGATTCACAAGACTTAGAGAGTATCTAAGATCTGGGCCCATGAAATTTGAGTGCGCAAGTGTATTTCATGTAAACAACAAGTTTTCACGTAAGTGAATTATTTGTGTGTAAAGAAAAGGATGTGTGTAAAATATGGTTGTTGAGCGTAAAATATGTTTTGGTGCATGATGAAAAGTTTGCTCATAAAAGAAGACTATTGTGTGTATAAGATGTGTTTGTTCATGAAATATGTGTTGCACGAGAAGTCTATATTGTCAAAAAAAGTCTGGAATTATGCGCAAGGCAGTGTAGAGGCTATGAGTAAAATTTGGGGTTCCCCGGTACACCTAGTGCAATGAGAGATTCATCTACGGGTGATTGTTTGACGTTAATAGAGCATCTATCAACCATTAAGGATGTAGTTTTCATTAGATATAATGAAGAGACCAATATGTCTATAAACTGTGAGTGGATCCTTTATAGAGTAGTGAGCAATGAAACAGGAAGATGGTGACCCTTTCTACCGGCAATGAGCCCAAGAGAGAGGAACAAGGAGTAACACTTGGAGAAGGAGTGAGAAAACCCTAAAACTTTGTAAAGGTTTTGAGTATATGAAAAGAAGTGATCCATCCCGAACATTATTTGCAGTGTGATTTAGTGGATTTGGAACATTGGAACATCATCGTTGCATGCTCTAACGATGTAGCTCAGTGAGGGTGAACCAAGTAATAATCTTTGTGTCTTCCTATTTGCATCTGTGAGTTGCATTTAATGCATCATCATTTTATAAAGACAAAACAAAGTGATCATCATAAACACACAAGTGAAGCTAATGCAGAACTCATAATAAAGAAGTCAAGATCTGGTGGGCATGAATAATTTTGAAATAGAATATCCAAACATTAATTCACACCCCTCTCAGTGTATCTAGGCCCTTTTGGGTCCTAATAATTAGTATCAGGGGAAGGTTTATTTTATCAGATTTGTTTTCTCTAATTTGGGATAGTCAAATTTTTTGGTTGATGATTCAGAAAACACATAACATAGTGTGCCATGGAAATGGGAAGAAATAAAAACAAGAAGAAGAAGTCTTGTGAAATTCCCCAGTGTCAGAGTTTCAATAGAAAGAGTGTTATTCCATTAAAGGAATCTTGTAGTTCACAAAAGAATGGTTTGGATGAATCATACAAAGAAAATACATACTCATTCAATGATGCTGAAGGAATGAGTGAAGAACCAGATATTCCAAGTGATGTTGGAACCCCTGATGATGAAGAAACTCCAAGATGTCTAAAATTGTAAATTTTCCACACGGAAAAGAAATTGGATGAAGATATGAAATGTTAATAATTATGGATTTCAGATACGGAAATTGAGGTTAACAATATATGAGGATTAAATCAAAGGCCTCTTTATGAAGCCACTAGTATAATAAATAATAATGATTATCATGCAGAAGAACATCAAAATATATATTCAAACATAATAAAAAAAACACAAATATGATGACCAGGGGGGAATCAGAACTCGGATAACATTAAAACATTGAACGTGAGAAATGATGATCTTTCTACACATCTAACTGAACTACTTCAAGAGAATAAAATACTACAATAGGAGAGTGCATAATATGCTAATTCTATTGCTCAAGAAAAAATTAATGTAAAGTATAAATGTGACTTGGTGGATAAGCTCGCACATGAGTTAGAGGATGTGATGAGTAGAAAGAAGAATATCAAGAGAAAACTCAATGATAAACTTGAATAAAGGGATATAAATATTAAAATGTTGAATGAAGTGATAGAGTTAGTGAAGAAAGAAGTGTAAAAATCCAATTTCCAAAGAAATTCATAAAATTAAGGATGTCTTCCACATACTATTTTTGTATCCTTCAACAAGTGAGGATAAAATGAAAAAAATATGTTATCTCTGAAGATAAATATCATCATATCTTCTCAGCTCAAAGACCAAACAGTTTTGAAAAAACTAGAATTAGATTTGATGAATCCATTCCCATGCATGATAGAAAGAGAACCATGAATAGTTCAAAAAATAGATAAAATCATGTAGGTGCTAGATAGAGACAATAGTGGGAATTGAAAAGAAGTAGTGAAAACATGTGCTATTTTTGTGGGATTCATGGAAACACATCATGCTTTTGTTCATAGTCTCAATTATACATTTCAAAATGCAATGATATAAATTTTAGTAAATATGAGAATAAGAAGTATCATCATGAAGAGTATGGAAGGAACACCTCTTTGAAGAAATCATTCATCAGATGTTATTACTGTGGATGGATGAGACACACTATGAGAAAGTGTATGGAATACCATGAGCTCACTTTCTGATGAAGAATATAAGAAGAATCAACATCTCAGCTGAGAAATGTTGAAATGAGGTATTACTTTAATAGAAGATGTTATATATGATCTGATCAGGAGCATTTGGAGAGACAATGTAGTAAGAATAATGTGTGGAATGAAAAGGAATCTAGAAGGAGATCCCTAGAACAGGTAGTGTACAATGAAAAGGCCGATACTGGAATACATCATGGTATGCAGAGAAATAGTATAAGAGACTCAGGGAAATCACAAGTATCTCATTGAAAGGGGTATCAATCACCTCGTCCATTACATTCACAACATCTCTCCTTGAGATAATGTGAACAATCTTGGATTATTAAGGGGAGATCTACTACAACTATGAGTAAGAAGAATCAATGTTCAGTAGAGGACTCACTACTAGTGAAAAACAATGTAGTGACTCAAATATATAATAAATGAAAAATAAACAAAGAATACATTGGAATATTTTCATGTCGTGTTCCACAACAAGAAGTTGAGGAAAGAGGAATATCCCTACAATAGTGGAATAAGCAAGGGAAAATGTCAAGCAAAGAGATTCCTACCCAAAGAAGGGGTCAACTGAATTGGAATTTTGGGGGAAGAACAATGATGGAAATGTGTAATAGTAGTTTTAAACCCCAAATGGAGAGAAAGGCCAGGCCTAAAAAATGTACATATCAGAAAATTCTTAGCATGGGGGTAATGAATTCTTAGTCATATGCCCAGAGTAGTTGAAGTTGGCTACACAACTAGAAGATGTGAGGACGTAGTGTTTTGATCTACAATATAGAGTTAAAGGGTTGACCCATCTATATCAACCATAATCCCCATCTTGAGAATTCATGAAATCCCCTCCCCCTTTATATATATAAATGCTCTTATCATATGATTCACGTGTTTTAGGTTTTAAAGAGATATGATCCATGGGGAAGTGGCATCTAATGATGCAAAGTGGAGATGTGATATGATTCAGAATGTCAACTGATTAAAATAACCTAACAGAGTTATAGAAGGAATATATATGAATTCCATGAATTAAGTTAATGTTAAATGGATTTATGAGGAAGGTGGAAGTAATTGAGCCCAAAAATGATGTTCAAGGTATGGTATTTTCATATCATTTTTTACATATGGGAGATAAATGAAATATTTTCCACATACTAATTTTGTGTGTTGTATATAAATATCATTTGATAGATTATATAATTAATTGTTTTATATATAGCTAATTTGATGTTTTAAATGTGTTACCTCATCCAATGGGTCTTAACATTAAAATCATTAACTAGTAAATGTAATATTGAAATTTAAGTTTTTGTTGTGATTGTTATCATTCTCTCAAAAAATAACCTTCTCATAAATAATAATCATTGATAATTATATTTCATTTTAATATCCATATTATTTTAATGAAGGATATTATTATTTCATAAACCATATTCAATTTTTTATATGGTATTTATTTTAAAATTTATGTTTTTTCTCAGGAAATATTAAAAATATTATATCTATTGTTGGGGAAATAACTTATGGAATCATTGAATCATTTTTTATGTAATTTTGTTTATTGAAAAAGAGGGACTCTATGATGTATTTGTTGACAAAGTAGTCCATGATGTACGAATTTGTTGGCAAAGGGGGTTTACATGGTGAGTTGTCGGGTTCAAGGGATGTTGTCAACAATCCATGATTGGTTGGAGAACCTCGAGAAAGGAATTGATGATCTGGAGGCGATACAAAAAGAGAGGATTCTAGGTGGTGCCATTTTCCAAGGTTTGTCAAATTGTTGGGCCAGAAAATTGGAAAATGGAGCGATGTACTTTGGGAAAAGGGAGGTGCGTGCAAAATTAGTGTTGTGCACGAAAAATACTATGGTGCAAAAAATAGAGTCATGGTGCCTGAAAGAGAGGAATGGAGTTTTTTTTTGCACAAGAGGTGTTTAGAGATAAGAAAATCGAAAATTGGAAAAGGCATGAGGTGTGAGAAAAATTGGGGCATTTTGCGAAATATGGTGTTGCGCAAAAGATGTGTTTTTCACTATCAAAGAGGATTACACGCATAAAAAGGGTTTTTTTGAAAAATGGTCGATTTTTCCAATAAATATGAAGTGACCCATCCAATTCTAAGCTGCTCAAAAGTTATAGAGTATCTAAGGTATGGTGCGTAAAATTACATTACACAAGGGAGTTGCGCGTAAAAGACTTCTTTGTGCATAAAATAATTTTTTGTGCATGAAGAAAATGATGCACATAAATGATGGTTGTTGCGCATAAAATAAGTCATAGTTCGTAGAGAAAAGGTTTCATTTAATATAAAACTATTGCGTGTAAAAGACTTTCTTACGCATAAATGAGGTTTTTCATGAAATGATGATTTTGGGCAAAAGCAGGGAATTATGCGCAAGGTAGTGTTGAGGTTTCGCATAAAATTTGTGGTTGCCCGGTACACCCAATGCAAAGAGATATTCTTCTACAGGTGAGAGTTGGACTTCAACAGAGCATCTATCAATAGTTAAGAATGAAATTTTCATTAGAGATATTGAAGAGACCTGCAGGTCTATAAACTATGAGTGAATCCTTTCTAGAGCAGTGAGCACAAGAAGAGGAAGAAGTTAACCCTTTCTACCGACAGTGAGCTGGAGAGAGAGGAACAAAGACTGAACCTTGTGGAAGCACTGAGCTAACCCTAAATCATTGTAAAGGAAGTGATAATGAAAATAGAAGTGATCTAGCATGAACATTATTTAGAGTGAACTTTAGTGGATTTGGTATATTGGCAGATCGATGTTGTATGCTTCTTACACATACCCCAGTGAAGGTGAACCACGTAAATATCTCTGTCCTTTCCTGATTGATTCTCTTAATTGTATTTAATGAATCACCATCAGATAAAGTCAAAAAGAAATGATCATCATAAACACACAAGTGCAAAAAAGTGACCCTCATAATAAATGAGGTCAAGATACAGTGTGGTAGGAATAATTTTGAAATAAAATATCCATACCCGGACTCACCCCCCCATCCCCCCTCTAAGGGTATCTAGGCCGATTTCGGTCCTAACATCTATTTCTCAATAAGTATATCTGATAAGGAACGTTTTTTATGAAATTAATTAGATTATTTTATATATGGTGAAATCATTTGACATAAATTATATAGATTTCGGATTGGTTAATGAAATCCCCTCAATTCATCGGTAGTATCATATTATGAATTCAGTTGAAAAACCCTTCACAATTATAACCAATATGTTTTAAGATGTATTTTTAATTGTTTTGACAATAGAGTAATGGTAGGAAAAAAATTGATTTTTACCCGGTATGTTTTGTACAATCATTTTAATGATATTTATATTAAAATATATCATGTTCTTGGGAAACATGACACCCAATATATAAGTATTTTCATCATTTTTTTGTTATTATTTGGTGGGTTTTCAATATGAAAAAATATATTATTACAACTAATTGATAGTTTATTAATTATGTGGCATGTGTGTTCAATTATTTACCATTCCATGTTTATTATTCCCAATGATTCATCATTGCATACTATATACAAACCCTTACTGAGAACCTGATATCAACCATATTTTGTTTCCTTTACCCAGGTTATGAAGATTGGATATTTAAATGAGTTATCAAGGATATATTTTATTATCATTGGTTATTTATTATGTTTCATTTCATATTTTCTAATGTTTAATGGGTATCATGTATGTAATATAGTCTTCCAAAACATCTTAGATGATCAATTAATCTATATTTATTCATTGTAATCAGGTTAAAATTGTAATGTAATGCATCATATCCATGATTCTAGGATCAACACATTACAGTTAGTATCCAAGGAAGTTTAATAGAAACGTTGGAAACTAGATTTTGGAAAATATATATGATAGAACATAACCCTAAGGAATAATTTGAGGATAAGTATAGAAGGACAACAAAAATATTGGTAAGGTACAAATTATGTGAGTTTACCTCTAAATACATCCTTATCTGGGCACTGTAAGTAGTTGTGGTTCTAGAAAAAATGTAACTAGTGGTAAAAAGACATAAAAAGTGTGTTGGGCCTAAATTGAGTGTCAACTAGTTCATGATAACAATCCTTAATGTGCATATGGTTCGATAGTCCTTGGAGATCTGCCTAGGAAAATTTCCATTTATTTATAAATCATTAAAAGGATTTGAAATTATAGATTTTTCTAAAGAAACCATATTTATAATTATGAGAATAGATACACATATATTATTCAAGTTAGGTTTTGTATTTAACTAGTTTTTGGATTATACACTATGTTAATTAATTTTATATTCCATTTTTTAGAAACGGATCCTAGAAGAAAGAATAGTAGCAATTCTCATGGTCAATGTAGTGGTTCCTATCGTGGGAAAGAATATATAGTTGTTATTGGAACTGAAAATGTTATGAACATATTAGGTATGATTTATTAGTTTATGACACGTAACTATTTTTGAAGGGAGCGACCTGTTTGAAAATGAGAATCTATAATATTTTATCACTTTATGTGATAGAGTACAACATCATATAGTGGGAATATAAATCCAATTGTAGTTGAAATATGGATTAATTATATAGAGATTATATTTAAGGCCATAGGATTTCGTGAAAAAGAAAAGTGTAAAAATGAGGTATATTATCTCAACGGTGATTTAGATCAATGTTGGTCCTTGATGTAGAATATTATGAATGAAGAATAAAACCAAGTCAAATAATGCGATGCTTTTAATGAGACATTCTTTAAATAATATATTCCCTCTGAATTTAAAACTAAGATGGAGAGGAAGTTCATTTTCTCAATGAAATTTTTTGAAGATATTGTTGTGCATTAGGAAGATACCTATACATGGTAATGTAGGTATTCTATGTAATACATATGAAACACTGAATGAATGATTGGTAACTTTTTTAAACGTTATAAGATAAGTCCCCCAAGGGCACTAGTCCCCCCAAATTTTTAGTCATATGATGAAATAATTTTATGAGAAATCATGACTAGGAAATAATTATAATATTATTTTGGATGCAAATGGATGAAAGAAAAGATTTGGAAAATAGTGAAAATTAATGATAATTAGAAAAATAGAATGAAATATTTTCAGCCATGCAATAATTTTTTGAATGTAACATATGAGATCATTATTGAGTTAAATGATAGTTTTCAATATGTGTTGAGAAAAAGGCCACCATGTTCATGATTCTATGGTTATAAATGAAAATCCAAATCATAAATGCATAAATAGTACAGATGTTAACCACTACAAAAATTAATGTCCCAAGAATCGTGGATTATTCCATAGAAGAAGATAAGGTATCAAAGTCAAGTATTTTTTGTTGGCACAACCAATGTGGAATGATTAATTAGTTTCTATGTTTGTATATAATAAATATTATGTAAAAGTATTTTATTGATGATTTTATCATCACATGGATTATGAAATATATGAGGATCATTTTCAGTACTATTTCATTTAAAATTTCAAGGCTAGGTTGAATGGTACAAAGAAAAAGTATTCAATAGAAAGATATAATTTTCTAAAAACATGTGATTGAAGGAAAGATAACCCTTAATATGTTCATGATATTGAGATAAATATCTTTAATAAGGTGATGAATATTATGGAAAATGTAAATCATAAACTACTAACTACCATTGTAATGATCTTAAAGGGTTAGATCATAGTTCTTTGTAATTATTAACCATTTATGAAAAGTTTTAAGTTCATCGTTGCATGGTATTTAACATATTTATGTATTACTTCATCCTATGATGCTAGTTGTGCTAAGAGATGAAGTGGAGATGGTTCATGCCTCTACTAGAGGATAATATTTTACATATAAAATAGAAAACTATGTAGTAATTATATATAGTTATATTCTAATAGTGTTAATGAATTAATCTATTCTAGGAAAAATAGTCTTGAAGATAAATGTTTTCCCATTATCATAATCTTTTTTGATGATATCAATGACCATTATTTATTCCATCGGTTTATGGTTTTGTGGTCAAACAATTTGACATTAACATATTTTATATTACTCTTTATCAAGAGATGATTTTTATATTTATATTCCATATCAATATATTATATAATGTTATTATATTCAAAATCATTGTTTTTCTTGACCTTCACATTTAATTTTCCCAATTATTAAGATGTTGTGTTCTTAAACCAATTTAAAAGGATTGGTTTCCAAAATAGTTTTTTATAATATAAATCCCTTGTTTATTGAGATATTTTTAATTTGTAATGATGAAATTAAATTAATGTGGGTAAAATGTGATACATCAAAATTATAAAGTAACGACATTGTATTTAAAGTCTTTTGCGACATGAAACACTAAGATTAGTAATGAATATATCATCACTATATATTATGATAATTTTTTATGTTAAATAAATATATTATATATATTTTAATGAAATAAACACTTATTTATATTGTATCACAAAAAAATAAATACTTTGTTCTCTAGTTTTTGTTACACACAAGATCAGGTTTTAGAGAATATTAATAAATTAATGAAAATTATAATTTAATATAGTAATATATATCCATTATGTTAAATTAGTGAATATTAGTAGTATTAAAAAATTTATGCAAATATATTGTTTATTTAAATATATAATGAATTCATATGATCTCAATTAATTCAAAATGAATATAAAACATAATTGAATATAAATAAAATGCTTTTATGCTCACAAAAGTGCTTTATCAAAATAAATTAAATTATTTTAAATTAGGGAATTATAATATATATATATATTATATATTCAATATTATATTTTTAATATTCTTGCAATATATTTCATAATCATGACATAAGATTAAATCCATGTACACACTAAACAGTTGTATTTCCTTAAAAAGGAAAAGTGTCACCCTTTTAGTGGATTAACATTTTTAAAAACAAATTTTGAAACTTTTATAAAATTTATATGTTGAAATAAAATTAATTTTTATTAAATATGAAGATAAACATTATCATTGGGTGAATTTTTGGTATTCTTTTGAGAAATTTATTTTTTCAGATTAATGGGGAAAATTAATGAATTTTATTTGAAACCTTATTATTCAATTAAATAATTTATATGGTTAACATATATTTTGAATTGGTTTTATGTTAAAATTAGATAAATTAACCTAAATTATTTTATTATAATGTATTTCAATTTTAAATTAGATATAAACACATAACAATCAATTTATCTTTTTAAACTAGAAACCATTCATTATCATCTAGTCAATGTGAATAATATTTAAATAATTTATGCAACATAATTGAATGAAATTTGGAAAAATATACAAAATATTTGGAATAAGAAAAAATTTATAATGTATAATAATTTCAAAATAGTTTTTCCAAAAATATCAGTGAGTGTAATTAAAATTAATTATAGTTATAATAGAAAATATTCTATTAGTAAGGGGTGAACCCATAAAATTATGGGACCAAATTACATATAACCTTGTGAAATAGGAATTTTCTAGCCACATATCGACCATTTCCCCCGATATATTGAATTGGTACCATTATTGGATCCATATTACAAGGGAAAAATGGATGTAATAACCTCTTTCCATAATTTATAAGACTGTCACTCTCCTCCGCTACAAAAAGGTACTCACCCCTATGACTTATACACACCTATAAATCACTTTTTCTAACACAAAATCTTCCAAAACAATATCCAAAAAACACTACCATTATAATATAATCCTATAATTTCTTGAAATCCATCCAAAGAAGTATATTGGTATAAACCAAAGGGATTTTTCTGAAAAAGAGGAAACATTCATCAATACTCAATTTTTTTCATTTCATTATACACCTGTCAAATTATTATTATATCATTATTATATAATAAAATAAGTATCCAAAATATACAAGAATGTTTTTATTCTAATATTTTTACCTACACATTCACACACATCCATCATATGGGATATGCAGTCAATGTTTATGTGTATGTCGAATCACGGCCTCACGAACTGATGTCATTTGTTACCCCATTACCACATATCATGTTTGGAAAAATGATGGATTTATAGATTATATATGACATATAATATATTTAAAAATTTTATGCTTATATAATTTCTTGTCCATAACTTCATTCCATCCATTTTGTGGGAATAAGATCACAACATTTATGGATGTGTGGACTACCACCTCCTCAAAGGGATGTGATTCATTCACACATTGCAAGTAACAAAAAAAGAATATATTTAATAAAAATATGTGACATATATATTGTAAATATGACACTGAAATTATAATATATATATATATATATATATTACTTTTCAATTCATTAAATATGAAAAGGAAATGGATGTACTGATAATGTGTAGGTACCCCCTATCATCTCCATGAATGGTGAATTTCATTTACTATATCCAAATTTTATGTATCATTATAAAAAATACATTTAATATATATTATAATTACATCATTTTTTAAATTCTTTAGAATATGAAATCATGATCTAAATATGAAGAAAAAATATATCAAGTAAAAACATACCTAAAATTCTATGAATTAAAACACATAATATTAGAAAAATGAAAGATTGTTAACAAATCAGTAGTAAGATATTATAAGTAGTTAATATATGATAATATAAATATTATTAGGGTCTTTTTATAAGTTAATAAAATTTTAAAACATGTATAAAGGATTTTATATAGTGTTCTACCAAAATTATGTGTAAGGTATTGGATTTTTTTCCCACGTTTACACTTGTGATATAAATGTCAAATTCACCACTAATTATTTTTGGGGCGCATCTAGTTCCTATTTTGAAAAATTATATCATTAATCCATTTATTTTCAAATTAGTTAATTTTTTAACTTTTATGAAACTCATCCAATGTGTTTTAAATATAACATTACCATTTTGTAAAAGTTATATTGAACTCTCACCTTCTTTTATCATTTAATTTCTCAGATTATGTATGTATTATTTTTAAATATTACATGGAATTGTTATGAGACCAGGCCTTACAAAGAGGTGCGATTCTGAGGCCCATAGTTCCCGGAATAAATGGTTGAATTAAATAATACATTTGAATACCATGCACGAGTGACTTTCTTTAAAATGTGTACTAACTTTTAAACTTATGATCTGATAAGAAATATGATGCCCCAGTTTCATTCAGAGCCACAACATTCCCTTAGGCGAGGCCTAACATCGACCTATGAGGGTCGATTGCAAAGTTTAGTTTTTGTATGTTTTAAAAGAAATCAAATAAATTAACATTTTATTTTAATTTAACACTTTTTAACAACGAACCACCCTAATTATCTTCTTCAAATATATGCATATAAAAAATTCATCGAGTTACCTACCAAACATTTTGAATTTGACGACTACCATAGGAGCGTTGGAGGAGACCCTGTTGGGAGACGACAGTGGATTGATCGATCAACACACCTTGAATTTGAGTGACATTTCCAATTAATGTGATACATAGATAATTATTCAACCGAATCAAATTAGGGGTTGTTATTTAATTCATATTTTACTCATTCTTGGAATTAAACAACAATCACGGATCAACCCACAGATAGGTCGACCTGTAGATCATTCATTCTTGAGGGATTGTTATTATTAGGATTATTTAGGAGAAATTGATCCATGATTGATTTTATTTTATTTTGTTTTATCCATTTTATCATTCTAATGGGAGTGGATCAACTCCGTGACAAAGGAATACAAAGCATTGTTCTTCAAATTGTTTTCATGATTTTTTTTTGCCTTTTTCCTTATGTTCTTATCATTCATCATGGGGTTATGAACAATAGATCGTTGCATGTATATTTAAAAATTACATGATCCCAATTTTTCATTCCAATATCGTGGTGACATAGAGGAGGTGCAATGATAAGGGGGGACAATGAATCAACATGGATTGGAAGAAATTTTTTGTCGACCGTTCTTTGCACGAATGACCATAATGAGTTTTTGGGACTGATTGTACACCCAAACCCACCCGTAATATTGTTGATATGTAGGGTAGATATCATATCTTCTGTTTTAAGGTGTTTGGACGACCTAATCGATGATAGGAGGAACACCCAAGGTGCGGTGAGGAAGAAAATTGATTCTAGAAAATTGAGATAAACACTACATGTATCCCAAAGAACACGACATGTGGGAACGACTCAATGGAGAATACAGTTTCACAATGCATGAAGTGATGAAATGACATGTGAGAAATTTTCCACAGAGTGTGGGTCCTTCCATGACACTCGACATTTATCTCAGATGATACACAAACACAGGTTGCATTACATGACATGTACTCCACCACACGACCAGACCAAGCTCATTACGTGGTTTACCTCGTGTACTGGTAAATGGGTTGGCATACACTAGTTGAATATATGTATGGGCACATTGCCATGGTACACATCATTTCACTATATTAAACAACGTTTTTACATCATTCTTCATGCCATGCTCTTCGACCTAGTTATTTGTACAGGGTAGTACCTGAGGTCATATGACAAGATGTGTGACCTTTCTACATGTTGTGTACCTTTCTGTATTTGGGTTGGCCTTATTTTCCATCGTTCCTTGGAAATGTTTCATTTGTTTTAGTGACCCTTTGATCATTCCCTTGAAGGTCATGTTCCATTCCCATTTAAAGGAGTATGATCCCTTCAGCAGGACATTCTAGGTAGAGTCAGAATCCCTTTGAGAGGCCCGAAATGAGATCCTCTACCAATTATTGACCCTAGGTAGAGTCAGGTATAGACATGACAAATCCTATAGGACAATGATTCTCCATATAGATGGTGAATGCAAATGAGTTTCTGTATACACAAGGCCCCTGCACTGATCCTCGTATGTGTATTGTTATCTTTCCCCACTCAAGAGTGAGTACTCCTGGAATGAGTGAATTTTTTCTCTCTTAAAATCTATCAATTCATTTATCTCTCTCATGACACTTACAAATTAATGTACTTCTCATAGGGACTTCATTAGATCTGTTAGACTCAACAAGTTAGATCTCTTAGATGATTTCTTCATATAATCTTTGATCTAAATCCATAGGATCGGTATGCGGTCATTGGGACTTACTACTAGATTGTGAGTCTATGTTTTTGAGTATATCTCAATATGTTTAAAATTTTATTCATTTTTTAGTCATATGCTATGTAAATATGATTGTACCTTTTTATTGTGTGTTTTTGTGGTTTTTGGGTTCCAATGCTTTGTATTGTTATACTCCCCATGCATGGGATATTACCAAACATGTCGTGTCTTGCACAAATGAGTAACATTTTGATAGAGTCCATTACGGACCAGGTCCGAACCTAGATTTGTGAGCATCCATACATGTAGTGGTGTTTATAAGGATACAAGCAGCAGTCCCAGTACCTATTTTTTCTTTCTTATAGGATATAATTTTGAGTTTTTATACTTTCTATTTTGTTGGGATTGTATTCAGTCCGAGTTTAGGTTTGACTTATTACATTTTAATGTAATGTGTTAGTTGGGTTTAGTTTTATGCATTCACTTTTTTCGTTAGTAGTTATTAACAATTCTACATTTTTCGGCATTGAGATGTATGTGTCTGTATAGGTACTTAATAAATTCCTCTCATGTTATTGATATTCTTACTCGGTTCTAGTCACCAGCTCCTGGCCCATTGGAGGTGGGCTTTGGGAGTTGTGGCATGTGCCCCACTAGGATGGGTCATGATTGAATGGTATCAGAGGTGGTAATGTCAACCTTAGGACCTAGAGTCTTTGAGATTGGTTTGGGGAAACAAGTTAAGTGTTTCAAGATCGAAATTAAGGCCATGGACACTAATGATTGTGTGGGTGGCCGATGTATCCATACTCCATTACTCTAATAACTTGATTTTAAACTCTTTACATGAAAATAATATTTACAAGGAAAAAAATAATGGTACATGCATCATATAGGAATGGGTGGTGTTTTTAATGTTATTTTATGTCAGTTATCTAGATATACACCTGGACCATGGAACATAATGTTTCTTTACATGATATCTCCACGACGCATACACGCTATGATTCAATGACTTGATCCCAAAGATGGACCCTTTTATAACGAGGCTTCAATATAGGGGCTAGTTCCCCAGGCATTACCTCTTGGTGATGAACATGCTATGCCACCTCAAGTGGAGTAACACCTGGTATGTATAGTTCTGACAGATGGTGAGGTCATGTTGATCACACTCCATAAGATTTAGAGATAGATACCTCTCAGGTTCTAATGCTATATTGACCCTCAAGAGGATGGGGACTGTCTTAAGGTGGTGACAAGAGTTTTTAATCCGGTGAGGATACCAGCAGACAAGATGGTGATCCTAGGAGGAAGCCTTCTTCAGGGTTCAGTTGGACAATGGTAGAGTTTGACTATGAAGACTCACTACAAGAATATGCTTTCATGGACGGAATTCGAGTGACTATTTTGAGTGGCTTTCTCTCCGGTTACATTGAGAGAAGTGCGTATCGATGAGCATCTTCATACCTAAACAGGTAGTTTAACGGTGGTTGACTATTCATCTAGGTTCACCATCCACTCTAGATACTGGATGGATATGTTCAGGGATCAATACTTCCAAGCTCGGACCTTGGAGTGAGGTCTATGATGGGACATCTGAGCTATGGTCGTGCATCTTTGATTTTTTACTTATAAAGGAGTTCTCGAGCGAGAATTGGTGGTTGAGATATTCTTAACTATGAAATAACAACAAGTGGTGGTTACCTACATGCAGACTGGTTCAGAGACCTCAACAGCAAGGAGGTAATGACAGAAATAATGATTGGGATGTGGGGGACATCATAAGAGGACCCAGTATAGTGGATTTGCAGGCTAGTTCTCTCATCAGGGATCCATTCATCATAAAGAGAGATGATCCTACTCATGATAAAGTAGATGAAATATTGCTAGAAAATGTCCCAGTCTTCGAGCTGCTAATAGGGAGGTGGTTGATGGACCACCAAGGTATAGTCTAAGAGCAGAGCTGGCAGACCCGCCAGGCAGCAGATGTGGAAGAGCAGCAGGGAGAGGTACAGGATGTGGCAGACACATTGATATATTTCTACCACCACCTACATGAAGTCTACAATTGGCTCAGGGATCTAGGGGGCAGGGATAGGGGAAACTTCATGATGTTGAGGCATACGACCCAGAGACACTGAGTATGATCAGAGGTACGATCTATGCCTTTTTTACATTATCTATTATAATTTCAGACATAAGTTCCCTCCATTATTTCCTCACCATGTGACTTGTTCGAAACCATGAGATTTTGGTGGATACTTTGAGTCGACAATTATATTTTGAGACACCTATAGGAGGATACTCGATGATCACACAACTTTATTGACAGTTTGATCTTACCGTTAGAGGAATGATTTTCTATCTGAACCACTTATTGGAAGCATCGATTTCCTATGACATTATTCATCATATGGATTGGTTATCTTTGACCCATGCCCAAATTGACTGCTTTATTTGAAGAATTCAGTGTGTCTGCAATGATGGAACGTCGCTTTCATTTTCTGGTAAAAAGGAAACCCAAACAACACAGAATGGGATCGTTCATTGGAGGGTGATGTCGATCACTCACGAGTTAGCTAGCCTTACCCTTGGAGTAGTAGATATTTTGAGCTTCCAGTTCCCTAAAGTGGTGGCAGAGTATGAGAATGTATCTTTAGAAGATGTTCTAGGATTACCTCCCCACTAAGAGATTAAATTCTACATTGACTTACACTGTGGGACTACCTCAATTTCCTTTTCGACATATTGGATGCCTCCAGTTGAACAATGTGAGATAAGAGTGAAGTTGGTGGTCTTGTATAGTAAGGGCTTCATATGACCAAGTGTTTCACCCTAGGGGCACAAGATTATTTTTCCATGAAGGAAGATGAGAGTTTTGGGTTGTGAGTGAATTAATAGCACCAAAATTAAGAAATAGGGAATAATAAGAATCGATTGATGAGGATAGACAACCTCATCATTAAAATGATAGGGGAAATATTGTTCTCCTTGATTAAAATTTGATCATGGTACCACCATTTCTGATTATGAGATTATGATATATTAAAGGCGACATTCAGAGGGAACTATCATCACTACAATTCCTTGGTGATGCCTTTTGGTTTGACGAACACCCATGCAGTGTTCATGGGACTTATGAACCAGATCTTCCAACCGTACTTAGACCGGTTTGTATTGGTGTTCATTGAAGAATTCCTTGTATACTCGGTGTTAGAGGAGGAGCACATGAGACACCTGGTGTTTTTTCTATACATACTCTTAGAGCCAAATTTTATTGGAAGCACTCGGTGTTCTAGTTTTTGATACATGAGGTTCACATTCTAGTACATGTTATCTCAGAATATGGGGTTTCAGTGGACCCACCCATGTTCGAGGAAATATTAGCATGGGATATCCCCTGGAGTTTGAAAAGGTTGTTGAGTTTCCTTGGGCTAGTAGGATACTACCAGAGGTTTATCCTTGATTTCTCTTAGATATCAACACTGATGTATGACTTTAGATGAAAGGCGATTCCTTTCGTATTGATGGAAAATTGCTAGTAGGATTTCCTGTATCTGAGGCAGACTTTGACGAGCACACTGATCATGAAATTTATAGAAGACGGCGTTGAGTACATAGTTTCTTGTGAGGCATCCGGGATCGGGCATTACTGTGTCCTGATGCCTAGGCTGATTGTGATTTCTTATGGTTCACACCATCTATGGTTGCATGATCTGAAATATGTGACCCATGATATTGAGTTGGAAGTGGTAGTCTTCATGTTGAAGATTTTGTTACACTACCAAATGGGATGATGGTTTATCATATACTCTGACCACAAGATCATTACATACCAATTCTTACAAAATGATCTAAATCTCAGGTAGTGGTGATGGATGGAGTTATTCCAAGATTATGAATTCAAGATTGTCTATACTTCAACAAAGGGGAATGTTGTTGTAGATGCTCTCATTCAGAGATTTTGTTGACAACTATTGAGCGAGGCAACATATTAGTTAGCCTTCCTATAGTTATCCTCCGTGGATAGAGAGGACACAACATATCTCTATTAGATGGTTATCACCCCTCCACTCTTACATAGAGTTAGGGATGAACAACTAGTAGATGTAGAATGCGAGACATTATGTACTCAGTTATCTAAAGGACATGATTCTGATGGTAATTTACAAGTTCGTGAGCACATCAGCCTATTTAGAGGATACACATTTGTACTAGTGGTGTTGTTGGAGGAGGTTCTGAGGGAGATTCAGGTAACCCCCCTTTAGGTACGTCATGAAGCTGAAAAAATGTACCAGGACCTCCAGGGTCAGTTCTGGTGGAAATGTATGAAGAAGGTTGTAACAGAGCTTTTTACCTGATCCCTTATGTGCTAGCAAGTTATGGCAGAGAACTAGGTGTCATCATGGTTATTCCACCCCAAGAAGTGTTGGAATGGAAGTGGATGGAATATCAATGTACATTCTTATAGGCTTATCACAAAAATATAAAGTACAAAATTCCATATGGGTGATCATTTACCGACTCACCACGTCAGCCCACTTCCTAGTTATAAAGGAGTAGAGTTCTGTAGAGAGCTTGGGACTCCTCTACGTGTAAGAGATAGTTCGGATTCATGGAGAACCATTAGATTTTGTCTCAGATCACGATTATAATTTCAAATATGGTTTCTGGAAGGCATAAAAAAGGATTTTAGGACTCAGCTATGTTTGATCAAATCAATCCATCCCCAGACAGATGGTCAGATAGAGATAACCATTCAGGTTCTTGAGGATACTGTGTAGGCCTATTTCTTAGACATTGGTCATAGTTGGGTGAACAACATAAAACTAGTGGTGTTTTCATACAACAATTTTTACCACTCCACCATTGTTATGGCATCATTTAGGCTTTATATGGGAAACCCTTCCGATCACCAATTTGTTGGAATAACCCCAGAGAGTTAAAACTCTTGTGTCCAATGATAGTGTGAGCTACCACCAAGAAGGTTCATGTCATCTGGGAGTGGATGTAGACTGCACAGAGCTGGAAGATGTATAATACTGAATAACGGCGGGGACCTCTAGGGTTTGAAGAGGGAGATGATGTGTTCCTTTGGATCTCACAGTGAATAGGGTTGAAAGGATTTGTCCGGGGTGGAATGTTATTTTCAAGGGTCATTGGATGATTTTAGATATAGCACATAGTTGGCGAGGTGGTGTAATGCCTAACTCTACCACTACAGTTGCACTGGGTACATGATCTCTTCCATGCGTCGCAGTTGAGGAGGTAGGTGCAGGACCCATCACACGTCATCGACGAGGATGAGCGGGACATTGATGGTGGAGAGCCCTTCATAGAGTACCCAATGGAGATCAAGGATTTATAGAAGTGGATCCTTCATGTGTGAGAGATTCCATAGGTGCGTGTTCGGTGGCCAGACGTGAATCTTCTTGAGAGAACGTGGTAGCAGGATACTCTGATTCGTGCGTAGCACCCACATCTATTTGAGTAGCTTTTTTCATTTTTAGGGATGTAAAATACATAATGGCGGCATTATGTAATATCTAGTATTTTTTATGTATAATTTTTCAATATTATATGGAATTATTATGAGGCTAGGATTTTTGACAGCGTGCGTGTCTGAGGCCCGGTCTTCCTAGAATAAATTGTTGAATTAAATTAAACATTTAAATAGAACATGCAAGCAGATATCCAAAAAAAATGTGGAATAAATTTTAAATAGTTCCATGGATCAGAAAACAGAGGGTACCATTGCATTCAGAGCAGCGATGTTACCTTAGGATGGGCCTAACATTGACCGGAACATGTTGAATGCAAAATATAGTTTTTGGATGTTTTAATGGAAATGAAATAAATATTAATTTATTTTATATTATAAATATTAAAAGATGATATAAACTAATTTGCTTCTATAAATATATGCATATGTAAAATTCATAGGGTTATCTGCATAACACTGTGAATTTGACGGCTTCCATTAGAGTGTTGGAGGAGTCCACATTGGCAGATGTCGAAGAATAGATCAATCGATGCACCTCGGATTTGAGGGACATGACCAACGAGTGCGGCGTGGAGACAGTTTGTAAACCAAATAAATATAGGGGTTGTTATTTCAATTCTTCATTTCCATAATTTTGGATTTAAAAAATAAATTTGTATTAAACCATGATCAAGTTGACATGTGGATCATTCGTTCTGGCGGGAAGGTTTCTTATCTTGTTTATTTTCGGGAAATTGATCCATGTTTGATTTCATTTCATTTGATATTCTAATTTTAATCCTTATAACTAGAGTTTATCATCACCTTGATGAATGAAGGTGATGGTTAATTCTTCAAAAAAAATTCATGGATTTATTCTCCCATTTTTTTCTCATTTTCATCACGTTCCACACAAGGTTACGAATAATGGGCCATCATGTGCCTATTTACAAATTCAATATCCCTAATTTTTATTTGAAATCATGAAAATATAGCAGAGGTGTGATGATGAGGCCAAACGACTAATCAGCAAGGATTATAAGAATTCATTCCTCAACTGTTCATCACACGGCTGATCGGAACGGGTTTTTGGGACTGATCAAACACCCAAGCCCTCTTGGAACATTGTTAGAATCGAGGGGTGACCTCAGACCTTGAGTTTTGAGGCAACTAGACAGCCGGATAGAAGATATAAGGAGCACCCAATACAAGGTGACAAAGAATTGAGATTATGGAAATTCATGATAAACACAACGTGTATCCTGAAGAACACAGCCTATGGGGCCAGATCAGTGGTGGATAGGTTTTTTCGATGCATGTAGTGATGAAACTGCATGTGAAAAATGTCACATGACATGTGGGTCCTTACATGAGACTCAACATGTATCTCGAACGATATGCAGAAACTAGGTAAAACACATGACATGTACTCCACCACACGGCTAGACCAGGCTGATTTCGTGGGTTACCCCACATACGGGTACACATGTTGGTGTACATGGGTTGAAAGAGTGTATGGAATCATGGTCAGCGTACACAGAGTGACCCTAGATAGCCGTACACAGCGTGTCACTCTCTTACACGTCTTTTATACCTCTATATATGACATGATCTTCGACATGGGCCATTGTCCACAGGCAGTACCCAAAGCCATAAGACACTGTTTGTGACCTTTCTATACGTCGTGTACCTTTATGTATATGGCCAGGTTTTCATGTCCTCTATTCCGTGGAAATGTTCCATTTGGGTTTGTGCACCATTATTATTTCCCATGAAGATCAAGTATCATTTCCATCCAAAAGAGTATGAACACTTCATCAGAACATTCTAGATAGATATAGAATTATTCTATGAGGCCTAGAGTGAGATCCTCTACCCATCCCTGACCCTAGGTAGAATCAGGTATCGATGTCACCAATCCAATAGGATACTAATACTATACTTTAAAGATGAATCAAGATGAGTTGTGGTATATTCCAAGGCCCTTGTTGTTATCCTCATATGTGTATCGTGAGCTTTCCCCACTCAGAAGTGAGTTCTCTAGGAATGAGTGTATCTGTTCACTATTTGAATCTATCAGTGTATTTATCTATCTCTCATGAAAATTCTCTATGGACATACTTATTTGATAGAATTCATTAGAGCTATCAGACCCATAGAGTTATTTCTCTTAGATGAGTGCTTCGTGGAATTATTGAACTAAATCCCAAGTATTGGTATGCGGTTATTGTGACTTACCTCTAGACTACGAGTCTGGGTTTTCAAGTATATCTGAATATATTGCTCATGTTATATGTTCTGTAGAGATATATTATGTAGAGATGACTATACCTTTACATTTTATATTGCTTTGGGGTTTTAGAGGTCCCTTATTGAGTATTGTTATAGTCACCCATGCATGGGCTTTTCCCATATGTGTTTTGTCTTGTAATTATGAGTGGCCTTTTGACAAAGTCCAGGGCCAACCAGGTCCAGACCAATATTTGTGAGATTCTTTATAGGACGAGGTGTTCCTATGGATATGAGATGCAGTCCCAGTTCCTATGTTCTTCTTGCTTATAGGTTGGATATTCTAGATTGCAGACTCTTGATTTTGGAGGGCTTGTAATCTGGCCTAGTTTACATTCTGTACATTAATTTTCAATTGTACTGTGTTTGTTGGGTTCAGCTTTATTCATGCATTTTGTAACATAGTGTTGTTTTATATTTCATTATTTTTTGGCAGGTTGATGTGTGCTTGTGTACAAGTATATAAGAAATTCATCTCATGTTTGTGATAAGTATACCCAGTGCTAGTCACCATCCCCTAGTCTATTAAAGGTGGGATAGTGGAGTTGTGGGACAGGCCCCAATAGGACGGGTCATGACGTGTGGTTATTACTTTTCCCTAAAAAAATCACATTCACATAATCATTTTTTATTGAAAATACATTTATATTGGATATCCATATTATTTTATAATGGTTATGACTATTTTTTAAACAATATACATTTTATATATATGTTATTTACTTTGAACGTTCTTTATTTATTGGGAAAATGTTGATAAATGTGTATCCCTTACTCAATACAGATATTTGATAAGGTATTTTTTTGTGATTTTTAATCGATCAATTGATATTGGAAGAATTATTTGGACATGAAAGTCATGGTTTGGTGAATGGTTAATGAAATCCCCTCGATGCATCAATAGTCTAATTAGACAAACATAGTTTGACAAACCATTCATTCTTATAACAAAAATATTTTACAGTGTCTTTTGAAAGATTTTAATAGTAGTGTTATGGTTTTCCAACCAAAATCAGTTTTCACCATGTATATTTTAAATAGTCTTTTAAGGTCCTTATCGTATTGTTATCATTTTCCTATAAAACATGACATCCCATATTTATGAATTTTCTTCATTTCAGTTTTTATTTTCGATAGGAGTTTTAATACAAAAAATATCTGGATATATTTAATTCTAAGATAATTGCTTACATAAAATATTTGTTAAGTTTTTTACCTTTCAATGTTGATTATTACCATTGATTCACTATTAATTTTATTTAACATACCCTTATTGATCATTTTATCTCACTGATATTTTGTTTCCCTTCAATGGTTAGGAAGAAAAGATCCTATAATGAGTTATCTAGGATGTATTTTATGAGAATTTTTCATGTATTATGTTTCATATTATATTTCACAATTTAATATTGGTATCGTGTATGAATTCTTGTTTTTAAAAACTAATAAACTGATAGGTCCTTTGGGATTTTTATTAATATAATCATGAAAAGATAGTAATGTAATGCATTATCTCTAGGCTTCTAGGGTCGGGGTGTTATAGAAATTATTTTATATTAGAAAATATTAATGATCTGATGTCCCATTACAATAAATTGTGTTTAAAATATTTGTATCTTTTAAAATTGTGTTAAAACAATAGTGTAAAATTTGTGAGATTGTAAAAATTTGTCTCGTGATTTCAAATATTATTCAAGTTTGGAATAGTATTTCTATATTTACAATCGAAATTCTCACTACTATCATTTAATAAATCCATTGAAAATTATACGCATTCCATTTATATTTAGTTTATTAATTAATAATATGACATGTTTAAATTTAATCATTTTTCATATATCATTATATTTTCTTCCCTGGATTTATTTTAAAAAAAATTATGTCACAATTAAAATTATTTTAAAAAATATATGAATGTTGATCATACTAAATGGGTTTATTTAAAAAAAAATTATCACATAATATGAATATAATGTATAATAGAAAAACTTATTCCAATAATTTTTAACACATCTAGTTTATGATTGAATTTAAAAATTAATGTTTTCAATATTCCCAAAAAACAACCAAGATTTATATTTTTTATTTTAAAATTTTTTGACTAACAATAACAATAAATAATTTAAGTAATGAATCCTTCTATCACAAATTTTTTTACATAGTAATATTTTATTTATCTCTCAAAAAACGACTATTTATCATGTGGACAAAATAATAAATAAATAATATATTAAATAATAAAAATATTGAATTCTGAAAACATAGTACTTAACAAATTTATAAGGATTTTATATTTGTATATTTATATATCACTAATTTATAGGGTGTGTATGGGTTTTTTATTCATAATTAATTTTATAACATGGATGGTAAGAATCAAAATATAAATATTTTTATTATTTTAAATATTCATGCATTTTATTTTATTTAAAATATCTCTTCACTTTTTTAATATAACTTATTTATATTTTGAACATTTTTGCTACCAAAAATATATATTCCATGAACATTATATTAAAAATACATGGGAAATAAATAATTTTTATAATGAAATAAAGATCACCTTTAGTTACATTTTATACTATTTTCCAATAATATTAAAAAATAATTAATTTATTTTTGAAGGTAGATTATACCGTAATTATCTTATGAATTACATATTCAATATTTTACTTTCGATAACTATCATAAATAATATATGATTCACTTTTCAATATAGGTATATACCATATTTATTTTTCCTTACATAAATTATCACAACTATGGACAATATTACTAATCATTATATAGGAAACCAACATTAAAACATTAATTATTAATGAAATTTTACATAATAATTCACATTTTCTTCTTTCTTTATGATTATTTTGGTTTAGATATTTAGATTATTATATCATCACAATTATAGGAAAATGTAAATTGTTATGATGTGATAACTTCACACAATTATCCTTATTAATCATAAAATTAAATTATTAAAATTATTTTTGTTTGATATTCTTGACATAACTTCATGACTTTTAACATGATTTCTCTTATGGTCCTCTATGTCCATAAATACATTGAAAATTATTTGAAATGTAGTATATGGTAAAAAAACATCAATAGAAGATATAAAATAAAGGAATTTTTCATTCTATTAAAAAACAAGAAAACCATGATTTGTCTTCTTTTCCATATTTTATAGGAACATATAAAATATATTATATCCACATGGGAAATAATTCCAAAAGAAAGCCTTTAAAACCCATATCAAGAAAATCGTAACCCTTATTGATATTTGTGAGATTTATATTCATAAATCATGTTCAATAATTGTAACAGCCTGAGATTTTATGAATTTTTTTTTTTAATTTTATTAATGTCTTGTGTTGAACGCTACACCAAAAGGAGCTTGCACAACACACATCTTTGACTTGACTTGCATTACACGCAATCACAACCTTCCTCGATAGCGTGTGTAGTACGCAATAATGAGTTTCACGAAACAACGATATGCTATTAAAATATTATTAAAACTAGACGTTATGAATAGTAATAACCACTTTTTAAATTTTAGAAATTTTAGCTCTCAAAATGGACTCCATTTTTGGATTCGGAGTATCGAATTTAGCCTAAGGTGAAATTTTGGTACTTTTCGGATAACTTTCATATTCTGATGAATAGTGAAAATTACTAAATTATAATTAAAAACATTTTTTTTAATAGAAATAATTAATAGTGATAAATTATTAATTTGAGTGGTTTTAAAGTATATTTAGAATATATTTTTACAATTTAATACAATTTTGGTCATTGAATGTAATTTCACATTTAAACCAGACATAATCAAGTGTCAATCTTTTGATATATATTGTTTCTTAAAAACACGCTATTTGTTTTAACAGCGGGATTTAATTATAAAATGCAACTTCTATGTAATGAATTTGGAAAAATAGACTTCATTTTTGAATTTGGAATATGATATATTTCTTAGGATGAAATTTTGGCATTGTTCTGAAAAACATCAATTTTTGATGAATAGTGAAACTACTAAGTGGTAGTTAAAAAACTGAATTTTTCATAAAACTCAATTTTACCGCTTCTATGAATGGAATTTCAAAAATCTGAGAGACACGGTTGATGTCAGTAAGTAAAATTTGGTTCAATGAGATGAAAATAATTTTTGGTGAATAGTAACTTTTTACTTTTATTTACCACGGTTAAAAGTAAATAGGGTAATTAAGGGTAAGAATGATATTAATATTACCCTAACACATTTCCTAATTCTATTGGACAAGTGTATCTCGACCAAAAACAACCTTAAGTGTAAAATATTCTCATTTAGGCCCACTTGGATTAGATTAGGACATTTATTATTATTTAATTAAAAGAAGAGTTAAAAGAGTTAAAATCAAAGTATATTTACTAAAACATTTTTAATATAGGGTTGTACATAAGATAAATTCGATTGTAAATATTAATTAGAAAGCTAAAATGATTTCCTACATGATGGTAAATTATTTGTAATTTTTAGACATCAAATAGTTTAATTTATTTATGACATAATGATGATGTAGTAATTATCTTATTAATGAAATATTGATATAATTGATATTATAAATATCAAAATAAATGTAATTTAAGACTTTTTATGAATTTCACTAATTTTCTAGGTTACTATGATATATTATTGTTGATTTAATCAACTTGGTTGGAACATATAATTCTGTTATGACTTTCAGAAAAATCATATATCAAATAGTGTCAAAATTGACACAAAATAGTTTTTAAATCTAATATTATATTATTAATTGTTATTTTATTCCTAAAAATCTAAAGATCGGCCAAATGACTAAGATAAGGATATATGTATTAATAATATACAATTTGGGGTTCGTTTGGCATGTTATAGTATGTGTATTAACCATATAGTGAAAGAAAACAAAAAGACACGGTAAAAGTTAAATTATTTAACTAAGAGTAAAATCTAATTGATAAGGTTAAAATAATACCCTAAACGTGTCTAAATCCTATTGGATGATAGGAGTTCGACCCATCCCAACTTTAGCTTCGAAATAAGACCCTTTGGAACCATTATAAACCGATTTTGACTTTAATATAAAATAATATTTTGAGATATTCTTATGGTGCCCCACTCCTCCCTTATAAAAGGGCACCTCCTCGCCCTCCTCCTCACACCAATTTGAGATCTCAAGCTCGGACAAACCCGGCCATTTTCTCCTCTACACTTCCCTAGAATAATCCTAGAGGTCCTGGTCTTCTTCAAAGACCAATCTTAGTTCCCTAAGTGGAGGATTCAAAGAGGCGTTCCAAAGAAGAGGTAATATCCATTACCGATCTTTTCAATTTCTTTCTTCTTCAACTTCTTCTTCTTTAGTTTTTTAATTATAAAGTAATAACATCAGTATTACTTACATACTGATATGTTATTATAAATATGAAACAAACCTAATTCACCTTCTATCCATCATACGGAAAAATGAAATCACCGCGCGTGCGTATGTACGGAATACCGTCTCCACGCCGTAGTGTAATCTATTTTCCACCATCACCTTACAAGGATGGGTATAATAGTGTAATGAGTAACTATTTATGATTATTATAATGTAATATTGATACTGAAATAATATATATATACTCAAATACAATTCCACGATCATAGGAATGATATCATCACTCGTGCGTACGTACGGAATACCGTCTCCACGATGTGATGCGACTCGTTCTACATGATCATCATTACATAGTAATTATATAAATAAATTGAATGAATAAATATGATATATGTTACACTAATACCATTCTGGATATAAGGTATCTATAACCTTAAAAGAATAATAAGAATTTATTCGGCAAAACACGCATAAGAACAAAAGGCAATAAGGACCCGAGTAACAAGTAACAATGAAATATTACTAACAAGAAGCTAAGAATATAACCATATATGATATCATATCAATATGTATGATTCTGGAATAAGTCAATAACATTATTTAAACCATTATACAGGAGCTTCGGACATGTACAAAGCAAATCGGACCTAAGGTAAGGGAAATATCACAATCTCATTTTTATCCGAGATTGTTTATTCGTAAGTATTTACTGGGGTGTATTTTATCATCCACATCCATGTTCCCTCAATATGTAATATTGTTTCCATCCACTTAAAATAGTTTAAATCCAAATTTACCCTTCGGTGAGTTTTTAGTAAATAATATGAAAGGAATCTTTTGTCATTTTTTTCGTACGAGGTACTTTTTGTCTTTTCCGAAAAAAGTACGAAGAATGTTTTTTTTAACTTATACGGCATGAATGGATTTTTAAAACATTATTTCCAAGAAGCTTCCTTTACATGTTAACAAGATTATTTCTAATCAACTTCTATTAGTTTAAAGTTGTATGACATGTTAAGAAAGGAAAAAATGTGTTTAAAGAAGAAAGGATATTTTCCTCAATAATGGAGTTCAAGTGTTTTATCAAAATTATTTTCCATCTAAGATAATAAAGGGTTCTATTTTTATCCCTATTATTACATTGATTTGATTATGTTGTCATGATTTGTTTTATGATGTCATGATATTTCAAGAATCCCATTTTTGTTACATGTGTTATGCGATGATGTATGATTTATGATTATGTGGCACACATAAGAAAGGATTCATTATAAGATGGGTGGGACCTATATCTTCCTCCAATGCATTGGGTAAAGATTTTATATCTCATGAGATAGACCTGGCTGGAACGGTAGGTTATACCGGTTCAGTGAAACAGGACTGGAACGAGGGTGACTCGGTTCATAAAGGGACTTTGTCCACTAAGATAGTCTTGGTAATGAGTCATGACTAACAAAAAATGATTTTCCATGATTATGTGTACATGCCACAAAGTTTCAAGTTTTATGTTATGATTATGGGGATCTCATTTTCACTTCTATGATTTATTCCATGTTAAGATATTATGATCTCTTTTAAAGGTTATGATTTTCAAAAAGATATGATATGATTTTTATTTCCTTTGTTTACCCTTACTGAGCATTTGAGCTCAGCATTTTATGTTTTCTTTTCCCCCGGATACAAAGAAAGGTTTTAGGTAAAAAAAGGGAAGATCTTTATGGGAGATATTGAAGTTGTTTCACCACAATTAGAAGATTACGTTCCGAGTTTCCAAAGACACTAAACTATTACGAACCTTGTTTGTGTGTTTTTGTTATGTACCAAGTATTCCGCAAAAGTAATGTAATGTCCATGAACGTCAAGCTTAGGGTCTCTTCAGTTGGTATCAGAGGAAAGGTTTAGTCAACCTTTGGAAACTAGGACGCGAGAACTTTAGTGAGATCCCTAGAGATATTTCTAAGGTATGTCTAGGGATGTCCCTAAGGTTATGTATACGTATAGGTTATAGTACTAGAATTACGCTAACGATCATAGAATTAAACCTAAGATGTTAGATATTGAAGGTACTACCCCTTTATTATGTTGTTTTCCCTAGCATGAATTTTTCCTCTCACACTATTCTTTTTGGGTTTTAGACGATGGCTGGAACCCGAAGGAACCGTGTTGATCAATGCAATGGACAACGCTATGATTTCCCTCCTGAACAAACAAATGTTATGGGAGATTGAGTGCAAAATCTTATTGCTATACTTACACAAGCTATGAATCATTCTGGACTTCCAAATGAGAAGAGAAGGGAACAATATTCTATCGAGTCCTTCATGAGGCAACGTCCACCTTCTTTCAGTGGGTCTTCTGATCCACTTGTTGCTAAACAATGGATTAGTACCACTGAAAAGATATTTTCAGTTCTTCAATGTTCTGAGCATGATAAAGTCATCTTAGCAATATATCATTTTGAAGGTGAAGCTGATCAATGTTGGAATCTTATCAAGATTACGAGGCAAAGAGATGAAATTGAGTCCATGGAATGGGATGAGTTCAAGAACTTGTTTTTCAGTAAGTACTTCCCTTGTATTCTTCAAACATAGATGGAAAAGGAGTTTCTTGAGCTGATGCAAAAGGATGATGAATCTGTTGGTATATACGAATCAAATTTTACAAGACTTGCAAGGTATGCATCTGGCATTATCATCCAACCTAAAAGTAAAGTTGATCGATTTTTCAGTGCCTTAAAACCAAGTCTTCGAAGGGAATTAGCTATAAGATACTTTAGTATCTATGAAGAAATTGTGCATTGTGCTATCAAGGTAGAAATGGAAGTTGGTGTTACATATCCATCTCATGGTTTTGACAAGAAACAAAAGATGGAGTTCAAGGAGAAATCTCAGAATAATGGTGAAAAGAAGATGAATGTTTCCTTATGCACAAAGTGTGGAAAGAAGCATGGTGGAGATTGTCTTAAAGGGACTAGAAAATGTTTTATGTGTGGAAAAGAAGGTCATCGAGCTGCTGAGTGTCGAAGTAATGGAAAAAGGGTTTCTAATGATGTGAATAAATCAAACACTGCAGAGAATGCACCACCAACACTTCAATGCTTCATGTTCAAGGAAGTGGGGCATTATGCCAATAAATGCCCTAATCCAAGGGTTAGTGATGATAAACATGAGCAACCACTGAAGGCAAAGGACAAAGGGAAGTCACATGCGATCACTATTGGCGATGTTGAATATGACAATGATGTGGTGGAATGATTAAGTGTTTATGTAAGGGGATTCCAAAATAATATTGTATCATGGAGTATTGGAATATTTATGTATTGGTATAATGTGGTATTCAAAGTAATTGAGATATTTTTGGTAATAAGATGATATGCGCATAATGAAGGTAAAACGAGAAAACGAAATGTTTAACAGTATTCATGAGCTCATTATTGATATAAGGACTAGGTGATATCATTGTTTGAGTATATAGAATTTTGAGGATTTTGGTATGTGGAAAGTGTTAAATTTTAACTGCATTCATGTTTTCACTAAGGTATTCAAGAGAATACATGATTAAGGACTTTGAATGTTTGGAATGTGACCAAAAAAACATATCTTATGATATATGGGGATCGACGACGGTGTTAAATCTCTGGTAATCGTTTTCACTATGTTATGAGAGTGGACTGCAGTATTATGGATAAGCCTAAAGATTGGAATGGATTATATTGGACATAAGTTAGTATTGTTTAAGGATAAGAGTTTTCTTGATATTATTGATAGGATGTTATAGTAATATAGTTTTAGAAAAAGGACAACCTGCAGGACGGGCGACAGCCCATCGCGTCGGACAAGGCTGTGGAAATCGAACCAACAACCGAAGTGCGACTGGCCTTTATCGCCTACCACTGGCCTACATGAAGTCCCTATTTAGTAGAAACTAGTTTTATTATAATAAGTTGTATGAAATATGATGTATAAATCCATTTTAAGAACCATATATGATTAATCTCACTATAGATCGACTTATGTATATAATATTTTTTGCTAACCTTTTGTTTGAGACAGATGGAATGACCCGTCATTCTATCACATGATCTGCTAACACTTCACGAATAAAAAATTCAACTTCATTTATTTAAGAGATGAAGTGGAAATTGTTAAAGGCACGAACAACAGTGAGATTGTACCAAAATAAAGTAAGTATTTATTTTAATTCAAATTCTTTAACTTTAGGGAAACGATCTTGAAAACCAAAAATGTTGTCCTAGTGATCTTATATCTAATGAATCAGATGGTACCTTAGATCGTCACAAATTTATGGCTTTGTGATTGGTGGCTTTTCCATAGCCATGTTCTCTACCACTCTCCATCATAACATGATGGTTAGATTTCTCTTCCATATCCATATTTTCACCTATGTGGAAACCCAGTGATTAGTTTATTTGGGTAACCGTTATGTTTCATAATTTTGTTTTTAAAAATTGGTTTTGATATTCCTTTTTACGATGTGGGTTTCTATTAAAGAAACTTTCGAATAGTAAACCATTTATAACCCCGACGAATTTCGAGGGCGAAATTCATTTTAAAGGGGGTAGAATGTAATAGCCCGAGATTTTATGAAAATATTCTTTTTAATTTTGTTAATGTCTTGTGTTGTACGCTACACCAAAAGGAGCTTGCACAACACGCATCTTTGACTTGCCTTGCATTACACGCAATCGCAACCTTCCTCGATAGCGTGTGTAGTACGCAATACTGAGTTTCACGAAACAACGATATGCTATTAAAATATTATTAAAACTAGCCGTTATGAATAGTAATAACCACTTTTTAAATTTTAGAAATTTTAGCTCTCAAAATGGACTCGATTTTCGTATTCGGAGTATCGAATTTAGCCTAAGGTGAAATTTTGTTACTTTTCGGATAACTTTCATATTCTGATGAATAGTGAAAATTACTAAATTATAATTAAAAACAACTTTTTTAATCGAAATAATTAATAGTGATAAATTATTAATTTTAGTGGTTTTAAATTATATTTAGAATATATTTTTACAATTTAATACAATGTTGGTCATTGAATGTAATTTCACATTTAAACCAGACATAATCAAGTGTCAATCTTTTGATAGATATTGTTTCTTAAAAACACGCTATTTGTTTTAACGGCGGGATTTAATTATAAAATGAAACTTCTATGTTATGAATTTGGTAAAATAGACTTCATTTTTGAATTCGGAATATGAAATATAGCTTAGGATGAAATTTTGGCATTGTTCTGAAAAACATCAATTTTTTATGAATAGTGAAACTACTAAGTGGTAGTTAAAAAACTGAATTTTTCATAAAACATAATTTTACCGCTTCTGTGAATGGAATTTCAAAAATCTGAGAGACACGGTTGATGTCAGTAAGTAAAATGTGGTTCAATGAGATGAAAATAATTTTTGGTGAATAGTAACTTTTTACTTTTATTTACCACGGTTAAAAGTAAATAGGGTAATTAAGGGTAAGAATGATATTAATATTACCCTAACACATGTCCTAATTATATTGGACAAGTTTATCTCGACCAAAAACAACCTTAAGTGTAAACGATTATCATTTAGACCCACTTGGATTAGATTAGGACATTTATTATTATTTAATTCAAAGAAGAGTTAAAAGAGTTAAAATCAAAGTATATTTACTAAAACATTTTTAATATAGGGTTCTACATAAGATAAATTCGATTGTAAATATTCATTAGAAAGCTAAAAATATTTCCTACATGATGGTATTTTATTTGTAATTTTTATACATCAAATAATTTAATTTATTTATGACACAAATATGATGCAGTAATTATCTTATTAATGAAATATTGACATAATTGATATTATAAATATCAAAATAAATGTAATTTAAGACTTTTTATGAATTACAATAATTTTATAGGTTACTATGATATATTAGTGTTGATTTAATCAACTTGGTTCGAACATATAATTCTGTTATAACTTTCACAAAAATCATATATCAAATAGTGTCAAAATTGACACAAAATAGTTTTTAAATCAAAAATTATATTATTAATTGTTATTTTATTCCTAAAAATCTAATGTTCGGCCAAATGACTTAGATAAGGATATATGTATTAATAATATACAATTTGGGGTTCTTTTGTCATGTTATAGTAAGTGTATGAACTATATAGTTAAAGAAAAAAAAAGTCACGGTAAAAGTTAAATTATTTAACTTAGAGTTAAATCTAATTGATAAGGTTAAAATAATACCCTAAACTTGTCTAAATCCTCTTGGATGATAGGATTTCAACCCATACCAACTTTAGCTTCGAAATAAGACCCTTTGGAACCATTATAAACCGATTTTGACTTTAATATAAAATAATATTTTGAGATATTCCTAAGGTGCCCCTCTCCTCCCTTATAAAAGGGCACCTCCTCCCCCTCCTCCTCACACCAATTTGAGCACTCAAACTCGGCCAACCCCTGAAATTTTCTCCTCTCCACTTCCCTAGAATAATCCTAGAGGTCCTGGTCTTCTTTAAAGACCAATCATAGTTCCCTAAGTGGAGGATTCAAAGAGGCGTTCTAAAGAAGAGGTAATATCCATTACCGATCTTTTCAATTTCTTTATTCTTCAACTTCTTCTTCTTTAGTTGTTTCATTATAAAGTAATAACATCAGTATTAATTACATACTGATATGTTATTATAAATATTAAACAACCCTAATTCACCTTCTATCCATCCTACGGAAAAATGAAATTATCGCGCGTGCGTATGTACGGAATACCGTCTCCACGCCGTGGTGTAATCTATTTTCCACCATCACCTTACAAGGATGGGTATAATGGTGTAATGAGTAACTATTTATGATTATTATAATGTAATATTGATACTAAAATAATATATATATACTCAAATACAATTCCACGATCATAGGAATGATATCATGACTCGTGCGTACGTACGGAATACCGTCTCCACGATGTGATGCGACTCGTTCTACATGATCATCATTACATAGTAATTATATAAATAAATTGAATGAATAAATAAGATATATGTTACACTAATACCATTCTGGATATAAGGTATCTATAACCTTAAAAGAATAATAAGAATTTATTCGGAAAAACACGCATAAGAACAAAAGGCAATAAGGACCCGAGTAACAAGTAACAACGAAATATTACTAACAAGAAGCTAAGAATATAACCATATATGATATCATATCAATATGTATGATTCTGGAATAAGTAAATAACATTATTTAAACAATTATACAGGAGCTTAGGACACGTACAAAGAAAATTGGACCTAAGGTAAGGGAAATATCACAATCTCATTTTTATCCGAGATTGTTTATTCGTAAGTATTTACTGGGGTGTATTTTATCATCCACATCCATGTTCCCTCAATATGTAATATTGTTTCCATCCACTTACAATAGTTTAAATCCAATTTTACCCTTCTGTGAGTTTTTAGTAAAGAATATGAAAGGAATCTTTTGTTGTTTTTTTCGTACGAGGTACTTTTTGACTTTTCCGACAAAAGTACGAAGAATGTTTTTTTTAACTTATACGACATGAATGGATTTTTAAAACATTATTTCCAAGAAGATTCCTTTACATGTTTTCAAGTTTATTTTTAATCAACTTCTTTTAGTTTAAAGTTGTATGACATGTTAAGAAAGGAAAAAATGTTTTTAAAGAAGAAATGATATTTTCCTCAAGAATGGAGTTCAAGTGTTTTATCAAAATTATTTTCCATCTAAGATAATAAAGGGTTCTGTTTTTATCCCTATTATTACATTGATTTGATTATGTTGTCATGATTTGTTTTATGATGTCATGATGTTTCAAGAATCCCATTTTTGTTACATGTGTTATGCGATGATGTATGATTTATGATTTTGTGGCACACATAAGAAAGGATTCATTATAAGATTGGTGGGACCTATATCTCCCTCCAATGCATTGGGTAAAGATTTTATATCTCATGAGATAGACATGGCTGGAACGGTAGGTTATACTGGTTCAGTGAAACAGGACTAGAACGAGGGTGACTCGGTTCAGAAAGGGACTTTGTCCATTAAGATAGTCTTGGCAATGAGTCATGACTAACAAGAAATGATTTTCCATGATTATGTGTGCATGCCACAAAGATTCAAGTTTTATGTTATGATTATGGGGATCTCATTTTCACTTCTATGATTTATTCCATGTTAAGATATTATGATCTTTTTTGCAGGTTATGATTTTCAAAAAGATATGATATGATTTTTATTTCCTTTGTTTACCCTTACTGAGCATTTGAGCTCACCCTTTTATGTTTTCTTTTCCCCAGGATACAAATAAAGGTTTTAGGTAATAAAAGTGAAGATCTTTATGGGAGATATTGAAGATCTTTCACCACAATTAGAAGATTACGTTCCGAGTTTCCAAAGACACTAATCTATTACGATCCTTGTGTGTGTGTTTTTGTTATGTACCAAGTATTCCGCAAAAGTAATGTAATGTCCATGTACGTCAAGCTTAGGATCTCTACAATAATTTATACATAACATTATTCAAATCTATCAATAAGGCTCCGAGTTAACTCTCTTTTTCTTTCCATTGAAGGCAATGAATATTAACACATTAATAGGAGTGATAAACTAGGTCCACCTATCATTGAAGTTATATCGGTATCATCTGTCTTATAATATTTATCTTTCCCTCCAATTATCATATATAATTAAAAAGTACCATATCATGATAAAACATTTTTAAGCCTATAATTATCATCATTTAACCCCATAAAAACTCAATTAAACCCATAAGAAAATAACTGTTATTTTTGTATAAAAATGTGGTAAAAATATATCATCCTTTACTGAAAAACTTATAAAAGAAAAACTATAAGAAGGGATAGAATATGAAATTAAATAAAAAAACATGTAAACTTATATAGTAATATTATTAATGAATAAGTGGTATGATAATGGGAAGCAATTTCTCAATTAATATACATTAAAATTGAACACTCAATTTTTATTTTATATTGAATTTAACTTATTCCATTTGAAATTTGAAAAGTTTGTTCCATTTAGAATATTAATATAAAAGTAAAAATGGAAATAAAATATTCATTTTTATTTTATGTCAGTATATATAATTATTTAATGATAATTTATAATATTAACATTGGTGAATATATTTAAAAAATTCATTAATACATTTAAAAATGATGTTTTTTGGTAAATTATATTATTCATAGAGTCTGGATCTTCACATACATTCTATATCATACATAACATTAACCATATCCAAACTATGAAATTAATATGAATAAATTTCATGCTTATTATTTTGTTTAATTAATTTATTACACTTTTATATTCAATTACATTGTAAATTATGTTATTGTTTTACATTTTGATGATATTGGACCCAAATATAAAAAAATGACTTCAAAAGGGTGACTATTGTAAAATGGATTAGGATTATAACAGTTAAAGAATATTAATCATGTTATAGTAATAATTTTATAAATTAAATGTACAATTATTACCAACCATGAAATGTAGTCATAAGAAAATAATTACATTACAACGTGGAGATAGTATACGGTACATATGCATGAGTATCATTTCCATTTTCCAATGAACATAATGGAAAAAAGGTATTTATCTATAGAACGTTCAAAATTATTGATTATATCGTAAATAAAATATTATATAATTAGATAAAATAATATATTCCAACCATTTGAGGTAGTGATAAAAAATAAAATACATCAGTTCCCAAAGTGGTAGTCCACATTTAGGAATGAGCGATGCGTTTATTTATAAATGAATGGAAAATAAATAAATAAAATTATTTAAAATTAAAAATAATTATATCATATGTATTATATTATTTCATTTAGATATATTATTATTATCAACAATAATATTTGGTGATCAGAAAGGAAATACATAATCTTTATGAGGCAATACTTCAGAAGTACATACCAAAGAGTGTTTTATTTTACATTATAAGGTTATGTATATGAGAGTGAGATATAAAAAATAAAAAATAGGAATATGATATCTTATTATTATGTAATTTTGAAATAGTAAATAGATTCATGGAAAATGAAAAAAATAAAACAAAACACCTGATTGAGTAATACTTGTTTGCTTTAGAAACCCCCTATAGATTTATAGAAAAATATATTTTATGATGGTATTATTACCATTATAGTACCTAAAGGGCATGGATATGGATGTTAATAATGTATTTTTTTAGGGTTATTATGATATATGAGGCACATTTAGGGTGGATAAAACTATAGATGGTGTGTCCCTTTCATATGTGAGAGAGTCGTTTCACTAAGAATGATTCAAAATACTAAATTATATTAATGCATTACAAAAAAAAGGCTCCAAAAGGACTAATAATCAGTGATAAGAAAATATAGGATATAAATCTATCCACCCAATATTATTTAGATGATGTTATATTGAATTTTACAAGTTATAGTTTAATTGTGTTCTCTTTTATAATTTTATAAATATTATCATGGTAGAAAACTTTATTATAAATGACACAATTCAAATATACCATACATGAAAGTGGAATAATTAAAAAACATCGAATTATTTATTAAAAATATGTATATTTTTTCAAATTCAATTAATAAAATTGTAATAAATTATAATTAATTTAATCCCAAAAAATGTGAAGGAACATTTTTTCTGAAAGTCAAATTTCTAAATATTAATAAAAATTCTATTGAAATCATGGTTAATATTTATTCTAGTGAATTTATTGGAATTTTATTATTCCAAAAAAATCAATAAATTATTGAACCATCCTAATATATATATTTTTTCATTTTTGATACATTATTAAAAAATATAGTTTTTTTAAGATGTATTATTTTTTACTATTAACAAAAAATTTAGACATTTCCCAAAAAAATCACACCAAGATAATATCGAATCGATGATATAAATAGTGATATAATTTATATAAAGTAAAATTTCTAATATTTAGAAATTAAAATTCTAATAAAACTATTTAATACTTTTAAGTTAACATAGTGACAATAAAACTATTTCATTTTTTATTGAGAAATTAAATAACACTATAATTGTGAATAAGAATATATAAAATATACTTAGTGAATATTAATAGGGAATGAAATTGATTTTATATTAATATTATATGTGATGTTACATTCATCCCCCATTTGGATAATGCTTCCATGAAATTTTAATCTCTAACAAAACAATTGGGTATATTTTTTATTTATATCCTTTATAATTCCCATGTTTTTTCATTGAAGATATTGGTTTTATAAAAATAATAAAAATGATAAATCAAAAATTCCATTAAACTTTCTCCCTATGGTCAAAAATATAAAATTTATTCCCTCATATGAAATATTCCCATCTAACTATACTAATTTAGGGACAACAAAATATGATGTTGAAGATTAAAAATTAAATATATAACACATATTGTAAATTGGATGAAATCATAGGAATAGAAACTAAATATGGAACTAATCAAAGCTTCTGAAAAATTTTATACAGTTTACTGATGTATTAAAATAACTATCTCTTTCTTCTAGACCATATAACATTTTTCCATAGAGGTACCTTACGTAAAATATTATCCCTTACCATGAATGAATGCCCATTTATCTAATTATAATCATAACACTTATTCTTATACTGAAATAATATTATATATTTCAAAATAACAGTCAATTTCTGGATTATCTATTATACTAATTTTGATCCAAAAAAACTTATTTCGCCTTATTTTTTGCAAAAAGTTGTATTTGGATACAAATTTACATATAATTCAACAAAAGGTTCCATATGTATTCTAGAATGGAAATAGTTATTATAATAAAACTCAACTAATACAATATATTAATCCCAAAATATGAAGAAATCCATTAATCATTATCTTATATGTAATAATAATTTTGAATTATTTACTCAAATTTTCAATCATTTTGAGGAAAAAGAGTTGTATAAAATTTTAATTCTCTTACCAACTAAATTTGAAGGCCATTATTAAAAATTATATGTGTGGATGAAATCCTAGAAAAATATATTGTAGAGTGAAAATCCAGGTAATAATAATATATTTTAGGATATAGTCTTTAAATTAAACCCAAATACATATTATCTCGAATATAGAGGAAATGAACATTTTTAGTCAATCGATTAGTAATAAGTCAAATTCTATTATTACCTTGATATTTAATTTCAAATATAACAAAAACAATATGTAGATTTGATTCCCATTTCCACACATGAACAAGATGTGGTTGAAGCATCCCTTTTAGAAATTTCATTTTTGATTTCACCAACTAACAAGTGGAACATTTCATTTCAAACTCTACAACATCAATATACATTTCATCCTTATAGTAATAATTCATTATGATTCAATAAATATTTTTAATTTTGGAAAGATAATAAAAAGGAAATCTATTTGCTTCACTCAATAATTCTATTTTTGACTAAGAGATAGTTTCCACACCCAACCATCCCCCAAATATCAAAACACATTCCTTATCGATGTTTAAATTAGGAAAATCACCTTTCAATTAATTCTTAAATATTTCATTAAAATAATTATCTTCATTTTGATATTTCATAATGATATCTAAAAAATAAGACTTCTCCAACACATGAAATAATACATAGGATGTAGTTGCAGACACATTTTATATGTAAACATTATTAATATCGTTTACCAAAGTATCATGTTATAATCATATTAAGGTTAATTTGTATCATATTTTGTACTTAAATAATTTTATAATGTTTTACTTTTAAAGTATGTTAATGAATCATAAAATCCTAACCCATTATTACTTCAAGACATCTTATCTTCCTCTTATTCAACTATTTTTCACTTTTTGTGTAAATAATTTTTTAACACTATATATTTCATATTTAACACAATAAAAATTATGTCTCATTATTATAATGAAAAATCCAGAATATCCAATTCTAGAAAATGGGTATGATAATTTAGATAACAAGGTTTCCATTTATGTTTTGTATATGTAATTAATAGATCATTTTGTATCACAACAAAACCAAATAAATTCAATGAGGAATAATTGTATATAAAAAATAAACCATTCATACAGGTACATCAAAAATAGTATCATTCACAAATATTTATTCAAATAATGGAAATATCATTGAATTCTTTATTATAGATGAATTTATATCCTTTTAGTCAACATAGTTTGTTGGATAGGTAATTGAAAAATATTTTAAAAAAATATTGTTAGAAACCCTATAATCTATGAAAATATTAAATCCTCATAACTTTACTGGGTATTGACATTCTTCTACAAAATTCCTTATTTAGGGTATATAGTATTTCCATAATTAGACTCAATATATCCCTGAATAAATTATAAATCAAACAAAATTAACATTTAATCTATTTTCCCATTAAATTATTTTTAGTCATGGGTTTTAAAACAATCATCAAGTATCCTTCATGAGACTTAATAACATTATAACATAACAAAATTTCTTCAATAAATATAACCAAAATAATTTGAATATATTCCTGGAAAATTATATTCATTAGATAAATGGATACATCTACTTATACAGAAAACCCAAAGTAATAAATAAAAAACTCATAATACCATATCATGTCGGAAACACCATATTCATAATATCTACCTCCTTTAATATCATCTGATTGTATCCTAAACTGAGATGAATTTTTAAAAAATTTTATAATCCTATGATCTAGTCAAATGAAACATCTATATGAGGTAAGACTAAATATTTTTAATAATGATGTTCCATATTGATCAATCATTACTTTTAAAAATTAAAATAGGGTCACCCCATGTGGATGTTTTACGATGAATGAAATATTTGTCATGAAATTTCCCAAACTACATTTTTTAGTTCCAGATGATCTAGTTGAGACATTTGGAAGACGGATTTTTTAAATTTCCATACCATAAAGAAACATTTCAAAACTAAACACAACCAATTTTTTAGGTATAAATCAATTAATATCGTATGTAAAATATCAATATATTCATATACTAATGGCTTATAACAAGATTGAACAGTTTATTTTATTTCAAAAATATGAGAAAGGTAACATTAAAAATAACTTTTAAAAAGTTTAATGGATTCTTGATATATTATCAATTGTATAAAATCGATAAATATAACTATATTATATTAAAAATATATAATATAATAAAAAAATATAATCTAATCTATAATCATAAAATAATTATTCTTTAATTTAGACACATCAAAAATATTTTTAAAAAATAATTCACAATGATAAGAAAAGTAAAATTATTTTGATTCATAATTTAATTAATACTTACACTATGAGAATTTGGCAAAATATTTATCTTATTTTCCTATGGTGCTTTTAAATATTTATGGGAAAATTTTAAAAAACATGAATCACAGTAAATTTCATAAGGAAGACATGAAATCAATATAAATTGAATAAACATGTTACATACCAATAACCACATTTTCTGTGGATCCAATGATAATTATTGAGTAATAAAATAATTTTACACAACTATTTTTAATTTTTATCTTGATGATATACAACATGGTTAACATACCTCAAAAATATATTAGCAGGATTCCGAAACTCATTTTAATTAAAACAACTAACAGTTGGTTGATTATCTCTTTATCGATTATTAGATTGATGGGGCCATTTTTATTCACATTCATGAAACTTATTACAGAATTAAATAAACTAGTAACAAAGTGAATATCCTTTCAAACATTCCAAAATATTTTTCCTACCATAGATGGAACAATTTTTCAAAATACAATTATATTTCCTAGTATATTGATTCCATATTTCATTCCATTTTAACCATTTTATACTCTTCTCATCACATGGAAGATATGTTTCACCAAAATACATGTAAAATTTATGAGCATAAGTAAGATGATTTAAAAGTTTTAATATAAATGGAAGATAATGTTATCTCTAAACATATATTAAAAATGGAGTAAAATATATCAATATTAATATTTCCATTCCAATTAAAAGTTAGTGTGTACATAAGAAATCTGTTAATATTTTATTCATACATTGATACTAAATCATTATTTTTTAACCCAATTATAAAAAGTATTTCTCCATTATGAGTCAAAAATCCATAAGAAACTTATTTATAAGTAAATGGTTATTAAATTTATTCATTTTGTTTAAATAATATCATCATTTTCTGGTATTCTTATCCCATGAATAGCATTGAAAGTATTAACCCTCAGAATGGCAAATAAAAAGATTTCTATTTTGATGCTCTAAATATTTCATCACATTGAATATTTATTCTAGAGCAATGATTCATCATTCGGATACCAGAGGATTGGAGTGCGAATAGAAAGATGGTGTGGGTTGTTTCTTAAAATGAATAACTATCCTCTTATTATTCTATGGTAAATCTAGTTGCATACTCACAAATATGCCTCAACCATTTATTTCCCGAATTAACTGATGATTCACTAGAAAATATTTTCATTTAAGAATTTAATTCTTACAATATATTTTATTGAAATGAAAATTGTATCTTTATACCATCATTTACGAGCTTCCATTTTTCAATATGGAAAACCATTCTCACCGGTCATTAATAAGATTATGTATTATTACAAACATTAAATGCAATATCATTTCAACATTAAAAAAATTATGATCTCCCATAGGTAACTCTATTATCATTATACTAACATGTAAATTTATCTAAAAAAATAATACGATGCAAAGAATAGAGAACCAACACTAAAAAATAACATTATCTTGATTTTCTAGATAATAATTCACATTCATACATTCCCAAAAATCTTTTAGGTTGTGAGCTTTAGTGAATAAGATAATCAAATTTATATAACTAATCCACAGATGAAAATGTAGAAACTTCCACACAATATCCTCTTTCCTTAAATTACGAAACATCTAAAATGATAAATAATTCATTTAAAGATTTATCAACAGGAAATAAAAAACTATTTATTATATGTTTATACTCATCCTTAAACACTATGAAAATATTTTGAAAATTATAAATGAGCATGAACATATTATTAATAGAGTAAAAAAAGAATATTTCAATTCCAATGAAAAACATGAAAAAAATAAAATGATTAATTTTCCACATAAATTTTTTGATAATATAAAATAAATTAAATAGACATGTGAAAAATAATTTTTACTCAAATTAAACATTTGAAAATCATAACATGAATAATTAAACCCTTACATGAATTTTATATTATTTTAATCAAAAGTTATATTATATATTATTAGATATAATGGAATACAAATTATATCCATAGTGAAATAATTCATAGTAAACTCTTGCTTTGTTTCCTATGATGATATGAAACATTATCCAATGTATTTGTAAGCTATATTAGGATAACTCGTTATATAAGCAGTATCGATCTCACTAGTAGTATAATCTATATTGGGCTCATCAATTTTTTTCTATAATGGTCATGTACCATATAAATAATTAAAAATATTTATTCTTTCAGTCTTCATAAATAAACACTTTAATTACTCATTTAAACCCATTATTAATTCACATTCAATTATCATATAAGTATATGAATAAATAAAACATCCTCTTAAAAACCAAATGATGAGAAATTACTAATTAAGTGAATATAAGATATTCATTTAAAAATAATGTTTTATTTTATATGAATACTGATAATGAATATTTTTTCTGTCATTGGAAATAATTCATTCTATCCATGTTTTTTATAATTAAACATTAATTTTTTCCTTTTGTAATAAAAGTGTGAACATTTTGTATAAAAAAAGTAAAAATATTTTTTCTGAACACCATTGAAAAATATCCACAACATAGATAAAATGTTATATTTATATAATTTAAATATAAATAATTCATTAATATCTATTAAATATATTTTATATAGTGGTAAATTATTTATAATATCATCCTTACAATAATAAAAATTGATTTTCTATAAAAAAGTGTCCCTTACCTAAAATCCATATAGTCACATACAATATTAATCATCATAAATAATAAAATTACATTAATTATTTACATTCGTTGTAAAGACCTAAAATTTCACGGAAATTTTTTTCTTAATTTTATTTAAAATTTTACAAAACGCTGTTTCTGACGGTACCTGATTCCGAAGCCCAGTGTGCCCGAAATCATTTTCTAAAGTTTGGCTCGGGTACGTTCAGTGAATGAACTAGTGGGTTTTTATAACTTTTGAACCGGTGCTCGGAATCGAATTCCAAGGGCACCGATGTAATCGCAGTGCCGGTAATTGTTTAGAAACACCTTTTCTGGAGTTGCGTTTGCTCGGGAGTGGTTTTTAATTTTTGGGGTTATGTTAAAGAATAAAATAAAAGTGGTGCGACTTTTATTTTATTTTATTTTTACTTAAGGAAGGCTTAACCTATGTTAAGCAGATTAGATGGGACCCACAATATCTTACCCACTTGGTCGGATATTTGTGAGGTGGGGCCCGCAAAAGCCTAGCCGTTTCATTCCCTCTATGTAATGCACCCTCACCCCCCCTTTTAATGATGTCAATCGTGCATTTATTTTGGTAATGAAACACCTCATTAATTTGGGCGGTTAAATTGTTACAATTAATTCATCGAATTAATTGTTCATTTCGCTTCCTTTTTGAATTTTAAATGGTGGGCTTGTGCGTCAATAAAATAAGTCTACTCTTATTTTATTTCTGGGAGAACTTATTGCATGGTGAGGATTTATAGGAAAGAGTTATTCTTCGACGAAGAACGCGAAGAATGCGAAGAACGTAAAAAACGTGAAAAACGTGATGAACCCGAAGAACGCACCGATCTCCGATGAAGAATGCCAAATCCTTGGAGGTTGACTATGCAACGCCGTGTTCCGCGACGACAAATACGCTTCTTCCACGACACCCCTTCCGTGACGCAACGATCCTCTTCTTCTGCGATGGTTATTTCCGCTAAGAACTCATGTTCGACGACAACATTGAGGTAGAGGTTTATTGCTTCTTGTTCGTCAAACATACTTTGTCGTTCCTCGCCTTATTTTTTTGGGCCGCTTGTTATCAACATAACGGGAGGAGGTCGGACCACACGAACACAGCTGACCCTCCTCCCCCTTTTTTTGTGTTGTTGCGGATCGGAAGATGGTGGAACGGTGCAACGACACACTGCGGGAACATGGAGGGATGCAACAAGGATGTGCGTTGCCGTCGCGCCGCGCCGTTGGGGCCGAACAAACGTTTGGTTGTAGTCGGGGCTGCGTAGGCAAAACGAAGACTCCGTAATTTGTGCTTTTCACGTTCGGATTGACGGGGATTGACGGAACGTGCTGCAGAGACGATTTGATGATTCCGTAGTGAAGAACGGGACCCGAGATGAGTATCGGCACAGATGGAATTGAAAACAGACCACCAGAGAAAATTCGGTGGCCCGCAGACACCACCGGCAGCGCGGGTCGTTGGCGCGGGGGTGATGACGGCCGGAAGCGGCGGCACCCCATCGCACCGCCTAGAGAAACTACGGCGGCGAGAGTGTGGATCCCACGACCGCGCGGGATCCAGGGGGGAAGCGGCGCACGCCGCGTCCGCGGAGCGCCAGCTCGGGGGCCGAGCCAGCGAGTCACCCGGCCGAGCCGGGCCGGCTTGGGCGGACCGAGTTTCGCCACGCCCCGTCGGGCCGGGCCGCGCCCAGCCGGGTCGGACCAGGACCCGGGTCGGGTCGACCCGGTTTGGGCCGACCCAGGGGGAGTTGGGCCGGGTCAGACCGGGCGCAGACCCCCCATTTTTAGATATCTTTCGGTCTTTTGCCCATATCATGGGCTACGGACCTCCGATCGATGCACTGTCAGTTGCATAGAGATCCATGGATCGTGGAGGTCGTTTCAGTATATTAAACTCAAGGTTTCGGAGAACTTTGGGTTCGGCCAGGTTGGTTCGGATACGAACCCAACCAGGCCCTAGGAGCGGAAACGCCTATATCTTGAGCTCCGGACGTCCGATTGGCGTGCCGCCATCTTCTTTGAATTCCTCTTGATGAGACAGATCTTTTTTCTTACTCCTCATGAGGTTTGGATTCCATCGGAGTGCGTTCGGGTTGGTTCGATCACGAAACCAACTAGGCCCCTGAAACGAAAAAGCCAATAACTCACAGACCGAGCGTCCGATTGACGTGGCGTCTGTATCGTTGAATTCCTCTTGATGAGACGAAACATTTGAAATACATATCTGGAGGTTTGGATGTAGTTGGATAATGTCCGGGTTGGATTGTACCCGAAATCCAACCGGGCCCCTAGAACGGAAAGGCTGATAACTTTCAGACTAGAAATCCGGTTAACGAACCGTCAGCAGCATTGGTGATCACGTTGGGAATCGGTTCCTATGAGCATACCCTATGAGAGTTCGGGGAACAGTAGAGATACGTCCGGGTTGGTTCTTACACGAAACCAACCGTACCCCTGGGACGAAAAGGCTAATAACACACAGACAGGGTGTCCGATTGACGTGTCATCTGTTGTGTTGAGACCCCTATGACGAGGCAGTACTTTTAGATACTTCTTCGAGGAACCTTATGATACATGGAGTATCAACCTGTAGCTCGTGGAGCAGACCCTCTCGGTGGTTAGCTAGCAGAGTGCGGAGACCGTGTAGCTGACTGAGACCTGACGACTGCTTGACTGATCGACTCGGTGTATTTCGGATAACCCAGTGGGGAGCTTTTGGTTGTAGCGGCAGACCCACGGCGGAGGAGCACTTGGTTTAGCGGCAGACCCACGACACTCAACAGAAGGAGTACTTCTGGAGGATATGAGGGTGAGAGCTTGGTTTTTGCGGTAGACCCACATCGGAGGAGCGTTTGGTTGTAGTGGCAGACCCACGGAACTCAACAGAAGGAGTACCTCTAAAGGCTTTGAGGGGGAGCGCTTGGTTGTAGCGGCAGACCCATGGTGGGAAGCGATTAGTTGTAGCAGCAGGCCCACAATACTCAACATGAAGAGTACCTCAGGAGTCTTAGGTTAGTGAGCACTACCATGGAGTCGTGACATGACCAATTTACACTCTAGGGACGGGTCTCTTTAGCAGTTACAGTTTCGATAATGAAAATCCTGGTTTGAGGTGAGTCTATGACCTTTGTGTTTACCTCCTAATTTATATGGGTCACTTGATAACTTAGGTATATGTATGGGCATATACCTGGGTAGTGGTTATCCGTTGATTTCATAATCTTGTGTTTCCCCATGATTGAGATGGGTTATTTGATAACTTAGGTATATGTATAGGAATATACCTAAGTAGAGATTATCTATTGAGATCTTCTTTGTGGTTATCCTTGTTGGTTTTAGTGAGACCATGAGGGTCTCGGGGTCCCTACTGAGTATCGTTATACTCACCCCTACACGGGCGATGCCCGCACCTCGTTTTATTGGTTGCAGATGATGGGCAGTGCTGACGGAGGCCGAGTGTTCGAGGACTGGACTGTACACGGAGGTGGACCACCCAATGAGTCAGTATCTATAGGTGGACTTAACGGTGAGACGACACATGGAAAAGGTTGACGAGAAAGAGCATTGAGGAGCTGCGCTATCTATACCTACCCTTCAGGTAGGATCTGTGGTGGACGATCCAGGAGTTGTGCTATCTGTACCTACACTTCAGGTAGGATCCGAGGAGGACGACCCAGGAGCTGCTTCGGTTCTTCCACCTGTTGTCTTTTTCTATTGTACTTTCGTTCAGTTGTAGCTGTACTTTCAGTTGGGTCTGTATTCTGGACCATCTAATTTTTAGCACTGTCTTTTGTACTTAGTGTTTTACTTCCTCTTGTCCTCTGTGGTGTATTGTTTACTTCTATAAAGTCAATTCCTTACCAGTTATCAGGATTTATGCATTTGGTGCTAGTCTCCAGCCCCTGGCCTATTGAAGGCGGGCTTGGGGTAGTCACGGCATGGGCCCCGAGGACGGGTCGTGACAAATCGGTATCCGAGGAGTCAGTTCTACCGCATAACTTATAACTCTGATATTTTCTTTTTGTGAAGAAATAGTGTAAAGGGTTCCGTGTGTGGTCTTCAGTTCAGGGAGTCCATTTTTTGTGCGGGCGGGTGACGTATACATACACCAGGACCCTCACAACTGATTTCTGACATTGTGCACGAAAACACTTATTGCGTGTGTGTTTCCAGAAGTTTTATTTAAATATCAGCTCAAACCAGGTCACCTCACCAGGTATAAATCATTTGATCATGTCTCGTTGTTTCTTTCAGGATGCCTTTTCACAGACGACCAGCTAGAGCCCAGAGGGATGTGCGTACTGACCACCTGTTGAGCGATAAGGCTTCGGTACATGGCCCACTTGCAGTTGAGGTACCATTGGAGGCACAAACGGTACTACCATACATTGGTCCACCGATGCCTCAAGCCCCAGCAGTAGGCAATGCACGCCACTTGAGCGCGCTGCACGAGTTCCAGCACCAGAGGCCACCAAGGTTCCAGGGAGAGATGGACCCGTAGGCGGCTGAGGATTGGCTGGAGGCTGTGGTGAGAGTCTTCAGGCTAGTGGGGACGCCAGCAGACTTCATGGTGATCTTTGCTGCCAGCCTTCTTCAGGCAGCAATAGGCATGTGGTGGAGCCACTTGTTCCAGTTTTGTGACGTGATGACCTTCACATGGGAAGACTTCAAGACCTTCTTTAGGGTGGAGTTAGTTCCAGTAGCTCTACACCCCGAGTGTGTTCAGGAGATGCTGATTTACCGCAGGATTTTCGATCAGTAGCCGAGTCATCATTGGGCAGTTGACAGATGATGCAGAGGTCCAAGAGAACCAGAGCCAGCCATACAAGGAGTAGGAATTGTTAGGAATGCGGCAGGAAGGGTCACCTGGAACGAGACTTTCCGGCTCCTCATATAGTTGATACGCAGGCTTTAGAGGATCCACCGAGGTAGAAGCAGCAGCGGGTGCTTGAGAAACAGCCGAGCAGTGGACAGGGCAGTAGAGCTCCAGGAGCAGGTGGACAGGATCAGAACTAGTGGATACGTCCCTTGTACTTCTAGTTCCATGTTGTCGTTGTATTCATGTCTTTGTACTATGAGCTGTAATAACAAACAGACACTTAACTTTGTGATGTTTTCTTTCATGTCCTTTTGATGGGTTGATACTGAGTGGTCCCGGTTAAAATTGTTGACTTCACCCTCACTTTCGAGATTTCTACTGGAGGAGACCCAGTGACCTCACACTGAGGCCGACAGTCTGACTTGACCCTTGGAGATGAGAGTGACAGTTGGATCTCTTGGTAGTTACGTCGAGGCCTTACGACATCATCCATGGCATGAATGCATCATTAATGTCAGGATTGACTGTATTAGTCAATGGACGTGGTTCATCCAGGGCATGAGACCGATTTTCTCTTTTTAGCAAAGGATAAATTTTAGCAGGTCTTTTAGATCGTGGGCAATGATTGTGCAAATCATCCAGGAGCGGATGAAGACGGCACCGTGCAGTAAGAAATAGGAAACTGGCACCAGTCTTGGAGACTCGGGTATGTTAAATGTTTCATGAAGTGGAATCATTAATGAGAGATGAGTCTAAAAAGCAGCAGACGTGGAGGCAGAGCTAGGGAAGCATTATGAGGTGGTGTACATTTTAACATGCTACAACCACCCGCCTTAATTGTCCCCGCCAGGCTCAGGGAGGAGGAGGTCAGGGGAAGAGGGTAGCTGCGTGCGGTCAGGGAGAGTGACCCGATGGCTCTTAGAATGATTCAAGGACACTCATCATCCACTACTAGCTTCTGTAGTAACAGACGTTGATACGAATAATTATTTCCTTCCAAGAATCTTGTCCCAGACCTAGAGTTTCTGGTAAGTCGTAGACTTGACCCTCGCATCTGGAGATACCTTGGGAAAAGACTCGATAATCACACTTACGCCTACAGTGTGGTCAGGCCCTCGAGGCGAGAGTTTCGGTTGGAATCTCTTGGTGGCAGGGTCGAGGCCTTACGACGTTGGTTTGAGTATGGACTGGGCAATCACAGTTCATACACAGATTAACGGTATTAGGAAAAAAAGGTGTGGTTTACCTACGATGTCGGGATGGGTTTTTCTTGGTCGGCGAAAAGGAAACCCCATGTAGCACAGGATAAACTCATGCATAGGACGGTGCAACCGATCACTCTTGAGTCGGTCAACCTTACCCTTGTGGCAATAGTCATTTTGAGTTCCTGTTCTAACAGGAATTGGAGACCTCTAGAGTTCGAGGATGACGATCACATCCTTATACAGGTCTCACCTCGACGAGGTTTACGAAGATGTGGCCAAGGCGGCAAGTTATCTCTGTGGTTCAGTGGACCATACCTAGGTCCTCAGCTGGGTAGGCGGGGTGGTTTACCACATGACCCATCCACCTCAGCTGCACCAGGTACACAACGACTTCCATGTATCTAAACTGAGGAGATACGTGTGTGATCCTTCACATATCATCGACGATGGGGAGCTGGACGATGGCGATGGGGTGTCTTTCATGGAGGTTCCAGTGGGGATCAACGATCGACAGAAGCGGGTCCTACGAGGACGGTCAATTCCTTAGGATCGCTCTCACTAGTAGTACGGGATCCTCCAGGTAAGCACATGGGAGTGGAAGACTCACATACGTGCTCAATACCGCTTTTGTAACACTAGTTTGTGTTAAAGATTTACGAGGATATAAATCCCTGAGGTGGGAGTAATGTAAAGACTCGGAAATTTCAAGGAAATTTTTTTCTTAATTTTCTTTGGAATTTTATAAGAACGCAGTTTCGGACGACACATGATTCTGAGGCCCGGTGTTCCTGGAATCATTTTCTGAAGATTGGCTTGGGTACATTCAATGAACGGATGAGCGAGTTTTTCTAACTTTTGAACCAATGCTCGGTATCGAATTCCGAGGGCACCGATGGAATCACAGAACTGGTAATTGCTTATAAACACCTTTTCCGGAGTTTCATTTTCTCGTGTGTGGTTTTTAATTTTTGGGGTTAAGTTAAAGAATAAAATAAAAGTGCCGCAACTTTTATTTTTTATTTTTTTTTATTTTTACTTAATGAAGGCTTAACCTATGTTAATAGGATAAGATGGGACCCACAATATCCTACCCACTTGCTAGGATATTTGTGAGGTGGTGCCCACACGAGCCCCACCGTTTCATTCCCTCTATGCAACGCACCTGATCCCCCCTCTTTTTAATGAGGTCAACTGTGCGTTTATTTTGTTTATGAAACACCTCATTAATTTGGGCAGTTAAATCGTTACAATTAATTTATCGAATTAATTATTCATTTCATTTCCTTTTTTAATTTTAAAGGTTTGTCTTTTGTGTCAATAAAATAAGTCTACTCTTATTTTATTTCTGGGATAACTTGTTGCGTGGTGAGGATTTGGAGGAAATAATTTTCTTCGACGCAAAACGCGAAGAACGTGAAGAACATGAAGAATGCAAAGAAGGCACCAATCTCCGACAAAGAATGCCAAATAATCGGAGGTTGACTACGCAACCCCATGTTCCGCGATGACAACGACGCTTCTTCAGCGACACCCCTTCCGCGACACGACGATCCTCTTCCTCTGTGACGGTTATTTCCGCGACGAACTCACTTTCGACGACAACGTTGAGGTAGGGGTTTATTGCTTCTTGTTCCTGAAAAATCCTTTGTTGTTCCTCACCATATTTTTTTGAGCAACTTGTTATCAACTCAACGGGAGGAGGTCAGACCGCAAGATCACAACTGACCCTCCTCCCCCTTTGTTGTTGTGTTTTTGCGGATCGGGAGATGGTGGCATGGTGCGATGGCATCGCACGGGAACCTGGAGGGATGCGGCAAGGATGTGCGGTGCCGTTGTGCCACGCCGTTGGGGCCGAACAAAAGTGTGGAGGTAGTAGGGGCCACGTAGGCGAACCGAAGACACCACAATTTGTGCTTTTGACGTGCGGATTGACGAGCATTGACGGAACGGGCCGCAGAGATGATTTGATGATTCCGTAGTGAAGAACGGGACCCGGGATGAGTATCGACATAGACAGAATTGAAAACGGACCAACGGAGCAACTCAGGTGGCCCGCAGAAACCACCGGCGGCGCGGGCCTCCGGCGGCCAGAGGCGGCGGTGCCCCGGCGCGCTGCCTGGAGAAATCGTCGTGGCTTCAGCCGCGGCAGCGACTGTGGGGATCCCACAGTCGCGCGGGATCCAGGGGGGACGCGGCGCACGCCGCGTCCACGAAGCACCAGCTCGCTGGCCGAGCCAGCGAGTCCCCCGGCCGAGCCAGGCCGTGCCCGACTGGGTCGGAACTGGACCCGGGTCGGGTCGACCCAGTTTGGGCCGACCCAGGGGGTTGGGCCGGGTCAGACCGGGCCCAGACCCCCCATTTTCGAATCATTTTCGGTCTTTTGCCCATATCATGGGCTACCGACCTCCGATTGACGCTCCGTCAGTTGAATAGAGATACTTGGATCGAGATGGTCGTTTCATTATATTACACTCAAGGTTTCGGAGAACTTTCGGTTAGGCCGGGTCGGTTCGGATACGAAACCACCCAGTCCCTCAGAGCGGAAACGCCTATATATTGAGCCCCGGACGTCCGATTGACGTGCCGTCAACTTTGTTGAATTCCACATGATGAGACGGAACTTTTGGCTTAGTCTGCTCGTGGTTTGGATGCCGTCAAATTGCGTTCAGGTTGGTTCGCTCACAAAACCAACCCGTCCCCTGGAACGAAAAAGCCAATAACTCAAAGACCGGGCATCTGATTGACGCGCCGTCTGTCTCATTGAAATACTCTTGATGAGATAGAACTTTTGGAATACTTCGCCTCAGGTTTATATGTAGTTGGATAAAGGTCGGGTTGGATTGTAACTGAAATCCATCCGGGCCCCTGGAACAGAAAGGCTGATAACATTCAGACAAGACGTCTGTTTAACGAACCGTCAGTGGCGTTGGTGATCACGTTGAGAAACGGTTCCTATGAGCATAACCTATGAGAGTTCGGGGTACAATAGAGATACAACCAGGTTGGTCCGCAAATGAAACCAGCTGGGCCCCTGGGACGCAAAGGCTAATAACACACAGACCGTGCATCCGATTGACGCGTCGTCTGTTGTGTTGAGACCTCTATGACGAGGCAGTACTTTTAGATACTTCTTTGAGGATCCTTTTGATACTTGGAGTATCAACCTGTAGCTCGTGGAGCAGACCCTCCCAGTGGCGACCTATCAGAGTGTGGAGACTGTGTAGCCAGCTGAGGCATGATGACTGCTTGACCGATAGACTCGGTGTGTTTCAGATAGCCTAGTGGGGAGCGCTTGGTTGTAGCGGCAGACCCACGGCGGAGGAGTGCTTGGTTGTAGCGGTAGACCCACAGTACTCAACAGAAGGAGTACCTCAGGTGGCTGTGAGGGGGAGTGCTTGGTTGTAGCGGAAGACCCACGACAGAGGAGCGCTTGGTTGTAGCGGCAGACCCACGGTGCTCAACAGAATGAGTACCTCTGGAGGCTATGAGGGGGAGTGCTTGGTTGTAGAGGAAGACCCATGGTGGGAAGTGATTGTTTGTAATAGTAGGCCCATAGTACTCGATAGGAGGATTAACTCAACAGTCTTAGGATAGTGAGCAGTACCTCAGAGACGTGACAAGACCACTATACACTCTAGAGACGGGGCTCTTCAGCAGTTATAGTTTCGATAATAAAATTCCTGGTTTGAGCTGAGTCATTGACCTTTGTGTTTACTTATTTATTGAGATGGGTCACTTGATAACTTATGTATATGTATTGGCTTATACCTGGGTAGTGGTTATCCATTGATTTCATAATCTTGTGTTTCCTCATTATTGATATGGGTTACTTGATAACATAGGTATATGTATGGGAATATACCTAAGTAGAGGTTGTTTGTTGAGATCTTCTTTGTGGTTATCCTTTTTGGTTTTAGTGATACCTTGAGGGTCTTGGGGTCCCTACTGGGTATTTTTATACTCACCCCTGCACTGGCTATGCCCGCACCTCGTTGTGTTGGTTGCAGATGATGGGTAGTGCTGATGGAGGCTGAGTGTTCGAGGACTGGATGGTACCCGGAGGTGGACCACCCAATGAGTCAGTATCTGGAGGTGGATTTCACAGCGAGTAGACACACGGAGGAGGTTGACGGGCAAGAGCATTGAGGAGATGCGCTATCTGTACATACCCTTCAGGTGGGTTCCGTGGTGGACGATCTAGGAGCTGTGCTATATGTACCTACCCTTCAGGTAGGATCCATGGAGGACGACCCAGGAGTCGCTTCCGTTCTTCCAGATGTTGTCCTTTTTTGTTGTACTTTTGTTCAGTTGTAGCTGTACTTTCAGTTGGGTTTGTATTCTGGCCCATCTACTTTTCATCACTTTATTCTGTACATAGTGTTTTACTTCCTCTTGTACACTGTGGTGTTTGGTTTAATTTTATAAAGGCAATGCCTTCCCAGTTATCGGGATTTACGCCTTTGGTGCTAGTCCCCAGCCCCTGGCCTATGGATGGCGGGCTTGGGGTAGTCACGGCACGGGCCCCGAGGACGGGTCATGACATTCATAGCAATTTTTTGTAATTTTATAACAATTTATTATTTATTATGACATTTTATTTCATTACGTAATTAATTATGTATGTGTGGTACATTTTCATGATATTCATCTCATATGTTCAAAATGATTTTAATCAGTCTTCTATGGTATAATGTGTCATGATTTAATCATTTCAAGAAAATTTAAATTGAAATTTTCTACATATTTATTTATAAATTACACTTTTATAAACAATAAAGAAATATTTTTTTGATAAATAAATTTCACTATAATAATTAGATAGTGGTTAATACATATGCATGAATAATATTCCAATTTGTTATTGAAAATGACAAAAATAAGGTAATTATAGTTTTATTTTTCCAAAATTGTTATCATATAACAAATAACATATTATTTATTTAAATACATAAATATATAACAACCATGGTTTTCAACAAGGAAAATTTTGAGACATAACTTCACAATGGGGTAGTATTCATGTATACACGAGCGATGTTTTAAATTTAATTAATTGGTAAAGAAGGAATAAAAATATTTTGTTACACTTTAAAATTAAAATTTTAATACATATATATAATCTTATTTATTTTAGATCCTTTATAATGACTATCCATGATATTTGGTTATAAAAAATGAAATACATCATCTTCATTAGGTGGTAGTCCCCAGGTACACGTGAAAGATTTCTTCCATTAGACTGAGAAGTATATGAAAAATGGATATACCATAAACAAAATAGAATTAAATGATATATGAGATATTTATGTTATTATATTAAAAGGGTTAATATATTTCTGACTGTGGTAAAAGAATTTATAAAAAGAAATTATTATATTAATAATTATTCCTCTTCTTCGGAAATCCTCTAGATATTTGTACAAAAATACTTCAATGGATATTATTATAATAAATCATAGAAATATAAGACATGTGGAGGACTTATAGGTACTGATCTATGTTGTTATTTCCTAGAATATGTGTATCATTATTAATAGATAAAATAGGATAGGTGTTCCCTATTTTAACCGAGGGATAGGGAACACTTGGAATTTTTCTATAGATTAAAATATATATGAGCATTACTCAATAGAAATGGAAAAAAAATTAATTATCATAAAATAAGTGATGTTATAGGGTCAAAATATAGCATTATATTAATTTATATATTTTTTAAAATTTATTCCTTATCATTTTATATTTAACCATGTTGACCACTTTTAAATCTTAATATTGTACCAAATTTCATACCAACGGTAGTTATCATAATGTCCAAAAATTAATGTGTCCACATTATGAAATTCATACATTCTGAACTAAATCATGGATTCTATTTTATCAAATTCTATTTCTATAATTTCGATAAATTTCTTTTTTAATAAACCATAAAAACTAGGTGAAACAAAATTTTCGGCAAAATGATTTTTAAATTATATAGTTTTTATAAAAATAAATCATTTATTAGGATGAATCAAATGAAATTTATTATAATTAATTTTAAATAAGAAATAATTAATTTAAAAAAACCAAAAAAATGTTACAAATTATATACATGAAAATAAAAAAAATTCTTCTTAAAAACCATTATTTTATAATGTTAACATTAAAAATAATATTTTTCATATAATTTATATAAATTTACCCTATAATGATTATTACACAATGATATAAATTTTTTTATATTTTTTCCATTTTCATTTTATAAATTTTTTAAATATATATTTTAAATAAAACCATATTATACATCTAACTAATTTAGTAAGAATACAACTATTTCTTTTTTTATTTTAAAATTAAATAATATTATTATAATAATTAATAATAAATAAAATATAATTGGTGAATATTAATAATCCATGTAATTTTTTTACAATTAATATAACATGGTTTTTACACCATTTATGCACGATCTTATTCTCAAAAATATCATTAAAATAACATGAATCCAGAAAAATTATAATTTGAAACAAATTGTCAAGGGTTCATTCACACTTATTCATAACTATTCCAATTTTAGTGTTTGTGATTATGAATGTATAGTTTCACAAAGATAAAGTCATTACCCTTGTAACATTATTGTAAAATAATTTTTTAAATACGATAAATAAATAATATATAACGTTGGATCTCAATTTTTTATGGGAATCTAATATATAGAGACTAAATTAATTTTTAATGAAATATAATTACAAAGGGTTTTTGAATGATGATGATGAAATTTAATATTCTCTATGATATTTTTATATTGAATCGTGTGAGAAAAATTAATACAGCTAGAATCAATTTTATTATCCAATAATGATTTTAAAACTGTCACAACCCCAAAGGATTTCATATAATTTCTTTATCTTGGACAATAGTCAATTATGCAATCCATTAGTGATTTTATATAATGTATAGTTAAAAAAACAATTTTCATAATTTCTTATATGGGCCAATATGTCAAAATATTTTAAATATTCAAATATATTTTTAGAATTAAATTTATACTTCCCTTTGGTTCATAGATTTCATATAACAAATACTATTTATAACATACATGGATTGACTCACCATTGATTCATTCCTTTTCGGATTCAATGATAGTGAAATATTTCAACATAAAAATTATTCTTTATATTCAATTAATGATATCATATTCAATGATACAACATATAGAAGTAATGTGACCTTCCTATATGATCAAAAAAGTTATCAATCCATAGTAGATGATATTTTTCACCATCAAGATAATTTTCATCTCATGATAATAAATAGAGATGTGCATTGAAAAACATTCTTAAAAGAGTGGTTTGGGATAACCCATGGTGAATCATAATGAAATATAAACACATTCACTAATTCTCTAATATATTCTACATTAATTATTACAGTATAATGAGCACCATTCTATATAGTCTTTTTAATATGGGGAGGGCTCCATGTTTAATTATAAATTTAAAAAAAACGTCTCATTAAAAGAGAATAAAATATGTCTTTTTTGTGAATAAATAATAATTTTTTATGAAAATAAACACTTTTCAAAGACAATAACCATTTATTTCATAATAATTTGATCAATATATGAATTCAAAAAATGGAATTATTCAAATAAATTAGTAACAGTTACCATAAATTATTAATAATTTTCTATTTAATTTTTTTAAAATAGACAATGGTTTTTCAGATAAAATTATATTCCCCTATTTAATATGTATGTATTTGAACCATATAAGTATTTCTAATCCATTCCTAAAACAGAATCTAATTCTATATGAGGAAGTAAGAATTTTTTTAATGATTCTACCCATAATTGTTAATTGGGATAGATTTATATACCTGAGATGAATTATTTCATAACATTTTTCACAATGAAGTCTTCTACAATAACATAGGGTATAGTGTTTCAAAATTTCCATAAAATAAATTGACATAAATAAATTCATCTGATCAGAATCAAATTAGACATTTTTTAAATGGATAACAAGCTTCCCAAAAATCCTTATTCGCATTTGTAGAATCACTCTATCTTGAGTTGGTGATTGACCAGATCATTAAAATACTCTATAATATTAAATTGAATCTTCATATAATTATATAAATCAGGATTTTTATATCAAAATTTTCTACACATTGGATATTTCATTATCCCATTAAGGTAGATCCAAGGGTTCTACATCACACACTTCTGATATGACCTTGCTGAATTATCTTTCCTAGATGGTGTTTCTCACTAAAATATCTATTAAAATAAAGTATACTATAATTTTCACTCATTACATTATTCATATTATATATAATAATATATATCATCACCTTAAGGGGTTATAATTATTATTTTTCATATATATCAAATCAATGAATTTAAAAAAATCACAGGATAAACTTTATCCATAAAATAAATTTGAATCCATCATTAAAACCTAAAAAATTGAGAGGAATGTATTGAATGAATTTTTATTAAAAAATTGTTTTATAAAATTTTAATTGATAATAAAAAATTCCCATTGATGTGTGTATTGAAAATGACTCAGAGATGAAGAAGATTGAGGTTGTGGGTTTCCTTAAAGTTGAAAGAAGGATGAGATCCTTTATAAGTAAATGTATTGATATTCAGTAGGTATATGATGTTAATGAAGTCAAATTAATTTTTTTAATTTTGTATTTTTTTAGTTAAATAAATCAAAAAGATAATTTAGAACACGTTCATGAGTCAGAATTCAAATCATCCAAAATTTAATTTAGAAAAACATCATAAAAAAAATTAGATATAAATAATTAAAAATGTTATGGTTCATTTACTGAATTTGTAAGGCTCACAACAAGTATAATTTTTCAAATTATTTTTTATGAATAATTGAAGATTATATCAATATATATATATATATTGATGTTTTTTGTGTGGGAAGACTTTCCCATACTATTCCCTATGACATGGTAAATTTGTTTGTCTTGAAGTTAGTTAGGAAATAGTTATAATGGATTGTTTTGACCAAAACCCTCTTATTAAAATAAATAAATAATACATTGGATTTATATTCATTTATTGTTTTTTGATTTATATTAATAAGTTACATTATAAAATTTTTCAATCAAAAAGGGAATATTTTTTAACAAAATATTTTTGTCCATGTATCACGTTGTTTTATTTTAATGATAAATTTAAATATTTTATAATATTAATTAGATAAAAAATAATTAATTTCAAGAATAATAATAACAAACATATATATATATATATATATTTGTTATTTTTGGGGTTTTTTTTAATAGATTTATTATTCTTCAACAATGAAAATGATGGTTTATGAAAAATAATCACATCATTTCATTTAATCAAGTAATTAATAATAGCCAATCTATTTTTAATTTAAATTTATTGTAAAATAATATAATTTATTTCCAAGTAATATAAATAATTCCGTGTGAATCAAAATTATATTTGATTTTGGTATATGTTCATTTTTATGATTATGAATAAATTATTTCACCAAAATGATTACACTTCATTTTTTCGTAGTTATATTAATTTAATTTCTTCCACTTATAAAAAATGATTTTTGAAAAATGGATTCCATATTTTCAATCAGGTGGTTTAAATTTTGAAATGATTCAAATTTAATTTTTTAGGTCAATATAAAGAGTGTACATGGTAAAAATGTGTCACAGTTGAAAAAGGAAATTCACCTTAATTATGATTAAAACTGAGTAATAAATACCTAAAATAATATATTAATTCATAATATATGACGGGATATTAATCCTTATAAAAATTTCTATGAAATTATTTTATTTCTGAGTCAGTTGATAATGAGGAAGAAATTTAAATTATTTAAATTTTTATATAAAGTTAAATTATTCCACTGCCATCAGATATGAAAGACCAACTCCTATAAAACCTTCCTCACTCCTTTTGAACACTATTTATTCCAATACCTATAAAAATATCTCATTACCATCCCTAACTTTATCATAGAGCACCTGGACTTCCTGAAATACAAAATCTAGAATTATTGATGTGTAATAAAAATTAATTTTTCCAAATATGTGGTATAATTCGTAACATAGTTTTTCATTTTCATTTGTTATTTTTCTTCCTTACAAAATTATATAAGCATAAAAAAATAATTACATCAAGATAATATCTAAAATGTAATTTTATTAAGATTATGGTGTAAAGGATTCTCATGTGCACCTTAACTGGATCTTCATAAGGATGCAACAAAAAAATATTTCATTTAAAACATATAGATGAATCTTAAAAATAGTAAATAGTACATAATTTATTTCATTTACACTCATTAAAAAAATTAAAACATCATTCGTGCATATGTACAGAGTAGCATTTCCAATAAACGATGTTTTTCAATTTTCATAGCTTAAAAAATGGCTATTTTTAAATGTTTTTAATATATAAATATTATAATTATACCATGAAAATGATTCTTTATGTAGTGGGACTGTAACCCCATTTCACATGGTAAAAAAACCAAGGTTACTTTGATGTTTCAAGCTGAACATCCCCAAAACATCCAAAGTGAAATAAATTTTTTATTAAATAAATAAAACATAGAATATAGAGATAAAATGGAATAAAGATAATGAAATTAACAAGAAATGTGTTCTTTATAAAGTATAAAAATCATCTAATTTTATTTATCAGGAGGGTATATATACAAAAAAATGGGTATGGACTCTACGAAATGTATTTTTCTGAAAACATTTATTTTTAATATTTTTAAACCCCACTTTTCTAAATATATTTTCATTTATATTTTTATAATGTTCTTATTAATTATTCAAAGGATTTTAATATAATTTTTATACTATATTTTATTTTTCATAGTATGGTATAAAAAAAATCTCAAAATTATATGTGTGGTTTATTTTTTATTTTCAACAGAAGTGTAAAATGATTTTTAAAATATGTACAACATGACTATAATTTACCCCCCTAATAATTATTATTCAATGTCATGATTCATCAAAAATCCAACATGGATTTTTCATGTAAAGGTTATTTCAAATATTTTGTCAATTTTATCATTTTAGGGGTTTTCATATAAAAGTGATATTTATCATCCTAGTTATGTGAAACTATAAGGTGTTCTTCATCATCATTCATTTGTGTTATTCAAAATTATTTTAATGATAATGAAGAATATTTTATTTCAATTATTCATTATATGTTAGTTGAGTACTATATATGGTAAATGTTGATATCAAAATAGTTCATGATTGTAACATCCCGACCCAACAAACCTCTAAGATGGTGGTCGGACTTGTGGGTTACATGACCTCAAGAGAATCTCCCTGAATATCAGAGGATGACGCCTAATAGAGAGGGCCTTTTTAATGTCTGTGGGGGATACTATTCTCTCATAGATAATAGGTAATATCATAGTGGAATTAAACATTAAACAAATAATAAATAGCGGAAGCACGTGAATGAATAAACTACAGAAAAATGAGTATAAATAATCAAACTGAATTATAATCAATTGCAGAGGCTCACAATAAATTTGATGTCATGATGCATGACTAAACTAAATGTATGGAAAAAATAAATCAAGCATACTATCACCTAAAAGAAAATACAAAATGCAACAATGACATCATGATCAAGTCTTGGTCCTCTTCCCTAGTCTCCACCATAAGAAGCATAAAAAAATCAAGCATCAGAATTAGAACGCTTCCCTTTGTCAATACCTGCAAGCATGTAATCTACTTGGGTGTCAACACACCCTAGCATGGGGTGAGATAAGGTCCCAGTATGACACCACCCATGGTTTGTAACCCATTCAATTTTGTGCAATTATAAAATTCAGTGGTCTAATGTATAACAATTGCAGATAAATAATTTAGTGAAATTAAATAAGTAACTCGGACCTGGTTCCCTATGGTACTAGTTTTTAATCACTTGCTTCGGCCTAAGATGGATGTCTGAAAGGAGTAACTACAAGAAAAATGAACATATTCATATATATAATTCCTGGAAAATTATGTTAAATGAAGGAAGATGCATACACCAAAGTTTGTGATTTTACATGGGGTCTAAGTCATGTATCAACCATGTGTGTTTCAACATTTCATAAAAATATCATAAAACTCAATAGGCTTAAAGAGTCATTAATATAAACATTCAGTGCATCACTATTATGGATTCAAGTTGAGATTTGGAGTCTGAGCCCATCCTGATGGTATCACTACAGAACATCCTTCAGATTAACCAATACCACTTAGCCCATCCACGACAATCTTTCGAATGACCAAGTATCGCTCGAGGCAGGAATTTACCCTGAGTTCGTCCTGATCTCTCCAAAAGGGGTCCAACATCATTCGAGGACGTCTTAGCCTCATTTCCAGTTGTTCCTTCCCAGATGGGACCTTTTGGAGCCGATATCAATCTTATGTATTAGAATTTTAGTGGATGTCTTGGTCTGGAAAATCCAAAGGCACCACCCTCTATTTTGTTGTGGTAACGAGTTAGGAATGGAGGGCCTAAGGGTGGACCTTAATATGTGACCCAACTTCTTTCACTGCCCTGAATTTAATTAATGTTTTCATAGTAGTAGATATTACATAATAAGCATATGAAATTACAGCTTGAAAAGTAAACAGATACACCCATGCATCCCAAGGTATAAATTCAATATTTCAGCACAACAATATTAACAAGTTAAGATACCACATCAACATAATAAGATAAATGAAATTTTAATAAATAAAAAATTTATCACAAACAGCTACCAGGGATCCAAAAATACAATTTTCATAATTAATCTAATGAAACAAGTTAAATTAAACCCAACAAAAATAGTATGCACAAGACATGTAGAAAAAGAAAAGTTTTTAATAATAAATAAATCAGCACAATAAACTACCAATGATAAATAATTCATGTTTTATAATTAGTATAAACTAATTATTTAAATTAAATACAACAAAAATGGGATGCGCTACACATGCAGATAAAGAAATTAAATGTTGGGGTAAACAGAATTTTTACCCACCACGTCGGCACACCAAAAGGGGTTTCCGACCATGTTGCAAAAATTTAAAGAATTTAATTTATAAATATTTGAGATGAAAAAATTAAGAAGAACAATTAAATTTGAAAGATAGGGTGATTTTGCACAACTTTAGTAGGCACATATAAATGACACAACCGTGAGTTATTATAAATCGCAATAAAATGGTGGGAAAGAGGGTAGACTCCCTACCATATGGTCAAAAATTAACCTATGATCATCCGTAGGCATTGATTTGACCTAAAACAAAAAAAACATATGATTTTAGAAAACCCCCAAAATAGGGTAAAATCCTTCCATGAAGAACTGCATAATGTTTAGAAAAGGAGGTTGTATAATTCTAGGTGTGTGGGATGATCCTTTCCATAACGAATACGGTGAACCTGAAAGTGAAGAAAATGGATGACGAACATAGGCGTGACAATATTCCGAAGAGGGGAGAAGGTGGTGCACACCACCTAGGGTGAAGGGTGTTCCACACACTAAATAGGGGAGGAGAGGAGAAGAGGAAATAAAAGAAAGAAAGAAAAAGGAAAGGAATGGAATGAATAAGGGAATAATGAAAATAAAATTAAATAAAAATAAAAATAAAAGAGGAGGAAAGAAGATAAAAAATAAAAATATAAGGGGAGGGAAAAAATAAAAAATGAAAATAATTTAAATGGTTAGACCTATTTTTAATTATTGTTCCATTCATTCCATTCCAAATTTTAATTTTATTATTTATTTTAATTTCATTCCCATCTCCATTAATTTATATAAAGAAAATTTAATCATTTTTATTAATTTTAAGCCCGAATACTAAGCTAAGAGTTTACGTAATATTTTACATATAGCACGAGCAATTATTTACTTCATTTTAAAAGAATTCTTGGACCCACAAGAGGGTGTGTAGGCGCGGGCCTTGGGTCACAATAATGATGTGGAATAAAAACATAAACATTCCTTTTTGTGGGAAATTAATGATATTTTATCTAACCCAACAATAAATATCCACATATATATATATATGTTATATATTTATTATAACTTGTTTATTTATAGATATACATCTGAACATGTATATATAACGATATATATTTACTCCCCATATATATATAGATATGCCTCAAATATATATATATATATATATATATATATATTTATATACATCAATTCTTTTTTCATAATCTAATAATAATAACTATAATTATAATAATTATTATTTAATAAACAAATCTCGGACAACATTAATAATTTAAAATCAACAACCTTTAAAAAATATGGATAATGATTATTAAAAAAATATTGATTGTGCATTTGTATTTAATGTAATAATTAATAACATCACATTTATTACATTTTCTATTTATTATTTACATTGCGGTATAATTTTTTAATTGTGGTAGTGCATTTTCATATGTTGTTTATAATGAAAATAATAATATTAAAAATAAAATTATTATTATTATTTTTTACTGTCCAATAAAAATATTTATAACCCAAATAAATTAGATTCAAGTGTGATATGACAAGACATCTAATGTTCGTAAGAGTTATACCCTGACTAGGGTATACCTCACGTCCTAGAACTATCGGTGGTCTCTGATTTCTTATTCGATGCACCATTTGTGACAAAATAATTATTTATTTTTCGTAAAATGGAATAATTAATTAATTAAAAATAACAAGGGTATTATAATATTAGAGATTGTCAAACACTAAAAGCGAATAAAGGTTATAACCTTCCTAGGATAAACCTAGGGTTATAGACCTAACAGTGGTCTCAAAATTTTCATACAACACACTATTTTGAGACATATTACATTTTTTTGAAAAAAACAAGCATGTGTAAGAATAAAATAAATTTAATATTTTTACTCTTTCAACATTGAGAGTCTACGGTTCTCAAAACCCCGCATTGACACATTGATTATCTTTAAAAATAATACCAAAAATATTCCAAAGTTTTTATAAAGATTTTACCCTTCATTTAATTTTTCTATATTTAATAATTAATCTATCATATTTAATTAAATTTATTTAAAATACAAATCACAGTGTATACTAATGGAAAAAAAGTTATGATGCTCGGTTTTAAAATAGACCTTCCTAGTTACCGGACAAAATTTATTTCCAGCATTTTTTCCTCAGGTTAAAAACATAGAATGTGTCAACCTTCTCAACTTATATATTCTAATCCCTGAAACAACTCTAGGAATAATGTAACCCTCACATGATATATAGGGTTATGAAGTCTCATACAAAAAGTCGTGTTGCATCTCCAAACACTCAATACACATTCAAAAATTATTTTGGAAAGTGTCACATAAGCCAATAAGATATGAGTCAAACCTCAATTTTCAACTGAAACACCGAGACAAAACCTATCCAAACACGTTCAGCAAGATACATGACCATGTCTTCATCTCATTAAATTCTAGCCAAACTTACTTACCACCTTAGGTTTGAAAGTTATAAAGTCGAAAATTTCGAGTCACGACACCTTGCACCGTTGAAATGTCTTACGTGACATGCCCTTAAGCATTATAGAGAATCTTCTCAATTGATTTCTAAAAATGGATAAAATAGTTGATTCCCATTGACCTAAAAGCTCATGTTAAGACAAATTTTCATCAGAAGTCATGGCCGACCCAAACCAAAATCTTCCTACCCGTCGACGTGCCATAAAGATATTTCACTAACTGTTTCATTGAATAGAAGACATAAATAGTCAAGTCACACTAACCGACCATTTCAAAATATGCTCGGCTTAGATGAAAGGTGTTTTAAAAATTTAACTGTGATTTCTTATTAAACGGTATCCTGCATTTACCACGAACACATCCACCAAAGTTTATACTTGACCTCTGTTGACATTCCTTGATTTGAGCATCACCAAGCCCGACAACAAGTCTAGGGTAAACAGATATTGGCACAAAAAGAGTGAAATGAACTAAATAAAGGTAGTCAATACATTATGTTTACGAGTGAGACGTTGGTACCAGGACAAGATGTCCAAAATAGTTCGTTGACTGTGCCTAGAGTGACATCATCGTAGTGGACATTTCCGAAGAAATGGTTGCTGTAAAAGAGTTCGTCCAAATAATTCCTACAGGGAAATACAAGGGTAACTCAAGACTAACCCAAACCTTGATAATAACTATGAATCATCATACAACACTGAGAAAACCACCCTAAACAAGCCTGAAAACTTTTAAAGCTTTAGCATGGTGTATGACTGATTCTCTCTTAGGGTATCATGGATGAATGCAATATAGGGGACTTTCTCGTCACTTAAGGAAGATTAAATTATGTGGAATATAAGATTTACAGAAGAAAAAAATTTAAACAAATGGAATGAAATCACAACTGAACTGACTGTTGTGTCAAAACACCCAAGTCATACTACGTAGATGACCCAACAGATATTTAACAGTTCAAAACGTGAAGATTACATTGAACTAAACCGGTTCATCACAATGTTAAGCACTCGACGACACCACATACATAAACGCCTACTGCCCTGAGATGATACATAATCAAAATGAATTTTAACTCAGATGATGATGTACCGAGTTATCCATAGATGTTGAGAAGAGTGGGTCGAATGACCTATGAAGAAGCATAACACTCCTGAGGCCTGTCTAACCGGATGGGAATGAGCATTACTCATTGCTCAAGCCTGAAACAATTTTTCACGAAAACAAGACCACACATCCGATCAAGGGTATCATTTTATGAAAGGGGGTCTGACTAGGGAAAATAGCATGAATATGGTTCTATTCCAAATCACCTCAAGGAGAAACTAAAAATTCCATAATACGAGGTTCTTAAATTGATGACATCTCTACAGGTTCCATATCCATTGCCTTTATATTAAATCACATTTAATTGTTAATCATCAAAAGATTTAATCTCAACATCAAGTACCATTTTTCAAAACAAAACACACGGTACATGATCTTAATCAATACCTCATGGGAAAACATGAATGTTTTATAAAACTCCATTTTAAATCATTTTACCTTAATTGAAATTTCGTCCTTAATTAGGAAATCTATCACATAAATTTCTTTTTAAGCATATAAGGTTACCAATAATGGTACCACTAATCTAACCTGGGTTCATTGGAATGAATAAAAAGACATTTGTTTAATTATTAAGAGTCACAACACCCATACCAGGTTATCCCATAAGGAACATGAATCAACAAGCCTATTTGTTCCTAGTTGTGCCTTTAGGTAGTTAACCACATCTTTTGAAATAATAACATTCTCAACACACATCAGACTAGATATATGGGTGGATATAATCCTATGAAGAAACTATATACTTTATTATTTTTGGAATTTGGATCCCATTCAAGAGAAAAAAATATTTTTTTTCAAAGAAACTAATTTTATAACAAACAAGATAGCATGTCACTATAAGAAGCTAATAGAGAGGGACATGATTTAATCCTAGATTCATAACATTTTACTCAAAGAGACATGCTAATAGGATCATAAGAAGTATATAAGGAAACAATTCATTAAACAGGCAGCATAGAAATAGGCTAGCATGCTAAAAATATCACCCCAACATTGTATCTAAAAAGCATTCTAAATAATTAAAAGACATGGAATATATTCAAGGAAAAAAATATGTATCAACAGGATTCCTAAAATGAAACTAAATAGACTGCCACTATGTGTGGAATGTTAATTTCTATGTGCCTATTATGATGCTTGTAATGATTCATCCTTTCCTAAACATGACAAGGGTAAAATTTCATAAATTCCATAAATTCATAAATAGCAGAAATTACACCAATAACTCAAGGTGAAATCATATCAATTATAACATCCAAAATCATGAACAAAAATCCCAACCCTGGACACTTGGTCATTTCATATACGATTGCTGATCGGTCCGAGACATGACTATTAACCAAGTGTCGACACATTCCTAGCCTCCTATCTACCAACCCAAAATAGTTAGGAAAAGGAAAAAATACCCTCTATGGTACAACTTTGTATGTCTTGACCTGGAACTCCTCTAAGAAGATGGACGGACCTATGGGTTATATGAATTCAAGTGCATCTCCTCAAACACCAGAGGCTACAGACTAGAAGCGAGGGACATTTTTGTTTTTGTGGGGGAGACTATTCCCTAATTAGTTATAGGTAATATCATAGTGGAAGTAAACCGAAAAAAATAATAAATAGTGGAATCACCTGAATGGATAAACTGTAGAAAAAGAAATATAAACAATCCAACGGAATAAAAATCAAGTGAGGAATCTCACAAAAAAATATCATGTCTTGATATCTATCTAAACTGAATGTACATAAAATATAACAAAAGAATACTATCAACAAAAAGAAAAGACACAAAAAACAACTACATCATTAGAAAGGCTCAGTCCTCCACCCAAGTCTCCATCCTAAGTGGCACGAAACAATCATGCATCGGAAGCAGCACACTTCCCATTTTCAATACCAGAAAACATGTAACCTGCTCAGGTGTCAATGATTCCTGAGCATGGTGTTGTATAAAATCTCATTAGGCTAGCACCCAAGGTGTCTAATCCATTCCATTTCGTGCAATGATAAAATATAGTGATCCAATGTATAAAAATTGTAAATAATTAATTAACTGCAATGAAATAAATAACTCGAATTGGGATCCCAATGGTACCCATCCCAAATCACCTGCTTCGGCCTAAGTCGGAAGTCTAAAATGATTATTTGCAATCATAATGCACATATACATATATATAAAGTACTGAAAAACAAGGTAAAACAAGGAAGATGCATAACCAAAAGCTTTTTCATTAACTAGGTTTCTATGTGATGTGACAACCAGGTGTGCTTCAACATAGCATTAAAATATCACAAATCTCATGAGGTCCAAACTGGCATTAATATAAAAATTTATTTCAACATGTTTACGGATTCATGTTGAGAGTTGGAGTTTGAGCTCATCCCAAAGGTATCACTTTGAAACATCCTTAAAATTATCCAATACCACCGATCCTATCCAAGGAAATCTTTCGAAAGAAAAAGTATCGCACATGGCATGGATTTACCCTGAGTCTGTCCTGATCTCACAAAAAGGGGACGAGCATTATCTAAGGCTGTCTTAGCCACATTTCAATTGGATTTTTTCCCAAAGATCCCTTTTAGAACTAGTATCCCTCATATGTATTAGATAACCTGGGGAAGTATTGGTCTAGAAATGCCAAAGACACCCCCAAGCGCATAGTGGTAATTAGTTAGGAATAGAGGCTCTAACTATGGCCCTTAATATGGTACCCACCTTCTTTCCCCACACTGAATTTAGTTAATGTTTTCATAGCAGTAGATATGAGATAATAAGTATATGAAATTGTAGTTTGAAAAAGAAATAGATACTCTTGTGCACCACATGGAATAAATTAAATATTAAAGAACAAAAATATTAACAAGGTAAGATACCATATCAACATAAGAAGATAAATGAAATTATAAGAAATAAATAATTCAGTACAAACAAATTCCAAGGATCCATCAATTCAATGTTCATAATTAATATAAATTAATTATTAAAATTACACATGATAAATACAAGTTGTGGAACACATTTAGATAGAGGATGCTTTTTAATAATAAATAAACAATCACAAACAACTACCAAAAATAAATAATTCAATGTTCATAATTAATCTAAAATAATTATTCGAATTAAATAAAAAAAATTCGTTGAAAAACACATGAAGATAAATAAATTAAATGTTCGGACTTACAGAATTTATACCGACAACATTAGCACTCCCAAAGGGGTGTTCGAACACGTTTGAAAAATTTATGAAATTTAATTTATGATAATTAGGGCTGCAACAATTAAGCCGAACAATTAAATTGAAAAGATTGGGTGAATTTGCACAACGTCGGTAGGCACCGAATAACGACACAACCATGTATTTTTATAAATCGCAATGAAACATAGGGAAAGAGAGTATACACCATACCATAAGTTCACAGATGATCCTAAGAAATTTAGTAAGCTTTGATTTAAACTAAAAAAAATGGATGACTTTACAAAAATCCAAAAATAGCGTAAAATCGTTCCTTGACGAACTGCACAAAGGATAGAGAAGTACGTCATATAATGATTAGTGCATGGGATAAGCCTTGCCTTAAGTATTAAAATGCATTTGACGGTGAAGAAATCAGACGAAAAAAGAGGTGCATCGATTTTTCGAAGAGGGGAGAAGGTGGTGTGCACCACCTAAGGAGAAGGGTGCACCATTCACAGGAGAGGGGAGGAGAGGATGAGAGGAAAGAAAATAAAGAAATAAAAATGAAGACAAAAAAAGAATAAGGGGAAAATGAAAATAAATTTAATTAAAAATAAAAATAAAACGATAGGAAAAGGAAAATAAAAAATAAAAATAATAAAAATGATTAGACCCATTTTTAATTATATTTCTATTATTTCCATTCCCACTTTTAATTTTATTATTTATTTTCATTCCTTTTCCATCTCTCTTAATTTATTTAAAATACTTTTATTTATTTGAAATTATTTTTAACCTAAATGTTGGGATAGGGCGCGATGTAATATTTTACATAAAGCACGTGAAATTATTTAATTAATATTTATAGCTATATGAGACACGCAAAAGGGTGCACAGTTGCGCACCCCTGGTCTTTTAAAGATGTGGAATAAAAACATAAACAGAGAGTTATGTGGCAAATTAATGATATTTTATATAACCTAATAATAAATATCCACCCATATGTGTGTGTGTGTGTGCGTGAGTGTGTGTGTGTTATATATTTATAATCATCTATATATATTTAAAGATATACATCCAAAAATGTACATATAACTATATTTTTTTCTCCATATGTATATATATGCCTCATATATATATACATGAATGATTTAGTAACAATCTAATAATAATAACTATATTTAAAATTATTACTATTAAATAAACAAATAAATGACATTATTAATAATTTAAAAAACAACAACCATTAAAAAAGGGATAGCGGTTATTAAAAAAATATTTTTTGCACCTTTTTATTTAATTAGAACAATTAATAATATCACATTTATTATATTGTATAGTTATTATTTACACTGCGACACAATATATTAATTGTAGTAGTGCATTTTAATTTGTTCTTTACAACACTAATAATAATATTAATAATAAAATTATATTTATTATTTATAACTATCCAAAAAATCATTATAACCAAAATAAACTAGTTTCAGGTGTGATCTAATAAAACATATGATGTTTGCAAGTGTTATGCCCTCCCTCGAGTAAACCCCACATCACAGAACTATCTGTGGTCTCAAATTTTCTTATTTGATGCACCGTTTGTGAGAGAATAATTATTTATTATATAAAAATTATAATAGTTAATTAATTAATAATAACAAGGGTATTATTAGAAGCGATGTTTCCAAACACCTAAAGAGAATCAGAGTTATACCCTTTATAGGGTAAAACCGGTGTTCCAGACCTAGAAGTGGTCTCAAATTTCTCATACGACACACCGTTTGATTGTTTTTACATATTCTTTTGAAAAAAAACATGCACGCATATGAATAAAATACATTTAATATTTTTATTATATAGACGTCGAGAGTCTATGGTTATCGGAACCCCATACTAACTCATTGATTATCTATGAAAATATTACATAGAATATTCCAATGTTTTTATAAGGAATTCACCCTACATTTATTTGGTTTATATTTAAATTTATTCTAATTAATTTAATAATATATATTTAAAAGACACATCTCGGTATCAGCTATCAGAATAAAATTCTCTAAATCCTAGTTTTAAAACTAACTTACACAGTTAAAGGGAAAAATTTATTTCTTACTCTTTTTCATCATGTTCAAAACACGGAATGTCACAATGATGATTGTCAAGCATGATATATAACTATAATTCATTAGGTATGGTTTACAATTCACAAATGAAAATTGAGGGATACAACTTGGTCTATTAGAAATATTTAATTATATGGGAATTACTTCTTCTTACACAGTGTAAATTTAAGTGAATAAAGGCTGTTAATGTGATTATCCATGATACCTATATCATGTTTGAAAGCTATTTTTATGGAAATATTTTAATATATTGAGGAAATTAATGATCTAAAATCATTAAAGGTGTTTTTTCACATAATTTTTTCATGAGTTTTCATATACCTCATGTTTCCATCATGAATTTCAATGCAACTAATGTGTTTAAAATTATTTATTTGAGGAATGTTTCATTGTCTCATTTGATTATTTTATTTTTTATTTTGTCATATTTTTATTTCTAAAATGTTAAGCGAACATAGGTGATTTCATAGTTACACATGAAGATAGGATTACATTATTTTTATAATCCACTATGATATATGTTTTTATAAATCATCATTTTCAAAAAAAATTCACAAGATCAAAGAATGAGTGAAAATTTTATCATGATCAACATTTCATCAATAGTAGATCATCTCAATAGAGTACATTTTTTATGTATGAAACATGGGTGAAATCATAATGATATAGTTTTTCATGATGATATTATTACTTTCTACAACACTTTTTACTAGGAATCTTTCCACAACTACCACTAACTCTCCTCTAATAGGGCTAGGGATGGCTACTATTGCTGAGTGAGCATATCACACACAAGGAGTACTTATCCTTGTATAGATACAATAAATAAAATATATCCAGGCATACAAAATTAATATATTAAAAAAACTAATAATAATCCATGAATTCATCAAAAATAATGAAATAAAATTATGAAAACAAGTCTTAAAAAGAAAAAGACGTAAATATAATCTCGTTACAAAGTTACTAAAAACATGATCAACTAGTTAAGGGGGTGAGGACTGCTATCAATTTAACCATAAGAATACACCTCAGTCTATCAGGCTCACTAAACTCTACCAGTTCCCATTCTCTCTTGTATAATGTTAAAAGGTAAATCATATATATAAGACATGAAACATGCGTGAATATTCCATTCAGTTTTCAGTATAACAATACCCAGAAGGATACCTTGAAATCACAAAGCATATAGAATCAAGAATATTAATCAAATCATCGTAGTTATTTGTCAGTTACATATAACAAGAACATCTAGATATACTCATAGTAGACACACAATATCAAGTAAGAAGACAACTATATTTCTATCCTATGATCCCTTATTTAAGGTTCTAAATATCGCTCATCCTAATGAACACACTGTACGAGTAAAAAATAATGATAGAACCCATCTGATATTTCATGATATTTGTGGATTTCCATAATAAATACACACTGTTTGTTTTATGTGAACAATACATAGATGGGGATCCCCCATGGCTATGGGGTATACTAACAGCCTCATCTTCATTTACCCACTATGTTGGGTATTAACTCCCGCATTGTGTTGGTCATGATGATTCGATGATCCCCACCTAGGGAAATGATGATAATATGTGATATCACACAGACTCATGGAGTTATTACCATAACTCTATCCAATACTAAAGTCACTCAAGTGGGGTCACCATCTTATGTATAAGTCTTGACACAAAAATAAACCCTTATGGATTTCTTAAAGGTAAAATAAACTAACAAAGCATGTACAAGATTAAGAGTACATGGGATCTGTGAAGTAAATGGAAATTAATATGAGTAAATAAAGTGTCTCATTGGTTCTGGGTCCTCCCCATATATCATGGAATGTTACCATGTATGTGTCTGGGTTAATATATTGTTTGATTTTGTGTACTCCATACTATTTTGATGTATTTATTGATGTGGTTGGGTATGACTACCTATGTCTGTGACCACGTACACTGTGTGTCCAAAATCATGTACCCATGGTCATTCTTGTGTCCCCCCTAGGTACACCTTGATCCCCTAGGTAAGGGTCACAAGTCGTTTGACATCTGTCATATTCCTTGTAATATTTTTCTCCTCTTAGGAATCATAGTCGCTCACTGGTGGTCCCACACAGTGTGTAATTCCAAATTACAAGCCATGCAATCTATGATCTTCAATAATCATATATCTTGTTAATGAATCATCATCAAGTCTTCTTGTATCTTATCATACATTGAATCATATAGGTAATCACAGAACATAATTGGTAGATCCTTACATTCATCGATCACCATGTTTCGTCCTTCAAATCCATTCATCTATTAATCACATGTGTTTTCTATCATCATTCAATGAAGATACGAATAACTAATATCCATAAATCATTCCCTGATCAATCATCAACCTTCATAGATCGATCCCATGGTCATACATATCATGAATCTTCTATATTAATTCATTACACCAAGAAAATGGTGAACAACTAATGTCAACTTGGTATTCTTCTAACTGTTGGCAAAATGAATTATCCATGATGAATGAATAAATGTGTAAGAAATTATTAGAAAAAAACATGAGGATTGAACCTTTAACAATGTTATTATTGGGCTTGATTTTATACCATAGAACAAAAAATTAAGATATGATAACGTAATCAATCATGAAATCCCTAATCACAGATAATATCAATTCCATGACTACAATACATGATCCATGAATCAATTAATTAATACATTGATTCAAATTTTTCATAGGAATAAATTATAGGGGATAAATCCACAAAAAAAATGTACTACCACAATAATGATAATTCACTATTGTGTAACTAATTCACATCATTATCATTGGCGTGATCCTCTAATTCTATTAACCTTAATAATCCGGGATCAATCATTTTCAATCTCTGAATATATTAGTCCAACTCTATCTCTATATTATCAGGGTTATTCAACCGACCCTAAGTATTCTTCATAATCTTGTTTAAATTAAGGAGTAATTAGGTTGATTTTTTACTTAGTAAAATAATTATTTTTATTTATTTTTTTATTAATTCATTCTAAACATATTTTATCCAAATTTCTGACCCTAACAATATCATTGTTTTTCCATGGGTAAATCCCATACTCTAAGATCGATAGAATCTTAATATGAATTATTTGATTATCTCTTTAAATGTTATTACACTTATTTATGGAAACTCTATATGCATGATGTTCGATATATTTAATATATTTCAAAAACTAATCCTGGGATATATAGGCCCTAGAATCTCATGTCGTATTAATACATATCTCCAAAAATAATCCATATGAAATTACATAATAACACATGAAAAAAGTTAGATTCAAAACATTCTCCCCACATTGGGTCATTGTGAACCAAAAATCCAAAAAAATATGCTACACAAAGATATTTTGGTATTGATCAAGCCTCTAGGTCTTCTACTTCTAGGTACACTATAAATGATTCCCATGCTACCACTAGACACACACTAGGGGAATCAATCCACTATAAATGATCCTATATTTTTTATCCTAAATTCCAATCTGGTACTCAGTATAGTTTTCACCGTCATTTATGTGTAGCTCACCTCGTTTATTACATGTGGTGGGTCAAACATAAACCTCATTAGCTATGACACAAGAAGATGTACTGTATCTGGTCTAACTATAGCGGAAGATCAATGTGGTACACCACCTCACCAACTCTATATTGTATCTGTAATGGAAAAAAACTATATCATAGATATATTTCCACCGAACTAAATTTCTATAATCTACATCCTGGTGAGACTCTCTATAAAACATTCTCTACCTCTTTGAACTCCAATGTCCTCCCTTATTTTTCAGGATATGAATTATGATGGATCTATGTTGTCTTTATCCACTATATTAGGGTCATCACCATATCTGTTATGTGTATAACCAATTAAAGTGCCAAAAAAGTTGACTTTACAACATTAGTCTAATGTAGTGGTAACTCGAATGGTCTCCCTTACAATGCCTCGAATGGTTCCATACTAACTATTGAATGGTTGTTTTTGGTGTATAGAGACTCCATAAAGGATAGTTGATCCTACCAACAATAAAAAATTATAACATGAAAACCCACATCATTTATAACATTAACTAAATGGTCCACTTAGTTTTGTGGCCAATCTAGGGGTTAAACATCATGCTAAAAAAAATTGGGTCGCAAAGGCCTCCTAGAATCCATTACATAACTGATTTGCGATGAAATTATCATGGTATAAAAAAATATTATAGGTAAATAGTAACATTAATGACTTTTTTTATGTAATTTTTCACATCATATATGTCCTTTCTATGTTATGGGGGATTCCCATGCATATTTAGAGGAAATGTTGGGTTTTCAAGATTTGGGCCCAACCTTTATCCCATTTCCATATTGAAATATTAATATTGATTATTTTATAAATACATTATTTTTTAAAAAATTTCCTCCATTAATATTCTTACATGGCCTCCCTTGACATATGAAAACCACCATATCCATTTGGATCCCTTAAGACCTCGTTATAATTTTGTTTTTTGGGTATTAGTTAAGAACTTGGGTAAACTGTGAGCTCATTTCCTTCTTAAAAAAAGATTTAATTCCTTAATATCTAAATAATTTTGTCATGTTGTTTGGTGATTCAACCTCCCACTACAAGACAATAGAACTTGGAGAGCCCCCATGTTTGTGTCTCCTTCTTTGGAGCTCATGTGCCACATGTATTAGGGCTAAATTTCTCTGGGTGTCTCCAATCGTTCAGATTTGAGAAGGTAATATGTTAAATACATAAATCAATATATTTTTAAATTCCCCCCATTTATGTCCCCATATGAACTTCTCAACCTTATTAGAGCCTCTGTATAAGTTTTGGTTTTCCGGAGATTCAACCTTTGGTGTATTTAGTTCAATTTCATCAAGATCTCTAATGTAAGTGGGTTCCCTTCTTTCCTCCTCACATTTTCATAAGGCTTCATCCATTTTATTGGGGATTAATCCATTATTATTGATCATTATAATGTAAATCATGTAAATTATAGAACCTAGGGGATTATTTTGAGTTTCTTGGTCCATTCTTATGTTTTTCAATTCGTTTCCACTCCATTCTGGTGCAACTATGGTGCGGTTGAAGTTCTGCATAGATATTTGAGGGTTTTGAAATATATGGTCGGTGATTCCATGTAAATGAATTGTAGAATGAGTTATATTTCTAGATTTTTATTTATTTTATGCTAATCTTTCATTTTTAGTGAAGAAACTGTTTTTTTAGAAATTTTTAAGAGGATGATTTTAAGAGGAAATTTTTTGTGAAAATAGGTTCTTTTACTTGTCCCTTCCATGTTGTACAAAATGGTGTTGTTTTATAAATCATGTAATAGATTTATAAAAATGTGTTAGTGATGAAAATTACATTTTGGAATAATATTGGAATTAATTTTTTGTAAAATTAGGTATTATAAATGGATTCTATGTGCAATGTATTGTTATAAATTTTGAAAATGTTTTATGGAAATTATAAGCATGATTGAGTTATACAAATGATGAAAATCATGTTTAAATAATTTTTTGACTGTGTGTGACAAAAACTGATATTTTTTCTTATAAATGGTTTTTTTATCATTGGTAACTTGTTTGAGCTGAAAGAGGGAAACCCAGGTATCTAGGAGGGTGGCCGGGTGCTAGCATGCTAGTATTCCAGAGTGGGTTTTCCCCAGTTTCACATATCAATTTTGACATTAAAAACACTAACAAAACTATGATGATTTTTTTTTGGGAACAGTTGGTTATTGGTGATTCCCCTACTAGAGGTTCATGCATGAGAAGAGATATTGTTATCGTTACTTTCACATTGAGATGTGAGGTATCTGGGGCTCACAACTAATTAGTGCCTAGGGGTGTTTCCGTGTTGACTACTCATTGACTATTTGGAATTTATCATTAGCTTATGGTGTTTTTCAGATGGAAAATTACGGAGAATAACTTTTTTTAAAATGTACCTATTTTTTAATGTTTCCTTTTTTAAAAATATTTTCATTTAAAATATGTACCTTTAGAAATTATTTCTACCATTCATTATTTATAACAATTTCAGGATTTTTACCATATAATTCTTGTCACATGGAATAATTGGGTGGTATATTATTGGGATTATGATGAAACCCTAAATAAAACATTGGGTGTAAGTATACCTGGTTATGTATGACACTAGCAAGGTAAAGGATTTTGGAGATGGCAGTTAGAGTTACTATTTGATTCTGTTTTGCGATGTTGTAGAGACAGCTCCTCGGTGATGACCCCTTGTCATGTGGTGGGCTCTGGGTTTTATTTTTTTGCTAATTTCGTAGTTTTTTACCCCTTATTTCATGTTAAAAATACTGTATTCAGTTCATAATTGTAAATTAAGGCTTGTTAGTTATGAATTTCCAAATTCGTTTTACTGATTGTTTTTCGTTGTCTTATGTATCCAAAATATGGTAAATCATTCCCTAACCATTATTTATGATACCCGAATACTATTTCCAGCCCATGGGGAAAGGGAAAACCCTTTAGGACTTTCCATTGGCTCTGTTTGGTGTCATTAATAATGGATTCCCGATTCGGTCTGTGACATAAATCCATGGAGTCGGACTATATCCTACATATTGAGGGATCTCATACTCGCTAGTGAACTCTTCTCTTGAGTAGCTAGGAAGTGTACCAAGATGGTGACATAGTCTATGATCAGAAATATGGAATCATGTCCCCTATATATATATGGTTACCTCGTCATGATGTACATGGATATCCAATCCCACTTCAACTCGTGCACCTCAAGGGGATGACATAAACCTACTGAAGCCAGTTGTTCAAATATCCCTTACTGACTTGTACTTCATCAACATACAAACTATGGAACATGCCACATCATCCATTGCACCAAAACAGTTGTTTAAGGTTCTATTGTATCTTTTCCACACATGGATGTACCACTAAGAATGTAACATGAAACCCCCTAATCAACTACATTCTCAGTATAGGTGGTATCATAATATATCCTATAAAAATAACATAAGCCTCCCCACCATCAAAAAATCCCACAAAATAATTTTTGATCGATATAAGAGTATGTATGTGATCAAATCCATTATCACAAATCCGTGCATCTGAAACTAACTGTAAAGGTCATAGGGGTAAAAAACATCAACCGGAGGAAAATTTAACCATCCCCATCCACAATTTATATCTTCAAAGAGTTTAAACTCTATAATGCATCATTAAATAAATACATATAAAATATCATTTTGAGGGAACCTACTACTATGCTCTCCTTCCCATGAGTATATAAAATTTTAATGTCATTTTCCAAGTGGAATTCTATCCATATCCCTTTTCTCAGGTTATAATACATCTAAAATAATATATACATGTGACTCTTATGGTCATTATATATGATAAATCACTCACCCATATGGTATTCTCAATACATTCCTAGTGTTACTATAACCACTACTAGCTCAATATAATGATTCATATTGTTATAATCATGTGGTCTCAACTGACATGAATTATAAGAAATCATCACCTACCCATTCATCAAGAATCAAAAAATATTATTCCCTAATGAATTTTAGATAATTATATACTCGACACCCTCGTCCAGAAATCTCAACATGGGGAAACTGAACAATATCTTCCAGAACACATGGGAATCCTATAGGTACATCTCTATCAATAAGAAAGGATTACCATATGATATCAATGTTAATAATGCATATAATATTATAGGGAGACTAGGTGTGAACCAGTTATAGTATCCTTACACTACTTGGAAACTCCACACCTATATCATTATTTGGGATGAATCCCAATCTAACATTGTCTTAATCATTGATGGATCAAATGACATACCATGTACAAAGATAAAACAACCCAAAGATTTCACGTACTATTTCTAGAACTACCATTTTGATATATTAATGTAAATTTATATTTCTCATAGTTTTTTCAAAACCATTCTAAAGTGTATCAAGTTCCCCCCTATGGAATAGTGTACACATGGATATCATCAATAAAGACTACAAAAAAGTGTTATAATAATGGATGAATGATCGGGTTCACGAGTCCCATGAACACTAATAGGTCGTTCAACTTAAAAAGTGGTATAAAAAAGAACCCAATGTGACCATAGGGATATTTGAATGTTGTTTTCATTATATCCGTGTCATGTTCTCATAATCTGTGATACCTAATCTAATATCGTTCATCAAGAAACATTGTTCCCCTCTTAGATGATCAATCATGTAATCGATCCTCAGATGTGGATAAATTGTCATTATGGTCACTTGGTTTTGGTTATAGAAATACATACAAAACCAAATTCTCTTTTCCACCTTATTAGAAAAAAATCGGTATGCATAGAATGAAACACTTGGTCTTATAAATCCCCTCCTCCAAAGAATATCCAACTACAACCTCTGTATATGATGCTCTTTAGGATGCATCTGATAATATTGAATAGATATAAGGGCCATCCTAGATTGTAATTAGTCTTATAATTCTATCTCTAGCTGAGAGATAAAGCTATAAAATCCTTCATAAATATGTCCTCAAACTCAACCACCACTATAAGGAACTAGAAATTCATACCATCCACTGCACTAGGGTTCATTCTAGAAAAATTATAAGTGACCAACTATACCCTCTTACCCATGACTCCATCATACTCTACCCAGGTTTCCTTTTCCCAAAAATATTAAAACCTCATCCCATTACTATTTAGACAAAACATAATCAACCTAAAATATGAATATGGGAAGTAACTCTAAAAAAACATTTCATACCTATGATGATGTCTTAAAGAATCATTACTACTTCAAAAAGATCCAAATAGAAACTATAGCCTCAATGAGTTTTGTAAAATTATCAATAGATGTCTATGATTGTTGAATCACCTCTAGCGGGAGTCTCCAAGAAAAAGTGTTGATCCCAAGGCTAAATCCTAATCTCTAGGTCTCAAACTAGTTATATGGATTGAAATGATTGACTCTCACTTTTGTTTTTTAAGTAGTGAATATAATGTATAAATGATATAGATAATATATTGTATTATCCATAGAGCATCTAGGTTATATGCCTCAAACATATGAATCTTCACTAACCCATATCTCTTAGCTACCTGAACATTGTGATAACCACCCAAGGGAGGTGGTGGTGACAAGTTATAACATATTCCAACTCCAAATACTCTCTTAGACCCTCTTCCATTTTGGTCAACCTATGGAGCTACATGGTATTCTCACTACCACAACATGGGGATTCAATCAACTATTTCATTGTCATCCAAATGATGGGTCAGAAATTCTTATGAATTTTGTCCCTATTTGTCACAAGATTGGCATTTCCTCACCCATGGAAAACTACATCCATCATTTGAGGAATGAACCACAGACCCTCTATCCATGGATCACCTACATAAAATTTCTCACATGTATAGTTCCCTATGATCTTCATATACCCCCTAAATATATAGTCCCATTTACTATTTTACCACTATAAGCACCAACTATCTCCTTCTATGAGGTCAGGAAACTCTCATCCAAAAAATTAAATTCTAACACCCCATAAAAGCTTCGACAACATAGTTGTATCACGTTGGATCAAATGTACCAATGTAGTTTTCACTTGATGGTTTGAGACCAAAAGATCCAATATCACACCAAAACCATCAAGTACCATGATAAGTTGGTGAACCTCAATGAATACAATTCCATATTCATAAAACGTTATTGAAGCTATAAAATATCACGGATGATCCCAACCCTTAACGAAGATGGAGAAAAATTATTTCAAGAAAAGAAATCAAATGATGACCATGATTCAGTCACATAATAATCTGATCAGTCCTCTAATCCCCATCAAATTTTTTTAGAGATAATAATAAGGCATGATTCCATTAATACCATCTATTTAAAAGGTTTCTTGACATGGTGGAAGAATCACATAACAACCCAAGACAACCCTTAGCCTCTAATGGTTTTAGATTTCCTCAATACCTAAGCGGTCACTATATCTTAATATCATGATATGTGTTCCACTTACACACATCATTCAATAAAATGGGTAGTACAACGTGCTTCTTAAAAGGTGGTATACTGATTATGTTCCAAGAAGAGGTAAGAAGTACTGAATATTTACCTTCATTGAAGCCTTATCCCTCAGGAGAACATCTTCTTGATACTAGTTCTAAATCCTAGAAGATATCATTGTGGAGGCATACAGAGATAGACAATATGTACCAAAATTAATGAAAATATCTACAGAGTTGAATCATGATGGAAATGGAATCCACACCTCATTCATATATGATACATATACCAAAGTCTTCCCCACAACTAATGTTCAATTCTACATATTCAACAAGAAGTTTGTAAGAGTCCTTATGAATGGATTCATTGGCCATCTCCAAAATTCTAGAGTCCCTCGCCTCTAATATGTACAAGAAACACATAAAAATTATTCTCTAAACCAATCTAAAAAATTTGGTTCAATGGAATAATTGACTACTTTAATGCCACTCTTTCATGACCTATCCCAATGGGGCCTATTCCTCCACTACCCCAAGGTTGCCTCTAATAGGCCCTGGGATGGAGACTAGGATCGAGTAGGCATATCACACACATGGATAACCGATCCTAATTTTTTTATACACACTACCACATGTTCTATCCCATATCATTTTAAAATGTAAAAATACTAATGACCTAGCATGCATACATCTATAATCCCCCCAGCGTTTTATGACAACAATTACTGGAATGAAAAAGGGCCAAATAAAATCTCACCGAAGAAAAATTGGATACAATTTGAATCTATAATGTGGGTGATGATTATTTTTAATATAAGTCTAGGAACACACCTAATTCTATCTAGATCACTATTCCTGGTCTTCTCCTTCTCCCCCAAGGACACCATCAAAAGGTAGACATTCTTCCCAAGACAAGACATGTATGGTAAAATCCCATGAATGGTTTATTTTAATAATACCCAGTAAAACACCCCAAATCAATAATAATATAGCATAAATAAAAAAATAATCTCATCATAGGTATATATCAATGAAATATAACAAGAACAACCAGATGTTCTCATATTAGAGATATTGTATCATATATGATCACAGTAATTTTTCCAGCTAAATATTCGTACTCGATGGTTCAACATAGAAATCATGTAGGAGAACACACTCCATGAGTAAAAATAGCACTGATGGTGTCCATCCAAGATTTCATGCTCATTGGGTCCCTCCATAAGAAGTACAATATTTTATTTTGAATTTAAGGATACTTGATGACGATCATGCCAAAGGCCCTGATTTATAGTAGCAACCCAATCTAGATTGACCCACTATATAGGGGATTGACAGCCACATAGAGTTGCTCTTGAATTTACCGAGAACCACACCAAGGAAAAAAATGATGATAGTTGATCGCACTCATGGACTCATTGAGAGATTCTCACCACACTATGTATAAATGAACATCCACCGAGTGGATCAATATTCAATTATTAGTACATATCTCTATACTGAACCCTTAGGGAATGAACCCAAAAAAAATTCCCAAATGAATCATTCAAACTATAAAGAGAACAATGTCATGAAGAAATATTTGAATAAGTAAACAATGTCTACTAGTAGTAAACAACATTAACTGGTAGTACCTAACATGTACTTTGGCACTGGGTCCTACTCTTTTATCACTTATCATGCCTATTCTCTTGTCCTAGTACCCATAGTTTCAATTCACATGCATTCTGAAACAAGTCTTTTTATGTTTTTCCATTAATATATACGAAAATTCATTTTCGTTCATGATTACATGGAATGTTTGATCCCATGTACTTCTTTCCATGATATTTTTCCTTTATGTGTAAACACTGAGCATCACGGTTAGTGTTACACATTGTGTGTGGTCTATCATATGTTGTGTTATATTTTTCTCTTTTTGGAAACCCTATCACAACACATAGGATCCCATAAGCCATTTAATTATAGAGTAAATTCTTTATGAACAATTATTTTGTAAAATCCCAAATCAGGTTCACATGTCATCATCTCCTCCTCTATCCCAGATTAGGGTATGAAACACACTGGTAATCAAGAAACATGTCCATATGATTCATTCCATTTTTGATAGCCAATTTCTTCCTTCAAGCGATTTTGATATTGTCCACATGTGCCATCCATCATCATACACCAATGATATGAAGAACATGTATCACTAAATACTTCCCCAATATGTCATCAATCATCGTAATGTGATCCTATCATCAAACCGGACTTACATATGAGGAATCAAAATATTGCACCATGAAATTGGTGCTCACTGATTAATTGTTCGGTATTATTCAGACCATGGGATAATGTAATTTCCCATCATAAAAAAGAATGGGGGAATAAATGAACAAATCAAAAACATAGATAATTAATAATTAACAATGTTAACATTGGCCTTTATTCATTTCTTATAAAATAATTACGAGATTATAGCACAATCACAAAAAAATCTGTAGGCCATGATATTATCAATCACATACATGAAATATGTCTGATCTATGAATATATTGGTAATTTGATTGATTCTTGTTCATCATAGGAATATATCAATGGTGATACATACAAATAAAACAATATAATTCCTTGTTATGGGAAAATATTTGAAGAAACATTTTTTATCGTCATTTTTATTTTTCAGATCCATGAATTTTATTGGCGTAAATTATCCATGATTTTTTTTTCATTGTTCTATACGAATCCCTCTCAGACACCCTCTCTCAATTATTTGGTTTATATGTTAAACCCTAAGAATATGTTATACGAACATTTTAATGGAGATAAAATTTGATAACTACATCACTTAATAAAATAAATAAATAATTTTATTTATTTTATTAATTCTCTTGTGAATATTTTTAACCACATTCATGATGTTATGAACATTTTTGTCTATAATAGGGTAAATCCCACACATTGAGCACATCAATGGCCTCATATTTTTTTTATCGGCACCTATTTTAGTAGTTCATCCATTTTTTGAGAAAAACTAAACCTGTGTGATGATTATTATATTGAATATATTTTAAATATTAATTTTTATCTTAGCGAGCCTAGAAATCTCATGTCGACTTTGTCCTTAATCCCAAAAATAATTCATACATTATTCAAATTTTAGACATGAAAAAATTAGTGTCATTAAATTAATGTTTTAAAATATCAACATCATTTTGAAATGTTTTTATATACTTCTATAAAAATATAAATTGAAAAGATATTTTAAATGAAATAATGATCATACCTTGTTATAAATCATGTAATATTAGTTTTATTATATTAAAATTCGTTATTAGTTTTCCCATAAAATAACTATTGCAGAAATTCCATGGTGGATACTATTTTAGCCAATATGCTTATGTATAAAACAAGGAGAGGCCTATAATAGGATTTTCGGGGGACTTGGTAGTCATAGTTGTTAAGGACAATGTATTTTCATAAGAAATTTCACGAGGGGTATCAAAAATTCAATAATTTAATGGTAGATGTTTATGATGTTTTCGGAGAAAAAACATGTTAAGTCATATGCCATAGTAAATACCCTCATGAATTTCAAGCATTAATGAATTGGAATCAGAAATAAATCATAAGGTATCTAATATTGAAAATATTAAAATATTAAATAAAGAGTCCTCAAATTGAATTGGAGGAAGACATATTTAATTTAATGAATATCATATCAAAATTGGCCGCAAAAGAGGATAAAATTCGGGTGATAGGTGTGTTTCCCAACAAAATTTTCAGATTTTGTGTTATATGGGAATGTGAGTATGGTTTAACATACATTTAATGGTGTATTTATTTGAAAAATTTATAATCTGTATTAATTAGATAATCAAGTCATGGAAAGTCAATTAAAGTGCTCAACATTGGAATTTTGGTGTATGTATTTAACACCAAATACACTGTTGTATTTAGTAAATAGCATATCATGAAATATTTAAAAAATTCATAATTTAAGGATCCATTATTGAAGAATTTATGTAAATGTTCAATTTTTATATTATTAAATTGAAAAAACTAACTCTATTGTTTAATTCATCTTATCTAAACTAGATTTTTAATAATTTTATATTTTTTTCATAATATTATGGGTTTTATTTAAAAATTATGGCCATCCCTAAATTTTCTATTTGAATGGATTTACCATTATATATGAATTAATTAGATATTTATATGGAATTTAATGTAATGAAATATGATTTCATGTAATAAATCATACATTTAAAATACTTTATAATTTTAGAAAAACTATTGAAAAAATTGATTGAACAAATTAGAATGGTATATTAAAATTAATACCTTTCATCAGTAATTTCACTAAAACAAATACTTTTCAAGGATATTTAGTTATCTATTCCCTTAAATTAAACATAAAATTTAATTATTTTATAATAAATCAATTTAACCCCATCAACATAATAACCAAAATAATTTTACATTGTAAATAAAATTAAATCTTACAATATTATTACTCTAAAAACGTTTTTGCAATATTAAGCATAAAGTTCATGATATAACCCTTCCAATCAACTCAAACATTTATAGGGTAAAATAGATTACAAATTAAAAATTAAAATCATAAATTTAGGAAAAATGGAAAATAATAATCATCTTCATAAAAAATAATTACTAGGATTTTAAATTAATTTTTATTAAAAACATAAAAGGGGTAATTTGAGTTTGACTGTGATTAAAAGTTCTAAAAATTGTAATGAAATTTCAAGAATTTAATGGTTGATATGTGGAACAAAAAATTAATGTAAACCCAATTATTTTCCAATTTTTAGTCCATTGATCATTGAATAGTTCTATGTTATTTTTTTAAAAAGGAAAATTTGTTCCCAAAACTACACTTCAAATTACTTATAAAATATAAAAAAATATCAGACCCTTGAATAATGATCTCCCAGTTTAATTTATCATTTAAATTCCAACATTTAATCTCCCTAAAACCCTCTTCCACGATGTTAAACCCCTATTAACTCATATTTATACTAATCCCTTCAAATATAAGGAGACATCCAAGGAAAAATCATGCCCTTACATCAATAATCACAACTACTTAGATTTCATCTTACATGTGGTCAATTAAATTTATACATTATATAACAAAAAATTATACTGTTATAATTTATAGACATTAATATTTCTATAATATAGATATTATATTTTTTTATCCATACCCGCCATCCATTAAGAAATAAAAAAACTTTTTCTGTGTATTGTACGAACTACCACCTCTATGACATGACGTGTTTAATTTTACTTCACCTCATTAAAAGAATTTATATTGGGAATTTAAAAAGTATACGTATTATCATTATGATATCATTTGTTTGTGATAAATATAAGATCTTATTAATGATATGAACAATATACAATCATCCCTATTTTAATCTTTTAAAATAAGCAAACTAAGAGTAAAATATTTTATTGGAATTATAAAATGGTTGTATATCAATTAGTTATTATTTTAAATACATACTATTGTAGAATATAAAAATTATAAACCATAATTAATCACATTATTCTCATGGTATGGTGATATTATAAAAAATCAAACATATAATTATTCATCAAATGAAAGAATGATCTTATTCAGGAAGTTTAACTACCTACATGACCAATATATTAAATTAATACAATTAATGAATGTGGGAAAATAATTATTCATATAATACGATATAAATTTTTATATTGATTTTCTTTGTTTTTGAGATACTATATTAATATATAATTCATCAATTATGGGAACACCCTCCCTTATAAAATAAATCTAAAAAAAAATCTTATTATCATCATCACCTCCATGGATAATGTATAAAACACACATGAAATAATTTTTAAATGTAATAAATAACTATAAATAATCCATAATATTGAAATTAATGACTTTTTAATTTTATACATTAGTGGAAGAATGTCTAAGAACAATGTTATTATGATACCCATAAAAATGATGAAAACTATAAACACAGAAGTTGATAATCATAAGAATTCATGTAGAGAATGACTATTTATGAAGATTATAAATTGATATTTTTATAAATAAGGATCATAATTATGTTATCAAGTTAGTTATCTTTATGATACAATACGATAATGTTGGCTCATAGATTTCATCAGAAGTGATAATGGTTTTCTATCTTGATTTTTTCTACAGGATACAATTATTATAATATGAACTTAATTACCATTATGATGTTTACATACTATATATATGAGAATTTATATAAAAAATACACTTATTCTTGTTATTTTAATATCCTTTTTAATCCCAATTTTTCACATTGGAAATAATTGAATTTCAACCTAATGAAAAAGTTGGTGTTTCTATCTCAATTTTTATTCTTTTAGACACATTTTTTAATAACATCATTTTTTATTTTGTGTGATCAATAAATTATAATGAAACACATTATAAATTTTACTTTGTAATATTAATATATTTAGATGTTTATACTTTTATCCCCCTATTGTATTACTTTTTTCAATTGTTAACATTCCAATGATGGAAATATCAACCTATGTTTTGGTAAATATGTTTTTTGTAATTTCATTTCAAATAAATTCCTATATGGATACTATAAAGTGTATAAAAATCTATAATAGATGAACCTAAAGGAGATAAACTTAAAATATTTTGTCTGAGAATTTACTTAGACATCCCCCTAATTAACATTGAGTGGGAATAAGAAATAAATCCTCACATGTAACTCCAAAGGGATATGTTTTGGAATATATATATTACCTTAATTAACCTAGATGAAAGATTTTTTCCTTGAAAAGGGATCTATTTAATCAAATCATCATCATCCAATTATTACTAATAATATTTCATGTAAATTTTCTAATATATATCTTCGATAAAAGTAATCCATGTCACATTGATGACATAACATGATTTTCTGTGTCTGTTAAAAGATGATATACTTGAATAAAAAATTATTCATCGGAATGGGGAATTATTTGAAATTATTATTCTCATTATTTAGATAGCCATGTGATTTTATAATGTGGTTCTTTAAAAAACATGATAAATGTTCAATAAGAATATAAAAGTTGTTGTGTCGTAATTTATCATGTGATCGACGTGGAAAAAATATATTATATAGCCCCTAGATACACCAATAAGTCTCATGGGACAAATGAGATAGGGTATTTGTGTATGAAACTTCCCATAACCTGATAATTTATTCATTTTTGTATCAACCACAAAAAATAGTGTTTTAATGAGTCCTCGACATTAAGTATTTTATGGATATAAATTTGTTTTCCATTAGAATGAGATCAATCATTATTGGTACCCATGAATTTATTTATTTTCAAGGATAATTTATTCTTCTAGTTTATATTGATTATGGAATCATGTTGTTCATTTATTCTTTCCATAACACTTATGTATTTCTTATGTTATGTAAGCTTCCATTTTAAAATACTCTTTAATGAGAATCTAATCCCACCCTTATTTTTTCCCTTTCTCAAGATAACTATATGAGGACATTTATTAATTTTTTTGGGGATATTATTAAAGGGGTAATCATTTTCTCTAAAAATGATCGTGTTGTATCATATTTTTTTCAATGGTAAATTATTTTTCTATTCAGTCTTCCATGAAAATAAAACAATTCCTCTATTTGGGAACTCTTGTATATTATACCAATAATGAAATATAACTACCTAATATGGGTTTCTATAGTCATGTATTATATATTTCGAATCATAGTATGTTTATTATCAATATTGCGTGGTAGATTTAGATAAAAAAAGTATGATATAGTGGGAAATATAAAAATCCATCAATTTATTAGGGGAACTCTATATAAAACAAAATAAGAATTTTATTTATTATCATGAGATAATTATGTGTCTTCCATTATAGAATAATGGTTAATATAGGTAGTAATGGGAACTGTATCAAAACTTTTATTCAATATAGGGATGTTCCCTCTAACAATTTTAATGAATTTGGTGTTGAGGCTAATCAGATCATAAAAAAATAAGTTAATTTGAACTATGAAATGAAAAATTACATCAATATTATAAAGTTTTATTTTAATTCAATAACATGTGTACCTATTTTACACTATTTTATGTGACAAAAACCTCCATAATTTAGAAGAACTATTTTTTTTCATCAATGAAATGGATCATGTACAAATAATAATATTTTTCTCTGTACGATGTAGTGAAAGTGAAAAGGATTTGCTGAAAGTATATCATGTCATTTAGGAGATTTTATCTTTTGAATCTCTTCTAGATAATCCTTGTATAGATCTTTATTAATGAAATTACAGGTGAATATGAAGATCAATTACATTAAATGAATTTGTATTGTATATTAAGAATAAAGCATGTAACTATGGTACAATGTTTTATTGACATATTTGAAAAATATTTACCATGTCATCCACATAGTGTAATGGTGAGTTCTCAATTGAAATCATTATTAATGAAAAGAATATATATAAAAATCATGGATAATACAACAAGTAGATTTTTTGGAGTTAAATAATTATATTTTTGAATTGGGTGAAAGGGATTTCTACACACCAATGATTCACAATATAGAACCCTTATTTTATTCATGAAAAGATAGATGCTTGATTAAGATTCTATATTAATTATATGTAGGAAAATTCCTTCACTATAATGAATAATTATCATTTCCATAGAACTATATCTTATTTGATCAACATTAAGGGGAGAAAACATTTTAATGATGTTTCTAAACTCTAACTATCATCATCTAATGGGGAATAACAATGATAAAACAAAGATTAAATTTCAAATAATGTATAGAAATTATTTATTTATTGTATTTTCATTTAGAGTGAATAATCAACCTTTAATATTTATAGATATTAAAAATAATGTATTCAAGGAGTATCATGATAACATTTTTGGGGTTTTAGTTTAATATATATTCATATAATATAATATATATGGAGATGATAAGTTTCATCATTAAATAATTATAGACACCCTTAGAAAAATGAAACGATATATAATGTAAAGTATGTTTTAATTGTGGCTAATTTTTTCATTTTCATCGCCAATTTTTACCCAATGCTAAAATATTTGTTTATCCTCCAAGAAAAATGTTTTAAAATAATGGCTTGCACCAAAGAACATTACTAAGATACACAATTTCATAGTCATATTATGTCACAATCAATATTTTTTTCATGATTTTCCCATTAATCATCCAATTAACAATTTTCACAAGTAAAGGGGTAAAATTGTCATGGTAAAGAGAATTTAGGGAATTTTATGATGATATTAAGAGGATACTTATTAATGAACTGGTATTAACTCAACCATTAGGCATAGAAATATTTTGAATTTATATGCATTTCATGAATAAAGGATTTGGTTATGTCCTTCTACAGAATGATAGAGTGGTTTATTATACATTAAGGTAAAATAAAATCCATGAAAATAATAATATAACTCAAAAACATGAGTTGGATATAATTATATATTCTTTGAATTAATTAATACACTACACATATGGTGAAAACAATTATCTATATATATAGACCACAATTGTTTTATGTGTATATTCTATTGGAATTAAATCACCATGAGTCAAATAAAATGCTTTCAACTACTCAAGGACTAGTACCACGTGATATAATACAACAATTAGATAGAAAAAATGGTTCCAAATGCATTTAGTAGGAGAGACCATGATGTTTTAACTATGATTAGGGTAAACAAGTATTACATACATAGAGGTCTATTGAAGATTAATATTTTTAATTCTCGGAAATGGGTTCCATCATTCCTTTTCTATGAAACTACTACAACATCATAACTATAATTATTAAAGATTTCATAGTAATATTATCAAATCATAAAAAGTAAAATTAATGTATTGAATGATGATTAATTGAAATAACTCATATATAGAGATGGTGTGTTGATATTAGGGAAGTGGTTAGGTGTTACATACATACTAAAGTATAAAATGAATCTAATATATGAAGTAACTTGCTTGAATTTATGTGTAATCCATTGTAGAATAATTTTGTATAACTATTTAAGAGAACAATTTTTCTGGGATAGAATAATTTACCAAATTTCATACATTGTGTCCATATGATAACAATTATAGAATGTAACTGATGAATAAGAACATCCTAAGGGTGTGATGAAACCTCTGAATATACATATATGGAAGTTTGAAAAAATTAAATTGGATATTTTCAATGAACTTCAAAGATTCCATGAAAGAGTAAATCTATATGGGTCACTGTGGATTTTTTTTTTATTTTTTCTCATTTCTTTTTAGTAAGATAATATTGAACCCTTGATCACAATCCCCATCTATATATAAATAAGATCATAAGGATTCATGGGGAACCTTTAATCATTATATCTAACAATGACCCAAAGTTCAAATATAATAATGGAAGATATGATAATGGGATTTGAATACTAGGAAATATTTAAGCACCTCATATCATACCCAGATTGATAGGAAGTATGAAAGTACCACCCAAAAATTTCATGAAATGAAGAGGTCATGCTCTATTTTCATTCAAGGTATGTGGGGTCATTATTTACCCTTAGTGGAACATTCATATAGAAATATTTTCCATTAAAACATCCATAAATGGACATATGATATATTGTATGGAAAGAGGTGTCATACTCCAACATATTGGAAAGATATTGGTGAGAGAATGTAAGTTGGAACAGATATTGTAGAGGATACAACTGTTAAAGTATATACACTCTAGGGTCACATTAAAGAATCGAATTTCATAAAAAGAAAAATATGAATAATGGAATGAATGATATAGAATTTCAATATGGGGATCAGATATTCATGAAGGAATCACCATAAATGGGTTCTGTAAGAATTAGAAGAAAGAGAAATATAATCCCAAGGAATATATGGAATTTTAAATTTTTTGAATGAATCTGGGTTATAGATTTTTGATTAGATTTTACTCTTAACATTTATAATGTACGTGAAATTATAATTTTTTTATAAGGAATTATACAATGGATACAAATCCTATTCTCACATTTAAGGGAGTGTAGTGGGATTCTATCTTGTATCATAATGAGGAGACAATCTAGATTCTTCACATGAGATAAAATGTATTGTAGAATCAGAACATTTATGTGTTGAATCTCATATTCATAAATAAAAAGTTAATTGAAGAAAATAGAGTGGCTATGGTATCAATATAAAATTAATAATTTTTTAAATTGTTTTTATATACCCCAATTTCATGGAAAAAATTATTTAAGTTGGGAGAATGTAACACCTGAGACTCTACAGTTGTAGGTGAATATATTATCATGAATAATTACTCAAATACAATCATTGAAGAAAAATAATTCAAGACTGTATGTCATAGTAATAATTTATAATATTAAATTTAGCAAATATAATCAATTTTTTAATTCATAAAATCAGAATTATCATTAATTCATTATTCAATACTTTTCTAAAATAGTGAATATTTCTTCCCAAATTATGATTTTCATAGAACCTATAATTTATTTGGTTTTAGTGTAAAATTATAAAGGAATAAATATTAGAATATCTTTTATGTTAAAAAATATGGATTTATAGAAAATCATAACACATTTTACAAGATTATTTGATCTTATCAAACAAATTGAAAACACTAATAGAACAAATTGAAATTTTACTTTAATACAAAAACTTATTGGTGATTTTTAATTAACTAAAGTATTTTACGAGATTTTATGTTATTTATATACATGAAATACTAATAAAATTTATTTTCTTTATAATAAATCAAATTATGTCATTATAATTTATGAGTAATTTGTTTCCATAATATTTGAATTAAATTCTCAAAAAAAAACAATTTCTATAAAAATAATTTTAACAAAATTAAGAATATTTATTAATAGTTAAATTTATTCACCTTTATAGTTTAATCATATAAAATTATATTATAAAGGTGATATAAGAAATATGAAATCATAAAAATGGGTCAATAATATCATTTCTAATTAAAATAAATTACTAATATTTGTGAAAAGCATTACATCGTAAAAGAGAAATAGTTAAATTCAATATAAATTAGTGTAGAAGTCATAAAAATTTTATAAAAAATAATATAATTGAATGGTTAAGAATTGTATTGTACAATTCATTTTTCCCATACACATATGTCTATTTTTGAGTCATTTATCCATGAATAGTGTCTTGGAAATACTAATAAATGTAAATATGTTCCCAAATCTTCCATTGTCTTCACTTATATAGTAGATCACATTGACCACACCATAACACATATAAAATTAGAATTTATACTTGAAACACTATCAATTATCTCTTACATGAACCCTATAAAAATAACATAATACAATAATTAATCTTATGTATCCAAATCCCATAAAATTAATGGAGAAATACAAGGAAAATCATGGCATAGTCTTGAGTATTATAATGAATATATTTTTCTTATTAATTGTATTCATTAAAATTTATTATAGTCACACTAATTAATTAATATAATATTAATTAATATACTATAATATTTATATCATATGAGTATTATCAATTATTTTATTCATATAAATCCTCCATTAAGAAAAGAAACTATTCATTTTCTGTGTGTAGAATACCGCCTCCGTAACATAATTTTTTTCATTTTACTTAAATTTGTTATAAGGATTGATGTACGAATGTTATTTCCCAGCCTGAGTTCTACACACTAGTTCCCCAAACCGTTCAGTCACATGACCTGAAGCGTGCCTCCCCATAGACTAGAGACTACCGAGTAGTAATGAGGGACTGATTAGTCGATCATGGGGAGATTATACCCTCCTTTATTAGAGTAATACTCTATAAAAAAATAATAAACAACAGTGGAATAATATGTTAACCTAAACAATAACAATATCTCCATATATTCAAAAAAGGATATAAAATATAAGAAATGAATATTAAATATTCAAGCTAATCAATGTTCTTGAGTATCAAACGGAACTCAAAACTAAAGAGACTAAAAATACCCAAGAAGGTCCTAAACCGTGTCTGATATTATCATCCATGATCCATCACCAATTCATCCATATTGAGGGATCTTTAGGGAGCCTTGAAATCCACATGAAATCAATTCAGGTACCCATTAGGGAGCATCAGTAGTGCATGACTTCAACTAAATTGGCCTCAAATAATGGTGTTAAAATCAATATCCAGTCAATTACATTGTATGTTTTTCTAAAAAATATATCACAATCCATAAAAAACAATTATTAAATGATCTTTATACTCATTTTTTAACCCCATACCTCCTCGAGTTCTTGAGGATATCCAAACCTCAATACCTGATTCAGTATGTTATGGAGAATGATATATCGACATAGGATATCACATTTGAATATCCATGTTACCATTGTTAAGAATTGGAAGAATTTCAATGTTACCATTAACCATTTAATAACACATAACAAAATGAGAATGTTACAATTCATAATACATGGTTGAATTTCAATGTTACCATTCTACATTTCACAACAGAATGAAAATGTTACCATTCATAAATTCAAAATCAAATGAATATATTTCCATTAATAAACAAATAACTAAATCACTAATTAATTAATCACATCAATTCCATTACTAATTATATAATTAGTTAAACACAACAATTTAATTAGTTAATTAACAAATCAACTAATCATGTTAATAACATTAATTATTTAAACAATTAATTAACCAAATCGATTTACTCTTGTCAATTCATCAACTAACTGATCACATCAATAAAATTAATTTAATCAATAATTAATTAATCACACAAATATCCTCTAGTAAATTCAACAATAAACTAATCACATATTTAACATTTATTAATTAAAAAAATAATTAACTACATCAATTCTATTAGTAAATTAAACATTTAACTAATAACACAAATTTCATTAATAATTCAATATTTATATTTTCACATAATCCCCCTTAATTAATTCATCAATAAAATATGTAAGTCAATAACAGTAATTAATTCTCAAATTAATTAATCAATTTCCTCAAAAAAATATTCAATAATGAAATAAATAGTTTATCAAAATATTCATAGATCTCAATGATTCATAATTAATTCCCCAATTACATATCTCAACTCTAAAATATCAATATCTCATAATTATTTTTGGAATTATTTTTCCCAATTCTCAAATCACATTATCCAATAGTTAATTTAAATATTAATTATTCAATTCAATATATTATGTATCCAGATAATCCAAAATTATTAATTCAATAATTAATTAATCCAATTAATTAAATTTCATAAATGCAAAAATCCCTATTAAATAATTAAACCACTAATTAACTTAACTCATTAAATTGCATTAACACTAAAATTGCCGTTAAATAATTCATATATTAATTAATCTAACACTTTAAATAACAATAAAAAATAAATCCCAAATAATTAATTCTCTAATTAATCGTTCTAACTCATTCAATTTCATTAACATAACTTTAATCATGGATTAATTCATTATTTAATTATTCTAATCTATGAAATAGTCTTAATAAAATAATCCAAATTAATTAATTCTCTAATTAATTAATTTAACTTAATTAATTTTATTACATAACTAACCTCAGTAATTAATTCATCAATTAATTAATTTATCTCATTCAATTCCATTAACAAAATAATGCTCACTAATTAATTAAAAAATTAGTTATACAAATTCATTCAATTACAGAAACCATATAATTATCATTAATTAAGTCCCCAATTATGTAATCTTACCCATTCATACTAATCCATTCCATATGTAATTAATCATATTTAGTCCCATTAATTAATTCACCACTGAATTGTCCATGTAAATTTCATGAATTAATTCACAATTAATCAAAATACTATCATTAAATATTTCATTAATTAATTAATCCAATAAACCCCATTATTTATATCTACAATTAAATAATCACATTACACATATTGATTAATTCATCAATTAATTAATCCTTTCAACACTATTATATAGTTAAAAAATTAAATAATCACATTACTCACATTAATTTATTCATCAATTAATTAATCTCATTATTAAATTTAACAATTAAATAATCACATTACACAAATTAATTAATTAATCAATTAATTAATCCCATTAATACCATTATATAATTCAATAATTAAATTATCAAAATACTCACATTAATTAATTCATCGATTAATTAATTCCATTATTTAGTTCAAAAAATAAATATTCTCATTACATAAATTAATTAATTCATCAATTAATTAATTAAATCTAAAATTATAAAAATACACAATATTAATTAATCAATGAATATTTTATCTTACATAAATAAATAACCCCTTAATTAATTCCACAATTATTTTTTTGATACTCACTAAATTCAATAACCAGATATTATTTAAATCATGAATCAATTAATTTAATCAAGAACATAATTTCAAAATAACTAATAGAAGTTATACAATTACATACACATAATTTAAATTAAGACATTTTGACTTGAATTATAAACTTACTACCTCACTAATGTAGAAGAAACAGGAATAGTGGATAATCCTAATTTTAGTTGAACCAACGAAATCATGTTGATGAAAACAATCCAGATCCAAAACAAAGATCCAAAATCAAACAAATAATGACTCAACAATCCTAGATAATGATCCTAAATCGTAGATATGGATCCAAAGTACTAGAGATATGTACTCCCAAATATGGATCTAGATCAAATAAATCAAACGATAAATTCCTTTAATGAATGGGAAAAGAACATAAGAAGAATGGAAAAATAATTATTATTTGAATCTCTAACCAAAAGAGGTTCAGATCTACAATCTTGAATTCTAAACATAAAAACAATAGTTATAAATCCTTAAAAAATCATCTAAGAGACTCAAAAAATGAGATAAATTGATGGGGAGAGTTGGAGTTAAATATGGTAAAAATATGGGCTTGAAGAAATTAAAATCTGGTTTTTAAGAAAATTTAATTCCCACTCATTTCTCTATGTAGTGGTCCAAAATTTCCCCTAAAAGTTTTAATTATACATTAAACATTTATAGGGAGGTGGATTCATGGTTTATCATATAAGGGTTAATGGATTTTCAAACAGTGTGTCTGCTATGATAATCTATTGTTTCTCGGTTCACATGGCTGGCTATGGTGGGGTGCAATTCTTGGTATAACTATGCTCCAACCATGAGCATTCCCATTTCCTTCCAAAATTATCTAATTTTCTCCAAAATTAACCCAAATTAAGACCTAAACAAGTTATAATTAAATCAAGATAAACAAGTTCCTCTACAAGAGCCTGATAAATCTCTATATGAGGTCGGGGTCTTACAAATTTTCCACCATATTACAGCTATTCATTGAGATATAGTATCATAAATCCCTGTTATTCTAAGTCCAAAATGGGTTCACTATGCCCTCTTATCTAATTCTATCTCTAAATAATCCTCTAAAACATATCCATATATCCACTATACAAGATCTATCATCATGGACTTTCCCCGCAACACTTCCTCACTTTGTTATAACACACATATCAGATTCTCCTCAAAGGATGCATCAGTCACAAGATCAAAAAATTAAACATACCCCAAACATTTCACTATTAAATACTTGATATCATTCTTTCTATTAAAAATCCCATATAAAGTATGTACATTCATCATCTCGAAATCACACATGGACATTCCCTGAGTAATTGAATCATAATCCTTGGAAGTTTCTCATTTATAAACTGCTTATGGCATAACTATCACTATCTATATCCACATATACCGCTTCATAAGGGAGACCTATATGGGACATCATATCCAATGAAAATATATAAATATCTAGGTGTAAAGAGAGAGTTTTCTCAGTATACTTGGAACACTATTATAGTTGAGGCATGAACATCACTAATTAAAAGTATGCTATGAATTAATCAGTGAACACCAGCAGAAATCCTCTTTCACTGATGTCAACTAACAAAATAGAAGCAAACATAACCTACTATAAGTATTAGGATTCTTTAACCTGTAAAATCTCACCACATCGATCCAAAACAATATGGTCTTTCACAAAACCTACAACTGAGTTCTTAGAATAATGAATTCTCAAAACCAAAACCACCAAAAAAGTGGAAAAATAAAAATCACAATGGATTCACATTTCAAAAAATTAACATAAAAAACTAGATGTATTTAAATAAAACTAAAATAAATATTTTCCCAAAACCCCTCCACATGATGAAAATATAGGATCAATCACTACCCTTAACCATCCTACACCTAGGTCCTTTTTTATGAGTGTAAACAGAATCTAATTGTAATAATTTTTAAATTAGACACCAATTGATAAAAACATTATTCATGTTTTAATTCAAAATTTCATATTAGGAACCATTTGATGTTCAATTTCACATGAAGTGAAAAACTTTTTATGTTTAATAACTTACCCATAACTCATTTTTCTATGTTTGGATAAAATTATGGTTTCCACAATAATCCAAAGTTTAATATATGATGCATTAATCTCATCACTCATTCAATATCGATCACGAGTTAAATCTCATATATCTCAACATCAAAAATCACAGTTCAAAAAAATTACAACACCCAATGTGAAATAATTTTTAACTGTAATAGAACACAATAATTACAACAATCCCACCCTTAGTGTTTGGGTTCTACACCATTAATGGGTTCAATACTCCCATGAATGATCTCATAAATAAGGCCAAAATCTTCTTATTCTTATTCTTTATATTATCACATAGCAAGACAAGAAAAAGAAATATAAACTAGCCTCTCATACAACAGTATAACATCCCTTCCCTAGATCAACACAGTGGTGCCCCGAACCAGAAAGTTAAATTACTTCAACTATGTCTTCTCGTATGCCTGAGGCTCTCGAATGGCAATGAGGGTCAGATAAGTCAGTCACGGGGAGACTATACCATCTATTATCAGATTAATTCATCAGTGGAAAGAAAGAAATAATTGTATATGAATATATAAACATAAACACTACCAATATCTCATGATGATAAAATATAGAGATAAAATGTCAAACTGATCATTAAATATATCATGAAAATGTATGTACTAAGTTTTAATTGCAACTAAAAATTAACGGGACTTACAATCCAATGATAATGTCAACCCATGTATTGTTCCCTCTTCTATACCTCATCCCCAATTTTGCAATATATGACCATAACATTACCCTAATCCTCTCCTACAACCATGAAATCTGTTTTGGAACCCATCATGAATTCTGAGTAGGTTGTCAGTACAACACCACAACCCAACACTAATGTTGTCTAAAACAATATGCAGTCCAAAATAGTATATTCAGTTGTATAAATAATTAGGAACAATCCATAAATAAACAATGACCATATTTAACTACATTACTCCCTGAGTTCTTAAGGAACTTGAACATCCATACATACTTCAGCCCATGAAAGACTTGGATCTATCCCCACAGGATATCACATTTTAATTCCTTTGTTACCATTAAAAATACTAGGATATATTTCTATGTTACCATTCACCATTTAATCACACATAATTGAATGATCATTTTACTATTAGTAATACTTGGCTGAATGTACATGATACAATTTACCATTTCAAAACTGAATAATCATGATAGCATTCATTACATCAAAATAAAATGGCCGTGTTACCATTCATTAAAACATAACTAATTAAAAAAAATTATTATTCACAAAAATTCCATTACTAATTTAGAAACTATTTAAACACAAAAATTATATTAGTTAACTAAAAAAATTAAAAATTAACAGAAATATAATTAATTCACTATACAATTAATTAATAACACAAATTTCCTATAGATAATTTAAAAATTAACTAATCACCTCAATGAAATTAACTAATTCCAAAATAACTTAATCATATAAATGACCTCTAATTAATTCAATAAATAACTACTCACATTGATAATATTAATTAATTAAATGATTAATTAATCAAATTTATTATATTATTTAATTCATTAATTATCAAATCACACAAATTTCATTACCAATTCAGAAATTTGTTGGTCACATATGTACACTTAATGTATTCCCAATTTAACTAAGTATATCAACCATATTAATTAATTCATCAATAAAGAAATTAATATACACAAACTTATAATCCCATAATTAATCATACAATTAATTATCTTATTGAAATATACCATTTTTTTATATTTATTTTCATAATTAAATATATATATTCTAAAATCACAATATCTCATAATTAATTCATCAATTAGTTAAATGAATTCTCAAATTGTGTTATCTAATAAATAATTTAGCAATTAATTATCCAATTTGATCAATTATATAACCTCAAAATATGAATTAATTAATAAAAAAATTAATTATTAATATTAATTCTATTAAACTCACTCAACAATACCCATTAATTATTTCAAAAAAATAATAATCTAATGAATTTAATTGTATTAACAAAAAATACCCATTTTATTAATGATAATATGAATCCTTTCCTAGAAAACCAAGTCTTGCTTATTAAGAAAAATAATTATCTAACCTACATAATTCTAAAATTTAGATATTTTCCTTGATCTAGCCACAATAAAGGAAAATGATATTTGGGTTACTGATCATACCATATGAAAATAGTTCCATTGACACCATTATTTGCAAGTCCATCTGCCACCACATTGGCCTCCCTGTAGACATGCAAAATATTATATTCCATGGTGGGAAGAGAGACTAGTAAATTGATCTATCTATTAGTGATCTTCAAGGATAATACCCATTAATTAATTCTCAAATTAATTTATCTAACTAATTCAATTGAATTTACAAAACAAAACTAGTAATTATTTAAAAAATTAAATAATCTAAGTCGTTTAAATTCAATAACACAAAAATATCAATTAATTTATTCTCCAATTATTTAATCTAACTCATTCAGATGTGTTAACAAAAAATCCCATTGTTTGATTATCTAGTTAATTAATACATATCATTCATTTTCATAAACACATAAATCCCGATTAATTATTTATATGATTAATTAATATCACTCATTCAATTTCATTAAAACAACAATCCATAGTAATTAATTTACTAATTATATAATAAAACTCATTAAATTTTGTTAACATGATAATCCCAATTGATTAATTTTAAAATTAATTAATCTAACTCATTTAAATAAATCCTTTTCACAATTAATTAAACTCATTAAATCTATTTAATTAATTTACCAATTAATTTTTCACATCATTTTACTGAAAATTATTAAATTATTATAAAAAATATTTTATAGGACAATATGAGAAACCATACATGTTAATCCCATTAAAATATCACGAATGAGATAAGATAAAAATAGTATTGAATGAATGTATTATTATTTTAGTAAAATAATCCATCTAAAGCATCCAAAATAAATAATTTACATATTTTTTTGTTCATTTATGATTATATCCTTGAAGGTGTAATCCAACTTGTCTGATGCTTGTTGGAATTCCTCTACCAATAAATTTTCTTAATTAAATCCTCATAGAGATATTATATATTTCTTATATATTAAGTTTCTCTCATACTAATTTATACTGACAAGAATTGTTTTATATCCCATATTTATTTCATCCACATTAGATACACAAATAATTATGCCTCCTCTAAAAATTCATTGGTGGAATGAAGGAAAAGTTCCCACTTTTCCTTGGCCCCTTCACCTTTTACCCACTATAATCTAGTTAAAGGTTTCACAGATGCATCATCTTTGTCCACCACATTTGGAGTAAGCCCCTACATAATTGGATTGCCCTAAAAAACACTCTATTTTATTACAAATATATCGCTTCTGTTGGCTCTCTGTCACATGATCCTTCTCAGAAAAAAACATACTCAATTGGCTTGTTCACATTTTTCTTGGACGACTTAGTCTCTATAGGTTTAGCCTGATAATAGTAATCTTTATGCCCATTGGACCTCTTGTTATTAAATATAATTCAGCTCCCCAGATCCATAAATCATCTTTTTTCCTTCTTCCTTCTTAGGTTGTACATGCCTCTACCGAGCCCTTCATTAGAATAATCATCCAGGAGTTGGATATCACTCTCCCCCCTCGACTCTGCCCCTGAATTGGATTTCTCATCCTAAGAATATTCTCATAATATTTTAAATCTCTTTATTATATTCAAATAGGATGAATTATATCTTATATTGGATCTTTTCATAACCTCCACCCACTCCACTACGATTTTAAATGGTTTCTCCTATCTCGTACAGCCCCAAAGGCATCAATTAATTATTTAATCAATTAATTAATCACAAAAATACAATTATTTAATTGTAAAATTAACTAATAAAATTACACACAATAATTTATTAATCCCATCATTCTCATTGTTTAATTCAGCAACTAAATAATATCATTAATTCATCAATTAATTAATCTCCTTATTTAATTCAGTAATTAATTAATAACATTACTCAAATAAATTAATTCATCAATTTATTAATCCAATCAATCCCGTTATTTAATTTAACAATTAAAAAATCACATTAATTAATTCATCTATTATTTAATCCCATTATTTAATTATTCTATTAAATAATCTCATTAGTTCCATTAATTAATTAATCAATTAATTAATCCAATCCACAATCAAATAAAATCCACATATTTAAGTCCTTAATTAATTATTCCAACTAACTCAGTTCAATAACATTGTAATTAATTCATCAATTAATTATTCTAACTCACTCAATTCAATATACCCATAATTAATTCATCAATTAATTATTCTAACATAGAATATTAAATAAATCCAATTAATTTATCAAATAATTGTTCTATCTAAATCAATTCTATATCCACAAATAATTTCTCAATTAATTATTGGATCACAAATCAATTAAATATTTCGATAATTAATCTCAACTATTAATTATCCCCAATTAACATTTTCAAAACCCTCGTAATTAATTGAACAATTAATTTTTCATAATCTATAATATCAATATTCCCAATTCGAACATTTCCCATAATTAATTAATTCACGAAATTAATTAATTCAATGAAGAACATAATTTATTAACATCTAATAGGAATTATACAATTACATGCACATAATTGAAATAAAGAAATTGGTATTTGAATTATAAACCACATACCTCTTGAAATATGACAAAATATTTCTAATATATAACACTAATTTCTATGAAACATTCTAAATCACGATGAAGAACATGTTCTACATCCAAAACCTAGTTCAAAAATTAATATAATCACGATCCAACAATCAAATATCTAGATTTAAAATAATAGATCTACATCCAAAATCGTAGATATGGATGTCATAAATATGGTTCTAAATACAATAAAATAAGGGATAACATTACTTATGGAATGAAATAATAATGTATAAATAAATATAAAACACTCTATATTAGATTCTCTTACTGCGAGAGTTTCACATCTATAATCTCGGCTGTGAATAACCAATAATAGAGGTCGAGAGCATTAAAACCCATTTGAGAGACTAAAAAATGATAAAAATTGATTTGAGGTGAGTTGGGGGTAAAATATGGGTTACAATTGGGGGTTCAAGAAAAAAAATTTAAATTTATGGAAAATTAAATTTGAGTGCATGATTTCCCCCAACTGTGCCCATTAACAATGCACATCATCTTGGGGAGAAAAAATTATCCAATTAGGGTGCATAATTTATAAAATAGTGTTCCTTCTATGTGAATACAGTGTTCCTTAGTTCTCATGGTTTACTTGGTTTGGGGAAATGGTGTGGTAAAACCATGCACCAACCATCCAGTTACCCATTTCCTTCCAAAATTCTCCAAAATTCTCCCTTACTCACCAACATTATGTCCCAAACATGTTATAATAAAAAAAACAACACCTCTATATGAGCCAATTAAATCTCAAAAAAAAGATTTAGGTATTAAAAACAATGCTATTAAGGGATAAATATGATTCATGTGATATAATTAAGGTTCTTTTGTAGAATATTTATGAAATTATTGATGATGTGAGCATGAAATAATCATCATTTTTTGAATCTTTTAAATTTTTCTTACTCAAAGGATAATGTTTTATTCAAATATCATAATGAATTCATATACATATATTATTCCAATAATTCCATTCAATTATCATGTATCACTCTAATAAACTCTAAATATTATCATTACTCTCTTAATATAATGACATTACACAAAACCCACCTCATAATCATTCATATAAACAATATATGGTCATGTTGAAGTTAGTATATCTATTTACATGAATAATTAATTGAATTTAATAAATAAAAAACTATAAGAACATCAACACTTTTATAATATGATATAAATTAAAAAATATAGGGGTTTTTGGTTTGTTTATATTATATCAATATCTAATTCATAAATTAAGGAAACATGCTTCATTCATTTATAATAACCAAAAAATGCTTATTATAAACATCATATTCATCGATAATGTCAATTAAACTAATGAAATTGATTTTAAACATAACCAATTATTTAAAAGCATCAGCAATATAAAATTTAATTACCAATTAAAAATAAAATTTAGAAGAAGAATTAATTTTATCACCACTATTATGAAAATTATACAAATTATAAAAAGTATAAATGCTGATGTTGCAAATCACAATAATTCATGTAGAGAATTACTATTTAGGATTATAATAAAATGCAATTTATTTGATAAGGGTTGCAAATTAATTAATTAATTTGGATATTTTTAGGATATTTTAGGTGCAATTATTTTACTTAATTTTGGGATAATATGTAAGGGTATTCTATCAAAAATTCCTCCCACTTAGACATAATTTGTAATATTAACCTAATTAACTTATCTGGTGAATATACACACTTTTTCATTTTCTATATCTTGAAATTATTTTATTCATAGTATATTTAGAATATATTTAAACCCTATTTTTTACAATAAGTTATGAATATATTTATAACCATTAAAAAATCCGAGTTAACCATCCCAATTTTCATACTTGGTGACTCAATGTAAAATCACCACGTATTTTCTATCGTGTAATGCATACATATTCTTAGAATTTATTTTCTTTTTTACTCGTGAAATTTTAAATATTAAAAATTCAATATTTTTATCCCTATCTCATATTCATTTGATTTTATAATTACATTTTCCCTCATTAAAAGTCGTAATATTTTTTATATGTAAATGTGTGTGTTATTTCCTATAAAATACATCCTTATTTGTATATAGGAATGTGGATTCCACTACAGAATATATGTTCCTCAGATTAATAAACCAAAAAGTGATTTTATGAGTATTAATTATTCATCACCTTGATGCATGATTAGTGTTCCTAACACTTGAAACATGGTGAGACACTCCTGGATTATAAGATTCAGAATAATCCTATTGTCCTAAATAACCATAATGGTAGATTTTTTTCTACCATTTTTGTAGTCTGATAACAATTATGTCTATATAATATAATTAATATCTTAAATGTATAACCTAGAACACTTTATCATTCCTCTATACTATATTTCTATGATAATTTTACTTCATGTTACTACAATGCTTCCATGTTTTTAAGGGATTTTGTCTATACATATACATTATTCATATTGATGGAGATGTATTCGATATATTTTTTTTATTATATAGATGTACATAATTTTTTTGTAATATTTTCCTATGGATATATTATAAAATGTCTTGATTAATCATATGGTGATATCATCATATATAAACAAGTGGTTGGTGGAGTCTAACTTTATAGATGGCTCAATATTTCTCATGATAAAAAACATATCGGGTTTGGTGTATGAATATTCCCATAACATGATAATATATTGATTTTTTTCAATGACATATAAATATTATGACATGAGGTATTGAAAACATGATTTTGATGTCTTTTGTTATTAATTCCATCATTATGGGATACATGATTAGTGTTATATAAGATTTCATTTATAGTAATTGATACAGATGTCCCTCAGTTTTTGTTGATTTCAACTTCAGGTTGATATCTTATTATTTTTATATAACATATTACATGTATATGTTTTTTTGGCTTCCAATATATTATATCCATACAAAACCTCTAATTTTACCCTTATATGTTTCCATTCTATAGGCAAATTTGAGTAGGACTATGAGTATCTATTCAATGATCTGTTCAAAGGGATACTAATTTTCTTACTAAATGATCCTGTAGTGTCATGTGTTTTCATGAATAATATATATATATATATATGTTCTTCCAATATTAATAAATTTTTTAATCATATAGGAACTCGATTATTTCATACCAATAAAGTGATATAAGTACCGAATTTGGGATTCTAGAGTCTAGGGGGATACAATGGAAATGTCATCAGGATTAAATATCAAAGTGTTATTAAATAATTTAAGTTATATAATATTTAACTATTTGGAAATTATGGATTGAGTTTCAATAAACCATATGTACTTTTGTTTTATATATATTCATAATGAGGATCAAGTGATTTAATTTGGAAGATAAAGTACTTGATGGACAGTAGGATTATAAATTAAAATTTAAAATTTACATTTGTCTCTGGATATATGGGTATATTCTATACAGAGTGAAGAAAGATAAATATGAGCAAAAAATAGAGGGAAAGATAGAGCTATGAGTTCTTAGATGATGAGGAGGAGGACCAAAATAATTTCATTATTGAATATCAATATTTATAATAGTTAGATTTTTCTCTTGGATTATGTTTCATTAATGATAATTCTTAAATGAAATGTTATTTTTCTCACTCATGGAGATCAATAAGAAGATAATCCCTATAGAAACATTAATAAATTTTAGTTATTATTATTGAGTAATTTTTAAAATAAAATTTATGACTCAACTCCTCTCTCAAAAACATATTTTTATATGGGTGTGATTTTAAAGAGTATAATTTGGATATAATCAAAGCATCAATAATTATGGTTTATAATACATAATTCAGGTATAGTACATAGAGTGAAATCCATTTCTTTTAACTAATATGATAATGAAAATCTTATAAATGTAAACCTTTACCAATGTTTTTTTAATAAAAAATATGGGTGTTAATGTTAGTGATAAGAGATGTTTCATTAAACATTCTATCTTTAGTGATTCCTATGAATAAATTATCTTATTCCAAAATATTTTTTAGGTAGTGATCCATGGTAAAGAGTAACCATAAATATTTATTTTTTTGTACAATAATTGAGTAACAGTGGCTTTTGGTACAAAAGAACAATGTTGACTCTATGATACTGTATATCATAGTTTGGGTGAACCTTGTAATATATATCAAATCCAATATTTTATATTCCATACATGTTCATGATGATTGATACTGTTTTTTTTTTGATGAATAGAAAAGATAAATATTGATCATTATAATACAGGAATATTATTTTTAATAATGGTATTAAGGGGAAACAATTTTAAAATTTCCACACCATGATCTCCCCCCCCCTCACTGGGTGACATGGTTAAAACATTTGGGGTAGATACAATAGGTTGTATAGTTTATTAAATATTAATTTTTTTATCTTAAGAATATTGATGTCTATTTTTTAAATAAATAATTAAAATATATTATAAAATTATCATTAATCCTGTTTATCAATTTGATAATGAGACATAAATAGTTTTAGTTCATTAAGTGGATTATTATGGATCTATTTAATATTTAGATATTAAAATAAAAAATAATTATATGTTTAGAAGACTCCTGAAAGAGACATATCCATATATTGAAAAAAATGTGGCTGAATTGAGAATGCATGAAAATTTTAATGAAATTATAGATGATAATATGGATAAATAAAAATAATATATTTAATTTAATAACAATATTATAAATAAACCAATATGATTGAAATATTTAATATGTATATTAAAGAAAAAATGTTTAATTTGTGTCTCATGAGAATCAAATATCATTTTTCAATACTATAATAACAAATTTTTCCACATATACTTCTTTATTTAATATTCATTTATTAGGTTGATCTAGTTCAGATGTTGATTCACAAATTTATAATTCAGGACCCAATGAAGATGTTATAGAAAAGGTTTCAATGAATATAATTGAGAAATAGTTTTAAAGGAGATTATATTTAAGAGATAATTGGTGATAAAATCATAGGAAATTATAGAATTTCTATCTAAGGATCTCAATGAGATACATGTTAAGTGAAGATATTTTCTTCATAACAAATTGACTGGGATGAATGCAGTTAATGATAAATTCACAATCATGACTCTTCCTGAATAATTGAACGAATTGGTAAAACAATTGTTATTAATTATTGTAGTGAAGGATTGTTGATTAGATATAAAGGGAAAATGATTATATAACATTCATTTACAATAACATATTTTGAGGACTAAAATAGGAAAAATTAAATATTCTCAAAAGGATGTGTGGAGACAATTTAGTAAAATTATAAGAAATATCAATATCAATATACATTTCATTAGCATGGAAGTGATATCAAGAATTTTAATGATTATGTTCTAAAAAATAATAATTATTAGTGTATATTTTATGATCACTCAATAATATCTAAAGAGTATCATAAATAAAAGAAAAGAAAATAGTGTTTCCAATATTGATTTGATTAACAATAACTCATAATTTATAAAAATCATGAATACTATAGTGAATTGTAGAACAAAGATAATAAGAGTTAATTATGGAAATCCAGAGTATGAATTTCAAAGAGTCGAAAATGGAAATAAATATAAATAACAGATTAAATTAGAAAAATATGCTATATGTGACTCTACAATGGGACTCTAGGTTATGTAGTGATCATTTATTAAGATTCTATTGGATTCCTTTCATATTATGAATGGAATAGAATATTAAAAAAATTTATTCAACAAAAGAGAAGTTATATTATATATTTAAATCATAATTATCCTTTTAGTCACGTTTTGGGAGGTTTATGAGAAAAATAAAAATTTGGAAGAACGATTATGTCCACCCATATTATTTTTAAATACAAAATAGGAGTTATTTGATCTTGCCATGAACTATGAGTAAAATTGATGATTATATATAAAATGGATTTTGTAGAATATATTTATTATTATTTTATATAGTTTATATTATAAGTTTTATTAATATAATATAGAGAAAATTCATGATGATAATGTCTATTGTTAGTTTTTCCAGAACAAATTATGTTATTGTGAAAAGATAATTTGTCACATTTATGAATACATTCAAGTGTTTGAATTGGGTGCCTCTGGTTTTATCTCTTGGAACATTTTCTGGTTTTAACCTTGAAGTATGAGTGGTTTTCTTGGATGTGTGATGAAGTTCTTGTGGTGTCCATTTCACCAGAGCATCCCTCCTCATTGGACCTTCGCTTCCCATTGATCGGTCTTTGGGAAACCCGAGGAGGGTTCTTCTATAGCATTGATCTGACCAACATTATTCCTAGAGTGGCGTTGTGGGTTCATATTGAATCGAATCCACTCAAAGGCGATCCTTCATCGAGGTGTTGTTTGGTCTTCCAATCCTAGGTGACGAAGAACTGACTTCACTCCCTTTGGCTTGTCTTTCTCTTCGGTCATCTGTAGTTGTGGTGGCCAAGGTTCCTTGCGAAGAGGTGGGGCTTCATTGATTATGATTCCATCATTGTTTTCTCAATATTGTGGATGGATATTCTTTGTTGTGTGGAATGATTCCGGGACTCCAGATCAGAGACTCATTTAGAAGCGACCACAATGTTCAGGACCTATGATGTTCCAGAGTATATGTTTCACCTATGCAGGCTTTACAGATTTGGATGTTTGATAGGGTATGGTGATAGCCATCGAATCAGGAATGTGTTTCATCATAGCACACATGTTTTTTATATAGTCTTACATTGGGTGAGATCACTATCATGTCTCCCTTTCTGGGGAGGGGCAGTTCTATGTTGTGAGTCTCGCTTTTTTTTTCTGATGATCTTCAAGTCAGTTAATGTTTTATGTCATGAAGTCAGTTTGGTTTCCCCCTTCATCCAATAAAAGGGTATTCTTTTCAAATAATAAAAAAAATATAAGGCTTTCGGGCCATTGTTTTGATAATGAAATATAAATTTATCCATGTTTCTAGTAAATAAGATATAAATTAAAATCCATATTATCAATATCCTTGAAGAATTGAACACAATAAACCTTATAAAACACTATGAGTGTAGGTAAAAATAAGGAAGCATGAACAAGTGATAACATTGAATGGATTAAGATAAATGAAGTTTATTTTTATCCAATGAAAGGATATAAATAGAAATAATATGCATACTAATAACAATGAACTAGTATTATTTATCATACATTCAATAAGGTGAATCAATTAAAAGAAATCGATAAGTTGAAATAAGGTAGAATTTTTTTTTAATTTTTTGAAAAACAATGGATACTCCAATAAATCATTTTATTAATACTAAAACAAATAGGTTTCCTTGTGATAGTCAACCATAGTCATCAAATAGTTGATATCATATGAACACCTCTCCTATTGTACTATATTTATTACATAATGGTTGGTGTAAATAAAAATTAATGGTGTATATGATCCAAGAGGATCATGGAATACATGTTTCTTTATAGAAGTATAATATACAATATGTGTGTATTGAAATATTAAAAGATACATGAACTGTATGTAATGAATATGAATGTCATTATATTATTAGTAAGAGAATTTATAATTCAAAATGACTATTTAATTACATTTTATGATAGATGAACATATGAATACTTTTAAATTTCATTGAAATATTATACATGATGGAATAATATTTACCAAAATATTTTGGAATAGTAAATGGACATAAACCTCAAATAACAGTGATCCCACAAAGGTAAACTCTATATTCTCTAATTCTCCCTAAAATACAACTCCTTATATAAATACAATAAAAATAAATATAAGAATGATGAATGAAGAAGTCGTTATAAATGGAAATGTAGAACCATTGTATGTGAATTAGTTAATGATGACTAATGAAAGTGGTGAGAAAAATATATATTGTAAAGGGAAATGTATCTATTATGATATAAATTTTAATTTATTATTTCATGATTTTTTCAACATGTTAATTATATGGAAAATGGAATAGTAAAATATCAAATAGATTAGTAAAATACTTATATAAGATGAAATTAAATATTATTGTATAGAATAATAATATACTAAATATGTTATGAAATGACTATATACTCAATAAGATTCAATATGTATGAAATTGTAAAATAATTAATTTCTTACATGAATAAATAATATGTTTCCCTCAAAAATTACATTGAATAATATTTAATATTTTTAAAATTATCATTACATATACTTATAAACATAATAGAATAAAGTAAAAATTATATTTTAATTGAATATATTAAAAATTCTGTTCTATGAATTATTTTGAAGTTTATGAAATAATCTATTTCATGAATAATAGTAAATAATTTATGCCTTGTGTTTCTGGTATATTATTTGAAATCAAAAAAAAAATATTGATATCATAAGATATGAATTTTTTTAGAGACATAATTTTATTAACAATGTTTGTATATCCTTATATGTATTTAAATATCTTTTTTAAAATCATTACAGAAATTTCAATGATAAAAAAACATTATGACATTAACAACACATTCAAAATGAATAAATGATTCTTATAAAGGTAAAATTTATAAACGATAGATTTATTTTGTATAGAAATAATAGTATGTCATAATCTATGTTCCTAATATCACAAATAATGAGGCAAAATAATTTATTATCCTTGGAAATTGTATTTTCAAAATATTGAATTCCAAAGGCTATATTTAAAAATAAAAATGTATTATCCTTATTTGGATAGAAAACCCACCTATCCACCCAATTAAATTCACTCCAAAGATAAAAATTATGTACCTCCCCCTACTAGTCTGTCATTGTGACTTTAAATAAGATTAAAATATCTAATGGAATATCCACTCAATGCTAAATAAGTTGAACATAATGTAAGGGGTTGTCTGAATAATTGTACACAACGTCCATTTAAATAATTTTATTATCATTAAAAATTTAGGAATATTCAAAATCAAAAGGTAAATATACAAAAACACATTCTATTTAATTAATAAATTAATATTATAAGTGGATAAACAATAATCAATATAGAAAGGTGTCACGAACTGGGTTGGGTTACTTGGTAATAAGATAACTGAGCCGAAACCGAAATGGCCCGAAGGGAGATCCCAATCCTATTCTGTTTGAGACATGCACCTTTCATCATTAAAAATATAATTTGTAATGAAATTTCCATTAAAAATATGGAAGAAGATAATAATTTAGTATGAATATAAAAGAAACCCCACACGAATAATTTTACAAAAAGTCAAAAACATATAAACAACCCATTGTACGAAAACAATGTACAATAAAAAACAGGAATGATAACAAATTCCCTAATTAAATCGAAACTCCAAGTCCGATGATTAATTACTTAAAACACCTATAAGTGGTTTTTCACCCCTGATCAAACCTTGATTTAGATAATATAAAAATACCAGAAGTCATAAGTAGAGTGTGAGATAAAATGCATGTATGGTCTCACTAAGTATTCCATAATATATGAAAACATTTTACTAACCACAGAAATTTATTTCAATTATAAATGAATAGTGTTGTATTTTGAAAATCATATTTAAACAAATAATTCATTAAATTTAAAATGATGGCTGAAATTTAAACAAATGTTATACATTTCATTTGATGGAATACTTCTAAACAAATGGATTAATAAAATATTTTATACAAAAAAAATTTAGATAAATTCCTAAGGAATATAAATTCTTTACATCAATAATATATAATCATTTAATATACAAATAATCATGAAACATGGTCATACACCTAAAAGGTATTATAATTATAGGCCATTGGACTACACACACTCAAGGTGAATAAAATGTATGTGTATAAACACATCCATTTGGTACAGACAAACTCAACTCCATCACCATCCTATCAGGGATATGAACTTCAACATTTATGTTTTGGTGTGTTATAAACTATAGTGTTTTCTCTAAATAACTCACTAACTACATTATGAATGGATTTTCTATAACAATAAACAATGGTGGATAATTTATTTTTAAACTATTAAAAATAAAATTCATCCCATACTCTATTTCAAAATGTTCAATATTCTTTTTAAAAACCCAAATGGGTATTTAATAAAAAAACATGCCTTTTCCAAGATAAAACCCAAAGGATTCTATAAAATATATTTTATGGAATTTTAATCAAATAAATATTGACATAAATTTCATTAAATCAATTTCGAAAACTAAATCCCAAAATTGTAATTATAACTAATTTCGTAATTTAATTGAACAATTCATATTTTACCAATTCCAATCAATTTCACAAACACAGTAAACATCAATGTAATTAGTTGGTTTATCCCAATTTCAATCCAAAAATACAACTTCACAAATAAAATCCCACAATTCCATGGAATTGGTTTTTTAATTAAAAAATTGAAAGTAATTTAAATTAATTATATCCAAATCATGCAATTCAAATTAAAAAAATAAATTCAGGGTCAATTATATCAGCCAATCAAAACAGAACCACATACCTTGTGATTTATAAATACTGATTAAAACCCCCCTAAATAGGATTCACCAAAAAGGAATTAAGTGATCAACGATCCATGATTTAAACCAAGGTTTAACATCCAAAACCAACAATATTATATGATCCAAGAACACGGTGAATGAAAAAACCCATATCGTAGAGAAGAGAGAAAGTGAGAGAAAAACAACGGGGAGATGAAAATTACAGGGAGAAATATAGAACATATTTCTCCAATCTTCAATTCTCTTATGGGATGGAAAAAAAGGGGAAAAACTTCTCTTAGGATCTCCTAGGGGATGAGAAATTCCTTATGGACCATACTATTCTGTCATGGGTGTAAAAAGATGTTTTCAAGAATATTTATGAAATATTCAGATTAAAAAAACATGTTCACACGGGTGGCTGGGAAGGGATTCATTTTTTTAAATTGGTCCTCTAGTTTGACAATCTATGTGTAGAAGGATAAAATTACAACTATTGTGATTTTCAAAGTTTTCTCTGACAGGGTGCATTGTCTTTGGGAAATAGTATAAAAACCATTCCCAACCCTAGAACATTAGAAAATTCCAATATAATCACATGAATGAACACAAAAACCCCAGAAAAATTAAAATTAAGTGTGGGGTTTAATAATACCTAAAAATAGTGATAGGATGTTACAACCACCCCACCAAAGTAAATTGATATACCCATAAAACCCACTTCAGAAGATTCCATTCCAAAAAGATGAGGTAACTACCTTCTCATTAATGTCTGTATCTCCCACATCTCAGGATTTTTTAGAACCATTATTCAATATCACATGATGAAAATGTATTATCAAACCATGAAGTATATTGGTTACAGAATCAACTATCATAACTGGTCATTATGTTAGGGATAAATCATGTTCTACCTCAAGAACTCTCCATCACAGAACATGAGATGGATCAGATATATACTTTCAAATATTAGATACATTGAACATAATATTTATTGATGATTTGGTTGATGTAAGTGTTAATGGTGTGCCAATTTTCACATATACACAATGAAATTAAAATTTCCACTAGAATTAATATCATGTTTCACTTTCTTCCCAATACATCGATGAAAAAAATAAGGTGATACATTTTAGAATAACGACTCACTAACAGTTAATTCCAACATTCTACGATGTTGATTATCATAATATTTATGCCAGCTCTATGTCATCAAAATTATCTAATGAATCAACTAAATCATTGATGTCATCTCTTGAACCATGCTTTGTCTAACCAAGGAGCTTTCATTAATCTCCAACTAACACAAAAAAGTCATATAATTAGATCCATAAAATGCATCAATAGTAGTTATTCAGATGTTATAATGGTAACTATTGTACAAAAAAATACTCAATAAGCCCAATATGGTCACCCAATTACCTACGATTTTCAATAACACACTAATAGAGAAAATACTCATGAATGTATATTGATCTTTTCTTCTCACCAACCAACTGTAGATGATAGTTCTTGCTCAAAAATACCAGATATCCTAGTTCCTTTTGATGGCCTCTCAAAAAAGTAGAACTGAACTTATGATCACTATCAAAGACTACAATAGATGAAACTCGTTCAAGTGAAAACAACCATTAACATTGTGACTTCCCAAGACATTAGCATTGGTTAAATCATTAATGGGTATAATGTGAGGTGATTTTTACATCCAATCAGTAATAAACATTATCCCATTATTCTTCCTCTGGATATGTGGAAACCCATCCACAAAGGTCATTAAGATATCTACCCACATCTATGTAGGCAGTATAAGGGGATGAAGTAAACCCTATATTTTTGTTTCCATAACTTGACCTATTAGAATGTAAAAAGTGAGAAAAATTATGAAAATTTTCATATCATACATGGAAACCATAATCACAACCGCATTTCATAGAACTTATTCATTGTTCCTTGGCGCAAAACACATATATTTTTATGAAAACCCCCCGTAACATTTTTCATAAAGAAAACATCATAATAAAATGATTCTGTTATAGATGAATTCCCTCGGTGGAGAATGAACAATCAAGGAAGGTATCAATATAAAAAATATATTCTCTAATTCTATATAACTCATAATCGGGTTTCATCTCATGAAGAATAATGTTGAGAAGTTCATTGTTCAACTAAACAATGGACAAATCAGCCTCATCCCATGATTCACAATCTCCATTATGAAAATATGGAAAGAGAGTCATCAAGTACCACTATTCTAATGATTCCATCTTATATTAGGTAACAAGTATCCTTCTCACGACATATGCAATTAAATTCCCATTCCCCTAGGTATAGGTGATGTCAAAGTATAATGATTGTAGGTAATCATCCTTATTCCTCTAGAAAATATTTAAATATTTTTGAGAAGAGATATAACTAAAACTCTTGTTGTCTTAGAACATGGTAAAACATTCTCTGTAATGGTAGTGTCTCCAACTCTTATGTGATGGTATCATAGATTCAAGTTCATGTTAATGGGTGAGATAATTATTTTTTTTTTGTGTCCCAAGATGACAAGATCTATAAGCAACAACATGATCACCCATCATAAGAATACATCTCTAACATGAACATGATGCATCACAACAATCCAATGAGACCCAACCAACATATAAAAGAGTAAACACCATTGTATTAGTCAAGAAATTTTTTAGCAAAAAAATAATTCTAACATTTTTAATCCTATGAAAATGATACTTATTTTTTAGTTAGATCAATCACCAGAGAAGAAAAATTTGAGAATTCCTTAAAAAATTGATGACAATAACTAGATAGTCCCGAGAATAAAATAATCTTGAAAAAATTTTGTGACTCTATATATTTCATAATAGCCTTTATCTTCTTAGGATCAACTGAAATACCTATTTCTGAAACTGCATGTGACAATAATTTCTATTTAGAAATACATGAATCAATTTTTGAAATCATAGCATAATGACAGTTATTTCTCAAAATTCTTGATCTAATATTAGATGAAACAAATTCTACGGCTCAAACAAAGTGTAAACTAAGTTTTCATCTACCAATAATATCCAAATTATAACAAGATACTCGTGTAAAATATTTTTCATTAAATCCATAAAGATTATAGTATAATTAGATAGAACAATATGCATGAAAATGTACTCAAAATGATTGAACCTACACTAGAAGGTGGACTTGCAATTGTTATATTATTTTATTATGAACTCATGGTGACCAAACTGATGATAAATCATGGAGAACTAATTCTCCCTATTCAAATAATCAAATAGATAATTAATATATGGTGGAGTATAAATGCTCATTAAGGAAACTTGATTGAGTTTTCAATGAAAAACATATTAGCAAACTAAACCATTATCTATCTTAGAAACGTTAACTAGTGTCTCTTAAAGAAGAAACACTCATGTGTATAATGAAATTCTCTAGAAAATCATCCAACAAGTTTATCTGCATTTTCATTTCATCCAGAGCCTTATGGTAAGGGGGAATATAAACTGGTTGACTATTAAGACCTAAATTATCCAAAAATAATATGCCCCTTACTTGTGGAAAACTAGAGAAGTTATAAGTAAACATGTTAATTAAATATAAAAAACACGAGTGTGAACACCAACCATTGTTTCCTTCTCTAGATTGAAAAACCATAAATATTACTTTCCCCAACTATGGATAAGAAGGTCAAACATTATGTAATGTGGGTCCAATTTTTTTAGATGAGGAACACACAATATTTTGTTGTGAAGGAGACATGTCAAAGATAATAATCTATACATGATTTAATTGGAAACAATCTAATACGCCTCAAATACGACATCAATATATTTCATGTAAAGAACTAAAAAGATAAAGAAATATCCACATCCAAAATAGAAAAAACACAAGTTGAACAACGAACATCATTCTCTCAATTAATTCCATGTTGTGTTGTAATAAAAATTACATAATAAAAAATAACAGTCGGAAAATATAGTAGATTAAAAAAATTGGTTGATATTAATGACTGAGATGCACAAGTATCAAATAAAGAAGTCGATATTGACGAGTTTATAGTGATGGAACCTCTCACGGCCACTGGACCCATATATATTTACGTTGAAGACTCTAGTAATATGTGAAGAAGATTCATTATATAAGAATGTAGCTCTAAACTCTTTTTTACTTAAGGAATATTATTTCCCTATAGTATTATAATATCTTGATGCTTTTTTTCCACTATACAAAGAGTAATAAACATGGAAGTACTTCTGTAGGTGACCCAAACTTCACAGGAGCCACATATAATGGGTGCCTGAGTGAAACCCCATATTTAGTACCCTGGTATTCCATACGGGTAATAGATAATTGGAATTATTCTAGCAATAACATCAAGTTTATAAAAACCCAGATTGTGAGAACTGCCATAAGAATAATCAAGATTATTCCTTCCTTTAATAAAAATTTCACTGCTATTGGGTGAGAATGAAGATTCCATCAAGCCTTACTTCCTAGCTAGGATAATTATGACCATAAAATCTCTATCCAACACAACATAATATTTATGTCGCATTATAAAGACACATTTTGAATAGATAACTGATTGAATTAACAAATCAATCTATTTAGCCATCATTATCTCTTTTTACACAACCTCATGTAAAAACTATAGAAGTATAGAAAAATGATTTTTATAAAACATCATGGTCTTTCCAACCTACATATATATGATAAAATTATTTTCCATGGCCATCTAAATTCACTTGTTATAGAACTTGTTGGTAAAAATAACTTTGATGTTTTTCCACACTAACCCATCACGCTTCTTCATTGTCACCATTTTTTCCCATCATCTCAGGATCAAACATTCATGAATGAATATGTCACACATTACCTTGTTTATATTGGGAGTATCCATGAACCCAAAAAAATTATCCATCTGTCTCAACTATTCCTCAGCCTCATGACGGTCATTTTAACCTCTTAAAGTTGATGGATTCTAGTGAAGGATCCCCTGATAACTACTCTAGATATCATCCCTTTGAGAATTGAAAGCTAGATAAAAAAAAGAGTTGGTTCAAGTGAATTTCCTATGTCATGTATAGTACTCACAATAACCTTGACCATATTTGGGCCAATAAAAGGATTTTATTGATGTGGTTTAGTAGAAAATCTCTCCTAGATCTGATTTTCACTTCATCATGGATGAATGTTTCTAGAAAACATTATCAGGCAATAAATAGGACATCATATTAACACTCAAATATAAAATTAGGGAAATTATTCCTAATAAATAGAAACACAGGATTTAGATTTCAATATATCAAAACCAAATAATGTAAAATTCTAGAAATAGATTTCAGGAAACCTTTCCCAAAACACACATTGTTATTTATTGTTCATTATGATAATATTTGTCAATACATTCAATCAAAACTACCTCTTAAGTCCCTAAAATATTACAAAACACTTTACTGACATCACAGAATAATTAATAGCCTCCAGCATCTTATAGAAATTTGTCACGAACCATTCTTGTTACCCAGGTAACATCATAACTAATCTTGCAATCAGATGGACAGAATGGTGCTCTAAATACCCATGTGTTGGTGACTATCATTTGGAATCAAAAAAATATAAAAATGAAAAAATATTCAAAAGCATTACTGAAGCAGATAACCAATTCAATATTTAATCAAAAGAAAACCCGTATGGAAGACTGTGTTATAATTTAAACAAGTTTTAAAAACCATCTTTATTATAGTAATGTAAAATAAAAAATATTATAGATAACCTATGTACAAATAGATGAAACTACCTATGTTCAGGGATCAATAACTAGAACCACTATCATTTGGTTCCTTACCCCTGCTCGAACCTGGATGGATATAATCCACAGACACCGAAAGGCACAGGTATGGTGTGAGATAAATCTGAATATGGTATCACAAATGATTTCCTAATAAATTAAAACATTTAATTATTGAAATAAATATAATTCAATTTTAAAAAAATGGTTTTAAATTTAAAAATTATAATTAATAATAATTATTTTCATTTCAAATGATGGATATATATTTAATAATTCCAACACAGTCCAATTAATGGAATAATTTTGAAATAATTGATTAATAAAAAAATTATATAAAATAGTTTAAATAAATTCATAAGGCATGTAAAACAATTTTCAAAAATGGACTATATTTAATTTAAATACCAAAAACTGAGGAACATGGTCAAATTCCATAAAGGTATGATATATTAAGATTTAAGAATCTACATACTCAAGGTGACATGAAAATATTTTTCTACATACATACAATTGGTATGTCTAAAGTAATCATCATAACAATAATTTTAGTGATGTGATTTTAACATTTCTATTTTTTAACAATGTAAATTAGAGATTACTTTACAAATAAGACACTAATAGCAAAAGGAATTCATGTTCTCCAGTATCAAAAAATGATTGTAAATTTATTTTAAGTCTGCAAAAAATAAAATTCATCCAATTTTACTTTTTAATGATTAAAATTTTCAATTTAGAAAATAAGAGTAGTTTCTAGTCCATAGCATTTTTCTCCCCAAGACAAACCCCAATGGTTTCTATCAAACCCATTTAAATCCATTTTTATGTTACACAATTTGAAATGAATTTCATCATAAAAATTCCATAATTAAATTCAATAATTTTACATCGAACAAATTTGCCAATTTAAAATCAACAACATAAATTTTAACAATTTTCATCAATTTCATATATACACCCCAATTTCATACCAAAAATCCAATTTCACAAATCAAATAGCATAACTTAATGGAATTGTGTATTTAATTAATAGTTGAATAATATTTATTGTAATTAGATTCAAATCAAACAATTGAAATTAAATATATAAATATAGATTAAATTAAATTGGCCAATTAAAAAAGAACCACCTAACTTGGGATCACTAGATCTCGAATCCCAAAGCACTAATCAGGACTCACCAACAAAGACCGACATTTGAAAGGATCAATAAATTAAACAAAGGTTTGAGATTTAAAACAATGGTTATTAGATCATCCCACAACATTGATATCAACAAAACCCTAGGGAGGATAAGATAGAGAATGGGGGAAATAAAATTGGAATAGGAAATATATTGGGAGAAGATCAAACACCATTCTACTAGATTCGATTCACTTATAAGAGGGTGTGGATTTGCCAAAAATTTCACTGGCGAGGTCCTAAGGAATAATAAATCAAAATGTGTCATATAGGGTAGTTGTGTGTCTAAAAATAGGGTTTCAATAATTTTAAATCAATTCTTGGATTAAAAAACTTTTTTGTGCTGTTAGTTTGGAAGGACCATAATGTTAGACTAAATAATGTGCCCTAGTCATATACCCATTTTAATGGTATGGATGATTTATCTTTATATGGTTCACCTTTTTTAAACCGTGCACTAACTTTTAAAAATCCCACTTCCCTAGAATTCAAGGCTTTCTCTAGAAGGTTGCACATATTGGGAAAAATAAGCACCAAATAAGAATAACCCTAGAACATTCTAAATTTCAAATATTATTCAATGAAAAAACCAAAATAAAATCCAACTGAATTATGAATGAATGATGGGTTTAATAATACATAAAAATATAAACATGTTGTTATAAACGTTGAATAAATGAAAAAACATTGCATTTAATCAATAAATTAAGAATAAAATACATTTAGAGATAACATCCTTGTAAAAATATCATTGATGAAAATAAATTAACACTAAAAGAAGGAAAAGATTAATTATTTTATAAAAGGATATCATAAATCATGATACCTCTACAATCAATATAATTCTACAAGATTGTTTTAAAATAATGGGGAGGTATAAACAGAAATCCTATTTATTTAAGGCTAGCCAATTGATTTGTCTCATCAAGATATTGATTCATCAAGGGGATATAAAAAAACCAACCCCCACCTACAACATTTTGTAAAAATAATTCCCCATTTGTCGAGTAGTAAATTTAATTAATGACAAATTTTACTTATCATAATATATATGTATGAAATAATGAATAATTTTTATCAATATGATTTCAGTATAAAAAATCATTTAATGTAGAACAATTTATTTTTAAGTGATATGAATTTAAATAAATAAGAATATCCATGATAAATAATTTTGGTATTTGTGGGGAAATTTAATAACCAATGATCATAGAAAAGTGAATATTTTAATGGAAATTTAATGAATACAATAAATTAATCAAGAATGTGAATATCTTGGAATTCCTTTTTCAAAATTATAATAAACCATCAATATAAATATTAAGGATATAATTTATTGATCATATACCCATTGGAGTAAGACATAGGTTTATTTTCATTAATTAATAAAAATACCATATAATTTTAATTAGAAATTCTTAAGGAATGTATTTATTTCAATTTTTTATAAAATTTGTTTTATACTAAATGTTCAAAAATCATTTTTAAAATTATATTCCTTCAATATAATTATTGAAAAATATATATATAATTAAATTTCAAATAAGGAGTGCTCATGTTAACAGGATGTTCTATAAATGCTGTTTACATTGGGACAATGATTCTTTTCACATTTTCAATAAAATACAAATAGGGAATATTTTGAAAATGAAATGAATATTCCTTCCATATAATTTTGTGAATTTATTAAAATGGTTCAAAATTTATTTAATAAATATTTTTTATAATTTTTATAAATTTTTTTAAATTTTTTTTTTAAAAATGGTTTTTGATAAAAAATGACGTTCGACTGAAGATATTTTTTATATCAAATGTTATTAAAATATTATCAGTTATTTTAGTTACTGAATAAAAAATTTACTATTAATTAAAAAAACATTAAACAGAATGAATAAAATTGTAAAATTGGTTTCATATCCAAGGATAACATAATTTCCATCATTGTAAATTGAAGCATAAAAAGTCTCTTTTAAAAATCGAATGTTAAATAAACCCTTAAAATGATCGTTATATTGTATAGATAATTAATTATTGAATAAATTAAATGTATAAAATATAATTGAACATATATTATCTAGAAATACAAAAATATATAAACAAGAATATTTATAAATATAACATTATATTATCAATGAAAATAATAAATTAATATAACCTAATGAAAATAAATTTAGTTATAAAATTCTTAACCAGTTGATTATCATCATGTACATTCCATTTATATGAAAAATAATTAAGTTAAACCTACATTACAATTATTTATGAATGAATCATGATATTAAATTTTAAAGGGGTTATATATAAGTCATATAATATAAATTATGTGCATAACATTACAATATTCCTCAATGAAGGAAAATTGGGATGATGTCCCATACCACACGATTCAATTTGTTTGATGGTGATTTATCCTCATGTGTGACTTTTTTATGAATTTTACATTTTTATAAAATCAACATTTTGATATTTATAATATAACATATGATCCTTTTAAAAAATTATTTCATCTATTTAATAATTATCCTTCATTATTTTCCTTTTTATGGTGTTAATTTGTATGTTATCTCATGCGTTTTTTGGTGTATAATGATCTTATTCTTGCCGAAACATTCACATATATCATCTTCAGATTCATAATAATGACATAATTATAATATTTATACATCCTTTAAACTTTTCATACCCAAAACGAATTTTAGTTTTTAGAAATTAAGTATATTATTATCATATAGATGTTAGGTCGTATGTATGCATGCCAAAAAATTCCATTTTTCAATGATCATTATGGTAATGAATTAATTAAAACATCAAATTTTATAATGATAATAATGTAATATATAATATATAATTTAATTAAATATATATATAAAAATATTTATATCATCGATGTTGTGTGGTGATGAAAAAGTGTCTCATATTTTTGTGAAGGCAATAGTCCACAAATACACGAATAATGATTTCAATTTTACTTGAGTGACAATATGAGAAAGAAAATTAAATATTATATTTTAAGAATTATAAATATTTCATTAATATCATATATATTTACTAAATTTATCCAAACTACCTTTAAGGTTATGTGTTGGTTAAAGACACATAAGAGACATTATGGAATCACCTATAGAATGGAATGTTAAAAATGGAATAAAATGTTTAATGACTACATATGTTTAATTATTATAAATAAACCAAATATATAATTTATATCAATAAAATAACTCAATCATGAGATGTTTAAATGGGAAAATGAATGACAGTGGTTCAAAAGGCAGTAGTCCTCCTTACACATGATTGATGATTTCATAACCAATTTGATTTAATTGTGAATGGTTGGAGTTAATTATATTATGATAAAAATATATACATATATTTTATATGATTTTATTATTATATTATAATTTAATGGTAATAGTTAAAGGAGGTTGAGGAATAAATAAAATTAACACTCGATGAAAAACATTACATATTCATCATGCAACCTATTTAGGGTTTAACTAAAATACTTATAAAGATGAAATTATGAGAAATCATCGTCTTAATTAATTATGTAAGGATTTATTATACATAATTTTTTCAGATATTTTAAAATGGAATGGGTTGGAAAGTGTGGAGAGGTGATTAAAGGTAGTGACCAATTATTAGTGTTATCTGTGGAACACTTGTAATTTTTAAAATGAATATGGTGTAACCCAAAAATTAACAGACCAACAGGGTAACAAAAGAGTATTATAGATATATGTACATTATATATTCGACTTATCGATATCGAATTTAATTTAGAAAATTTTTCGGTTCATTATGACCTTTGTATATTTAGTTCAGCCCCCAGTAAATTAGTTTTAATCTTCACCATGATAATAAGCTTTTACTATTTTTACTACTAACCATGGTAGAAAATTAATTTTCACTAATTAGATTATATATCATATGATGATTCTAAATATGAAATTCATTTTTTTGAAATTCATTTTCATAATTTGTAAAATTTAAATTTAAATTAATCCCACAGATATGATAAGAAAGTGGGGTTTTAAAGGGAAATTAATCAAATGTTTACAAACTATTTATATCATAATAAAATATATAAATTATTAAAATTGAAAACATTAGTTAAATTATTATATAATAAAACTATTTGTTAAATTAAAAATATTTATTATATAATTAAACTTTAAAAAAAATGAAATTTTGTTTAAAATAATTCTATATTTTTTAGTATTCATTGGAAAATGAATATTTTTATAAAAAAACCCAAAAATTCAACCTATGTTAATGATAATATGAAAATAAAAAAATTAATTTTATTTTATTAAATATTTTTCCAATAGGAGGTAGTAATTAATTTTAAATTTTTTTTCAATGGATGACTAAACCACCATTTAGAAAAAATAATATTATTCAAAAAAAAATCCTACTATTGAATGATAATTATTTTTATTGATAATCAATTGATTACCATAATATTCATAATCTAGTTATTACTATTCATAGGTTCCAAATTAATGGCTAGGCTATAATAATGTTCTATTTTAACATTTATTTAGGCTTGAGTTTTCTTGATCTACATTATATCGTTGTTATTAAATTTAATGAAATATATTCCATGTTTTTTTTAATTTTAGTGTTACACGTGAAATATTCTTTAACAAAATTCTATTATTTTAGAATTTTATTATGTTATATTCTCCCTGACATAAATAAATTTTGTTCTCAATTGTTTAGAATTTTACTAGTAATCAAGGGTTTCATATTTCGAAATAATTTTTTTGAAATCCACAACCAAAAATATTGTCCATAAAACACTCTCTAAATAATATATAACGGGAAGTATGATGATCAGACAAATGGGTTTCTATGTTAAAGAACATTTTTTTGTGGTTAGGATTTGGAAATGTAAGAAATGAATAAATAATTACAGTGAATTGTATTAGTAATAAATTACAAGAATGTTAATGATCAATGAAATTTCAAGGACCTCGAAGACATTAATATATGATGATAGAAAATGCCATATAATTTATTAGAGTTAATAAAATAGGATATCATTTTCATTTGTAGATCCTTTTCAGAAATTTTCATGCTTATTTTACTATCTATGAATATGATAAAATATATTTTATTGATATTTTATTATTTTATATGCACAATTTTTTCCAGTGGTTTCGATTCAATAAATTTCTAATTCATCACTTCACGAAAATAAAAAATAAATTTTCTATGTGTGAAGTAGTAATATTCAATTTTATCAGAATGTATGACTTGTAAAAGAGTGACATGTATTTCCTTCTGACTCTATTATCTTCTAAATCCAATATGGATAGAGTATATTGGATAATATAATACATTAATCTATAATAATTTAAAATAACACCACATGTTTATAAGTAATACATATTTTTCAAATCAATAAACCAATGACATATTAACCAAGACATCACAATGACCAATGGTAGGTGTTAGAATCATATTATCCTTTGATTGTGGGTTATTAGACCATGACCTTTCTAATCATTATTGGTTTTCACCTGATATATGAGTTATCCTATTTTTAAAACAATATTAATATAATTAAAATTTCATTAGCAAAACAATATGGTATACATCCCTAAAATAAAATTAACAATCAAATAAAATATTTACATAGGTTATTTATACAATATAATTAATTTATTTATTATTTGGTAACAAATTTTAAAAATATTATTTGACTATTATTGAAATTTAATAATTGGACATACTAAATATTCTTTATTTAAAATAAAATTAATCATATTTCATTGAAATTATAGCACATTATTCCTCAAATAATAGTTCCACTGTAACATATACAATCCTTGAATTTATATGAAAATATCCATAATATTGATATAAGCCCATAACATAAAACCTATAAAGTGGTGTTCAATAATTTTAACATATTATCAATCATAATCACATAAAACTTTGATGAAATCCATAACTCATAAGTTAATGAATTTAAAAAGGATTATTAAATTTATCACAATCAAAAGATGTTTCATGATTCATATAAAAAATGTACCAATAGTAAAATTAATCTACAATTCAATTCATGAATAGAAAATCCTAAATACAACATCCATTTTAATTAAAAACTATTTCATTCAGTTGAATATGGTTTAAACATTATAATACTTCATTTACTTGACTAATGAACTTTTTCACGACATTAAATATAAATAAATAAAAAAGGATTCTTATGAAGTGTTTAATTCCCATATATTGCAATATTCAAATATTCTCCTGAATTAATTTATCGAAATAATGCATTTACACAAAAAAGATGTTTCTCATTAATTTGATCCAAATTCATGGGTTTCTCTTTTAAAATTTCTATCATAAGAAAAATAAATCCTTCTCTCCTCTATGGTCTCTACCAATCGAGCTCTTAGAATAATCCATCCTCCTCCTCTCTAGGGAGTACGAAAGTTGGTTAATGTATATGTTGTTAATATTATTTTATGGTAATTGATTTGGAATAATCATGTTATATTTTATTTTTATCATCATTCCATTTGGTTTCTCATGTTACACACATTTTCCATCATGTTTAATGTTAACATAATTTCTTCTAGTTCCATTCATTGACTAAAAATAAAAAACATAGTTTGAGAAACAATAATCGTAATGGGAAAATCTTAAAATCCTTTATTGGATGCTTAAATCACGACGAATTTTTAATCTAAGGAACATTAGTTTCGTCCAACGTAATTATCTCTTACCACATATTCCAATCCTTTATAATGGTTTGTAATAAAAATGTAAATTATTTAAATAATACCACCCATGAGTTTCAATCTAGATGCATTGTGAGGCCCATTTTTATAAACCATTTGACGATTGGGTCAAAACCAGTGTTTCCAACTCAGAGTTAATAGCCATAGTTAAAACAATTCCTAAATCAAACCCCTTGTTGTATCCAAACATGGAATTATTTCTAGGAAATCCCATTTCATCTATTTCATTCCAAATCAATATGATTTCATTTTATACTTATCCTCAAATTCTAGCATAAGGCTATGTTACCCAATATGTTTTCTCCTTAGTCTAGTTCCCATGGATTCCATTAGAAATCCCTTAATAAAGAATTCATTAAACCCAAAACTAGTAACCCAGATGTGGTTTCTATTTTATTACATTTTTATAAGACAGAGGTAATTCCTTCCCAAAGGATAAAATAGTTTATTTTTCATTGTATACTAGATACATACATGTTTCAAATATTAGAATTGAAAACAAAAATCAAATCAGATTTTTTTGGGAGTAACATTATTACCTCAAGAATATCATTTCATATCATCCATATTGAGTTTAATGTATTTTAGGAATGTGGAAAAAAATAATGAGATTAATAATTCATAATATGGGTAACGTACAACAGATGTTTTCATTATTAAATAAGAATAAATAGACTGGAAAGTTTAATAAATGAACACAATTTCCATTTAAAAATGTTACTATCATGATTAAAAAGGCATAATCAAAATGGATTGTTAAATAATTGAACCCAACTTACATAACATCAATAAACTCAGTATCATAACTAGATTACTTATAATCAATATGACATGGTAAGTGAATGAAAATATAATCCATTTAATCAGTAAAGTGAGAAATAAGTTAATTCAAATATATTATAATCACAAAGATATCATGAAAGAAATAATTAAATTACCATTTACGAATTTTCTTAATTATTGGATGATATCATTTCATGAATCATGATACCCATATCATTAAGATATTCCATAAAGATAATTTAAAACTGATGGGTGGGTATACACTCTAATACCATTTATTTAATACTAACCAACTAATTCCTCTCATGATTTTAGGGATGAATTTAGGGACTATCTATAACAAGGCATCATCTATATATTCATGTCCAAAACATTACCATACACCAAATAGTTGATTTAATTCATAAACAATACTTTTAGTCATAAAATATCTATAATGGAGTAATAAATACTTTTTTATAAATATTATCCCACAAAAATAAATAACATTTACTATAGAACACACTATATATAAATGATATACATTTTAATAAATAAACATATCAATGATAAAGAATATGGATATTTGTGGGAAATTTAATTTAAATAATTCATCATAAAATGAATATTTCAAGAGAATGTAAACGAAAAAATTTTATTAATTACGGAAATTTAAATACATTTTTTCTTAAAAATGATTATAAACCATCCTGATGAAGAATATAGATATTATCAATCCAACATATACCCAGTAAGGTTATAATAATATGTTGTTTTGGTTGAATAATATAAATACCGTAAAATGATATTGACAAAAATTATTGAGGAAAATAAGATTTTTATTTTGGAAATCACTTTTTTAGAACTAAATGTTCAAAAAAAATTGAAAATAATCGTTGATGTATATAATTTAAGGTTTAAAACATTTATTTCTCCTTATGGATAGAAATTATATACATCTTGAGTATGGTAAAACATGATTCCTTTAAAATTATTTATAAAGGTTAAATGGGTATTGTTTTGATAAATTCATGAAGATTGATACCAAAATAATTTTCTTTCAAAATGTGTTAAAATAATTATTTTTAAAAATCAGGAATATATTTTTTTAAACATTATGGTAAATCATAGTTTTAGATGAAGATTTATTTTCAATCAAGAGATAAATGATGTTTGATATGACAAAAAAAATTCAATAATATTTTAACACAATGTGTGTAAAATTGGTTCAATTACATGAAATATCGTGAATTTTCATAGTATAATAAATCCAAATTTCATTAATTTCTTATTATATTTTAATTTATTTCAGTGGAAGTCAAGAATAAACAATCTCAATTATAATGAGATTGTGAAATAAACCATTAAAAATATCTTAACATTTATGTGATATTTAATCAATAAATGGATTATGTATATAAAATGTAGATCCACATTGATCATGTAGGAATAAAAAATATTATAATAAAAATAAATTATATACGTCTTTTTATAATATCAAGGACAATAATTAAGTAACGTAACCAAATGAAAAAAAATGTTTTATGAAATTCATAACCACTTAGTGAGATTAATTTAAAATCCACTTGGATGAAAAAATTCAAAAAAAATATTAATATAATTTATAGAAGGAATAATCCTTGATATTTAATTTAAAAAATAAATTATGTTCTCCATATAAATGAAATTAGGTTAATTATATTACAAAATCCCTTAGTGAAGGGAAACTGATATTATGTCACTTACATCACACTTTATTTTGGTTGAACATTATTTAATATCAAGTATGATTGGTTTATGCATTTTATTAATATGTACCTATAACATATTAAAATTTATAATATCATATTTTAATTTTTTATCACATATTATCAGAATTTTATTGATTATTATTGATTATTTTTTTGTTTTGGGTGTTAATTACCAACTTGTATCATAAATGATTCATCATGATAGATCTGTTTATTATGTGAATTATATAGTTCTATAATATCTAAAATAATAATGATAAAATTATTATAATATTTTTAAATTATTTTTAAAATTTTTACCTTTCAAAATATATGGTTTGGGTATGTGATGTATGTTATGATCATTGAGATCGTAAGTCATATGTATAAATGGGAAACATTTCGATTTCTCAATTATCAATATGGAATGGGTACAATTAATATAATATAACTTAATAAATATAATAATATCATAAATAATATTTTTTTCTTGAAATATAATTTTATATATCATCCATGGGATTTTTCTGTTAAAAGAGAGTTTCATTTCCTAGTGAATGTGGTAGTCCACACAAGCACGAACATTGTAACCAACACTAAGTGAGTGAAATGGTAAGAAATTAAAAGATATATTATCTATTTTTAATGATAAATATTTCATTAATATAATTATCCTTCAATTTATATTACATATATTTATGAAATTTAAACCTATTACCTTTCATATAATGTGTTAGTGAACAAAAGAAACACATCGCTTAGAGAGGTGGTAGTCCATATGATACAAGAGAGACGTTACTGTATCTCTGATTGAATGAAAAGAAAAGAACCATATATATGATATAATTACTAAGAAGGAATAATAATTTTATAAATATATTATATATAATTTAAATCCATCATTATACTATACCGTTAGAGTTGATAAGGGAAAGATCAATGACATCAGTTTTTGAGGCGGTAGTCTACAATATAGTTGAATGAGGATATTGAAACACCTTTGATGTATGTAAAGATTATTCAAGGTCATAAAAATTAAAACAAAAACACCGTAGTAAATTTATGATACTAATAATATTTTATTTTTATTTTTAATATGAATTGTAGGAGATGGAGGGAAAATTAATATTAAAATGCATGATGCTGAATTTTACCCCTTTTTCGAGTAACATTAGTACGAATAGAAAAAACCTGACAAGGTTATATTTACAAAAAAATGGATTTTAGTATAATATTAGGAATATATTATTTTATATGGTTAGGTATCAGCCAATCCCAAATTGTATTAAGAAGTGAAGTAGAGAGGATAGTGAGTTTCATTTTATGAGTGAGATGAGTGAAACACATGTAATTTTTTTAAAGAAAAGTTGTACCGCTGCTTTTGACCTGATAAAATTTTTTAGAAATGGAGTATTATTGAGGCCTATATATTATGAGGCCCAACTATTGGAGTAAAATGAATTTTATATAAGGTTTTAGGTCATTTTAACACTAATATATTGTTTAAACCCACGGTAAATTTGTTTTTACCATAACATTGATATATCGTTTTTACTATTTTAACTATTTATTATTTAAAAAAATTATGTTAACCTTATAAGATAATATAATTTGTTATTATTTTAAATATTGAATCAATTTTTCTATATTACAATCTTATATGTGAGGAATTATTAACTTAAAACGAATCTCACATAGTCGACGCGAACATGAATTTTAAAATAGAAAATGATTAATGGTTCACAATGATTTTAATCAATAATCAATATAAACATGATTCTAATGACTTAAATTGGATAAATGTTTATATTATTAAAACAGTTTGACTTCAAAATAAATTAAAATTTAATATATATATATATATATATATAAATAATTTAAAATAATATAAACTGATTTATTAAAATTCACTATATTTCATTATTCATAAAAATTAAATCTTTCCAAATAAATTCCAAAAATTCAACCTAAGATATTATTGATTTTATGATTTAAAAAATTATTTTCATTTTAAAAAAATATATATATTCGAAAAAAAAATATTTTAAATTATGTTTTCTAAAGGAGACAAAATCATATATTTAAAAAAATACACTTTATTCAGAAACAATTATTTTTAATTTAAATGAATTTTATTTTATTTCAAATAAATAAATGAAAATAAGGTTCATAATTTTTCCAAGTAGTTTTCATAGTAACCAATTTATCATCTATGTTATAAAGTTATACAATATTACTGTTAATTTAAGTGTGGGGTGGCATGCTCCGCAAGGTATCTAAGAGATTAAATATAATTATATATATATCATGGGTTTTTAGTTTTTTTATTGCATGTAAAATAGTTAATAAAAAAATTTATCTTATTTAATAATTTCATAGATTTATTATAATAATCATATTACTATCTGAATGATATTATATTGAAGAGTCACTAACATTTTCTCTCTATAGTCAAATTTCATTATACATTTTCTGTATATTTCAGGCTACCAAATTAATTCATTGAATTTACATGCCATATTTTTACCATGAAAATGTATAAAAAAATTTAATACATGGATTTAGATATATTTAATATCCTAATTTTTTAAAAATGTAAAAAACACCCTCTATATTGATGATTTATAAGAATTTTTATGTGATAAATTAATTTTGCAATAAAAATAAATTAATACATGTTTGAATGGATTTGGGTTGTGATAAAATCCCAATTAACATATTCTAATGTTTTATAAGATATTTTTAGAATTAGGTTCTTTGTAGTGAGAGATTTTGTGGCCCGTATGGCCTCATCGTAAATGGAATTAATATATTTAATATATTATTTTATAAAAACATGTTTTATGAAAAATAATTGAGTAACTCACAAATAGTGCATTTTAGAATAATTATGAGTCCAACTATATATCTTGGATTTGGGTTTTCCCTATGGAGGGTATAAATTTTTTGAGCATCAGATGTTTGGTCATATCGCATGTGAGGATATGTTATTTATTATTCTTTGTTTCTTATTTTCCAAAAATAATTTTATATCTCTCCAAAGGTCTGTCATATAAAAAATATGAGACCACTATTAAGTCCAAAAAGTGTTGTTAATCAATGGAGGGGAATAAATTTTATGTGTGTTGTGTGTTCTTCAACATCGCATGTAATAATAGCATTTTTATATTTAATTAATATATTAATATTTTTTGATAAATAAAATTCAATCCATATCTCTCAAACGATGTGTATAATTTTCTATCTAAAAGCACTGTTAGGTCTGGAATGTGGGTTCAACCATATGTGGGGAAACAATTCTGTACATGTTGGGTGTTTGGCGACATTACAGGCGGTAGTACCCTTTTTATATTTTAATTAAAAAATATTCCCTTCTTATAATAATATATAATAATGATTTCTAAAATGGTGGATAGTATTAGAAAATATGAGACCACCATTACATTAGGGAAGTGGGTTGTATCATATTTGGCTTATAACATCTTGGTGTGTTGGGTGTTTGGAATGATTGCACTTGATAAATACCCATCTATCATTTTGATTCTAATATTAATCTGTTTTAATTGAATAAAAATACATTTATTCAAAAATTATTTCATCTCCTTCAATGTTTCAATGTGGAGACCACCATTCATGATACCACATCATTCCATAAGCTTCAAAATAAAAAAATTTAATCGATTGGAAATATGTAACTCCATTATTGGATGAATTTAGAGAGTCTATCTTTAACATAAGGCTGAATCAATTAACGATCATGTGTATTAAATTTTTGGTACTTAATTGGTTAATGATTGATGTGATGTGAGAAATTTAATAACAATAGTAATTATTATTATTATTATTTTGAAAAATTACATTTTTCTATGGAAAATAAAATTACACATATATATATAATTGATAAATATATATGCATATATATATGTGTAGGTGTATATAATAATGTGTTTTTATATATAATTTGTATATGTGGGTCAAAAAAGTATATATTGAGATATAAGTTTGTATAATAAATAAATGTGTATATATGTATTACATTTAATTTTTATTAAAATTTATGAATAAATGTGATTTATTTATGTTTAACTAAAAAAACACTCTAAGCAGACATGTGGGTGTTTTATAGAGTTTTTATGAAGGTTTTTAAAGAGTTTGAGTGTATTGAATGAGGAGAGATATAAATTTAAATTTCATAGTCAGAAATTTATTCTTTAAAGTTAAGGAAACTAAGGATGTGTACATGCATTCCATTCACCCATTTTCTTTGTTTTGTCTCACAAACATATATACCTCTCCCTTTTTTCCTCCCTCCAATTTAATCTTTTTATTTTGATTTAGTTGTTTCTCTAATTTTCAATCCACTTTTTATTCTTATATATTGATGGACGGACGATCCATCATAGCTATTTGATTCGCCTCAATAAGTATAAATTTATTCCTAATCATATTTTTAATTGAGGGGATGTAATATGATTTTATTTAATTTAATAATTTCAAATATTGAAAAAATAGTGATTTCTAATTAATGTTGAATCAAGGTTAGTTCAAGGAGTAATTTTCATAAGATTATCATATGGTTGTGAGTGTGAATGGTTTAGGGGATAGAAGTCTTTGTATACCACATCATAGAACTAGAAAAATATGGGGTAATAAGTTATATACCTCTTAAGATAATTTTTACACATATTTCCAAGTAATATTTATTATTTTCGAATAATTGATATTCTTTATTGATTGTGATTGCATGTGGGTTCTAGTGTTGCCCATGAAACCCATTTTGATTACATGAGTGATATTATTGTATCCATTTCTATGTCTGATTATTATCACATGATTTTATCTTTTGTGCTTTATCTTGCATGATAATTTATTATAGTATGATTGTTATTTTATGCTCTAACTTGTATATATGTTACCTTGATTTGGAGGTATCATTGTTGGTGATCAAAAAATGTTGACCATCTTGAAATGCTTATTACATAGAGGGGGATCATTCTTCCCATGTGATGATGGATATGGTGGACCTAAAAAATGATGGGGAGTGATTAAACACGATGTTGAGATTCTACTCGACACCTATGTATAGGGATACTCGATGAGTAGTTGATTTGAAAGTGGAATAGTCAATGCCTAGTTGTTTTTCAATTAGAATTCAATACGTGTAGAAAAAGATTTGATGATGCCCTAGAGATTTGTTGATGATGCACTAAGGTATCTATAGTCTATGAATTAGTTTTCTTTATGTCTAGATGATTGGAGAGCAGTGAACATATTTCTTTATTGATAAATGATATGTATAATTGATCCTTTTTTATTTTGAGATTTTATCCCTCAATGCATAGATGTAGAACATCATGTCATTCTAGAGGCTGAGGCTGTACTAACATCAATTTACAGAAAATTCCATGAGGTTGTAAAACAAACAATTCATGGGCCTGGTGGATAGATTTTTTACAACCATCATTTTTAGAGATGGATTTAAACATCCATGTACAGGTCCATTCAGAGATGGATTCTGAGCATCATACACTGGTCTATGCTCCATGAGACATTCCATGATTATCCATCCTGTATGGGGCCAAAGCAGGTATGGCTGGGGGATTGGTAGTGGTTTGGTTAGAGAACCACCAATCCATTTTTATTTTTATGTTTATATTATTTTTACACATTGATTATTATTAGGATATACACATTAATACTGATGAACACCAGTTATGGACACATTGTTTGTGTCTTACTAAGCATTGTACCCACCCCCTAATCAAGAATTTCAATGCACTTATAGATTCAATGGGAATCATCGAATAGGGAATGGTTCATGTGGAAGATGGTTTAATAGGTGGAGCATAGTGCTACATTTGACCTGGATGAACACCAGAGGTCCCTTTGGTTATTTTATTTGTTATATACTCACATTAATCTAGAATATTTCCAATTTCATAGCCATTATTATTATACCATATATCCTATATTAATTTTCCACATTATTCTAATTTTTTATTAATTATAATATTATAATTATTTATTTTTCATCTTAATAAAATGATACTTAGGGTATAGTATCCCCACTATCAGATTTAGAACCTCATTTCATGTTGGCATACTCTTACATATGGGGAGGCACACAGGAGGTTAGGTGGCCTTCCATCTCGGACTTGGTGGTTCAATTCGAGATGTTTCAAAATGCTATCATAATACTTGGGCTCAGAAACTTATTTCTTCACTTTCCATGGGATGGGACATGATGGAACATAGAAAGGATAGTTCGGACTCAGGTGGTTGAACTATGCTACTGTATTTCTATCATTGCATAGTAGACCTATACCAAAATTGGTTTCATGTAAGTTAACTAGAAACTATTATTCTAACAGTCTGGGCCAAATCTGAAATGTTTCCCTTTAGGAAAAATCAGCCCCATAGTTAAAGCATAGTTTTCCTTACCATGCTTGTTTTATAAACTAGATCATATGAAAGTGGATTTATTTTAGTATGAAATTTTGAGCCCATTTTTTCATCTATTTCAGCCATATCTCTATAATTATTCCACCCAACGTCTATTGATCCTTTACCGATTGAATTAGAAGAGATATAGAGTTATTCTATGAGTGTTGAAGTCTGATTCCCTTATTAATTCTTTAGTTGTGGTAGTATATCATGTATTTTCTTATATCAAATTTCATTGATCTATCGGTTTCATAGATATAGTCCACATCAGACAGATATATGGTGTTTTATTCCAATCATGGTTATATTTGGACTTGTTTATGTTTGGAAAAGAGATCTAAGGTGGGTTTTGGATACTCAACCTAGTTTTGTGGGTATTTTCATATCATTCAATGCTTTCACAAAACTCTCTATGTTAGGTTTCTTCACACATGACAACTATTAAAAAAATTGATTCAATAGTTTCAAAGAATGTTTTCATTTAAATGGATTTTGAAATATTTGTGAAATTAATTAATGGAAACCTCCATAGGTGATAGTTTACAGAATTGTGAAAAACGGGTGTTTTGTTACAAAGTTTATTTGGTAACATGATGCTAAATTTATGATTTTAAAATTGTTGTTTGGTTATGATGCATTGATTTTTTTTTCAATAAAATTATTATTTTTTGTTGATATGGTTTGTGATATATGGTCTTTGAATATATTTGGATTAATTGATTATGATTGAGTGAAATGTGATAGATAATGGTCATGAAGTACCAGTATCAAAGGGATGGGTTGTTAACAAGAAGTTCCACCATCAAAAGTAACACAATGCTTGGGTGGTGGTGTAGTTAAATGTGTGTGGTTGGTTATGTGAAATGGAATGGTTTATGGAAACATTAAATTTGGGTGGTTGTGTGGTTAAATGTGCATCTTTCGATTTTTTTCATCATGATAATGGAATAGGTAATGTATTAGAGATATTTTTTGGGGAATCAAGATACTTTGGTTGTGTTGTGGAGTTAAAGAATAGAGTATGCTTGGAGCTGTGGAGTTATGTCTTTTTAGTCCTTGGGGTTATTTTTGTTTTTTCATATATATAATACATTTATGATAGTTTTTATCTACTATGGTACTCTGTTTTAGTTTTTTTCCATGTCAATGGTATTAGATTCGGATTTTTTACATTTTTATCAGGCATAATCTTATATTTTTTATGAAGTTTTTGGTTGGGTGGTTTTATTTAAAAAAGATAAATTTTTCCCCAATTCTATTGAAGCCATTTGAATTTATTATTCACCTTTAGAGCATTATGTATGTCGCTTAAGAAAATTTAAAAATTACATCTTGACTCAATACAATGAGGAGGGGAGGGATGTTACATATGGTATCATCTTGTTCTGTCCTTATCATTAACATGGTATAATGCTTGGTCAGTTATTGACATTGTTATATTTTCTCAATTTTGGAGTTTAAATTCATTCCAGTATCTTTCTTGAGTTGTGTTGCTAGAAATTATTACTATTTTTGAGAAATGAAATATAGGGAATAAAAAATCAGAGCTGAAAATATTATACTAGACATAAAGTTACCAAGAATTATTCTATATAAGTTTTTTGGAGACAATGATAGGATTTGAAATCTCATTTTCCAGAATTTCACCAATGAGACAAGCATGAAATTAATTATAAAAAGGAATAAAAATAATAAATTCATATTTAATTTTATTTAGTGATATATTATTTTGGATAAATGTGTTGATTTTAGAAAATTTTAATGTTTTATTTCAAAAGTTGTATTTTCAAAAGGAATGGAATTGGAATTTTAAAAATGGAATGATTTTTCAAAAACATGTTGAAATTTTAAAATTTGGTTGACCATGGAAAAAGTTAAATTTTTCAATTATATGTTTTCATATGTGTGATGTAACAAAAATTTAAATTGTTATTCCTTCAATTTAAATAGGGTGATACTTATGGAATTTATTACTGTTTATAGAAAATGTAACACTATTGGTGTCATAGAAACAAATTGGAGGAAGTTTTTTAGAATGTGGATTCACAAGATATATAGGTGAAGAAATAGCTCATTTGGATTCTATTCTAATCTTTTCGGACTATCGATAGAGTGAATGGGAGGGATGAACCATGGAAAGTGGATCATTTTCTCTAATTACAAATGTAGAATCTTTTCATAATTCAGGGTGACTCAGAACTATAGATGGGATATGTGAGGATAGACATGATGAATTGAATCTCTGATATCCTTGTCACCCCAATAGATTTTAATGTCAAGACGGTGTCATATATGTTGGAGGATCATGTAGGTAAAATGTGGTATAAAGTATTTATGTTTAAATTAGACAACGCAAAACATGGGAGAATTTTTAATAAATGTTCAAAAAACAATTCAATCCTCATACATTCAGTATTACAAGGATGACATGCTTCTTCATCATGACACACAATATCCTAATAGTGATAGTTTATGTGGATAAATTTATGAATTTAGTCATGTTTTCACCCAATGTAGCTGCAACTGCATCCTTCAAGGAACACATTTTTTAATCATGGGTGAGGCAGTATATTTTCTTATAGATTGTTGTGATCTATATATTGGTTGTACAATGATATTTAATAGGGATATAGTGTAATAAATGTAAATACTTAGATATATGGGTGAATGGAATGTTTTCATACTTTTTTGAAAAGTTGGGTACACTTATGTTGTGAGAAAGAAGAAGAGGGAAACCAACATCATAGGTAGTTGAATTGCTCAGAACTAGATGGAAGGAATGATAAATATTCCACCAATGATTCAGAGTAAGCCCGGAAGTTTCCCTTGTTTTTCTTTGGACCAAATAAGGATATATTTAATTGAAAAACAAAGATAATTCAACAATTTCAACCATATGGGGCATATTTATCACTATTGTTGTAGTGATTCGAGTTCGGGTGTTAGGGTCACATTATATGTGTCACAGATGTAATATGCACTGATATGAAAGGGTAAGAATAACAATACACATTAGGATAACCAATCTATCCATGTTGATTCTTGGAATACCTTGAATCCTCAATAAGGTCAATATGAATAGGACAATAATGAACAAAGAACATTGATTAAGCAATTATATTGACCTAAGATTCTTATCATGGATGATCAGTCTTGACCATCACCTATGAGATGTATAATTCTTTTTAAATATACCCTTGTGAAATCATTGTTTTATACAACTAAATCACATTCATTTATTTCATATAGTGGTATTGATTTTTGGGGCTTAACCGTTTAGATTATTCCATATATTTTGAAACTCCAAACTCTTCCTAGTCAAAGAGAATGTTGAGGAATTATGTGTAGATAATTTTATATAACTATTGATGGATATATGTTGATATGGGATTTCTATATTCTTGATATGAATGCCTCTGATATTATGTTGGGTATGGATTGGTTGATAATGTTCAAGGCCCATATCTACATTAATACCCGGTGGGTTAGTTTTATGACTAATAATGGTATTGGGAATCTCTTTAGGAGGGATCAAATTTTGAAGGAATGTGAAATTGGATCATCGAAACCAGAATTTGGAACAATCATGTACTAGTTTGCTGCGTTGAATTAGGAGTTGATGTATGAGATTGTGAATAGTAGTTTTCAAGTAAATTTATATTCGTTTACAGATGTTATTTTCTTGAAAAATTATTAGTATATCCACCTATGAGAGAAGTGGAGATTAAGATTGATATCCATTCATGGAATTATACTATTTGCATTCCATCATATCAGATGGAACGAATAGAATGATGGCATCAAAAAGTTTAGTTGGAAGCTCTAGGAAACAAATGGTTCATTTTTGCTTCAATAGTCAATGGGTAGAAATAGTATTGTTTTTTAAATAGTCACATGGAAGTGTTTGGTTGTGTGTCAATTATTGTAATCATAACCATGTTACAATAAAGAACATGTTTCCACTTCCATGTATTAATATATTGGTCAATCAATTGAGGGAATCTCATTGGTTCTCTAAAATTGATTTTCACTCAAGATATCTCCAATTGAGGGTTTGGAAGGGGATATCTGAAAGACATCTTTCAGGAATATATATAGACATTGTGAGTATAAAGTAATTATTTTTAGACATGAAAATTCAAAAAATGAAATTATGTCATTGAGGATTCACACATTTCAGAGGTATTTGATTTCATTAGTGGTAGTGTTTATGGGGGACATACTGGTGTATGAAAGGAAAAAGGATCAGCATGAGCGACACATGGAGATGATGTCTGGGATCTTGAACGATCATCATCTATATGATAAATTTTCAATGCTTGATTTTTGGATACAATAAGTACATTTTATTAGTGATGTAATCTCTAAAAGAGGTGTTTTTTGGATCCAAAAAAGATAGAATCTATTATCTCATGGAAACGACCAAATAATAACATTGAGATAAATATTTTCCTTGGATTTACTAGTTATTACTAATTCACTGTTCATGATTTTTCATGAAATGTCACTCCTATGGCATCATTGGAAATGAATGATGGTCAATTCCAACGGAAAAAGGAATTCCATATGCCTTTTAAAGAGAATAAATTTCTTATTACATCAACATCAATCATGATATCTATAGAATTAAGACACGTGAATGTGTTGTATTGTGATTCTTTGAGATGTTGGTTAGGATGTTTTTTCAAGCATGAATACCATGTTGTTTCCTATGTCTCAAGTAGGATATGGTAACATTAAAAGAACAACCCAATAGATGATTTAGCGTTAGTTTCGATAGTCCATGCTTTGAAGCCTTTACATCATTACCTCATTGGTGAGAAATTTACAGTGTTTATAGATCATAAGAGATTGAAATATTTTTTTTCACATCAGTGTTTGAACTTGATAAAATAAAATATGGATGTCTAATCTCTAAATGGTCATACCTAGGTATTTTTAGGAACATTTTATTCATGATTAAAACCATTAGAGATGGTCCTATTCATCATCTGATACACAATTTGTATAAGGAGTTTGAAGAAAACTTTTTTTTTTGGTTAGTATGAAAAAGAAATTATTTTATTTCTTTTCTAGATGCATAATATTTCACTATGTTAATTAAGATTCTGAGTGACCAAAATGTATGTTTTACTATTTAGAAATTACTATATAGAAATGAGAGAAAATAGCCCTGTATTTTGTAATAATTCTACCTATAATAATTCATAAATATGATGTTACATGGGTGATATTGGATCATATCACAATGATAGACCATTTTACCCATATTCATTAATATCATATAGTGGATGACATATTTAAAATCTATTTTTCATGAAGAGGTAAAGATATATGGTGTACATGATTGAATAGTTTCACTAAAAAACCAAGGATTTATATCTAGTTTCTATATGTCCATAGAAAAATCCCTTGGGACATATTTTTCTATGAGTATGATGTATCATCCTAGTAAGGATGGAAAATATGTATGGGTGATACAATTTTAAGAATACATGTTATAGGATTTTGTAATGGATTTTGGTGGGTAATGGAAAGATAATGCAGCATTGGCGGAGTCCTAATATATTAATTATTATCTATACTTGATACATATGGATCACATTGAAGAATTGTATGGTAATAATTGAAATTCTAAACATATTTGGGTGGAAATAGGTAAGACATCACAAGTTGGATAGACCCTTGTCCAATATACAATGAAGAAGATTTAGTTCATCCAGATATTGATAGACATAGATCAGATCCATAAAAATTGTACCTGAATAATCATTGATGACAATTGTCATTTTCGTTATGTGATCATGTGTTTTTCGTATATCTATTTGAGGATTGTACATCCTCATTTTTGGAATCATGGAAGGATATATCCTCAATACATTAACCGTTTTAAGAAAATTTAGAGGGATGGTGGGATGTCTATAAGATGGATTTTACCCCATAATTCAATGTTGTGCATAATTTTTTTCTTCTATCACTGTTGAAAAAGTATCATCATGATCCATACCATGTTATTTATTGGGAAAACATTGACCTACATCTAGATGCTTCATTGGTACATGTGCCATAATAAATTATGTATAGACAATAGAAATTCGTGAATGGGAATGGAATTGGTCTTGTGAGGATTTTGTTAAAAATTGATGGATTCAAGATGATAATAAAGAATAAGTTATTGAAATGGTAATGACATGGCCAAAACACATTCCACGAAATGCTATGTTTCTATATTTTCGGGACATAAAGGGCAATGGTGGGGTGAATGTAGCACCCCTAATTTCAAGTAAGTGGACTTTTACATATTATTTATAATATTATGAAGTTATTGTGTGAGGTTTGGGAGGGTTTAGAATACATTTGGAATGAATTTGGTACTTTTAAAACTGTAAAATCTTGGTACAATAGTTTGTTGAAGCCTTGTAACCCTTACAGGAAATTTTGAAATGTGAGATAGGAGATAATGGGACAACACATAGTTAGGTACATGGTTTCTCTAAATCGTTTGGGCACCATGGAGAAACTTTAAAAAGTGGTGTCGTGGAATTTTTCCTAAATGAACCAATATTTTTCTATCTATGGAGGCCATCCATGTGAGGTTCCCCTTGAGTTATAGGATAGAGGATAGTTATACAACGATTATCCTAAGCATGCGAAAAACTATACAATGTTTAGAAACATGATAAAAAAAGTGGATCTATGTTGAGATTAACTTTTAACCCCATTTTCCTCCCATTAAACTATAACATGAATATTCTTCCTCAAAAATACTTTGGAACCTTTAACCATCTAATCAAAAGTGATCTGGAGGCATTTCATGTAGTGTGGAAGCCTAATTCTCTTGGAAATCCTCATTTATTGAATTTTTTCATTGTTTTACAAAGATATTTTTCTTACCTCTATCAGTTTTATATATTTATTTCAATTAAGATAGATCTAATGTGGTTGATTCCAAAAATGGATTTATTTTTCTTTGTATATGTTAGGTTAGGATATCTACGGTGGGTTTTTTGAGATTCAACCCAGGTTAGTGGGTGTTCTTATGTTGATTTCATTTTCTCCATAAATAATGGTGTAGGTGACTTAACTCTTGAATCTTATTACCAGTCATTTAACTCATAGGATAAAATTTATTGTTTTTCGTAAAATCAATTTTGAAATTTTTTTGAAATTGATTTATGTAATCTTCCATTGGTGATATTTTATGGAATTGTAAAAAGTGGGTGTTTTTTTAAACTGAATTTTGTAACATGATTTTAAAATGATGGTTTTAAAAATGTAGTTTTTTTGGTCCATGTAAAATTTGTATAAATTAAATGATTTTTTTATTGAAATTGTTTAGAAAATATGTTTTTGCTGTGTTGTTGGTTTAATTGGTTAAGAGTGAGTTCATTGGGATGGATAATGGTTCTGAAGTACCACCATCAAAGGGAAGGGTTGTAGAAATGAAGTTCCACCGTCAAATGTAGCATATAACATGGTTTGTTCTGACATTATTTGTGTCTTGGTGGTTATTTTAAATGGAAGTAGTTATGCTAATAAGAAATTTAAGAAATTGTAAATTTATTATTTCTTGATTTCCATGAAACATGGTTTTGTTTTGAGAAATTTTTTCATAGGGAACTTTTTTCATATTCTAATATAATATATATTATAATTTTTTTTATAATAAATTTAATTTAAATGTGATATCATATTTTGTTCTAGTGGAATGACTAGGGATGTCATTTTTGGAGAAGCTAATAAGTTCTATTACACACCCATGCTCTAGATCATTGGTGAATTTATAGATTTTGTTCATCATAACCATGGAAAATGTATTGTATCACACTTCATTAGTGGTTTTATCATGATACTTGGGATATGTTAGGGAGTTATATAATGGATCATGCATGGAGCTATATAGTTTGGTCCTTGGAGTCCTTGGGTTTTGTTGGTTTATCTTATGGTTTATAGATTGATGTTAATTTTTTTCATTATGTTACTCTATTTTAGTTTTTTTATATGAATGGTATTATATATAGTAATATACATTGTAATTATGCAACATGTAGTAGTATTTTGTTGTAAAATTTTTTGTTGGTTTATTTTATTTCTCAAAGGTAAATGTTCCCCCACTTGTAATGAATCCCCTGGAATTTGTTTCCATCTGTTGGAATCTTTGGGGTGTCTCATAAGGCCAAGTGGAAATTCGACCATCACTAAAGCCAATGAGGAGGTAAGGGATGTTTCAATACCTCTATGTTTACTTATTATGGGGAAATATTGGTTTTCATTAATGTTGATTAAACTCACCATGATTTTATAACATGATGACGATATCTGATTTATGATATTTTGGTTTTGTTAATGCATCACGACAAGGCCCATAGGTTTACCTAGGATATATATAAATTTTTTACTACGTAAGATTTCATTAATTTAATTCCATGTTTGTATGTTATCTGTTTGAGAAAGATTCTCTTGTGTGATATGTCTCAGTTTACTTATTATGTGACATGTCTTTATTGGAATTTATTATTTGTACTAGTAACATTGTTGTGTCATTATATATTTTATGATATTGACTAAATTAAAAGGATATTGATAGTTTAGTGGTTTGGGATATAAATTTGGTTTCAGATATAATCCTAGAATAACATTTTGTGATCCGTTATACCAAATAAGGGCATGTTATTTTTCTTAATTTTTCTTCTGATAGCAGTGCGTGAGTCTGATGTTCTGACACAATGTTCTAATTTTTTTGGTCCAGGCCAATAATTATACATCTGAAGGAAAATAATTTGATACTGGTGGATAATTTTAGTATTCGGATTTTTCTAATGAAAATAAAAAATATTCTTTTTTTATAATTTATAATTATTTCTATGTAAACATTTAAATTTTCAAAAAATATTAATTATTAAATGTTTTAAAGGAATTTCATGAGCATATATTATCATTTAGCATTATATAATATTCAATTGAATATTATCAATGTTATCCACTGAGTTAGTGTCAGATTTCAAGTCTTTTAGAGGCCCATTTAAAACAAATTAAAAATATTTAATAGATTATTTTACATGTGGATGATTTATCCAAAATAATTGAACAACTAAAAATGGTAAATTTTAAGAGATATCTGATACCAATGTTAGGTCTATGATGCAATAATTACTCTATTTGGGGTTTATAATTTTTGAGCTACAGGTGGTTGGCCAGATCACATGTGAGGATAAGTTATATATTATTATTAACAAATTATTATTAAAAAACAATTAAATATATCTCAAACGGTGCATCCTATGAGAAATATAAGATTGAAATTATGTCCGGAATGTGGGTTTGACCTTAAGAGGGGTATTAATTTTTTATTCTTTATGTTTTATTTGAAAACATCACACACGATAAAACACTTTTTATAAATATTTTAACAATTATTCTATTTTTAAATAATGAATAATTAATTTCTCTAAAATGGTTCCCCTTATTATAAATAAGATACCATCTTTACGTTCTAGAAGGACTTTTTACACATAGAGGGGTATAAATTATTTGCTCGTTCGGTGTTTGGAAACATCGTAAATGATAATATAAATTTTCTATATATTTAATAAATTAAATCATTATTTAAATATTAAATAATAAGTATGACTGAAATGATGAATGTTTTTTGAAATATAAGACAAATTCTAGGAATGGGATATGAGGATTACCCTATATGTGATATAACAGTTTTTCTCATGATTATTTTTACAACACGATTCATGATATACCATTTTAAAATATTAATTATATTATGATTTTATTTTAATTAATTAAAATTCATTTACTCAAAAATTAGGTCATCTTCTTCAAAATTACAATCTTTTGACAACAATTCATGATACCACATCAATCAAAAATCAACAAAATACAATAATTTTGACGAATTTAAAATATAAAATTCCATAAATGGATGAATTTAAACACACCGTCAATAACATTACATTGAATCATTAATTAAAATTTCATTTTCATTTTTTGGTATTTAAATTATCAATGATTGAAATGATGTGATATATGTAAAAATAGAAATATTTTTTTAGTCATTATTTTTATTATTAAATTGGGAATAATAATATTTTTTTGTAGAGAAATGAATTATATATATGTGATAAATATATATTTCTGTGTATACTTGTAAAGGTGTATATACTAATCGAATATATGAAATGTGTATATATACGTTAAAGAAATATATATATATATATATGTGGGTGAGTATAATAAATAAATAAAATTATGTAGTTATATATATTACAATTAATATATTTTTAAATGTATTATTAAATGTGACTTATATAATATAAAAAACACTCGAACTGGCCATGTGGGTATTTCATGGAGTTTCTATGGTTGTTTTTAATGTGATTGATTTTATTTCCAGAGGAGAGAGAAGAATCTAAATTTAGGAGTTAATAGAATATTATTTTAAGGTAGGTGCGTAAGTGGGATCAGAATCATTCCCCTCCCCAATTTTTATTTTTTCCTCACATTTTTCTATCCATCTATTTTATCCATCTCTACTATTTATTATTATCCATTTTATTTATTTTATTTATCCAAACCTCATTATATTCTCTGATATTGATATGATTTATTAGGAGTTAGTGCTTTTGGATTCTTCTTGATGAGTATAAATTTGTTCCAATGCATTTATTTTATTATAGAGAGGTAATATGTTTAGATATTAATTATTAATTTTTATTATGAAAGACAACAATAATTAAAAATTATATTTAAATATGGATTGATCATGGGGACATATGTGGTGGATCTAAATTTAGTTGTGTGCGATCATAGTTAATGTGATAGAAACTATTGTAATCCTCATCATCAACATGGACAACAATGTTGTAGGAAGTTCCATCACTATTTGGCTATTTTTGAAAAATATTTTAATTTTATATTTTATGTGATGGAATAATTTATATTTTTTATAGATTGTGATCATGTGTGGGTATGTGTGTATCCCATGTGACCCATTTTGATTCCATTAGTTATGTTAATATAGCCTTCTCTATTCATTATTTTCATCATGTGATCTTTAGTTTGGCTCTATACCTATCATGATGATGAATAATGATATGTTTTCAAGTGAATTCTCTACATTGTATATATTTTACAAATATTTTGTGGTACCGTTCACGGTTCTCAGTAAAGGTGCACCACCATGACATGTTTATTCATTATAGGGGGAGTTCACTTGACTTATAATGATAGTAAAGATATACCTAATAATATGATGAATATATGATGGATTTATATGTTGTCGTTATACTCAATGCCTAAATATCATGATTCTTGATTCCTAGTTGATTTCTGAGTGGGGTACTCGATGCCTAGTTGTTTTTTCGGGTAGAATTCAATAATTGAGGTCAGAGATATGATGATGCCATGAAGCTATGTTGGGGATGCACTCATGGTACTAGAATCCATGTATATGGCTTCTCAATGTATATTTTATTTGAGAGTAATGAACCCAATGACTAATTGATTTGTGACTATAATCCTCAATTACATGTTAATTTGGGCGAGGCACACTCGATTTATAGATTCTAATAAACCCATAATATATGAGGCACTAAAATACTATGTAACATATACACATGATTCCATGATGTTGTAAAACTACAGATATAACACCTTGGTAGCTACTTTTGTTACGACCGACTTTTCTAAGATATGTATTCTGAGCCCCATTTCATTGTCCAACATGAGATGGGTTATGTGCCACATGATTGGTCCATGCTTCTTGATACATTTGATTGCCATCATTTCAGTATGGATTTGAAGTAGCTATGATTAGGGGTATGATGTATTCTTAGTTAGTGCACCATTGGATATCTGTTATTTGTTTAGTTATATGGTTGTTATGCATCAATGGAATTTTCCATACTCTTTTATACTTGATAAAACAAGGTATAGATACATTTTCAGTGTCCTACAAAGTCTTGTACTCACACTCTACAGAAATATTCTAATGATCTTATAGATTCCATTATAAATATAGTGAAGGGAAATGGCTCTATGGAAGATAGTTGAGAAGGTGGATCATAGAGCTAGATTAGGCTGAGATTGACACAGGAAGACCCTATAACTCTTGAATATATTATTTAATTTTATTTCTATTGGAGGAATCCCACATTGGGAACCCGTATTTATATACAATGTAAGAAATCATTATACTCTAAATTTACTCTAATTATTTATTCATTCCTCAATTATTAAAATTTATTTTCCTTCTCGATGACATGATATGAATGGTATATTATATCCTCTGTTTCAATTAGATCCTCACTTCTAGTCCACAACCTCTTACATACGACGAGACACACATGAGGTCTTGTCGACTTCCAGCTTAGACCCTTTGGTTCGGGAAATGATTTTAATATATATATATATAATACATTATTAGGTTTTCCAATGTATATAACATATATTCCCTACTAATTGGTTGAATATTATGACATGTTCATGTATTTTAACTCTTATGAGCTAAATGATTTTATTTGGAACACACGTATTTATACCCCAAAGGATATTGATTAAATTAATTCATATGATAAAAAATATATGTGGTAGTCATAAATTTAGGTACATTAATCATTAAACATGAAATAACCCAGATGAATTGGATATATAATGAATCTCTATTGATAACATGCTTATAACACCTTTATAGAGAACCTTGTTGATCTATCCTAATACCATGATGAACAAACATGTTAAATTATCTTATGAAACCTTAGTGAAAAACCATTTTGGAACTATTATAAATGCATCACTATTAGGTTGCAACAATATTTTCATATTATGCCTCAATACTTATAATAATTCTTTTATAGTAAGCCTCATGTTTTTTCCAAAAAGACCATTAGCATATTATTTCCATTTTTCCCCATTATATGTCTTTATTCTCAGCCTTTCATTTTATTTTTGAATTTCCCCAGGAAATCATATACATTGAGTTTACTTAAATGGAATAAAAAAGTCTTATTTAAGTACATTTGTATATTTTTTTCATTTTTTAAGGGATCTATGTACATCATATATTATTCATTGTGTTTCCAGTATAATAAAAATTAAATAAACACGTAAACTTTATCAATCAAGTGATTTGATAATGTACTATATAAAAAATATCTAATGAAAAATGTGGTTCATTACTGTTGGTATCAAATGAATATTTTTTTATTTTTCAATATTTTATGTCGAAAAAATAATTGAAAACACCACAGATAAATATAAATATAGGGATAAAACCTGATATATTTGTAAAGTATAGAGAGAGTGGTTTCTTAGAAAATATATTCATGTATAAATTTAATTTTTTCATAGAGTATTTTGATCAGATCCCCTTGGTGTTGTAATAAATGAAATAACTTTGGTGGTTATGAATTTGATATTAACTTAGTGACCAATAATTGGGCTATAATAGCACACTTAGATTGACACTCCCATTTAATTTTCATTGCTTGATCCAATTCAGAATATGACCCATTATTATGGATATTTATATAAATTAATTATATATTTTTTAAATATTTAACGTAATTATGAATATTAACATATTTTAGTGGTATTATCATTTTTTACAGTTGATCAACCATTTAAAATAATTATCATATGATTGAAATTAGTAGGAGTTTTTTCAGTCATGTTTTTTATTTTTCAAATTTTATATGAAAAGAATGAATCATAAAAAAGTTTATATTATGGGTAATGTAATTTTGGTATCACCAATACGATGTATACAATTGTTAGTCACTTTATGATGATATTAAATTTGATATCTAGTATTATAGATATTATCCTAAACCACATATAGTATCTTTCTTCCCTAAGGGGAAAAATAGAAATTGGATTCCTTACGAGTCAATGAATAGATGATTTTATATGAAATTATATCAATTTATATCTGAAAATTACATCGGAACTATAGAAAATATAGTTTACATAATATATTGAGAAAAAAAATGTTTCATTGGAACTATACAACTCGGAGAGTGAATTTTTTCAGGTGTGGAAACCTGTCAAGAAAATAAACCCAAAGTATGAAGTTGAATATATGGATTAAGAAGATAAATAATATATTTCTCAATAATTATTATCCATTTACCCTATATAAAAAAATTCAAATGGAATTCATAGACCTAATGAAAATTGATAATGAATTTGTTGGATGTTATGGAAATAGCGCTAAAATATTTTTTAATATGGATATATTTTTCCAATTATTTTTAAGGAAAGGAATATAAATTATCTATTAGTTTAATAAATTATCTATAGAATGATCTGGTAATATGAGTATTTTAGAGTTATGAGGATATCATTAAACATGTTCTCAAACTGGAAATACTTTATTATGATCTTAATTGGTCTCATGGACAGAATTATTTGAATAGAAGGATATAGGAAAACTTTTCAATAATTTTGACCATTAATGAGATGGGAGAAAAGTGAAAATACATATATTGAATAGTTATTTCTTGAAATATTTAAATTATTTTATAAAATGACATAGAATGTGTTACAAGTATAGAAGGTGACCCATATATCATGAGAATGTCATAGTGATATTAAGTATTGGTAACTGAATGATAATAAGAAATTAAGGTTCCAAAATTCACTTCTGATAGTAAATGTAAGATGGGCATAGAAACATTAATTATTAATATCCAAATCATATTTTAGTATAGGGTAATTTATTTCAACCCAATAAGTGTCGAGGGGAGTGATGCAATGATCTTGGAATCATAATGTCCTTGGTCAAGGATATAAATTATGTAGTATTAACAACAATAAAATATAGAAATTACATTTTTTAATTAAATTAATATTAACTCATTCATTTCATGAAATTTTCCAAGAAACACCTATTTTAATGCATAACAACATGATGTAGTCTTATCCATTAAAACCCTTTCATGTTTTTAACGAATATCGGGTAAATAGATATTTCTTACTAACATCCATGAGTTAAATATCCTTGAAAACTAGTTCTTCATTAATCTTGTGTAATTTAACATATTAGTAGGTTTGTATTGTATCTCATGGTAAAATTCAATGAGAAACTATAAAGTAAAAAATAGTTTTATCAAATGGATAACATTAAATTAAATTCAATGGATAGACATATTGGCAAGTGTTTTCCATATAATATCTCCTATATGATTTTTAATTAAAAAGTTGTTGAATTTGGAAATTAATTTAAATGTATGAAGATAGGTAATGTACCTATTTGTAGGGAATATATTTATTTATTTTAAAATGAATTATATGGATATCCTCAAGAATAGAATGTGTAATTCTCAATTGAAGTAATTCTTATATACAAACCAAAATTTAATACCTCATAGATAATGGAATCAGTGGAGTTAGATGAGTTAAATAAAACACTATTACATATTTTCCTGAAAGGATTTCATCATAAAATTGTGATATTTTTTGGATAAAATATTATATTTGTGAAAAATAATGATAGGCGAATTATTCTATTTAATGATTTTAGTGAACTTAAAGAGAACACGGGGCTGAAAAAATAAAATCCTCATTAGATTGACAATTTATTCAACTAGATTCATTGTGCTCAATTATGCACTGTGATTGAACTTTTATTTGGGTATCCTTACTCAATAGTGAGGAAACATGACATCTCAATAATTAAATTAAAAATTATATTTAAACATTTTTTATCTTCTATACCATTTTCATTTACATCTGATCTAAAAATATTTATTTATTTCCATAATGAATCCCTAGGGGCTGTGTTAATAAAATTATTTTGGTCATTATTGATGTCATCCATATATATTACAAAATTCATTAGCTATATAACGATAATACATGTGATGAATTAAAAAATATAATGAAAGAGATGATTTATTATAAATTCAATAAAAGTGAGAATTGTTTACAATATGTTGTACTATTAGGAAACATTATAACAAGAGATGAATCTCTGTTTCTCTAGTTATGATAAAATACATACGACAGTGTCCTCATCCTAAAATAGTTGTTTATACTTATAGTACTCTCTACCTCTCAGGATATTGTGGAATTTTTTAAAACAAATTCATGAATTTGTAATCCATTGACCAAGTTATCTCAAAATAGACTTTTTTTATACTAAAATAATATTATGGTGAAATTATCCTTGAATCTTTTAAGAAGTTTTTTAGTATATATGTACTAATATTAACCTCTAATGGAGATGGTCACATCATCTATAGTGATGTTTCCATTACTAGGCATGGTTGTTTAATTATTAAATAACACAAGGGTGTTTCTTATAGTAATAGAAAATTTTATCATCATGAGAAAACATATTGTAACATCCCATGTAAGTAATGAATAATATATATTTTTATCGATGTCTATTAATGATTAAGAAAGTGTTTTAGAGGCTTAAAATGAAAATAAATCCAATCTTAAGTATGGAATACACTAATATTCTTAAAAGATTGTTTTACTGCCTTATGATGGAAAACCCTTTTTAAATATATATTTGACAATTTTATAAACTATTTTTGTCAAAATAAACTTATTCTTTATGATTGGGACATCAAAATTTACTTTGTGTGAATTTTTGGTATTTTTCTGACAATGTTCATTTTTTAATGAATAGTGAGAAATACTGCATTTTACATCAAAACTGCTTTTTAATCTAATTTATTTATATGATTAGATTATCTTTTGAATTGGTCTGAATGTGTAATATGAATATATTTTTACCATTTAATCCGATGGTGGTCATTGGAATCAATTTCACTTTGAAATTGGACTTAAACTAGTGTCAATCTTTTGATACCTATTGTTTCATAAAAAAATGATATTTGCTCTGACAACGGGAATTAATTATTAAATTAATTAATGTGACTTATATGTTTTGAATTTTTTAAAATAGATTTCATTATTGAATTCGTAATATCAAATATATCTTAGGGTGATTTTTTGGTAATTTTCTGAAAAACTCCAATTTTTGATGAATAGTGAAACCACTAAGTGGTACTTATAAAGACTGATTTTCCGTTTAAATGAAATTTTGCCATCATTGTGTTTTGAATTTCAAAAATCCGACATACATGGTTGTCATTAAGAAGTAAAATGTGGTTCAATGAGATTATAATAATTTTTTGGTGAATAGTAACTTATTAAGTTCTTAATCGCGATTAGTGGTAATTAGGGTAGTTTAAGGTATAAATAATGCTTTAATAATATGAAATGACCTAGACACATGTCCCAACCTTATTGTTTGTTTCATGTCCGACCAATACAAACCATGGTTCAAATTGGGGACCCCATGGATCAACTTTTGTTGGGAAATGACAAAAATAACTTTTTATTTAATGTAAAAGTAAAAATGACACAAACATAATACGTTTTACGAAAACAATTTTTACATGTGCTTATAAAGATCAGATTTTTTATTATAAATAGTCATTGAAAAGATAAAACGATTTCCTACATGATAGTATTTTTATTATTATTTTTAGACATTAAATAAATTAAATTATTTATGACATAATAATGATGCAGCGATGACATCATTATTTGACGATTTAAATAAAATGGAAAGATAATGTAAAATCTATGAACTACACATGTCCAAAACCAATTGTATGAGTGGATGTCGAACCCTTATCACCTTATCCACGAATTATATCAATGTGGGACCTTTTAAAACCGAAACACATTTTCAAATAAAGTAATATTTCTTTACTTTCCAAAAGTTCCCCTCCTCTCCTCTTATAAAAGGCCCCCACCTCTAACTCATTTCACACACTCCTCAAGCCTTTGGCTCGTCCAACCCCTGACCATTTACTCTCTAAACATCCCTCTCCTCATACTAGAGGATTTCCTTTTGGAAGAATCCTTTCAAATGAAGCATTTAGGCTCAAATCAAAAAGAGTTACACTTTTAAAGGTAATTCATTCTCTCATGTTTATTTGTTTTATTTTGCTTCTCCAACCCCCTAAACTCTTTTTATTTACTTCTTTTGTAACAACTACAGTATATTCAATATATTAAGATGTTTTTATAAGATTTATTTGAGCTACACTCTCACACAACTACATCAAATGGTTAAATAACATACGGTTTCCGTGGATGGCGAAATTCTGCCTCCTCAAACGATGATTGTTCAATACTCATTTAACACCTTAAAAGGTGGCCATTATGATGTCACTATTTTTATATATGATATATGATATGTTTATGTTTTCATTAAGATTCTGTTTTTTCATTTTGGGCATACCTTTATGGTTTCCATTTTGGGTAAACACGTTATCTTCATTTTAGGAAGTGTGGACTACCGCCCCATGAAAGTGATTTGATTCATTAATACCATATGTGGGATGTGTAAAGGATAAAGTTAAAGATATTATATATGTTATTATACTGGAATTATAATATACTCTTATATAATTATGATTCCATTCCAAAGAAATATGAAATAGAAATGGAAGTAATGTTCATGTGTACATACGGCTTACCGTCTCCATAAACGGTGCATTTCATTTCTTACCTCTAAATGTGATGTAATATTATAAATACATGTATATGATGAATATATATGATGTATATGTTATACAAATCATTAATATCATTCTGGATATAACGAACCTTTGACCAAATTAACAACATGTAAGTGTAAGAAGTCTATTTTTGACTTAAGAACCAAACACCGACAAAATGAACATTATTAACTTAAATAATTACATGATGTCCATAACATGGTATAAAAGGAATAATGAACTTGAAAAAGGTTCTTAAGCATGTAGAGATTAACTCAAGTATATTATTCAGGAGATTAATGAACGGTCGGGTCATGTCGGATACGAGGTATGGGACTTCGTCACAATCTCCTTTCATAGAGGCATATTTTATTTTATACACAACTTTCTTTTATACAGTGTATAAACCCCTTTGACTTTTACGTTTATTCAAAAGGAATCTTTTTTATACGAAGCGTTTACTAAATGAAAAAAGGGAATGTTTTTGTTGTACGTATGTGGCGACAACGACTTCTCCGCCGTCGTGACCGTTATTTGAGTTTCGGCTTCCTCTACAAGCCATACCTTCTTTTTTTAAAAGAAAAATAAATACCATGTTTTACTTTTCATTTATTTTGGTATTGAAAATGGTTTTCACAATGTTTTTGTGTTGTATTGATATATTGTGATTGAAATGTGGAAATTTTATGTTTCCTTTATGCATGTTTTATGTGATACGATTATGTTATGGTTCTTGGGCATTATTATGAAGATGGGTGGTTCCGTGATAAACTAAGGGCGGGTGAGCCCGATATAGCTCTTCAATGCATTGGGTAACGCAAAAGAGTGAAACGTTAAGGTTTCTCCGAAGAGATTTTAGGGAATGTACTGTGATGGTATTCCAAACGTAACAAAGAGGGTTACTCCCTACGTAAGAATGTTATGAATGCCTCGAGTTACCTTTATGTCCTATGATTTCTATGATTTATTAATGATTTTATGAGGTATGTTAAAGTTCCTATGTTTTATGGGTAAAGTATGATTTCATTCTTATGTATATATGTACCCATGTTTCCTGTCAATGTTTTTATAACCCATACTGAGCTTTTTATGATCATCCCAAGTTTTTTTGAAATGTTTTTCACAGGTCAAAGGAAAGGTACATGATATGATGATAGTGTCAAGGAAGTGTCAAGAAATAATCCATGTTTTATTTTAAATGTGTTTCCATTGATGGGAATGAAGAATACTATCTTTATGTAACCACTTTGTTTATATGTGGAATGTAATGCATGTTTTATGATCTAATTCTCTAAAACTCTAAACCCGAAAAGATCCTCAATGTGTAATCTTGTAATAACTCAAGATTAAGTAAGGTTTAAGGCTGGGGCCTTATAGTTGGTATCAAAGGTCGGTTTAGATAACTTTAGGAGTTATAATTCTATTAAATTATTATCCAAAAATATATATATATATATTTTTTGAAATGATATAGCATTTAAAGATTACCATGTTGCTTTATCTAAGACATGTTTGTTCAGAATGGTTTTCCACAGAGGAAACAGGGAAGCAGTACTAGGAAGGCATACATAAGGAAATAACCTTCCGAATCAGCATCCAGAAATGGTCGGAATTGGAACTGAACAGTTTGTTGCAGTAATGGCGCAGTTGACTCAAGCGATAAATGGTGGTGGTATCCATACACGAGATCAGCCAGACCAACCGCATAGGAACATGTCAGTGGTGGAACATTTCATGAGGCAACATCCACCATCATTCAGAGGATAATCTGACCATGTGCTAGCTAAAGGGTGGATTAAAGAACTAGAGAAGAATTTTGATGTCATGGGGTGTTCATACAATCAAAAGGTTAGTCTTGCTATTTACCATTTGGAGGGTGAAGCAGATCAGTGGTGGTCTATGGTTAAAAATATCAGAGACGCCGATGAGATTGATGCTCTTGACTAGGATGAATTCAAAGGTATGTTTCTTGAGAAGTATTTTCCTATGGATGTTCGACTTAGGATGGAAAAGCAATTCTTGGAATTGAGGCAAGAGGAAGACTCAATGGCTGCCTACGAAGAAAGGTTCACTCGATTGGCAAGGTATGCTCCAAATTTTATTCGAGACCTTGATAGTAAAATCAATAGTTTTTACTCAGGATTAAAGCCAAAATATCAAAGGGCATTAGCTTCTCATGAGTTTAAAAGTTATGAAAATCTTGTTCGATGTGTTGAGAAGGTGGAAATGGAGTTTGCCGATGACCAAGTGTTCTATAACAACCAGCAGAAGAAGAGACCGAGGTGGCAGGAGAAAGGTAAGAATTCTTCAAAAAAGTCTGATGGTAAGAGAACTAAGTTTCCAGTTTGTGATAAATGTGGCAAAAGGCATGCTGGGGAATGTCTTCTGAATTCTGGAAAGTGCTACCGATGTGGTAAGATGGGACATAAGGCTCGTGATTGCACTGAAAAAGATCAAGGTGAAGGTAAGAACAAATTTGATTTACAGTTAGTGAAATTTTATAAGTGCAATGAGATTGGTCACTATGCAAACGAGTGTCCGACAAAGAGCTTGAGTGATGGGATGCAGTTAGATTACAAGCAGAAATGGGTGGTGAAATCCTTTGCAACTACTTCAGCAGATGTCGGGCCATCAAATGAAGTTGTATCAGGTACTTTGTTTGTTTTTTCAGATTATGCCAGTGTGTTGTTTGATTCGGGGTCTACACATTCTTTCATCTCTGAATCCTTTTCTAGTAAAATGGGAATACCATCTCAAGAAATGACTCCTGAACTTTTGGTAATAACACATGGGGGAAATGTTGAGGCAAAAAGAATTTATAAGAATCTTCCTATCCTTATCTGTGGAAAGAACCTACTTGCAAACCTTATTGTTCTACCTCTAGTAGAGTTTGATGTTATCCTGGGTATGGATTGGCTCTCTATTTACCATGCCAAGATTGACTGTAGAGCTAAAGAAGTTTTTTTTTCAGAAAGACTTTCTGTTTGTTTACAGGAATGAACCCTTACTTTTGATAACATATCAAGAGGATGAGAAACTTATAAAAGATGGAAATGAATGTTACCTTGCACACGTCGTTGAAAATAAAGGAACTGTTCAGATTAATGATGTGAAAGTGGTAAATGAGTATCCTGATGATTTTCCTGATGAGTTGCCTGGAATAATACCAAATCGGGAAGTTGAGTTTACTGTTGACTTAGTTCCTGATGCTAAGCCAATTTCAAAACCCCCTTATCGAATGGCACAAATTTAACTTTTAGAGTTGAAGGAGAAATTCCATGATTTGTTAGAGAAAGGTTTCATTAGACCTAGCACATCACCATGGGGTGCTTCTGTTTTATTTGTTAAAAAGAAAGACGGTTCTATGAGACTTTGAATTGATTATAGTGCCTTGAATAATATCACTTTTAAGAAAAAATATCCTTTGCCTCATATCGATGATTTGTTTGATCAGCTCCTGGGAGCTCAGTTTTTTTTCAAAGATTGACTTGAGATCGGGGTACCATTAACTGAAGGTAAAGGAGGCAGATATTTCGAAGACCGTGTTCCGTACGAGATATGGCCATTATGAATTTGTAGTAATGCCTTTTGGGCTAACCAATGCACCTGCTGTATTCATGTATTTAATGAATAGAATTTTCCATGAGTTCTTGGATAAGTTTGTGGTGGTTTTCATTGATGATATTTTGGTGTTTTCTAAAAGTAAATAGGAGCATGAAAGACATTTAAGGGTTATCTTGCAAACCTTAAAAGAAAAGAAACTGTATGGGAAATTTAGCAAGTGTGAGTTTTGGTTGCAACAAATTTCTTTCCTTGGTGACATTGTTTCTAAAGATGGAATAACTGTTGATCCTGCAAAAACAAAAGTTGTGGAAGAATGGCCAAGACCCACAAATGTAATCGAGATTCGTAGCATCCTTGGTTTGGCGGGCTATTACCGAAGGTTTGTTAGAAATTTTTCACGGTTATCTAGTCCAATGACTAAGCTAACTCAGAAGGGTGTTATGTTTATCTGGACAAAAGAATGTGATGATTGTTTTCAGGAATTGAAAAGAAGATTGGTGAATGCTCTAGTTTTGGCACTACCTCCCAGGAATGGTGAGTTTGTTATATACAGTGATGCTTCATTGAAAGGACTTGGTTGCGTCCTAATGCAGAATGACCAGGTAATTTCTTATGCTTCACGACAGTTGAAAACTCATGAGGTAAATTTCCCTACACATGATTTGGAATTAGCTGCTGTTGTTTTTGCTTTAAAAATTTGGAGGCATCATTTGTATGGAGTAAAGTGTTAAATATATACCAATCACAAAAGTTTAAAGTATATATTCACCCAGAAAGAGTTAGACCTAAGATAGAGGAGATGGCTAGAATTAATCAAGGATTATGATTGTACAATTCATTACCATCCAGGAAAAGCAAATAAAGTGGCTGATGCTTTGAGTCGAAAAAGTAATGCTTCATTAGCAATGTAGCATTTGGAACGTGATCCTTTGGTCAAGGATTTGATGAAATTTGGAATAGAAGTTGTTGGTGCAGGAAGTCCTTCTGTTTTGTTTCAGGTATCAGTGAGATCTTCTCTATCAGATAGAATCAAGCAAGCACAGAAGCAAGTCAGTGAGTTGCAGAAAAAGGTAGAGCTGGTTCAGAAAGGTAAGTTGCCTGAATTCAACATTGATAATGAATGTGTTTTGAGATTTGGGAAGAGATTGTGTGTGCCTTGTGATTCACAGTTGAAGAGAGATTTGTTATGTGAAGCTCATAGTTCTCCGTTTTCAGTTCATCCAGGTAGTACTAAGATGTATAGAGATCTGCGAGAGTATTACTGGTTGGATGGAATGAAAAGAGACATTGCTGATTTTACTGTAAAGTGTTTGACAAGTCAACAGGTTAAAGCAGAGCGGCAGTTACCGAAAGGGATGCTTCAGCCTTTACCAGTGCCAGAGTGGAAATGGGAGAATATATCCATGGACTTTGTTGTTGGATTACCGAAGACATCTCGAGGTAATAATGAAATATGGGTTATTGTTGATCGCTTGACCAAATCTGCTCATTTCCTTGTCATATGAGATACTTTATCTCTTGATCAACTTTCCCGTTTGTATCATAAAGAAATAGTCAGGTTAAATTTAGTTCCTCTCTCCATTGTATCGGATCGTGATCCCAGGTTTACTTCTAACTTTTGGAAAGGCCTTCAGAAGTCGTTGGGTACTGAATTAAATTTTTGTACAGCTTTTCATCCTCAATCAGATGGTCAATCAGAACGAACAATTCAGACATTGGAGGATATGCTACGAGCTTGTTCTATGGATTACCAGGGAAGTTGGGACCAAAATCTCTCTTTGGTTGAGTTTTCTTATAATAACAGCTTTCATTCCAGTATACAGATGGCACCATTTCAGGCATTATATGGGAAGCGGTGTCGAACTCCAGCTTTCTGGGATGAAGTGGTTGAAAGGAAGTTGATGGGACCAGAATTGGTAGAAGAGATGGCAGAAAATGTTCAGCTGATTCAGAAACACATGAGAACAGCTCAGAGCAGGCAGAATAGTTATGTGGATAACCAGAGGAAGGATCTATCTTTTGAGGTAGGTGATCATGTTTTTCTCAAGGTTTCTCCTTGGAAAAGTGTGATGAGATTTGGTAAGAAAGGAAAGCTATGTCCAAGGTTTATTGGACCATATGAAATTCTGGAGAGAGTTGGATCAGTTGCATACCGGGTGGCTTTACCTCCGAGTTTATCTCAGGTACACAATGTTTTTCATGTTTCAATGTTGAGGAAGTATATGCCAGATCCATCTCATGTTTTGAGTCCAGAGGTAGTTCAGCTGGAAGAGAACCTATCTTATGAGGAACAACCGGTCCAGATTCTTGACCACAGGGAGAAAGTGTTACGGAATAAGGTGATTAAGCAAGTAAAGGTTTTGTGGAAAAACCACATGATTGAAGAGGCAACATGGGAATCTGAAAATGTAATGAGAGATAAATACCCCCATTTATTCGATAAGTAAATAAATTGTGGGGACGCAATTTTCTAAAGGGGGGAAGGATGTAACATCCCAAGTAAGTAATTAATAATAGATATTTTTATCTATGTCTGTTAATGATTAAGATAGTGTTTTAGAGGCTTAAAATGAAAATAAATCCAATCTTAAGCATGGAATACACTAATATTCTTAAAAGATTGTTTTACTGCCTTATGATGGAAAACCCTTTTTAAATCTATATTTGACAATTTTATAAACTATGTTTGTCAAAATAAACTTATTCTTTATGATTGGGACATCAAAATTTACTTTGTGTGAATTTTTGGTATTTTTCTGACAATGTTCATTTTTTAATGAATAGTGAAAAATACTGCATTTTACATCAAAACTGATTTTTAATCTAATTTATTTATATGATTAGATTATCTTTTGAATTTGTCTTAATGTTTAATATGAATATATTTTTACCATTTAATCCAATGGTGGTCATTGGAATCAATTTCACTTTGAAATTGGACTTAAACTAGTGTCAATCTTTTGATACTCATTGTTTCATAAAAACACGCTATTTGCTCTGACAGCGGGAATTAATTATTAAATTAATTAATGTGACTTATATGTTTTTAGTTTTGTAAAATAGATTTCATTTTTGAATTCGTAATATCAAATATATCTTAGGGTGAATTTTTGGTAATTTTCTGAAAAACTCCAATTTTTTATGAATAGTTAAACCACTAAGTGGTACTTATAAAGACTGATTTTCCGTTTAAATGAAATTTTGCCATCATTGCGTTTTGAATTTAAAAAATCCAACATACACGGTTGTCATTAAGAAGTAAAATGTGGTTCAATGAGATTATAATAATTTTTTGGTGAATAGTAACTTATTAAGTTCTTAATCGCGATTAGTGGTAATTAGGGTAGTTTAAGGTATAAATAATGCTTTAATAATATGAAATGACCTAGAAACATGTCCCAACCTTATTGGTTATGTCATGGCCGACCAAGACAAGCCATTTGTCAACTTGGGGACCCCATCGAATCACTTTTGTTGGGAAATGACAAAAATAACTTTTTATTTAATGTAAAAGTAAAAATGAAACAAACATAATATGTTTTACGAAAACAATTTTTACATGGGCTTATAAAGATCATATTTTTGATTATAAATATTCATTGGAAAGATAAAACGATTTACTACATCATAGTATTTTTTTAATAATTTTTAGACATTAAATAAATTTAATTATTTATGACATAATAATGTTGCAGCGATGACATCATTATTTGACGATTTAAATAAAATGGAAAGATAATGTAAAATATATGAACTACACATGTCCAAAACCAATTGGATGAGTGGATGTAGAACCCTTATCACCTTATCCACGAATTATATAAATGCAGAACCTTCTAAAACCGAAACACATTTTCAAATAAAGTAATATTTCATTACTTTCCAAAAGTGCCCCTCCTCACCTCTTATAAAAGGCCCCCACCTCTACCTCATTTCACACACTCCTCAAGCCTTTGGCTCAGCCAAACCCTTCCCATTTACTCTCTCCACATCCCTCTCCTAATCCTAGAGGATTCCCGTTGGGAAGAATCCTTTCAAATTAAGCATTTAGGCTCAAATCAAAAGGAGTTACACTTTTAAAGATAATTCATTCTCTCATGTTCATTTCTTTTATTTTGCTTCTCCAACCCCCTAAACTCTTTTTATTTACCTCTTTTCTAACAACTCTAGTATCTTCAATATACTAAGATGTTGTTATAAGATTTATTTGAGCTACACTCTCACACAACTACATCAAATGGTTAAAGAACATACGGTTCCGTGGATGGCGAAATTCTGCCTCCCGAAACGATGATTGTTCAATACTCATTTAACACCTTCAAAGTTGGCCATTATGATGTCACTATTTTTATATATGATATATTATATGTTTATGTTTTATTTAAGCTTCTGTTTTTTTCATTTTGGGCATACCTTTATCTTTTCCATTATGGGTAAACACGATATCTTGATTTTAGGAAGTGCGGACTACCGCCCCCAGAAAGTGATTTGATTCGTTAATACCATATGTGGAATGTGTAAAGGATAAAGTTAATGATATTATATATGTTATTATAATGGATTTATAATATACTCTTATATAATTATTATTCCATTCCAAAAAAAATACGAAATAGAAATAGAAGTAGGGTTCATGCGTACGTACGGCTTACCGTCTCCATGAACGGTGCATTTCATTTCTTACCTCTAAATGTGATGTAATATATTAAATACATGTATATGCTGAATATATATGATTTATATGTTATCCAAAGAATTAATATCATTCTGGATATAATGAACCTTTGACCAAATTAACAACATGTAAGTGTTAGAAGTCTATTTTTGACTTAAGAACCAAATACCGACAAAATGAACATTATTAACTTAAACAATTACATGATGTCCATAAAATGGTATAAAAGGAATAATGAACTTGAAAAAGGTTCTTAAGCAAGTAGAGATTAACTCAAGTTTATTATTCAGGAGATTAAAGAATGTTCAGGTCAAGTTGGATACGAGGTATGGGACTTCGTCTCAATCTCCTTTCATTGAGGCATATTTTATTTTATACACAACTTTGTTTTATACAGTGTATAAACCCCTTTGACTTTTACTTTTATTCAAAAGGAATCTTTTTTATACGAAGAGTTTACTAAATGACAAAAGGGAATGTTTTTGTCGTACGTATGTGGCGACAACGACTTCTCCGCCGTCGTGACCGTTATTTGAGTTTCGGCTTCCTCTACAAGCCATACCTCCTTTTTTAAAGAAAAATAAATACCATGTTTTAATTTTCTTTTATTTTGGTATTGAAAATGGTTTTCACAATGTTTTTGTGTTGTATTGATATCTTGTGATTGAAATTTGGAAATGTTATGTTTCCTTTATCCATTTTTATGTGATACGATTATGTTATGGTTCTTGGGAATTATTATGATGACGGGTGGTTCCGTGATAAACTAAGGGCGGGTGAGCCCGATATAGCTCTCCAATGCATTGGGTAACGCGAAGGAGTGAAACGTTAAGGTTTCTCAGAAGAGATTTTAGGGAATATACTGTGATGTGTATTCCAAACGTAACCAAGAGGGTTACTCCCTACGTAAGAATGTTATGAATGCCTCAAGTTACCTTTATGTCCTATGATTTCTATGATTTATTCATGATTTTATGAGGTATGTTAAAGTGCCTATGTTTTATGGGTAAAGAATGATTTCATTCTTATGTATATATGTACCCATGTTTCCTTTCCATGTTTTTATAACCCATACTGAGCTTTGTATGCTCATCCCATGTTTTTTTGAAATGTTTTTCACAGGTGAAGGGAAAGGTACATGATATGATGATAGTGTCAAGGAAGTGTCAAGAAATAGTCCATGATTTATTTTAAATGTTTTTCCATTGATGGGAATGAAGAATAATATCTTTATGTAACCACTTTGTTTATATGTTGAATGTAATGCAAGTTTTATGATCTAATTCTTTAAAACTCTAAACCCGAAAAGATCCTCAATGTGTAATCTTGTAATAACTCAAGATTAAGTAAGGTTTAAGGCTGGGGCCTTATACATATATTACACATGATTTTTGGTAATATATTATTTTTTACATTAATGATGGGTATATATTATCATTAAGGGGATAAGTGAGATATTTTTATATGAAATAATTAATTCTAAAAAATATATTTACCAAAAAGTAACTAAACATGATACAATGGTGATTGTTGATTCTTATCATTGAATATGATTATTATATTCATTATAACCCTAAAAACTATGAAAATCCATTGATGTGTCATATAAGAATGACCCAGGTGTCCTTACAAGGATAATGATTTAAATAGTTTGATTTATTAAAAATTTGGTAAATATATTCAATCATGTTATAAGGTATGTGACATTATATATCTTATAGTTTATAATTTCATATCCATTATTACAATAAAAATTTAAGAAATAAAAAAAATAGATAATAATATGTTATAAAATAAGACAAAATATATAATAACTGTGAAGTTACCAAAGTTATATGTTGGTCAGAGGGATTACTATGTTTTGATACAGGAAAATATATCTCATTTATTAGAGCGTTAAATAATAATTATTTGGATTATGATCTCACGTTTAAATTATATATATATATAATGGAATTATCAAAGTATAAATAGACGTATTTGACCATTATTTGTGGCATAATATATTTATTAACCTTACTGATTAGACAACAAGAGGTTTAGAATTATATCATCTCATTATATTGGGAAAAATTCCCAATGGGGTACTTCAACTAGTACCTCTACATAAATTAATGTGTGAAAATATAACTATATACTTTTTTCCTAACATTCCTAAAATATATTGGGGACAAAGTGACATATTTGTAATCATTTATAGAATATAAAGGTTTTCTATTTTTTTCACCATATTGAAGAATTCCCCCTCTAAGAACCTTGCTCAGTTATATTTTAAGGGATAACCCATTTACATCCCATTTTCGTTGATACCAACATATTCCATATTTTTAATTATCTAATAAAAAAAGTTTCCAACCAGGTGTTCAAACGGATACTTATGATGAATTCTATAGAAAATTATATAGGACTATAACATTATGAAATGATGTATAATAAGTAATATTATCTAGACCAATCATTTTAATGGAGACTATATAGAATATAAAACTGATCAAGATATATATCAAGGATAATTAAAGTTGGAACTTAATTTTTTTATAAATTAAATGAATGACATAGAATACCATACTAGTTAAATATTATTCCAAAAGTATCAGCATAGAGATGATCTAAGAGATTATGAAAGAATGAAATGTTTATTACAAGGTACACTCTTCTATTTGAGATTCTGGAGCATGATTCATTATTTTCATTCTGAATAAAACTACAAAAAAATCATTCCAATATCCACAACATCAACGATTTTTAACTATTTAGAAATTATACATTACACCCAGCACATATTCTCGACATAAACAGTGTTAAATTGGAACCTAACCTATCATATAAAGAAGAACTGATCCAGAATCTTGATAAATAGGAAAAATATCTCACGTACAAGGACACATTAATTGTAAAATGAATGTGGAGAAATGACATGTTATAAGAGGATACATGGGATCCTATAAAAAAAATAATTTACAAATATCACAATTTATTTTGGTTCAAGATATAATTTTTTTGGGTGAATTTTTTGGAGGGGGTGAATACAACAAATTGAAAATTGTTTGTACTATTAGAAATAGAACTCTAGAGTTCAATAATGACTATTTTATGATGTCTTATAATTAAATTTAATAAAAATAATAATATATTTCATTATAAAAAACAAATCATAAAATAATACTGACCATAATAGATGGGAATAGTTCATTCTAATATACACTAAATAATAGCACACATATAATTGAAAACTTCATGGGCTCTAATACATCCTTGTAGACAAACCATTCCATAAAGTCCATAAAAATAAATAAAAGTGTAAGGAATATAGTAGAAATTACCAAGGAATATTTTTAATATTTATATGTAATGAAGTGACTTATGAATTATGATAATGATGGAGTATACATTGGAAATAAAATGAATTGTTTCCATTAGGATCTAACTATTTCCAAACTATTACAGTGTGAGGATTATCTGACCATTGTAACAGTAATAATAGAAAATAGAACATTAAAATAATAGTTTAAAGAATGGTAAAATTTATTATATAAATTAATTATATTCAAAATATATTATTATATCTCTTTATCCCCTTTGAGCTTCAATATATGTGATATTACTAAATTTTAAATTCATTAATGTGGAAAAGTAATTGTTTCCCTCTAAAAATAGCCATTCATAGAAAATATATATATTATTATCTAAAATAATTATTTCTCCTAAATAGAAATTTATTTTTATAAAATAAAGCTAATATTTTAAATAATAAGTTAGAAATTATGTTGCGGTAAATGTTTGAATTTTTTATGAAATAAATTATCTTTAGTGAATAGTGAAAATATTGTTTTTTTATAACATAAAAAATATTAATTGGTTTTTAAAAAATATATTATTATTTTTATTGAAAATGAAAATATTTATCTATGGAATTTAAAATTTTAAATAAATATAAATCATTATTTTAAATTGATTGAAATTTTCATTTCAGAAATTAAACATTTTGAATTCTTAAAATCAATTTCAATTAATAATGGATCCATTTCATGTTAAAATATTAATATAAAATAAGGTGTAAGTTATAAATTAATAATATATCAAAATATATCTACAAAGTTCATAAATTTGTATCCAATATCATTACTGGACCATGGAAAATGTTTTTTTGAAATCCTACATTTTTAAAATGCTATATTTAAAAATAATATATAATTATCCTCATTCTACTATAAATTCCAACATGTTAATATTATTTCATTCATTATGATGATCTATTTAAAATCCCTCCCATTATTATTCTCTAAAAATTTCCTTTGATAAATTCCTCAATAACTCAATGAATTACTCATCCTAGTTTAGGAAAATGTCCATAAAGTATGGGGTTATCTTAATATTTCCATTATTCCATTCATATACATCCATTATCGTGTGTTTTTTTATATTTTATGCTTATTTGTTTTCATGTAAATTTTATAATTCCATAAATTTATAAATTTCCATATTTTAATGAGAGGAAATAAATGAATTGAATAAAATCATTAAATAATATATTTAGAAAACAAAATATTATGTAAAAAACATTCATTGATTTTACATACTGTAGATTTATGTTTTCCATACCCATACATGATGTCATTGAAAGGTATTCATATATATATATATATACTTTATTTATTTCTAGTTTCTATTCATGAAACCCACATTTCATAAATTTATATTATTATTGTGCAACATAGGATTTCGTAGAAACATCTTGTTGTGTATCGGGTACGCTATCGAACATAACAACCCCTTTAATGTAAAATTTATATTTAATTCAAAAATATTAATAAATATGAAAATTCTATATTCTTTATTTTCCAAGGATGTTACAAAGTGTATGAGCTGGCCATTCTTATATTCCTATTTTCATAGATTATAACGAATTTTTTTATATATGATATGTCTTGTCAGGTATTATAAATGTATAATATTGTGGGACATCTTGAAGACATATTATGGAAAAATAAATCAATCATTTAATGAAATAATTATCCATGGGTTATGAAATAAATGTGTTTTGATAGTTATAGTAAATCTTTTAATTCTATAATACTATAAACCTAAGTAGTCTTGGGTATATATGTGATAAAATATTATGTATTGAAATAGTTATTATTGATAAGGGTTTTTAGGTTTCATTATTATTTTCAATGCTATAATTAATTGAATCATTTTAGATTATGATCTGGATTTATGAGTATTGAGTGATTTAGTTGGAATCAGAGAAACGATTATAAAAAATTGGGAGTTATGAAGTTATTAAATGAGGAAAAAGTTATGAGTATTGGATGCCATTATATATTTATATGTTTAAAATTCATTCTAAGTTTAAAGGCATAGATACCTAGTTTTAGGTGTCATATTGAGTTAATTAATGATGTTTTTGGAGATTTTAATTAGGTATATGAATGAATAAATGATTGATATTTAGATAAACCTCTAGGTTGATATGTGTCATGATGTTGAGGAAAAGTTTTGTAAATGTTTAAATATGTCAATTTATTTTGGGATAATGTTACTATATTTTTTAGAACATATGAATATAACATAAATATGTTATTTCAGACCACTTGGCCTTTGGTGTTTGAGATATGTAATGGGTCTCCCTCTACCCACAGTACAATGGTCTTTGCTTTAAATAATAAATTGAGGCTTCGACCCAATCCTTTTAAAAAAATTAATATGTTATTTATGTTACATAATATGTGAAATTATGTTTTTTATGGATAAATACTAATTACATTTATAGAAGAATTTGGGATCATGTGTTTTTTGTCTTTCTAATTTGGTCTAGTATGTGTTAAATATTCTTAGGGTTTAGTTATATATGAACAGAATTAAGTTAATCAAGGTTAATTATTTTTTATCATGAGTTTTTTGAGATAATGAAATCTCTTCATAATTAGATTGCTTATTTGTATTTATAAGGATATTATGATTAATAATGTTTATAAATTTGTTTTCTAAATTTGGTTATAATAAATAGAAATAACATGTTATAAAAAATCCTTTAAACAATGAGGAACAATGGATTTTTTTGTATAAAATGATCCATTTTCAGTTTATATTCATCCTTTAGGTATGAAAAAATAATCATGTGTAGTCGTCATTTGGAATTTGAGAAGAAAAAAGGTGGGAAATGTGATGAAAACAAACCTCAAAAAGATGATATTATGCTTATGGAAATAGATATGAAATTCTTAATCATATTTTCACATATCAGTATTTCTATATTTGTGTAGATAATGATACTCAAGGAAAGGAAGATAAATCTATCAAATTTTCTTTGGAAATAATCACCCAACTATCATTGTATTCCTTAGAAAACCCATTAAAATGTTTTATTTTAATAAAATTACAAACAAAATTATAAAAAAACATTATAATGAATTTCATATAACATAATTATATTTTTATAATATTCAATTCAATACTTATTTCCTTCTATATTTCCATTTTTTTGGATTATTGAATATATTGGTTTTCGAAGGCCTCTTATACACTATGAAATGGATTTTGAAAATTCCTTACTTGTGTTCTTTAGAACCCTATACTTTTTTTATAAAAAATAAAATTAGGGGGTTTTAATTTCCTTAATGAGGAAGGGGTTAGGATAACGTAGGTATTTTTAATATTTTGTGTCCTATATGGTTGACTAATTTTCATGAATATTAATTTATTTATATAAAATTAAAACATATTTATGATTATATCTTGTATCAGAATACATTATAATCAATTTGATACTAATTATACATTTGAAATTATTATATTAACATTGTGAAAAAAATAGATTTTTATTTAAAGCATAAAGGCATTGTTTTAAAATTATTTATTGTTGGATATTATAAATATGTATATTTTTATTCATTTAATAAATAATTTTTTTATTTTTTTATTATAATATTTGTAATAATTTTTCCATGGTATGAGACAATAATATAACTTTTCATTTGAAAACAAGAGAAGCTCATTATAAATAATACATTTTTTCCATGTTTTGTATAATTAAATTTAAATGAAAACATTAAAAATATCATAATTATAAATTTTTTTTAGATAAATATATTTTTTCAATTTTTATAATATAAAATATCAGAAGCTAAATATTTTAGAATTTTATGAATATGTTGATTTTTAGGTGAATAATGAAAAAAATATATTGTAAAAAAATCGTAACTTTGATGAAATCATATTGATATAAGAATGAATTATAAATTTACAAAACCATTTTTGTAGAAAAATACATTTTTAAAATAAAATAAACTATTTATAATTATTATATTGAATTTAGAATAATAATTTTAAATTTATAACACTTTAGTGGTGTTTTATTATTTTAAATGAACTATCTATTATCCATTGCTTTAGTTAATAATTTTAAGATTCAGAAGTTGAATAATATTTATGTATCATAAATCTAATTTGTTTAATCTTAAACTAATATATTACATTGGTATCAATTCAATAAAATAATTTGGAGTAAAGTTATATTTATAATTTAAAATGAATTTTTCGATAACATATTTTTCATTGTGTTACAGATACTTATTATAAAACTAATTTTTCCCCAACATTAAAATTTAATCATTTAACATTATTTAAATTTTTATAAACATAATATTCAAATTATTTAGTAAGGAAAATATAAATTTTCATCATAATGGATACATATTATAGAAAATGGTTCACACTAGAGTGATGGGTAAATTCAATAAAAAAGGGGGTTTATCTAAAGGATGAGGAAAACATTACCATATAAATCAAGATTATATTTTCTAAGAAGAGTGTATTTTTACCCTCTATAATATTATATTCAAATATGGGATTTTATTCCATTATATTCTAAAAATGAATTTATTTTTTTTACAAGATAATAGAACTTATAAGAATATCATTCAGCTACCTTATAAAAGTAATCCTTCAACCCCTCCATCCTCTACCCACAATTATAAAACTATATTAGAAAATATCTTTTTGAATAATAGTAAAACAAATGAATCCTTGACCTATAGGGTTTCTTCTCACCAAAAGACCATCCTATGATAGATTAAGTATAAATCTGTTTAATAATACCCAAGTAAGAGGTTATTATTTAATGGAGTTCACTCATGTTTATTTTCTCATGTACCTTCTTGAACTCCTCTATAACCATGTTAATATAATTAAATCAATATCCTGATTTTCGTAAAATAATGTTTTTTTGTTGTAATAACCATTTTTTACATCATTTAAATCAATTGTAAAATGAAGATGTTGCTCGCATGTGCATGTGGACTATCTATTCTGAAAAAATGTATTCCATCTTTCATCAATTCCTTATACATATAGTTATTGAAACATATATTTAATCAAAAAATATAATGTTTATTATGTTTTTTTGTTCTATAATTTCAATTCATCGTTTATTTTCCTATACTCACATTCATTAAAAAATGAAAATGATCACCATGTATATGTGAGGACTATGAACTATATGGATGGAACATTAAATTTATCATCACCATCATATATGTCTGGATATAAAAATGGATTTAATGCATAAATATGATATTTATTATATTTTTTTCATTATGAATTATAATTTTAACAACATATTAAAAATATCAGAATGTACTGTTTATAAAAAAATTTATCCATATAAAATGAGTTCATCAAGACACATTAAAAGTAATAATGTAAAGAAATGCATTTTTTTTTTATTAATCATTATATACTTGAATATTACTCACCACAAAGTTTATTTTTTAAAATAACTATGATTCATTGAATATAATATTATAAATGCTCCATAACATGTTCTTACACATTTAGCCATATACCATATTCTTATTTTTGTCGATTTTACCAGGAACATGGACATTGTTAAAACTATCATCTCATGAATCACTAAGAAATCATAAATACTTACAAAAATGTATAATAATGGTAGATTTATGATTTATTCAATGACTACAGTGTTGTAATATTCAAACTTTTATTTTCATATATATTGAAATCATTTTTTCACTTATAATAAAAAAATTATTTTTTATTTATTCCTTTAAAATTTTCAAAATAAGACCCCTAAAATTAATATAGAAATCACAACTATATAAAAATTATGAAAAAACTTATCATGGATATAAAATAGGTTATGATCATATGAAATTTAATCATGTGTTGAAACTATAAAATTAAATCATGTAAGGTAAATTGAATGTTTAATAACAAAATGTTAAGTTTAAATAATTAATATATGGGTAATAAAATGAACATCATCATTTAAATTGATGAATATTAAAGAAATTTCTTGTTATAGTGAGTGGAATATTATTATAAATGTAACTCATATGATAATCCATGAGTTTTAACATATCAAATAGATGTTCTTCTATATAGATTAATTTCCATGAAGTATAAGAGACATTCATTTCATCTTGAGAAAATCCAAGACCCCTTCATAAATATACTATATATATTAGAGTTTTTAGAATAACACAATAGTAGTGACTTAAAAATCTTTGAAATTGTTATTTTATGTTTTAAATTAAAAATTCATGCCACAATAGTATACAGTTTGTTCCAGGAATAATGATTGTAATTAGGTTGGCTCCCCTACTTTGTGTTTTTATTCCCTGAAAGGAATACGTTGCCTGGATCCAAACTACAAGGCATAGTAATCATGAAAAAAAATTCATTTCCTAGGGGTTTCATTCCTGAACCCTATGGTCATACCATGATATTAATGGGAAATGATATTTTCCACTCTATTTAAACCCAGAGAGCATTATGAACCTGTTCAAGGAGGATTTTTTATAGAGTTAATCTCATAATTTTATTATCATTCCCACTCATTCATTTAGAAAAAAATTCATAGGGATGGATTTTTATTTGGAATCCCTCCTAATTATTTAATCTTAATCACTCTTGGTATGTGGTAATTTCATGTAATTTTTCAGAAATGTGATGTTTCATTCTACTCTCATTATATTTCATATTAGCTTCCAGTCAAAAAAATTTATGTTTTGTGTGAAATTTTTTATATTTTGTTGAAAATTACACCGGAGAATGTTGTAATCCAGTATCGATGATTGGGACTATTCTCTTCATATCTAGAAGTATTATTATGAGGAAGATATCACACATTTCATTGAAATTTCATTTATGTTCTATCATTACTGAATTTATTTGGAGTATTTTAATAAGTTATCTAATATTTTACAATTAAACATGTGCACAAATTTGATCTTGATCTTTTCTTACATCAAATGTTCACGATTGTAGTGCACTACTCTCAATTTTTTGTGGTTTTGAGGTGTATTCACTCATTGATATTTTATATTTTATTCCTTTAAAAATTAATTTCATCATAAATTTTAAATTATTAATTATAGAAAAATTTGATAGTATTATAGTTTTTTTAATATTGTGGTTTGAGATAGGACATGGAGTAAAAAATGATTGTTTTTAAGACAAGGATGATGTTTTATGAGTCTTATAAAGCTAGTTTAAAATTGAAAAACTATATCCCTGAATTTTTTGGTCCCTTGATATTTTCTAATTGGTATGGAAATGTGTTTATGACATGCGATATGTTAAATATTTCCAAGATGGAGGACCAACATACTAAAATAAAATAAATTTCATAAATAATGTTATGTATTTATATATATATTTATATATATGAGTTAAATTATTAGACATTTTCCACAAAAAAATTCTTCATCACTGGATTAGTTTCCTATCCCAATGATGGTTTAGGAATTTATTATGAATACTTGACATATGGAACTTGGACACATGGGGTTTAAAAAAAATTAACTGAATGTATTGGCCCTTGTGTTTGATCCTTGGAAACCACTTATTAGAGGAGAGTGTTGGGTTGTATTGGGACACATTTGTACACCATGTGAAAATCCTATGATGTCTTGTATATTTTTTGGTCATGGATATGAGTGTATTTATTATTCCACACTAAAACTATGATTTATATTATATGGTTGGGTATTACCACTAGATAATTAAGGTTATGTAGGGAATGTAGACAAACCCAGGGATAACATGTGTATTGATTTGGAATTTAATCCATATCACTAAATTGGATATAGTATGGATCTTCATAGAATACCAATGAGTTATAGATATGTTTCTGATGATGCAGATGGATATGATGAAACGTGAATGATAGATGATGACATGATAAAAGATTTTGAGAATGAAGAACCCATGTGAAGTGACACTACTAAATTGTGATATAAGGGACATAATTGGATGTTGTTAGGATATATTGACCATGGAAAGGGTGTGAATGTGAATGGGTAGTGATTATTACATATTTTCAATAAATATTAGATTGATAATATGCGCCTTTTATGGATTTGATAGTGATTACTTGGGGTCCTAAGAGGTCAAATCTATTATGTGACATGTGATTGGATAATGCGGAATCCCTTATGAAATGCATTATTAGATATTATTTTTCTGGGATTTACTACTAACCATGATGTATGTAGATACATGACATCCCATGGATATAATCACAGAATATAGAATTTATGAAATGGATCCCTTTTGATTAGTTCTTAGGGATTCGATATAATTCTTGATGTCTATTGATAACCTATAAATGAATATGAGTGAACATATTATTCATAATAACTATATATTTCCTACCATTACTTCATAAGAAATAGTGATGATTCATGATGACTATTTCTCACATGGGAATACATATTTTAGATCGAATAAGACCCAGTTACTATGGATTACAAAGGATTACCACCTATGATTCGATGATGAATCCTAATGACAAAATATATCAATTATTTACTCATTTAATTCTTATTTTTTATGAATAATTGAAGTATTACCTTGGATACAGTCAAGAGTACAATGATTTCATATGCTATTGTATAGATTTTGGGCATGATATGAGTTGGAAGGGTCATGTGAAACACTCAAAGAAACTTATTCTCTAGTTGATGTAGGTATAGTTGATCCCATTCATCATGTAATAACATGAGTATCAATAATGTTTATTTTTCATTCTTCCAATATTTGAATATTAATTTTCATCTAATTTAAAATGTACATACACATTATTTACTTATTTTGTATTAAACATTGTTCCTACATCCAAAAAAATTTCTACTTCGACAAAATTTTGGTAGTATTGCACCATGGGTAACTGATTAGTCCTCAAAGACTATTGGTTGAGGATGGTCAATGTACTAGGATTGGTCATTCATTTAAATAAATTTGATGGTTTTAAGATATGAATATGGTATACATCATGGATAGTATTATATAAATACAATCTTATTTATTTTTTTATATTTCTGATCAGTCTAGTTAGTGATTGGGATTTTTCACTAGGATGACCATGAGTTTGTGTGGATGTATAGTTCATCTTTTATATTCAATATATAATGTTATTTTTTATTTCCTATCTATACTATTTTGTTTTATTATAGATTTTTTATTTCCACATAAATTTTTCACTTTGATATTATGGTATACTGTCCCCACTATAACACCCTATTCATTCATATCAAGTAGGTATCTCATGACATATAGGGAGGACTTCTTGAGGACATGTACCATCATGACCTTGTTATAGTAGAGTGAATAGTGGTGATGTTTTTATAAAGATAAACTATAGACTATGTGACAGATTTTCTATAGTATATTTGTTTTTTTCATATCATTATATTTATGGATATATTATATTAGAGAATGATAATGTGTGGGAGATTTTGATGTACCTTATGTTTTTGAATCATTAACACCTTTTCTAATGAGAGGTCTAGGTTACTGAATGTATTAGATTTCTACTCATAGTATAACATTTTATGAAGGGTTCATTTTATCTAATGTGATAAACACGGTTTCATGGATTTTATATTTAAGGGGTTTTGGTGTTTTTCCCTTTTGCAAGAGGCATGTATAGAAAAATTATATAAATAATGTAATATTATCCTGAAATTAATACATTATGTGTCATTGATATTATTGATGATGTGGATGGAGTTTTTTAATTTATCCATAAAAACATATATATAATTAACCAATATAATATGTCAGTGGTATTCTATTCAATGGAACAACCAAATAATTCATCTAATAATAGATTCATATTTTTTTTATAGAGGAATTATCCTTTATAAAAATGGGTATTAAGGAAATCTATTAACATATTCGAAAGGATTATTCATATAAAACATTGATTTCATCATCATTTAACCATAATATACATATCTTCTTGTAACAAAAACACATACAAAAAAATGAAGTTTTAGATAAAAATTTAAGAATGATTATTCCTTATTTATTATTTGGAAATACTTATTGAATAAATTGACACATTTTTATTCAAAGAGGCTCTTATTTTTCTCTCTACTAGTATTTTATAATGTTTTTACTGTTAATTATACCCACCTATTAAACAATTACTATAAATTATTATATATATATTGTTTATATATAATAATTTGAATCATTTTTATTTTTAATTATAGGAGAATAATTATAAAAATCATAGAATTTATTTAATGTTAAATTAATACTAAAATATTAGAGTGTTAAATTTTCCCCAACTTAGATAAATTACATCCATCCAATTTTAATTATTACTCACTAATGAAAATATCTATGGGTGTCTATTTTATAAACAATTCTTATGAAATAACTTCATAGTCACTACTATTGATATAACTATAAACACATAATTTTAAATTATAGTAGGAACATTCAAAGATTCATAAAAATTTGATCCAAAATTTCACCATTAGCCATCTCTATGTTTTACATGCCTCTAAATACTCACCCTTCATAACATAATTCTCATGATATTATTTTCAAACAATTACTAAAACAAAAATGGTTATGATAATATCAAATAAAATTATGTAAAAAGATCTTATTAAAATAGAAAACCAATTCTATGATCCATGATCTAATTAAAAATTCATTAAAAATTATGAGACTTTTAGTTTATATATGATATAATTTAATCAAATGAAATCTCTTATAGTTTGAACATTGGTTGTTGTTGGTTATATTAATAGTAGGTTATCTAACTTATACATATTCAAATACTATGTAATGGTTAATATTTAACATGTGAATCCCCACACTAAAACATCAAAGAGTGCCAAAAAAAGGTTTTCAGTTATTCCCACATATTGTGAATCCTGTGAAAATCATTTTCAAATTTAGCCTCTATTTTTCATGTTCATTTCAAATAGGATCATGTTTTCTAGATCAAGTATCCATATTTTTATCCTGGATGATATTTTCATACTAACATATTAAAAACACAATAAATATTCATAATTTAATTTTTCATCATATACATAAATTTTTATCAATTGTTTTACTAATATTATCACTTTTTATCTTGAATGAAAAAATAAAACTAATATCCTAAAATAACTACACACTATTATGTTTCTAACCATGATTAAACTTACCCACACTCTTGGATCATCTGTTAAAAACCATTACATTTATACAATGGTTTTGATTCATACAAAGATGACCTAGTAACCCCATCATAATTTTTCATTAATTAAACATTACATATAATAATAATCTCATAATCTCAAGAATGTGATGTTTAGTTTCTATGAAAATTATCTATATTGGAAACATACTATATGATACATTTGAATATTTCTCCATATTAAAACCACAATATACCCACTTCTAAACATATCATAAGTTATAATCATCTTCAGAACCCTATTAATGGAAATATAACAAAGGGTTGAGATTAGTTGTCTAGTAAGGGAAAACCCCATAAATATTTTATCAAGGGATAAATTATACATGAATATGAAAAAACACGAACATGGGAGAAATGTATTATTCAAATATCATGTAGAAATAAGAGTTATCATTAAGTCGTTATAGAAGGAAATGTAACATGAAATGAAAAAACCTACACTTGTACATAGGGGTTTAATAAAATAAACATGATCCATGGAGAATAATCATAATATAATGACATAAAAATGTGGCATTTCATAGAAACATTATTTAACATGTACCTATAGAATAATCATAATCAATGAAAATCATTACATACATTTTCATGAATTTTAATCTTGTGAGAAATTATATGGTGCCTTAGACATTACTTTTTTGTGAATAATTAGTGACTAGAAAATCGTAACTCACATACCATGAGTTATAAATGTATTATAACTCACAAATTCTTTTACTCATTGTATATATATAATGAATGATTTTTGACTCGAGTATCATAACACACTGACTATTTCTCATCAGATATGTAACCCTAACTAATTCATTAGAGGGAGAAATAGGATACCAAAAAAAAAACATACTTATATATGTGTTCCATAACACATAAATAATTCACTATATAATGACATCATATGGGAAAAAAATGGATCTCATGTCACTTCTAAAGTGAATCTCATTGTATATTATATAAATATATATATATATATATATCGGTCGATACACACATTTCATTCACCAAAAGGATTATTTCATAAAAACATTTATTGGGATATTCATATAATATTACTCTTTATTAGATATATATTTTATTTTTAATGAATAAAACATAATCGGTACGTGAATGTGTGTATGGAAACCATTTAATTGGATTTTCATAAAAACAAGAAGTTAGGATAAAATTTAAAAAATATCATTTTTTATAAATTTAACGGAATTTTTTTTAAACAATTTTTTATATAAAAATCTGAATAAATGATTATTTAAGTATAATAATCATAATAATGTTATAATGGGATGTTAAAGATAAAATTAATGATTTTTAAATGAAAAAACTTCTCAACATTTCAAAAAAAATACAATTATTGATAACCCACATCCTAGAAAGTCGAATAAAAAATCGTTTTAAAAGAGTTAAGAAAATATTTTATGATAAGTAAAAATGAAAAAAAAATATAAATAAAAGGGATAACATGATAATTAATTGTGAACTACGATATGGATGAGAATTACACCATTGGTAGAGGATTCGAATTATTTATAACATCATCCAATGCTGTAATCAAAAAAATATATCAAATAATATATATTGTTTATGAAGATGTTATATTAATAAAATATAATGAAGAAATGAAACTTAATATCACCATAATATATAATAAAAACATGTATATAAACCCAAGGAAAAGTTGAATCAGTATGATTGAAGCGATGAAGAAGATATATAAAACTTCTTACAGAATTGTTATATGTTGAATCAAAAAACTGTGAATGATAGAACATGATATATATTTTTATACACCATAAATTTCATGAATTTTTAATTTAAAATCCATAGGATTGTGTATGAACCACATAATAAAAAATTGGTGGTGAATATCACTAATGTATCGAAGAATGAAATATGTGATGAGATACCCAATCCTTAACCCTTGAAATGCATGAATTACATCTAATATAATTTATAATAATAAAATATTACATATTTTAGGATCTTAATCACATATATTATTCTTTGTAATAAAAAATTATAATAGTAGATCATATATTTTTTCCACGAGTTATATTCTTTTGATAGTTTAATGGTAGCTCTTTTTTTTGTTTCCTGAATCAATTAAATTGTCAATTTCCATGCATTCCCTTTTATAAAATGTTCAAAATTAATATATTATCTAAGATAAAAATAGATACATTATAATTATATATGTGTTTCCAATTTATCTCCATGAATATTTAGGTAGGTTTTTTAGGATGAAATCATTGAAATTATTATTTCAGTAATTTTAACAAATGAATGTTATTATATAAATATGAAGATTAAATATTAATAATAATTTTCCAAATTATGGGATCCAATAATTAATATCTATCTTTAACATCAATTTAGTTTTTATGGAAATTCATAATGTAAACTTATAACATCATTCATGGATCTCGTTTAACCGACCTAAAACAAACATGTTATAATTTACAGAATTTTTATTATAAAGCGACATAGTTTTCATATAATTATTATATAAGTATCATGATTTTATTTAGGTTTCATTAATATGAAAAATCCTAATTTGGAACTAGAAGAATAATATAATAATTAATCATAATCTATAACTTGGAATTTAAATTTATATTTCCTTTTTTTATGCTCGTTTTAGGATGAAAAATATATAGTGGTCAATTATTTTTAATATTTTTATACGATGACCAATTTATCCATATAAAAATATCAGTTATTAAATAAAATATTTAATCATTAAGATATATTTTAGTTTCATTTATGTAGGGTGATGATTAGAAATTAAATACATCATTCCATGTTGGTTTTATTACCCACATACACATGGTTGAAGATACCATTTGTCTAAGGAAAAGGTAAAAATAGATAATGGATATAACATTAAAATAATAAAATTTTCATGTAATAATAACATACAATTCATTATATTATATTTTATAAAATATTTTCTTAGGAGTGACATAGAGAATAATAAATGTTCAAATGTGATCAGTACTCACGTTGAGAATTTGAAACATCTATTATAGGGCCATTTGGAAATAGAGAATTTAATAAATTTTCCCGGATAATTTAGATTTTAAACATGGTTTATATAAATATGGGAAGTATGATTTCTTATTCATCAATATGAATTAAAAAATTTATACATTATGAAATGGCTTGGATAACTTCTTCTTTTATAAGTTATGTGAGAATAATTTAATAAATGATATAAAATAACAAGTAATTATCCAATAAATGATGTCCAAAAGATGAATATAATGGATATTGTATTATTATGTGTCAAAAACCCATAAATATTTTAAATTTAACTTGGTGTTTTGGGGTGTTTTTCTCCACAGTTATAAAATTTCCATAATTTAATTTTAATGATGTACCTAATTAAATAACCTTGATAATCTATTTTGATGGATGAAATTTAAAAATATATTATTAATAAATTTTAAGATGAATATATCAAATTTAAAAATAACTTTTTACAATGATATTATTTATATTGAGAAGTATTATGTTTAAAACTAGTTCACTTGAGTCATAAAAAACAATTTCATTGAAAACATTAATTTTTCAAAATAAAAAAAATTTGTTTTGGATTAAATTATCATTGCTTTTTATTTTAATTACATTAATTGGTGTGTTACTAATAATATGATTTAGGTTTATTTATAAGATCCATAAAATTATGGAGACATCTCATACTTTTTTAGGTATTACTATAATATTTTTTATCATACATTTTCTTGGTCTTTCATTGGGGACATTTCGAGAAACTTTGGAGAATTTTATAATCCCACGGTGTTTTTCATGGTTATTTCATGCTTAGGTAATCCTATTCATTTTCCCCAAGTAAACAGTGCTCCCAAATTTGAGGCACCGATTGGGGGAACCAGGATTGACCAAACCATGCGGTCACACCCCCCATTGTACACCCTTAAATTGATGGGGTTCTTAAAATTGGGGCAAGATTTGTCAAACTATGTTCACCCCCATGGGAAACCATTTACCCTAGACCGTATAAATGAATAGTTTCGGAACAAAATTTGTAAACTATGTGGCTCATGTAGGAAACCATTCAAATAATATTTTAATGCACTAAAATTTTATATTAATAATACTATACCACCAGTTTTCATCCTTAATAACCCTGGCTTGGGATAATATGATTTTCATTTCTATAGGAAACTTCTGATAGGGTTCTTAGGCTCCTTGGTACCCTTAAATTACATTTAGATGACCTTGAAGAAGAAGATAAATCCTTTACCGTATGTGATATTTTCCTCGATTGGGTTTCTTTTTTGTCCCAAAATTTTTCCCCTTAAAGAGGGACGTATTCCTCTTATTTTTAATGGTTTAGATCTAGGATTTAATGAATCATGCGTAACTAGATCATGATCCTAGATCCCCTCTACCATTTTGTTTTCGACTATTGAACATTAAATTGAGGTATAATATTATGCAATAATTCATCCAAATATTCCAAGGTAAGTATTCTAATTACAAATTCCCATATTCACAATCCTGATCTTGTGCTTGTAATCATTAGATTGTGTTTTAATGTTTGGAAATTACATTTTAAATATAAAATAATAAATTTATTCCCATGTCATTTTGAGACCCTTCATGGGTTTATTTGGACCCAACATAGAATTGAGGTAGGGTTATGTAAAGAAGCATGGGTTCTGCCAATACACTTGAAATGTTGATTTATGAATTATAAATATTTGAATAATTTGTTATTGGAATTGTACTAAATTATTATTTAATGGTTGATTCTAGGATTAAAAATCTTTATTTTCTTATATTTTATGGGTTAATGAGTTTTGTAATGATTTATATAAATTTTTTAATAGTGTAATTGTTCATGTTGTTCATTTTCATAAATGCAAAGAACCATTGCTGTATAGATAAACCGAATAGTGCACCATGGTTATGAACAATTTATAAGATGGTCACTAATAATGAACCATGATATATATCATAATGTAACTGTGAACAATTGACTGTGGGTGAGGGACTGATGGTCCATATACCCATGGGGATCCATTCTTCTTTTTGAGGACCCATTATATAATGATATATGAATGGGAAAAATGAGTTGTGGGTGAGGGACTAATGATCCAGGTACCCATCGGGTGAAAAACTATTTTAATAATACCCTAATTAAAATTTATTTTTAAATCAGTCAAATGAGTTGTTGGTGAGGGACCAAAGTTTTATGTACCCATGGGGTTCCAAACTACTGTTCTAGACCCCCGATGCATGATTTTTAATTTCTACATGGACTGATGATCAAATGTAAAAAAAACTAATTGTAATTAAATATAATAATGAAATACCTTGAATGAGAAATTTATAAAAACCAATTTGTTTTTGGTTTAAAATCTATCATAGGGAACACAAGGTATGGTGTTGTTGACCTAAGAATATTAAATGTGAAACCATTTTACATTCATAATATGGTTTGTTATTATTTTTAAAAATGGAAAAAAAAATTATAAATGAGATATTTCATTATACCTTATTGGTGGTGTCCTAATGAGTTTTACTCACATCCGACTCAGTTCATCTAATTGTTACCAATATATACTTCATGTTTTCATGATATTATAATTTAAAGAGACATATTCTAGATGGAGGAGTTGAGATTTGGGATGGATCATGGATAAGGGAACTAAATATGATGTGTAGAAATGTTGGGAAATTATAGTGTGTCATTATTTTGGGTTTTATTTTGACACTTGACCAGATTTGGAAGAATGAGAGGGCATGCAATTTTACATCAGTATTAGGCCTATGCAACATTGCAATAAAAAATTAGTCATACAACCATACAATGGTAGATATATGATCACGATGCAGATGCATGGGAGGGACAGTTTCTAGTAGTCGCAGTCTGTAATAAATGAATTCCTCTATGACCTTTAGGTCTTGTATTATTATGGTTCCCCATCGAACCATAAAAGGTGAATTATAAAAAATAAATTAAAATGATGGCCTTAAGTCCATTCGTGAATTTGGGACTTGGAAATTTTATAGAATGACATATTTTCAACATTATGGTATATTCATTTTCCCAATTCTGGATTTACTCATGTGATGTTGGTTATCATTGTAGTATATTGTTTATATTTTATATTTATTTTATCTATTTTGATTCTTTTAAAAACATATAATAGTCTTTCCCTATTATATATCAGACCCTGACTAGGACTCTGTAGCCTCTATCTTATTATGAGTTGTGCCCAAGGACATGTGGTGCTCTTGCTCAGGCCGATGATATGTGGAACATTATTCATCACATTACAACATGGTATCAAAGTGTTTTTCATTTATTTTATGTAGCATTTTTATTTTTTAAATATAAAAATGATGCTATAATGAGTCAGGGCGTGTTCATGAGATTGTGTGTGTGTGTAACTGAACCATATGTTGGAAAACCCCAATTACCTAGGGTGTAATTTTTATTCTTGATGGTTTCTATTACAGTTATATTTTATTTCTCCATGGGTGATACCATTTATGTGGATGTTATTTTTTTTTTATATTTTTCCCCTGTATAATTTATCACAAGAGTTGAGTATGCATGCATCATCCTATACACTGAGGAAATTTGGTCAAATGCATCATAATAGGCATATGCAGAAAATAAATTTTTGAGTGGGGTTGGGGAATGAAAATTCTATTCTTTATATGAGTCATTTAAATGAAATGATGACTAATAATAAAATTAATAGTATTAAAATAGGTTAAATGAAGTAATATGGAAGACATAATGTTGGTGTATAATGGGAAAAATTATAAATATGATATTCTTTTACCTACAGTTAGTGGTGGATTAGGTATGGGATGGTTACGGGAATTTATAATGTCCTTGTTTTTAGTGTGTACAAGATGAATGCTAAGAGGATTGGTCAGAAATATAGGGACATGAATCCACAGTGATATTTTATGGAATGATGATAAGAGGAAATTGATACCAAATGATACACCCACAGTGGGACACGAGGTCTCAAATTCTACTTGTGAAGGGGAGGAAGAGTTTCTCAATGAGAACAGTTCTTACATTATACAGTTAATGGAAAGGGACCTATGAAAGATTGTGTGGAATATTTCTATTCTGAAATGTTTGGTCCAATTTCAGCACCCTTCATCATTCGTTAGAGAGGGTGTCCATGGGGTAGTTTAGTTATGGATTAATCTAGTCCAAATAATTCATTAATATTTAGAGAATCATGTAATTAAAAGAGTGATGTCAGATGCATATTTATTACAAGGTTATGAAAAGAATTGGTGGGATATTCACGCACCAGATTAACATTTTGGGGGAAGAATATAGAAATAACATAGGATGAGGTTGATGGAACACTTTTACATATAGACACCTAGGTAGGGGAGGGAAACGAAGTTTATTTCATTGAAGCTACATATCATATCAGTGATGGACTCTGCTGGTCAGTTCAATGACATGCAGAGCATGTTCCCCCCACTGGTAGAAGATGAAACAACAAAAAAAATATGATTTTATGATGGGATTATATATGATATTTAATTTAATATTAATGTAATCATACTGACTAAAATTTTGGAGGTGTTTAATTACTTTGTCATTAAAAATGTGAAACTATAGGATGCTTCTAATGGAGTATATTTGCATTCTAATTGACAACAATGAGTTATGAATTCTGAGGGTAGGTAATTTCATTATGAGAATTTTAACCAATGAGGTAGTAAATAGAGTATCCTTGGATAAGGATAAGTTAATAAGTATGTAATCAATTGTTTTTTGCATCAGTGTGGTTGGGTGGGTCCCAATAATATACAGGGTCCCGAACCATTAGTGGAGTGTTGAGCTTGTGGAATGTTAATACACATAAAGTGGTTATGGAGGGACCCTATATTTACTGATATTGGGGGAGTAACTATTCAATACTAGATCACTGGTAAGAGTATTATACCTTTTATAGGACTATATGTTGTAGTTCTACCATCCATTCTATTCGAGGTGGAGGATTTTTTAATTTTGGGAAAAAATCCCTCATGGAATCATTGAAGCATTTTTTAGGTGATTGTGTGTGTTGACAAAGTGGACATATGTGTTGTGATTGTTGACAATGAAAACCATGACATAAAACTTTGTTGACGAAGGGGATCTCATGGTGGAATGTTGAGTTCAAGGGTTTTGGATAACAATCCATGTTTGATCCATGAATGTCGAAAATGGAATGGAAGATCTAGAGGCAGTACAAAAAGAGAAGATACAAGGTGGCACCGTTTTCCATTGTTTACCAATTTTATGGGCCTAAAAATTGATAAAAGAAGAAAAATGGTTTTTGGAAATGGGACTTGAACGCTGTGTACTTGAATTATAGGAAACTTATGTACCCTATGTTTTTCAAGATCAGAGTATCAAAATATGGCAAAGTGAAAAGGGGCTCCCAAGTTTTAGAGATGGTCACGTATGTGATTTTCACTCTAAGAGACATGTGTTTCGAAACATGCACACCGAGGGGAGACTTGTGCGCTGTATTGCAGGGTATCCTAATACATATAAATATAGGGTGACCCCTTCTCAATCGGGAAGAGTTCAACACTTTGAAATTTTAGAGCTCCCGTCGTGAAGGCGTGGTGGTCGCGCAAGTGGTGTGTGGTCGCGCAAGTAGAAGTTGCGCGCTAATTGATAGTTGTGCGCCTGAGGTGGTTTGGGTGAGTAAGGAAGTTAGTCGTGCAAGTTTGGAGTAGCAAAATCTTGTGTCATGAAAGTGGTTGAGGTGGACTTGTGCGCCAGTTTTGGCTTGCATGCTGAGACTGGCACGCCGGCTTAGAGAAGGGTGCCAAGTAATGTTGATTCACAGAAGAGATTCAGGGCTTCTTAAAAGCTGCAAGATTTCCCGATACAATCAATGCAAAGTGAGATTCATCTATGGGTGAATGTTGTAATTCAACAGAGCATCTACATACAACAGAGGATGTATTCATTAGTGATAATGAATAGACCTACAGGTCTATAAACTGTGATTGGAACCTTCCAGATCAGTGTGAAAAGGAAGATTCAGAAGGTGATCCTCACCACTGGTAGTGAGCCAGAGAGAGAGAAACATGAAGTGACCCTTGGGAATGCAGTGAGCTAACCCTAAACATTGTAATGGCAGTGAGCCTGAGAATAGAATTGATCTATACCGAGCCTTGTAAATAACAGTGTGTTTATAGTTGATTTGGTATATCGGCACATTGTCAGTGTATGCTCCCTAGACATAGCCCAGTGAGGGTGTACCATGTAAAAATTTGTGTGTCATGTGCATGACTTACATTATGTTTATATTGTGAAACAATTAAGAGAGATAAGTGTGTTTTTCTTAACAGTGAAACAATATCAGAACGATCTTAAATTTTAAATTAGTCAAACCCTGATTTACCCCTCCCCCCTCTCAGGGTATTCAGCCTTGTGGACCTAATAATTGGTATGAGAGGGAAAGGTTGATATTAGATCTTTTCTCAATAAAGGTCAGTAATCATAAAGGAATTCAGATCTTCGACGGAAACAATTTTCAGCTATGGAAGAATCGGATGCAACACTACTTCCAATCTTTGGTAATGTATTTATTCACAGAAGCAATGCATGGAATAATATCTGATATTAATAGTGGTTCATTATCAGAAGCTGAGCGTAGATAGTTGGATGCTGAGGCCAAAGCAGTCAATGCCTTTGGGGGAGATCTATCCAATCCTATATATACAAAGGTTATGTCTTGAAAAACGTCACATGCCATGTGGGAAAAGTTATTGAATATATATGTAGGGGAAACAATGGTCAGAGAGGCAAAGCTGCAAGTGTTGTGGAAAATGTATGAAGATCTGAGAATGAACCCGAGTGAATCTATTGATGAATTCTTTGAAAGTGTAAATATTGCAGTGGAGGACATGAGAGGTCTTGGAGAAGTTGTAAAAGATATTAAAATTGTGAAGAGCATCTTAAGAAAACTTCCACCTCGTTTCAATTGAAAAGATGTTGTTTTGGGAGATAAAGACCCGAAAGAGATGACATTGGATAACCTACATAGCACCCATGTTGAATATTAAATGAGAAATAATGATAATGGCGCTGCAGAAATGGGGAAATCCAAAGAGGTGGAATTTAAGGCCATGAAGAATCTCACCATTTAAGATTATCAGAAGGATGAAGAAAAAGATGAGGTAATGTCCTTCCTCTCCTCAAATCTTAAAAAGGAAAAGGAAAGTTCAAAGGGAAACATCTACTTGCCTGCTTTAGATGTGGAAAAGTTGTCCATCTTGCCGCAAGGTTACCCAAAAAGTTTCAAGAAGAAAATTATGAATATGAAGTTGAAATTCCCAATAAGAGATCTCTAGCCTATGTGAATGGGAAGAAGATTTTCAAGAGGAATTTTTTCAAGAAGGCGAATCTTCTTTCACCAGAAATAGACAGTTCAGATGAGTCAGAGGATGAAGAGGTGGAGGAGATTGAAAATTGTAAAGATCCTTGAGAAAATTCTAAGGTGTCAGTCATCGGTAGTTCTCAAGAGAAAAACGAAACTGAAAGTGATGATGAAGAAGAATAATTTTAAGGAAGAATAGTTATGCAAGCTGAGTTAGAGGCTGCTCATGAGGAGATATATGATTGGAGAGCCAAAACAAAGAAAGATAACAGATTTGTTTGTGATGCCAAACTCTATATGTAGCAGCAGGAGAAAGAGAAGTCTGAGTTGATGGATGAGGTTGAGAAAATCATGTTATCAACACCAGAGAAATCAGAATCAGTTAGTGAGTATAAGATCAATATTAAAGAGCAGAAAATAGATATTGAAGAGCTTGGAGAAGAAGTGGTCTGTATGTGATGAAAAATGAAGGATAAAAAAAACTCGTGACCTCAAATTTGATATCAAAAAATCATATAATTTAGAAGACAAAAAATATTAAAGGGGAGGTTACTGGTTCAATAGGAAAGAAGCAGCAATTGAGCTTAGATGTTAAGGTTGATTTAGGGATTTATCAGAAACGAAAATTTGTGAAAATTGAGGTCAGACCACAAGCACCCATCCTGAGATAGAAGGATGATTTGGGCACAAAGAAAAATCATAATATTCAGTGATCTCAAGGGAATACACATAGTGAAAAAGTGACACACAGGAATGCTCCTTACAATAGATGTTATTTCTGAGGAAATATGGGATACTCACAAAATTTTTATTTTATAGCCAAGAGATACCGAAGGGCATAAGAATAACAATAGAATCCAAACAGATCTATATATTATAGAATATATATTATAGGTCATTGTTTTTGGGGTGGATGATTTGGGAACATGGTTAGATATTTCACATCAATCATACAAAGGAATGTGGAAAAGAAAAACTCGAGCAGTCATAAGAAGCAAGTTATGGAATCATCAAGTGAGATGAAAACAAAAAAACGATTTGCAGCTCTATAGGAAGAAGTCGGTCCATCACACTCTATGGAAGATCAAATTCTCCAAACCAAAATGAGTGTGAAGTTAAATACATGGATCAAAAATAAATAGTATGAGAAGGAAGTAGTTGCAAAAATTGCCATCAAAGTTTCAGATTGTTTAAGAGTATGGATCCTTGATAGTGGTTGCACATCCCATAGGACATGGAACAAGGATCTCATTGTAGGCATAAAATATGAAAAAGAAGAATTTTTCATGTTTGGTAACAATGAAGTGATAAAGATTGTTTGTTCCATAAAGGATAAATTTGGGGGAAATGAAATAAGACATGCTGATGTCTTGGTAGTAGAGGGTCTTAGTCATAACTTGATCAGTGTTAGTTAACTATGTGACTCTAGGCACTCTATCCGATTTACCAAGATGATGTGTGTTGTAAATGGAAAAAATGGAGCTGTTTTTCTACAGGGAAAAAGGACAAAGGGAAATATTTACCTTTTCAGTGGGGAAGAAGATACAAGCATTTTATCCTGAGAAGAAGAAAACCAGTTGTGGCATAAGTGACTTGGTCATCTATTCCAACCATCAATGGAAGATCTGGTAAAGTGTGATGCTGCTAGAGACCTTCCAAAATTATCACATGATCTCACCCATACATGCGATGCTTGCCCACAAGTGAATATCATCAGAAAAACATACAATCCAATGGAAAATAAATCAACCATAGTGATAGAATTGGTTCATGCTGATGTTTTTGGACCTATCTCACCACGAGACATAAATGGACAAAGGTACTATGTGCTTTTCTTTGATTATTATAGTATAATGGCTAGGGTATTTATCATTACCCATAAGACAGAGGTGCACAGTTGCATAAAGTAGTATATGAGAGAATCAGAAAAGACTCTTGGGTAGAAAATTCTGATGTTTCATACAGATAAAGGTACAAAATTCACAAAAAGTAAAGTTGAAGCCTATCTTGAGAAACATAGGATAAGGCATCATGGTTCATTAGTGAGAAATCTTCAATAAAATGGAGTGGTTGAAAGGAGAAATCAAATCATCAACAACATGGCCTGAATAATGTTTACTGAAAAGGTCCTACTAGAGAAATTTTGGAAGGAAGCAGTTTTGACATCTGTCTATATTTCGAACAGGTCTCTGTTGTGTCTAAAGGAACGGAAGACTCCATATGAAATGTGGTCAAGAAAGAATCCAACATTGATATACTTTTGAATCTTTGGAATCAAGTGCTTCATTCTCAACAAATAAAATCACATGAATTTTGAGTCACGAGGATTTGAGAGGATATTCCTTGGCTACTTAAGGAAAATAAAAGCATATAAATGTTTCAAAAAAAGGCTGGGAAAAATTGTTAATGATGTTACTATAGTTGAAAATGAACAGAATAATCAATGACCCGGTGAATAGTTTCTGGATGAAAGTGATTAGTTGGTATGTAATACAGGGGGAGTAGAAGTGGAAGAGGCTAACTCAGAAGAAGATACTGTTGATGAGCAAGAGGAAGAAAAATCTGAATCCGCTAAGTAGCCCAAGAGTCAAGCTGAAATTGATAGGAAAAATATAATTGGTGATCAAACAGATCCAGTTCATACTAGGAGAATGAAATCATTACAAAAAAAATCATTTTTATCTCTGGTGGAGCCGAAATGTGTTTCTGATGCAGTTGATGATGAGTAGTGGGTTCAGGCTATGAATGAATAATTGGACCAAATTATCAAGAATCATACATGGGAGATTGTTTCAAGACCAGCAGATAAGAATGTCATCGGGACTACATGGGTCTATCCAAACAAGACGAATGAAGATCAAATAGTGGTTCAAAGCAAAGCATGGCTAGTGTGCAAAAGATACCCCCAGATAGAGGTAATAGATGTTGATGAGACATTTACACCGGTTTCAAGGCTAGAGACAATCAGATTATTCCTAGCCATTGCAGTGCAACAAAAGTTCAAAGTGTTCTAGATGGATGTAAAATCTGCATTCTTGAATGGGGTTCTGCAAGAGGATGTTTATATTGAGCATCCAGATGGTTTTATCATTCATGAGGATGATAAAAAGGTTTGCAGACTGAAGAAGGCATTGTATTGGCTAAATCAATCACGAAGAGCATGGTAATCAAGGCTTGATCGGTAATTGAAGAAGCATGGTTTCCAACATGGGGTAGTTGATTACAATCTCTATTTCCGAAATGATAGTAATCAAAGGATGATGGTGTTGGTTTAGGTCGATGACATAATATTTGTCAGATCAGATGATTCTCAATGCAGACAGTTTTCCAAATTCATGACAAATGAATTTGAAATGTAAATGATTGGAGAGCTAACATTTTTCCTTGGTTTACAGGTGACACAAGGAAGTAATAGAACTTTAATTTCTCAATCCAAATATGACAAAGAGGTTATAAGGAGTTTTGGAATGGAGAATTCCCAGGATATGAAGACTCCGGTTGTTACCTGGATGAAATTATCAAAAGATGAGGATAGAAAGACAGTTAATATCACATAATAAAGTTAAATTATTGGATGTTTTCTATACCAGACTGCAACAAGGCCTGGCATTGTTTTCGCCACATGCCAAGAAGCGAGATATCAGACTAATCTAAGGAAACCCAAATTCTTATAGTAAAAAAGAATACTTCAGTATATTAAGGTAACATTGGGCTTCGGCCTGTCATATAATGATAAATCATAGACATAGTTATTGGGATATACTGATGTTGATTAGGCTGGTTCCGCAGATGACAGGAAATCATCATCTGGAGGTGCATTCTATCTTGGTGGACTATGTATTGTTAGGATATACAAGAAGTAGGATTGAATTTCATTAAGCATCGCAGAAGCTGAGTATATTGCAGCCACTGAATCTTACACAGAGTTATTGTGGATGAAGCAGAATCTTTAAGATATGGGAGTTGAATTGAAATCTCCGATAGGATTCCCGTGTGATAACTCAAGTGATATAAATCTTATAAAAAATCATGTACATCATTCAATTACAATACACATTGAGATGAAGTGTCATTTTATCAAGGAGAAGGTTGAGCAGGGAATCGTGAAGTTGGAGTATGTGCCTACAGAGCTACAGGTTGCAGATATTCTGAAAAAGGCCTTACCCAAGGAAGATTTTGAGAGGCATCGACTAGATCTGGGAGTTTAGTCGACTCCCCGCACTTGGAAGAGTGTGGATGCAGAACCCTCCCCCACCTCTCCCTGAGGTATGATGTGTTTCTCCCTAAATGTGATGATATGTTTTATCTACACTGTTACATACTACAAAGGAGTGACCTTTGGGTTCGTTGACAAAGGGCGATAAAATAGTGATTGTTCAAGGGGACACATTTTGGCAAGTTGAAAAATCATGACAGACACAGGGCGAATCTGATAGGTGGAGCAGCCAGATAGGGGGAGTTAAAGATGTGCAGAAGAGGATTTGTAGCAGACAAGAGTTAAAGCTGTGAGAAGATAGGGGGAGATTATTAGATCTAACGAGGTTAGAAGAGATCAATCAAAGAATATATATCACGACAGGTGAGGATCGTGATAAAATAAGATGTGTGGTATTGGAATGCAGTAAGAATATTTCCAAAAATCGGTATCAGTTTGGTGTTAGCAGTGGGTGTCAAAGTTGAATTTATTCATTGATGAACTTTTCTTTTACTCTTGTTTCTCACGACGAGCATTGCTCATGCGGGATTAGAATGTTTGTTGAGTAAATCCTTGATTGCTATCAGAGTCGCAATAGGCGAATGGTGGATGAAGAATTAACATTGTGTCTTTTTATGGAAGAGTTGTCAACAAGCCCAAAGGGGGATATTGTTGGTAAAAAATCTCTCAAGGCATCATTGAATCATTTTTTAGGTGATTTTGTTTTTTGAAAATGTGGACATCTGTGTTGTGATTGTTGAAAACGCAATCCCTGACATACAAATTTGTGGACAAAGGGGATTTCATGGTGGCATGTCAAGTTCAAGGGTTGTGGATAACAATACATGTTTGATCCATCAACGTCGACAAATGAATGGATGATCTGGAGGCGGTGAAAAAAGACCAGATACAAGGTGGCACCATTTTCCAATATTTTCCAAATCATTGGGCCTGAAAATTGACAAAAGAAGAAAAGTGGTTTTTGGAAATGGGACTTGTGTGCCGTGTACTTGAAGGAGAGGAAACCTGCCTGACCAATGTCTTTCAAGGGCAGAGCATCAAAATATGACAAAGGGATAAGGAGAGACCATGTTTTAGAGTTAGTCGCGCAAGTGATTTGCGTGGCATAAGACTTGCATGCCGAAACTTGCGCGCCGAGGGGAGACATGTGTGCCATCGCATAGGGTGTCCAAATGCTTATAAATAAAGGTAGACCCCTACTCATTCGATAAGAGTTAAACACATAGAAAAATCATAGCTCCCGTCATGAAGGTGTGGTGTTCGCGCAAGAGGTGTGTGGTCATGCAAGTATAAGTTATGCGCCAAGTTAGAGTTGCGCACCTGAGGTGGTTTGGGCGAGGAAGGAATTGAGTCGCGCAAGTTTCGAGTAACAGAAGCTTGTGTCGCGCATGTGGTTGAGGTGGACTTGCCCTCCAATTTTGACTTTCACACCGATACTTTCATGTCGGCCTAGATATGGGCACCAAGTAAGGTTGATTTATAGTAGAGATTCAGGGATGTGTGAAAACTGGAAGATTTCCCGATACCTTTGGTGCACAATGAGATTAATCTATGGGTGAAAGATGGACTTCCACATAGAATCAACATACAATAGAGGATGTGTTCTTTAGTGATAATGAAGAGACATATAAGTCTATAAACTATGAGTGGATCCTTCGAGAGTAGTGAGCAAAGGAAGATGAATAAGGTGATTCTCTCCACCGGCAGTGATCCAGAGAGAGAGAAACAGGGAGTGACCCTTGGGAAAGCAGTGAGCTGACCCTAAACATTTTAAAGTCAGAGACCCTAGGAATAAAAGTGATCTATCTCGACCCTTGTAAACTATAGTGTGCTTGTAGTGATTGGGTACATCGGCACATTACCGTTGTATGATCCTTGGATGTAGCCTAGTGCGGGTGAACCAAGTAAAAATTGATGTGTCTTGTGAATTATTCAATTTCTGTTTATATTGTGCATCAGGAAAGAGAGAGAGGAGTGTTTTTCTTAACAGAAAAACAATATTCGAAGAGGATATAATTTTAAATTAGTCATACCCTGATTTACCCCATCTTTGGGTATTCTGCCTTGTGGACCTAACCGTTACATTAGTTAATGAGTGCTCATATCAGTAGTGTATTTCAGTACAGGGGACTCAGATTAGAGCACATGGTAGAGGGGTAAGTTAGTTGCATGCAATTCTTCCTTCACATGTGGAAATAATGGATTGGTTTTAAATAGATAGATGTATTATTCTAAAAGATTCTATGATTTATTTTACATCATTTAATACAATAACATCTTATTACTTTATATATTCTCAAATTTTAAATGTATTGAAACAGACAGTGGAGTTTGTAAGTGGGGTTATGAGGATCGACGCAACACTCGGATAACAGTAGAAAGAAATCTGTCTATGAAAGGGATCATCACTCATGATTGGTGGGGTATCATTTCCCTTGGGATACATACATACTTGAGATGTTAGTTTTTCACTTTATATTATTTATGGATTTTTTGGTATCATATCAATCCCAAAAAAATCCTAGAAGGGTAACATTTACGTATCATGAGGGTAATAGTTAAGTTCACTATAGAGAATTGGATATTGAGGAAGGACATACCGGGATAGTTCATCAATCACTACAAAATATCACTACTTAGTTTTTGTCTATTTTATAAGATTATTGTGATGTAAATCATAGTATCATTCCACCCACGTTGGATATTTTTTAGGTAATGTTTGAAGAAGAATTTACATGGCTTCCACATGAGATTAGTTTTGAGTTTAAAATTTATCTCATTCTAGTAGTTGTTCCTATTTCAATTCACCATTATATAATTGAACCAAAAAATATTCAAGATCAAAATATATGATTGGAAGAATTGTTTTCCAAATTATTTATTCTCAAGAGTACATTACTTTGGGTTTAACCAATTTTGTTTTCTTTGAAAGAAGATGGGACATAGTGTTTAGGTGTTGATTATATCATGAATAACTTGATGATGTCTAAGAACATGTATCATCTTCTATGTATCAATGATCTCTTTTACCAGATTTGGGGGTAATTTTGTGTTCTAAAATATTGAGTTGATATTAGGATATAATATTTTTAATGTGAAACATTCAGATATACCACAAACTACTTTTTTAATCTTCTATGGCCTATATAATTTCACCATGATGTCTTTTCGGATGATGAATGTTATGATTGTGATTATGGACTTGAGTAAATTAATCACCACCCATAAGTAGATCAATTTTTGGTTTTTTTTATGAAATATTGGTTTACTCAAAGGCTCATGATTATCATTCTAAACATCTTGACATCATACGGAGTATTATTGGGAGAGTTTCAACTATACACCAAGCTATTTAAATGAAAATTATGGATTGACATGGTACATTTAATAGGTCACATCAACTATGAGGATGTTATGTTAGTGGGCATAGAGAATGTTTATGTAGTTTTTCTTGGGAGAAGCCCAAGAATTATTTTATAGTTGATGGTTATTGGATTTTGTGGGAAATTTTCTATTCTTCAACAAATATTTTCATGATTTGTTGGGCAACACATAGGGATGAATAATAAGGGTATCAAAATTTAACGGTGTGGAGAAAGTGAGAATACCGTCCAAGAATTAATGAAGTACTTGACCACCACACTAATTTTAATCATATATGATCTGCGTGAAGAGTTTATCTAGTATTGTGATGTGTTCTGGATCAAACATAGAGTAGTGTTTATATAGTGTTCAAGTCATGGTTTATAGAAAAATTCATATGAGGCCACCCAAATAAAATTATCTTATTCATGATCTTGAGTTCTCCATAGTGGGTTTTTAAGTAATGTATTAGGGAAATTACCAGTTAGATTAAATGATTATTGAGTATAATAGAAACAACATGTTAACCAATATATCTTCTCAACAATATTTCAATCTATATTTACAATTATGGGTTGAGTCTGTGCATTCATTTGATATTGACCTAGTATATGCACATATGAAGGGAAAGAGTGTTGATGTTACTTTTTTCCAGAATACACATACCCAGTTGGCCCATCAGTCCGTCTATGAGTAGAAGATGATGACCTTACTTGATGATATGCTTATAGTTTCTTAGAAGGGCCAGGTGTGGATGACTCTATTGTCCTTACTGGTTGAGTCTGTACATTTGTGCAAAATCAAGGATATGTAGAATGAGGATCCATAGTTTTTTACCTTAATGGAAATCCCTAAATGTGGGGAGTCACCTTCTGATTATACTATAGATGAGGATTATATCGTATATATCTATAACCAAGAGTATGTTCATATGTGTATTCATGAGGAGCTAATAAATGAGTTTGATTCATTAGAGTGGGAAATCTATCTTATTTTAGAGAAAACATACAAGGAAATACCTTAAATATATTTGTGTTCATTTAAAAAATGGCTAGTGTGGGTTTTGTGAGATGATGCAACACCTATTAACATATGATGGATGAGAATCAATGACTATGTTGTTTTTCTACAACAATTTCTCATTATGAAGTGGATGTTGGAAGAATTTACACTAGAATTTGTGATAGGTCCTCCTAAGAATACTTGGTAGAATGAGACCATATGGGTTATTTTCGTCTAGTTCATTAAACTAGACAATTTATTTCCAATTAGGGAGACTTTAATGGTTGATAAGTTGGGTGATATATAGGATCAAGAGATAGTTTATTTACATCAGGTGATGAAAAGCTTAGTTTTAAATTATGAATCACATTTAAAATTAGATTAATAATATTATTGCAGAGGTATCTTGGTAATTAGGTGTTTCTTGGAATATATTGACACCCACAGAAAAATTTGACATTGGAGTGCACTATACAGGAGCTAAAGGAAATGTAGAGGGAATGCTTTATAGGCATTGGGGATCTTTTGAGAATAACCTAGAACTAGTTGTGTAATAATAGAATAGAAGTAATCATAACAATATTTAGATGTATCTATATGTTACACTTTATGGTAGGACATGTATAACACATCAATGTTAGATGGAGGTGGGAAATCTAGGGTTATTGGGGCCAAATCTCATGTTGTAGATGTCAAAATAGGACCAGTTGTTATATAAACATATTTATATAGTTTAGAGTTAATACATACCTTATTCTAAATCAATGTATTCGTCCACTTTAGTTTATAATTTCTGATAATGTATTACATCAACTGTCTTTGAGATTGGGTCATCATTTGATTCATAGGCTGCGTAAGTTGGCACCCATGATTGATATACTATTTGACAATGTGGGGAGGATCAGAATGGTGGTATATCAGTTGGGTCATCCAAAACATTATACTTATAAGAATGATGTTTTTATGTTTCACGAAATCATATGTGTTAACAAAAACCTTCTCATGTGATTTGTGATTATTATTTTGAGCTTAAAGTTGATTCTTCCTTTGAGGATTATCTGATTCAGGTTATAGATCTCAGTGACAATGTTTTCTACGGAATAGTTTCACTATTAGATTGAGTGATGTGAAAAAAATATTATTATCAATATGAATTTGGAGAGAGGAAATCATATATGAATGACCAATAGCCCAAACATTTTACCTTGAATTCATATTGATTTTTGGGGGTGCAACTCATGGCCAATTTATTATAATGTGGGGAGATGGTAAGACCCTAACCCTTTATGAGAAATATAAACCTGTTTTTATGGTATTCGTTTACACTTATTTAGATAATACCTTCTCCATGTATTTCTTATAGACTGTTTTGAGTGAATTTGGAAAATTTTGGAATTCTATGTGGCTATTCATGGTTGGTACACAGTTAGGGAAATTTATTACGTTTTCACCGAAAAACAATCTGCCCCATTTTGTGCCAGTAAAATGGGAAGCACTTTTTGAAAAAATCGTGTGAACAACCCCCCAATCATCCACCATTGAATAGAGTAATTTTCTTGGGTTTTTAGGTTTTCCAATCAATTCAACAAAATAAGAGGAACATTATACACTAGACAATAGGGGTTTATGATTAGGGAACACCATTTGTGAAACCATGTGGTCCATCAGGGAAACGTTACACATAATTTTTTAATACTACAATATTTTAAATAAAACGTACCAAATCCTCATATTACAAACCAAATCACACTAACTCTGTATAATATAATTTTTATTTCTATTAGAGGCTCTCGAAAGTATTCCTAGACTCTTATAACTTCTTCCATAATGAATCGAAGATCTAGTTGAAGAAATCCACTCATCTATAGAATGTGATCCCTACATTCATTAGGTTTCTCTATATCCAATATTTATTACCCCAAGATCGAGATGAATTAACCCCATTTATGATGGTATAGATATTTTCTTTAATGGATCATGTTTCGTTGGATATTGATCCTAGGTTTTGAAATAATATCTCATCAATAGATATGAGTTCAGCCGATATACATCTAATTGAGGTATAAGGATTAGAGGGAATTTGCAAAATGATCCGAAGGGAGGAGGTCTAATTAATAATTCCCATCATATTAATCATGATCTCATGCATTTAGATTTATAATTGAATTTCCATGTAGGTAAATTTAAATATAAATTTGAAATAATGAGTTGATACCCTTGTGAATTTGATACCCTTCACGAATCATGTTGGAACCATTGGATATTTGAGATTGGGATCCCTGGAAACCCATGGGATGTTCCAATAAACATGATAAAATGATTTATCAATTTCAAAAAATATAATGACGGGTTATTAGAATTGAAAAAAAAAATTATTGTATGGTTGATACTGTGATTTAAAAGGTTTATTGGATTAAAATTGATGAGTTAATGAGTTCTCCATGATTGATGATAAATGGATTAATAAGGGATTTTTTCATGTTATTCCTAATGATAAATGTAAAAACCCATTATTGTTTTGATAATTGAAGTATTGAACATTTATTTATAATAAATGATAAGAATTTCCTTGACGATGATCCATGATATATATATATATATATATCTATTGATTTTTAACAGTTAGTTTTGGGTGAGGTATTGATTCTCCATGTACAAATGGGGCACCCGAATTATTCTCTAGGTCTCCAATGTATATTTATAAAGGAATTTGAATAGAGAATTGTGGGTGGGGGACTGATTCTCCAGGTACCCCTGGGGTTCCACCCAGAAAAATTGGACCACTAATTTATATTTATATGTAAATGTTAATAATGATATCTGGGTGAGGGATTGATGTTCAATGTAATTGTAGGGTTCCAAATAGTGGTTCTAGGGCCTTGATGCATGAATGTGAATCATTAGTAAGAATAACTCTTCATGGAACCAAAATAGACAATAAATAAATTTATTAATGGAATCCCATGAATGCAGAAATTGTAAAACTTCATTGGTGTATGGGTCTAACTCCAGCATAGGTCGAAGATGGTATGATATTGTTGACATAAGAATAATAAATGTGTATCCTATTTAATATTTTATATCAATTAATTATTATTTATATGACTACATACACTATTATTAAATATATATTTTTATAAACTCCATTGGTGATGGACTACAATTTTTTTCTCACACCCTACATGGGCCTCCGGATTGGTACACAAATAGACTTCATGTTTTCCAGACTACATTTTGGGAAAATCACTATATAAGAATGAATAATTGGGATTTGGAATTGATCATGGATGATGGAATATGATATTATGTCATTACCCACGTAGGATTTATTATTGTCTCTTTATTTTATATATTCATTAGATAGATGAAACATGTATGGAATGACATATTACGTAATTTGGTTTTTAGTAATTTTACCTTTTTTAGATTTATTCATACGATGATGGATATTTTTCTTGTATCATGGTCATAATTCAAATTTATTTATACTATTTTGAATACTTGTTAAAGGGTGTATAGTTTAACCCCATTACATATTGGACCCTTACTGCTAGACAACAACCTCTGGAGTATGGGGAGATACACAAGAAGTTATGTAGAGAATCGTCTTGAGGCACCATTATGTGGAATGTAGTTTTGGATTTTATAGTATTTAATAATAATACAAGTAAAAAATTTGGTCATGTACATGTATAATTAAATGCAAGAACAAAAAATAGATTTTTTAGATTAATATATTAGTTGATTTCAAATTTATTAAAGGATGTTTTTATAAATTAAAATAGTTATTTTTTATTTGATAAATTTATTCCTTATATACACATTATTTTAGGAACTAGTTTTTTATAATATTACGCCATGATTACAATAAGAAAATTTCATAAAAATGATGTCAATGTTAAAAATTGAATTATTTAGTTTTCACAAAATAAAAAAAAATTCCAAAAATTATTTTTGAAAAAATTATACTAAAATAATGTATTTATATAGTCCCAAAAAAACATGTTATCTTTTAAATTTTAAATTTTTAATATTTTTGAATTTATCTTTTAAAATGAAAACATAAAATATTGTAATTTATTAGGAAAATATATTTCAAATAATTAAATTTTATTGTTCTTATTTCCTATAAATTAAGTATTATTAGTTAGATAATATTTATATATTTTTTTCATCATTCAATCATAATATACATTATTCCATTCAAGATGAATAGTTAATAAAAATCTAGTAATAAAAAAGTTTTTTAAGATTAAATTTTTTATCTATACTTATTGAATATATTGAGATAATTTTTTTAATTGTTATCATTATTTATCACACTAAAAAATATATTTCATACTATAATTACCTATACTTATACCCACCAATTTAGTAAATGTTTCAAAATGGTATTATTCGTATTAACTAAATGTTTCGTGGTTTCATTTTCTATGATTTTTCATTTAATGAATGATATTAAACAAAATATTTTTTAATGGAAAATTTATACATAAATATTGGTTCAGAACATTAAAGAGTGTATAATTCCCCAAGATAATGGTCTGTGACTATGTTTCATCTTTATTGTCGGTGAAAGTGGTGAGCCGCCATTGGGGTTTTGATATATAATGGGACCCATGTTTATTGTTGCACAATGGTATCTCATTCGATGTTTTATGTGGAAAAAGTGAATTCTGATTGAATTATATAATGATACAGGTTGAGAAGGGTTGATTTTGGACCTCTAAGACTTCATATAAATTAAAATTTTATAGTGGAAGGATGTAAACACCTTCCCCTTTCAGGTTATGAGACTGAATGAAAAATTTTATTTTTTTATTTTGGTTAGGAGATCAATATTCTTATGGGGGTATATATTTAAATAACATAGGTTGAAAATATAAGATAGATATATTTGATGTGGATGAAGGCTTAAGAAATGGAACATGTTCTCTTTTTAGATTAATACAGGATAATATTTCTTATTGAAAATTCTATAGCTACAACAAGTAACACCATGACCCATTAGTCAAACTGTGAATACTTACAACTAGGGGATGGGGTTATTTTTTCCATAATTATTCATTCCATTAAGAAATTAGGTTTCAACCATCATGAATGATACTTGATGATTTTCCCCTCTTCCCTTAGTGTTTTCACTATGATATAAATTGGAAATTGGGTGTTACGATGTAATGGTGGAAGGCTGAGGACAATAACTATTTTTATGAGGTGATCCTACCAGGACCCACTGACCAAGTTGTAGTACTATATAGTGATGGGGAATTTCATGATTCTATACCTGGATTCCAAATATGATAATGTTATGGTAGTTAAGTTGCAAAAATATGTAATGTCACATTTGTAACCCTATTCGTTTATATTGAATAGTTGTTCATAGAGGGGATATTTTGACGATACATGGCCTAATTATCCTTTTTAAATACCCCAATTTATTAGGTGGGTTATTTTTATTTTTGTAGTAATTTGATTGAGTATTATCCTCAAAATTCCTTACACATATATTTCCCTTTATCATTTATGATTTTTTATGAGAACTATTTTTTTACCTAATTCCATTGGTGAATTATTTAATCAAGTGAGGATATCAAGGATTTTACTAAAAATAGGTAGATAATGTCCCATGATAATGATATAACACCCATTTTTTCCATATTAAGTTATGTCAACAGGAAAATTTATATTGGCCCTTTTTTTATGATGGACGAAATTTACAATTGTAATGGTATTAAATATTATAACTTTCACATCATATAGGGATGTGACTATATCGATAGTAGAACACAACCCATTTCCAAAGGATTGCATAATTATATATCTCTCAACTTTTTTGTATATAATATTAATATTAACATTTTTATTCTACAATTAATTTCAATTTTCAACAGAATATAATTTTATTCTAATTAATTAATTATGATGTCATGGATTGAGATATGTCCTTTAGTGGATAGATGATAGATTATAATTCTTCGACATGCATGGGTTAGAGTCATACCAAAAATTTGAAAGGGAATAAAATAGTAATTGAGGATGGTAATTCCTTGATAATTACCTCTTGTTTTATTTATTTTTCTATCATATGTGATATTTTTAGTCTATAACACCCTAAGTTTTTTAAAAATATTTATTTGAAATAAATTTAATCTTTTTGAATTTTTAAATTTCATGTAACACTAAAAATAGTTTTTAATATATTAATGAACTATTTTTTGTTTTCATTATAAGAATCAATAAGTTAATCATGCACTACACACATAGAAAAAATTTAGTTTGTGCTACATGAAACACCAGCATGACATCCGTTATAGACAACATTGAGTTTCTACGAATCAACAATTTATCGTTATAATTATTTAAAGGATTTAGTTATAAACTTGAAGTTTAAAATAGTAATATAAAGAGTTATATTTCCTTCTTAAATGTTAATTATAATATTTTAATATAAATAAAACATATTCATAATAAAATATATATTTTTTTGTAATGACTTCATATATTTAAAAATACAATTTTCTTACACGATCATGTTTATTATGTCCATCTCTGAATAAGGATAAAATTAATTTTTTTAAAAATTAGAAATTTAAATTTTAATATATAATTCATTTTTGAATCCAATGTTTAATAATTTACATAGGTTAAATATTTGGGGATTTATATGAGAAACATCATTTTTTGATGAATGATTAAAATACTGAATTTTTATACAAAATAACATTTTTGTCTATTTTATTTATATAGTTAAATTTTATTTTAAGTTGATTTTAATGTTAAAATTGATCATTTTTACATATATTACTACAATTTAGGTAATTGTAATCATTTTTATGTTGAATTTATATATAAAACATAATGAATTTTTTTAGAATTCTCTCATTAAAAACATGAACTATGGGAAAAAACTATAATTTGTAAGGGTTATATGCGATGGGAATAAGCGCCCCATCGCAAAAAACTTATGCGCGGATTGGTGGGGTTTTTGCACCAAACCGTGCGAAAGGGTAATTGCAACGGGTTGGCCCTGCCCGTCGTAAATTCTAGGAGGCAGTAAGACCTAGTTGCGAAGGGGGGATTCCTCGTCGCAACTAGTTCGACCCCCAGTGGGTATTTGTGATGGAAACCGTTGCAAATAACTGGCGGTGGAAAAAACCTATTTGCGAAGTGATGTTGTCCCATCGCAAAAAGTGTGCCGGGAGGTCACTTTTTGCAACGGGACACATCAGAAATAACCTTTTAACCACTGACCGTAAATAATGCGGCCGAATGTATTTGTGATGGGCCGTGTTGCGAAATGTACAATTAGTGACGGGAATCTCTTCGCTAATAGTTCTGTCGTAACTAATCTAACCTATATATACCCCCTCCGTTTTTCTTCTCTCCACCTAAATTTCTTGTTCCTATCCTTCTCTGAACTCTAATATTAGAGTGATAATATTATAGTGTTTTTTTATGAAGAAGTTGTGAAGCTACCTACAATTATAAGAGATCAAGTTTAAAGGTATTTATGTTTTATTTAATTTAGTATTTATTTATTTTTTTAAATTAATTTTATTCATTATTGATTAGTTGTGATTACGTTAGATTTAATTTTTTTTTCAATAGTATTTATTTGTAGTAATAAAATTAAATTATTAGTGGGGTGGTCCGGCCTTCTTATACTAATGTTATTCAGGGAGCAAGGATGAAAGAGAAAGAGGATGACAATGCTAAGACCGCCCCACCACGGAGAAGAGTGAAGAAGGACTATTCTTATCTTCCAAGGCTAGTGCCCACTAGATCTTCTACTGGGAGGGACAGTTGGGCTATGCAGTCTCCAAATGAATTTCTCTCTTTGGAGAAGTTGAATCTTAGAAGGAAATATGCCAAGGTTCTTAAGCACTATGAATGCTCGGAGTGGGAGACAGATAAAGCAGAGGACTTAATCTTCAAAGGGGGTGGTGACGAGTATGACTTCGATGATATGTAGTTGTTCTGGACCTCTTGTAACTGCTTTGCTTTTCTTTTATTAATAAATGGTCAGAGGCTTGCCTCTGGCTGAGCATTTCTATTAGATGTATTTTCTAGTAATTAATATTAATTAACACAAATTAGTAATAATTAGAAATAAACAGTAATAATTAAAAATAAAGTGGAATAATTAAGAAAAAATTGTAATAAATATTAAGAATTAAAAATAAATAGTAATAAATACTAAAAAATTAATAAATACTAAAAATATACTAAGAAATAGTAATAAATACTAATATATACTAATAATTAGTAATAAATAATAATAATTATTAATAATTATTAATAATTAGTAATAAAATATAATAATTAGAAATAAATACAAAAGATAGTAATAATATTAATAAATTTAAATAAATACTAATAAATAGTAATTAGTAATAATAAAAAGTAATTAATAATATTAAATAGTAATAATTTGTAATAATTACTAATTAATAGTAATAAATACTAATAAATACTAATAAATTCTAATAAATAGTAATAAATACTAATAATTAGTAATAATTAGTAATAAATAAAAATAAATAGTTATAAAAAGACATAAATAAAAATAAATAGAAATATACACTATGAAATAGTAATAAATACTAAAAATTATTAATAAATATTAATATAAACTAATAAATAGTAATAAATAGTAATAAATACAAATAAACTATAATAAAAGGTAATAAATAGTAATAATTAGTAATAAATAGAAACAAATAGAAATATATACTAATAAATAGAAATAAATACTAATAAATAGTAAAAAATACTAGTAAATACGAATAAATAATATTAAATACAAATAAATAGTAATAAAATCTAATTAATACTAATAAATAGTAATTAATACTTATAAATACTAATAAATACTTAAAAATAGTAATAAATACCAATAAATAATAATGAATAGTAATAAATAAAAATAATTAGTAATAAATAGTAATAAATAGTAATAAATAGTAATAATTAGTAATAAATAGTAATAAATAGTACTAAAAAGAAATAAATAGTAATTATTAATAATAAATATTAATAAATATTAATAAATATTAATAAATTGTAATAAATAGTAATAATAAATAATAAATAGTAATAAATAGTAATAATTATTAATATTTAGTTACAATTAGTAATAATTACTAGGAAATACAAATAATTAATAATAAATAGTAATAAATACAAATAAATACTAACAATTAGTAATAAATAGTAATAATTTGTGATAATTATTAATAATTAGTAATAATTAGTGATAATTAGTAATAATTGGTAATATATTTAGTAATAATCAGTAAGAATTAGTAATAATTAGTAATAATTAGTAATAAATACTAATAAATAGTAATAAATACTAATAATAAGAAATAAATAGTTATAATTAGTAATATTTAGTAATAAATAATAATAAATAATAATAATTAGTAATAATTAGCAATAATTATTAATAATTAGTAATAAATAGTAATAATTAGTAATAAATACTAATAAATAGAAATAAATTGTAATAAATAATAATAAATAACAACAAATAGCAATAAATAGGAATAAAGGGCAATAAATAAGAATAAATAGCTATAAATAGCAATGAATAGCAACAAATAGAAATAAACAACAATAAATAGTAATAAATAGCAATAATTAGCAATAATTGGCAATAATTAGAAATAATTATATATAATTATCAATAATTAGAAATAACTTTCATTAATTTTCAATAATTAGAAATAAAATAAATTGTAATAAATTGTAATTACATGGAACAATATTTAGTGGATTGATGACACTCCTTTTGCTCGAAGACTCTTATCCTTTCAACTCTCATCGACTCAAATCATTATGAAAATTATGCTTCTATGTATGAATATCTAATCTCATATGCACGAGTTAAACTATGCATTCCTAGGACATCATTTTTCATAATGTTTTCAGGCGGTGACAATTGAAAGAAAAATATTCATCGATGAAAAGGAGTCTCTTCTGTATGACGGATCATTTACTTTCGTCTTTGTCACACTGAATTATAGAAGAAGAATATTCTCGGAGGTATGCTTATGCATTCTCATATGCACGAGAATGAATAAGCGTACCTCTGAGATGATTAATCATTGTGATTTAAGTTTGAGAACCTTGCATGTAAATGAGGCTTAATACAAAATAGTAGTCGTCTATCCACTAGAAATTGTGTCACCCATAATTAATGGTAATTATTAAGAAGTAGTTTTAATTATCTATCTTCATCTTTTGGATAATGTTTTCCTAATTTCTAATTTTACAAAAATAGTAATGATTTTATATTTTGTAGAAAAATATGGAACAAGGATGTTGACAACAGTCATTATTAGATAATCGCACTTGGATAAATCAGCACATAAATCCAAAAAGTTCTAGTTTAAATCCTATATATATTGACGGTGTTTAAGCATTCTAATAATTTTCGTCATCAAAACAAAAATTTGTTTCAGAAGGCCCAATTAAGTTTTATTACAATAAATGTGCTCTGAAATCATTTGTCACATTTGACAAGGTTGGGGGACATCTCTTGTGGTTTGGTGTTCAACCAGATTATGTTTTTTGGTATCAAAATGGTGAACAAAGTTCCAGATAAGATAATAATAACTTGATTTTAGATCCATAACGGTTTCAAAATTTAGTACATGATGTTGCAGACCCGTTTAATCAACAAACTGAAACTCTAGATGTTATTGACTTAACTCTTAATTTGGAACCATACTAATTTTATGATTTTGTGAGGTCTCCTGGGGATTCATTATATAATGGTTTCAGGATAATAAAATTAGAAGCAATTTCAAAATTTATGCCCATTAAATCATATAATGCAATTTCAAACAACTGTTTTGATCAGTTATTTTATCGGTTAAAACACCATTACCTAAAATAAATGTGTTGTCTGCAAATTACTATGAGAGAAAGAGGATTTTTAGTAATCTGGGACATATTTATTAGAATATTCATTAATGTTAAAATGGATGCATCTTATATTATAGTGAAAAGAAGTCATTGGATTGTTGTCCCACATGTAGGCAATCGAGGTAAAAAGAAGCTCAACTGGGGATGTCTGGATCGATTTCGATAAAACGGTTGAGATATTTCCCCCTAACACCCAGGTTGCAGCGTTTGATTATTTCTCAGAACACAGCATCAATGATTTCATAACACAAAACCAAGATTTCAACCATTAAAATCTTTAATAATCCATCTGATGGTGATTCATGGAAAAAATAGAACATACTACATCTGTCTTTGGATTTAGAAGCCTGACACATGTGATTGGGACTTTATACTGACAGTTTCTATCCCTTTGGTTCTTATGATATTTTGTATTCATGTTGGCATGTCTTTATAACTCCGTACAATTTACCTCTACATATATTGATGAAGGAGCCCTATATATCTTTGACCTTATTAATCTCATGACATCTAAGAAATATTATTGATGTTTATTTGAAACCATTGATTGATTAGTTAAATTCATTGTGGAGTAATGATGTTAGTACATATGATATTTCTATGAAATAAAATTTCATATTAAAATCTACATTGATGTGGATGATTAGTGACTTCTCGGCATATGGAATGTTATCTTGCTGGAGTACACATGGTCTGAAATCATTTCCTTACTGTATGTAAGAAAATAAAGACATTATTCTCAATAATGCAAGAAAAACCTTACTATTTTGAATGTCATTGAATATTTCTTCCAACTGATCATCCTTTTCGGAGGAATGACACTCATTTCAGAAAAGGCTTAATTGAAAGGGATGAACCTCCAAAAATATTCTTAGGTAGAGAGTTAAGATTAGATGTATTTAAATTACCTCCCATCACATTAGGTCCAACATTAAACAAATAAAAAATTCATGGTTTTGGGAAAGAGTATAATTGGATAAAATGGAGCATTTTTTTGGATCTTTCATATTGGTATGATTTTTTGGTCCACCACATGCTAGATGTCATGCATATTGAGAAGAACTAATTTGATAAAAAAAATTATTAATTTTTTGGATAGACTAGGTAAAACCAAAGATAATGTAAAGGCATGATAAGATCATTCCCAAATTTAGAGACGACCAGAAATTGAATTGTTTCAAAATGACAGATCACAATGGATAATAGATACAAAAGAATATTATACATTGTCCAAAGATAATCACATTTTATTTTGTCTGTGGATCGAATATTTGAGACTTCCAAATTGATATGCTTCCAATTGGGACAGATGTGTTAAAAATGGTCATATTACCAGATTAAGAAGTCATGATTGTCATGTTATACTGGAAAAACTTATATTGATTGGATTCAAAGGTTTGTCGAATTCTATGATTTGGGATTTGATAACAGACATATAATATTTTGTTTAAGAAATTTGTGTAGTGACAACAGTCATGATGCAATAAGTAAACAAATAGAAGTGTTGTTGTTATTATATGTAAACTGGAAAAAATATTCTCATCGGCTTTCATTGACTCAATGGAACATCTAATATTACATTTTCCACATAAATCTAAATGTGGAAGTCTGGTACAGTTTTGATGGATATACCCATTCGAGAGATGCATGCAGAAATTGAAGAAAAATGTACGTAACAAAGCATCAGTTGAAGGCTCAATTGCTAAAACTTATTTGCAAGAGGCCATTTCATTTTTTATTTCCTCCCATTATTTTGAATCTGAATATCCATAAAAACAAAATTTCAAGGGACAAAATGAAGGGAATGATGAAGATTAAATGGAAAATCAATTATCAGTTTTTAATCAGCAAGAGCTTGGCTTTGGTGGAGTTCATGAATGATGGATTTCAGATAATGAGCATCACAGTGCTCATACACATGTTCAGCTCAACTGGGAAGAAATGAAATCAATTTTACTGCGAGTGATTCTATCACTTATTCTATAATTTATGATATATTATGTAAACTTATTTTATTTTTAGGTTATATGATAATCATATCAAAAAGCATCTTCCACAAATTACAGCAGCTTCTCTTGATGAACGCTGATAGAATTTTTTTTCTTAATTATTTTAAAAACTGGTAACATAAATTATTCAAGCTTTAACATATCAATTTAGTTTATTATTTATTATATTGATATTTTTTTTTACAAATTCTCTGGTTTCTCAACATGCTGATAAAATTGATAAGTGACTGTGTATATTAAGTAGCCCACCATCCAAAATGCATAAATCTTACAATGCTTATAGTGTGAATGGTTTTCGATTTCATACACGTGAATATGAGGAATCAAAAAAACAATGAAAATTGGAGTTTTCTTGAGAGGATTGCATCATAGAGAAACTGAAGATGACATTTACAGCATGCTGGATAAAATTATTTAATTGTGTTATCTTGGGAAAAATAACATAACAATGTTTAAATTTCGGTGGTTAGATACTGAGAGAGGGTTGTGTGTTCATCCGATTCAGGGAATCATCGATATTAAATATAAAATTATTCTTATTGTAAATGAACCAATTTTATTGGCTCAACATGCACATCAAATATATTACACAAAGTACTATTCTACTTCAAGAGACCTGAGTGATTGGTGGAGCATAATAAAAATAAAATCTTGGGAAAACCAACTTACTCAAACTGAATGTGGTTCCTATGAAGTACAAGTAATTGAAATTTTTCAAGAGAAAACATAAAATCCATTCTTTTCACAAAGATACATAAATATCGATGATGACACCCCATAATTAAGGGTCGATGGTGACAAAGATGTAAATGATGTTACAAGTGAATTTGAAATAGAAAGTGATGATGTAACTGAAACTTATATGGATATTGATGACACTAATAATGAATATGAAGACATTGACATCGTCATACGTGAATATGATTATGAAGATGAACATTGACACAGTTAAATGCTGGTTATAATCAAAACTAATATATATCTATATGTAATATTTATTTTCAACAATCTACTAAGAATAATGATTTTGTGTTTTAGATGGTCCCTGATTTACTTCGTGAGTTGGAGGATGTTTTTCTACCTTTGGATGAGGAGGACTTGGGATCATCTGACCCTCACGCTACTGGTGGTTCTGGGGGTACACGGAAGGGGTGTGGTCTTGCGTGACTTATGATTCATGACCCTATCACCGAGCAGTGTCCACATCTTGGTTTCGATCCACACATGCGGAGGTAAGATAACATGTGTATTTCAGTTACCTTTTATTAATTTATTTATATACTAATTGTTTGATTATTTGTTCTTTTTTCACAGTTTTGTACATGTAGCTATTGGACAATGGAGTGATATCTTGTGCAATTATTTTTCTTAGCTATGGATCACATGGGAAGAGATTCTCATTGATGTGCTGTTTAGAATGTTCAATCATTGGCTGGTACGTAAACAAATAATATTTATTTATATATTTATTTCATTATTAACATGATTATATAAATTATTTTCAGGTTATATGGTATCCCATCGATGATAGTATGTGTTTTGCTATCCACGAGGCATTGGAGGTGTCTATGAGTGAGAATTTCCATTAGTTTATTCACAATTTTAGAAGGAAAACCATTAAAAAATCAGGAGCGACAGTATTTGATGAGTCATGCAGGGCCCACCAACCAGAGTACATTTCATCGCATGTTTGGGATGGATTATGTTGAGACTGGTTGAGTGGTATATTTCAGAGGATATCTTCATTGGCTCGGCAGACCCGAGGGAGACGAGAGGTGACAAATCGAGCTGGTAGTCATACATTAAGTACACATAGAGAGAATTTGGTATGTATCTCTTTTAAATATTTTATATAACATTACATATAAATAGTTTATTATATATTCATATAGGCAGTCGAGCATCTCGATATTACATAAAATGACATTTATCAAAGGTTGTACTGTGATCTAGCCACTAGAGAGATTAGGGGTGATCGCCAGCATCAGACTGTGGTTAGTATTATTTCTTTTTCAGATTGAAAATTAATTACATTTAATATTTTCACTATATTAATTTCAAATTGAAACTAAAGGTTTCATATGATGCCTCGACCTCTCAAAAATGTGCTGAGAGTTAGGCCGAGACGACTAATCAAACTTGTTCCCACCATTTCGATGAGGCGGCATGGATGCCAGCAACCCAGTGTGCCTTCGATAAGGGCCGAGTAGTCGGTAATATCTCTCATTTGACTCATGGGAAATATTATGGTACTACTGTGATGTCATAATCTAGCTCGAGAGGAGCACCTGGGGAACCATCGCCTTCTGGCTCACAGTATCAAGAGTACTTGCGAGCTCAAACTAAGATTATAGAGAGTTTATAGAAAATCATGAAGAGATGCATCAGCAGCAGTAGAAGCACGTGGAGGACATGCGTCGATTTCAGTAGCAGCATCAGAAGAAGCACAAGGAGGACATGCATCATGGCAGCATCAGCATCAGTAGTAGCGGGAAGAGGACATGCTCTAATGGCAACAATAGCAGCACGATGAGATGGAGTACATGAGTCGTCTTACTCGTATCTTAGGGATTGAGTTTCCTCAACCATCTCTCCAGATCCTCCAGCTCCTCCAGAAGTCCATCCCACTCAGAGATTTATTTGTTCTGTTAACAATATTTTAATTGAATATTTTATGTTTGATGAACTATTTACAGTTTGTGTCTTTTATATTGATTCGAATATTGGCTAATTTTTTTATTTTTAATATTTAAATATTTAAATATTTATTATTAGTATTATAGTTTTAAATGTTTGTCTATTTTACTAATAATAATTAAAATAATATTTTTCGAATTTATATATATTTTTTCTTAATATTGAGAATTTTAAAATTTTATATTTTTTTCTTATTTTCATAATATTAATAGTCTTTTATTAATCATAATTTTTATTTAATTTTATTATTTATTTACAAATATTGGGAATTTTAATATTATTTAATTTTTTTAATAATATTAATATTTATTTTATTTTATTATGTATTTGTTATGGGGCCTTTTAGTATGGGGCTTCGTCGCAAATAGATTATATATATATATATATACAAAGTTGTTTTGACACGTTGATTTACAGTTGCAATAACATTGTTGTGAGAAACCCATCACAATTGGTTTACTACATAAATGCTATTTACGACGAGCTGGTGTCCCATCGCAAAAACATTTTGTGAAGGGCCCATCATGAAAGGTTCTTGTGTATATAATGTATTTAATTAGACATCTATTTTCAATGTGCCCGCTTCCCGTCACGTGTAGTATTTTTTGCGATAGGCCCATTGGAAAAAAATACTTATTTAGACGCCATTTTTGACAATGGGCTATTTCAAATGGGACCCCATCACAAAAGGATTTTTTATATGGGTTCTTGTCACAAATATCTCTTCACAAAATGAAGAAATTCCACTAGTGATGCTCTCACGCCACGTCTACAAAATTTTCAATAAAATTGATTTTTTCACTTCTAGGAATTGTACTTATAAAAAATACAATACATTTTTAATAAGTAATATATTTATAGTCTAATACTATAAACATAATTTTTTAACCAAATTGATTTGTGAAAGTTATTAAAATTAGTTACAATGATTAAGCCAAATTAAGCCTTATAATGAACTAAACATTTAATTTAATGGAAAAATTACCTATGAACTTGTACAAAACCTATTTTATGAAAATATATTGTCAAAAAAACACACAATGTTATATAATTATACATTTTTAAATTTTGTGACTATTTAATACATGGAGAACACATAATTATTTTCAAAATATACCAAGTGTGTCCTTTCCCTCCCGTATAAAATCCCCCCACCATCTTCACACCTATCAAACAACATATGTTTCTCCAAGATATACCAAATTCAATTTACAACATCCATTCATTTCTCCTTGAATAATATATTTTGGAATAATACTTCAATGGAATCCCTTTGGTGAATATCAAAAGGAGGTACCCAATGAAGAAGTAACATCATTCCTCAAGATCATTTGATTTCATTCATTTATCCAACCCATTAAATAGTTTTATTAAATTATTATAAAAGCAGAATTATAATAAATATACATATATGATTTTATTCTATGGATTATAATTACACATACATACACTTCCATCTAATTTGAAATGAACATACAATTTATGTGTACGACAAACTACCACCTCAAGAAATAATGATTGTTCAATTTCTATTACCTCCTATCATGGTTGGGAATTATTATGGAAAACTATTTTTTATGATATATATTTCATTAATAATTTATATATACTTATTTAGTTATTATATAAAGTATTCCTTTATGCTTTCTATTTTTTTATGTACGATAATTTAATTTTGGGGATTTGTGGACTACTGCCTCCTCAAAGCAAGGTGATTTGTTCGTACACTACATAGAACTTATTAAGGACGTGTTTAGTGAAATAATATGATATAAATGATATAATAATTCCAAATTTATAATATTTTAAATGTATATAAACATATATTTCTTTTACTTACATTCTTTCAAAACGAAATAAAAATGACAACAATGTCTATGCATACGTACAGCCTGCAGTCTCTATGAACTGTGTATTCCATTTAATATTCCTATATTTTATATTTTTTAATAAATATATAAATAATATATAATATATTATATTTATATATTTTTTTTAAATTATATATTTATTTAAATATTTATATAATCAGTTAATCAAGAATAATAAGATGAAACATGTATGAAGAACAAAACAAATACTACCCAAAGTGAACCCTTAACACATAATTACTCATATAAAGGTAATATAAAGTCATAATAAAATTATATATGATATTAAATATAAGAATATGTATCTATAAAATATAAATAATAGGCATAAATTTATTATATATTTGATTTGTATGCGTACGTAAAGAATCAAGACATACTATATTTAATGACCCATACTTTACATACATTGTTAGTACTTCAAAATTGAAGTACACTTATTAAAAAATATAACAAAACCAAGAAAGGACCGTATAGGTATAGTTTCATTAGAAACTGGGAAACATAAACAACTAGTTCATAAAGCGTCTACACTGTATCCCATTTATTTCATCATATCTATAGTATCTTTTGGCATATCTTACTTAATAACATTCTTCCTGACCTGGGGAAAGAAAACATACAAAAGGGTGAGCTCAAATTCTCAGTAAGGGTAAACAAAAGAAATATCAATCACATCATATTCATAAGAACATAACATTTTGGAAATCATACCCTGAAAAAGAGATCAAAATTTCATAACATAGGATAAATCATGGTAGTGAAATGTAATCACAATAATCATAACTTAAATCATGAAGCTTTGTGGCATACAAAAATAATCATAGAGAATCATTTATTATTATTCAAGACTCATTTACAATACTATCTTAGTGGACAAAGTCCATTTCTGAACCGAGTTCATTCCTCATTTCAGTCTGGTTTCACTGAATCGGTTTAACCTGTCGTTCGAGCCATTTCTACCTCATGAGATATAAATCATTACCCAATTCATTTGAGGGAGATATAGGTCCCACCCATCTCATAATGATACCATTCTTATGTGTGCCTCAAAATCATAAACCATACATCATAGCATCACCCATGTAATAAAAATGGGATTCCGAAACATCGTGACATCATAAAATAATTCATATAAGATAAAGGAAATCATAAAAATAATTTCATCACAACATAATCAAATCAATGTAATAATAGGGATATAAAAAAACCCTTTATTATCTTAGATGGAAAATAAATTTGATAAAACACTTGAACTCCATTCTTGAGGAAAATAACCATTCTACTTCAAAAACACTTTTCATTTCCTAACGTGTCATTCAATTATATACTAAAAAAAGTTTATTAAAAATAAAATTGAAAACTTGTAAAGGAATCTTCTTGGAAATAATTTCATAAAAATCCATTCATGCCGAATAAGTTAAAAAACATTCTTCTCGTACTTTTGTCGGAAAAGTGAAAAAGTAACTCGTACGAAAACCGACAAAAGATTCCTTTCATATTTTTACTAAAAACACACCAAAGTGTAAAATTGGATTTAAAAAATTGTAGGTGGATGGAAATAATATTACATTTTGAGGAATCATGTATGTGGATGACAAATATTCCCCAGTAAATTCTGAAGTATAAACAATCTCGGATAAAAATGAGATTGTGAGATTTTTTCTTAACTTAGGAATGATTTGCTTAGTAAGTTTCGGAACGTCCTGTATAATAATTTAAATAATGTCATTGACTTATTAAAGAATCATACTCATTGTTATGATATCATATATGGTCATATTCTTATCTTATAATTAGTAATATTTCATTGCTACTTGTTATTCACGTGTTTATTACTTTTTGTTCTTATGCCTGTTTTGTCGAATAAATTCGTATTCTTTTTTTTAGGTTATAGATACCTAATTTCCATAATGGTATTAGTGTAATATATATCATATTTATTCACTCAATTCATTTATGTAATCATTATGCAATGAAAATCATGTAGAACGAGTCACATCACATCATGGAGGCGGTATTCCGTACGTACGCACGAGCGATGATATCGTTCCCATGACTGTGGAATTGTATTGGAGTGTATGTATACTATTTCAGAATCAATATCACTTTAAAATAATTATATATATTCATTATTTACACCATTATACCCATCCAAGTAAGGTGGTGGTGGAAAATAGATTACACCACGGCGTGGAGACGGTATTCCGTACGTACGCAGACGCGGTGATTTCGTTTTCCACAGAATGGATAGATGGTGAAATAGGGTTGTTTTTTTAAATATAATAACATATCAGTTTATTAATGATACTTATGTTATTAATTCATAATGAAAAAACTAAAGAAGAATAATTGGAAGAAGAAATAAAGTTGAACGAATCGGTAATGGACATTACCTCTTCTTTGAAGCGCCTCTTTGAGACCTCCTTTTGGGGCACCGAAATTGGTCTTTAAAGAATACCAAGACCTCTATGATGTTTATAAGGAAGTGTAGAGGAGAAATTGGCAGGTTTTGGCCGATCTTGAAGGCTCAATGTGGTGTGAGGAAGAGAGGGAGGAGGTGCCCTTTTATAAGGGAGGAGAGGGGCACCTTTGGAAAAACTAAAAATATTATTTTATTATAAAGACATATTCTATTTTAAATAGCTCCAAATTGATTTATTTAGAAAATACGGTGGGGATGGGTCAAAATAATCTCATCAAATAAAATTTGGACAAGTTTAGTTTACTATTTTAACCTTATCATTTAGATTTAACTTTAAGTTAGATAATTTTACTTTTACCATGTGTTTCTGTGTTCTTACAATATAACTTTAATAAACTTACTATAACAAGCCAAACGAACCCCAAGTTGTTTATTAATAATATATATAACCTTATCTAAGTCATTTGGCCGAACCTTAGTTTTTTAGGAATAAAATAACAATTAATAATATAATATTTGTTTTAAAAACTATTTTATGACAATTTTGACCCTATTTAGTAATTGATTTTTTGTGAAAATCATAGCAGTAGGATTAGTTAGAAAAAAGTTAATTAAATAAATACTAACATGTCCTATTAACCTATAATGTTATTTTAATTTATTAAAAGTATCAAATTACATTTATTTGGGTATTTATAACATCAATTAGTTCAATATTTCATTAATAAGATAATTACTACATCATCTTTGTGTCTTAAATAAATTAAATTATTTAATGAATCAAAATTAAAAATAAAATACCATTATGTAGGAAATATTTTCAGCTTCCTAATGAATATTTATAGTCGAATTTATCTTATGTATAATCCTATATTAAAATTATTTACTTATTAAAAATTGATTTTAACTATTTTAACCCTTCTTTAAAAAAAATAATAAATGTCCTAATCTAATCCAAGTGGGCCTAAATGGTCATATTTTATTCCTATGGTTGTTTTTGGTCGAATTAAACTCATCCAATAGAATTAGGACATGTGTTAGGGTAATAATAATATCATTTTTACCCTTAATTACCCTATTTACTTTTAACCATGGTAAATTAAAGTAAAAAGTTACTATTCACTAAAAATTATTTTCATCTCATTGAACCACATTTTACTTACTGACATCAACCTTGTCTCAATAATTTTTCAAATTCCACTCACATAAGTCGTAAAATTGTGTTTTATGAAAATTTGCAAATTCTCCTAGGAGGTGGGTAAAAGACGTTGAAATGTTCAACAAAATTTTTATATATCTAAAATTATTATAAAATTACTCCAATGAATTTCATTGAATTTATATAGGTATTATGTATCAATTTTTAACTAAAATAAATTTAAATAAAATATATAATTATTTAAATAAAAAGTCGGTTTTTAAATAGTAACCTAGTGTTTTCACTATTCATCAAAAATTGAAAGTTTCCAGAAAAATACCAAAATTTTACCCTAGGTTAATTTCGATATTAAAAATCCAAAAATGAAGTCCGTTTTGAAAAATAAAATTTATAAAATTTCAAAAATTGGTTATTACTATTCATAACGGCTAGTTTTAATAATATTTTAATAGCATATTGTTGTTTAGTGAAACTCAGTATTGCGTACGACGCAAGCTATCGAGGAAGGTTGTGATTGCTTGTAAAGAAAGCCAAGCTAGTGTTGTGTGTAATGATAGATTCCTTTGATTATTTATATAACATAAAAATAAAATATTTCTCATAAAAGTTTCGGGTGTTACATTCTACCCCCATTAAAATGAATTTCGCCCTCGAAATTGGTCACTTGTAACAAACAGATGGGATACCTCTCCCTCATCATATAATCACGCTCCCATGTAGCTTCTTCTAATTAGTGGTTTCACCATAAAACGTTCACCAAGAGAGTGGTCTTGTTCCGTAGGACTTTTTCACTACGATCGAGAATCTCTATCGGCTGTTCTTCATAAGAAAGATCTTGTTCCAGCGGTACAACTTCTGAGCTGAGTACATGTGATGGATCATGTATGTACTTTCTCAAGAGAGATACATGGAACACATCATGAACATTAGAAAGATTTGGTGGAAGCCCCAATCGGTAAGCTACCATCCCAACACGATCCAGTATTTCGAAAGGACCGATATACCTAGGGCTCATCTTTCCCATCTTTCCAAATCTTATTACTCTCTTCCAAGGAGATATTCGTAAGAACAATTTATCACCCACATCAAACTCTAATTCTTTTCTTTGGTTGTCGGCATAACTTTTTTGTCGACTCTGAGCTGCACTTATGTTTTGTTGAATAGATGGGACCTTTTCATCCATATCATCAACAAGATCACGTCCTAATAGCTTTCTTTCCCCAACTTCATCCCAGCAAGTTGGAGTCCTGTATTTCATTCCATAGAGAGCATCATAAAGAGCCATCTGAATACTGGAGTGAAAGCTATTATTATAAATAATTTCCACCAAAGGTAGGTGTTGATCCAAACCACCTTTGAAATCCATAGAGGAAGATCTCAACAGATCTTCTAGAGTTTGAATTGTCCTCTCAGACTTACCGTCTATCTGAGGATGATAAGCAGTGCCGAAACTCAACTCTGTATCCAGAGTATGCTGAAGACTTCGCCAGAACGTTGAGGTAAACCTCGGATCCCGATCAAATATAATAGAAAGTGGTACTCCATTCAATCTTACCACTTCCTTTACATATATCCTGGAATGCTGATCCAGAGATAAATCCTCTCTAATAGCAATGAAGTGTGAATACTTTGTAAGACGATCAACTATGACCTAGATAGAATTATTGCCTTTGGATGTTTTAGGAAGTCCTGTGACAAAGTCCATAGTGATGTTTTCCCATTTCCATTCGGTTATGGGTAATAGTTATAACAAACACTTAGAATTTTGTCTCTCACCTTTAACTTGCTAACAAACCAAGCATAGAGAGACATATTCAACAACATCTCTTTTCATGCCATCCCACCAGAAGTACTTATTGAGGTCCCTATACATCTTCGTGCTTCCAGGATTAATAGAGAATGAAGAACTATGAGCCTCATCCAGTAGATCCTTCTTTAATTCGAGGATAGGAGGAACACAAACCCGATTCCTGAACTTTATTATACCATCACAATCAAGGTTGAATTCAGGAACATTTCTCACCTTCTTTTGTAACTCTACATCATTTTTCTGTGCCTCTTTAATCTTAACATGTATATATGGTTGAACATTCATTTGAGAAAGATACGATTTTACTCCTTTCATTATAATTCCAAGATCCATCCATTGTAAATCCATAAATATTGGATCTTTTTGGATTCACATCATGGATAAACTGGAATGGTCTTGTCGACATAATGCATCTGCCACCATGTTTGCTTTCCTAGGGTGGTAATTAATTGAGCAGTCATAATCCTTAATCAGATCCAACCATCTTCTTTGGCGCATATTCATCTCCTTTTGTGTGAAAATATACTTTAAACTTTTATGATCAGTATAAATGTCACACCTTTCTCCATAAAGATAATTCCTCCAAATCTTTAATGCAAAGATTACCGCAACTAACTCCAAATCATGAGTTCGGTAATTTTTCTCATGGATTTTCAACTGTCGTGAGGTCAAAGCTATCACCATATCATTTTTCATAAGAACAAAGCCCAATCCCTTCTTGGATGCATCACTGCAGATCACAAACCTTTCTCCACTACAAGGCAGTGTGAGCACAGGTGCACTGGATAACCATTATTTCAACTCCTTACAATTATCTTCACATTCATCCGTCCAAACAAACTTAACTCCTTTCCATGTCAACCTGGTGAGTGGATTATACAATCATGAAAAATCATTCACAAAACGTCGATAATATCAATCCAAACCAAGAAAAACTTCGGATCTCAGTTACTGTTGTCGGTCTCGACCATCTTTTGATAACCTCTGTTCTTGTTCAATCCACAGGTATCCCCTCTTTTGAGACTATGTGACCCAAAAATGCAACTTTTTGAATCCAAAATTCAAACTTAGTAAATTTGACATTAATATTCTCCATTCTTAGGGTCTTCAATATAATTATCAAGTGATCTTCATGTTCTTACTTACTCTTTGAATATACAAGAATATCGTCTATAAAGACTACCACACACTAATCAAGATAGTCTCTAAAGACTCTATTCATCATATCCTTGAAGGTAGAAGGGGCATTAGTAAGACCAAATGGCATCACTATAAATTCATAGTGTCTATACCTTGTACAGAAAGCTATCTTTGGTATATCCTCCCTTTTTACCCTTAATTAATGATACCCTGAACGATGATCAATCTTGGAAAAGTATTGAGATCCGCGTAGTTGGTCAAATAATTTATCAATGTACGGGAGAGTATATTTGTCCTTGAAATTGATCTTGTTATGTTCTCGATAATCAATGCAGAGTCTCATTTATCCATCTTTCTTCTTAAAAAACAGAACAGGTGCTCCCCAAGGTGACACACTAGGGCGTATGAACCCCTTATCAAGATTCTCTTGGAGTTTCTTCTTAAATTCCAGAAACTCAATTGGGGCCATTCTATAAGGTGTATTGGAAATAGGTAAATCACCTAGTATGATTTCTATTGAAAACACATCTTCACGATTTGGTGGAAGACCTGGAAATTCCTCTGGAAAGACATCATCGAACTCCCGTAAAATGGGAATATTCTTAATCGTGAGTTTCTCACCAACCATTTGAGATAAATAACCTCCATTTAGTGGAATTAAGACCCATAATATGGTTGAAATTTCCAATGGAAGGTTATGTTCATCCATGCATCGATAGAAGATCAAAGATTGATCTGGAATATGAAATGTGACTTCTATTCATTGGCAATTTATATGATCTCCATATAGAGAAATCCAATCCATGCCAATAATCACATCAAATTCCGCTATAGGGAGGATCACACGATTTGCAGGAAGCACTTTCCCACAAACTTCAATCGGAGAAGAATTATAACCTTTTTATGCAACTGTTGTGCCATTAGGGGTTGTCACAGCTTACTCAACATCTAATTGTTGATGTAATATAGTGATACCCTTAGAAAATTCATCAGTTATAAAGAATTTGGTGGATCCAGAATCAAATAAAACATTTACTACTTTAGAGTGGATGGTAAGTGTTCCTTTCACCACTTCATTATCGTACTCCACATCGCTGATAGAAATTGCATGTGGCTGTCCTTTGTCTTTATCCTGAAGAGTTTGTTGACGTCGATCATCATCAACAATCCTTGGATTAGGGAATTGATTGGCATAATTCCCCATTTCCTTGCACTTGTAACATTTAATTGTCGGAGGTTCACTCTGTGTAGCATTTTCATTTTTCGGATCAGTAGACATATTCTTACCATCATTATGGCATTCAAATTCCTGATGACATTCCTTTCCACATTTGAAACATTTACTTGTCCCTTTAAGTCAACTCCCTCCATGTTTATTTCCACACTTTGAGCATAAGGGAGAACTCATCTTCTTTTCAGTGTGCTCTTTAGATTTTCCTTTGAATTCCATTTTCCTCTTCTTATCAAACCCATATGACTGATGGGTTACTCTAATCTCCATCTCAACTTTGAGAGAACATTGAAAAATTTCCTCGTAGCTATTGATATCCATTATGGATAATGCCCTTCGAAGACATGGTTTTAAGACAGTAATGAATCCATCGATATTACTCTCAAGATGGATAATACTACCAGAAGTGTACCTTGAAAATCTTGTAAAATTTGCTTCATAGGTACCAACAGATTCGTCACCCTTTTGCTTTAGTTCAATAAACTCCTTCTCCATCTTTGTTCCGAGAATACAAGGGAAGTACTTATTGAAAAATATGTTCTTGAACTTGTCCCATTCCATGGACTCAATTTCATCTCTTGGCCTTGTATTCTTGATACGATTCCACCATTGATCAGAATCACTGTCCAAATGATACACTGTTAAGATGACTTTATCATGTTCAAAACACTGAAGAACTGAAAATATCATTTCAGTAGTACTGATCCATTGTTCAACAACTAATGGATCAGTAGACCCACTGAATGAAGGTGGACGCTGTCTCATGAAGTATTCAACAGAATGTTGCTCCTTCCATTGCTCGTTTGGGAGTCTTGCATGATTCATATTTTTATAAAGTTGTGTGAGCATGGCTACAAGATTTTGCATTCCAGCTCCCATAACGTTTGGTTGCTTAGGGGGGCAATCATTGCATTGCTCGTTGCATTCTGCATTAACACGGTTCAATAGGGTTCCAGCCATTGACTTAAACCAAGAAGAATAGTGTGAGAAAAAATATTTATAATAGGAAAACCACATAATCAAGAATAAAATTTCACACTTAATCTCCTATCCTAGGCTATTCATGGCCATTTCTAAAACACTAAGATTGTGTTCAAGGCTTATACTTATCCTTAGGATTATTACTATGGCTTTCACATCCTAGTTTCCAAAGGTTGACTATACGTTTCCTCTGATACCGACTATAACAACCCATACTTTAAATACATTGTTATTACTTCAAAATTGAAGTACACTTATTACTACATATAACAAAACCATGAAAGGAACATATAGTTATAGTGTCTTTAGAAACATGGAAACATAAACAACTGGTTCATAAATCGTCTACACTATGTCCCATTTATTTCATCATATCTATAGTCCCTTTTGGCATATCTTACTTAATAAACTTCTTCCTGACCTGGAGAAAGAAATCATACAAAAGGGTGAGCTCAAATTCTCAGTAAGGTTAAACAAAAGAAATATCAATCACATTATATTCATAAGAACATAACATTTTGGAAATCTTACCCAGCAAAAGAGATCAAAATTTCATAACATGGGATAAATCATGGTAGTGAAATGTAATCTCAATAATAATAACATAAAACATGAAGGTTTGTGGAATACACACATAATCATAGAGAATCATTTCTTATTAGTCAAGACTCATTTCCAAGACTATATTAGTGGAAAAAGTCCATTTCGGAACCGAGTTCATTCCTCGTTTCAGTCATGTTTCACTAAACCAGTTTAACCTGCCATTCCAGCCATGTCTATCTCATGAGATATAAATAATTAACCAATGAATTGGAGGGAGATATGGGTCCCACCCATCTCATAATGATACCATTCTTATTTGTGCCACAAAATCATAAACCATACCTCATAGCATAACCCACGTAATAAACAACGGGATTCTTAAACATCGCGACATCATAAAAAAATTCATATAAGATAAAGGAATTCATAAAAATAATTCCATCACAACATAATCAAATCAATGTAATAATAGGGATAGAAACAGAAACCTTTATTATCATATATGGAAAATAATTTTGATAAAACACTTGAACTCAATTCTTGAGGAAAATATCCTTTCTACTTCAAAAACACTTTTCCTTTCGTAACATGTCATTAAATTCTAAACTAAAAGAAGATGATTAAAAATAAACATGAAAACTTTTAAATTAAGCTCCTTGGAAATAATTTTTTAAAAATCCATTCATGCCGTATTTGTTAAAAAACATTCTTCTCTTACTTTTGTCGGAAAAGTCAAAAAGTAACTCGTATGAAAAACGAAAAAATATTCCTTTCATATCTTTTAATATAAACTCACAAAAGGGTAAAATTGGATTTAAAAAATTTTAGGTGGATGGAAATAATATTACATATTGAGGAAACATGTATGTGGATGATAAATATTCCCCAGTAAATTATGAAGTATAAACAATATCTGATAAAAATGAGATTGTGATATTTTCCCTTACCTTAGGTCCGATTTTCTTTGTAAGTGTCTGAAACACCTGTATAACGATTTAAATAATGATATTGACTTATTCCAGAATCATACTCATTTTTATGATATCATATATGGTCATATTATTAGGTTATTATTAGTAATATTTCATTGCTTCTTGTTATTCGTGTGTTTATTACTTTTTGTTCTTAAGTGTGTTTTGTCGAATAAATTCTTATTCTTATTTTTAGGTTATAGAAACATAATTTCCAGAATGGTATTAGTGTAATATATATAAAATTTATTCACTCAATTCATTTATGTAATCATTATGCAATGAAAATCATGTAGAACTAGTCGCATCACATCATTGAGACGGTATACCGTACGTACGCACGAGCGATGATATTGTTTCCATGATCATGTAATTGTATTGGAGTGTATGTATACTATTTAAGAATAAATATCACTTTAAAATAATCATATATATTCATTATTTACACCATTATACCCATCCATGTAAGGTGGTGGTGGAAAATAGATTACACCACGGCGTGGAGACGGTATTCTGTACGTACGCACGCGCGGTGATTTCATTTTCCGTAGGATGGATAGATGGGGAAATAGGGTGGTTTCATACTTATAATAAAATATCAGTATTTGAGTGATGCTAATGTTATTAATTCATAATGAAACAACTAAAGAAGAAGATTGGAAGAAGAAGTAAAGTTGAATGAATCGGTAACGGACATTACCTCTTCTTTGAAGCGCCTCTTTGAGACCTCCATTTGGGGAAATAAAATTGGTCATTGAAAAATACCAGGACCTCTAGGATGTTTCTAAGGAAGTGGAGAGGAGAAATTGGTAGGGTTTGTCCAATCTTGAAGGCTCAAAGTGGTGTGAGGAATAGAGGGAGGAGGTTCCCTTTTATAAGGGAGGAGAGGGGCACCTTTGGAAAAACTAAAAAAAATATTTTATTATAAAGCCATATTCGGTTTTAAATAACCGAAAATTTATTTATTTCAAAGATAAGGTGGGAATGGGTCGAAATCATCTCATCCAATAGAATTTGGGCAAGTTTAGTTTACTATTTTAAACTTATCATTTAGATTTAACATTAAGTTAGATAATTTTACTTTTAACGTGTCTTTTTGTGTTCTTATACTATAAGGTTAATAAACATACAATAACAAGACAAACGAACCCCAAGTTGTTTACTATTAATATCTATAACCTTATCTATGTAATTTGGCAGAAAATTAGTTTTTTTGGAATAAAATAACAATTAATAATATAGTATTTGTTTTAAAAACTATTTTATGTCAATTTTGACACTATTAAGTAATTGATTTTTATGAAAATAATAACAGTCTGATTAGTTCTAAAAATGTTATTTAAATAAATAATAATATGTCATATTAACCTAGAAAAATAGTGTAATTCATAAAAAGTCTCAAATTACATTTATTTGGGTATTTATAACATCAATTATGTCAATATTTTATTAATAAGATAATTACTACATCATCTTTGTGTCATAAATAAATTAAATTATCTAATGTCTAAAAATTAAAAATAAAATACCAATATGTAGGAAATATTTTTAGCTTCCAAATGAATATTTATAGTCGAATTTATCTTATGTATAATCCTATATTAAATATTATTTACTTATTAAACGTTGATTTTAACTATTTTTACCCTTCTTTAAAAAAATTAATAATAAATGTACTAATCTAATCCAAGTGGGCCTAAATGGTCATATTTTATTCCTCAGGTTGTTTTTGGTCGAATTAAACTTATCTAATTGAATTAGGACATGTTTTAAGGTAATAAAAATATCATTTTAACCTAAATTACCCTATTTACTTTTAATCGTGGTAAATAAAAGTAAAAAGTTACAATTCACCAAAATTATTTTCATCTCATTGAACCAAATTTTACTTACTGACATCAACTGTGTCTCTCATATTTTGGAAATTCCACACACAGAAGCGGTAAAATTAATTTTTATGTAAATTTTCCAATTCTCCTAGGAGGTGGCTAAAAGAAGGTGAAAAGTTCAGTAAAACTTTTATATATCTAACATTATTATAAAATTACTCCAATGAATTACATTGAACATATATAGGTATTATGTATCAATTTTGACCTAAAATAAATTTAAATAAAATAAATAATTATTTAAATAAAAAGTCAGTTTTTAAATAGTAACCTAGTGTTTTAACTATTCATCAAAAATTGAAAGTTTCCAGAAAAATACCAAAATTTCACCCTAGGCTAATTTCGATATTCCGAATCCAAAAATGAAGTCTGTTTTGAAAATTAAAATTTAAAAAATTTCAAAAAGTGGTTATTACTATTCATAACGGCTAATTTAAATAATATTTTAATAGCATATCGTTGTTTAGTAAAACTTGGTATTGCGTACGACGCAAGTTATCGAGGAAGGTCACGATTGCATGTAAAGCAAGACAAGCTAGTGTTGTGTGTAGTGATAAATTCCTTTGATGATTTATATAACATAAAAACAAAATATTTCTCATAAAAGTCTCGGGTGTTACACTATAAGGGAATTTCATCTCACTTTTTATTATTGTGAGATACATGTGTTATTCACAAGTAATTTATATTTTGTGGTGTGCCAAATTACAGTGGATGTTTTCAATTATTATCAAAACTAAATTTATGTGAATTTTCATGTCCATTTTATGAACTTCCTCTCATGTGGTTTGTGATTCAAATGTCACCAAATTTGGAAAGTAATTTTGTCTCAATTTTCTATCTTAGTTACACAAGCCATGTTATGCCCCGATATTTTTACATTAGGTGTATATACTACTTATGAAATTTTATGTAATTAATATCAGTATATTCATGATATGTTAAGATTCATTAAATTATATTATTTCCATTCTATATGATTTAGATTTATCAAATTGGTAACGGTTTATAGCTATAATCTCACTGTTTATCTAGATTGTTTATGATTATACACCCATTGATGAAATATTATGATCAATATCCAAAGAACTATCATGTGTTTTATTACCCTATATTTTTTCTTGTTATATCAGTACAATGGTACCATTTTTAACTCCTTGATACATATGATGATCAACAATAACTTTTTATGAATGCTTGACTTTACCTCCCTCTTGTGTCTGAAATCAATGTTAATTCAAAACCATATTATCTAAAATGTTTCCAAAAAAATTAAAATATTATCCTATGATCTTTAAATTTCATTTTGACCCATTTTTTACCTTTTAAACAATGTTTTTTATAGAGAATTCTTCATTTCATTTTTTTTCATAGAACATTTCTAATATTTTTACGATGAAAATGAAATGTTTTACATGTATGGATTTTATATCTATCGTGAACATATTTCACATGAATATTATTTTACAATTTTATAGAGTTATTATATTAAGGAAATTTTTTTCCAAATAATATGGGAATACAATATTTTAATGTGGCTTTAAATTAAATTTGTTTTCAAAAAAATTTTATGATTAAAAAGTCGTTTTAATGCTATTAAATAATTCATTTATAAGATTTTAGAATTTTTTTTCAAATAAAATAATATCAATGATTTTAATGTTATTTATATTTTTTGAAATTATTTTTAAATAAAATGGTTTCCAAATTTTATTGAAGTTTCTTTTATACATTTTTAATGAAAATATTTTCCGAATGATATCATGATATATTTATAAATACTCAAAGTATATTTTTACAAAAATAATTTTAAAATGATTTAATATTTTAATGATCCATTTTCAAATAATAATACATATTTTCTTCAATAAATGTTTTTATAAGATATTTCAAAATATTTTCTATCTATGATGACATTCTTTTATTTAACTCATTCCATTTTGAGAAATGATCGATGGGTTCCATTCACATTTTTTATGGAATGGTTTTTGTTTTGATGGAATGCTACTTAGGAAACCCATTTCACTTTCACATGTTATAAGTTTATGAAATCTTTTTCCCAATCATGGATTAAATATTTATGAATTACATTCCCCTTTCATGAGTTCTATTTTTATGAATTATGATTCTCATTCATGGGTTATGTTTATGTGAAACCAATTTATTTTCATGGGTTATGCTTTGATGAAATGATTATGAAACGTCTCTCATTTCAACCTGATAGGATAATATTACATGTTTATGATTACCATTTAATTTCATTGGTTATTTTATGATTTATTTTTATGATATCTTTAAACAAATATGTATGGTTTTATTATGATATGGGTGGGACCTATATATCCCTAAAATTAATTTGGAAAAGATTTATATGTCATGAGATAAACATAAAAGACATTTTTTATTATAATGGCATTGAGAGTGAACCTTCACTACTAAGATGGCAGTGGGATTGAACTATGGATAACAATATGAAATTTGGAGTGAAATAATAATAATAAAATGACTAGGGGTTTAAACTATAAATAAAATGTTGGTATAGGGAGTGAACCCATACTACTAAGATGGAATTGGTTGTGATGCCTTAAATACTATGGAAATAATTTTATATGTTTATGTATCTTCCAATATTCCATGTATTATTCTTATGTTATGACTTCATTTCTTCTGATCATGATTACCTTATTATTAAAAGCTTATGAACATCAAATATTTATACCATGATTCATTTGAACAATCTTTGACGTGTAGGGTATGATCTTCTAAATTCACGATCAGGTTTTCATACCCTTATTCTCATGATTAGGTTCCCATATGTTATTAGTGTAACCATACTACAAATTTAATCTCATCAATTTTTATGATTCCTTTCCCCCATGTTATGATGATATTTATTTTGTTTGATGTTTCTATAAAGGTTTCTAGTTCATAAGAACAAGGTTGGAGATATTGTAGCAGACTCATTTAATACTATTATCATATGCATGTTTCCAAAGGCACAAGACTAATACAGTATTTGGGAATTTTTTTCTAAGGTATTAATTATTTTGAAAAAATTGAAATTTTAATTTATTATAATATAGGGTTGATGTAGTTAGTATAAGAGAAATTTTTTAGTTAATCATTTGAACCTAGGATGAGAACACATTAGTGACAACCCTAAGGGAATGTATAAGGGTACGTCTATGGTTAGGGAAAAGTATAGGAAAATGTCATTGAATTTTATAGATGATGCATTGAGTGGATTCCAATAAATATATCCCAATCTAGATACTAAAAGTGGATGTGATTCTGGAACATATGTAACTAGAAGTAACTAATCCAACCACGCGCATCGAGCATAACATTGTGTAACATGCTACACGATAATTGTCCAAACAATGCACTTAGTTTGAAACCTCATGGGGATATGGTTTGGAAGTTAACAATCTCTTATAAAAAATCAGGAAAGATATTAAAATATTTTAGCAATTAATATCCTAGTATAAACATAATGTGTCCCACATTAATGATTTATTTGTCATAAATTATTCATCCACTATGTATTTTATCATGGTTATGTGGTTTTGTTCTATGATATGTCCTTATCCACCTGTGATTTCTTGTTTTAGTGATTAGAGATAACTATAAGTAACATGGTTAAAATTGAATATATCATATGTTTAATGTATGGGAATTATGAAAATATATTTCCCAAGATGAAATAACATAATTAGAATTGGTAATGTTGACTGATAATTGGTTATACTTATTATAATAAGGAGACTATAAACAATATGTGAAAGTATGTAATATTGTTACTATATTGTTTAGATTAGTTAAAAAAATAATTATTATATTAAGGTTGGTAAACCTTAGCATATGATTCGTATTTCTTATTATAGGAAAGGGGCATTACAGAATATATTGATAAATCGTCGCAAATGGTTTATGAATATAGTTAGATGAATGAAATATTTATGTTTTGGAATTCAAGGATTATGTTATAAGAATCATTAAATATATATGTATTTTTAGTAAAAGTTTTTCATTATATACTATAATGGATATGTGTAATGGTGTTGGTGAGGTTGAAAATTGATTTCATGGAAAATTAATTTTTTGTTATGGGTTGTTATCCCATAATTTATTCCTGATGTTCTGATAATGATGACAAGATAAAGATATGTTGGATGGAACAAATTACCTCAGAACTGATATATGATTTGTTGAAAAATTATTATATGTTATCTTGTATGAAGTTTATAACATATTGAATTTAAGGAATATATCCAGGAATATTTGGAATAAGGAAACATTATTTATTTCAAAAATTAGTATTGGTAATTCAGGTTGTTATTGTGTTTCAAAAACCTAGATGATGAACGTATTCATATGTTTCGAATGAGACAAAAAAAGATCTACATTGAGATATGTGCGGGGTCGATGTTAACCTCATTACATGATTATCATTATAAAATGTCATATTTTTGACATTCTAACAGGTTATAAAGTTAGCCAATTATGGAAAGATTACATAATAATTCGGATGCTATTTTTTGGTTAAGGTATTATCTCAAAAATGAGTATTTATACGTATATGATAGGCTATTTGAAATACCTTGTGTTGATGGTAAATGATGATAAATGGGATGGCTTATCTTGGATATCAGGATCTTTTGATGCATTAGGAATGACTATTTCCCCATCACTTCTTAATGTGGGAGATGAAATCAACCATGGTTCAACCAAAAGGTGAGATTTTACTTATGATGATGATTGAAATTTTGTATGTATATTTACTTTTGATCCTATATATTAAAATAATTAATTGAATCTTGGAAAATGATATTGAAATATATTTCTCATAGCATCGTCTTATTTGATGAATTAAATGTACCATTAGACAATCAATAATTTAGTGATTTTTATTGTTAACATCATCCCATCCTTGTTCTATATCCCATTCTATATGAATATGATGTTTAGATTTTCCATCCATGTATATGCTTTCTACTTCCACCAATGTTCTCCCATGTGGAATCCATGTTAGGAGTAACTCTTGGTAACTTTCATTTTTCCAAAATTCACCTTTTAAAGGATGTTTTTGTAATCATTTTTAAAATTAGTGATTTTGGGAAATGAACATTAATGTATTAGAACATTAATAACCATATTTAATTTCATGGGAGAAATTCATTTTATGGGGGTAGAATCTAACATCTTTTTATTTTGTGTTTTTTTTTAATTCATTTAATCTTTTTTATATATTGAATTTCATGTAATAAAAAAATTATATATTAATGGAATATATTTTTCTTAGAGTATACACCACACCAATTTCATATTAAATTACAAGAAACATAATTTTTAGCTTATGGTACACGTAGTACCTACTCAACATCTATTACATGCGACATTGGGTTTATATGAAAAAAACATTATTATTATAATTATTCAATAAATAAATTTAAAAAAAATACTTAAAATTAGTAATATTAATAGTAATTAATTTTTTTTAAAATTATATTATAATTGTGTCATATAAATTAAACCTATTGATAATGAAATATATAATTTTTTGTAATGACATTATATGTTTCAAAATACTATATTCTTGATGGATATTATTTTTATGTCATATTTTGAACATTATTAAAATTAATTATAGAAACTTTTATAAAATAAATTTGATAAAAAAATGTCTTTTTGAATTTATAATGTAAAATTATTCTTAGGGTCAATTTTTTTTTATTTTTTTGAGAATCCTAATTTTATAATGGATAGTGAAAATTATTAATTTAAATTCAAAAAAAACATTTTTGTCAGTTTTATTTATATAGTTAAATTATATTTTAAATTGTGTTTAATGTCAAAATAAGCCTATTATGCATCTACTAATCCAATTTAGGTAATTTGAATCAGGTTTATATTGAATTTAGATATGAAACTAAATGAACCATTTCAACATTATAACATTAAAAACCTTATTTCTAACGATGTTTGTGAGATTAACCTTTAACATAATTTTTTTACTTCTATGATTTGATATTCTAATGATAGATACATACGGTTTTAATAAGTATAATTTTTGTAGTCTAAAAATATCGACATAACTTTTGACCAAAATTATTAGTGATTGTGTTTAAAATTATATATAATGATTATGGTAAAATCAATCATAATAGTTTTATAATAATTAATTATAATGGAAAATGATGTAAAAAAATTTCCAAGAACTATTAGATGAAAATAATTATTAAATACACCTCTAAATATCTATAATTTTCCATTTAAAAAATTCAGTTATAATAAATACTTGGGGAACACACAATTATTTTCAAAAAAATATGATGTGTGTCCCTGCCAACCCTTATAGAAGGACACCACCTATCCCACTTCATTACACATCTCAAACCACATATGTTTCTCCAATATCTACCCAATAATATTCCAAATATCCCTTAACGTTTCCTTGAAAAATATTTTTATGGTGAAATCTATCAATGGAATCCCTCTGGGGAATTCCAGAAGGAGTTACCCAAAGAAGATGTAACATCTTTCCTCAAGTTCTTTAGTTTTATTTCCACTCTAAAGCCACTAATATTTCTTTACTACATTGTTATAAAACAAAAACAAATATTCCAAATATACAAATATTTTTTTATTATAAGATTTTGAACTACCAACACAGACACCTCAATCAAATTGGTTACTAACATACTATTAATGTGTATAGAAAACTACCGCCACACAAAATGATGATAGTTTGTTTAACTTCACCACTTATCATGGATGATAAAAATGATGGAAACTATATTTTTATAAAATATATATTATTCATTTATTTATTACTACTTATTTTTTTAATATATAAATCCCACCTTCATGATTTCCATTTTGTGTAAATACAAAAATTTCGTTTAGGGAAGTGTGGACTACATCTTCCTCAAAGCGATGTGATTCATTCACACACTACATGGAACATATTAAGGATTTATTTAGTGAAATTATATGATATATATATATATAAGACATAATAATATAACTATAATGATTATATATATACATATACGTCCCTTAAGTTTTTTCTCTCCGCATGACAACAAAATTGAAACATCGTACATGAATTCGTACGACCTACTTTCTCCATGAACGATGTATTCCATTTCATCTTTCTAAATTTTAAGGATTATTATAAATACATATATTCTGAATAAAATATTATATTTATATAATATTTTAGATTCTAATACAATTTAAATCATTATATAATTAATACAATCAATAATAATATGTAAAAGTGGGAATGAAAAACAAAGCGAATATTACCCAAAGAAAAACCTCAACCAAGAAGTTATAATAATATGGAAATATAATGACACAATAAAACCATATATTTTACTAAATATAATAATATTGTTCTTCTAAAATAATTATAGTAAATTTAAATATATTATACTTTTCTTTTTTATGAGTACGATCAGATTAAAGACATACGATAAGGGAATTTCATCTCTCTTTTTATTTCCATTACAAACATGTACTATTGACCAATAATTATTTTTTTATGTGTATAATTTTAATGGATATATTCAATGATTCTCATATTTAAATAATTTATTATTTACCAATCTATTTTATGATCTTTCTTTAATAGTGTTTATTTATCAAATGCTACTAAATTAGTAAAGTAATTTTGTTTCTGTATTCCTTCTTTGAGACTCATGCCGTGTTATGCACCTATATTTTTCCATGTGGTGTATATAATACCCTTGATATGTTATATCATGAAACAAATGCAATTAAATATATGTTAAGCTTCATTTAATGAAATTATTTTTCACTATATATGATTCAATGTTACCAAATTGGTAACAGTTTATTGCTACAATCTCACCATTTATGAAGAATGTTTATGATTATGCTCCCATTGATAAAATCATATGATCAATATCTCATGAAATATAATGAGTAATCTTACCCTCTTTATATTCATGTTATGTAAATGTAATTGCTCTATTTTCAACTCTTTTGTACATAATATGATCAAGATAATGTTTTTATGAAAGTCTGTCTTAACCTCTATTTTTTAGTTTGAAATATCTGTTCCATAGAAACCATATTTAATCCATGGATTCCAAAAATATTATAATATTCTCATGTAATATATATAATAAATTTTTACTAATTTTTTACTTTTTAATAAAAAAAAATTTAAAAAAGAAATGTTATTATTATTTTCTGGTCATTGTAGTTTTCTAATCATTTTTTGATGAAAAGTGAAGGTTCTGCAAGCACGGAATTTCCCACCATTAAGACATTTAATTCTATGAAAAATAAATTAAAACATTACAATGATATTCTTGATGGAATTTTGTTTCTAATGTTATAGAAATTAATTATTTAAAAGTTTATTTCAATGAAAATGGTTCTCAAAAATATTTTATGTTTATAAATTCGTTTAAATAGTTTTAAATACATAGTTTATAATTTTTCAAAATATTTTTTTCAAATAAAAGGATTAAAAAAATATAGAAGTCATTTTATAACATTTCAATGTGTTTTAAAAGAAAATAAGATTAAAAAAAATCAACCTTCTTTTATATTTTTTGACAGAACAAAAATTTCAAAATGATTTCATGATTCTTTAATATGTTATTATGGAAAATAGTTTTCATAAATATTTCATGATTTATATCTAAATTTTCTTGTTATTTTCTATCAAAAAGGTTTTCAAATGGATTTATGTCTTCAAGAGCCCTCTAAAAAGAAGAAATATATTTTTTCTCAATCTATATTTTAAAAGTTATTAAAATATTATTTTACATCTATAATGGAATTCGTTGATATTAATCATTACCTTATAGGAAATTATCTTATATTTCCACTAATATTAATACTATAATGGTATATTTTTGGGTGGAATGATACTTATGACACCGATTTCTATTTCATGGTTTATATGTTATTAAATTCTATTTTATTTCAATGGGTTATATTTTTATTAAATTTATTTATTTTTCACGCTTTATGTGTTTATGAAGTCAATTTATTTTTCAAAGGTTATATGTCTATGAAAACCATTTCTTTTCATGGGTGATGATTCGGTGAAATGTTTATGAAACATATTTATTTTCTAAACGTTATGATAAGATTACATGTTTATAACACCGATTTCATTTTCAGGGTTAGGATATTATTAATTTTTATGATATTTAATATGTATGGTATGATCATATACTTTCATGATCATGTTCTCATACTAATATACTCATGATTATGATCACATATCTCCCTTATTTACATTAACAGAGCATCTGAGCTATTTCTTTATTATGTTTCCATTCCCCTAGGTTATGATGATATGTATTTTGATTGATTTTTCTAATAAGGGTGCTAGTAATGAAGAACCTAGTTGTAGATAATTTAGTTCACTCGTGAACTAGTGATTACATTTCTATGTTTCCAATGTCCTTAGACTAGTATAGTCTTTGGATGGTTTTTGTGTAATGTATTAAGTATTCTAAAATATTTATGTAATTATAATGTATGAAATCAATGGTTCCCTATATAGCTAGTCTTCAATGGGTGGTGAATATTTTGAAATTAAATATATTTTTTCATTAAAATAAAATTCATATGAATGTATTAATCAAATTTAAAAGGTTTCTGATTAACCCTTGATAACTGGTATGATTTCTTCAAGAACTGATGAAATTGTAATTGATTATAAATGTATTTACTTAGCCACTTCAGCCCTAGATTGTTTATATTAAATGAAATTATGTGAATATAATTTACATGGTGATGTATCCAAATACACCTCATTATAGAGGAAAATGTCGATTATTTTGGGATACTGTAGATTGTCATTAAAAGGGTGCTCCTCACCCATTGGGATTGTGATTTCATGGGTCGATAGAATAAATTATGTAATATGGATTTATTTGGAGTTTATAATATCCAAGATATAATTTGGTTGTTTTGATGGGATTCAAACCTTATATCTTAAGAGTTCAATGTTTATATTTTCCAAGGAGGCAAATGAGGGAAATATATATTACAATCTCTGTTAAGGGATATGATTCCCTTTGATTGATAGGTTTCAACTAATGATGATGATCAAATGTGGGGTGACCATTTAATTATTTATCATAGGGGACCATGATGGGTTCCTAAATGGTATAATGTGCATAAGGAGGGTACAAATACTAGTTGGAAGTAATGATTTTGGGTTACAACTTGGAACTCCAACAGATAGTGGGAGAAGATTATGATTATTAATGTTACATTTTTGTCACTAGAGTGAATTTATTATGTAATGTGAGATGGTATTTCATAATGGTATATACATAATAAGATTCATTTTACAATATGATTTCAGTGGGGAGAAAACCCCACAATGATGTGTATAGTTACACGGAATGCTTTAGATGTCCTACTTGGTCTTGACCATTGATCTTATTACAATGGATCTCATAAGATTACTTTCTTGTTATGATAAATGATGTTAGATAATAATTTATTTCATAGTATTAATTCTTAGGGATCATTTTATGCCCAATGATTATGTATTTCCTTGTATTATCTCCTTGGATTCATCAATGACTTTTGATGACAATTTTTTGACAAAGATTATATCATAAGTATCATTTTATGCCTATTAAATATGTAATATAATATATTAATTCCTCAACATTGGTTATTACACATAATGACAAATGATATCTCTGGTGTACCTCATAGCTATTTTCTTTATACCTGATATTATTGTACTGGTTTGGATATTTCCAAAGATTGGGTGCATACAACTGTTACTATATTGATATTGGGCCTATTATTTCATTGAACAGTTTAATAATGACATTAATTACTCTTTGACATTGTATGAAGATAGTATTGTCTATATTGGGTGTACATTAGAACATCACAATTGAAAATGGTTATCTATTTAAAATCCCAAATATTATATGCTATTTTTTGAGAATTAAAAATTAATAAAAGTATAAATTTATTTTTTATTTGTTGGGAAAAATGTTTATTTCCCTATTATGTTTTAATTAGACTACTTATGGGTTAATGGATTTTAGGTACATGAGAACTCTCCACTGATCATTATTTGTGGTTGTGTAGAGACCATGGATGATCATTATGTGGGATATCAGAGAAGATGTTATGTGATGGATAAGTTATGATCATGTATAACATTAATCCCTAATACTATTATTTGATTTAAAATATTTTTAGATAGATCAATGGCTGATCAGTAAATATGTATTGTAATGACCACATTTCTATAAAAAACATGCTTCCAAAATTAAATTTTGTATATAATGATGTTCTTTATTCCTTATTCATACTATTATATGCTATTTATTAATTTATGTTACTTCATTAGAAACATATATGAGAGTATAGTATCCCCATGTCATCCCCCATTATGCCATAGCCTGTCTCGAATGGGCTCATGTCACGACTACCCCAATCGTGCATCCAATAGGATAAGTGCTAGCAACATGTGCTGAGTATGCATATCCCACAAATGGCAGGCATTTTCTTATATTACCTATACATACACAAAAATACCCATGACCACACAATTATTAAAATGTATAACAACTGAAACCGTATATGCATAAATATAATATCTCGAATAAGAGTTCATTAGTTATGTACAGAAACGGAAAAATTGGAAAAAAAAACACAAGCCCAACCAACAACTAGAATGATTCCAAACTACCCCATCGGTGAGGATTAGTTCTAATAAGATCCCCTAGAAAAAAACTCAGGTCTAAAAATATACCACAATGCTCTACCCTGTCTCTATCCTCCCCAAACAACATCAAAAGCACCATTTTATTCACAACACATGATAGGTGCAAGCAAGTCCTATGTATGTGTGATTATAAAAATACTCATTAGGACCCCCCCTAAAACAATAAACATGAATCATAGAGTATATTCATATCAATACAAGATATATAAATCAATGTATAAAGGAAACAACATATAGATATACTTCAAAATGACACCACGCTATAAGGCAGTCATAATGAACTTCCATCTACATGATTCTACTAGAAAAATTATCATTCGTAGAGAACACACTCCAAGATCCATTATATGATTGTTGAAACATGGTGAAGAGGAATAACTCATTGGGACCCACAAAAAGATAATAATATAGTCTAATACGACTATGATACAAAGATAGTGTGTCCCACCTAGAATTGATAGGGAACATCACATAACAAAATCTTTATGAACCCAATATGTAGTGGATCGTAGGAAAATGATTCCACCAAACCAAAAATTACAGAATTCTAGATAGAGGATCGACAAATTGATCAGGGATGTCACAAGGATTCCATAAACTCTAACTAGATATGATAGGGGATCACACTCCAATATCATGTTGAGACACTATAGCTCCATCAGAGAATCAAAATCATTAGAGGATAAAAATATAAAGATGTGGATGTAATTACAACTAGTAAAATTGAGTAAAAGGACCATGGGAATTCACTCAACATATACTGGTACATTATACAAAAAATAAAGAGCCTTAAGCACTTTTCAAGAGACTACACAATGTGTCCCAAGGGGTACATGACGTGTCCAACTGTCCCATAACTAGAACATGTGGAAGAGACTAACATGGAATGTAGTATTCATATACATGGCATGTAGAAGTAATACATGGAGTGTAGTGACACACGGTTTCCTTCCCTTGTAACCTGGTAGTGTCTGGGTATCGATGTTGGGTCCATGTATAAGTACCTGATGTGTCATCTAATCATGTACCATTTCTTGTGTCTATAAACACTCTAGAGTACACAAAAAGTCAAATAGGGAGGGTCACAAAATATGTGATAGGGGTCACATGTCATTTCATCCTTTAAATTTGTGAAACCATAGCTCTGTCACATAGGGTCCCCAGATGCCATGTTATCCCGTATTACATGATGTGTTCTACATGATTTTTTAGAATCCCAGATTCTTCCTCTGCATTCCACCTATGGACGTTGATTTGGTGATCGATTCACCACTAAATCTAATATTAATGACCTTACAATATTTGTTTCCATCATGTAATGCCTTCCATCATAAAATCTTCTTGAAAAATTTATTGAGTACCCCTTGTTCATTCTGTGTCGATTTACTCTAGATAATGTGAATTCATGGATAATATATTTTCTGAATCACTACATCTCCCTCATTACACCTCCATCGTTTATTGGTGATCATAGATATATGATATCAGATCATTACTCCTTGAAACTATGGAGAAACGATCAATTGATTTGGAATATTTGAACCCCGATCTAATGAGGAACACTTGCAATGAATCCCAGAATTGAGGGGTAAAGCACAATCAATCAAGAGGAATGAATGTCATTTAGTGTTCATGTAAATATTGTTCTATTAAAATTATAATGAAAAATTAATCTATCAACAATTTAATCAACTGAAGTTATCCCATTAAATCCCCATACAATAGACCACCCTACAAGGTGATTGTTCTATAAATAAACTTGTTCATTGATGGATTTTCATCATCCTAGAATTAAATATAGAGGAAAAATCCACATTAAAAAAATATCCTACATTGAGTTTTATTTATCATCAATGGTGGTCAATTTCATTTTCATCATTGATAACGTCTACAGATTCCAATTGTGCAATTATTTGAAAACAAATCTTCACCCGTTGTTGTTAGCTTGAGAGAATTCTCAAATCCCTCTTTAGAGACATTTACATGGTTATATTGAGAACCCATGATGTACAAAATAAAAATATAATTAATTAATAATCCTTAATTCTACTAATAAAATAAAATAAATTTATTATATTATTATATTTGATTTAATAGTCACAAAAAATTCTTCACAAACACCCTTCTCCAACTAATGTTATGTCGCACATAGGATAATAACACTATTATTAACTCAATAGTACCCAAATATTTTATCTAGGAAACCACTTATAATTTATTATATTTAATTCTGAAAGCCATGTGTGCATACAATTTAATATATTTAATATATTTTAAGCATTTTTTTCATGAACACTGGTCCTCAGAATCGCACACAGTCTCAATGAATGGTCTCAAAAATAATTCATATAATATCCAAAACTAATACAATGAAAATATTATATGTTAAATTATACACACCATTGGGATTTATGTCCAAAAAACACCAAAAAGGGATACATAATGGAATCTTGGTACTAAGCACAAATCTCAGCCTCTTCTTCCCATGTGGTCTCCTTGAGATTCCAATGCTACCACTAGACAACCAACAATAGAATCAACTGCCCTTTAATGATCCTCTCTAAATTATCCTCGATCACTATTTGGATATAAATAAAGGTTTCTCCATCATTGATAAATATCTCACCCTTATTGATAATTTGTTATGGTTTATGCAAATACCTCTTAAGTTGCGACATATGGATGACATCGTGTAGCTGGTCCAACCACGGTGGTAGAGTTAAGTGGTATTGTACCTCAAAAAATCTACACTGTATCTAGAAAATTATACTGATCTTTAGAGATAAAATTCCACTGTATCCATATATCTGTAATCCACATCGAAGTGAGACCCTTAGAAATACATGGTCTCGTTATTCTAACTCAAGATACCGTCATATCCTATTAGAATAATATTTCAGATGGATTTGTGTTGTCTTCATTTACCATTATATTATTTTCATCTTCTCTATAGTAGATTTCACCACTTCAGGTATATGAGATTATACTCTTTTGGGTCAGTCCATAAAAGTGGTGACCTTCATGGTCAACATTAAAAATCCTTAGATGGTTCTGTACTCATGGTGTAATGGGTCTTATTGTTATATGAAAGCCCTTCCATGGGAAGGTGTTCCTACCTAATACAAGAAAAATTCCATCTTGAAAGAACACAACATGTGCTCAAGAACCTTACTGGTCTTCTCAGTCATGCCATTAGATTGGGGTTGAAATGTTGTGCTCAAAAATAACTGGGTCCAAAACACTTCTGGAATTACCTTCCACAACAAGGATATGATGTTATCCTTGTGATCAAATATGATCGTTGATTAAAATACATGTAGTCAAAATATCTCTTTCATGTTGTACCATTATAAGATCTCCACTGAACTCTAATTTCATATACATAAGAATTTGGACAACATGGGTAGTTGGCCTATGATCACCTAAATGGTATCTTTTCCCATGAACATAGTTGGTAAGACCACCAAAATTTCCATATATATCACATATCACTTCAATTTTGAACTTCAAGGGGTTTACCTAAACATGCTAGATCATGGTGCTCAACCTTTACTTTCCGACAAATATAGAATTGAGAGAGTAAATCTTCAACTCCTTTCTTCATTTCTGGATAGGAAAACTGACTCCAAAGGTCATGGTACATCTTTTCCACACCCTGATTTACCACCAAGGGAGATATATGAAACACATTCAAAACATCCCACCTAAAATTCCACTAGTAATTTCTTTTGTCCTTTGAAAATAACAACATGCTCCCCACCATTGAAAAATCCATCAGGATCATGTCCTTTGGTTGTTTGGTCATGAAGGGTATCATATTCAGTATCTCCATGTTATACCTTAATTACTCACTATAAGAGTGTATCAGTGAGAACCATCGACTGGAGGTAATCTAGTTCATATCCATCAAAAATGATATATACAAAGAGGATAACTGCTCTAATTTCTCATTCAACAACTACGAACTACATCTCTTTGTAAGCACATCTACTACCATGTTCCTCTTCCTATGAATATTAGAAATATAGAATTTAGAGGCTTGGAGGAACACTACATGTCACCTCTATATCACATTAATATCCTTCATAGAAGCGATGTCATTGAGACTGTTATTTTTAGAGTATATGAAAAATTTCTCACCCATCATGTAGTGTCTCCGCATCTTCAATGTGAAAACTACTACTGCTAACTCAAGGTCATTGGTTTCGTACTTATAATAATTTTGAATCAATATTAATGACCCATATGAAATATATTCATGACTTTGTATCATTACAAAACTATGCCTGGTCCTTGATGCATCATAGAATGCTATATACTAGTCACCATCCTTTGGTAACCTTAATATGGGATTTCTCTTCAAACTCTGAATTATCATCTTATAGAACTGTTAGAACTTATTTTCCTACAGGAATGAATTCTTGTTCCTGGTCAAGGATATAAAAGGTGAAACCACTTCTGAAATTTTGGGTAAAGACCTTTGATAGTACACAACAAATCAATGGAAACTAAATAACTTGGTAACACAATTTTGTGGCTCCCAAAAATGTACTGGCTCATCCATAATTAAATCCACTAAAACTCTAGCCACTATGATTATGTTTCCTTGAAATAGACCTCTTTATTCCAATACTGACACTTTGAAAACATCTCATAATGTTGGTTCACACAGACTATTTTTAGGACCATCCTCAATTGTCTCCTATTCCCCTCATTGGATGGTGAGTAAACTTGGATTTCATCGATAAAGACTTCCATGAACTAGAATAAGAAAGGATTAAAGATCTATTTCATGAGACCCATGAAAGAATTTTGGGGGTTTCTTACACCTAATGGAATTACCATGTAATCATAGTGACCGTAATGACTTTTCAAGTCCTTTTTAGTATATCCTCATCCTGTAATCACATATGGTGATAGCCTGATATGAGGTCAATCTTTGAGAAACATTGTGCCTCTTTATTCTTATCAATGAGTTCATCAAACCATAGCATTGGATACATTTTCTTCACGGTCACGTATTTTATGTGCCTGTGATCCACACATAACCTCAATATATTATCTTTCTTCTTAAAATAAACATTGGCTACCCTGGGGGAAATAATATGTCTCACAAATACCTTCCCATGGATGTCCTCTATCTGCATCCTCAAGTATTAAATCTTACAGGAGCCATCTGATATGATGGTAATGATATCAGTGTCATCCTAAGATGCATGTCAATGAAAAAATCTACTATAATTGGGGAAGTAAATATGTAACTTTTCTTAGAATAATCCCTCATTATCTGCAACCACTATAAGAAACTGAAAACACATAACATCAACTTCACCAAGGTTCATGCTAGACAAATAATGAGCTATAGAATGCTACTTTCTATGAATAGTAATTCGTTCATGGCCTTGGTTTCCTTTTATCCAAAAAATGAATACCTAGTTGCATCAATTCATACACACCTCATTCTTAACCTAAAAGTGTCATTCTGGGCATGAAATGTATATATCAATTACATATCTAAGATGAAATCATATAGACTAATTATAGTTGGAGTATCCTATACCTATACTCATCCCTACCGACCAACTCCCTAAGCCTGGAGTGGACCCCCTAGGGGTGGGGGTGGTAATAGGTCAAAGCATCGACCACATCCCGATACCCTACTGGCACCACCAACACTTATTCTACCATGAGGACCACCATGATCTTACCTTTTACATTGTCTTAGTAGTCCCTCAACAGTCTCCATATATACTATATGATGTGTTGGGTAATCACATTCCAAATTAGTTAGACTATCATGTGAGTAAAACTACACATCCCTCTTTTTATTTGAACCTCCCTATGTGACCCGCACCACTAAAATTATATTCAGGGATCAGTACTTGAACCATTTGAAATTTTCCTCCATGGTCATGAATCCTTGTAAGAGATGTAGATGATTTTGTATACATACCAATCACAACATGAATGATTGAAAACTTATCTGAAGACACCCTCAATGTCTGTCTAAAGGGGAGCTACCTCATCATGTGACTTAGTTAGAATTCTCTAACATCACCTAGTAGAGACATAGTGGTGACTCATTATGAGGAATTCCATCTTATCTTTATGAATCGTCACTAGGATAGAAATGTGAGTCAAAACCTATGGCTAACCCTTAGTGTCCTAGGGGTATAGATCAACCTGAAACCTAGGAGGCCGTTGTTACATCCCAATATTTCATAATACATTATTTCTTCAAAGTAATTCAATATCTTGCTCTACATGCAACAACGATTTCGAGCACACCACGACTTACCATACTAGCTATTCAAAAATTGGGTATGAATAGTATTAACTGAATTTTAAATTGTATATATATCCTATATAATTTTAACATCCATATTATGTGTTTATTACAAATAATATAAGAACAAATTCATTTTTTTCAGATAAAGGAAGTATAATTCAGAAAAAGAAATTTTACCGCCTTTTAATGGAGAACCCTTTATAAATCAAATATTTGACACTGTTATATTCAATTTGAAAAAATAAACATCATATTTAGAATCCAGACATAAAAATTTAGTTTTGATTAATTTTTAGTGTTTTTCTGATAACTTTTATATTTTGATGAATAATGGAAAATACTAAATTTTAATTGAAAACAACCTTTCTAATAAAAATAATTTCTAGTGTTAAATTATACATTTGAATATTTTGGAAGTATAATTAGATTATATTTTTATCATTTAATACAATTTAGTTCATTAAAATTTATTTCACATTTAAATTAGACATAAACACATGTGAATCATTCGATCGTTTTTAATTTACAAAAACCCGCATTTTGGATTTGACAACGGGAATTAATTTAAATTAATATATGAAACATATATGTTTTAAATTTGGTAAAATTTAATTCATATTTGAATTCAGAAAACCAAAATTATCTTTGGGTGAATTTTTGTAATTTTTTTGAAAACATTCAATTTTTTATTAATAGTGAAAAACACAGAGTTATTATTTAAAACCGACTTTTTATGTAAATATTTATTTATTTTATTTAAATTTATTTTAATTCAAAATAGATATATAATTCTTATATAGGTTTAATGTAATTCATTGGAGTAATTTTATAATAAAATTATATGTATAAAATTTTATTTATCTTTTTAACGTTTTTTACACACCTTCTAGGAGAATTTGAAAATTTGCATAAAACGTAATTTTACCACATCTATGAGTTTAATTTAAAAAATATAAGAGAAAATATTGACATCATTATGTAAAATTTGGTCCAATAAGATGACAATTATTTTTGGGGAATAGTAACTTTTTACTTTTATTTACCATGGTTAAAAGTAAATAGGGTAATTAAGGGTAAAAATGATATTATAATTACACTAACACATGTCATAATTTTATTGGATAAGTAAAATTAGACCAAAATAAACCTTAGGAATAAAATATGACCCTCTTCGGTCCTCTTGGATTAGATTTGGACATTTATTTGTATTTTATTCAAAGAAGAGTTAAAAGTGTTAAATTCAACGTTTAATAACTAATCCATTTTTAATATACGGTTACAAACAACATAAATTATACTATAAATATTTATTATAAAGATAACATGATTTCCTAAATAATAGTATATTATTTATAATTTTGAAATCTTAAATAATTTAATTTATTTATGACATGATGATGATTCATTAATTACCTTATTAAAGAAATATTAAAATAATTGATATTATAAATATCCAAATAAATGTAAATTGAGACTTATAATGACTTAAACTAATTTTATATTTTATTATGAAATGTTAGGGATTATTAAATAAATTTTATTTGAAGTCATAAGGTTGTAATGACTTTCACAAAAACGAAATACCGAATATTGTCAAAGTTGACATTAATTAATTTTTAAAACAAATACTATATTATTGGTTGATATAATATTCTAAAATATATAAGGTTCATAAAATGGGATTAAATAATATTATATATGTCATTAAATAACCACTTTAGGTTCTCTTGGATATTTAGAGTATGTTTATTACCAATATAGTGTAAGAATACAAGAAAGACAAAATAAAAGTTAAACTATTTAACTAAGAGTAAAATCTAAAAGATAATGTTAAAATAGTAACATAATCTTATCTAAAACCTACTGGTTGAGATAATTTCGACCCATAACCTCCTAAGGCTCAAAAAAAATTCATTTGGAGCCATTATAACCCAAATATGATTGTATAATAAATTAATATTTCAATCTTTTCCTAAACGACCCTCACCCCTCTTATAAATGGGCACTTCCCCTTCACTCAAAATCACACCTCCAAAGCCATTTGTCTCATCCATCCTCTACCCAAATATCCTCCCTAATTTCTTCACATTAACCTAGAGTCCTTACTTTGATTAGAAAGTCAACCTAAATAACCCTTTTGATCAACTCAAAAGTAAACAACCGAAGAAGAGGTAATAATTTCACCACCCTCTTTCAAGCTCTTTTCTTCTTCCACTTCCTCTTTCATTGTTGTTTCTATAGAAAAATAATAACTCCAGTACCACAAAAATACTTTGATGTTATTATAAATATGTTACAACCATATTTGTTATTCTATCCATCCTATAAATGACAATGTCACTCTAGGTGTGTAAGTACAACTTACCGTCTCCACGTCGTGGTGTAGTTTGTTGTTCAAACACTTCATTATTTGGATGGGTATAAGAATGAGTAAAATTATTTAAATAATAATAAAAACATGTTAAGGATTATTTATATATTATATACCATCCAATTACATATGATTTCACCATCAATATAATTATATTGTCACTCGTGCATACGTAAGTATTACCATCTCCACGAACATGATGAGATTTATTCACAATTGTAATAAATCAAGAATAATTTTATTTTTTGATTAAAAATAATTTTTAAGAACTTAATATTATTTTTTATATAAATCAAATACATCCTATCCATAAAAAACATGGATACATTACCAGTCATATAAAGAAAATCAGATCAGTTATCCCACGAAACGATGATACTACTAATATATAATTAACAAAGCAATATAAGAAGATCATATATGATATCATATTTATGTATATGATTCTGGTGTAATTTGATAAAAAAATATTTAACTATTATACATAAGTATAGTGTGACCTTGACCAAGGAAAAGTACAATTTAAGGGTTATTTTTACAATCTCATTATTATCTGAGGGTGTTTTTACTTTAGTATCTAATGGGATATATCTATTATTGATGCTCATGGTTCATAAAAGACATTTAAAATTGAAAATTTTTAATGAAATCTTTTATTTAAACATCATTTTAAATATTTCAATGATTTATTATTCTAATCCATTCTCAATAATGTCTATGTTTTAAAATAGTTTTAAGGATTTATTTATATACACATGAATGTTTTAAAATGATAATTCCTTTAAAAAGTTTCAAACTGGTATTGGCCACTTTGATTAAAAACTGTATTTTAAATGAATTCCTTTATAAACTATGTGACTTTTAAATGATTTCTTGAAAAATGTATATTTCTCTCAAATATTTTTACTCATCATTTTCAACTATGACAACATACTTTACGAGATATTATTCTTGACAAGGGTTGAGTTATTATACTAATATTCTATTTTGTATTGAAGGTTTTGTGATATGCTTGACTGTAGATGTGTTATTTTTTTACAATTCATGGTTTATGGATAAATTATTGTCATTTTATACGCTAGTTTTAATATGAATGTTTATGTTGTGTTTAATCCTTTTTATATGAGAAATGCATTGGACTTACTAAGTGATGGGTGGAGCCCGCTATAGCCTCTCGATGCATCGGTAGGTCTCATGAGACAAACTAATATATTGGCATAAGGACTTGAAAAAATCTAATATTTAGTATTGGAACAAGTCCATGACAATGTGGTTATGAAGTCTGACATTATGAATTCCATCATTATAAAATAGTCCATTGATATTACATGTGATTATTCGACTAGTAGAATATCCATGTGAATAAGTAAATTGCATTGGATGATTTATCTTCGCCATATTATGATGATGTATAATTTTAAAAGGCTTGTGTTTTAGTCTCATACATTTAATTAAATGTTTATGCTTATTTATAAAATTTTATGCTATATTTTTATCTTTAATGAGCAACTAAGCTCACACCTTTTTTATGTTTTATATTCCAAGGATTCTAAGAAGTGTATTACTATTGATAAGAATTGTTAAGCTAGGGGATTAATGGAATTCTCAAAAGATCATTTATGTTTTGTTTTATTTTCTAATGTGTATTTTAATGTTCATGTATGTAATCTATTCTCCAAGACTGCTAAATTGATAAATATATTGGGAATTGGTTCCTTGTAATCATGGAAATATATTAAAATAATGCATCGACTCTAGGTAACTGTGGTCAGGGATTTATAGTAATTTCCTCTAAAACTCTTTCAACACACACATCCAATTAAAATAATCTATTGGTAGTTCTATTACTAGATAATTATCAATGGTTGGTTGTATAGCTGGTAAACCATTCAGTGTTTTTATCTCTATAACAATACCTTTTACCAATGGCTCATTAATATGTAGACAATCCTCATGATCATGTGTTGGAATCATGGTTGGTCGTCTATGGGGAGGAAACATGAAATAAAAAAAGTACCATAACAAATGGATTACATATGGGAAGTTTAAAAAATAATGGAATAGAAAATAAAACCCATTACTATATGATTAATGTACCACTATTTTCCCTGTAACCAATGTTCTAGTTTTCCAAGTTGAAAGTTAGGTGATTAGAGTTCTGGTGTATGGATACATCAGCCGCAACACCAAAAATAGAATCCATTCCCTGAAAGACAATCTAAAAACACTAAAAACTATTTCCCCAAACCAATATCACCAAATCAGGTCTTAATGTAGAACTAACCTCCTTTAATACCAATTTATCACGACTTATCATAGATATGATTTTATTGTGACTACCCCATGACGACTACCATTAGACCATTGGCTGGTGACCATCACCAAGTAGATATATCCAACAAATGGGATCCATTATCCTAATGTACTGATACAGACGTACACATATCCATGACCACATAATGATGAAATATAAAAAACTGGAATAACGCTTTCATAAATCTAATATCCCACAACATGGTATAATAGTGATGTACTGGAAGGGAAATAATTTTCCAAAAACATTCATAAAAACCTATAAAGAGTTCAAGAAGATCTAATATAGAGGAATAACTAAAATTCAAGCTCTTGGAAAACACCTCACTCTGATAAGATTCATGTATTTTCAACCCACCCCTTTCTCTCCCAATATACTGTCAAAAGGGCCCTCATATTCAAAGGACACAAAACCTTCCAAAAATTCCCTTTCATGGGTGAGTATAATAATACTCAATAGGCCACCAAAATTTTTTAATGATGATGAACCAAGTGTAGTGAGATCAATAAAATATATAAAAAATAAATTTAATATATAAACAAACCCCATATATTCTCAAAAAAGACACCACACGATAAAGAGATCGTATCCAACTTCTAGCCACATGATTTTAGTAGAAGAATACCTAATTGTGAAAAAAAATTCACTCCATGATCCATTCATTCATTAGAGACATTATAAGAAGAGTTATAACTAAGTAGGACCCAACCAAATAGAATTAACTAGTCTAGTAAGACTATGATACATAAATAGGGATAATGCCTAAAACTAAAGGGCGACACCACTGACCAAAATATTGGTCAAAAAACTACCTAGAAAAGCATGGTTCTACCTTCAACTGGCCATACCATTGTGGCCTACTAAGTAGAGGATAAACTAACTCCTCAAGGAGGTCACATTTATTCCTCAATCTCTAACTAGGGATGATAGAGGGTCACACTCCAATCTCTCGAAGGGACCCTACAACTCTATTTGAGTCTTGTCATCAAGAGGGGATCTCAATCCAGTGATTTTGATCTAATTTAAAAATATGAAATCATGGAAAAGTATACACGGAATGTTCACAACCTATAATTGTGGAAACTAAGAAAATAAAGAGTCTCTGGTACTCTTGAAGGAATTACACGACATTTTCCAAGGTGTACAAGGTGTTTCCATATTTCCCAAGTCTATCCACGGGGGAAGATCCTCACACAACATGTAGTATATCTATACACAGTATGTTGAAGTTGTAAATGTTATATAGAGACACATGGTATAATGCATGTGTCTCTTTGTTGTGTCTGTGTACTGAATATGTATCCATATATAAGTACATTTATTGTCATCTAGATTTGTTCTATTGTCCATGTCCTTGTACTCTTCTGAGTACATGCCATGTCAATTGGGGAGGGTCACACGCCATGTAGAAGGGGTCATAGAATGTGCAATTTAAAACATCATCCAAACCCTATCATTATAGTCGTAGGTCACCACATACTGGGTAATCCCAGATTACATGTCGTGTTATGTGGGATTTTCATGAATCCTAAATTCACCCTCTTTGTTTGATTTGTAACCTCTTCACTTTAATTTGATTATATATTATCTAAAAATCAATGATAAATTCTCATACAAGAATCATTGTCATCAAAAAATATGTATCTTCATCATATATACTCATAAAATGGATTTAACTTCGTTCCTCATTGTGTACCAAAGTATGTCAAAGAACACCAATTCCGGGTTCATCAGCCATCCAAATCAAACTATGACTATCATTGCACCTCTTTCAGGTCATTATGATCCTATATCTATGATATCAAATAGTTTATACATGAAACATGTGTGGAATGATCTATTTATTATGAATAATTTAATCCCATTCCAACGAAAAACACCTGTGGTGAATCGCGGAATTGTGGGGGGAATGATCATTGATCGATGATCATTGATCGATGTTTATATCAATCTTGGTTTTTTTTATTATAATGATAGTCTAATATTTCATCAATTTAGTCAGAAAAATTATTTATTTAAATCCCCTCAAAAATAAATCCCATCCTTCAAGGAGATCCACCCAAAAATAAATCAATCGGTTGATTGATTTTCATTCATCATTTAATTGAAGAATGTTGTAGAATACACATCATAAAACTACCTACCTTGAGTTGGATCAATCATTAACTAAGAATGATTTTGTATACATCATTAATGAGGTCCAAAAATTCAATTAGTGCAACAATTTTTTATTTGAACTTGATTCATCATCATTCGCATGAGAGAATTCCCAAAAGATCTCCCTAGTGGTCCTCCGGTGTGTCAAGGGTTATGTAGTTATCCCTATATTTACAAAACTATTATCTATTTAATGATGAATCCATTTCTGCATAAACATCATGAAAAAATAGTTTTATTAAATAATTTTATTCATGTTAACGCCCACGATAACTATTCACAAATAGAAACCACCGACTAATGTTATTTCATGCCTAGGGTAAAACCACTATTCTGAAATCAATGGATTCCCAAAATATTTGATCAAGGTTGTTGTTTAGAATCTGTGATATTTTTTCATGAAAATGGTGTGCACTGGTAATTTAATATATTTCATAAATTTATTCCACACACACTAGGCCACAAAATCACGTGTCCTCTTAGTTATTGGTCTCAAAAATAATCTATATAATATCAAAAATTAATACACATAAAATCTGATACATTACACATTACCCTATCTAATAGTTAGTATCCATTGTTGTATGAGTTGGTGCACCTAAGGTCAAATAGTTACCCTATCCGTTTAGTGTAATGTTAATCAAGTCCATGATATTATAATAAATTTTGAATTTTGAAAGGATGGTATAATAAAAAATAACTATTCATAATGTACTTATTCATAAGGTTTACTAGTTTAATTTTATTTTCATAGATGTTAGAGTGGATTCAAATTATTGAATTTTATAGGTAAGGGTTTCTTAACACAATTTCTTTTTAATGAATATATCCCTTATCCATTAAAAATTTTATGACTAGATTATGTTTTTCTAAAATTTAATAATTTTACGTTTTCCTCACATTTTTTTTAATTTCAGTTGTTTTACATAGTCACATTACAAATTGTTTCTAAGATTGAATATTATAATATTTTTATAGGTTTCTTGGCCTCACATTCAATTACAAGTGAGATGTTTCATTTTTTACAGAATTTTTAATTTTATATGGCGTTCTTTTGATTAATAGAAACTTGAATTTCATATATTATGTTTTTTTCTGAAATTCATTGGATTAAATATCCAAATAAATTTCCTTCATCCAATGTATTTTGTGTAAAATATTATGAAAATCATTAAGTTTCTTTCCCCTCAATCTTCATTCATGAAGAAATATTTAGAGTTATTAATTCCTATTTTTAATGAGTTATCTATTGAATAACATAAATTATATATTATTATTAAATTTTCAAAATCATATATAATATATAATATCATGTTATATTATTTAATGGGATATGATTAAATGTATTCCAAAGCTGTAATAGCTTACCATAACATTTTTACAACATTGGGGTGTGTTCTTTAATATTCACCTATTTAAAATAATTTTGTGTAAATAAGAATTATATCTCACATTAGATCATGGTTTTATTTTATTCATGGTATTAATTATTTCCTTTCTACTTTTTTATTTAATTTTTTTAAAAAAACAATAAATGGTTTTTATTTTGAAAATGATATAATATTTCTAAAGTCATTTACCAAAAATTGTATTCCATTCTATCCATTTTATTTATATTTATTATTGAATTATCTTATATATATATTAATTAATTAATGATTTATATTTATACTATGTATTTCTTTTTTGAAATATTTAAAAGGAAATAATTTTAATGATTTCTACATGCGTCACTTTTGAATTTTTTTAAATTCTGAGAAAAGAATGTGTAATTCACATTTTCCACATGATCAACCTTTCTCAAAATCATTTTAACTATTTGATATTAATCTTATATTTTCATCTTACACTATTTCAAAAATAATATCATACGCCCATCATGTTCTGAATTTTTCATTTTCAGATGTTAAAAAAATAAAAAAATATTAATTTTCTTAATTAAATATTTCTAATGAATTTATAAATGTATTTTTTGTATATTTAAAAATTATTTATTATAGATTATATTTTTGTTGGGATTTATTTTAATTAACACACCCACTTTTATTTTTTGATGGATTATAAGGATATTAATTGTAATTTTTTATGAAACTAATTTCTTTTCCATGGTTTAATCACGATATAAATGACCAATTGTTGTTTTAATTAGTATAATTATTAAAGTTAATGACCCAATATTATTTACCATAAAATAGAAATTAGATACTATAGATTATTATGTGTGTGCGTAATATATTACTATGTAATGTATAATGTGATGATTTATTCTCTAGGTAAATGTGTATTTCAATGTACTAATTATATGTTATTATATTACAGATGAAAAAAAAAGTGAAAAAGTGGGAAATATGATTTCCCAAGTTACCATCATATTTTTTATATACATGATATCGGTTTTAACGGTTTTCATGGAAAATGGTTGACTTCAAAAAGATCCTAAATCATGTCTCATACAAAAACATATATATCTTATTTTGAATATTGTGCCATGAGTAATGACATTTGAGTCAATTTTATCAATGTGAATATAATTTTTATATTAATTCATCATTATTTTGTTCTCATGTCCTTGTTCTTTCCTTATAATCATTGATCATCTTAGATAACTAATTATTACATATACCCTTACAAAGTGTTTTTTCTCACCCTTATTATGTTTTTTTTCTTCTATATATGAATAATAGTACTAGATTGATATATCTTGAAGGGTATCATTTGTGGTTAATTTCATAGGAGATGTCAAATCCATACATTAGAATAATAAAATCTTATAATAATGTGAAAAATTACCATTTGATGATAAATCATTAGATATTGTTTTGTAAATGATAATTCCTTTATATCTAAAAATATAAAGAAAAATTCATAGCTATGATAGTGATTAGATTTTTGGTAGAAAAATTTTAATTATTGATGGTTATTTTTTATTCAATTTAGTTGGTATCAAATACAGTATCTGAGGAGTTTGTTTTTATCTCCTAGTCTATGTGTATAGATTTGGGAAGCTATAATGGCTTTATCAACTTGCCTAATATTTTCGAAGAGTTATTTGTCAGAGGCAACAAAATTTCATACTGATATTATTATTCCAAAAATATTATATATAATGTTATTGGGATACAAGAAAATATTTGGTTGTCATAACAATTTTTTTATCTATATAAATAAAAATGAAGGATCCCCAAATTTTCTAAATGTGGGATATCGAATTATAAAAAGATTGGGTGATCCAAATTTTTTTCATTATTATAGATAGACACCAATAATATTTCGATGGTAATCTATTACTGCACAAAATTTCCTTGTTTTATGAGTTTACTTAAAAATTAAAATGTTTCATGGGAACTATTATAAAATATAAATTTGAAAAAATTTAATAGATAGTTATATCACCCTATTGATTCACTATAGAAGAAGATTTTTCTTCAATAATTTCATAGTATTTTAAATGATGTATAAAATTTGAAAACACAATTGTAAAAAGATAAAATAACACAATATAAAACCCTTAGTATCCATCATATTTCATTTCTATTTATGATAGTTGTATATGACCTTCCCCCACAAATATGAATGATGAAAAATATATTAGAATGAGATTATTAATACTTATAAGAAAAATATCCTATAAATGATATCAATGTTCATATTTACACATTGATTTATGATTTGAAATTTTTAATGTTTGATGGTGATTATGTGTTTGAAACGTACATGAGACAGTAATTTATTATATATTCTATAGAATTTTCACTTCAAATGGATTTTATATAAGTTGAAGCACGGGAAAATGTAGTGCTAAAGGACATACAAGTTGTTTTATATGTTAATAATGGACACAATAACACCCATTTGGATATTATATGGGGACACTATATGTGGTTAATCATATATATTTTTCCAATAGATCACCTTTATTAAATATTGAAAATGAAATTTAATGGCGTAATAAACTTTGATTTTCCACCAAAACCACTTTTAAATGTATAATATGACCATATGGTTAGAAAACTTGATGCCATATTTGTTATAAAATAAAGTTAAAATCATTATAAATTTTTTTTGGAATGAACAATCTGATTTGTTTAACCTTATTGGATGTGTGTTGCGGTAAAATATAACCTCGAGAATATACATTGTCTGAAAAACATATTTGATTATTTTATTGTAATATTTTTCAACATACTACTAAAGTAAAAGGGAAAATTTCATAAATAAATTTTAATTAATATCAAATGGAATACTGTTAGAGTTTCTTAAAATATGAAATAAAAAATGAATATATTTTTTCTGTTTGTTACACATTACACATGTTTGAAAAGATAAATTTTTTAAAATGTATTCGTAGTATAAATTTAAATCATGGGTACTCGTAAAATATAAAATGTTTTTTTATAGTATAGGATTTGATATCAATAGGAATGAAATTTTATGATTTATATGTATCAAGACAACTAATTTTTGATTCACCATGTAGAATTTTTAAAATTACTATTATACAAACTATCAACATGATTTGTTATATTATGAATTCTATATATAGTTTTATCAAGGATTCATATTTTTCAAATTCATTGAATATTTAATACTTCTTCAAATTGTTTCATGTGGAAATATGTTATTTGACACAAATTTTTTATATATTTGTTTATAAAATGATTCTTTTCATTTGAGAGATGATGAAATATGTGTTATTATATTTAAATTAGATGTATACATTTTATTTCTATATGAAACATCTAGAGGTATATGTAAAAAACCTATATAGAAAAAATGCCTCAATTATTAAAAAATATATATCGGATGAGGTGGTTGAGTTCTATACTGACTACTACTATAATGTAGTGTATATTCATATATATATATATATCAAGGTATCTAGTAGTAAATAGTTTTAGTTAGGGGATCTGTGGGTTAATAGAAAAGTTAATTTCAATCAACATAATGATATAGGATCATTAATATACTTTGAAGAAAAATTAAAGTATAATAGTATATAAAAAAATAATAAATTAGGGATATATTATTTTAGGACAAATTAAAAGTTGTTTATTGATGAGTAAAAATATATAACAGTTTCATGTTTTAGGAAAATTTCCACCCTGATTTATATTAATTAAAACCCTTGTAATGGTTCATTATAGGGCCATGTATTACGGTAGTCACATGGTATTTATTTAACATTAATGGTTACATTGATTTCATAAAATATCATTAAAAATAGAGTAAATATTTTTAAATATTTTTGTATTGTTTTTTTATAAATTAATAAATTTTCCTAGTGTAAATGATAACCACCCTAGTTTAGCACCAATACAAAATTTGGGGGTTTTAAGGATATATTGAAAATTAATTATATGAAATTTTGTATATCATTTTTTATGTGTATCTTGGAAGATAAAAATAGTGAAACAGAACAAGATAATTATATATTGAAACATGTTGATTGAGGGATATTATTTTGAAAAGAGGAACTAATTATCATGGAAGATCATGTGAAGAAGATATTTCTTGCTATTGACCCACTAAATGATTACTGATATGTACATATTCAAGGTGATGAGTATAATTTTGGTGAAAAATATGTTTATACTATTGTAGAAATTTTTTATGTATCATCATGAATTACCAAAAAATTTGAGGATATCAATGACTGTGATATTAACATATCCCATTCTATATATAATTGAAATATACATGGGATGGTGGAAAAATATTGGCACACTATTACTTATTTTTGGTAATTATTGATTTTTTTGAATTGTAAACATGTTAAATTTATATTTTTCATATTAAATTTTACAGTCATCAATTTCAATTCAACATAATGTTATTGAATAATCTGGATATTTTTTCATTGGAAACATACACACAAAAAGCAATATATATTTAACTTAGATATTTTAATTTATAGATACTTATAATTGATTTATTTTTACAAATTATAATATTCATCAATTTCAATGAAATAATTTTTTATCAAATAATATTTATATTTTTTTCTTTTTAAAATTAAATATCTAAAAATACAATTTTTTAATATGGATATTTAAAATCTAAATTTTTTGGATCATTTTTTCAATTATTAAAATGTCCTTATTTATCAGCATATGTTAAACGTTTTTTAACTCAAAAACTATAAATAATTGTTTTCTGAAATAATATAATTGTAATGACAGAATTATTTAAAGGGCTAATGTAAATTTGAACAAAATTTTGTTTTTATTTTATTTTTACAATATTTTAAATAAATAAGTTTTTTTACACCATTCACAATCAAATATTCATTGCTAGATGTTTTATTACTATTTTTATTCATTCATCATTTGTGGATAGTGGTGACTATCATTCTACTATAAAATAAAATTTCCATACTTCCAAGAATACATTAATTATTAAAAATATAGGTATATTGAATTTCATTATGTAAATCTAGATAAATTATTATTATGAAGGTAGTTAACCATTTATCTTGGTATATTTATATTTTTTCATATTTGAATGTTTATAATAACTAAAATATATTATGAAATTTGATATTATTATATCAAATATATTTATAGTAGTACTAGTAGGTGACCAATGTAATAGTCTTGTTCATAAAAAATTCAGATAATACCCAGAGTTATTGTACATAGAATTACAAATTAACCTAAAACTTCACTTTTTAATTGGAAGAATATATAATAAATTGAATTTGATGATAATAAATAAAATTGAACTTAATAAAAATTATTTTAGTATTTTTATAGACATTATTAAAATTAATATATTATCATTATTTATTATGAATAGAGATGTTTCAAACAAATTATGGATTATTTTTTATATGATTTCGTATTATAAAAATATATCAAGAAATTGAATTTTTATTATACATCACCAAAAAGATTATATTTCTTATGAATAATATTTAATTTATTCAATTAAAAATTAATTTTGAATTTCATGAAACAAATTTGATTGATAATATATCATTATAATTTTTTAAAATTAGATAGATGGATTAGAAAATAAAATTGATATCATTTCACACTTTCAGTAAATAAGGTAATGAGAAAACATTTCCCAAATATGAGGTTATAAATGTATAGACATGAGAAACGTTTTTTCCTATCCAGTGAAATGAATCAATTTTTTTTTTGAAAACTGTATTATATAAAAAATAATTAACATTATTCTTTAATTATAAGATGGATTTTGAATTTACACTCATATAACTAGCCTCCCAAAGGTCTCAACATGAGATCAAATCCCAAATTTTTTTCCATATTACATTTTAAGAGGGTATCCATTACTAGTTGATCACATTTTTATAGTATTGTTTGAAGAGTTACACTCAAAATAAATTAGTGTAATTGAAGTATTTAAATTATACCCTCCAGATCATCTCCCTCACTAGGATAAATTGAAAAATTGTGAGGATAGATATGGATCCTATAAAATAATTACTTGATAAAATTGTATGGTGTTAATTATAAATTTTCTCAAAATGGTATTACTTTTTGTATTCATCACAATAAGCTTAATTTTTTTACATTACCATTTCAGGATTCCATTTTAGAGTACATAATTCTTTGTTTCATTGCCTTTTAGGGTATGAAATAAATTTTGGTAACTAATTTTGGAAATCTAATAATGTAGGCCATGTAAGAGGATATGAGCTATTGTGTGAATGATATATGTTTTTGTGATATTAGTAAGATATCCATCGAGGAAAAGTTCATGGGTGAAATATCCATATTGATGGATGAGATGTGAGGGATAACTCCATCAATATATGATATAATTCAATCCTTAGTGCATGTTCTGTTAGTATAAATGGAGAGAATTATACAACTTGTGCATCTTTTTTAGATGACCAATCAAGATTCCCCACCTTCTCATTCATACTTGACTATTTACTATAAGTTTTATGGTGGTGAATATGTACATTATCAAAATATATATTTTCTATTAGGTTTACAATAAAAAATATATTATTTTATTTCTCATATAATTTTTATGGGAATATATACGTCTTTATATTATATATTTATGTTATATAAAACTACAGATACATAATAGTTCGATTTCAATCCTCCAGTGTGTTTTCCTATAGAGGAAATTTTATGAGTTAAAGAGAGTTCGTGTCTCTTTTTACTCTATCCCATTATCATTTTTTATCCCATTCTAAAATGATATAGGTTTAGTTTTTTTACATTCTATTTTAATTTACTAGTAGTTTTTTTAAAAATTGACATTTAAAAATTTATATACAATCAATGGAATTATAAAAAATGAAATAATATTATCATGAAACAACACATTTTGATACTTCCCATGTTCCTATTCAGATAAAAAAATTATCTTGAGATCATTTAAAATTGGAATTGTTTCTTTTTTTTCATTGAATATCAACATAGAGATGAAATAATTTGCATTTAAAATACATAAAAAATAGATGAACTCTCATCAAACTAGTTAAATGATCTTTGTTCTCATGTTTCACATATTTTATAGGTAGGTAAATAGTAATTTAAATTCCCATTTCATAACATATATTAAATAAATTTATTTCATATATTATGAGGTATATACACTGCCTTTGAATACCAATCTGGAGAAGTGATAAGTGTGGTTTTACATATCCAAAATAAATTTCAATGGATGTGTAATATCTTAAAATTTATTATATAGTTAAATAAAGAACCAAATGATTATAAAATACTTATATTAGGTGTTGTTTTAATCCATTCCATGACATGTATGATGAATGGTATAATAATAAAATTTTATTTTTTACATAGTGTTCAATGTGAATATTTTTATATTTTAGTTAACATTATAATTTATGCATTATCATCCCACAAGAATACATGCTATTTTAATGATTATCTTTTTATGGTGGTTTCGATAAATTTCTATAAATTTATTTTTTTAAGTCTTATGTTTTATTTATTTCTAGTACATAAATAATCAAATATATATATATATATATATAATTATACTAATATAAATATGTCATTGAAGCAGTTAAAAAATATTCATATTTCAATAAAAGATGCAAATCAAATCATTTATATAAATTTATATATAGTTATATTTTATATTAATTAATAATTTTTTTGTCATAAATATAAAGGATAGCTTTTTTTTGTTTCATATAATTAGATTTATAATGAAATAAGATGTGTCGAATGTTGTAATTAATTATTGTGATTTATTTTTTGGATTATAACAAGCTAAAGAGTAACTAATTATCATTAGGTGAGATCCATTACAAATATAATATTTTAAATAATTTATCTTTATTAATAATTTAAAATTTTTTATTTTCTTTGGTTTTTTATTTTATTATAATACATGGAAAAATAAATAATCCACCATTGAGATTAATTTGAAGATTATCAAGTGATTTTGATTATTTTTTACATGTATATAAAAATGAATAAAAATTGAGTATTTTTGAAAATTATATTTTTTCAAGTACAAATTGATATTTCCTTTATATTTACATCACTGTATTTAATTTTTTTTCAATTATAGTATTTGTATTATTTTATAATATTATATTTTTCAAAATTAATTTTGATTTAATGTCTATTATTTTAAAAATTGATCTTAACCTAATTTTCAAGGTTATGTCTTTTAAATAATGAAATAAAAAGAAAAATAAATATAAAATTTTATTTTCTCTTCTAACCTAAATTCCCAATGAAACTGATTTTAAATGAACATTCAAATTATTTATTACTTTATAATTATTGTTTACAATCTCCATAAACACTTAATTTTATGAAAATCGATGTTAAAAATAGAAATTGATTATTTATATTTATTTGGTATTTGAAATAATGTTTTTAGTAAACAATCATTGAAAATTATTGTCAATACCTATATAGAAACAAATAATAAAATAAAATTTTCATTGACATTTATAATATTTTCATCATTTATTTTTATAATAAATGTATTTTAATTTAACATACCATTACTTTCAGATAAATTGGGTTAAAAATATATAGGGTCAGTCAGGAGTTACATAGATTGAGTAATGACATGGTACATGTGATATATAATGAACCAAACTTGAAATATACGACATGTCGCCCAAAAAGTATTTGTATTAAGTCCGATGAGAATTCTTGATTCCCATGTGACTGAAGCTAGTGTCTGGTTCTCAGAAAAGTACACATTGGAAGGGTATTACACTATACGACAAAATAAATAAGTAGTGGAGGATACTAACAATGAAAAATGACTTATCTAGGCTTGGGGAATCCATGAATTTGAAATTGGAATAAATTAAATATAAAAACAAAAAAAACATGTAATAATGAAGTGAACAGAGTTCTTGAATATAAAACTGAAATTTCTATACCTAACAAAAAAATGAACCAAGCTGAACTTGTCAATACAAGAGCCCATCGTCAAATATGTATGAAAATCCAAATGTAACGACTATAACACCCCAATACATTACAATATTTTTCTTTTAAAATAAATTTAATTTCATTAATATCATATTATACACTGGACATTGGGTTCAAATAAAAATATTCAATTAAAATGTTATTTTGAAATGGCTATTATAAACTCAATGTTCAATTTTAGAGAATGAATAATACATTATAATATATGAATATTACAATTATATATAAAATAAGAATCATTTGGAATTTGAAGAAATGTTGACTGAAAAACTTATTTTTCTAAAAAGTTGTTTAGGAACACTTCACTCACATAACATAAAATTATTTTTTTTCTAAATTTGAAAAATTATAAGACAAAATAATTTATTTCCGAAATAATAATATCAAAATTATTCTAAAATTAATTTTTTTGTTTTGTTGAAATAATTAAAATCTTAATGAATAGTAGAAAATGCGAATTTTTTTTTAAAAACCGCCTTTTAATTTTAATTAGTTGTATTGTTACTTTTTATTTTTATTTTTTTAATTTAAAAATTGAAATATTTTATATCAATTAATATAATTTAGTTATTCTTATTAATTTTCATATTCATGTTTTTTCAAACATTGTAAACTTTCGAACATTTTCTCTTTGAAAATATCTTTTCTCATTGCATATAGAGGTTTAATATTAAATTTATTTCATACAATTAAATGAATTAATTTTGGATGAATGGAATAAATATTTTTAATCCCAATATTCTATAATTTAAAATAATTTTAGAATAATTTTTTACCAAATTTAATCGTATAAAATTGAAAATCTATTACAACAGTTATGGAAAAAATATATTTACTAGTGGATAAACTAAAAAAGTTATGTTAAAAATGACCTAAAAATAGTCCATAACCTATTTTTTATCTATATTTATATAATATATCTTTTAGGATTTAGAAGTGACCATTTTTTTCATTTTTCAGGATAAAAATTGGGAAATAATTGAATATTTTAAAAAAAAAATATCTTTCCTACTCCTCTCACTTATAAAAGGATACATCCTCTACTCTATTATTAACAACATAAAACAAGTTTTTGTTCAATGCATTAAAAAATCATTTATTAACATACCTTCTTATTCTAGAAGCCATATTTTTTGTATAAATGAATAATCGGAAGGCTTTTGGTGGGAACATAATGTGGATTCTCAAAGAAGAGGTAACGTTCTTCAATGAGTATTAATTTTTTATTTATAACTCCACATCTAAAAATTATTACTAAACCCTGATTAAATATTAATATAATAATCCAACATATAAAAACTTTTTTATATAATGTGAATGTTGAACCACCACCTCCACATATATCAAAAGGGTTATGAAATCATCCTTCTTTTTTATGGTGGTGTACATCCTCATCAACCAATATCAATCGTTTTTTTATTACCGAAATGGTGGAGTATAATGATATATATAAAATATATATTTGATATATACACCATTATTATACCTATATGTTAATTATATCATATATTCAAATTTTTATATTCCTTTCCATTGGTGATATGATAACGTCACTCATGCGTACAATAGACTAGGCCTCATGAAACAATGTGAAACATTTTCTCTAATTATTTACTATGAAGATGATAATGAAAATGGAAACTATTTTATGATATATAAATGAATTAAATATAATATTAATGATATATGTGTCATTATAATTTGATTTTATATATATAATTTTCATTTTTAATTTTTCAATCAATGAAAAATGAAAACATCATTAATTTATGCATGGACCACCACCTTCATGAAATGTTTTGAATCTATTTTCATCCCAAAAAAATAGATGATACATAAAAATATATTTCAAGAAATATTATGTTATATATTATATTATTATCATTATGTAATTATAATAGTTTACAAATTTTTTTCCATAGTGGATATTTCAAATTGTAAATGTCACTCATTCATATGTAGGACATACCATCCACACGATCAGAACCTACTTAATTTCTCAAATCCAAGTTTAATAATTGGTCATAAATATATAATTTATGTATAAATATGTTAATTTTTTCATGAAAATTTATATTTATATGTTGAAAATATGATATATGTTCTGTATTCACATCTTTAATGGAAAAACATGCACGAGAAAAAATTGAAATTAACACCCAAATCAATGAATCTAATGAAAGATTATTAATTAATAAATGATACAATGTTACCAAAGGATAATTTAGGTTATTATGAATATTAATATGGTAAATGATTAAGTAAGTAAGATTCCTAAAACAAGTATACATGAGGCTCAAAAAAATTCAAAAAAAAAGGAAGTGTCAAGTATGGAATTGATTATGAATTCACATTATCTTGAGGATAATTTTTTATTAGGAACCAATACACTTTTTATGGTATATATACTACCCATTTGACATGTAATATCAATATCTAGTCACACTTTAAGTTATTTTATGTTAAAACTTTAATTATTTTATCCATGGAGGTTTCAATTAAATATTATCACATTGTACATGTTATTGTACAGTATCTCTTTTTTATAATTGTTAAATTTTTCTTTAGACAATCAATTTTTTTGTAGCAATTTTTATTTATACAAAAAATATCCAGGACACCTGAGTCGTAAAATTTTAGTAAGAAAATAAATTAAAATAATCTGTATTTCAAGGAATTATTACCAATATGGGTTTGTAAAACACCCCACATATGTAAATCAACCATAGGTGAAAAAAAGTGAGGAGATCTAAAGAACACATCACGCTCATCTCAACAGTTTAAATCATTAAAAAAGCATCTGAAACATAGATAGCCTTCCTCTAGGCATGAAAATCCCTCAACCTAATTTTGACAAAATCATTGAAACAAGCTATCCAATGAGGAAAAATTTACCATAGAACATTCTGATAATGTGCCCTTAGAGTATCAACATCCATCTGTGAGATAGATTCAATCCATACCTGATTCCAATTCTACTAGAATGCATGCTAAAAATCAAAAATTATTTCCCATAACTCATACTTATACATAGTCACATATCCAATGTAACGATTAAAACATCCTTTCACAAATCCATAGAAGGTGAAAAAAACACAACAACATCCAGATGGACCTGGTGAGCCAAAAGCATCATCATCAACATTAACATTAATCCATGAACATATTAGGGTAATCCATCTAATAAATTTCTATCCAATAGGTCTTATCATTATTCCTCACAGAAGAAAGACTCTAAGAGTGAAAAGGTCAGATGTATAGTTACTCATCAATTCAGTTTGTAAAATAGAATACACAAACATGCCCCTATGAATATCCATCCTCGCAGCATTAACTGAAGGCATAACATTATCAAATGGAGAAAAAATCCGGACCATCCATGTGAAGGAAACATCCAACGAAACAACAACTAGATAACGATTTTGAATCATCTTGCTATGATGTCTTCTAATCGTGATGTTGGAAATCAACACCTCCACGGTGATTATATTGTCCACCTGAATTCCAAATAGAACCTGAATATAATCCCAGAAGATACAAATGAATGATAAATTAACAAATAGATGATGCATGCAGTCGGTCACTCTAATACACAAGTGACATGTAAAATCCATGGAGATTCACACACCTTGCAATTGATCTTAGGTGGGACATATTTTTTTTACATTTTTTACAAATCATAATTTCTCTAGAAGGCTGAATGAATTTCATCTTGAATTAGACAAGCTGGGACAAGACATTAAAACCTTTATTATTATTCATCTAATAAAAATAACTAGTGCTAAATACACCACTACTATTATTGATCCAACAAAAATGTCCCTATCCACAAATAATTATCTTCGAAATTCATCAAAAATATTACTAAGAACAATATATTAATGAATATTCCTATTGGTAACTAGATCAGTAGTGTACATGTGTCTTCTACTAAGGGGGATAAGCATTCTTTCCCTGACAGGATTATCAAGAAAATGGGTTGTCCCGTAATTAAGGTTTTACTGCATAGAAACAATCCACATTGAGTCACTTATAATCATATTGAATAATTTACATATATTAGTCCTTGTGGATGAGACCATAAAATGAGAGTACCCATTCATTATATTTGAATTAAACCTATAGGACATGAACTACATTGAGGGGTCATTTAGTGTAAATAGATTCCGAATGAATTTAGAGAGTACAACATTAGTTAAAATCCTAAGATCCTTAGTTCCATGACCTCTACTATCCTTGTATTTGATGAAATACTTCAAAGAATACAAATATGTTTTCTCTCATAAACTCAACCTGTCCAAATGAAATTGGTGATCATTCCTTCAAAAATCATAATAAGGCCATGAGGTTATTTTTAAATAGCAAATGTATACACAAACATTGATTTGATCACTGAATTGACCAAGTAAAACCTTCCCACTTGGGACATATATTTCACTTTCATCATAGTAAACCGATTAAGAATACTAGAAACATTATCCTCAATATGATATCTACTACCTTTCCCTTAAAATAATGGAACGTCAAGATAAATAAATGTATGATCTCTCCTCATGACACAAATCATTCTTACAATTATATTTTCTGTTTCGATCAAAATCACCTTAATAGACATAATTAATAATTTTTTCCAACTTATTGATTACCCCACCACCTCTTCATAATGATAAAAAAACCCTGATGGAATTAAAAGTTTACTTGGAGGCCTGTAAAAGTATAATTATTTCATCAGAATAGAAAAAATGAGATGGAGTGAACATACATATTATAGTCGTGATCTATTTAAATAAATCAATATTAACCATGTAACCCATGCATTTTCAAATATAATATTCAGCTATGGTGAAAAGAAGGCCGGATAAGGGGTCACACGACATAACCCCCTGGATAAATTTAAGAATCCTCTAGGGGAAACGTTAATAAGAATGGAATGATTTTAATAACATAATATTGTATTGACCATAATAATTATAATTGTGGATATTCTATACTACTTGAGAACTAAAAAAATTAATTTCCATTAAAAGCATCAAAATATTTAGATTTATCAAACTTTAAAGAAAAATATCCATCATTAGTCTTCCTCTAAATTAGATTCACACACTCAGATTTTGTGAAAAGGAAATTCAGTTTGTTCCTACTAGGGACAAACCCATACTGATTCATAGTGATAAAATCTTTTTCCACTTCTCCTATCATGAGGGTAATGATTTTGCTAAAAATTTTGGTAATTGTATTACCAATTGCAACAGGGAAGTGATCCCTAATGTCAATAGAATTCAATTTTTTGGGAATAAGATCATTGAATAAGGTATTTAAAACTTGAAGGATATGGAAATTAATAAATAATACTTTAAAAATATTAACCACCTTATTATGAATAATATCCAAATAAAAAAATAATTTATTCGAGAATCTGGCAGAGATCCCTATTTTCAATACCATTCTTTGCTTATGAAAATTGTTCAATCAAGGTGGATGTACACAAATATGTGGTGATAGGTATTTTAAACTTATTATAAATTTTATTTATTTCTTTATTTTATTTTTTATCCTCTTACTTTTTATATCTAACATATTTTACTTTAAAAAATTTATTTTAATATTTTATTTAATAAGGGATTTTTCCATCAAAATATCTTGTGAATGTCCCTCATAAAAGAAAGATGTGTTAGGAATACCCCATTATGACACATAAATATTCTTTATTTGCTGACATCATTATCATACTTATGATTGACATCGATATAAAACTTTCTATAAAATGGATTTAGAAATTTGATGAAAAAAATTATTATAAGAAGAAGTAAATTATGATTTTTCAGGATAATGTAGGATTACCTATCATTAGAACATATAATTAATCTTAGGAGTAATATCTAGATCTACCTCCATTATCTATAATTAATGTGATTCATGAAGATTTAATAGAAAATAGATTATGGGGATATAGTAGGTAATGATAAAATTAACGATGTACCTATTGTACAATTATACATCGATGTGTTTTCAGATAAATTCCCTAGAAATTTTCCACAATATGAAGTTGAGTTTTATTTTAATATATTCCTCTATATAAGTAAAATATCAATTACTCCTTATGGAATGGACATAGGGGAATTGGTGGAATTGAAGAAAATCTATGAGGATTTGAGTGATAAGGATTTTATTTTCCCTAGTGTTTACCAATGTAGAGCCCTTGTTATCTTTGATAAAAAGAGATTTGGATCCATGATGTCATGATCTGATTATATATAAAACCATTATATTATGACATATAAAAATTATCCTCTTCCTTGCATTGATGTATTATATAATCAACATAATGGATCCAATAAGTATTCAATGATTGAACTTTGTTGTAGGTATCATCAATATAAAGTAATTAGAGAAGAAATTATGATGAGATCATTCCAAATGAGGTGTGAATTTTTTGATTTTAGATTAATTTTATTTTTATTGATTGATGCACCAATTTTTTATTCCAATAATTAATAAAGTGTTCAAGGAATATAATGATGATTTTTTGTGGTCTTCATTGATGTTATATTGTTGTAATCAAAATTAAACGAGGAAAAAAACAATAACATTCAGACTATTCATTAAATTATATCATTAAAATAGGTATATGGGAAATTATAGTGTGTGATTATTGGCATAATAAATATTCTTTTCAATAAAATATTACCTTAAACGATGGGATCATAGTTGAACCTAGAATGAGGAAGGTTGTCAGATAATGGCCAACACCAATGAACATAACATGGGTATGTAGTTTCATTGGATTGGAAGGTTACTATCATTGATTCATTCAAAACATATCTTAATTAGACAACATGTTACCCAATATTAATTTTAAATGGATTATTCTTGTTTGACAAAAAGAATGTGAATAATGTTTTGATAAACTAATTAGGATTTTGTTCAATGCTTTTATTTTTACTCTACTATATGAAAGTCATGGGGTTTTGATATATATTGATGCATAAAAAAGGATTTGGTTTTTTCATAATAAGAAATGATAATTTTATTTCATATTCATCAAGGTAGATGAAGACTCATGAAAAATTAAATCGAACATGTGTTCCCGTGTTGGAAGTTGTAATATTTTATTTGAAAATATGGATACATTATCTCTACAGTGAATACTATTAGATATACACATATCATAAAGTAAAGAAATACATATTGTCGAAGAAACAGATCAATATAAGACAAATTTGATGGCTATAGGGACTCAAAGATTTTGAATACACAATAACCTACCAAGTATGGAAAGAAAGTAAGGTAGAAGATGCATTTAGTTGGAATGATCATTGATATCTAACCCATATAAAGATTTAGAATGATAAAATGTTTTTGGATTTGGTAACGATGGATATAGAAATCAATGAGGAAGGGGATAAATCATGTATTTTTTAATTGATTGCAAAGACATATATATTTTAAATGATAAATAATTTTTTAACATGTTATGATAACATTATAAATAATAGTAAAGTTGTGAATGATTGAAAATTAGTATACATTAGTTCTAAACATAGTGTTCACAAATTTGGAATTATTTTTTCGATTCCACCTATATTTGATCTAAAAGGGTAATTGTTGGGTGATTATCATAGCTCGAATTTATCAATACACTATAGAAGAACACTTATGTATAAGAATTTAAGGGAATATTTCTTATGGGATAAAATGATGTAGGAAATTGATGATTATTTTTCATGATGATTATTTTTTCAATAAGTGAATGTTGTGACAAATATTCTAAAAGGATTAATGTAATGTCATGAACCTTAAAAGTGAGGCCCATTCCATGACTCCCCAACCCCACATCCAATTGGCTTGGGGCTGGATGACTAGCACCGACTAGGTATATCACAAGCATGGGAGGCATTACATATGTACTTGTGCAGATGCACACATCTCCAAGACCACACTGATAAAATGGTAAACCCACAATGAATAAAATGCATGCATAAACTATAACCGAACCTATAGAGTACAACAGAAGTAAAGTGTTGTAAAGTAAACTGGGCCACAATACAAGCCCACCAAAAGGAAGAGTCTGAAAACAACAAAGTCCAACCTGTAAATAAAAATGGCATTGGGACTGCTGATCAATGAAAAAGGAACTCATTGGCCAATGGGGGGACTCACAAAGCATGTTCTAGTCTTGGTCCACCCTGGACACCGTCAAAAGGACACTCACATGCATAAGACATGACACTTGTGTGGAAAGCCTGTGTAGTGGTGAGTATAACAATACTTTGTAGGGGACCTTGAAAACCATAAATAAATACAAAAAGTTAAGCTACATTCACCTCAATAAAATATAATTCTACTAAAAATATAACAAGTTAAATATCTAGATATACTCGAAAGCCAAACCCGTAGTCCAGAGGTAAGTCAAAACGACCCACATACCCATCCAAGGAGTTCAGTCTGATGATTTCACGAAGCACTCATCTCGGGGAACTCACTCGAGGTGTCTGATAGCTTTGGTGACGTCTAATTGAGATGTAACATTCATTATAGTGTTCCACAAGAGAGATAGATTCAATGATATATCTAAAGAGAGAACAAATTCACTCATTCTAGGAGAACTCACTCTTGAGTGGGAAAAGATCAATATACACAGAATAAAATCACTACTTGGTCCTTCACATATACAATGAATCATCTAGATTCCCCTGATAAGTGAAGGATCATCATCCTATTAGATTGGTCACAATGATACCTCACTCTACGTAGGGCCATGAATGGGTAGAGGATCTCACATCGGGCCGCTAAGAGGGACTCTGAATCTACCTAGAAAGTCCTACTAAAGGGATCATACTCTTTTAGATGGAAAAGATACCTTCCCATTATGGGAATAATAAAGGTTAACTAATCCAAATGAAACTTTTCCATGAAATGGTGTATATGGAGATCAAGACATGTACAGTGATGTACACAATGTGTAGAAAGGCCACACGCCATGTCTCTTAACTTCAGATACTGTCCATGTGCAATGTCCCAAGATGAAATTATTTTCTTGTAAACATCACATACCCAGTGTGTATTAACCATAAAATTCCTTCTATGATTATGTAAATTCTGCCCTGGGTACGCTGACCATATGTGAGTACACATCATTGACCCGTGTATTCCAACCCGTAAACAGGTACATGGGGTAACCAACATATCACGCCTAGTCTGGCCATTTGGTAGAGTGTGTTCCATGAACAACACCCCTTATCTCTGTATCATCCAAGATACATGTTGAGTCCCATGTAAGGACCGAATCATAATGTTACAGTTTTCACATGTTGTTCCATCACTTCCTACATCACAAAACCCTTGCATCCCTAGGGCCGACCCCACACAACGTGTACTTCGGGGAACATGTCGTGTTCTTCACGAACTTCCAAAACTCTAGTTCATCACCAACACACCATGGTTGATCTTCGATCAATTGTTTCATCTGTCTGATCACCTCGAAAATGAAGATCAATACTCTTACCACCATTCCATCAACATTTTAACCATGTCTATTAGTCTACCACCATCATCAATGCAACTCTGTGGGTGTGTTATGTTGTCGAATCTATGAGTTGGGATCCATTGGTTTTCTAGATGGATGCACAATGATCCAATTTTCATCATCCAATAAAGAACACACATGGTATATTTAAGAAATTCATAAAAAATCAAGGAACTAACCTCCACCATTATTCATTACAACATGGATCGACTCTCGATATAATGATCAAGTAGAATAGATCAAATATGAATTAATCCCCAAAAACAAACCCAAAAAACAACACTCCTATAAGAACGATCAAACCATGGGTCATCATATTTGAAGGTTGATCTGAGTTTTTCATTTAAGTCCATGAACGGGGAAGAACACTATTAATATAACAACCGATAACTCAATCACCGTGAAGAGAAATAGGTGTCACAATTATTTGAGGTTCGATCTCTCTATGCATTGATCCTCAATTCATCTCTTGTCATCATTCATTGAGATTCCTCTATGGATAGATCCTCTCTAAAACTACAGAGCATCCATGGAATGTTTTCCATGGTTATGTACCTAACCATGAGATCCTTTTTATTTAAAACCAATAAACAATTCATTTCAATAATTAAAATGGTTAAAGTAAAATAAATTAATAATTTATTTAATTCCCATTAAAAAAATCTAGATATTAACATTTCCAGCCGACCCGTTCTAGTTGATGTTAGTACCCGCATAAGGTAAAGTCATTGCTCTAAATAAAATGGGCCCTCAAACTTCTGATTTGGGCACCCATTTTATTTTTATTCCGCTTTTTTCATGAAAAAATATCATTTAATATTTACAAAAATTTTATTTATTTCAAATAATTATTCTGGGAACTCTGGGCCTCAAAATTGCACACTGTCAAAAAGCCTAGTATTGAATTTCTTCCATATATTATTTAAAAAACAATACATAGAAAATTGAGGACATTATATTCTCCCCTCCATACAGATTTGGGTCCCCAAAAATCCAAAACAAAGGCTACTGAAACAAATGTGAGATCCAAGAATGAATTTCAGACTCCAGCTCCCACCTACTCTCCTGAAGGATCATGTGCTTCCACAAAACACACACCAATAGAATATCTCACCCATGAAGTATCCTCTCCTTCTGATCCTCGATCTCTACTGGGTAATCTGCAAAGTATTCACTATACTCGATGTCCAGCTTTCCCCAGTCAATGATGTGCGATGGATCGTGCACTTACCTCCTTAGCTGCGACACGAAGAATACATCATTTACCCTGTGAAATAATGGTGGTAGATCTATGTGGTAATCCAGATCTCCATATATGTGTAGTATCTAAAAAGGGATGACGATCCTTGAAGACAACTTACCTCCTCGCCTAAATATCAGCAACCCTCATCGAGGTGAGACCCAAAGAAAAACATGGTTTCCCTCCTCCAACTTCATAGGTCTCTATAATCTGTCAACATAATTCATCAACATGATTTGTGTAGTCTTCATCTGCTCCAAGATGATCTTCACCTTCTCAATGGTTGCTCATACCAACTCGGCATCCATGAGTGCTGACTATATGGGATTGGTCCAACAAAGTGGTGGCTAGAAGGTTCTCCCATATAAATCCTCAAATAGTTCTATATCAATGGTTTAGGGGTAGCTATTGTTGTACGATAACTCCACAAGTGGTTGGTGGTCCTCCGAAATTCAACCAATTTCCATTATATAGGCCAACAACATATCCTCTAGAATGAGAATTTTACACTCTTTAGGACCATCTATCTGGGGATTGAATCTTGTGATCATGCTTTGACGAGTCCCAAACACCTCCTTCAATCCCTTCCACAACCGGGATGTGAAACAACCATCATGATTTAAAAATATCGTCAAATAGATTCCATGAAGCCGAACTATCTCATGCATGTAGTGGCGTCATATGATCTCTACAGATCTCTACTCCCTGATAGCTAGAAAGTGGGAAGACTTGGTGAGTCGATCACCGATCACCCATATGGAATTTTGTCCCCTGGAATATCTTGGTAAGCCTATCACAATGTACATAAATATTCCATACCACTACCAGTCTGGAACTTCCATGGGATGAGTTTATCTTGCTGGAACCTGGTGCTCATCCTTTATCTGCTAGCATGTAAGGCATCGCGAAATGAACTCAGCTTCCCCCTTCTTCATACTTGACCACCAAAACAGAAGTTTAAGGTTCAGGTACATCTTTTTCATTATAGGATGTATCACCAAAGTAGATACATGAAACTATATCAGAACATCATCCCAAAATTCTTTTGTTACCATGAACCCTCGGAAATGAACTATGTACTCCCCAAACTACAAATATCTATCAAGGTCATATCTTATGGATAACTAGTCACATAAAGCCTCATAGTCTTCATCCCCTATTTGTGCCTACCTAAATCATGGTAAGAGTGTAGTGGTGAAAACGATTGAATGGAGATAAGACACATCATCTTCATTCATGAAGGATAACATTAGTGAGGCCAACTACTTCAATGCCTCGCTTCGCAGATGTGAAATCAATCTCTTTCTGAGAACATCTGCCACAATGTTCAACATACAAAGAGTATAGATGATCTAGATGTCATAATCATGGAGGAAATATATCCATCACCTCTACCATAGGTTCAGATCATTCTATGAGAATATGTACATGAGTCTCTTGTGGTAATAGTAGATGAAAAATTGTTTCCCATAAGTTAGTGCCACCACATCTTTAGCGAAAGTACTACCACTACCAACTTGAGATAATGGGTCGCTTAGTTTTATTCACATGGTATCAGATGGAATGAACCATAATCCATCACTGCTTATCTCTACATGAGGACACAATAATGACCTCTCCCAAATGTGTCACGTAAGACTATCTACTCGACTCCCTTATATTTTAATCGCTTTATCAGGGTTCTCGGTAAGCCCTACCTCAACTATTGGAATTCTTGCAGGTACATATCCATAAAAACAAATGGTTCCCCTTCCTGTTCATGGATATTCTTGGTGCTGATATATGTGACAAATCATGGATAAATCATCAGTAGTATCCTTCAAAATCATGGAAGATCCACACCTCTGTCCCACAACAAGGCAGATACCATGATAACACCTCATCAACCTTAACTCGGTACATTGATAATCTATCTTCTGAGATTATATTTATGTGGAATTAAACCTCATGTATCTTGAACTAGTACTTTGAGAGCATCTCATAAAGATAGTTCTCTCATAGTATGCCTAGAACAATCCACATCTATCTCAAATGGACCTACTCTGAAGCTATGTGAAAAAGGATGTCATTTATGAAGACCACTAGGAAACGGTCAAGGTATGGCTGGAAGATCTATTTAATAAGTACTATAAAAATCATAGGTGAATAATTCATGTTGAAGGGAATCACCAAGAACTTGTAGTGACCATAGCAGAATCTAAAATCCATCTTTGGTATATCCTCATCTCGTACTCATAAATGGTGGCAACCCGATCGAACATCAAACATCGAGAAGCATCGTGCCCCACTCTTCCGATTGAAGTGATCGTCAAACCATGTAAGGGGATACATGTTCTTCACCGTTACATGGTTCAGGTGCCAATAATCCATGCATGAACTCAAACTATCATCCACCTTATTTGAAAAAAAATGGGGCCCCTAGGGTGAAACACTAGGTCTCACAAACCCCTTTCTCATAAAATCCTCCAAATATACCCTCAACTCACGTAGCTCAACAAGAACCATCTGATATGATGGTAAGGATATTGTTTTCATCCCTGGGGGTAAGTCGATATCAAATTTTATCTCTCTATGGGGAGGTAATCCTGTAATATCTTCTAGGATGTCGTCCATGAACTGCACGACAACTACTCAGAACCGAATGCTCCCATCATTTGTTGCTCTAAGGTTAAGGCTAGCCAACTCATGGGTGATCGGTTTCACCCTCCTAGGAATGAGAAAATTTTATGATTCTTGGGTTTCCCTTTCACCAATAATGGAAACCTTGTTCCATCACTGTGGAAGCACCTTACTCTTCACCTAAAGAAGTCAATCTGGACATGGACAATAGATAACCAATCCATACTGAGAATGACATCGTAATCCCTCGATGTTGACACCAAGTAGTTTCAACCAAAACTATCACCTCTAAGGGTAATATCATAGTGTCATAAAAGATTTATGATCATTGAGTCTCCTCTCGTAAGTGTCTCCAGGTGTAAGGGTTGAGTCAATGGCTCTACTCAAATCTCACAGTTTTGTACAAGACATGTGCTGAAGAATGAAAAACTGGAACATGTATTTATAATAATGGCGAAAATGGTAGAGACAACATAGATCTTACCTTAGATTATCCCTAAATTACATGGGTCATACGCATCGACCACATGTAGCTACTCGCACCCATATCCCCCAACTCCCTGAAACTTGTGTGGACCTCTTGGTTGTGGTGGTGGAAGTAAGTCAAAATTTCAACCACCCCATGTAGCTCACCCAGCTCCTCTACCATGTTCGCCACATTTTTGGTCTACCCACTATTTACCTCTTCCTCAATGGTCTATCCACCACCTCCATGTCAGAAACTCAACGGGTTGAGAAATCTCTAGAGAGATTCCCCCTTCCATCACCTGAGTAGCGTCAACTCTCTCTAGAAGCGATGTTATTTGTTTTCACTAATTCTTTACTTAGAGGATGATAATGATAAAGTTAATGATTATATGTGATGTCAAATAAATAATTACTATATTCATTAAATTTTTAACATTATAATAATATAGTACATAATAATTTATTTCAAACCATTTCATTCAATGAACGTTTATAACATCATTCTTCTACATGTGGACTACCGCTTCATCAAAATAATGTGAATATTATTTCATCAACAGACCATATAGATGACGTATAAAAATATATTTATATAGATAGTATGATATAATTTATAGTAGTACCATTCTTCAATGATAATATATTACATACCTTATTTCAAAAATGATCATTGGATGATTGAAACGTTACTCATCTATACCTATCAACTACCATCTCCATGATCATAATAGACATTATTTTACCAAACCATTTTTCATGATTATATTTAAATGTTTAATTTATTTATAATTATGATACTTTTCTCATGATAATTAATATGGGTATGAGTCAGCTATGAAATATGTCCATGAAATGGATCTATAATGAAAAAACGCTTGAGAAAACAAGTCAATGAACACTAAAAACAAATAATTATCTATATTTTTTATGATAGATATTATTACTTAGTAAATTATAAACTATAATTACATATGGTGATTACATTGAAATATTTTTGATTAACTAAGGAAATATTGAAAAAATTTATCAATTACTCAATAAGGATATTTGATCATATAAAATATTATTAATTAATTAAAATAATAATTCGATATTAGATGAATGATGAGGACCTTGAGAATCGAGTGGTGCATATAAGGACATGACCATAAAACATAACATAATATTTAATTAAATGAATAATTCACATTGAGGATATTTTTATGTTTAGAGTTTTATAGAATTAGGCCATAACTATTACATTACATCTCAAAAATTACAATGTAGACAATTCTATTAAATTTCAATTTTTTTATAAAATAAAAAATCTTGTAAAAAAGTGTCATGTCTAGTATCATGTTTTAGAAAACATGACTTTTCCTTGATCACATCCTTGACCCTATTCATTATTATGTCCTATGAATTTTTTTTCCAAAACATGGGATGTGCATTAAAATCTCATTAAGGGTAATAAAACAAAGAAAGATAACATTAGATCATCAATACATACAGAACATAAGCTCTTTAACATACCCCATAAAATCATAAGATTTATGAAATACGCATGGAAATCAAAAAACATAAAGGTAACTTGTGTCATACATACCATTCGTAAGTTATAGCTTCCAAAGCCACGTAGAGAGTTAGATTTGGAATGCCCATCACAGTATGTTCCCTAAATCACTTAGGGGAAACATTCATGTTCATCTCTGTCACATTTCCCAATGCATTGAAGAGCTATCTCAGGCTCACCATCCATAGTTTTATCATGGATCCTCTTGTATGCGCAAACAATGCCCAAGAACTATAACACCTAAAACAAGCATAAAAAAGAGAACATTTATACATTACAATCACAATATTACATTTCATGATATTGAAAAAAATAAATGATTTCTCAAAATCATTTTCAATAATAAAATATGTAAAAATGGTATATGGTATTTATTTTCCTTTAAGAAACCCCAATGGCTTGTTATGGAAGCCAAAGATCTAATAATACTCACGGTCGCGGGAAGGTTGTTGTCACAATGTACGTTAAAAAGAAACCTTCCTTTTTGTCATTTAGTAAAAAACTTCATAGAAAATGATTCCCTTTGAATCAAATGAATAGTAAATGTGGTGTAAACACCGTATAAAATAAAGTAATGTATAAATCAAAATATGACTCAATGATTGGAGATTGAGATGAAGTCCCATACCTCGTGTCCGACTTGACCTGATCGTTATTTAATCTCCTGAATAATAAACTAAAGTTAATTTATACTTGCTTGAGGACCCATTTTATGATTATTATTCCTTTTATATCAAATATTACCTTTTTATAACAAAATTATAATTATTTGAGTTCATATTGGATATTTTGTCGATGTTTGGAACTTCAGTTAAAAATGAACTTGTTATAATTATAAATTGTCCATGGGGTCAAAATTCCATTATCTCCAGAATAATATTAATGAAATAGTTATCATATATGTCATATATATCCAGTATATATATGTAATTATAATAGTACATATCATTTGGAGTTAAAAAAGGAAATGCATCATTCATGGAGACAGTAAGTCGTACGTACGCATGAAGAATACTTTCATTTCTATTTCATATTTAATGTAATAAAAAATATTTATACATAGGTATATTATAATTCCAGTATAATATCATATATAATTTCATAAACTCCATTCTATATACCTTCCACATATGGCATGAACGATTCATATCACTTTGAGGGGGCGGTAGTCTGCACTTCCCAAAATGAATGTATCGTATTTAACCTCTTTGGAAATGATAAATTTATACTATAAATGAAAAATACAGAAGCATAGAAACAATATAAATATAATATATATCACATATAAATATAGTTCCTCTTTAATGTACACCATAAGAGGCGGTAGGAGAAGATTGAACAATCATCATTTTTTGAGGTAGTAGTTCATCATCCACAGAAACAGTATTTTCATTACCCGTTAGATGGAGGTGTGTGTAATTTTAGTTCAAATAATTCTCATATAAACAACCTAGTATATTGAGGACACTAGTGTTTTTATAAAATAAAGGAATAAAAATATTTTATGGGGTTGGAGAAGTAAAATAAAACAGAATAACTTAAGAGAAGACGTTACCTTTAAATCGGGTATCTCTTTTTGGTATGAACCAAAACGGTTTACTTGAATTGCCTTACGCGAAGAGGAAGGCCTCTATGAAGAGGATATGTTTTTAGGGAGATTAATTGGGATGTTTTTGGATGAGATAAGGGTCTTGAAAAGTGATTGGAATGGGTTAGAAGTGAGGGATTTTTATAAGGGAGAGGTGGGGTTCTATAAGAATTTTTAAAAATATTATTTTATTATAAAATTATTTTTTTTATAAAGATCCAAAACTAATAAAAGTCAAATATAAGATTACTCATGTTAGAAATAGAATCTTCCAACAAAAATTGAATAGGTTTTGGATATTGTTTAATTCTTTATAATCTTATTTATTTAAATCATTCATTAATTAGGTAAACACTGCATCATTATTGTGTCATAAATAATTTTATTTAGATGATATCTAAAAATTATAAAAAAACATATCATGATTTAGGAAATATTTTTTTATTTCTAGTCGGAGAGAAAATTATTGTAGGGTTCTGAAAATCCACAAAGGAGAATAGGAATCCCCTTAATTTGAGAAAGGATTCTACACAATTTACCTCAAAGAATTGGATGAAAATGTGAAGAAAACTCATGATTGGAAAAGGGACAACTGGTCCGCGTACCAGTCCAAAAATGATGGTATGTGGATAGTCCAGAAAGACGCCCCCTCTATGGACCAATGTCATTCGCGGAACGAAGGTGAGAGCCCTCCGTGAGCGCAAAGCAGGACGGGCGCCAGGCCGGTCCACCATCACGAACCACCCCAGCCGTGAGACGCGCCAACTGGCCCAGACCGCGTACACTGTCATTTGCGGAATGGAGTCGGAACCCTGCACGGCTGCGAGGCACCCCTGATCTAATTTGGTTCACGAGTAAGGTGAATTCAATGCCCCATGTGAGTTGCGGATTGACTGAGTCATTCATAAACAGGGTTTTCGGTCATGGTCCTGCTCAAAAGGTGTCTCATGACCACAAATACATCTATTTGCCCCTATATAAATGGAAATCGAGGGGTAGAAGGAAGGAAAGAAGAGCATATTTAGGTGGAAGGATTTCGAAGGAAGGAGATTAGGATTTCTCAAATAGCGAAGTTTCAATTTGTGAACCAGAAAAGGTACGAAACTGGAAACGAATTAAGAAGGAACCGAAAAACTCATAACAAATTGGTGAACTGTGAACTTAAAAAAAAATTCCATGAGATATGGCCCCTCCGTGGATGTACTCCCCGCGGACCAAAGAGTCTATGCTCTCTTTTCGATCCGACGCACCATGTATCACCCTCCTACGCGGGCTAATCCTCAACTATTGAACCCCCGACCGGCGTCGCCCCTGGATACCACTTCTTGCACGAACTCCACCACGTACAAAACTAGTACGTGGGCTGAACCCAAAGCCGTGTACCACCCTGGTACACGGGATTCCTCTCAATCTGTGTACCACCCTGGTATGCAGAAGACCTATCCTACCCCAAAGCACCCCCTACACGAAGGGCGCCACTCCTCATACACCCATGTGGCCCGCCAACTCCTTCTGTGTTTCCATTCCCCAAGATAGATAAAATCCTTCTAATCCGACCTGATCCTTCACAATCCCTTCATTGGCCTATTCATCGGCCCTGAGCCAAGGCCTTTACCAAAGCCACTGAACCTGTATGATGCAACCTTTAGGCGCATCAGTGCGCCGTTTTGAGTTCACAAACCCATGGTAGGAAAGGGCAAAGGGGTTTCCTCAGCCCTTGAGCGGGTTCCCAAATAATTCGTGGGCTCACATACCCACGGTAGTGCAGGGTTCGATCCCAGGAGTCCCATTTCTGCCTCTCCACTTTCTAAGATTGACGTACCCCACTCGTGTTTCTTTTTGACGACCATCCGTGGTGAGCATTTCTCCTCTCTCTTGGGAGTGGTATGGCATCCCTTTTGGAGTAATCCCCACACGATCTTTGCCATAAGCCAATGGCCCATACCCTCTCAACATTGAAGCTTTATAGCCCTGCTATGTGACTTATACCTTCCTCCAACATCAGGGAGAAGGAGGGTCCAGTGGCCCCACCTTCTCATCAGCTCGTCGTCTTCCATCCCTTCCCTCGGTAGGAATAATGTCCGAGGCTCTCCAAATCAATCACATTATCGTGTATCTCACACCGAGCATGAATCATGTGGGATTAGAGATTTGTGATGGTCACAGTGTCCGCACGACGATTCCCCTCAAAATGAACTATGTTGGTATTGATCACTGTTCCCAAAATAGGGTACGTAGGATGCCACCCTAAGGTTCAATCCCAATTCAGGCAGCTAACCATGTGTAAGTCCCAATCATGCATCTCAAAACTAAATACATGGGTTTTGATCCATGATTCATAAACAGGGTACGTAGGACACCTCCCCGAGGGTCAATCCCAATTCGGTCCACTAACCATGTGTATGTCGCAGTCATGAACCTCTAAATAAACTACGTGGGTTTTTATCACTGTATCCTAAGTATGGTATGTTGGTCGCCTCCTTGAGGTTCAATCCCAATAATAGGAAACTCCCACGTTTTATCCATAATCTCCCAGAACTACGTAGGCTTTGATCCCCGAACAATCGGGATACATTGGAAACCTCTCTGAAGTGCAATCCAGATATCTAAGTCTGATGAATATCCTCCAATTTCAGACCATGTCCCTATACTCCAGCAGGACCATCTTTGAGCCCAGGAAACCACTTCTCTTAGGTCCATCGGGCCGCTTCGACGTATATCCCACACCAACATTGACTGGCAATCTCTCACCCAGAAGTCCTAGCCACATGACGTTCAATTGTATAGTTGGGTCCTCGTTGAATGACCTTAAAATGTGATGTGTCCCATCATGTGGCACGGAACTACGTGGATTCTGACTCCTCTCGCGAGGATATATAAGAAGCATGTATAACAGATTCGATCTAAATGCTCAAGTCGTTATCTGTCCCCCATGGATGATATTAAACTCTAGAGTGCACAATTATGAGGGTTCAAACCAGTACCGTCTCAGTGAGTCCAAATCCCTCGGAGTAATTAATACAATGAGGGATGGTAAACATCGGGCCTAAATGATTTTGAATCCCTGTGTTCAGCTAAACATTTCCATCCAGGATTAATCCATGGATACTATTCTTGGGTATAAACCAAATATTCGTGAACATATGAATACATCTAAAATATATAATAGAGTCCCATTATGGGCAATAATTTCCCCCCCAAAAATGGTGGGATGTGCCCGAATTCCCATCCTCTCGACCAATGTGAGTTATTAAGAATTGTTGGCCAAATCACCTAGTGAACGCATGCCTTTGGAAAGAAGGTCCACGTATCATTGGATATTGAACCATTGGGAATTTTGAAACAAGAAAGGTGTAGCTGATATGGGAGATTAAGCAGGACCTAACCTTCTCTAATCAACTGTTGGGCAGCACACGTCCTCCCCACCACCCATCCAGGGGATCGAAACAAAAAATGTTAAACCCGACGGGAATATTTAACCAAGCATGATGGTATTAACCAAATACCACTCTGTTCCCCCTTATAATCACAAGGAGAGCCATGAAAGGTCATTAATTATGCATGGGATCATGAGATATTGCTTTGACGGGATTGTTGTTTGTATTTGTAAAATTAATTTACAGGTACCGCTCAGAACTCCCATCGAACTAATGGCATCATGGAAAAACTCGTAGACGCATAATTGAAGCTATGTAGTGACCAGACTTCCTCACGAACTAAGGACCCTGCCACCTACTCAATTTCTTAAACGTTGGGTCTCTGATGCTTTGATATGAGAGTACCACGTGAACGGTAATCTCCCGATGGAGGATGCAGACATGAACGCCCTCTAATCCACCATGACCCACCAGTCGCCTGCCCAGCAGTGGCCGCGAAATCATATCTAGATGAATCCTATTGTCATCTCAAACTGTTTTTGAAGTCTATCCCCAGAACGAGACAACCTGTACATCCCTTATCTTAGGTAGGCGGATGAGGTTGACACTGAGGACTTAATCCTCGCTGAACGGGGGTTCCGCTCTAAGGCCCCCGCTGGAAGACGTCATCACGGTTATGCCGCAACTCAATACCCTCATGCTAAAGAGTATTTCGCCCCAAGGACCCAGGCCCATGCTCCCCGACGATGTATTGTGAGATGTCATATACACCTTTCTGCTTCCCTAAATCCTGCCATCTAGACATAGCGGCTTCATACGAGCAGGCTTGCATCCATGCCGAGCTCCATTAAGCCCGTCACTCACACAGGGCGGCACATACCCAGCAGGCACCACTCCCTACCTAGGGTCATGAAGCCCACCAACTAGACTTGGAGGAAACCCAGCACATACCGGACCATCTCCTAGCAGAAGCACCTAACGCCTTCCATCCCGATGTGGTGGTGATCAACAAAGCCCGCCATCCAGATGTGGTGGAAATTAATAGGTAGGAACATCTCCCAACAAACAGATTGCACAGACTCGATATGGAGGGGAACCAATATATACCAGGACATGTCCCTGTGGATGCAAGTAAAGTCCTCCATCCCGTTGTGTCGGCAAACAGAGAGATAAACTGGCATATCCTAGCACAAGGGAAGATTCGTTCACCTGCCCCCACATAGGTGAATTGTCAGTAACCACTGACCACCGGAGGACCGGAGTAGGATATTCCTACTCCAATACCAGAATGGGCCTTTATACCCGTTCCATCCAATGATGTCTCTCTACATATCCTGGCAATGATGGAGGAGTAGGTATCGATCACAGTTCTTATATTGCAGAATTTTCATAATGTAATTGCATCCACGACAACAGTAAGGACTCAAGGCCATGAGCTCATCTCCCCAACTGAGGTGACTCATCTAAGAGAATTGATAGACGCCTCAGAGTAGATATGCGTACCTGCTTCCTCCCAGGAGGGTCGTAGGCCATATTCCGTGATGCAAGGACAACCAGATCGAGGTTTAATATTAAATTTATTTCATACAATTAAATGAATTAATTTTGGATGAATGGAATAAATATTTTTAATCCCCATATTCTATAATTTAAAATAATTTTAGAATAATTTTTTACCAAATTTAATCGTATAAAATTGAAAATCAATTACAACAGTTATGGAGAAAATATATTTACTAGTGGATAAACTAAAAAAGTTATGTTAAAAAATGACCTAAAAATAGTCCATAACCTATTTTTTATCTATATTTATATAATATATCTTTTAGGATTTAGAAGTGACCATTTTTTTCATTTTTCAGGATAAAAATTGGGAAATAATTGAATATTTTAAAAAAAAAATAACTTTCCTACTCCTCTCACTTATAAAAGGATACATCTTCTACTCTATTATTAACAACATAAAACATGTATTTGTTCAATGCATTAAAAAATCATTTATTAACATACCTTCTTATTCTAGAAGCCATATTTTTTGTATAAATGAATAATCGGAAGGCTTTTGGTGGGAACATAATGTGGATTCTCAAAGAAGAGGTAACGTTCTTCAATGAGTATTAATTTTTTATTTATAACTCCACATCTAAAAATTATTACTAAACCCTGATTAAATATTAATATAATAATCCAACATATAAAAACTTTTTTATATAATGTGAATGTTGAACCACCACCTCCACATATATCAAAAGGGTTATGAAATCATCCTTCTTTTTTATGGTGGTGTACATCCTCACCAACCAATATCAATCGTTTTTTTATTACCGAAATGGTGGAGTATAATGATATATATAAAATATATATTTGATATATATACCATTATTATACCTATATTTTAATTATATCATATATTCAAATTTTTATATTCCTTTCCATTGGTGATATGATAATGTCACTCATGCGTACAATAGACTAGGCCTCACGAAACAATGTGAAACATTTTCTCTAATTATTTACTATGAAGATGATAATGAAAATGGAAACTATTTTATGATATATAAATGAATTAAATATAATATTAATGATATATGTGTCATTATAATTTGATTTTATATATATAATTTTCATTTTTAAGTTTTCAATCAATGAAAAATGATAACTTCATTAATTTATGCGTGGACCACCACCTTCATGAAATGTTTTGAATCTATTTTCATCCAAAAAAAATAGATGATACATAAAAATATATTTCAAGAAATATTATGTTATATATTATATTATTATCATTATGTAATTATAATAGTTTACAAATTTATTTTCCATAGTGGATATTTCAAATTGTAAATGTCACTCATTCATATGTAGGACATACCATCTACACGATCAGAACCTACTTAATTTCTCAAATCCAAGTTTAATAATTGGTCATAAATATATAATTTATGTATAAATATGTTAATTTTTTCATGAAAATTTATATTTATATGTTGAAAATATGATATAAGTTCTGTATTCACATCTTTAATGGAAAAACATGCACGAGAAAAAATTGAAATTAACACCCAAATCAATGAATCTAATGAAAGATTATTAATTAATAAATGATACAATGTTACCAAAGGATAATTTAGGTTATTATGAATATTAATATGGTAAATGATTAAGTAAGTAACATTCTTAAAACAAGTATACATGAGGCTCAAAAAAATTCAAAAAAAAAGGAAGTGTCAAGTATGGAATTGTTTATGAATTCACATTATGTTGAGGATAATTTTTTATTAGGAACCAATACACTTTTTATGGTATATATACAACCCATTTGACATGTAATATCAATATCTAGTCACAATTTAAGTTATTTTATGTTAAAAATTTAATTATTTTATCCATGGGGGTTTCAATTGAATATTATCACATTGTACATGTTATTGTACAGTATCTCTTTTTTATAATTGTTAAATTTTTCTTTAGACAATCAATTTTTTTGTAACAATTTTTATTTATACAAAAAATATCCAGGACACCTGAGTCCTAAAATTTTATTAAGAAAATAAATTAAAGTAATCTGTATTTCAAGGAATTATTACCAATATGGGTTTGTAAAACACCCCACATATCTAAATCAACCATAGGTGAAAAAAAGTGAGGAGATCTAAAGAACACATCATGCTCATCTCAACAGTTTCAATCATTAAAAAAGCATCTGAAACATAGATAGCCTTCCTCTAGGCATGAAAATCCCTCAACCTAATTTTGAAAAAATCATTGAAACAAGCTATCCAATGAGGAAAAATTTACCATAGAACATTCTGATAATGTGCCCTTAGAGTATCAACATCCATCTGTGAGATAGATTCAATCCATACCTGATTCCAATTCTACTAGAATGCATGCTAAAAATCAAAAATTATTTCCCATAAATCAGACTTATACATAGTCACATATCCAATGTAACGATAAAAAAATCCTTTCACAAATCCATAAAAGGTGAAAAAAACACAACAACATCCAGATGGACCTGGTGAGCCAAAAGGATCATCATCAACATTAACATTAATCCATGAACATATCAGGGTAATCCATCTAATAAATTTCTATCCAATAGGTCTTATCATTATTCCTCACAGAAGAAAGACTCTAAGAGTGAAAAGGTCGGATGTATAGTTACGCATCAATTCAGTTTGTAAAATAGAATACACAAACATGCCCCTATGAATATCCATCCTCGCAGCATTAACTGAAGGCATAACATTATCAAATGGGGAAACAATCCGGACCATCCATGTGAAGGAAACAGCCAACGAAACAATAACTAGATAACGATTTTGAATCATCTTGCTATGATGTCTTCTAATCGTGATGTTGGAAATCAACACCTCCACGGTGATTATATTGTCCACCTGAATTCCAAATAGAACCTGAATATAATCCCAGAAGATACAAATGAAAGATAAATTAACAAACAGATGATGCATGCAGTCGGTCACTCTAATACACAAGTGTCATGTAAAATCCATGGAGATTCACACACCTTGCAATTGATCTTAGGTGGGACATATTTTTTTTTACATTTTTTACAAATCATAATTTCTCTAGAAGGCTGAATGAATCCCATCTTGAATTAGACAAGCTGGGACAAGACATTAAAACCTTTATTATTATTCATCTAATAAAAATAACTAGTGCTAAATACACCACTACTATTCTTGATCCATCAAAAATGACCCTATCCACAAATAATTATCTTCGAAATTCATCAAAAACATTACTAAGAACAATATATTAATGAATATTCCTATTGGTAACTAGATCAGTAGTGTACATGTGTCTTCTACTAAGGGGGATAAGCATTCTTTCCCTGAAAGGATTATCAAGACAATGGGTTGTCCCGTAATTAAGGTTTTACTGCATAGAAACAATCCACATTGAGTCACTTATAATCATATTGAATAATTTACATATATTAGTCCTTGTGGATGAGACCATAAAATGAGAGTACCCATTCATTATATTTGAATTAAACCTATAGGACATGAACTACATTGATGGGTCATTTAGTGTAAATATATTCCGAATGAATTTAGAGAGTACAACATTATTTAAAATCCTATGATCGTTAGTTCCATGTCCTCTACTATCCTTAGATTTGATGAAATACTTCAAAGAATACAAATAAGTTTTCTCTCATAAACTCAACCTGTCCAAATGAAATTGGTGATCATGCCTTCAAAAATCATAATAAGGCCATGAGGTTATTTTTAAATAGCAAATGTATACACAAACATTGATTTGATCACTGAATTGACCAAGTAAAACCTTCCCACATGGGACATATATTTCACTTTCATCATAGTAAACCGATTAAGAATACTAGAAACATTATCCTCAATATGATATCTACTACCTTTCCCTTAAAATAATGGAACGTCAAGATAAATAAATGTATGATCTCTCCTCATGACACAAATCATTCTTACAATTATATTTTCCGTTTCGATCAAAATCACCTTAATAGACATAATTAATAATTTTTTCCAACTTATTGATTACCCCACCACCTCTTCATAATGATAAAAAAACCCTGATGGAATTAAAAGTTTACTTGGAGGCCTGTAAAAGTATAATTATTTCATCAGAATAGAAAAAATGAGATGGAGTGAACATACATATTATAGTCGTGATCTATTTAAATAAATCAATATTAACCATGTAACCCATGCATTTTCAAATATAATATTCAGCTATGGTGAAAAGAAGTCCGGATAAGGGGTCACACGACATAACCCCCCTGGATAAATTTAAGAATCCTCTAGGGGAAACGTTAATAAGAATGGAATGATTTTAAGAACATAATATTGTATTGACCATAATAATTATAATTGTGGATATTCTATACTACTTGAGAACTAAAAAAATTAATTTCCATTAAAAGCATCAAAAAATTTAGATTTATCAAACCTTAAAGAAAAATATCCATCATTAGTCTTCCTCTAAATTAGATTCACACACTCAGATTTTGTGAAAAGGAAATTCAGTTTGTTCCTACTAGGGACAAACCCATACTGATTCATAGTGATAAAATCTTTTTCCACTTCCCCTATCATGAGGGTAATGATTTTGCTAAATATTTTGGGAATTGTATTACCAATTGCAACAGGGAAGTGATCCCTAATGTCAATAGAATTCAATTTTTTGGGAATAAGATCATTGAATAAGGTATTTAAACCTTGAAGGATAAGGAAATTAATAAATAATACTTTAAAAATATTAACCACCTAATTATGAATAATATCCAAATAAAAAAAATAATTTATTCGAGAATCTGGCAGAGATCCCTAATTTCAATACCATTCTTTGCTTATGAAAATTGTTCAATCAAGGTGGATGTACACAAATATGTGGTGATAGGTATTTTAAACTTATTATAAATTTTATTTATTTCTTTATTTTATTTTTTATCCTCTTACTTTTTATATCTAACATATTTTACTTTGAAAAATTTATTTTAATATTTTATTTAATAAGGGAATTTTCCATCAAAATATCTTGTGAAAGTCCCTCATAAAAGAAAGATGTGTTAGGAATACCCCATTATGACACATAAATATTCTTTATTTGCTGACATCATTATCATACTTATGATTTACATCGATATAAAACTTTCTATAAAATGGATTTAGAAATTTGATGAAAAAAATTATTATAAGAAGAAGTAAATTATGATTTTTCAGGATAATGTAGGATTACCTATCATTAGAACATATAATTAATCTTAGGAGTAAGATCTAGATCTACCCCCATTATCTATAATTAATGTGATTCATGAAGATTTAAGAGAAAATAGATTATGGGGATATAGTAGGTAATGATAAAATTAACGATGTACCTATTGTACAATTATACATCGATGTGTTTTCTGATAAATTACCTAGAAATTTTCCACAATATGAAGTTGAGTTTTATTTTAATATATTCCTCTATATAAGTAAAATATCAATTACTCCTTATGGAATGGACATAGGGGAATTGGTGGAATTGAAGAAAATCTATGAGGATTTGAGTGATAAGGATTTTATTTTCCCTAGTGTTTACCAATGTAGAGCCCTTGTTATCTTTGATAAAAAGAGATTTGGATCCATGATGTCATGATCTGATTATATATAAAACCATTATATTATGACATATAAAAATTATCCTCTTCCTCGCATTGATGTATTATATAATCAACATAATGGATCCAATAAGTATTCAATGATTGAGCTTTGTTGTAGGTATCATCAATATAAAGTAATTAAAGAAGAAATTATGATGTGATCATTCCAAATGAGGTGTGAATTTTTTGATTTTAGATTAATTTTATTTTTATTGATTGATGCACCAATTTTTTATTCCAATAATTAATAAAGTGTTCAAGGAATATAATGATGATTTTTTGTGGTCTTCATTGATGTTATATTGTTGTAATAAAAATTAAACGAGGAAAAAAACAATAACATTCAGACTATTCATTAAATTATATCATTAAAATTGGTATATGGGAAATTATAATGTGTGATTATTGGCATAATAAATATTCTTTTCAATAAAATATTACCTTAAACGATGGGATCATAGTTGAACCTAGAATGAGGAAGGTTGTCAGATAATGGCCAACACCAATGAACATAACATGGGTATGTAGTTTCATTGGATTGGAAGGTTACTATCATTGATTCATTCAAAACATATCTTAATTAGACAACATGTTACCCAATATTAATTTTAAATGGATTATTCTTTTTTGACAAAAAGAATGTGAATAATGTTTTGATAAACTAATGAGGATTTTGTTCAATGCTTTTATTTTTACTCTACTATATGAAAGTCATGGGGTTTTGATATATATTGATGCATAAAAAAGGATTTGGTTTTTTCATAATAAGAAATGATAATTTTATTTCATATTCATCAAGGTAGATGAAGACTCATGAAAAATTAAATCGAACATGTGTTCCCGTGTTGGAAGTTGTAATATTTTATTTGAAAATATGGATACATTATCTCTACAGTGAATACTATTAGATATACACATATCATAAAGTAAAGAAATACATATTGTCGAAGAAACAGATCAATATAAGACAAATTTGATGGCTATAGGGACTCAAAGATTTTGAATACACAATAACCTACCAAGTATGGAAAGAAAGTAAGGTAGAAGATGCATTTAGTTGGAATGATCATTGATATCTAACCCATATAAAGATTTAGAGTGATAAAATGTTTTTGGATTTGGTAACGATGGATATAGAAATCAATGAGGAAGGGGATAAATCATGTATTTTTTAATTCATTGCAAAGACATATATATTTTAAATGATAAATAATTTGTTAACATGTTATGATAACATTATAAATAATAGTAAAGTTGTGAATGATTGAAAATTAGTATACATTAGTTCTGAACACAGTGTTCACAAATTTGGAATTATTTTTTCGATTCCATCTATATTTGATCTAAAAGGGTAATTGTTGGGTGATTATCATAGCTCGAATTTATCAATACACTATAGAAGCACACTTATGTATAAGAATTTAAGGGAATATTTCTTATGGGATAAAATGATGTAGGAAATTGATGATTATTTTTCATGATGATTATTTTTTCAATAAGTGAATGTTGTGACAAATATTCTAAAAGTATTAATGCAATGTCATGAACCTTAAAAGTTAGGCCCATTCCATGACTCCCCAACCCCACATCCAATTGGCTTGGGGCTGGATGACTAGCACCGACTAGGCATATCACAAGCATGGGAGGCATTTCATATGTACTTGTGCGGATGCACACATCTCCAAGACCAAAATGATAAAATGGTAAACCCACAATGAATAAAATGCATGCATAAACTATAACCGAACCTATAGAGTACAACAGAAGTAAAGTGTTGTAAAGTAAACTGGGCCACAATACAAGCCCACCAAAAGGAAGAGTCTGAAAACAACAAAGTCCAACCTTTAAATAAAAATGTCATTGGGACTGCTGATCAATGAAAAAGGAACTCCATGGCCAATGGGGGGACTCACAAAGCATGTTCTAGTCTTGGTCCACCCTGGACACCGTCAAAAGGACACTCACATGCATAAGACATGACACTTGTGTGGAAAGCCTATGTAGTGGTGAGTATAGCAATACTTTGTAGGGGACCTTGAAAACCATAAATAAATACACAAAGTTAAGCTAAATTCACCTCAATAAAATATAATTCTACTAAAAATATAACAAGTTAAATATCTAGATATACTCGAAAGCCAAACCCGTAGTCTAGAGGTAAGTCAAAACGACCCACATACCCATCCAAGGAGTTCAGTCTGATGATTTCACGAAGCACTCATCTCGGGGAACTCACTCGAGGTGTCTGATAGCTTTGGTGACGTCTAATTGAGATGTAATATTCATTATAATGTTCCACAAGAGAGATAGATTCACTGATAGATCTAAAGAGAGAACAAATTCACTCATTCTAGGAGAACTCACTCTTGAGTGGGAAAAGATCAATATACACAGAATAAAATCACTACTTGGTCCTTCACATATACAATGAATCATCTAGATTCCCCTGATAAGTGAAGGATCATCATCCTATTAGATTGGTCACAATGATACCTCACTCTACGTAGGGCCATGAATGGGTAGAGGATCTCACATCAGGCCACTGAGAGGGACTCTGACTCTATCTAGAAAGTCCTACTAAAGGGATCATACTCTTTTAGATGGAAAAGATACCTTCCCATTATGGGAATAAGAAAGGGTAACTAATCCAAATGAAAATTTTCCATGAAATGGTGTACATGGAGATCAAGACATGTACAGTGATGTACACAATGTGTAGAAAGGCCACACGCCATGTCTCTTAACATTAGATATTGTCCATGTGCAATGTCCCAAGATGAAAGTATTTTCTTGTAAACATCACATACCCAGTGTGTATTAACCATAAAATGCCTTCTATGATTATGTAAATTCTGCCCTGGGTACGCTGACCATATGTGAGGACACGTCATTGACCCGTGTATTCCAAACCGTAAACAGGTACATGGGGTAACCAACATATCACGCCTAGTCTGGCCATTTGGTAGAGTGTGTTCCATGAACAACACCCCTTATCTCTGTATCATCCAAGATACATGTTGAGTCCCATGTAAGGACTGAATCATAATGTTACAGTTTTCACATGTCGTTCCATCACTTCCTACATCACAAAACCCTTGCTTCCCTAGGGCCGACCCCACACAACGTGTACTTCGGGGAACATGTCGTGTTCTTCACGAACTTCCAAAACTCTAGTTCATCACCAACACACCATGGTTGATCTTCGATCAATTGTTTCATCTGTCTGATCACCTCGAAAATGAAGATCAATACTCTTCCCACCATTCCATTAACATTTTAACCATGTCTATTAGTCTACCACCATCATCAATGCAACTATGTTGGTGTGTTATGTTGTCGAATCTATGAGTAGGGATCCATTGGTTTTCTAGATGGATGCACAATGATCCAATTTTCATCATCCAATAAAGAACACACATGGTATATTTAAGAAATTCATAAAAAATCAAGGAACTAACCTCCACCATTATTCATTACAACATGTATCGACTCTTGATATAATGATCAAGTATAATAGATCAAATATGAATTAATCCCCAAAAACAAACCCAAAAAACAACAATCCTATAAGAACGATCAAACCATGGGTCATCATATTTGAAGGTTGATCTGAGTTTTTCATTTAAGTCCATGAACGGGGAAGAACACTATTAATATAACAACCGATAACTCAATCACCGTGAAGAGAAATAGGTGTCGCAATTGTTTGAGGTTCGATCTCTCTATGCATTGATCCTCAATTCATCGCTTGTCATCATTCATTGAGATTCCTCTATGGATAGATCCTCTCTAAAACTACAGAGCATCCATGGAATGTTTTCCATGGTTATGTACCTAACCATGGGATCCTTTTTATTTAAAACCAATAAACAATTCATTTCAATAATTAAAATGGTTAAAGTAAAATAAATTAATAATTTATTTAATTCCCATTAAAAAATCTAGATATTAACATTTCCAGCCGACCCGTTCTAGTTGATGTTAGTACCCGCATAAGGTAAAGTCATTGCTCTAAATAAAATGGGCCCTCAAACTTCTGATTTGGGCACCCATTTTATTTTTATTCCTCTTTTTTCATGAAAAAATATCATTTAATATTTACAAAAATTTTATTTATTTCAAATAATTATTCTGGGAACTCTGGGCCTCAAAATTGCACACTGTCAAAAAGCCTAGTATTGAATTTCTTCCATATATTATTTAAAAAACAATACATAGAAAATTGAGGACATTATATTCTCCCCTCCATACAGATTTGGGTCCCCAAAAATCCAAAACAAAGGCTACTGAAACAAATGTGGGATCCAAGAATGAATTTCAGACTCCAGCTCCCACCTACTCTCTTGAAGGATCATGTGCTTCCACAAAACACACACCAATAGAATATCTCACCCATGAAGTATCCTCTCCTTCTGATCCTCGATCTCTACTGGGTAATCTGCAAAGTATTCACTATACTCGATGTCCAGCTTTCCCCAGTCAATGATGTGCGATGGATCGTGCACTTACCTCCTTAGTTGCGACACGAAGAATACATCATTTACCCTGTGAAATAATGGTGGTAGATCTATGTGGTAATCCAGATCTCCATATATGTGTAGTATCTAAAAAGGGATGATGATCCTTGAAGACAACTTACCTCCTCGCCTAAATATCAGCAACCCTCATCGAGGTGAGACCCAAAGAAAAACATGGTTTCCCTCCTCCAACTTCATAAGTCTCCATAATCTGTCAACATAATTCATCAACATGATTTGTGTAGCCTTCATCTGCTCCAAGATGATCTTCACCTTCTCAATGGTTGCTCATACCAACTCGGCATCCATGAGTGCTGACTATATGGGGTTGGTCCAACAAAGTGGTGGCTAGCAGGTTCTCCCATATAAATCCTCAAATAGTTCTATATCAATGGTTTAGGGGTAGCTATTGTCGTACGAAAACTCCACAAGTGGTTGGTGGTCCTCCGAAATTCAACCAATTTCCATTATATAGGCCAACAACATATCCTCTAGAATGAGAATTTTACACTCTTTAGGACCATCTATCTGGGGATTGAATCGTGTGATCATGCTTTGACGAGTCCCAAACACCTCCTTCAATCCCTTCCACAACCGGGATGTGAAACAAGCATCATGATTTAAAAATATCGTCAAATAGATTCCATGAAGCCGAACTATCTCATGCATGTAGTGGCGTCATATGATCTCTACAGATCTCTACTCCCTGATAGCTAGAAAGTGGGAAGACTTGGTGAGTCGATCACCGATCACCCATATGGAATTTTGTCCCCTGGAATATCTTGGTAAGCCTATCACAATGTACATAAATATTCCATACCACTACCACTCTGGAACTTCCATGGGATGAGTTTATCTTGCTAGAACCTGGTGCTCATCCTTTATCTGCTAGCATGTAAGGCATCGCGAAATGAACTCAGCTTCCACCTTCTTCATACTTGACCACCAAAACAGATGTTGAAGGTCCAGGTACATCTTTTTCATTATAGGATGTATCACCAAAGTAGATACATGAAACTATATCAGAACATCATCCCAAAATTCTTTTGTTACCATGAACCCTCGGAAATGAACTATGTACTCCCCAAACTACAAATATCTATCAAGGTCATGTCTTATGGATAGCTAGTCACATAAAGCCTCATAGTCTTCATCCCCTATTTGTGCCTCCCTAACTCATGGTAAGAGTGTAGGGGTGAAAACCATTGAATGGAGATAAGACACATCATCTTCATTCATGATGGATAACATTAGTGAGGCCAACTACTTCGATGCCTCGCTTCGCAGATGTGAAATCAATCTCTTTCTGAGAACATCTGCCACAATGTTCAACATAAAAAGAGTATAGATGATCTAGATGTCATAATCATGGATGAAATCTATCCATCACCTCTACCATAGGTTCAGATAATTCTATGAGAATATGTACATGAGTCTCTTGTGGTAATAGTAGATGAAAAATTGTTTCCCATAAGTTAGTGCCACCACATCTTTAGCGAAAGTACTACCACTACCAACTTGAGATAATGGGTCGCTTAGTTTTATTCACATGGTATCAGATGGAATGAACCATAATCCATCACTGCTTATCTCTACATGAGGACACAATAAAGACCTCTCCCAAATGTGTCACGTAAGACTATCTACTCGACTCCCTTATATTTTAATCTCATTATCAGGGTTCTCGGTAAGCCCTACCTCAACTATTGGAATTCTTGCAGGTACATATCCATAAAAACAAATGATTCCCCTTCCTGTTCATGGATATCATTGGTGCCGATATATGTGACAAATCATGGATAAATCATCAGTAGTATCCTTCAAAATCATGGAAGATCCACACCTCTGTCCCACAACAAGGCAGATACCATGATAACACCTCGTCAACCTTAACTCGGTACATTGATAATATATCTTCTGAGATTATATTTATGTGGAATTAAACCTCATGTATCTTGAACTAGTACTTTGAGAGCATCTCATAAAGATAGTTCTCTCATAGTATGCCTAGAACAATCCACATCTATCTCAAATGGACCTACTCTGAAGCTATGTGAAAAAGGATGTCATTTATGAAGACCACTAGGAAACGGTCAAGGTATGGCTGGAAGATCTATTTAATAAGTACCATAAAAATCATAGGTGAATAATTCATGTTTAAAGGAATCACCAAGAACTTGTAGTGACCATAGCAGAATCTAAAATCCATCTTTGGTATATCCTCATCTCGTACTCATAAATGGTGGCAACCCGATCGAACATCAAACATCGAGAAGCATCGTGCCCCACTCTTCCGATTGAAGTGATCGTCAAACCATGTAAGGGGATACATGTTCTTCACCGTTACATGGTTCAGGTGCCAATAATCCATGCATGAACTCAAACTATCATCCACCTTATTTGAAAAAAATGGGGCCCCTAGGGTGAAACACTAGGTCTCACAAACCCCTTTCTCATAAAATCCTCCAAATATACCCTCAACTCACGTAGCTCAACAAGAACCATATGATATGATGGTAAGGATATTGTTTTCATCCCTGGGGGTAAGTCGATATCAAATTTTATCTCTCTATGGGGAGGTAATCATGTAATATCTTCTAGGATGTCGTCCATGAACTGCACGACAACTACTCAGAACCGAATGCTCCAATCATTTGTTGCTCTAAGGTTAAGGCTAGCCAACTCATGGGTGATCGGTTTCACCCTCCTAGGAATGAGAAAATTTTATGATTCTTGGGATTCCCTTTCACCAATAATGGAAACCTTGTTCCATCACTGTGGAAGCACCATACTCTTCACCTAAAGAAGTCAATCTGGACATGGACAATAGATAACCAATTCATACTGAGAATGACATCGTAATCCCTCGATGTTGACACCAAGTAGTTTCGACTAAAACTATCACCTCTAAGGGTAATATCATAGTGTCATAAAAGATTTATGATCATTGAGTCTCCTCCCGTAAGTGTCTCCAGGTGTAAGGGTTGAGTCAATGGCCCTACTGAAATCTCACGGTTTTGTACAAGACATGTGCTGAATAATGAAAAACTGGAACATGTATTTATAATAATGGCGAAAAGGGTAGAGACAACATAGATCTTACCTTAGATTATCCCTAAATTACATGGGTCATACGCATCGACCACATGTAGCTGCTCGCACCCATATCCCCCAACTCCCTGAAACTTGTGTGGACCTCTTGGTTGTGGTGGTGGAAGTAAGTCAAAATTTCAACCACCCCATGTAGCTCACCCAGCTCCTCTACCATGTTCGCCACATTTTTGGTCTACCCACTATTTACCTATTCCTCAATGGTCTATCCACCACCTCCATGTCAGAAACTCAACGGGTTGGGAAATCACTAGAGAGATTCCCCCTTCCATCACCTGAGTAGCGTCAACTCTCTCTAGAAGCGATGTTATTTGTTTTCACAAATTCTTTACTTAGAGGATGATAATGATAAAGTTAATGATTATATGTGATGTCAAATAAATAATTACTATATTCATTAAATTTTTAACATTATAATAATATAGTACATAATAATTTATTTCAAACCATTTCATTCAATGAACGTTTATAACATCATTCTTCTACATGTGGACTACCGCTTCATCAAAATAATGTGAATATTATTTCATCAACAGACCATATAGATGACGTATAAAAATATATTTATATAGATAGTATGATATAATTTATAGTAGTATCATTCTTCAATGATAATATATTACATACCTTATTTCAAAAATGATCATTGGATGATTGAAACGTTACTCATCTATACCTATCAACTACCATCTCCATGATCATAATAGACATTATTTTACCAAACCATTTTTCATGATTGTATTTAAATGTTTAATTTATGTATAATTATGATACTTTTCTCATGATAATTAATATGGGTATGAGTCAGCTATGAAATATGTCCGTGAAATGGATCTATAATGAAAAAACGCTTGAGAAAACAAGTCAATGAACACTAAAAACAATTAATTATCTATATTTTTATGATAGATATTATTACTTAGTAAATTATAAACTATAATTACATATGGTGATTACATTGAAATATGTTTGATTAACTAAGGAAATATTGAAAAAACTTATCAATTACTCAATAAGAATATTTGATCATATAGAATATTATTAATTAATTAAAATAATAATTTGATATTAGATGAATGATGAGGACCTTGAGAATCGAGTGGTGCATATAAGGACATGACCATAAAACATAACATAATATTTAATTAAATGAATAATTCACATTGAGGATATTTTTATGTTTAGAGTTTTATATAATTAGGCCATAACTATTACATTACATCTCAAAAATTACAATGTAGACAATTCTATTAAATTTCTATTTTTTTATAAAATAAAAAATCTTGTAAAAAGTGTCATGTGTAGTCTCATGTTTTAGAAAACATGACTTTTCCTTGATCCCATCCTTGAACCTATTCATTGTTATGTCCTATGAATTTTTTTCCCAAAACATGGGATGTGCATTAAAATCTCAATAAGGGTAATAAAACAAAGAAAGATAACATTAGATCATCAATACATACAGAACATAAGCTCTTTAACATACCCCATAAAATCATAAGATTTATGAAATACACATGGAAATCAAAAAACATAAAGGTAACTTGTGTCATACATACCATTCGTAAGTTATAGCTTCCAAAGCCACGTAGGGAGTTAGATTTGGAATGGCCATCACAGTATGTTCCCTAAATCACTTAGGGGAAACATTCATGTTCAGCTCTGTTACATTTTCCAATGCATTGAAGAGCTATCTCAGGCTCACCATCCATAGTTTTATCATGGATCCTCTTGTATGCGCAAACAATGCCCAAGAACTATAACACCTAAAACAAGCATAAAAAAAGAGAACATTTATACATTACAATAACAATATTACATTTCATGATATTGAAAAAAATAAATGATTTCTCAAAATCATTTTCAATAACAAAATATGTAAAAATGGTATATGGTATTTATTTTCCTCTAAGAAAACCCAATGGCTTGTTATGGAAGCCAAAGATCTAATAATACTCACGGCCGCGGGAAGGTTGTTGTCACAATGTACGTTAAAAAGAAACCTTCCTTTTTGTCATTTAGTAAAAAACATCATAGAAAAAGATTCCCTTTGAATCAAATGAATAGTAAATGTGGTGTAAACACCGTATAAAATAAAGTAATATATAAATCAAAATATGACTCAATGATTGGAGATTGAGATGAAGTCCCATACCTCGTGTCCGACTTGACCTGATCGTTATTTAATCTCCTGAATAATAAACTAAAGTTAATTTATACTTGCTTGAGGACCCATTTTATTTTTATTATTCCTTTTATATCAAATATTACCATTTTATAACAAAATTATAATTATTTGAGTTCATATTGGATATTTTGTCGATGTTTGGAACTTCAGTTAAAAATGAACTTGTTATAATTATAAATTGTCCATGGGGTCAAAATTCCATTATCTCCAGAATAATATTAATGAAATAGTTATCATATATGTCATATATATCCAGTCTATATATGTAATTATAATAGTACATATCATTTGGAGTTAAAAAATGAAATGCATCATTCATGGAGACAGTAAGTCGTACGTACGCATGAATAATACTTTCATTTCTATTTCATATTTAATGTAATAAAAAATATTTATACATAGGTATATTATAATTCCAGTACAATATCATATATAATTTCATAAACTCCATTCTATATACCTTCCACATATGGCATGAACGATTCATATCACTTTGAGGGGGCGGTAGTCTGCACTTCCCAAAATGAATGTATCGTATTTAACCTCTTTGGAAATGATAAATTTATACTATAAATGAAAAATACAGAAGCATAGAAACAATATAAATATAATATATATCACATATAAATATAGTTCCTCTTTAATGTACACCATAAGAGGCGGTAGGAGAAGATTGAACAATCATCATTTTTTGAGGTAGTAGTTCATCATCCACAGAAACAGTATTTTCATTACCCGTTAGATGGAGGTGTGTGTAATTTTAGTTCAAATAATTCTCATATAAACAACCTAGTATATTGAGGACACTACTGTTTTTATAAAATAAAGGAATAAAAATATTTTATGGGGTTGGAGAAGTAAAATAAAACAGAATAACTTAAGAGAAGACGTTACCTTTAAATCGGGTATCTCTTTTTGGTTTGAACCAAAACGGTTTACTTGAATTGCCTTACGCCTAGATGAAGGCCTCTAAGAAGAGGAGATGTTTGTAGGGAGATTAATTGGGATGTTTTTGGATGAGATAAGGGTCTTGAAAAGTGATTGGAATGGGTTAGAAGTGAGGGCTTTTTATAAGGGAGAGGTGGGGTTCTATAAGAATTTTTAAAAATATTATTTTATTATAAAATTATTTTTTTATAAAGTTCCAAAACTAATAAAAGTCAAATATAAGATTACTCATGTTAGAAATAAAATCATCCAATAAAAATTGTATAGGTTTTGGATATTGTTTAATTCTTTATAATTTTATTTATTTAAATCATTTATTAATTAGGTAAACACTGCATCATTATTGTGTCATAAATAATTTTATTTAGATGATATCTAAAAATTTTAAAAAAATATCATGATTTAGGAAATATTTTTTTATTTCCAATGAATATTTATAGTCGGAGAGAAAATTATTGTAGGGTTCTGAAAATCCAAAAAGGAGAATAGGAATCCCCTTAATTTGAGAAAGGATTATACACAATTTACCTCAAAGAATTGGATGAAAATGTGAAGAAAACTCATGATTGGAAAAGGGCCAACTGGTCCGCGTACCAGTCCAAAAATGATGGTATGTGGATAGTCCAGCAAGACTCCCCCTCTATGGTCCAATGTCATTCGCGGAACGAAGGTGAGAACCCTCCGTGAGCGCAAAGCAGGACGGGCGCCAGGCCGGTCCACCATCACGAACCACCCCAGCCGTGAGACGCGCCAACTGGCCCAGACCGCGTACACTGTCATTTGCGGAATGGAGTCGGAGCCCTGCACGGCTGCGAGGCACCCCTGAACTAATTTGGTTCACGAGTAAGGTGAATTCAATGCCCCATGTGAGTTGCGGATTGACCGAGTCATTCATAAACAGGGTTTTCGGTCATGGTCCTTCTCAAAAGGTGTCGCATGACCACAAATACATCTATTTACCCCTATATAAATGGAAATTGAGGGGTAGAAGGAAGTAAAGAAGAGCATATTTAGGTGGAAGGATTTCGAAGGAAGGAGATTAGGATTTCTCAAATAGTGAAGTTTCAATTTGTGAACCAGAAAAGGTACGAAACTGGAAACGAATTAAGAAGGAACCGAAAAACTCATAACAAATTGGTGAACCGTGAACTCAAAAAAAAAGAATAATTCCACGAGCTATGGCCCCTCCGTGGATGTACTCCCAGCGGACCAAAGAGTCTATGCTCTCTTTTCGATCCGACGCACCATGTATCACCCTCCTACGCGTGCTAATCCTCAACTAGTGAACCCCCGACCGGCGTCGCCCCTGGATACCACTGCTTGCACGAACTCCACAACGTACAAACCTAGTACGTGGGCTGAACCTGAAGCCGTGTACCACCCTGGTACACGGGATTCCTCTCAATCTGTGTACCACCCTGGTATGCAGATGACCTCTCCTACCCCAAAGCACCCCCCTACACGAAGGGCCCCACTCCGCATACACCCATGTGGCCCGCCAACTCCTTCTGTGTTTCCATTCCCCAAGATAGATAAAATCCTTCTAATCTGACCTGATCCTTCACAATCCCTTCATTGGCCTATTCATCGGCCCTGAGCCAAGGCCTTTACCAAAGCCACTGAACCTGTATGATGCAACCTTTAGGCGCATCAGTGCGCCGTTTTGAGTTCACAAACCCATGGTAGGAAAGGGAAAAGGGGTTTCCTAAGCCCTTGAGCGGGTTCCCGAATAATTCGTGGGTTCACATACCCACGGTAGTGCAGGGTTCGATCCCAGGAGTCCCATTTCTGCCTCTCCACTTTTCAAGATTGAGGTACCCCACTCGTGTTTCCTTTTGACGACCATCCGTGGTGAGCATTTCTCCTCTCTCTTGGGAGTGGTATGGCATCCCTTTTGGAGTAATCCCCACACGAACTTTTCCATAAGCCAATGGCCCATACCCTCTCAACATTGAAGCTTTATAGCCCTGCTGTGTGACTTATACCTTCCTCCAACATCAGGGAGAAGGAGGGTCCAGTGGCCCCACCTTCTCATCAACTCGTCGTCTTCCATCCCTTCCCTCGGTAGGAATAATGTCCGAGGCTCTCCAAATCAATCACATTCCCTTGTATCTCACACCGAGCATGAATCATGTGGGATTAGAGATTTGTGATGGTCACAGTGTATGCACGACGATTCCCCTCAAAATGAACTACGTTGGTATTGATCACTGTTCCCAAAATAGGGTACGTAGGATGCCACCCTAAGGTTCAATCCCAATTCAGGCAGCTAACCATGTGTAAGTCCCAATCATGCATCTCAAAACTAAATACATGGGTTTTGATCCATGATTCATAAACAGGGTACGTAGGACACCTCCCCGAGGGTCAATCCCAATTCGGTCCACTAACCATGTGTATGTCGCAGTCATGAACCTCTAAATAAACTACGTGGGTTTTTATCACTGTATCCTAAGTATGGTATGTTGGTCGCCTCCTTGAGGTTCAATCCCAATAATAGGAAACTCCCACGTTTTATCCATAATCTCCCAGAACAACGTAGGCTTTGATCCCCGAACAATCGGGATACATTGGAAACCTCTCTGAAGTGCAATCCAGATATCTAAGTCTGATGAATATCCGCCAATTTCAGACCATGTCCCTATACTCCAGCAGGACCATCTTTGAGCCCAGGAAACCACTTCTCTTAGGTCCTTCAGGCCGCTTCGACGTATGTCCCACACCAACATTGACTGGAAATATCTCACCCAGAAGTCCTAGCCACATGACGTTAAACTGTATAGTTGGGTCCTCGTTGAATGACCTTAAAATGTGATGTGTCCCATCATGTGGCACGGAACTACGTGGATTCTGACTCCTCTCGCGAGGATATATAAGAATCATGTATAACAGATTCGATCCAAATTCTCAAGTCGTTATCTGTCCCCCATGGATGATATTAAACTCTAGAGTGCACAATTATGAGGGTTCAAACCAGTACCGTCTCAGTGAGTCCAAATCCCTCGGAGTAATTAATACAATGAGGGATGGAAAACATCGGGCCTAAATGATTTTGAATCCCTGCGTTCAGCTAAACATTTCCATCCAGGATTAATCCATGGATTCTATTCTTGGGTATAAACCAAATATTCGCGAACATATGAATACATCTAAAATATATAATAGATTCCCATTATGGGAAATAATTTCCCCCCCCCAAATGGTGGGATGTGCCCGAATTCCCATCCTCTCGACCAATGTGAGTTATTAAGCATTGCTGGCCAAATCACCTAGTGAACGCATGCCTTTGGAAAGAAGGTCCACATATCATTGGATATTGAACCATTGGGAATTTTGAAACAAGAAAGGTGTAGCTGATATGGGAGATTAAGCAGGACCTAACCTTCTCTAATCAACTGTTGGGCGGCACACGTCCTCCCCACCACCCATCCAGGGGATCGAAACAAAAAATGTTAAACCCGACGGGAATATTTAACCAAGCATGATGGTATTAACCAAATACCACTCTGTTCCCCCTTATAATCACAAGGAAAGACATGAAAGGTCATTAATTATGCATGGGATCATGAGATATTGCTTTGACGGGATTGTTGTTTGTATTTGTAAAATTATTTTACAGGTACCACTCAGAACTCCCATCGAACTAATGGCATCATGGAGAAACTCACAGACGCATAATTGAAGCTATGTAGTGACCAGACTTCCACACGAACTAAGGACCCTGCCACCTACTCAGTTTCTAAAACGTTGGGTCTCTGATTCTTTGATATGAGAGTACCACGTGAACGGTAATCTCCCGATGGAGGATGCAGACATGAACGCCCTCTAATCCGCCATGACCCACCAGTCGCCTGCCCAGCAGTGGCCGCGAAATCATATCTAGATGACTCCTATTGACATCTAAAACTGTTTCTGAAGTATATCCCCAGAACGAGACAACATGTACATCCCTTATCTTAGGTAGGCGGATGAGGTCGACACTGAGGACTTCATCCTCGCTGAACGGGGGTTCCGCTCTAAGGCCCCCGCTGGAAGACGTCATCACGGTTATGCCGCAACTCAATACCCTCACGCTAAAGAGTATTTCGCCCCGAGGACCCAGGCCCATGCTCCCCGACGATGTATTGTGAGATTTCATATACACCTTTCTGCTTCCCCAAATCCTGCCATCTTGACATGGCGGCTTCATACGAGCAAGCATGCATCCATGCCGAGCTCCATTAAGCCCGTCACTCACACAGGGCGGCACATACCCAGCAGGCACCACTCCCTACCTAGGGTCATGAATCCCACCAACTAGACTTGGAGGCAACCCAGCACATACCGGACCATCTCCTAGCAGAAGCACCTAACGCCTTCCATCCCGATGTGGTGGTGATCAACAAAGCCCGCCATCCAGATGTGGTGGAAATTAATAGGTAGGAACATCTCCCAACAAACAGATTGCACAGACTCGATATGGAGGGGAACCAATATATACCAGGACATGTCCCTGTGGATGCAAGTAAAGTCCTCCATCCCGTTGTGTCGGCAAACATAGAGATAAACTGGCATATCCTGGCACAAGGGAAGATTCGTTCACCTGCCCCAACATAGGTGAATTGTCAGTAACCACTGATCACCGGAGGACCGGAGTAGGATATTCCTACTCCAATACCAGAATGGGCCTTTATACCCATTCCAGCCAATGATGTCGCTCTACATATCCTGGCAATGATGGAGGAGTAGGTATCGATCACAGTTCTTATATTGCATAATTTTCATAATGTAATTGCATCCACGACAACAGTAAGGACTCAGGTCCATGAGCTCATCTCCCCAACTGAGGTGACTCATCTAAGAGAATTGATAGACGCCTCAGAGTAGATATGTGTACCTGCTTCCTCCCAGGAGGGTCGTAGGCCATATTCTGTGATGCAAGGACAACCAGATCGAGCAGCTCCACTCATTCCAACTGGGGGAAACACATCCATCACGGTGGATCCTATAGAGCAGGAATATATCCCTGCTAAAAGTCAATATGTTGGTCAGTATATCCGGGTAGCATCACGAGACCCAATTAGAAAGGGACCAAAAGGTGAAGGCTGTTATCATCAGCAGATGGTCCCCGCTACCTGTAAGAAATATCTTCGAACGCATCAAAGGCAGCCAAAAAATAAAGAGCGGGTTCATGAATCTACTCTGCTGGAAGCTGGGGTTCCCAATTCCACTAAGCACATATCGAAGGCTCAGAACCCTGCCCACCCAGTACCATATTATGGATGTGGCAGTAGCATTTGCAAAGGACCTCCCCGCAATGTCGCTACTAGCAGCTCTGAAGGTCCTCCCCAGAGCAGCCGCGGGGGCCTCACCCACAGGTATATAATGATCGATCACCAGAGCTTCTCTTTTTATGTGAGTCATGGAAGCCCTCCGCGTGACCAGAAAATTGAGTAGCAATAAGGCCCTCCACTTGCTGAGGTCCACCCTAAAGGTCCTCCCCTGGGTATGCACTATGAACACTCTCCGTGTAGTGGGACCATAGATTATGAAAGCAGTCCTTGCTATCATAGTCGCAACTACGGAGGCCCTATCTGTAGTGCCGTCTCACCATGACAAGAAGGCCCTCCCCATGACGTGGCCTGCCCTGAAGGTCCTCCACAGGGGTTACATTGCGATGACACTCCATGCAGCCAGACATCATATTACGATGTAGTCCTCTCCACTCAGATAATGGAGGTTCTCCACGTAGAGACATCAAGCAACGAGATGGACCTGCCCTCGTTGTGGTACATTTTGAATGCCTTCCCTAGGGTGTACCCCATAGAAATTCTCCCTGTGGTAGCTGTGATGGTAGTCCTCACCACCACAGCTGCCATTACGAAGGTCCTCCCCGCAATGGCCCCAAGCAACAAGAAGGTCCAGCCCCTGTCGCAATGTGTCTTGATGATCCTACCTTAGATACACATCCAATTTCAAACCATGATTGTCATCCTCACCATGATGGCATTTGTTCCAAAGGCCCTCCTCGTAACAAGGCTATGAAGCCAGAAGGTCCTCCCCTCACTGCGATCTTCCTTGGAGTTCCTCCCTAGGGTATGCACTGCAAAACTCCTCTATGCAGTGAGGCGTCCAGCTATAATAGTACCCCCCTCCATTACGACATGGAGAGCGGATGCCCTCCCCGCCTAGACAACAATCAACGAGAAGGCCCTCCCCTCGTTGTGGTACATTTTGAAGGCCCTCCCAAGGGTGTACCATGCAGGTTCTCTCCCTCCAGCAGTAGTAATGGTAGTCCTCGCCATTTGCGGCTTCCATTGCGATGGTCCTCCCCGTAATGACATATCATATCGACAGGAAGGTCCTCCCCCTGTCGAATGAAGCACTAAAAAGCCCTCATATGATGAGGAACTCAGAAGGATGTGATCAAACATATCAGATTCCCTGCTAGTCACCAACAACACACTTATTCGATCAAGAGATGGTCCAGGGACACATTCATCTTCTGAACCACCTCGAAATTGCCCATGGGATAATTCAATACGTACCGGCCCCACTGCCTCTGTCCCCACTATTGGTGAGCGTTTCTATTGGGCTGTCCAAGTGGAGGAATCACTAGCGGAGGAGTATGCCGACATGTTGCACCTAAGGAAATGACTTTCCAGAGAAGACATACTAGTTATGTTTTGGCCCATGGCCACCACTCAACTCAACATACCCAGAAAGTTGTCAGAAGGATGTGCGCACGACATCCGCTCCAATATATGGACAAACCTCCACCGGATGAAATCAAGCTTCTTTACCTACGATGGGTATGTAGACCATGTCAAGACAATAGGAGACCTTCTGCATAACATCGACATGGACGCTCTTCTTTTGGAGCGGCTACCGCGACCTGAGAGGCGTAAAGGAAACCATGAGATAGGATGCCTCTATAAACTGCACCAGCTGCACCGCCTCATTGGTGACGCTTTGACGTGAGTCTATATCAGACGATGGGGAGAACATTGAGCTCTGCATTTCACCACGCTCCCATCCCAGAAGAACGTATTTGGCATAATGTCATGCCACGTCATCACATCAAGGTAGCAGTCGAGTGGGGTCCCTATTCAGTAAAGGTGACACACCCGACAGAGACTGGCCTTGAGTAAGTCCCATAAGTGTTAGGCCCGACCTGAACAATCCATTCAAGAGATCTTCAATCAGGCCACTGAAAGAATAAAATAAACCACCAGCCTAAGAGAGGCCAACCAGCAATAATTGCATGCCTCCCCTGTGAAGATTGATTCACAGGTGAACTCGAAATCAGATCTAGTTCACCCGAAAATGGGGGCACACAAGATCAGGAAAGAAGCGATAGCAGCAGCCACTACTGCAGTTTAGGGTCAACCCTAGCCTGTACGACTGGGGGAATTTTTAACAAAAAATTCCCCTGTAAGACCAATAAATACGGGAAGAGACTCAATGTACGAGGAACAGAGCCAACCCCAACAACGACCTCCCCCACGAGATTCAGTATTCTCTCATCTAGGGGGGACAGTCAGAGGAGGAGGTTCCTGCCCTATACCATCCTCTGAACCATCATCCCCTTCAAGAGAGAGGCATACCGTAAGGACACATCAAAAAACTCACTGTGTCACCGTTCGTCATGGAGTCCTAAAGCAATCCTGGGATAGAAAAGGGAGGGCTAGTGAAAGGTGCGGGAGATCCTCTTCTTTTTTGGAAGATGACATCTCCTCCACCCCACAATATGAATCCATAAACGCCATAGAGGTTAACCCCACATGTGACACCAGAGATGATGCAAATCCGGATGGATCGTGATAAGATGGTTCTGGTCAAGCTATGACTCACAACGAACCCCCAGGTGTGCACAACCAGAACCAGAGGGCCACCCTAAATATGGTCGCCCCTCCAGCTAACCCTCCTCTGCTTACCCTGTGAGATTCCAACAAGTATAATAACAAAAGACCAATTACACATAACCCACCTACTAATCTCGATAAAAACGAGCCACTTATGCTCGATGAGAGACTCTCTCAACAGGAAGAGGAAATGAAGTTATTGAGGAGGATCAACGCCATGCTACTGTAGAGGAAACATCTTATTGAAAGCGCTTCCCATGAAGAGCCACAACATGAACTCCCAACAACTGCACCTCAAAGACCACTATTTTCCCTGGAAAATGAGGCATGGTCAGGGCCCTTGCCCAATGAGGCACCTAGTCTGTCCAACTACCTGAACAGGGATTCAGGTGAATACCAAGACTTCCCTCCACTTAGGAAGCAACTGGAGTGAGTACGTCTGAATCCTCCGAAGGTGTCACAAACGGCATATGAACCCTTGGTTTCAGAAAAGCCAGATCCTCAAGCAATGCCTCGGGCTAGACCTACCCAAGACTGGGCCCAACAAGATGTAAACCAGGGACTCTCCAGAACCATCGAGGCACTGTCACCATGATTGGATGCAATAGAAGGTTGACGCGCTCAAGTACAACCAGAGCGAAAGCCTTACCCAGATTGGGAGAGTAACACGCCACCTCCACCCAATTTTGCAATCCACGTATTCCCAATTTTTAATGGATCAGGCAATCCGCAATTGCATTTGATGCACTATTTTTCCTATTGCGACCCTATGATGGAGACTCCAGAACATCAAGATGCAGTGAAACTTAGATTCTTCGTATATACCTTACAAGGATCATCCTTCTTCTCGTATATGAATCTGCCAGCTCAGTCAATAAAAAGCTGGGAAGACCTTCAACAGCAGTTCTTGTTCCACTTCACCTCAACGCTGCCTAAAAAATAGTCTGCGACCTCACGAATTGCAAATAGACGGAGAACGGTAGGGTCTTAGATTTCATCACCATATGGAAGGGTCTGACCTACTTTCTAAACAGGCCAATTTCCCAAGATGAAATGTTGGCCATATGCATCAATAACCATCAAGATGAGCTACGAACGCCACTCATACCAGTGGAGTGCTCCAATGGCTTCCACAATCTCTCTGTCATTGCCCATAGAATTAAAGACTCCCTACAGCGGACTAATTTGAAGTCCTGAATAGCCTCACAGGCACCCTCAAGGAGAATAGTTAGAGATGAAGCTTCCTCTTTCATGCTTAATCCATCCCCTACGCCTCCTCCATCACTCAGGCCTCCACCAAATAATCATGTTCCCCCTCTATATCAGCAGCCGCCTCCGCCCAAGTGGGACGATTAGAGAGGATCGAAGCAGAACTAGTTGATGGAATGAAGACACAAAGTATACTCATTTCGAGAGGACCTAGTCCATGGCTACCTCATCACTGTCATAAATTGCAATTTGATCCACCTCATGGAACTAAGGAAGCCTGAAGAAGTTGGCCACAATGAAATGCTAGATTACTGTCCCTACCATTGAAGGTTGGGGCACAATATCCATGAATGTTTTCTCATCAAAGACAGCCTGAAAGGATGGTAGACTCCTGGAAGGACGAGCTGGGACCACCCCCATCATAGGTAACGTATATTTCCACCCTCAACTCCGACAAAGGGGAGGGGTGGAAGGAAGTCACCAGAAAGAAGGGGCAGAAATTTGTTGACTGGATGACTCAGAAGACTATCAATAGAGCTCAAGACATACTCTGATCTCAACTACAGCAGTCGGTGTAGTCACCAATAGCCCCAAATTCCGCATAGCTGATAATATCAGCCTCAAAACCATCCACGAGCTGGTCATACAGGCGTAATTAAAATGGGAGGTGACAAGCTCAAGAGGATCTATCCACAACAAGGACGAAGTTAGCCCCGACACTGTCAGATTTTATGTCCTCAAACGTGGCACCACGGGCACCGACCCAGCAAACAGCACCATTAGGGATAACTGACCAGGTTGAGCTGTCACAGGATGGAGAGCTAATATTTGGTTCTGTCAATGTTGTCCATCTAATGGAGTCATTTCCTGACGTAGGGTATGGTTACAAGCCCGATTTCCCATCATGAGGAGCTTGGAGGAGGAATCACAGAAGCAGGGGATACCAGGGGAGGTGCAGTCGCAACCGGAACCAACCATATGGTTTTACCCCAGTAAAAACTGTCAATATTGCAGAAACACATGGGAGAGTCTTTCAACGGACTCAGCAGGAGAAAGAATATCCATCTACCTCCACAATCAGTTAGTCTGGCCCCATCATTCTGCGGTACCAATCCATGGTGGAACAAGTGTCTAGCCGCCTTGGGCGCACAAATAGGCCAGTCAGGATGAGTCCCCAGAACGTGGTAACACCGTCGAAATCCGACCCCACGACCAGTCCCACCTTATCACATACTTCATCTCCCATAGTGCCTGCTAAAACTCTCCTGCCAATGGAGAAGCGTCGGCCATTGGAGCAGAAATACGACATCCTTAAGAAGCTGGCATCAGCACCAGCCAAACTGTCAATCCTGGATGCACAGTGTTTGTTAGTAGACATCAGGGAGGCACTTGTAGAAGCCTTGCTCAGCCCCAGGAGTTTCAAACCAAGGTAGCTGCCACCGAGATCTACCCGACATAGACTGGCACGACTGAATGCAATGTTTTGATATCCATCACCGATCAGGATAAAGATTCCATTATGAAAGGCCACATAAAACCAATATGTATCTGGTACATTAAATTAAGTTGAGATCAGGAATGTCTTTATTGAAAACGGCTCTGGAGTTAACCTCGTTCCCCTATGGACACTTCGTATATTGGGCTATAGTGAGGATGATCTAATACCCTCAGCCTCAATTCTGTTGGGTTACGAAAAGAATAAATAGAAGCCAATGGGACAAATCCAACTAAAAATCCATTTTGGCATCCTTGTGGCCTACACGAAATTCATGGTGGTCCGGCAGAACACATCATTCAATGCCTTGCTGGGAAGGTCTTGGCTCTATAAGCACTTTGCCATTCCTTCATCCTACCACCATTGTATTAAGTATTGCGTCAATGGACAAGGTGGGACATTTCATGCTCACAAGGCCCCTTTCAAGATCTCTGAATCACAATACATTGACACCGGGTTTTATGAGAAAAAGACGAAGAAGCCTTTGGTCGATGGTGTCGAATGGATCCCCACTGCAAATGGTCTAGAAATGGTTCTTGATGACCCACTCATGCAGGTTGGCAGATACTATATACTACCCATTTACCATGTTGAGAGTAGGGATTGAAGATCAGACACACACTCAACTGTCCTCATGATTTCAGCCATAACGGTTGGGCATGAAGATGCATAAAAGACTGCTTACCCTCAATTTTGAGACGTATACTTGAGTGAGGACACCCACAATGCCTCTCCTCCGGACACCATAGAGCCCTTGCCGAAAACTCTCCCCCATCGGATTAAGATGCTGAGAATGTGGGGGAAGAAGAGGAGGAAGATCTTAGGGATGCACCTCCCGCAATTGAGGAAGGTATCTCCACCACTTTGGGCAAGCTCAGGGAAATAATCTAGGGTACCGAGGAAGACCCAAGGCCCACTCTCATTAGTATAACCATGTCTCTCGATGAGCACGAGGTATATAAATCTTTCCTGAAGCACATCAAGATTTTTTGGCATGGAATTACACATAAATGTCGGGACTCGACCCCGAAGTGGCAACACACCACTTAGGTCTAACGGAAGGCCACCGAGGATATAAAAAAGCGTCCAGAAGGACGCAGCCCACACATGAGGCCAAAATAGATGCTGAAGTCGATAAGATTATTATAGCAGGCCTCATTCGGGAGGTCCAATACCTCATCTAGCTGGAAAACATTGTCCCCGTTAAGAAAAAGAACGGAAAAATCTGCGTCTTCATCGATTTCAGGGATCTCAATCAGAATTTCCCGAAAGAAGATTTCCCAGTCTTGATCACTGTGTTATTAATTGATGCAACGGCTGGGTATGAGTCTCTATCCTTCATGGAAGGTTATTCTAGGTATAATCAAATCAGGATGGCCTGAGAAGACGAAGAAGCGACTGCCTTCAGGGCCCCCAAGGAGTGTTCTGTTACAGGGTCACGCCCTTTGGCCTCAAGAACGCTGGAACCACATATCAATTCGCCATGCATCGTATCATTAAACCATTCATGGGTAGATTAGTCAAATGATACAGGGATGACATGGTGGTCAAATCAAGATAGTGCTTAGATCACCTATCAGGCCTTTTTACCATCTTCAACAAGCTACGACAACATAGCCTGAAGACGAATCCCTTGAAATGTGCCTTCAGGGATACCTCAGGGAAATTCCTTGGCTTCGTCGTACGCCATCGTGGCATTGAAGTCGACCTAGAAAAGACAAAGTCCACCCTTGGATTACCACCTCCCAGCAATCTCACTATGTTAATAGGATTCCAAGGACACATGGGCTACATTAGGCGGTTCATATCCAACCTGTTGGGTAAATGGATTCCCTTCACTAGTTTAATGGAAAAGGTGGTTACGTACCAATGGATAGATGATTTCCAAGAGGCATTCGACAGCCTAAAGAAGTAACTCTTAATCCCATTGGTGATCATTCCCCTGGTTGATGGATGACTTCCCATCCTATACGTGACAGCTCTAGAGCAGTTGCTGGGAGACTTTCTCGCACAAAGAATTGATGCTGGCAGTGAAAACAGTTTCTATTACCTTACCTGAACCATGAACGATGTTGAAACTCGATACTCAAAAATTTAGAAGAGTTTTTTGGACTTGGACATAGCAGTTCAAAAATGGATACATTATCTACAACATCATGAAGTCCAATTGGTCTCCTGTAGTAACCTGCTCAAGTACATCCTCAGCCGCCTGATGCTGACCAGCCGCCTATCCCGATGGGAAGTCATCCTGCCATAGTTTGACATCCGTTTTGTGTCTCAAAAATCCATAAAAGTCCAGGTATTAGCAGATTTTCTAGTAAAGCACCCCTTGACAAGGACTACCACACCTGACCTCGAGCTACCTGATGAAGACATATTCTCGGTTCAGGAAAAGTTCCCAATGTGGGAAATGTACTTTGATGGCGCATCCCAAAGACCGACCGTGAAGAGGATAGAGGATCCCAAATTTAACAAGGTGGGTTTGGGGATCATACTCATGTCCCCATAAAAGGATGTATTTCCATATTCCTTCTTCCTATCAGAAGGATGTAAAAAAAAAGAGGCAGATTATCAAGCCCTCATTGCATGCATGTAGCTCATGCATCAAGCACAAGTACATCACGTTAAGGTAAAAGGAGTCTCTAAACTGGTCATCAAGAAAGTCAATGGTGATTATGATATTAAAAAGGAGGATCTAATTCCCTAGTATGACCATGTCTAAGGGTTAATGGAAGAGTTCTCCACAGAACCAACATTTACCTATATTCCCCGGTCTTAGAATGCCCAGGGTGATGCATTAGCTAATGTGGACACAACCCTAGATGAACTAGGTTGGGATGAAATAATAATTATTATTTATCATCGTCAAATGGTCTTGCTATTTTTTTCAAACTATGACGGATGAAGTCAATGAAGTCAATCCTATTCCAGAGCCATATGCTCCTGCCACCAGCTAGATGACCCCCATTGCAAACTACCTTCAATGGGGGGAACCTTCATCAGAAAGGGATGAATGAGAGAAAATGCAGAGAAAGGAGATCAACTATGTCCTATATGGCATCATGGGTAAGCAAGAGGTCTTCAACAAATGAGGCCGCGATGGAGTCCTCCTCAGATGCCTTGATGGAGATGAAACCACTGCCGTAATCAATGAAGTACATGCTGGAGTATATGGATCACATCAGTCGGGGTCTATGCTTTCCCATCAGGTTTGAGGGCGTGGGTACTACTCGCCCACCATGGCACGAGATTGGGAACACTTTACTGTGAAATTCCACTCCTTCCAAATTCATACATACTTCATTCACTAACCCCCGAAGTTACTTCATCTGGCCTATTTCTCTTGGATATTTTTCATCTGGGGAATGGACGTCGTGGGACCATATCCTCCCGCCACGCCCAAAAAATTGAAGTATATACTCACAGCAACCGACTTCTTTTCCAAATGGGCAGAAGCTGTACCCCTCCAGGATGTCAGGGAATAAAACATTTTTTTCTTGGTGAAGGCCAATATCATCACTATATTTGGAATCCCTCAAACCATACTGACGGATAACGACACCAATTTCTATTCTACTAAATTGGAGAAACAATACCAAGAATATGGTACCAAGGCTAACCACTCATCCCGCTACCATGCAGTGGCCAAAGGACAGATAGAGGCTTTCAACAAGACCCTGTCCAACATTCTTCATAAAATGGGGGACAAAGACAAGAAATCATGTCCTTATAAACCCCATCAAGAATTGTGGGTTATCAAACCACAATCTTCACTACTAATATAGATAATCCATACTCATTGGTATACAGAACAGAAGTGGTCATTCCCATTGAGCTCTAATTTACCTCACTCCATGTTGCTATTTGTGATCAGTTATCCAACCATGAGCAATCAGAAAAATGGATAGGTGAATTGGAACCTCTAAATAAGAAGCGGTTGCACACTTTACCCCATCTGAAAGTATATCATAATCGAATTGCATGAGCTTTCAATAAAAATGTTCGTCTTTTTTATTTCTTGGAAGGACAATTGGTGTTAGTCCTCCGGACCCGAATGATACCCAAAAAGAATCCTCCAAAGCTGGATCCGAAGTGGGAGGGACCATATGTTATATACAAGGTCTACTCCAATGGAGCGTATGCCCTGATCCCCATGGACAGGAAGTTCACTAACACCTCTACAAATGAAATATTTCGGAAGAAGTATTTCACGTAACCAAAAGATGTTATCATCTGAGATGCAGGATGTTAAACAACCAAGCACCTATCATCCAAGCTGCAGAATGTTAAACTGCTAAGCACCTATCGTCTGAGCTACAGGATGTTAAATTGCTAAGCCCCAATGGTCCAAAATATATGAAACATATATAAGAGTATTTCTTCCTCACCTAATGATGTTAAACTGCATGGATTTCATAGAACAACATACAGATTGATTCTTGTCGCTGCAGGATACGTAGTGATGCAAGGGTCCACCATCATGGCCCATCCATTCCCCGAATAAAGATGAAAATGCCCTTTCCCTCATGTACGGACCAACCCTACACAAGGTGTATCCATTTTAGAGAATGACATATGGCTGGATTCCTACCTTTGAAGGATACATAGCGATGCCAGGGTCCCCCATCATGGCCCATCCACCCCCGAATGAAGATTAAAAATGACCTTTTCTCCCGTTTATGGACCAGATCTGCATTGGGTGTATTATCTTTCAAAAATCTACATACTGATTGATTCCTGGCCTCGCAGGATACGCAGTGATGCCTGATTTCCACACCCTGGACCAGCCACCCCAAATGAAGCTAGAAATACCCCATTTTCCCCCGTGTTAGGACCAGAAATGCACGGGGAGTATTCCTCATCCTTACCACACGATGTTAAACTTCATGGATTAGAAAAATAAATATGCCCCGTTCCCCCCCCCCTCCCGTGTAAGGACCAGACCTGCATGGGGTGTACTCTAAAAATATCTATGTGTGTCTTGATTCCTGCCCTCATAGGATACGTAGCGATGCCAGGATCTTATCTCCTAGCCCAGATGCCGCTAAAATAAAACACATGTATATATAATCCTTGTCCTTAATTCATGACGTAAAACATCACGAAATTCCCTTTCATGTCGATTCATCTACATCCTCACCGCAAGATGATAAAACTACATGGACTTCGTACTCACCGCACGATGTTAAACTGCATGGACTTTATCTTCAACACATGACATTAAACTGCATGGACTTCCTCCTCACCGCACAACATTAAACTGTTTGTACTTCTTCCTCACCGCACGACGTTAAACTGCATAGACTTCATCCTCACTACATGACATTAAACTACATGGAATTTGTTGTGAACCACCCAATATATACATTGAAACAGGATTAGAATACTCCTTGGGAATTGGGATGCATCATCTCCATACATCAGACTCCACGGCCCGGACAATTGTGGATATTCATAACCACCCCTGGCCATCGGAAGTGGAAATATATCAACCTGTGGACACCTTTGTATTACTATGCATACCATTCCCTCAATGGCATTGCATATTTATAGCTCCTAACCCGTCTACCAATGGAAAGATTTCTTCAGGAGGTACTCTTCCTAGCTACGTACGCTTACCGGCCTCAAAGCCCCATATCATATCTCCCGATCCAAAATTTATGGAGCAGTGGTTTACAAGTTCATTCCCTACTCACATAAAAACGTTGACAGGGTATCCCTACCTGGTTAGCCTATGTATCCACTCGTGGTTCACATGACGATCTAAATCTACAAACATCAAGTCGGGGGCTGGGCAACTTTGACTCAACGGGTAATTGTGGTGAAGATGTTTCTAGAATGCTTGGACACCATTATCCCTATATGTCGAACTCTATTCTATGAGCAATCTCGGATTTTCATAATCATCCATGGCCTTTAGAATTGGAAATTTATCAACTTGTGGACACCTTTGTATGACTATGCATACCATGCCCTCAACAGCTCTGCATATTTATATCCCCTGGTCTGTCTACTAATGGTAGTATTTCCTCAAGTGCTATACGATTCCATCTCCACACGCTTACCGGCCTCAGAGCCCCAATAACATCCCTTATGATCTAGGAAACCCCAGAGTTATAGTTTACACCCTCATTCCCTCACACGTTTTCAGAGTATACCAGAGCATCCTAACTCAATGGCTCTCTGGGTGATTGTAGCAATAGTCACCCAATGGTCTGATCTCTATGATCGTTAAACTAATAGTACATGGTCCTTACCACATGACATTAATCTTCATGGAGTAGTGTTACACCCCATGCACAAGATAAATAAATGCAGTGAACTCTTCATGTTTTAACAGTAACCAGGAACGGGCATCCCCGACAGGTCCAGATATTTCCTTACCAAATGACAGACTTCATGGCCCGGACAATCGCGGATCCTCTTAATCATTCATGGCCATCGAAAGTGGAAAGTCATCGAACCATAGAAACCATTTCATGACTATGCATACCATGCCCTCAGCGGCTCTCAATATTGATATCCCCTGGCTCGTCTACCAAAGGCAAGATTTCCTTAGGCGATACTCTTCCTAGCCCTATATTCTTACCGGCCTCAGAGCCCCGATATCATCTCTCTTAATCCAAGAAGCCCCAGAACCATGGTTTACACCATCAACCCCTCACCATGTCTTGGAAATGCCGAGATATTCGAGCCTAGTTACATTCTAATCAAGAGTGGCCATTGCAACTACATCCTTACCGCAAGATGGTAAAAATTCATGGAGCATGTCTTTGTCGCTTGATGTGAAGCTGCAAAGAACTAGCATTACACATCTAGGGAAATTCCCCGAACTACAATAATTTTCATGGGTTTAAAAATCCCCCCTTCCTTGATGCATGATGTTAAACTACACAATGTCTTTAACAATGATCCTCATCTTTTCCGCATGTCGTTAAACTGCACAGAAGTTGTCCTTACCACATGACGTTAAACTGCATGGTCGAACCTATCCTGAGTTCAGTCAAGAATGGATTCTTTCCTCTATCCCTTAGTTCATGGGATAGACCTTCCCAAACCATCGTCTCACACCAGCATGAGAAGGGATGACTTCACCCATTCCTGGGAATATTACCCTATATGTTTCTCCGATATCCAAGAACCCTCTTTTCATAAAGCATACTCTGTACTTAGAAAAATCCGAACTCTCGTAAGCCACCCTTAGTGGTCCCCGAATCCCAACTTCCCATTATGTTGCCTTGCTATCTGGGAGAATAGAATCATAGACCTAAGGACACATTTTCATGACTCAGCATACCATGCCCCCAGTGGCTCTGTATATTGATAGCCCCTGGACAGTCTATCAAAGGCATGATTTCCATAGGCAATGCTTTTCTCTGTAGTCCTCTTGGCCTCTAAGCCCCACATCCATCTTGGGATTTGGAAACCCTCTGAGTTGCTATTTACCAAACACTTTCACAACCCTGCCTGAATATTCTAGAACATCTTTGACGAGATTACTGAGAACCGGGAGAAGCCATTCCATTTTTAATGAATGACCTACCTGCATGACTTTAAACTCCACCAAGGTCCAACCATCCCTTAAACTAACTAAATGCATAAGAAAGTGTCCTCCTGACCACGCTTTTGATTAATACAGATGTTCCTAGACCCTTTCAAACATCGCATACCATTTCCATGCCACCCATGGTGGTTTCCATTTTCCAGACTTCCATGAAGTCCTCAGGCCACCAGAAATGGACAGTCATTGACTTAAGGACACATTAGCACGAATATGCATACAATGCCCTAAGAGGCTCTGTATATTGATCACCCATGGCCTGTCTAATAAAGGAAATCCTTCATTAGGTGATGCTTTTCCTACCCCTGCACGCCGATACAACTCCCATTCCTTTTTACATGCCTTTCATGTTATTCAAATCTAATCATGTTCTCCCTACATGCGTCAGAAAGGTATTGAGTCATCTTTTAATCAAATGAACCTCATTAGGGCCCTCACCTCACCATATTTCATCAATTTTGTTCGACCTAAAACATCAGTAATGATAGTCTTGTCAGTGGGACTTTAAACTACTCATAAAAAGAGGCCCAAATCCTGTTAGTCCCAAAACCTAAAAAGGGTGACCTAAGAAAAAGTCGAGCCATACCCACTGGTCCCACACCAATTGGACCCGGGAAAAATTAGGGTACTGATGGAATAGACAAAATGAATGTGGAGTTTTTCTATAAAATCCTAGTAATAGTCAGACTTGCTAGATGGATCCCATAGTCCAGGAAAAAATTAGAGATCATTTCTATTTTAACATTGTCCTGAATTATGATTAATACTCTTTTGGTGAGTTATTATTTATACAACAGTTGTTCCAGTAACAATCAAATTTTACATTAAGGAGTGATCGACTGTAGATTGTATCCCATTTGTACCAATAACGTGAGGACGTCCACAAGCCGGAGTCTCTCATTTTCCGCAACAAAATAGGTAAAATAGAATGCACAGAAATAGCTCTGTAAATCTCAAAGGATCCTGGCTCTCTCTCTCCATCAGATCGGAAACTATGCGATGAAGGTTATTAAAAGTTTTCTCCAGCACATCCTTCTCCCTGGCCTCCACTTCTACCACCGAACGAGTATGCCTCACCTCCGTTTCGATATTATTTATCCCTTTCCTGGTAGCTTCAAGGTCACCAGTGAGAGATGATAACTGATCCCTCAGCATCACTGCTCGGGCATCACATTCATGCAGCTTGGTAGATAGGGTGGTCTCTTGATCTTGAGAGCTCGCCTCTAGTGCTATCATCTAATAGAGTTTCTTCATAGCTTCTACAAAGGCTCGAGCCCCACAATGAGAGGCATTATGGTGAGAATGTTTTTGTTCAGTAGCATCAACCTCCCCACGAGAAATGACAACCTAGAAGGCGATGAAATGATGTTGTCGATGGTCAAACCCACTAGACCCCAAGCATTGGAAGAGTTGACGAAGGGCTTAATTTCTAGTCGACATCTCAGCCAGATCAATTTCGGCAACAATCTCACAAATCCAGGTCCAGTCCCAACATCACTCTAGTCAGTGGTCCGCCATGACATGAGGATCTTTGGTATCCTTTCTAGATGAAATAGGAATGAATTCTGGCATCACGGCCAGTGCAGACATGTGCGCACTAGAAGTTGGTTTTAGGAATGGAGGGTCAGAGGTCTCCAGCCCTGGTATGAGCTTGGGAGTTGATCTGGTATGTCCAGTATTGACCGGTGGATCTTCAGGAATTACATCATGGGGATCAGAAATCACCGGGCCATCCTCATTTATATCCAAAAGGATTGGATCGGTCTGAACTTTGGCCGTAGAGGGGTTGAAAGAGGAAGATCCCCTAACCCGCTTCGACCTGCGAGCTAGTGGTCAGTCCTGCCTCAAAGCCGATGAGGAAGGTACGATAGGCACAACAGCCGCAACAACTCATGATCTGGGAAATTTCCGGATGGCCTTCCCCAAGATCCCACTTGGATAATGCTATATCCACATTCTCGCATACTGCAAGGATAGGCTGGTAGCCGCTCCTATGTCAGGCATGGGAATCCTTGTGCCAGATCCCTCCCGCATCAACATCAACCACCATTGATGGTGAGTGGATGAATGCAATCCTTGGGCCCAAGGATGGGTAAGGGAAACTTGGAGTTGCATGCATCCAAACTAGCGATAAAAACGATATGGGGCATCTAACTCACCAAGAGAAACCCCATCAATCCGGGCAGATAAAAAACTTGTCCCACAATGAAATCATGTAAGAACTGTCTTCTATGTTCCCCCTGTGGTCGTCAACCACGAAGCCGGAAGGAGTGGGGTAGGGAGTGAAACGAACTGGGAAAATTCACTCAGGTGCTTGCTGACTTCATCAGAGCTGAGGGACTTCAGACTAACTCTAGCTATATCAAGAAGGATAGGTCGAAGAGTAGGAGGTGAGATGAATGTATCATGACGATACTCATAACAACGACAATGATCCACTACCCAGCCATATATGAATTGAAATGGCCCACTTAGACAATTGGGTGACCCTCCCTCTTGCATGTGGTTCAGTGATTGATAAATACAATCTAATGTGGGCACAACTAGATTCACTAGGTCGCCTCCCTCCAGCTCAGCTTCCATCATCAGGGTGCATTCTCGGACACCTGGGTTGATATCCCATGATGGGAATAACAACTCACTCAAAAACAGGGTGAAAAGACCTGTGAGCCTGAACATAGGTGGCACACCGGGGTGCACCACATAACCCACTGAAAGATAGTCGCCCGCCTCTAGAATCGCCCTATAAGAACCTGGGATAGTTCGTGATTGTTGAGAAGGTTGAGTCCTGGGACACTTGATCTTCATCACAGGACTGGTGGTCTTCGTAAATAACTCAGTCTAGGTACTATAGTAAATAACAGAGCGTGAACGCAAGGGCTGACCCAGTGACCAGTCTACCAAAACCAGCATATCCCTCGCCAACGAAGGAAACCGTTCGGCATAGTCCCTTACATCAAGGGTGGGAAAAATCCCATCATACATATCATCGATGATCAGAAGTCCTCCCAGTTGATAGATTTTACATAAACTAATACCAACTTCACCATGGGTAAGGAGGAAAGTGTTACTGATCGGACACTAGTGACTAAGAAAGTCAGGAAGGATTAAAGATGGGGTGTAAACAACATACTAGGAATACCACACTGCGGAGTACAGGTTTACCACTTCTAGGGACTCGGGAAATTACCGGAAATGATAACGGACCTTGAAGGCCCAGGCCCAGTAATTTGTGAAAATCTTACCAGACTGAAGATCCCACATGGGAATCCATCCCGCTTCCGGATCCACTCGAGAAAGTTTGATCAAGGAGGGGTAGCTCTTGAGTATGACCTCTTGGGAGAATCCCCGAGTGTACCGATCACATTGGGTCCGAACAGATCCTCTCAAAATGAAAGTGTCTTTCGAATCAGAATCAGAGATCATCTCTCCAACTGGGCAAGGTTTGCTTGAGCGCACTTCGGCAACGCTTCCAAACATGGGTATGAAAGGCCTGAGAAGACAAGGGGGGTAGGGACATTGTCTTGAAGCCCAAAACCATAAATCATAGTTCAATTTGATAGTGGATAGCCCAGAAGTACGGGGGTGAGTATTTCCTTCAAAAAAACCATCATCAGGAATGATTGGTTGGATGGGGTCCTCTTTGATGCTCTCAACTCTATGGATCATAGCTAGACATCTCCCTAGACGAGTCAGAAGAGGCTCTGTAGTAGGCCTAATCGCAGGTTGAGGAGGAACCATATTTTCTCCATTCATCATGGAAGCCATATGGATGGTTTTTCCAAAAAAATAAAATTTGGACAAAAACACCATGTATTTTGCAAAGGACTCCAAGGAGCCTTCATGAAAAAATCAGTGGGACCTCAAAAGGTGGTTTGCGACAGTTTCATCCTATGAACCAGCTCTATGAAAAATAATTCCACGACACTCCGGCCCACGGAACGTTGGCTATCAAGCCGTAAACCGAGCTGCCTCAAAAAAATCTTCGAATTTAAATGCTAATGTTCAGAAAACTTCAAATATTTTCAATGTCTGGAAGATTTACGATCCGCAGACCATCCGAAACTTCATAGCAATTTACTAAGCGGCCCATCATGACTTACTTTTTAATTGATTAAAAGTTTTATTTCATAGTTAGGAGATGGGTCCACAGGTGAAGGCATGGGCTCATGAGGAACGGTCCGTGGAAACGGAAGCTGGTTCACGGAGGAAAAGTTTCATGAAGGGGGCAGGCTCTCAGAGATGAAAAGAGAGCTATGTTTTCAGTGAGAGGAATCTAGTAAAAGAAAAAGGAAGGGCCCACATTATTTATAGGCGTGGTCCCCTAATGGGTCCACTCCTCTACTGCAAGCTATCCATGTTTCCAGACCACTTTACATTGTAATAGTCTCTTCTTCATTCATGATCAGACCTGTCACGAACCAACCCAGGTCGACCCCGAACCGGTCACCCGAGTCGGTCCGTGGCACGGCCCGAGAGGCGTTCCCGATCCTCCCAGGCTGGCGACAAGCGCCAGGGCATCACAGAGTACACGGGGGTACGATTTCGCCCAATAAAAATTTACTAAGGAACAGAAATAAACAAACGACAATAAAATAAAATAGCCAAAAACATAACTAACCTGACACGAACCAGAACCCCTCGTGATCCCGAGAGTCGCCCAACAAACCACAACCAACTCTCGCCCACGGCGAGCAAGCTCAAGTCAATCTGCAACAGAAACTAAAAACAAGAAAACACTATAGGCATGAGTATTAAAACTCAGTAGGCTAGCCCGATAAATCTATTCCCAAAGAATTACCATTAAAAGAAGAATTTACCAACTTCTAGTTTGAACTACATTATAAGAAATATAGGTTTTCATACACACACACACTTTCCATTTTGAAAACAAGTAACACCCCATTTCCCTTTTTAATTTAGAAGAATTTTAATGTTGGAAGGAACAGGTGAATTGCATTTTAAAACATTTTGCGACCAATTAGAAAACCAAACTTTAGTCATTAGTCAAAAATAAAATCACACACAACACACACTAAGGGAAATGGGAAAAAGTGGCACACCAGGGTCGGCATCCAAACTCAACCTCTCAATCGTCTGCTGTATACAAATAAACACTAAATGAGACATGGGTCGAACCTAGGAGATCGTGAACAAACCAGAACGTACTATACATGTGACTCATCCTGAAGGCATGCCATAACTCGATGACGTCATAACGCCCTAACGCCCGGCATAGCCCTACATGGCCTTACCGAGGGGCCCAATCCCCATAGCAGCAATAACTCAGTATTCCCCTGCTATGGGGCCACTAGCCAGTGCGTGATCTAAACTAGTGCAACAATCGTTCTCAGATAATTCACTCAATATGCCAGGTTCCCATGTCAACACATATAATAAAAGAGGAGTGCATCCCTAATGTAAAACTAGTCAAGATGCACAAGCATCACATACTCCGCTCACCAAATCAACAAACACAAAAGATCATTCCAAAGAGACTTTTCAAAACATTAATTTCATCAAAAGTACCAAACGGGCCTCATGTACTTGATCAATACCAAGTCAATTCCAAAAGAAGGATCAGACGTCGTCACATTTAAAACCAGAAAACACATTTAAAATCTCATTTAGGTAGACCAAATCACCATTTTAAATTCTGAAGCGCAAACATAAGGGCCAAAGGGGCATTTTCAATATTGCGCAACAGCTAATCATGAAAAGAAAAGCTTTCGGTACGATGCAGAGAAAGAAGCAGTTCCAATTCCAGCAGTATAACTACTCTAGAAATAATAATATTTAAATAGTACTTCCAATCTGATGAAAATTAATTAAATGACAAGAAATAAGTAAATTCTAAATTCAAAGGCAAGTGCAGTGGGAACCTACCTTAATTTGCAGCTCGAACACGGAGACGCGACACGCCTCGCACAGACGTACAAGTACGCGCAAGCCGATGATCGTGGTGTCGTGGAGTCACCTCGCCAACACGCTGCAATAAACGCACAGCAACTAAAAACACAAAACCACTTGACTTAAAACAATACAAGCAGAAAACCCGTGCAAAAGAACCACCTGGACAAAAATATCAAAACCTACTTCGCACCATCTACACTATTTACTAAACCACTCTAAAATTTATTAAACCACTCCAAAGACACCCATGCCATTACACACCCAAATCCCCTTCAAAACCTTTGTTATGATCAGCCGCACATCCTCAACAAGCCATAAAGTTGCCAAATCAAACACACCAAACTAAGTTCACAAACCAACAAACACCATTACAACACTGTAAAGCTAAACATTTCATAAAAGATCAAAATCCACTTGAATAGAACAAAGGAATTTCAAAATAAACACGCTAGATGCCTTAAACTTAAGAAATTCACACAAAACACTTAGAAAACATATTTTTAATAACTTAAATCAATAAGAAACCACCCGTTTCATCTATCGAAGGGCATAATAGGGGTGTGAATATCATTAAAAAAATTTATTGAAACCATGCAAGTTCTAATGGATCATTCCAGAAAGGAAAGGTTGGAAACACCTACCTCAAATCAAGTGCAGACGCGATGAAACCTTCAACAGAAGGAATAATAACACCCTAAAGACCGACCGCACACCCTAATCAATAATAAAAACACGCAAATTACAAACAGAAGCATTAGGGTTCGGTTAATTTGAGAAAAACGCCAAAAATAAATAAATATAACGAAGGAGGAGATGGTTGTTGGTAAGGGGAAACATGACCATGCTGGAAGGTCGCTGGACAGGTCAGACTCGCCGGACTGGGGGGGCTCGCACTGGTGGGTTGGAGGGCGCCGAACCGGAGGGCTCACGCACGCACAGGCGGGAGCTGAGGGGAAGGGGTTCACTACGCGCACAAGGGAGAATCCAGGGGGCCGCCGTGCGTGAGGGAGGTGCGGCCGGACGGGAAGCTGGACGGGAGGAGGGGTCGGTCCGACGAGGGTGGAAGGAGCCGGGACACCGAAGGAGGGAGGCTGGACGGGAGTAGGAGATGCAGATGGTCGGCGGTGACTCACAGCGGGTCGGAGGGTGCGCAGCTGGTGTAGTGCCGGTGGCCGGAGGGCGTTGCGCCGCTGGTAGAGGGAAGACAGGGCGGCGCTGGGGGGTTTCGGCCGGAGGGCGTTGCGCCGCTGGTAGAGGGAAGACAGGGCGGCGCTGGGGGGTTTCGGCCGGAGGAGGCAGCTGCGCGGGGAGGAGGCGCGGCCGGAGAGAAAGCCGCCGGGGGGAAGCCGGACGGGATGCGGAGGGAGGATGTGCGGTGGAAATGCGCAGGAGGGCAGAGAGGGAGCAGTTCGCGCGGAGGAAGAAGAAAGAAAGAAAGAGGGAAGAGAGAAAGAGAAAAAGAAAAAAAAGAAAGGAAGAAAAAAAAACGGTGGCGACGCTTAGGGTTACGGAGGAGAGAGTGAGAAGAGAGAAAAAGAAAAAAAAATTAAAGTAATAATAATAATAAAGAATAAAAAAAAGGGTAAATAAAATGAAATAAAAGAAGGAATATATAAAATAAAGTAAAGTAAAATAAATAAATCAAATAAAATAAAATAGTATAAGATAGTTAATAAAAAGAGGTTGATAATAATAATAATAATATTATTAATAATAATAATAATTATTATTATAATTACAAACATATATGCACACATATATATATATGTGTGTGTGTATATAAACATATATAGATAAACTTATATAAACAAATTTATAAACATACACATATGAACATACGTAACAAATTACAACTTATAGACATATATAATCATATGTATAAACACATTTACGCATAAACATATAATGTTAAGAAAATATATATATATTTATCACCATACGGGTATATATATACACATATAAACATACATATATGCACATTACATTAAAAATAATATTAATAATAATAATAATAATATTATTATTATTATTATTAATAATAATATTGATAATAATGTATAAACATATATACTCACATACATATTTATACACCTATATAATCATATATATATATATATATATTAATCTCCTCAACAAACAAATTTAATTACATTAAAACTAAAAGACTGCGGGGTACGCGCGCACTGCACGGTACCCAAGAGGACTGCAAACGGGCTGCGCGTCACAACCGTATGGTGTTCGCGCACTATTCCAAACCATAAACTCATCCAAACATTAAAATTTCCAACCGGGACTCGCCCGCACACATGCAAAAACACCCGACACCATGATAAATAAACTAAATAAAGTAAAATAAAAACAGGTGTGACAATTCTCCCTACCATAAAGCTTTCCGCCCCCGGAAAGCCATAACAAGATCAAAACCCCAAACAAAAACCGACATTACTATACAATTTAAAGAAATATCTAGAGAGCGACAGCAAGAGATTCTAAAACACTCCCTAAAAGGGAAGCGATAAACCAAAAGAACTCATATAATATGAGCGAATTACCCGCTAAGTGTCACTCGCCCCCAAAAGTCTGACCACCTCCAGTTGATCGCTTCAAAGGACAAATAACCTTAACAATAGTAGATCCAGGCCAAACATACACCCACCTTAACACCATTCAACAGAACTCAACCAAATCTCCATCTTCAATTCAACCTTAAAACACAACATCTGGTACAACGCCAATAAAAACACGACGACTCTTTTGAAACTAACAAACAGGTCAGATCCACATCCAACGCGTATCACTTAAAACCTTACTCCAATCTGACACTGGAACTCTCAAACCACAACTCCTTACCAAAAGATGAATATAATTTTTTTTGTGGTTCCATATAAGACCAACCACAACCCAACCAAAACCTAGAACTAAAATGGGAGATTGATATGGGAAGTCCGAACGGACTCCCCACCATAAGAAACAAGCTAAACTGAATTTAGCGAGACCCGTGATGGGTATCCACACCATAAGAATTATGTCAGTTCCTGGAATAGGACCAGAATGCCATCACCTGAGTCAAAAAAAACATGATCACCAGAATTTTCAACATGGGGAGGTCGAATGGACTCCCCACCATAAAGCTTCCGAGAAGAGAAGAATAGGAGGACCTCCCGGCATTATCACCAGCCATCACTTCCCACGGGTGGGAGGGGGGGCCCTGTCCAACACACCACCCCCACCCGGAAAGCATAAAGCGAGCAGATCTTAATAAATGAGAGAAACGACATGACATGGCAGTTATTACACATAATCTAGGCATAATGAGGAAAATGATTCCGACTACGCGCACTTACTGAGAACAACACCCTGTCGCAAGACTTCACCTTTCGTTGGAGCTCCCCCGACTACGCGCTAGCTTCACTCCGAGACCTACGGCTGGAGCTCTGATGAATGAAGCATCTTCCGGCTTCGCAGTCAGGTTTATGAAACCCTAGAAGCATGACACAGAACCATTTTTTTTAACAATCACACATCCATAAGATCAATGGATTAAAAGAGTTCACCCACAACCATTCTTTCGACTGAAAGAAAAGAACACCCCAAAACAGTACAGGTAACGACTACTACATCCGAGAAACATTACAAGAAGAAAACATCAAGCTCATCCACCAACATCTCCCTACTCCTGTTGATGGGCTGAAGTGACCTTCGATGATCCAGGTCTAGCTTTAGCGCGCTTCTTGGAGACACCTCGGCAGAACCGCTTCAAGTGACCCATACGTCCACAGGTGTGGCAGGGTCTTGGAGCACTTGGACATGTCGGCCTTTTGTGACCCTGTCTACCACACTGGTGACAGATCACAACATTGCGCTGTGAAGAAGATGACTGAAGGTCTGAAGGCCTCTTGATTCCTCTACCAGCACCACCAGCGTCAGGTCGCTTCTTACTCTTCTTACTAGCATCATCTGAAATGCTTCCCAAAGCTGGAGGATTCGCCACCTCAAGTCCTCCTACTAGCTCAGCTTCAGCAAGGAAGGCTTGCTCGACAACATCCGAGAAGGTGGTTAGGTTGAGCTCTTCCACTCTCGAACGCAGCTCAGGTCGGAGTCCAGACTCAAATTGTCGAGCCTTCCCGGGATCATTCGCAACAAACCACTGATCCTACGGAACTAGGTCTACAAAATGTCGATAGAACTCCAGTACCGATTCAACGCCCTGCTGGAGACAACACAACTCCATCCTCTTCCTCAGCTTCGTCAACTCAGAGAAGTGTTGTTGGATGAACGATGACTTGAAAAACTCCCATGTCAAATCTTCCCCAGGCTTGTTCCGAGACATGGACTTCCACCATTTCCAGGTTGGACCTTCAAGCATGAAGGTAGCCAACTTCACCTTTAATGACTCAGGTAGACCAATGGAACTGAACTTCCGTTCAATCCTCTGCAACCACTCCTCTGCCTCAAGAGGCCCTGCTTGTCCATAAAAGAGAGGAGGGTTCAACTTCCGGAACTCCAAAACATAATCGATGGGCTGACCAACTGGAGGATTAACTAAGGATGCACCACCTAAAGCTGCACATTGGGCATCCATCGAGCCTTTGTGGGGGCGAACACTACGGAACAAAGAAACGAGGAACATGATCAAAACATAACCAATACCATTTGAAATTCAACATTACTCAATGAGTTTCAAAATGAAGGAAAAAACCCATTCACTAAAGGGGAAACTAGTAATGATGGTTGACTCGACCATATGGTTGGCAGCCATACGTCAGCCATACTATCGTCACTGAGAGCATTGTAGGGTGAAGTCTCCGGCTCCACAAGGCTTGCCAGGCCCTGTGAGCTCACGAAGCTACTTTCCCAACTCCCTTTTCATTTCCCAACATAAAACAATCCGGAAGACCCAAAAGACAGTAACAACCCAAACATCTCATGGTAACTCGAGGTTTAGAACGAGCAAGGGTTCATGACGTCCTTCCCGTTCCAACGCCTCGAGTTCGAGAAACTTTACTCCCTTCACCATGACAACTCCAAATAGCAATGGGCGCTCTGAAAAACAAGGTCTGCTCAGGAGCTGACCTGGCTCTGATACCATTTTGTCACGAACCAACCCAGGTCGACCCCAAACCGGTCACCCGAGTCGGTCCGTGGCACGGCCCGAGAGGCGTTCCTGATCCTCCCGGGCTGGCGACAAGTGCCAGGGCATCACAGAGTACACGGGGGAACGATTTCGCCCAATAAAAATTTACTAAGGAACAGAAATAAACAAACGACAATAAAATAAAACAGCCAAAAACATAACTAACCTGACCACGAACCAGAACCCCTCATGATCCCGAGAGTCGCCCAACAAACCACAACCAACTCTCGCCCACGGCGAGCAAGCTCAAGTCAATCTGCAACAGAAACTAAAAACAAGAAAACACTATAGGCGTGAGTATTAAAACTCAGTAGGCTAGCCCGATAAATCTATTCCCAAAGCACTACCATTAAAAGAAGAATTTACCAACTTCTAGTTTGAACTACATTATAGGAAATATAGGTTTTCATACACACACACAATTTCCATTTTGAAAACAAGTAACACCCCATTGCCCTTTTTAATTTAGAAGAATTTTAATGTTGGAAGGAACAGGTGAATTGCATTTTAAAACATTTTGCGACCAATTAGAAAACCAAACTTTAGTCATTAGTCAAAAATAAAATCACACACAACACACACTAAGGGCAATGGGAAAAAGTGGCACACCAGGGTCGGCATCCAAACTCGACCTCTCAATCGTCTGCCGTATACAAATAAACACTAAATGAGACATGGGTCGAACCTAGGAGATCGTGAACAAACCAGAACGTACTATACATGTGCCTCATCCTGAAGGCATGCCATAACTCGATGACGTCATAATGCCCTAACGCCCGGCATAGCCCTACATGGCCTAACCGAGGGGCCCAATCCCCATAGCAGCAATAACTCAGTATTCCCCTGCTATGGGGCCACTAGCCAGTGCGTGATCTAAACTAGTGCAGCAATCGTTCTCAGATAATTCACTCAATATGCCAGGTTCCCATGTCAACACATATAATAAAAGAGGAGTGCATCCCTAATGTAAAACTAGTCAAGATGCACAAGCATCACATACTCCGCTCACCAAATCAACAAACACAAAAGATCATTCCAAAGAGACTTTTCAAAACATTAATTTCATCAAAAGTACCAAACGGGCCTCATGTACTTGATCAATACCAAGTCAATTCCAAAATAAGGATCAGACGTCATCACATTTAAAACCAGAAAACACATTTAAAATCTCATTTAGGTAGACCAAATCACCATTTTAATTTCTGAAGCGCAAACATAAGGGCCAAAGGGGCATTTTCAATATTGCGCAACAGCTAATCATGAAAAGAAAAGCATTCGGTACGATGCAGAGAAAGAAGCAGTTCCAATTCCAGCAGTATAACTACTCTAGAAATAATAATATTTAAATACTACTTCCAATTTGATGAAAATTAATTAAATGACAAGAAATAAGTAAATTCTAAATTCAAAGGCAAGTGCAGTGGGAACCTACCTCAACTCGCAGCTCGAACACGGCGACGCGACACACCTCGCACAGACGTACAAGTACACGCAAGCCGATGATCATGGTGTCGCGGAGTCACCTCGCCAACACGCTGCAATAAACGCACAGCAACTAATAACACAAAACCACTTGACTTAAAACAATACAAGCAGACAACCCGTGCAAAAGAACCACCTGGACAAAAATATCAAAACCTACTTCGCACCATCTACACTATTTACTAAACCACTCTAAAATTTATTAAACCACTCCAAAGACACCCATGACATTACACACCCAAAGCCCCTTCAAAACCTTTGTTATGATCAGCCGCACATCCTCAACAAGCCATAAAGTTGCCAAATCAAACACACCAAACTAAGTTCACAAACCAAAAAACACCATTACAACACTGTAAAGCTAAACATTTAAAAAAATATCAAAATCCACTTGAATAGAACAAAGGAATTTCAAAATAAACACGCTAGATGCCTTAAACTTAAGAAATTCACACAAAACACTTAGAAAACATATTTTTAATAACTTTAATAAATAAGAAACCACCCGTTGCATCTATCGAAGGGCATAATAGAGGTGTGAATATAATTAAAAAAATTTATTGAAACCATGCAAGTTCTAATGGATCATTCCAGAAAGGAAAGGTTGGAAACACCTACCTCAAATCAAGTGCAGACGCGATGAAACCTTCAACAGAAGGAATAATAACACCCTAAAGACCGACCGCACACCCTAATCAATGATAAAAACACGCAAATTACAAACCGAAGCATTAGGGTTCGGTTAATTTGAGAAAACGCCAAAAATAAATAAATATACCAAAGGAGGAGATGGTTGTTGGTAAGGGGAAACACGACCATGCTGGAAGGTCGCTGGACAGGTCAGACTCGCCGGACTGGGGGGGCTTGCACCGGTGGGTTGGAGGGCGCCGAACCGGAGGGCTCACGCACGCACAGGCGGGAGATGAGGGGAAGGGGTTCACTACGCGCACAAGGGAGCATCCAGGGGGCCGCCGTGCGTGAGGGAGGTGCAGCCTGACGGGAAGCTGGATGGGAGGCGGGGTCGGTCCGACGAGGGTGGAAGGAGCCGGGACACCGAAGGAGGGAGGCTGGACGGGAGTAGGAGATGCAGATGGTCGGCGGTAACTCGCAGCGGGTCGGAGGGTGCGCAGCTGGTGTAGTGCCGGTGGCCGGAGGGCGTTGCGCCGCTGGTAGAGGGAAGACAGGGCGGCGCTGGGGGGTTTCGGCTGGAGGGCGTTGCGCTGCTGGTAGAGGGAAGACAGGGCGGTGCTGGGGGGTTTCGGCCGGAGGAGGCAGCTGCACGGGGAGGAGGCGCGGCCGGAGAGAAAGCCGCCGGGGGGAAGCCGGACGGGATGCGGAGGGAGGATGTGCGGTGGAAATGCGCAGGAGGGCAGAGAGGGAGCAGTTCACGCGGAGGAAGAAGAAAGAAAGAAAGAGGGAAGAGAGAAAGAGAAAAAGAAAAAAATGAAAGGAAGAAAAAAAAACGGTGGCGGCGCTTAGGGTTACAGAGGAGAGAGTGACAAGAGAGAAAAAGAAAAAAAAATAAAAATAAAATTAATAATAATAATAAAGAATAAAAAAAAGGGTAAATAAAATGAAATAAAAGAAGGAATATATAAAATAATGTAAAGTAAAATAAATAAATCAAATAAAATAAAATAGTATAAGATAGTTAATAAAAAGAGGTTGATAATAATAATAATAATATTATTATTAATAATAATTATTATTATTATAATTACAAACATATATGCACACATATATATATATATATGTGTGTGTATATAAACATATATAGATAAACTTATATAAACAAATTTATAAACATACACATATGAACATACATAACAAATTACAACTTATAGACATATATAATCATATGTATAAACACATTTACGCATAAACATATAATGTTAAGAAAATATATATATATTTATCACCATACAGGTATATATATACACATATAAACATACATATATGCACATTACATTAAAAATAATATTAATAATAATAATAATAATAATAATATTAATAATAATAATAATAATGATAATAATGTATAAACATATATACTCACATACATATTTATACACCTATATAATCATATATATATATATATATATTAATCTCCTCAACAAACAAATTTAATTACATTAAAACTAAAAGACTGCGGGGTACGCGCGCACTGCACGGTACCCAAGAGGACTGCAAACGGGCTGCGCGTCACAACCGTATGGTGTTCGCGCACTATTCCAAAACATAAACTCATCCAAACATTAAAATTTCCAACCGGGACTCGCCCGCACACATGCAAAAACACCCGACGCCATGATAAATAAACTAAATAAAGTAAAATAAAAACAGGTGTGACAAGACCCCATTCCGATGGGGGTATTTGTAGGGTCCAGAAAAATATGCAAAGGAGAGTATGAATCCCATTAATTTGAGAAAGGATTCTACACAATTTCCCTCATAGAATTAGATGAAAATGTTAAGAATACTCAATATTGGTAAAGGACCAACTGGTCAGCATACCGGTCCAACAATGATGGTACACGGACGGTCCAACAAGCTTCCCCCTATGCGGACTAGCATCGTTCATGGAATGGAGGTGGGAACCCTCCACGAGCAAGAAGCTGGACGGGCACCAGGGTGGTCCACCATCACGAACCGCCCCAGCCGTGAGACGCACCAACCGGCCCAAAACGCATACGTTGTCATTCACAGAATAAAGGCGGATCCATGCGCGGTCGTGAGGCACCCCTAAACCGATTTGGTTTGCGGGTGAAGTGCATTCAATGCCCCTTGTGAGTTGCAGGATTGACTAATTCATTCGTAAACTGGGTTTTCAATCATGGGCCTCCACAAAAGGTTTCACGTGATAATAGATACATCTCTTCCCCCTCCCTATAAGAGGACATCGAGGGGGAGAAGGATGGAGAGAAGAGCAGATTAGTGTGGAAGGATTTCAAAGGAAGGAGCTTAGGATTTTGCAAACAGCAATGTTCTAATTCACGAACCAGAATAGGCACGAAACTGGAAATGAATTAAAAAGGAACTGAAAAACTCATAACAAATTAGAGAACTGTGAACTTAAAATAAAAAAATGAATACCGAGAGCCATGGCCCCTCTGTGGATGTACTCCCTGCGGACCCAGGAGTCAACGACCATTTTTCTATATGAAGAACTGCGTAGCACCCTCCTACGTTGGCTAAGCCCTGAACGGCGAACCCCCAACCGGTGTCTCCATCGGCTGCCGTAGCTCACGTGGACTCCACCTCCTACCAACCCGGTACGCAGGCCAAACCCAAAGCCGCATACCAACCGGGTCCTCGGGATGCCTCTCAGTCCGCGTACCACCCTGGTTCGTGGACGTCCTCTCCAGCCACGTTGCACCACATACGCAAAGGGCACCACTCCTCAAACACCCATGTGGCCTGCCAACTCCTTTAGTGTTCCCATTCCTTAAGCCATATAAAATCCTTCCAATCCGACATATCCTTCGCAATCCCTTCATTGGACTATTCATTGTCCCAGAGCCAAGGCCTTTACTGAAGCCACAAGACCCATATTACATGACCTTCAGGAACATCAGTGCACCACTTTGAGTTAACATACCCATGGTATGTAAGGGAATTGTGGTGTCCCCAGCCCTTGAGCGGGTTCCCGAAGCATTCCTGGGATCACATACCCACAGTAGTGTAGGGTCCGAGCCCATGAGTCCCCTTTCTTCCTCTCCACTTGCCAGGATTGAGGGACCCCAATCACATTTCCTTTTGACGGGTGTCAGTGGTGAGCATTTCTCCCCTCTCTTTGGAGTGGTCGGACACCCCTTTTGGAGTAAGCCCCACTCCATCCTCACCGGAAGCCAATGGCCCTTCCCCTCTGGTCATGGATGGTTTATGGCCCCGCTGCGTGACTTCTACCTTCCTACGACATCAGGGAGGATGAGAGTCTAGTGGTCCCCACCTTCTCAACCGCTCTTCATCTTCCACACCTTCCCACGGTAGGAAGATTGTGTGAGGCTTTACAAGTGTGTCACATTATCTTGTTTCTCACACCGAGCATGACTCTCATGGGCTTAGAGATTTGTGATTGTCACGACATCCGCACGACGATGCCCCTCAAAATGATCTACGAGGGATTCGATCCCTGTTTCCTAAACTGGTTATGTAGGATGCCTCCCTATGGATCAATCCCAATTCGGGCCACCAACCATGTGTAAGTCCCAATCATGCCTCTCCAAACGAACTACATGGATTTTGATCCTTGTTTCCTAAACATGGTACGTAGGATTCCTCCCCGAGGTTCAATCCCAATTCGGTCCACTAACCATGTTTATGTCCCTATCATGCCCCTCAAAATGAATTACATGGGTTTTGATCCCTGTCTCCTAAGCAGGGTATGTAGGATGCATCGTCAATGTTCAATCCCAACAACATGCAACTCTCACGTGTAAGCCCTAATCTCCCAGAAATACGTGGACTTTGATCCCCGACCAACCAGGATACATAGGAAACCTCCCAATGTGAAAGCCCGATATCTATGTCTGACGCACATCCGCCACTTTCAGACCATGTCCCTATACTCCGGCAGGACCGTCTTCCGTCCTAGGAAACCACTTCTCTTGGGTCTTTCGGGCCGCTTCGACGTATGTCCCACACCAACTTTTACGGGGAATCACTTGCCTAGAAGTCCATGCCACGTGACGTTAAACTATACAATTGGGTTCTCAACGCACGACTAAAAAAGGTGATGTGTCCCGTCAGGTGGAACTGAACTACATGGATTCCGATTCCTCTCATGAGGATACGTAGGAAGCCTATATCACGGGTTCGATCCAAATGCTCAATTCGTTATCTGTCCCCCCTGGATGACAATAAACTCCAGAGCGCCCATCTTTGAGGCTTCAAACAATTACCGTCTCAGTGATTCCAAATCCCTCGGAGTCATTAATCCAAAGAGGGATGGTAATCTTCAGGCCTATATGATTCTGAATCTGTGCGTTCAGCAGACCATTGCCAACCAGGAGTAATCTGTGGATACTATTTTTGGGTATAAACCAAAGATTCACGAACATATGAATATGTCTTAAATCTATAAGAGAGTACCTGAACAGACAATAATTTCCCCCAAAAAAGGGTATGATGAGCCCGACATCCAATCCTCCCGACCAATGTGAGTTCATAAGCATCACTGGCCAAATCACCCAGTTAATGCATGCCTTTGGAATGAAGGTCCATGTATCGTTGGATATAGAACCGTTGGGCATTTCAAAAAAAGAATGGTGCACCTAATATGAGTGATTAAGCGGGACCTAATGTAACACTCCTGGTAAATAAAGAATATGTCATCTTTATATTTATCCATATTTGTGAATCAAATATTAATATTACTTTAAAGGGGATGCTATGCTCGATGGCGTGCCATACATGCAACAACGAGTTTCTTGGGAATCTTACGTTGCACTCTAATAATAAAATAATATTATTTTAAATGGTAGTTAACATGTAGCCACTGTATTGGCGGGAATGGATATAAATAACTAAAATATGATTATATATGTTTTTAAATGTTTTTACATTTATCCAATAAATGATAAAGGCTTAAAATATAGAAAGAATTCAATTTTAGGCATATATGCCCTAGTTTTCACTAAAGGTTCACTTATCACCTTTTGATGGCGTACTGTCATTAAATATAGTTTTGATCACTCTTATACATTCTTTTGGACCAAATAAAACTCTTCTTTAGAATCGGGACATTAAATTTTACTTTCTGTAAATTTTTGGTATTTTTCTGATAAAGATCATTTTTTAATGAATAGTGTAAAATGTTGTATTTTGATTCAAAACCTCTTTTTAATCTAATTTATTTATATTATTAGATTATCTTTTGAATTGGTTTTAAAGTGAAATTATAAAATATTTTTACCATTAAATCCAATAGTGGTCGTTGGAATTAATTTCACTTTGAAATCGGACTTAAACTAGTGTCAATCTTTTGATACTTATTGTTTCATAAAAACACGCTATTTGCTCTGACAGCGGGAATTAATTATTAAATTAATTAATGTGACTTATATGTTTTGAATTTTGTAAAATAGAATTAATTTTTGAATTCGTAATATCAAATATAGCTTAGGGTGAATTTTTGGTAATTTTCTGAAAAACATCAATTTTTGATGAATAGTGAAACCACTAAGTGGTACTTAAAAAAACTGATTTTTCCGTTTAAATGAAATTTTGCCATCTTTGTGTTTTGAATTTCAAAAATCCGACATACATGGTTGTCATTAAGAAGTAAAATGTGGTTCAATTGGATAAAAACAATTTTTTGGTGAATAGTAACTTATTAAGTTTCTAATCGCGATTAGTGGTAATTAGTGTAGTTTAAGGTAAAAATAATGCTTAATAAAATAATATGAGCTTGACACATGTCCTACCCTCATTGGTTGTGTCATGGATGACCAAGACATGCCATGGGTCAACTTGGGGACCCCAAGGAGACACTTTGGTTGGGAAATGACATAAATAACTTTTTATTTAATGTAAAAGTAAAAATGACACAAACATAATATGTTTTAAGAAAACAATTTTTACATGGGGTTATAGAGATCATATTTTTGATTATAAATAGTCATTGGAAAGATAAAACGATTTCCTACATCATAGTATTTTTTTCATAATTTTTAGACATTAAATAAATTAAATTATTTATGACATAATAATAATGCAGCGATGACATCATTATTTGACGCTTTAAATAAAATTGAAAGATAATGTAAAATACATGAACTAAACATGTCCAAAACCAATTGGATGAGTGGATTTAGAACCCTTATCACCTTATACACGAATTATATAAATGTGGGGCCTTTTAAAACCGAAACACATTTTCAAATAAAGTAATATGTCTTTACTTTCCAAAAGTGCCCCTCCTCTCCTCTTATAAAAGGCCACCACCTCTACCTCATTTGACACACTTCTAAAGCCTTTGTCTCGGCCAACCCATGCCCATTTACTCTCTCCACATCCCTATCCTCATCCTAGAGGATTCCCTTTTGTCATAATCCTTTAAAAGGAAGCCTTTAGGCTCAAATCAAAAGGAGTTACACTTTTAAAGGTAATTCATTCTCTCTTGTTCATTTGTTTTATTTTGTTTCTCCAACCCCCTAAACTCTTTTTATTTACTTCTTTTGTAACAACACAAGTATCTTCAATATAATAGGATGTTGTTATAAGATTTATTCGAGCTATAGTCTCATAAAACTACATCAAATGGTTAAAGAACATACGGTTTCCGTGGATGGAGAAATTCTGCCTCCCGAAACGATGATTGTTCAATACTCATTTAACACCTTCAAAGGTGGAAATTATGATGTCAATATTTTTATATATGATATATAATATGTTTATTTTTTTCTTTAAGCTTCTGTATTTTTCATTTTGGGCATACCTTTATGGTTTCCATTGTGGGTAAACACGATATCTTCATTTAAGGAAGTGTGGACTACCGCCCCCTCAAAGTGATGTGATTCGTTAATGCCATATGCGGGACGTGTAAAGGATGGATTTAAAGTTATTATATATGATGTTATACTGGAATTATAATATACCTCTATATCATTATTATTTATTTCCATTAAAGTATGAGATAGAAATGAAAGTAGCGTTAATGCGTACGTACGGCTTACCGTCTCCATGAACGGTGCATTTCATTTCTTATCCCCAAATGTAATGTACTATTAAAAGTATATGTATATAATGGATATATATAATGAATGATACATCTAAATGATGAATATAATTCTTCAATTAAAATATACATACCTCTCATTTAATTTTAATTCCATTAATATGAGAAAGAAATGAAATTAGCGTTCATGCGTACGTACGGCTTACCGTCTCCATGAACGGTGCATTTCATTTCTTACCTCTAAATGATTATGTAATATTATAAATACATGTATATGCTGGATATATATGATATATATGATATCCAAATCAGTAATGTCATTCTGGATATAAAGAACCTTTGACCACACGAACAACATGTAATTGTAAGAAGTCCACTTTCGACTTAAGAACCAAATATCGGCAAAACAAATATTATTAACTTAAATGATTACATAATGTTTATGACATGGTAATAAGTGATATAAAAGGAATAATGAACTTGAAAAAGGTTCTTAAGGAAGTATAAAATAACTCAAGTTTATTATTCAGGAGATTAAAGAACGATCGAGTCAAGTCGGACCCGAGGTAAGGGATCCTACACCTCTCTTTCTTTTTAAGTACACTCTTTTGTGTCATTCATTTTAAGCTCATATTTATTATGATTGGGATGTTCTTTTATATTACTCCTACTGTAATTGTTATGTTCATGTGATGAGATACCCTATTCTCTCTCATCAATCCATTTTGGATGTTTTGAGTGGCGCCGTTAGGCTGCCGAACATTCATAAGAGATCTAACCTCTCTCTTTCTTTTTAAGTACTATCCTTTATGTCACTTCTTTTAGGCTCCTCTTTGTAATTTTGGGGGATGTTATTTTATATTCCTCATGCTTTACATTTTTTTTAATGTGATGAGATACCCTATTTGATCTCATCAATCCATATTGGGATGTTTTATGTGGCGCCGTTAGGCTGCCGAGTTTTCGTAAGGGATTTTTTATCTCACTTTTATTCCTGTGAGATTTATGCTACATTTTCCACAAATTCCATTGAGTGGTGTATATACTGCCCATTATTCTAATCTTTGTTTAATATACTTTCTTTTATTAGTATTTACATCAATAATCTATTGTCCTTCTTTCATGGGGTGTATGTTTTGAAAGATACCCAAGTCGGTAAGGGAACCTTTCACCCTCCTCTTTTTTAAAAGACTTCTTTTGTTGGGTCTTTTAATTTACATATTGTTATGTTGGGATATTTTCTCATATATCCTTATTGATGTAAATTTTATTTCCAAGTGATGAGATACACTTTTTATCTTTCATCAACTCATTTTGATGTGATGCCGTTAGGCTGTCAAGGGATCTTTTTAACCCAATTTCGATTTCTTTGGGTTCAACATGTAGTCATTGAATATGTCATCCATTGAATATGTGTGAATGACATTTTATTGTTTTACAATTAATATCCACCTATATTGTGTGTATTTATATTTGTCACACATATTTTTGAGATTGATTTGTCCTTAATTTAAGGATACCTTTTTTATAAGGGATTTCATCACAGTTGACATTTCTATTGAGGGTTCATTGTTGTTATGCACCAATTCACTCTTATATGGTGTATATACTATCCGTTGGAGTATTATATCATGAATCCATTTATTCTCATGATATTATAAAGTTCTGACTAAATGTGGTTCCTCAATTATTGTATTCAAGTGTCTCTAACTTTGGTAAAACCCCTTTAACCAAAATGTCATTTAAATGTTTTAATTATTTGTTCTTATTAATATCCATGTTTTCAAAATGGTTTTAAGGATTTATTTATATGGATATTAATGGTTTAAAATTTTAAGCATAAAGGTGGTATGGGACACTTTGATTCAAAAATCTCTTTATTAAATGTTTTAAATGGTTTTGAAAATGGTTTTGATAAAGGATTCTATTATGATATATTGTGATGTGGAAATGTTATCATTCCTTTATATTGGTTTTATGTTTTATGATTTTATATTGTTACTTGGACATTTTAACGGGTGGTTACGTTATAAACCATATGACGGGTGGTGCCGTGAATACCAGGACGGGTGGTTACGTTATAACCTCCAATGCATTGGGTATGGAAGTCGGCCGTATGGCTATTCTATTAAGTATGTATGTAAATTGGCCGTATGGATATTCCATTAAGTGATCTGTGTGGAAGTCGACCGTATGGTTATTCCACTTAAGTATGTTTATGTCCCAAGTTACCTTTATATATGTTATGTGTTCTTTATATGGGTTTTATGGTAATACTTTGGTTACAAAAAGGTAAGTAATGATATTTTATTCAGTGAAGAGTTTTTACTACTTCATAAAGGTGAAAAGTATTACCTTGATAATGTATACATGGTTTACTATTTGTTTTGATAAACTATCAGTTTTTATTCTTTGTGTATCCCTTACTGAGTTTTTATGCTCATCCCATGTTTTTAAAATGTTTTTCACAGGACTTAGCATGGAATAGGGTCAAGGATGGGATCAAGGGAAATTCATGCTACCTAAATCATGAAACTAGACATGTTTCTTTTTAAGAATTTTTATTTTATGGAAATTTAGTAGAAGAGACTACTTTGTAATCTTTTGAGATGTAATAGTTATGTCCTAATTCTCTAAAACTCTAAACCTGAAAAGATCCTCAATGTGAATTATTCATTTAATTCAATTTTAAGTAAGGTTTAAGGCTGGGGCCTTATACCTAAACTTCTCTAATAAACATTCAGGAGGCACACGTCCTCCCCACCACCGACCCGGGGGTTCGAAACACTTTTATAACCCCATGTAATAATTTATTTACTAACAGATATATGTTTATGTAATTTTTGTCTTTCCTTTAAATTAATTAATATAAAGTGTCATTATCACTCCCACGTGGCTCCATGGGGTCCCAAAATCGACCCAAGGATGCCCATGGTCTTACATGTATCATCCAATAGGATTAGGACACATGTTAAATGTAATTTAATATTATTATAATATTATTTTTCCCCGTATTTACTAGGTTTACCCTTTCACCATGGTAAATAAAATATTTACTAAAGTAAATAATCATAATGCCTAAAAATAAAAGTTAACTATTTACACAATTAAGATCTCTTGATTCAAATATGGAATCCATTTTTCCAAATTCAAAACACAAAAGTGGCAGAAATTAATTTAAAATTTATTCCCGCTATCAAAACAAAAAAGTGTGTTTTTAAGACATAATAACTACCAAAAGATCGACACTTGTTTATGTCCAATTTCAAAGTGAAATTATATCCAATGACCAGAATTGGATTAAATGGTTAAAAATAATATAATTACACTTTAACACCAATTTAAAAGATAATATTTCATTATAAATAAATCATATGAAAAGGCAGTTTTGAATTAAAATATAGTATTTTCACTCTTTATTAAAAATTGAACATTATCATAAAAATACTAAAATTTCATCCAAACTAAATTTTGATGTCCCTATGTAAAGTAAGAATATTATTTTGTCAAATAGAACTTATTCAATTGAAAAAAAACTAGATTTTAAAATGGTTCTCCTTCAAAAGGCAGTAAATCAAGCTTTTAATGAATATTAGTGAATTTATTCTTAAAATCGGAATTGTTCTTATTTAAAGCCTCTAAAATTTATTGGATAAATGTAAAAACATTTAACAGACATGTATTTTAATATTTTAGTTAGTTCTATCCATTCCCTCCAATAAAATGACTATCTGTTAACTACCATTTAAAATAATATTATATTATTATTTTCTAGTATGACCAAACATTGTGTGCAACATAAGATTTCAAAGAAACCCATTGTTGTGTATCAGGTACACCATAGAACATAGAATCTCCTTTAAAATAAAATTTATATTTAATTCAAAAATATTAATAAATATGAAAATGTTATATTCTTTAAGTACCTAGGATGTTATATCCTTCCCCCCTTTTGGGAATTGTGAACCTGTAATTCTATTCACTTGTCAAATAAGGGGGGATATTTATCCCTCGAAGCATTTTAATATTCCCATGTTGCCCCTTGAACCATATGGGTTTTCCAAAAAATAGTTACCTGATGAATTACCTTATTCTGCAACACTTACTCTCTTTGTTCAAGAATCTAAATCGGTTGTTCCTCAAAAGAGATATTCCCTTCCAAATGATCTACCTCTGGACTCAAAACATGAGATGGATTTTCCATATACATTCATAACAATGAAACATGAAACACATTGCATAATTGGGATAAACTTGGAGGTAAATACACTTTATATGAAACTGATCCATCTTTCTTTAGGATTTTATAAGGACCCATGATCCTCAAACTCAACTTTTCCTTCTCACCAAAACTAATCACACTTTTCCATGGAGAAACATTGATAAAGACATGATCACCTACCTCAAAAGAAACATATTTCCTCTAGTTATCTACATAAATTTTCTACCTACTCTGAGCTTTTCTTATGTGCTTCTAAATCAACTGAATTTTTTCTGTCATCTCTTCTACCAATTATGGTTCCATCAGTTTCCTTTCACCTACAACATCCCAAAAAGATGGTGTTCGCCCATGATTCCCATATAATTCCACAAATGGAGCAATCTGTATACTGGAATGAACATTCTTATTATATGAAAATTCTACAGAAGAATGATGTTGGTCACAACATACCTAGTAATATATAGAGAAAGCACATAACATATCTTACAAGGTCTGAATTATTCATTCTGACCGCCCATATGATTGAGGATGAAAAGTTTTACATAAATTTAATTCAGTACCTAACAAATTCTGAAGGCCTTTTCTAATGTTAGAAGTAAACCTAGGATCACGATCAGATACAATGGATTGGGGAACACCATGAAACCTTACTATCATTTTAACAGAATAATGAGAAAGTTGTTCTAGATAAAAATTATCTTGAATAGGAGGGAAATGAGTAGATTTAGTTAATCTATCAACCATAACCCAAATATCATTCTTACCTCGAGATGTCTTTGGTAATACCCCAATGAATTCCATGGATATATTTTCCCAAATCCACTCTAGCACTAGTAAAGACTAAAGCATCACATTCGGTAACTGCCACTCTGGTTTAACATGTTGACAAGTCAAAAACTTCACAGTAAAACCACAAATTCCTATTTTCATTCAATCCCACTTGTAATACTCCTGATGATTTATGTACACCTTAGTACTTCCAGGATGAACTGAAAACGGGGAACTATGAGCATTACATAACAACTCATTCTTCAATTTTGAATCACAAGCAACACATAATATCTTCCCAAACCTAAAAAAGAAATCATTATCAATGTTTAAATCAGGAAACATACCCTTCTGAACCAACTCTACCTTTTTATACAACTCAATGTATTCCTTATTATCTTGATTAATTCTGTCTGATATTGATGATTTCACTGACACCTGAAACAATATAGAGGAATTTATTACAACAACAACTTCTATGCAAAAGTTCATCAAATTAAAAAACCAAAGGATCTCATTCCAAACGCAACATGGTTAATGAAGCATTACTTTTTTGACTCAAATCATCTACGACTTTATTTGACTTTCCTAGATGGTAATGGATCGTGAAATCATAATCCTTGATTAATTACAACCATCAAAAATGTCTCATGTCTAATTCTTTCTTAGTGAATATATACATCAAAAATTTGTGGTTAGTATATATTTCATATTTTACTCTATACATATAATGACTCCAAATATTAAAATAAAAAACAAGAGAAGCTAATTCAAAATCATGTGTAGGGTAATTTAACTCATGAGGTTCAAACTAACATGAAGAATAATAAATTACCAGATCATTATGCATTAGGACACAACCAGGTCCATTCAACCAACCATCATTGTAAATAACAAACTCACTATTTCTGGAAGGCAGTTCCAAAACGGAATCATTCACCAATCATAATTTCAATTCTTGAATATAATCATCACATTATTTTTTCCAAATGAACATAACACTTTTTCGAGTTAATATAGTCATTGGGATAAATAACCATTAATTTTTGTCAACAAACCTTCGGTAATAACGTGCCAAACCAAGGAAACTACAAATCTATGTTATATTTGTGTGTTTTTTTCATTCTTCAATATCTTTTGTTTTAGCAGGATCAACAATTATTCCATTTTTTTAAACAATGTGACCATTGAAATAAATTTATTATAACCAATACTCACACTTGCTGAATTTCCCATATAGTTTTATTTATTTATACTTTTAAAGTCAACCATTAAATTAATTTCATGATACTCATTACTTTTAGAAAAAAAATAAAATATCATCAATGGAAACAACCACAAACATATCCAGGAACTCACAGAAAATTCTCTTAATAAGATCCATGAATACAACAGGTGTTTTGGTTAACCCAAAATGCATAACTACAAATTCATAATGAATATATCTTTTATTAAATGTGGTATTCAAAATGTCTGTTTACCTTACATGCAACTAATGATACCCCAACCTCAACTCAATCTTTGAAAAACACAGAGCTTCCTAAAGATGATCAAACAAATCATCGATATGAGGAAAAGGATACTTGTTCTGAACAGTGACGTTATTCAATGCTCTTTAATCAATGAAAAGTCTCATTGAACCATATTTCTTTTTAACAAAAAATATAGAATCACCCCATGGTTATGTTCTAGGTCGGATGAAACATTTATCTAATAAATCCTATAATTGAATCTTAAACTCTAAAAGATCAATTTTAGCTATTCGATAAGGGGGTTATGAAATTGTCTTTGCATCAGGAACTAGGTCAGTGGTATATTAAACTTCCCTATGAGGTATAATACCTGCCTACTCATCAGAAAAAAAACTAGGTACTCATTTACCATTGGCACATCAATAATCTAAACAGTTACTTTCTTTTCAACAATATGTGCAAGGTTACATCCATTTCCATCTTTTACTAGTTTTCACCTTCCTGATATGATATAAAAATTAAGGTGTCATTCTTTTAAACAAAATGAAAATCTTTATAAAAAGAAACCTCTTTAGATCTACATTCAATCTTATCGTGACAAACAGAAATCCAATCCATACCCAAAATAACATCAAACTCTACTAGAGGAAAAAAACAAGGTTTGCAGGTAGATTCTTTCTGCACACGATGATAAGAATGTTCTTATAATTTCTTTTTGTCTCATTATATCCTCCTAGTGTTTTTTCTATAATTTCAGGATTCATATCTTGAGATGAAATTAAAAATTTACTAGAAAAGTTCTCAAAAATGAAAGAGTGTATAGGCCCTGAAGCAAACAACACATTGGAATTATATGAAAAAAATAGTGTTCCTGATACCACATCATTCGATATCCCAACATCTTCTAAATTAGTTGAATAGGATTTCACCACCCATTTTCATAATGATCCATTTGATTATCTGAAAAAAAACAGTGTACCTGATACCTCAATTGAGTTCTTTTTTGAAACTCATTTTCATAATGATCTATTTCATTGCATATAAAACATTTTACTGAATATAAATCATATTTTTTATTACCATTACCCTGATCTTTTTCAGTGGAATTACAAGCCTTGTGTCCCATTTTACCACATCGTTAGAACTTACTATAATTCAAAATACATTACCGAGAACGATTTTTACCACAATTTTTACAAACTGTAAACTTAATTTTCTTACCATCATACTTTTTTGAAGAGTTATTCCATTTCATCTTCAATCCCGACCTCTTGCTATTTTATTTCTGGAAGAACACATGATCATAGACAAACACCATTTCTACCTACTCCTGACATCAAAAAGGTATTTCATATCTTTTGAACTCACAAGAAGCTAAATCCATTTGATACTTTGGCTTTAATACTGAGTAAAAACGATTGATTTTACTATCAAGATCTTGTTTGAAATTTGGAGCATACCTTTCCAGTCGAGTGAATTTTTCTTCATAATAAGCCACTGATTCATCCTCCTACCTCAATTCTAGGAATTCTTTTTCCATCCTAAGACAAACCAACTTAGGAAAATATTTCACAAGAAATTTATCTTTGAATTAATTCCAATCAAGAGCATCAATTTCCTCACTAGCCCTGATATTTTTCACCATCGACCACCACTGATCGGTTTCATCTTAAAAACGGTATACGGTGAGACTAACCATTTTATGTTCTGAACACCCCGTGACATCAAAAATAATATCCAGTACTTTAATCCACCCTTCCACTAGAACATTGTTAGATGATACTCTAAATGATGGGGGATACTTCCTCATGAAATGTTCCACTACAAACATGTTTCTATGTGGTTGACCCAGATGATCTTGTTCATGGATTCCACCAACATTTATAGCCTAATTAAATTATGTCATGCCTTCTACAAACTGTTCAGTTCTGATTCCAAACATCTCAGATTGTTGATTTCGAAGGTTGTCTTTCTCTTGATGTATTCCCATAATAGTTGCTTTATTTCCTCTATGGAAACCATTCTGAACATAGAAATATCTTAGGTGAATAAACATGGTAAACTGTAAATTCTATATCATTTCAATCCTATCATAAACTAAAAATAGTTTATGGATATTAATTTAACAATATCATAAATCCAAAATTTGTCTAAAACAACCTATGATACCAACTATAAGGCCATGTCCTTAAAAAATTATATAATTTGTATTAAATTAATAATTCCAATTGAGTATCTTTTCAGGTTTTGAGTTTTTATAAATTAGTCTATAACTATTACATTACATCTCAAAAATTTAAAAGTAGATAATTTTAATCACTTTCCTTTTTTTATAAAATGAAAACTCTGGAAAAAAAGTGTCATGTCTAGTTTTATGTTTTATACATCATGAATTTCCATTGATCCCATCCTTGACACTATTCATCTTTAAGTCCTATGAAAAATAGTTCAAAAACATGGGATCAACATAAAAAGACCAGTAAGGGTTATAAAACAAAGAAAGAAAACAATAAATCATCAACCCATACATAAAATAATATCTTTAACATACCTCATGAAATCATAAGCTTTGTGAAATACACATAGAAATCATAAATCCTAATGGTACCTTATGGAATAAATAACATACTTACGTTATAGCTTTCACATCCATGCAGGGAGTTACATTTGGAATACCCATCATTGTATATTTTTTAAATCAATTAGGATAAACATTCACATTTACATCAATCACGTTACCCAATGCATTGGAGATCTATCTTGGGATCACCTACCCTAGGTTTATCATGGAGCCACCAGTATGCATAAACAATGCCCAGGAACCATAACATATAAAACAAACATAAAGGAAAGATATAATTTCCACATTACAATCACAATATATCATTTCAAGATATTGAAATAATCAATTATTTCTCTAAACTAATTTCAATATCAAAATACTTAAAAATTCTATATGTTGTTTATTTTCCATTAAAAGACACTCGACTGGTTAAGGATGCCAAAGATCAAATAATTTTCCTGGCGGCGGAAAGGTCACTGTCACCGCATACATTAAAAAGAAACATTTCTTTTTGTCGTTTAAAAAAATGCTTCATAGAAAAATATTCTTTTTCAATTAATTGAAATGTAAAATGGGTTTATACAACATATGAAATAATGTCATGTATAAATCAAAATATGTCTCAATGATAGGAGATTGAGATAAAGTCCCTTACCTCGTGTCCAACTTGAATCGATTGTTCTTTAATCACTTGAATAATATTCTAAAGTTAATCTCTACTTTATTAATAACCTTTTTCAAGTTTATTATTCCTTATATATCAATTATTACCTTGATATATGAATTAGTTAATTATTTTAGTTCATATCATACATTTTGTCGATGTTCAAAACTTGAGTTAAAATGAACATGTTATAATTATAAATTGTCCATATGGGAAACATTACATTGTAACCATAATGATATTCAAGATTTAGATATCATATATGTCATATATATCCATTATATATATATATGTATTTATAATAGTACATAACATTTGGAGATATGAAATGAAATGTACTGTTTTTGTAGACGGTAAGCCGTACGTACACATGAACGCTACTTTCATTTCTATTTCATATTGAATGGAATAAAAACATTATTATACACAGGTATATTTTAATTCTAGTATATTATTATATATTATTTCATAAACTCTATCATTTATGCATTACACGTATGGCATGAACGATTCATATCACTTTGAGGGGGTGATAGTCTGCACTTCCTCACATGAAATTATCATATTTATCCACTATGGAAACCATAAAGGTATTCTAAAAATGAAAAATAAATAATCATAGAAACAATATAAGTATAATATATATCACATATAAATACATTATAATCTTAATGTTCACCATAAGAGGTGGTAGGATAATATTGAACAATCATCGTTTTGTAAGGTATTAGTTCATCGTCCACATAAACAGTATATTCTTTACACATTAGATGGAGGTGTGTGTATGTTTAGTTCAGATACTTCTCATATAAACAACCTAGTAAATTTAATAGACATGTGTTTTTATAAAATAAATTAATAGAAAGAGTTTATGGGTTAGGATAAGTAAAATAAAACAAAAGAACTTAAGAGAAGATGTTACCTTTAAATCAGGTTTCTACCTTTCGTTTAACCAAAAAGGTTTATATGAATTGCCTTCTACAAATGGTAAGTAATCTAGGAGGAGGATAGGGGTGTAGAGAGAATAATTGGGAAGGGGTTGGAAGAGCCAAGTGGCTTGAGAAGAGTGTGGAATGGGATAGAAGTGGGGGCTTTTTAAAAGGGGGAGGAGGGGCTCTTTAGGAATGTTTTAAAATATTATTTTATTATATAATTATGTTCGGTTTCTAAAGGTCCATAACACATTAAATTATAATATAAGATGAATCATGTTATCCAATAATAATTTTACAAGGTTTGGATATTGTTTTAACCATTATAATATTATATATTTAAATCATCCATTAATGAGGTAAACACTGCACCATCGGTGTGTCATAAATATATTTAAATTTTTAATGTCTAAAAATTTTACAAAATAAAATGATGTAGGAAATCTTTTTAGATTTCAAATGAATATTTATTGTCGAATAGATAACTTATATAACCCCATGTAATATTTTTTTACTAAAAGATATATGTTTATGTCATTTTTGTCTTTACTTTAAATTAAATAATATAAAGTGTCATTATCACTGCCAAGTGGCTCCATAGACTTGAAAAATCAACCCATGGCTGCCCATTTTCGGCCATGTATCAACCAATAGTATTAGGTCACATGTTAGGGTAATTTATTATTATTATTATTATTATTTGTACCCTTATTTACATGATTTACCTTTTAACAATGGTAAATAAAATATTTACTAAAGTAAATATTCATAATCACTAAAAATTAATGTTGCATATTTAAAAAATTCAGAACTCCTGATTCCATATATGGAATCCATTTTTCCAAATTCAAAACAGACAAGCGAAAGAAATTAATTTAAAATTAATTACTGCTTTCAAAACAAAAATCATGTATTTTAGAATTAATAACTATCAAAAGAGTGACACTTCTTTATGTCCAATATCAAAGTTAATTTAAAAAACATGTATTTATTCTTAAAAACATATTCTTTCTTATTTTAAGCCTCTAAATATTATTTGATAAATGTAAAAACATTTAAAAAACATGTATATTCATATTGTAGTAAGTTCTGTCCATTCCCTCTTATACAATGGCTAGGATTTAACTACCATTTAAAATAATATTATATTACTATTTTTCAGTTGCAACGTAAGATTTCAAAGAATCTCGTTGTTGCATATCAAGTACGACATGATTCATTAAATATCCTTTAACTAAAAACTAATGTTTAATTCACAAATATTAATAAATATGAAAATGTTATATTATTTATTTAACTGGGATGTTGCATGTCATGGTCATATATATACCTTATATGGATCAACCTGTCTAATTAGAAAAATTAGTTGGCCAATCCTTATGAGTATATACCCAGTATTTTTTAACTATCTTCTGAATTGTCTTGATATTAGATGTATAGTTTTCCAAATTGGATCTATTTGTACCTATTACTGATAAACTCTATTTTTCGTGGTATTGATTTTAGATGTATATGTGCATGATACAGTATGTCCAATAATAAATCAATTCATTTATTATGAATTTATTTATTTTTATCATGATATTTTCAAAATTATATAATCTACAAATGAATTTCATTCTCATTTTATTGATTAAATGTAATTTGTTTTCTGTTTTTTACCTATACATGTTGATTACTAATTATCCATTTATGATAGTCATGAGATTTAAAGGCATTTTTTTATAATTTCCTTTTATATATTTATTATTATTATAGATTCATGAATGATTCCATTATAATTAACTCTTACTGATCATTTGAGTTAACCATTATTTATCTTCCATTCCCATGGATATGAAGAAGAAATCTATAAATGAATTTTCAACGATGTAGTTAATTTTGTTTTTTATGTATTTTATTTTCTTTTCTCTACAAAATGTAAATTGGGTTTCATTTATGAATAACATTCCCCAAAATTGACAAACTAACCAATAATTTGGTTTTGTAATCCTTGTATCTATTCCAGTGTAATAAATTATGGCACTGACTCCCTACTAATGGGGCTGAGGATGTTATATCATGCAATAGAACTAGTGATGTACAAACACTCATTAAATTACACTCATCCATCCATGAACCAAAAAAATTCCACAATATTAAACAATATTGGGCTCTTGAAATAGAAACTAGGAAGCTTCAATGAAACCTCTACAATAGTGAGTATGTTTTGTGGGAGATAAAAAATACTATTTAGATCTCCATATAAAGCCAATGAAATTTTCTTCACAGTATAATCCATAAAAAATATAGCATATATATTAGTAATAAAAATATATTTTCACATGTAAGCATATATGAAATTAAAGATTATTCCAAACTAGAAAATTTAAAATTAAGAAAACCTTTTTAGAGAAATAGGTTTTTTAAAACACGTTGGTTAAATGTTTCCAAATCCATGAAATGTGATAGTTTTACATTATATAAACCTGATTCATGTCTAACCCTTTCCCCATAATTCAAAAAAAAATTTAAAATATGATTTCTCATAAACCATCATACATTTTATCTAAAATAATTTTTCATGAAATTATGGAAATTAGTTTTAATTTAATCCAAAAAAACACACATAGTGGAATATAATGATCAATTTGTATAGATAATCACATGAACATACAAAGGATAAAGTCAATCAAATATATATTTTACATAATCAATAACTAATGGATATAAATAGAGTTATGAAAGGGATAATCTAAAACATAATAAAAGGGACCTAAGATTCATGGGATTCACGGGAAGACACATGTATCATAATAATAACTATTGACATGAACCCTAGGAAAACCAATAATAATATTTATGTTCTGGTAGTCCATAAAACTTGTTATTCTTTATAACCATCCCAAGAACCCTAACCATCATTATAGTACCCTGAATGATAAATTGACATCAGCAATTCCAACTCTAGGAAAGAATAATATAAACTAGAGTTTCCACTTATCTATGTCATTCAAAAATTCTTATGGTTCATATAATGTATTTAATGGGATGTGAGAAATAATTAACGTGACAAAAAATTAATATTTTAAATTTAAAAGAAACCCTCATTTTTGAAATTGGACCCTCACGTAAAATTTTAAATTTTTTCACATTTCTGAATATTGATATCATTGATATATATCAATATAAAACCATCCCCACTAGAATAACAATTAATTTGGAAAAATCCCCAAGCAGAGTATGAATGTGGTTCAAAATATTTATTCAAATAATCTAATTAAATGTTAAAAATTATATTTTTAATATATTTTTAGGATTCGAATCCATTTTACCCCCTTTTTAAATTTCATTTTAAAAAATTCCATGAAATGATGTTTTCTGAATCACACATACAAATTCATCGTGAAACCGAACAAATCCTTTTTAAAAATAATGAACACTATTAAATAATAATATATATGTAGTAATTACCAATATATAAATCAAAAATTCCATTTAAAAAAATAAACCTATGTAAATACCCCATTCAATAGACATTAACTCTTTCAAAAGATAAATTTTATCATTTTTACATACACATAGCTAGAGATAATTTCATGCCAAATTGTGAAACCATAATAACAACATTTGTCTTCCAAATATGGTTATATATATTACATTAAATTTCTGAGTAATTCACTAATAATAGAAACATATAAAAATAATTATAATTGATTTCTTGGTAAACACATATCTCATCTAGAAGAAATAAAAAAAATAGATCGCCTTCAGTGAAGAATGCATCGTCAAGACCTATAGTTTCCTCTAAAAACTAATGTCACCCATTTACTCGTAGTTAGAATGATAATTATTGGGACATTATGATTCCCATACTCATTTATAAAGTGAGAAAAACATGGTATAAATATATACTTTTTTTTAAATATATCATGAAAATATATATTCCTTTAAAAACTATAAGATCTCTTACTCCAAATCAATTTTTTTCATTTTCTGAATAAGCCACCTTGTGGAGGAGTGGGAACTTCATAATATTGACAACCAAATTTCAAACACCACAAACACTGCATACATAAGTCCTAAAATAACAAATTTTAAATAAAAAAATAGGACAAAGCATTCAAAAAAGCTACACTTCACAGCACCTCGGGCCGTGAATATAAGATCCCTTCCTTCTAGGTTTTAGTGGTTTTAGGAAAACCCCTTAAAATATATAACCATTTTCAAAATTAATAATGAAATAATATATTTAACATTACTCTCTAAAGATCCTTAAATTAATCCAAAATACTTGGAACTTCTGATGAGATAGTGAAAAATGTTTTAAATTGTGGGAAGGTCATAAAATTTTCTAGTAAGGGGTTTTAAAACTACTATAAATCCTCTTAAAATAAAATGAATATTTCATTTGAAAAAAATTACAATGACTAAATTTCAACTGATATAACAAGAATTGATAATTCATTTTATAAAATATGAATATTTTGTTTTGAAAAAAATATCTACAAGAAAAAAATTAAAATCTACTAAAAATTTATATAGTTTAGAAAACCCATTTAATTTTAAAATATAATTACTTTTGAAAATAGAATGATATCTATTTAAAAAATTTAAAATATTTACATTAAAAATATTCATTTTTTGGAATATAATGATACCTGAAAAAACTAATAAATATCATCATACCACTATCCTTATAACCATTAGGAAAAATATCCCATTGAGGTCATGGGTTCACACCCCAATTCTCATCAACACATTGGATATGAATGTGACTCTTTTTTAATATTTTTTAATATTATTCCTTTGTATTTGTACTTCCTCCAAAAAAACCTTCAAAAACAACAAATATTACCATAAATATGAATATAAATTTATATCACATATATTTTTTCAAAAACTATTTTTTAGAAAACATCATTCTTTCACAAGGATGTTGAGAAATTAATAATTTCTAAAAAATAAATTAATAATAATTCATCTAAATGAATGACATGTCTTCAAAATTATATTGTACATATACTTATGGAATTTCAAAAATAATTTTAGATTATTTATATTATTAAGATCGTTTATTATATTTATCAATATTTAATATGATTATATTCATAAAATGATAAATTTAAAATCTAAGGATTACATTTAAACCAAAATTGATAATTATAAAGAAAATTATTAAAATAAATAATTTTTCAAATTTACTTTAAAAAATGAATATAATTTCCATACGCACAATTTAGGATTTAAAATAATTTTAATAAATTAATTTACCATATAGTATGGACTTTGTAAAAAATATAAATGTTTGATAAAAAATAAATTTCAATTGATATCATAAAATACTGTTAATAAATAAATATCTTCTTGAATAATTATTATATACAAAAATCATAGAATACATAAAATTAATGATTTAGTTGAAAAATAGGTGTTTTGAGATAATAGTTCCCTTGAATAAAAATGGGTTCTCTGAAAATAAATATTACTTTTAAAATTGAATGACCCGTACAAAAATATAAATTATAAAACATAAATCCCTTACAGCTAGGGTTTTGAAAATAAAATACATATTTTTGAAGAAAAAAAATCCCTTTCATTAAATAATATTTTTTAATATAAATTCATAGGTACATGAATAAAATTATTCCCCATAAATAAATAGGATTTTAAAACAAAACGTAAAACAAAATTGTTTTTTAAAATTTAGAGAAATAATAGAGTTAATTTTAAACAATAAAATAATAATTTTAAAAACCTCATCCCTTACCATAAAACCATAAAACCTTATAAATCTTAGGTAATAGTATTCTACACTTCTATTTTTGGTAAATGAATTTGTGGAGAAAGAGAAAGTATGTATCTTGGTAGAGTGGTGTGGGGGTTATAACATGTGAAGGGATAATCTAGTATTTTTGTACATTGGATACTGCATATATATATATATATATAGCACTAATCCAAAGAATCATAAAGTAGATGGATGTTAAAATTTGTGATAGTGGATAGTAAAATAGTGCATATATATTTCACTAATACTCTATTTGGGGTTTGAATCTATGTTGGATTATGAGGCAAGTTGTAAGATGAATTTTAATTTTGATTTACCGATACTAATATATATATATATATATATATATATATATTCATTTGGTTGATAAAATACGAATGATTAATTATATATATAAATATATATATATATATATAATGTTATGGCTATTTTTTGACTTCTCTAGACATCCCCGAGAAGAAATATTAGAATTAGGAGAAGATTTAGAAGTTGTATAAACATAAATGATTTGTATGGCCCAGAGAACCTCAATGGTATTTTTTTGAGAAATCAATGATCACATAACTATTTTTAAACGAAATATACAATGAAGGTAGGAATTTCAAGATGAATTTTTAAAGGTAATACCTATAGTGTTGATTTGCGTTTGAAGGAGGATTGGATGAATACGACGAAATTTTAGATTCATCAAGCGGGGATGTATATTAGGATAAAATGGGATTAGACATCTATTTTTCATTTGATCTAGTGGTTGGGATATAAGAATAAAAAATTTAAAGGGTAAATAGTATTTTTTCGCATATACCACATATAAAAATGGATGACATGACTAATTATATTTTTTTCAAGCTATTCCATCAGTGGTTTAAGCCATGACGAAATTATTTGCACTCAAACAAACTAGCACACACCTATAACGAGATGGTCCAACCCGCCTGACCCCATACAGGAAAACAAGTGTACTGAGATATATATGACCACTATTCTCACCTAACCTTTCCAACCCAACCACATTACTTCTTTAGAGAACCATTTATAATGGTTTTTTCTTTATCTACACATTTATGGAAGATGGGATTAGAAATTGTGGCTTGTCATTGGTTAGAAAACTATTTTGATTAATCTACATTTTACATATCTAAAATGTTTCTAGATTTATCTAATTGGGTTTACTTGCATATAAACATATTTTTAACCTTTTTATTAGTTTTTTTTTCAAAATTATATTTATGAAATTACATACCATTTTGTTTCTACAAATTATATTTTTTTCATGATACATTATTAATTGTTAATTTTTTATTTACATAGAAATTTTTGTTAATACATTATAATTTGTTTATAATTAAAATATTAAGATGAATATTTTAAAAAATAATGAAAATTATTTACTTAAACATAAATATAATTATTTAGAAGTGTTAGTGAAACACTGGTTAGTGTTACACATATTTTGTTATTTTTATTAATTTAAATGTATATTTTTACAAACCATTTTATAAAAATTATAAATCGAATCGTAACATAAATATATTTAGTATTATTATATAAATAATTATTATTAAATGTAATAATTTAAATTATACATTGGAAATAATATTAATAATATTAACATAGCAGTAATATTATTCTCGAAATCATAAATTAATACAATATTCTATAAATATAGTATTAAATAGTTATTATAAAAAACATTACATTTATTCACATAGAACATTAGTGTATTTTAAATTCTCAATAATGTAATTTATATAAATGTGTAAAATTAAAAAAATATACTTACATTAAAATAATATTTATAATATTATTCATTAATACGATATTTTATGTAATCTAGTAATATATTGACAACATACAATATTAAAAACAGAAGGTATTGAAAAATATAAATTTAATATCAATATAAAATCACATCCATGTAAAAAATCACATATTTAGAAATATCAACATAATATATATTTATTCTTGATTTATGAAAATAAACATATTTAATGAGTTTATATAATTGAAAATATTTTCATTAAAATATTCTTCAAAAAGTATAGTTTTTCCCGGAAATTTATAGTATTAATTTCTCATCAAAATATTTTAATCTATCTTATAAAAATATTATTTTATTAAAAAACATCAGTTATTTTCACAATAGTGAGTAAGAAAACCTATCATAGTTGATTTAATATTATTCAATATTCCATTTATTATTATTTTTGAAAATAATATTATTCCTATAAATTATGGGATGCTACATTCAACCCCACCCCACAGCTAATGGAATTCCACTAACATAACTCTTTAGTTACACCTATAAAAAGTATCAATTTCTATTTTCAGAATTAGAAATACCATGAATTAATGGAAGGTATATATTCTTAAGAGTCACCTATAATTTTTTTCACTTAGAATCTCAAAATGGAAATTTTGACTCTTATATTCTCATCGATATCCTAATAGTGAAATCCCATCCCCAGTTCCACTTACTAGTGCCCCGATCTCATTGCCCACACGACCTCAAGCACACCTCCCCATATTCCAGAGGCTACTGAATATATGTGAGGGTATAATATGTAATGGGGGTGCAAATATCATCTGTATTAAATGATCAGAGTAGAGGAAACCAATTTAAAATATAATCAAGATACTAAAATAATTAGTACATAACCAAAAAATACATGAATAAATCCAAAAAATGGAAAATGAACATAATCCAAATAAGTAAATGTGTCAGGTGACACAATTGTCATGTGCCTAATAAAAAAAAATTTAAAGACATAATGATAACTCCCAAGAGGGTCTCGATATGATTTTATGGTTCCCTTATCCAAGATCAATTAATAATTTCAACTCATCTATACATCATAGACACCATTCCATTATCATGTGTTCCCAACACTAAGTCTATTTTGGTACCAATCATGTGGCAAGAGTTGGGTTTGAGTAAAACTCAGTTGGCCACCACCAATGGCATCTAATGAAATATACAGTCTATGACTGTGTATATAATTATGTGTATAATAATATAGATAAATATGCATGTAAAAAAGTATATCATTGATTATTAGTTATATAATAGAAACATACATTCTTTATCTTATTATGGAGTCTAAACCATATAACAAATAGGTATTATAATTTAATCATTAAATCGGTATAATTATTCAATTGAATTTAGTATCATTTCCGAATCATGAATGAAGTGTCTAGAGTATCGAACTAGAAACCCATATGTATTTAGAGCATCGGTCACTAAACCAAAACCAATTTTTTACATTTACATAAATACACACACATATATATATATATATCTTGTTTCCTAGAGAATTAGTCTCGCTTGGGTATATGAAGCATAATTCCTATATATAGAAGTTATTTACAAATAAATATAAAGATATAATGGATCCTCATTTATGAATCATTTATCAACCATTCATAACATGGTGTACCAATTCATTTATCAAAAAACAACCATGTTTCTTTATTTTTAACAAAAGAAACAACATGAAAAATTATTTCATTAATCAAATAATCATCATTAATCACAATACACATTAAACATTAATGGTTTATCAAACAACATTTTAAATCCCATTATCAATCTTACAATAGGAATATAGTTCAATTACATGCATCCATTATTCTCCTTTTCGCATTCTATAATTTTAATATCAAGGATAACTAGAAAACTACATGGGTTTCCATCAACATAATATCTTAATCTCCAACATGTCCAATGGGATCCATGAAGGGTATCTCATTTTTTGGTAAATTAGTCATGTTATATTATTTATACACAATTTAAAAATATAGAAATAAAAAAATATTACTAATACAAAATTTCAATATCTAGGATTTTAGAATTAACAAATATGCCACCAACCTCAAGATCATTTATGAACAATCATGAAACAGTAGCCCTAAATTTGATATGGAATGATAATAATTACAATGGTAAGGATGATCTCAGATGGTAACCATATAGGCTTCAATTTCATTGTCCGGATCTTCGATTAAAAATGGAAAAGTTTTGGGGAGACTAAGATTCTTATGAGGATATTCAAATATAAATGTAATTAATATTAGTTAAATCATTTTTGGTTATGGATATGAACAAGGGGTTTTTTAAATTTTAATAAAAATTATTAGGGATTTAAAATCCCATGCACTCATTTTCATGAGTAGGCTATAGTGTTAAAAAAACTATTCCTCCAAACGGTTCCCACCAAATAACATTGATTATTGTTTAATAGAAGGTTGTAGAATGGTTTGGAAGTCCATGCACAAACCCTAAAAACCCCTCACTCCATGGAAGTATTGTTTTTGGGGGGTTTGTCCAACAATTTTGAAAAAAGATGTTCCAACCATGCATTACCCAAAAAATCTCAAAAATTATTCTAAACACACACAAACACACCTAGGAAAAAACAAATCCAAAATGAAATGAAGACAAGTGGAAATGAACACATGAAAATGAGTCAAATATATATCTATAATAATTGAAATCTTGCAATATTTCCACAATATAGAAACTCTTGTTGGAGCTATACTCACTATAATCACTATGCCTTTTATTTGAAAAGGTTGGGCCATTGGACCAGCATATCTTCTTTGTTATCCTGTTTTTCTCACTAAACATGACCATGATTCCACAAAACATGGGCCGACATCATAGTATTTTCTTAAAAAAAATTACAATATAAACCACAAAACAAATAATGTGCCCCTCAATGGCTTTTTCATCTTCAATCTCATAATCATTAATGTTGATCTCATGATAAGGGATTCGGTATGGTTTTAGATGTTGAGAAACATGAAAAACAACATTCACATCATTATACATTTATGGAATATAAAATTCATATGCCACTATTATAATTTTATCCACATCTAAAAATCGTCCAATAAATTTGGGCGGTTACTTTACCTACTTTATTATCCAATGGTTCTCTAATTTTGGTGATACATGAAGTAATAATCAGTATCCAACTATAAACTGAAGAGGTAGAAGATGTCGATTAATATATCACATCTATCAAATCTATGCTATATACACATGATTATGAATTTAATGAACCTTTTAGGATGTATCATGCATGAGTATCAGTCCCAAAAACTCTAAATTATGTTTCTCCATCCATCATAGAGGTGATCTTCATGGACTAAATCAATTAGACTGAGCTGGTTCCTTTAAATAGTTTCTCGATATATATTTTTATTGGACAAATCAATCATATCTTATTTCTTCTCCCCAGATCCCCCAAAGTGTAGGATGCATGATGACAACATATATTATTTCACCGAAAAAGAATGATCTGAGTTCCCTTTGGTATATTGGTGAAAAGAAATATTCATAATCCCTAGAGTAAATAATTCCTTATACAAAACATTCTTGAAGAGAAAAGTAAAATTTTAGCCATGATCTCAAACATGGGTCTATGGAACCTATTTTAAAAAGACTATCAAACCAATATCTTCATTTCCGAATTGATTAACTGTGAGGGTTTCCATATTAGGCATGAAATGGGATAATTTTTTAGTAGGTCCACAATAAAACATATAACATCATTCATCCAATGGCTCCATATAAGTCCCAACACTAAATCAATGGATACATTATCCCACATCAATTATATATTAGAAAATTAATGCAGCAACCCACCAAGCCATTGATTCTCTTCCTTAACCACTTGACATGTGTAGCATCATGTAACAAAATCTATAACATCCTTTTTCATGACCAATCACTAATACAACTGATGTAGGGAATAATATGTTTTGGTCAAATGAGGATTAAATACCCACTTACTGGGATGAAAATACCAGATAATTTCACCACAAATACATGTAGGCACAATGAATGGCTTCAGAAATCTATGAACTCATCATCATTAATAGTCAAATCGGATGGTGACTCCTTTCCAACAAGGATTTCCCTATAGTCTAATCACCCTGAATCCTTATACATCTATCCATTGATCTGGCTCATAAGTGTGGGATCAACTGATAAGGATACAAGGGTTATCTTTTTCAACTCCTCTCAAATATCCACATGTATATTAGTAAATAAAGACATCATCATCCAATCATATTTAGACTCATGAACTTCTTTCTTATATGTTTTCTAACTCAATGCATTAGAAGTAATGTTTCACATCAATGTCATATATGATATTTAAAAATAAAATGAATTTATATATTCGACCCATATCCAATATCGTATATTCAAATCACTATGTTAAAAAATATACTTTAACATTTTTTTATTGGTATACATAATAATCTTCTAGGTCCACTGGGTAGATACCCTGAGAGGGGGGTGAATCAGGGTATAACAAATTAAAAAAACTTCCCCCTTTTTGATCTTGTCTAATTGTTAGAAAAAACAATATTTTCTCTATCCGTCCTATTTCAAAGTAAGAATAAAAAATAAAGAATGAAAAGGAAACAATAATTTTACTTGGTTCACCCTTACTGGGATACATCCAAAGAGAATACATCAACAATGTTCCAATGTACTAAATCCACTATAAGCGCTATGATGTTTACATGTTTGAAGCAGAATCACTATACCTCCTGGTTTACAACTGTTCAAAAATTGAAAGCTCACTACTCTCTCAACTGATGTGTTCTCACTACTTCCTCAAAAGATCCACTCATATTTTATTGACTTCTTGGTCCCTTAATAATCTCAATTGATTTCCTCTTACATTATATGTAGATGCTCTATTTTTGTCCCACTTTCATACACCGATGAAAAAAACATTACCAAATTATTAATAGACAACCTAAAATATTTCTCAAAACATTTAATACATATTGAAAGAAACATTATTACATAGAGTGAAAGATTTTTCATTTTTCGTGAAACACCCCTTTCTCGCCACTTAAATCTTTCACGCAACTCATATCTTATGTGAAAAATTCTTAGTTTGCACACAAATGAAAATCTTTAGTGCTACTCCCATTTCTTAAAATTATTATGTGATATTTATCTTGGATTTTCCCTAAGTGTTTAGGTGCATCAAATTAGGGCGGTCACCTATTATTTATAGGCTTCACTGACCCCTTCACAGAAGATTCGTCATGTCTTGCAAGATGCTATTTTATCGCACAAAATTACTTTTTGACATCGAATTAGGCATGCGAGTTTCTTTCATGCAACCACATATTTCACATCCATTTTCATATCTTTCATGAACATCATGCCTTTTCCTTTTTGTCATCATTATTATCTCGAAACATGACTTCAAACAACATTCCAAACCACCAAAAATCTTGCATGAAACTTCTATTTCCAAAAACATTTTTCCTAGTTTAACTATTTTGAGGCCCAAAAAATTGGCAAGCATTGGAAAACAACACCACTTTATATCTGGTATTTTTATACCTCTTATATATCGTCAGTTCCTTTGTAATGGTTTCATGTCAATATAGGTTATCAATAATTAATCTGTCACTCGACAACACACCATGGAGGTATTCATTGTCAACAAACAATACCTCTTTGTTAACATACACAAACACCTCAAAAATGTTTCAATGTTACATTGAGGGATTTTCTCATAACAGTATCCCCCATTAGGTTTATTGAAAATACTTCTCAAAAACGATTTTATACACTTTGATACATCATTTAATCTCCTTCCATCACCAACCATCATTCTCCTCTCTCGATTCGGAAATTGAACAAGGATTTACTCAACACATACTCTATGCCCACATGAGAAATGCTCTGCATGAGAAATAAGAGTAGTATAAAAATTTCATCAATGAATCACTTATTTTATAACTCCAATCATTGATACCCTACATATACCAAAAAAATAATTTCAGTATGAACGTCAGCTATCGTGATATCTAATATTTGTTCAATCACCTCACTCATCGTAAAATTTAAAACCCCTCCTTATAAAGTTCACGGGTTCTTGTGTTTTCCAAACTAATCTCTGGATGATCACATCAAACACACAAATAATTCTCATCATGTTTCTCCATCTATCGTCTTCTTCACCTATCTTGATAAACTCTCCCTATCTCACTCCTTCACCTGTCATCTTCTCCACATGTATTTGAAAAAGAAATTTTCTCCCTTATTTAGACACATTTTCACCCCCTTTAAGAGTCAATATTTCTCCCCCTTTGTCAACAATCCCAAATGTCACTTTATATTGGTCTCCAATATAGTATAGATAATTGATTAGAAGAGTAAGTAAAACACAACATACCTTGAGGAAAGGGGGTTCCCACATCCACACATTTTCAAGTGCGGGGTGTCAACTGGTCTCCCAGAGCCAGCTGATGCCTCTCAAAAGCATACTTGGGTTAGGAATTTGCTGAATGTCTGTAACCTGTAGCTCTATAGGCGCACACTCGACCATCACAAGGCCTTTCTCCACCTTCTCCTTAATTAAATGATTTTTGATCGGAATTTTCTTTTTCCTTGGGTAATGAACTATTTTTATTCTAATATTTTTTTCACCTGATTTATCACCCTGGATTCGGATCAGAGACTTCAATTCAACTCCCAAATCATAAAGATGTTGGATCATTCATTATAACATTGTGCATGCTTGAGAGGCCACAATATACTCAGCGTATGCAGTTCTCAACGAAATGAAATATTTCTTCTTTCTTAGCCATGAAATACACAATCCACCAAGATAAAAAGCACCTCCTGATGTTGAGTTCTTATCATTTTTTTATCAGGCCCAATCTTCATCTATGTATCCCAATAGCTCTGGATGAGATTTATAATTATACATCAAACAAAAATCCATGGTTCCCTTGAAATAACAAAGTATACCTTTTTACATCATGCATGTGGCTTTTCTTGGGATAACATTCGTACTGTGCTTCTTGACATGTGGAAAAATCAATATCATGTCTTATCACTATCAGGTAAAGTAAGATTCAAATAATATACATGTATTCAATTATATTAACGTCTTTTCCATTATCACCTTTTGATAACATCATCTGAGTAGCAACCTTAGTCTTAAATTATTTTGGATTTTCCATTCCAAATCTTTTTATAACATCCTTGGAATATTTGGATTGAGAAATTAAATTCCCATAAATTTATTGTGTCACCTATAAAAACGAGAAAATTACCATCTCTTCAATCATTAACATTTTGAAATCACTTTTCATGAATTCAGAAAACTGTATACACTAAGCGTCATATAATCCACAAAATATTATTTCATCGACATAAATCAGAACCATGTTCCATTTATTACTGTGATTATTGAAATATATATTGTAATCAACATCAACCACTAAAAACCATGGGATTTTAAATATAGATCATTCCTTGTGTACCATCATCTTGGTGCCTCTTTCATCCCATATAGTTTATAATTCAACTAAAAAACCTTATTCTCATCTTAATGAATGTTGAAATGATTAGGATTCTAATTATAAACGTTTTATTCAAGAAACCTGTTCAAAAATGCAGATTTGATAACCATCTGAAAGAAATTGAACATTTATTTCACTACAAGTGCAAGGAATATTATGATTTTCTCTATCCCTGAAACCAATGAAAATGTCTTATCAACATCTATTACCTCTATCTGGGAGTATCCTTTTCACACTAGTCATGCTTTGATTCAAATCAATGTTCCATCTTCATTCATCTTGTTGAGATAGACCCATTTAGTCCCGATGACATTATTATATACTTGACTCAAAACAATACCCCTTGTATGATTCATCTCAATATGATCTAGATCTTTATTCATTACCTCAAGATAGTTATCATCCTCAACTGAATCAATAAATCATTTAGGCTCTACCTGAGTTCAGAATTATTTCTACTACAGCGATTTCATTCTACATTTCTAAATAGGCACTATCTGATCACCAATGATATTTTTCCAATCAATTTCAGCCTTAATACTTGGATTTTGTGTAGATACCGACTTTCTATCCTCATGATCATAATCATAATCATCTTCTGAATCAAAATCTACCACTTATCCCCCGCCTTCATTTCCTTCCACTTCATCACTTTCATAAAAAATCAATTCACTGTGCTTTTTTATATTCTCTTCAATTTTCACTAAATTGATATCATTTCTCTAAACTAATTATCTTACACTATTTTTGAATCATTTTATGCTTTTATTATTTTTGGAATAGCCAAAGAATATACCCTCATCTCCACGTGACTCAAATTTCCAATTTTTTCATTATTGATAATAAATAATTTACATCCAAATATTCGAAAATATTTCATTGTTGGATTATTTATATACCATATTTCATATGTAGCCTTTCCTTCTTTTAGACACAACAAATACCTACATAAATATAGACTGATGTCAAAACTGGTTCCTTATAAAATTTCTCAAGTAGGTCATTTTCAATGATCATCATTCATTCCATGTTGTTGATGTTATGATTTCTCCTTTAAACCACTTCATTATGTTTGGGATTTCCCACTAAATAAACTTGATTCCTTTTCCCATGTTTCTTGAGATAGTATTAAACCTTACTATTTGTGAATTTCGTTCCATTTTCAGCACAAAACTTTTAAATTTTATGCCCAAATATCCTTTCATATTCCATCTGATACAGTTTTAGGAATCTAAACAGATCATACTTATGGGAAATGAGGAATAACCATGCCATTATTCCATAATAATAGATGAAAATAATATAATATCTCTTCCCATCAATAGATATTTGTGAGATTTGTCCATAAATATATGTATGCACCAATTCAATTACTCCAGTTGACTTCCTTTACTTTTCTTTGTACGCCTTTCTGATGATCTTACCTTATTGAATATAATGGATTTCATGTGTATGATCACATAATTTCTTAGGGAGGTCTATAGCTACATCATATTTCACCAGATCTTCCAGGTATGGTTGGAATAGATGACCAAGTCATTTAGGCCCCAACTTGTTTTCTTTCTCTCTGGATAGAAAGCGCATATCTTCCTCTCCACTTACCATGTAGTTATATCCCTTTGTCCTTTCTTCCCTATAGTATCACTATAACATCTCTTCCCTTTATGAAACTCATCTTCTTGGTAAACTGTATTTAATTCAATGATTCACAAAGTTTACTAACACTGTGAAATTTGTGACGAAGACCTTCTAAAACTATGACATCAGCACGTCTTATTTATTTTCAACAAAACATTGGCATTCCCGATCCAGTTATCTTCAAGCCTTCATAATTTCAAAATAAGAAAACTCATTCTTTATATTTTATACAGTTAACCAGATCCTAATTTCCTTTCATGTGATATGTGCAACCACTGACATGGATCCATATAGCAGAAAGGTCTCATGCTTTAATGGACAATTTCCGAAACCGCTACCTTCTATTCTCTCTTCTTCTTGTTCCATATTTTTTATTCACACTCGGAAAAGTTTGACACATTTGATCTTTTTCAAATTATGAAGGAAAAAATTCATCTTGTAATGCTACAAATCTATTTTTTATTTTCAACTATCCTGTTTGTTCATTGATCTGATTCTCATGAACATTTTGATTTTGCATTGCCACATTATTCTGTAGAGTCAGTGTACAGTATCTACCCTTGTTCCCAATTACTCTACAGCATAAATGTTTTACTTTGAAATATGTTTTAGAGAATTGATATATATTCTTATGCCCCAAGGTATCTTATGAATATAGAACAGACAATTGGGGAGTGTCCCATCCTTCCACAGCCATAATACCTGATGAAAGATGCATTCCTCTGTGTAACATCTATACTACTAGCACTCACTTGTGTTCTCTGAATCTTCTGATTATTCGTTGTACCGAAATCAATTATCATTCTTGGAATGGGCCCTTGCAGTCTGACTTCAACCCTGACTACTTTCAGTTTCCGATCGAGCACCAAATCAGCCTTAACATCTGAGCTCAATTCCCAGTTCTTTTCTTCTGAACTACTATGATCCTCTTTAATCTCTTCAGTGTTATTAATGATCTTATTTCTCGATAACGTTCGTGGAATCTGATGATTTCTTGGTCCTTAATTTGTTTTCATAGACTGACAACTTCTCCTTCAAGTTCATCTATACAGTTGATTTTATCTTTCATAGAGTTAATCCATCCATCAATCTCCCTTTTATATACTTCAATCTTGATTCAATATTCACTAACTTATTCTGATTCCTCTATTATTGATTAATTGAGTTTCTAAATTTATTCCATCAACATATATTTCTATTCTTCCTACAACTTCATATAGAGTTTGGTGTCATGAACAACATTGTTGGATTTTTTTTACTCTCTAAACATATATCTCTTCAAGATCATCCTCTATCTCCACTTTCATATCAAATATTCCTTCAACTTCTTCTTCTTCACCAAAATTGGTTTCTTTCTTTATCTGAGTACTATCAAAAACAACCAAAATTTTCTCTAGGACCATTATAGTTTTCAATCTCTGTAACCTATTCAACCACAAACTCATATGAACTGTAAAATTCTGGTGAAGGATGATTCGTCTTCGTTATGAAATTTCCCTTGAACCATTTTTTCCCTTTCACATAGGATGATGAGATCATTTTGGGAATTTCAACTTCGTCATCATTTATCATCATCTTTAAACATTTCGGGGCACCTTTTCTTAAGATGACCAACCTTTCTACTTTTAAATCATGCTAGTGGATGTTTCCCTTTAAACATTCCTTTTCCTCTTTGTAGATTTAATGAAAGGAATGGTGTCACCTCCTCTGTCACTTATGATTCATATGTATCTTCTATGGTGAGATTCAGCATGGCCTTGAAGGCCACCTCTTTGGATTTACCATTTTACAAAGCCTCATTATCCTCATTCCTCATTTCATATGCAACCAAGCTACTGTGTAAATTTTCCATTGTCAGCCCTTTTGGATCTTTATCTTCCAGTACTAAAATATTCGTATTGAATCGAGGTGGAATTTTCCTGAAGATGCACATCACAATATTTATGTCTTCAATGACTTCTCCAATACATCGCATATCATCCACAAAAATATTTACCTTGTCAAATAATTCATCAACAGACTCATTCAGGTTAATTTTCAGATCATCATACTTATTAAACAAAACATGCAACTTTGGCTCTCTCACCATTGTATATCCTTCATTAATGTTGAGTAGATTTTTCAGCATGCCACGTGATGTTATTCATGACATCACATTAGTATAAATATCATTAGATAGGGATCCCCCTAAAGCGTTGATTCCCTTGTAGTTAACATCCAATTCTATCCGATCAAACTCCAATAACAAGCCACTATTAATGTCAGCTATTATATCCTGCATTGCTAATATAAAAACATCCATTCAAAAATATCATAAGTAGTGTTGCATCTAATTATTCCATATGTAATAATTGTTCATGTCGATGATCAGAATCCCTTTATTATTTGTGATATCAATTTGAGAGAGAAGCACTAATATCAACATTTCCCTCTAATACAAATTGGTAGTTCCATTAAGTAAGTTGCAATAATAGGAGGGTAAATCAGGGTATGATAGGTTAAAACAATTGCCCTTATTTTGATCTTGACTAATTTTTAGAAAAAACTATCTTCTCTCTCTACTTTTTGATTCATTGTATGAACTAATCATAATTCTTGAAAAGAAAACAAAAATTTTAATTGGTTCACCCTCCCTAAGCTACGTCCATGGAGCATACACAAGAATTGTGCCAATGTACCAAATCCACTATAAGAGCACTATTGTTTACAAGATTGAAGTGGACTCGTAGTCCCACATGGTTTATAAAAATTCTCAAATTGAATGCTCACTTCTCTATCAACTGATGTTTTCTTAGTAAGTCTTAATAAAATCCACTCACAATTTATAAACTTGTAGGTCCCTTCATTATCTAAAATTAATTCATCTTCCAATGTATATAGATTCTCTATTGATGTACCACTTTCATCCACTTATGAAAAAAAATTTACCACAGTATTACATGGAAACATAAAATCTTCCGTGCAACAATTAATACATATTGCACACAACTTTATTTCCTTGTGTGCATATTTTTACCTTTGTTGTGAAACACCCCTTTCACATAACGTCAATCTTGAGTGCAACTGAAATCTTACGTGCAACATTTTTAGCTTTCATGAAACTCAAAATCATTCACACCACTCAAATTTCTTATAATTATTACGTGATCTAGAGCATGGATATTCACTAACTATTGAGCTTAATTGAATGAGGGGGGTCACCTATTATTTATAGGCATCACTGACCCCTGAGCAGTAGATTCACCATGTCGTGAAAGATTCTATTCGAGCACACAAAACCCGTTTTGAAGTCTCATTTTTCACAGTTGTTTATTTTTCACAACCTCATATTTAGCGCCAATATTCAATTAATTTAAGCGCATCAAGTTGTTTTCATTTTTCAACATTCCAATCCCGAAACTTTCTCTACACGCGAAATTCCAATCCACCATATATATTGCATTCCACATCCATTTCCAAAAACATATTTCCACATTTTCGGATTTTGAGGCCCAAAAATTTGGAAAACACTGGAAAACAGAACCACATTGTATCTAATATTTTTTTATCACCTCTCAATTGTCCATTCCTTTGTCATGGTTCTTTTTCAATATAGGTTATCAAAAATATCTCTCCCACTTGACAACTCACCATGTAATCATTCTTTGTTAACAAAATATCCTTCTTTGTCAACAAACCCAAGAACCTAAAAAATGATTCAATGTCACTTTTAAGGATTTTTCCCAACATAATACTTTTATCCAAAAAGTATTATCAACAACACATTAAGGAATAAAGTTTTTTGGAAACTCAATGTTGTGTGTAGGTTGATTATGTGCATGTTTCCTCAGCTATTGTGATCATAGTCCATGACGTGATCACTATGAATCAACACTACTCCATGTCTAACCGTAGACACATCACAAAATATGGCATAGATTTGACCTTTCATGTATAGTAAAAAATTGTTGAAGTATTAAAATGATTCATTAACTATGATATTTTTTATAAATGTTATCCAACCATTCAAATTATATACCCTTCTTTCTCAGTAATAACATTGGTTCATTCAAATGTATAATGTCATGGATGAACCTACGATAATAACCCACAAGACGAAAATGATTAGGAAGTCAAAAAAAATTAGGATCATCACATGAAATGAATTACTAATCATTTAATATGTCCAAAACCACATGTCCCTTATAGATTATGTGACCCTTAAAATATACCAACTTGATCCATAATTGACACATAGATTTAATGGCTTATAATCAATGCTCCCTCGGTGTACTAAGGATGATTTTATGATGTTGGGAATGATCAACATGAGACTTGGTGTACAGTAAGATTTCATCCAAAATTTCCACAAAAAATGATCCAGGTATGGTTAAATGAATCACTTCATCAAGTCCATAAACCATTAAGGAATATTTTTCAAACCATACATTATTATCAAAAATTCATACAGTCGATACATGCTTCTAAAAGTAGTCTACGATATATCATAATATCTAAATATTACCTAAAGATTCCATGACCTCAAATTTATATTAGAGAACACACAAGAAATCGTCACATGTTCAATTATATGATCAATATGTAAAAGTGGAAACATGTTTTTATCTTTCATCCCATTCAAAATTCAATAATTGACACTGAAATGCAACATGTCATCACCCTTTTAAAAAAATTCAGCAAAAGAACCCCAAGGTGACATTCTCAGATGGATAAATCCATTATCCGTAAATTCTACCATCTACGACATTAGACCCCCCATCTGCGACATCAGATCGTGAAGCTATATTGGATACTTTTGATAAGGTGAAATGGAAACTATTTGAACTCTACACATTATTTAATTTGTAATACCAATAACCTTATTATGTGGAATCCATGTGATGTATTCAAGAAACATTTCCTAAAAATGATCCACTAAAAGTTGAATCAAATATTTTTTACACCCCCTTCATCCATAAAAACATATAAATTTTATAGTGTGCTCCCCTAGTTTTTGATGATCAATCTTTTCATAGACTATATTGATATCCCATTCTCCATGATAACCATAACTATTTCCCTTAGTAGATGTAAATTTTAACCTCCTGTAGTAACAATCCTTGTGTTATTGATATAATACCATCTAGTCCATACACATATTACAGTAAAAAACATTACAACCCATATATGTATAGATCAAAATGAAATTGATTCTCACCAATGTCTAGGTAAAACCCCATGTATAGATTGATCTCATTTAAATGTACACACAATAACGTGTTGATCATCATTACCCCACACACAACAAATCCACCATCAAAATACAAAAATTAAAATGATGATAATATATAAAAGGATATTTCTCATCTATATCAACAAAATCACTATAATGAGTAGAAGGTAAAATAATTGTACCTCTAAATGTCAACGACCCAAACTCATTATCCAAATGTGTATATTGAACTACATGAAGTTATCATATCCCTCTTCCCTATGATCAAGATTGATCTCCATGTGATGCCCTCACCTACTGATATGAATTCCCCATCCCTGATGTGTCATGTCCAATTTTTTATGAAACATCACCAGTTGTACTCCAAATACCAAACTGGTATGATTTAGAGGACCCCATTATAAAACTCTAGTTCGGTCTTTCTCCTCAATCACTATGCAACCTTAATTGGTTATTGTAGAAATTATTTATATGTGGCATATTTATATAATATTGGAACTCTATTGGTGGTTGAGAATAGTTTTTTATGAATATGACCCAACCTACCGCACTGATGAAAATCACTCATGTGTTTCCCAGAAAAATTGATCATTCTCTATGGATACTCCTTAGTGCACTGTTGATGTTATGGTTCTCATAACAATGCTCCCTACCGTCATATAGTGTAACTCATAGTTAGCCTAATGAAATCACATGTACTCCAATGGAATCTCACTTGTGGTCCACCTCATAAATTAGATCCTGATTCACTACCTCTACAAATTTGTACAATCAAAATATATTATCCTTTGACATAATTTCATATTTGTGTCTACCCTGAAAAATTGTTTCCATAGCTTTCTCTTCACCTATCTTCATTGGGACAAAGAGTTTTATGTTACTGAAGAGACTAACATTTTCTATGACATACATAATTATATGGGTCAACCACATTATCCCTACCACCCTATCCTATCTTAGTGTCTTTGGTTAAATGTTCTCTAGGAATTTCTCCTCAAAGTCATTCACAATCAAGCCCGCCATCTGCTCATACAAAGAATAAATATCCCACAAAAACTTCTCCTTAACACATAACATATTATTCTATTAATTGAGTCTATTATATATTATAATATCAATATTGTCAATTATTTTATTTATAAACTCAATTCGTAACTCATATTCATTAGGTACACCATCCTCAGTTAAGATCAAAGGGTCTGATAATTTGAATTCCGTTGTAAGATCAGACATATTCTACATATACCACTTTTTATTATCTTTTTATGAATGGTATAAATCCAAAATATTCTCATGAAAAGTATCTCCCACCAATTCACTTAGAACAATCAGGGCTTCATGTCCCACTTTTGTTGATATTTTCTATCACCCTTCAATCATTATATCAACAAGCATCATATTGGTTTCAAGTCTCTATAATTTCAAAAATATATCATATGATTTATAAAACATCATTAACATATTTAAACAATATATGTTCATATAATTACCCAACATTTCCTCCCTCATACAGTAACCCACTTTTTAAATTAAGGCACTATCACTACTATTAACTCTTCCTAACATTGGAAATAGATAACACCACTGAAAAAAAATTTCATTTTATGAATGATTATTTCTACACCCATATCTATACCATTTGAAATTAAAACATTCCGTATCATTTTAAAATATCAATAAATTATTAGTCACCATTTAATATTAAATTAATCAACCATAGAAAATCATTTTCGCTTCCAAAAACCTACCCATACCTTGCTTTTTGGCACATTCGTAACATGATCTGTGTCACATAAAATCAAGAGTTACTATAATTATTTGTGATTAATCAAATCTGGTTTCATATAATGCCATGATTAAAATCATAGAAAACAATAACATCATACAAAAAATACTTCACTGATGGTCAAATAATAACCAACAATTACAAAAAACACCAACAACAACAATCCCACCTTGGGTAATTGTGTTTCCCCCAAACATGGGTTATATAAACCCATGCATGATCTCATGACCAATTAACAACTCATCATAGTCTCTTGTATTCAAATATATAATTTTAATACATTTGAAAAGAAAAGAAAACTCCTCTGATACACCATTGTAACATCAAGAACCAGGTCCCACATTTCAGTTCCCCCAGATGGTTTTCCATATAACCATAGGAATGCCTCTCAATACAACATATACTTCCAAATATTATCAATGGTATAATATGAAATTTTGTTAGACTATACCCTCTTTATAAAAGTATCAAAATAGTGAAAATCAATATGAAATGTTACCATGATACTGAAATAATCAATACAAAACAAAAACAACAAGAATAAATAAAATATATGAAGAATTACTATATACCAACATAATAAATTTTCAATGAGAAATAAATTAAGTGTCTAATAGAAGTACAAAATAGAAAAACAGTGAAAACAACATATAGTATCATGACAACATGTTCGATTCCCTTATACATGTTATATTAAAAATCCAAACTCATCTATATGATATATGGATTTTCCCTTATCCTTCCATGAAAACATGATGTATATTCATGTAACAATTAAGAAGCCTGAGTTGGGTTTGATTACAACTCAGTAGGCCGCCAATAATTATTTATTAATCAATATCAATTATATAAAAATGTATGCAGTTTTATAAAGAATATATTAAAAAATTATTAATGTAAACTGGTTTGATATTTTTTGTTATTTAGTAATCCACACCATACATACTTCGATATATTTTGGAGTTGGGACTACACACCAATGGGGTTTTATAATTCATTTTGATGGGAATTCATTATTAAAATTAATTACATATCATTTCATAATCATGAATCACATTCCAAGAGCAATAGTAGGGAACCCCTTGGGTACATAGAGAATCAGTCCCTATCTAAAATTTCATTGTTCACGTTAACATATAAACACACACAAAGACACACACACACACACACGCACACACACACACACACACACATATATATATCATGGTCCTAGAGAAGTGTTCTAGAACCCCAAAGGTATTTGGATAATTATTCCCTGATCCATAACTCATTAATCAGATTAATATACACATATCATGCTTAAAAATTACTAACTCATTTACTATCCATTTAATCCTTTCAGGCTAATAAATTTATCAAACAAAACTATGGTCCTTTAATTTTATTACATAGAACAATTTTTTCCCATTCGTCCATTTTTCACCATTTATTTGACAACTCATTTACCTTTAATGGGTAAGGCAAACAAACCCTGAAATAGCATTATAAAACAAGAAATAGGGACTTAGTTCAATTCTAAACACCCATTATTCCACTTTAGATTTTATTATTATAGAGTCATGGATAATTAGAAAACCCCATGGGTTTTAACCAACATGATGTTTTAATCCTCGATTAGTCTATATAGATCAATTATGGATCTCTCAAATTTAGAGAAATCAATCAAATTTTATAATTTAAATGTAATTTCACAACATTTTAGAGATATAATAAAACTACTACACATGAACAATATATATAATATGTGATTATCAATTATTACACCTATATCAATATTATTAGTGAACACTTACAAAATAGTAACCCTTAATTTGATGTAGAGCAATCAAAATCCCAAAGGTGAGGAAGGCCTAGGAGCGAAAATATAGCGTGTTCAATTTTCATCCTTAGGATCATCAATTCACACCACCAGATATTTAAGGAGCATAGGAAGCCAATAAAAAACAACGAAGAGAAAAATAATTTTTATTAGGTTGGGTAATATTGATTAGGGATATAAACTAGGTGTTCTGGAATTTTAAATAAATCCTTTTGGGATTTAAAATTCCACATACATGGTTTCCGAGGTAATCCTCATTGTTTCTCAAAACATGTACAATAACCATGAAACCATATATTTTGGGGATAATTGTTAATAATATGTTGGTTCATGGTTAGGAAAACCATGTGATAATAATAAATATGCCCTTTACCAAAGGGTGCACATTTTCCTAGGGTGGTAGAATAGTTTGGGAAAACTATATCCCAACCATGTACATCCCAAAAACACTCTAAAATATTCCATTATGAAACCAAATGAACACAAATAAAAATCTCAATGTAATGGGGAATAAGAAAAGTGAAAAATAATAGAGGAATACATGAATGATACATCTCTATAAAAGTATGGATCATAATGAAATAACTAATGGTGTCTAAAGAACTTCAATGATAACAAATGATGGATCCCCAGACCCGCAATCCTAGATTTGATGAAAAAAGGATATATTTTTCTAATACAAGTAACAAAAAAATATTAATCTTTATACAATATTGAACAATCTCATCGATCTACTATTGGGAGGATTAGGTAATATCTCTTTATAATATATCATAATTTTTACATTTATTTAATAAAATTGTACTCTGGATTCACTTGCGCTATCTCATTAATTGATACAAAAAACCGTGGAACTTATAATGATCCAATGAAATTTTTTAAAAAATTATGGCAAGAATAAAATTTCCCAAAATTGGGTTTTAAAAAAACAAAAAATACATGTATAAATACATTGAAAATTTCCTTTGAAAATATTCCATTGAAAAAATATTTATTTGTATCAAATATGAAACATTTGATTAATAATTATCCAAGACACATTTATTGGATTTCTCATAAATATCCATAATATAAATTTTTCGAATCATTTAAAAATAAAATACTTGTTGAAGTCAAAATTATGTTAAAAATATAATATTCATTTAGGATACATAGATTTCTACTTGAAGAAACTTAAATTTTATTATTTGAGAATAATTTTATTCTAATGGAAAATTATGATACATTGAAACCTATAAGAAAACCCTCAGTCCAATAGAAATTTCAAAATTGGGGAAATTTCCCCTTGGGATAATGGGTTCATTACACTTTACATTTCATCACATTCATTACCATAGAGTCTTTTTTTATTAATAATTTTTGAAATGTCTTCATTAATCATTATAATTCCACTAATACATCATTTAAAAACTACAAAATTTATATTCACTAGTATAATGGCCCTATAATTTTATATATAGTTTTTAAATATTAATATATGAATATTAAGTACCTAACATGACAAAACCAGGCGAGAACCATATTGGATTAGCATATTTATAGTCATGGGATGATAAAAAACTAGTTCATAATATATGTACATTGTATCCCTATTATTTATTCATAACTATAACAACTTTTGACATACAAAAACCAAATACCTGTATTTATATCATGGTGAAAAGAAACCTGATAAATGATGATAATTGATGCTTAGTATGGGTATACATGGGCTATAAAAATTATTTTACAATTAAAATATGGGAATAATATTATTGAAACACAAAAATTGAAATATAAAATTATACCCGGTATATCAAATATCATAATCATTAATGATCGAATAAATCATGGTAGTATATAAGACATGAATAAAAATGAATATGATCCTTGAGCATAAAATTGAATGAATTAATGGAATTTTTGGAATTGACGTAAGCATAGAAAATGATTTCCATATCACTCAAGGATCTCTGCCAAACCCATCTTTGTGGATAAATTCCATAACTAAACATGGTTCAATCGATGTTCCAATCCTATATTACTGAACCTAGGTTATATCCCCTTACATCCCTTTATAACTAAACAGAGTTTACTTCCCATTCCATCATTTTATTACTAAACTATGCCTACGTAATGATCTAGACTTCTATTATTAAAATGTGATTACTTCATGTTCCATCCTTGTATTAGTGAACTAAGTTCACCCCTCATTCTAATATTTTATATATCATGATATATAAATCATTACCCAATTCATTAGGGAATTATATAGCTCCCACAAATAGAATAATGATAGCCATACATATGTGATCTATGTGAACATAAATAATTCACCATGTCATAACCCATGAATAGAAATGGGTTTCATACACATTTCATTATTGCATAACTCATGGAAAAGTCACATAATTCATAAACATTATGTAATCAAAAAAACAATTTTGAGAAAAATAAGGTTGGTATCAATGGATCATATATATACTAATTCATAGGTAACATAATAGAATTTTGTCTTATATGGAAAATGATTTTTAGTGATAACTTGAAATAATTTTTTAGGAAATTAATATATCTATTTTGAAAAAAAAAATTAATTAGATTCATAACTATGAAGGAATTTTTTTTTGAAAAGGAACATGTAATATCATTATCTAATTCTCATAAAACTAACCCTTCTTAAAATAAGATAAATCCATTCATGATATATAATTTAATAAACAATAATTTCAAATTTGTTTTGGAAAATAAAAAAAGTACCTTCTTTGCAATATGATAAAAATAATCCTTTTAATCCATTTTTTAAAATGTAAAATAATTTTAAAATAAAATTAAATATTAATTATATAATATAAAAACCATTTTTTAGAATTTATATTATTATAAATGAACATATAAGAGAAATATTCCATAGTTGGGACTTTATAAAAATTAAAATAGTAATGAGATTGTGAAATAATCCCTTACAAATAATAATGAAGTAGAAATTAATTATTTATTATGTGTATCTACTCTGTATAAACATAATTTTTTTTTCAAATTCATCATATGATAATAAAAATTTATTTCACAACTAATAAAAGTATGAAATAATCAATGATGCATAATTTTTACTCAATGAAAGGAAATTGAGTTTTATTCCCGTACATCATGTATTCCCTTTTAAGGATCACATTTAATTAACCTTTAAAATAAATACGGTATTATTATAAATTTATTTCATAACAAAATAATATCATTTAATTTATTCTTTATTTATAACATATTATCATCTATTTATTAATAATGTTTTATTAAAATTATTATAATGGGTTATAAACTCTTCATTTTACAAGCATGTTTCGGTCAGTCAGACTTAAACCTAATGTTTAGGTCTTGGTCACATCATATATAGAATTTTATTCATTATATAATTATATTATATAATAACTTTATACATATTTGTTGTCATTATTGCATACTTGAAATATAGAAATGAATTACACCATTCACGGAGACAGTGGGAGGTATCTACACATGCACACAATTTTCATTTTTCGATTGAAAGAATCAATGAAATGTAATTAATAATTAGCATATAAATAATAACTAATATATAATTTAAATCATATAAAATCATTAAAACCATCATAACCCCCATCCATAAAATGTGGTAATGAAAAATCAATTGTATCACCTTGTGGAGATGGTAATTCGTACATACTCAAGATTAATATGTTCACTTGTTGTTTGAATGGAATGAGGGTGTATAATCGCATTTTAACAATAATAATAAAATTTAATCATATTTATGATACTAATTTTATTATTTTATGACATAAATGTATTATTTATAGTAGTAATGGAAGATTATAATGAGATAGTGATCAGTTAGAAAAATTATTACTTCTCCAAAACAACTATTCATATATCATCTAAAGGGATCTAGGGTTGGTTTTTTGAGAATAATAGGGACTCTATAATATGGTTACTGTTAGTGAATAAGATAATTTTTAATAGTATGGTTGAGTTATAATTCAAAATGTGGTGTAAAGAGGTGAGGGGGGAGGTTCCATATTACAATTGAGTCATGGGGAACATTTAGAATTTGTCAAAATATTATACTGTAATAAATTCATTTTAAATACAAATAAAACCTTATGGAATGAAATTCAAATATAAGACAATAAAATATATAATACAATCAAATAATATATATTATACATGTTTTTGGTTTTATTTTTTAATCCATATAATTATTTAACCCTTACTTAATCTATTTTAATTTAAACCACGATATCAATTTTTTTCAATGTTAAAAGGTTTTAATTTTTTTACTCTCACATGTAAATTAGACCATGAATTTTAAATTTATTATATTTTAAACAACACATTATACCCTATTTCCTTATTTAATTTTTTTTCAATTTTAAATAGTTCAATGATATAATGTGTTCATAAAATATAATTAGGGTCAATCTTGACACTATTTATGACATTGACATTATAAAAGCAAGACAAAAACATATATTGATAAAAAAAATTTAACACACCCCAAAAATGCCAAAAATAATCTATATATTTCATGTATTACTTTAATTAATTAAATTATATTTCTTTTATACTTTTATATCATTTTTTAATTAAATAATTATTGCATTAGTGTTGTATAGAAATTTAGGGTAATTATTTTAATATAAAAAATTATAAAATAATTTGAAATGATAAATAAAATAATTTTATATTACCAGGGAATATTTATTCTCTAGAATAACTTGTATTTATCCCCATATTATAAATATTATACTTATTTAAAATAAAAGTGTGACATTTTTTCACATTATTTGATTTTATAATATCAAATTATATTTGATGGAATATTTTACATTAAATAACTATATTTAGAAACATCAGTGTTATGGATCTAATTTAATTCTAGTAATAAGATATATATTAAAAAATCATCGGTGTATCACTTATTTTTAATCCATATTAACCAGTTTTACCCATTACCAATGTAATAAATTTTACCACAATTACAATTCATATTATATAAAAATAAAAGGAAACTAATAACCAAATGTTAATCTCTTCATTATAATATGAAATTCATTTTATATAATTAATAACATAGAAGTAACAAAGTTTATTTTAAAAGTAAATTGAAAAAAACAATGAAAAATATATTTTTTGAAATTTTTTTAAGTATAAAGTTTTTTTAATATACTCATATATGTAACCGAGTTAAAAATATAATTGATTCATTTTAAATTATAGTCACATAATTAAAATTTAAAACTGAAAAAACATAATTCAACACTATCAACATGTTAAAAATTATATAATTCACAATAAAAATCCGTATTTTTCAAATTTATATGAAACATAAATGCATTTAGAATATTATCAATTAAATTAATTTTATGATAAATTGAAACAATGAACATACAATGAAGTTAATATTATCAAAATAAATTCTATAAATTATATATATTAATATTAACTCATATAAAAATAGAAAAACTCGTTTTTGAAGAAAACATATTTTTTAAGGCAAAAATAACTTTACTAAATATTGTGGGAAATTTACTAATAACATTCCAATAATTTAATTTTGAGTTTTACAATTATATTTATTTCATAAATTTGTTCTTATTATTCATTTTGTATAATATATTGACTTGGTTATAGTTGGCATATAATTTTTCGTGGTTCGTTTAAACTAGATATTGCATACAATGAAAGAAATCAATAAAATAAAATTATTATAAACATGTATTTTATAATAAGTATCTTGGTTTTACATTATTCTCCTCATAAAATTAATTTCCCCCAAAAAATCATTACATTTGTATCAATAATAGAGGATTCATTTACTTCATTATATCTAGAGGTTCCCGCAGAGCATCCTCAAACAGCTGGTTTCACCACAACAATTAACCAATTGATTGGTTATGTTTTTTAGAACCTTAACTATTAAATTTAGAAAATATAAATGTTTTTTCATATAAGGAATGTTATACTCTATAAGTTTAACCTCTATGATCATTAAAATTTTGGACGAAGAAAATTTTTATATCACCTTATTGAATTCATATAATATTAATTTTAATATTTTAAGTATCATTAATTCAATTATCTGACAAAGAAACTAAAACTATTTTAGGAATCACATCTAAAAAATAGAAATGCAGTTGTGGGTTTAACTGTGCTCAAAAGTATATTCTTTTTTATAGTTTCTAATCTCCAAAGTTTGGGTTTTTACATGTTAGGTACTAATTATAGTTAGTATGATATTATGCATTTATGGGTTATGGATCACTCTTCTTTAATGGATACTCTTATGGTTAGTTCAACTAATCAACATGTTAATTATTCTATTAATGTCATAGATACGTTTCATTATTGTTCTTATATTTATGCTTCCAACAGATATAAAAAACATATAACTCTTTTGGTTGAAATTTATATTCATAAGAGTATCATTAATTGTCCTTGGACTATTATTTGTGACTTTAATTCTATTCATACTCCTAACTAAAATATCGAGGCTATTGATAATAATATTTATTCTCGAGAATATTCAATTTTAAATGAAATTAATGAGTTTATTGTGGTAATTTTTATGGGTGACAAGTTTACATGGTATAGGATTCACTTTCATGTCATGGATTCTAGTAAATTGAAATGTTTTTTTGTAAATGGGTCTTCTCTTGATTCAGGGGAATCCATTTCTTGAATGACTCTATCTAGGATTAATTATAATCACCACCCAATCTGGGCCGAGTTTTCTATGAAGGACTCAAAACCTCCTGTTAGATTTAGTATTAAGAAATCAGGGGATTCTCATCTATATTGTAGGCATATTATTCCTAATTTTTTGAGTTTGGTAAGTACAAAAAAATATTTATCTTGCATCATTAAATAAAAATTACTCCATGTTCATTAATAGAATTTGAGTATTGAAAAATTAAAACTTATATTCAATTATATTTCTATATGTTCCTAGCCTTAAACATTAAATAATCTTGAGTTAGGTCATGAATTTACATTGAGGATCTTTTCATGTTTATTTTTGTAGAGAATTATACTGTAATTATTACATTACATCTCAAAAGATTAAGAAGTAGTCACTTATACTCTCTCGAATTTTTTCACAATAATAAATCACATTAAATAAAAAAAGAGTTTCATTTCATGATATAAATTTTATTGAATTATTTTTTTCTAATACACTTCTTTATACCTTGTAAGAGACATTTCAAAAACGTTGGATGAGTATAAAAAGCCCAGTAAGGGTTACAAAAAAATAAAACATTATTCTATCAATACATAAAAAATATAAACACTTTAACATACATTATAAAATCGTATAATTTATTAATAACACATAGTAATCATAAATCAAAAATGTAACCTGTGGGATCCATATCATACTTACATTGTAGCTTTCACAGCTACATAATGAGTAACATTTGGAATACTCATTATAGTATATTTACAAAATATCGTAGGATAAACATTAATGTTTACCTCCATCAGGTTACCCAATTCATTGGAGAGCTATCTCAGGCTCACCTACATGAGGTTTATCAGAGAACCACCCATATACGTAAACAATGCCCAAGAACCACAACTTATTCATAACACAAAAAACAAGCTTAATAAAAAGATAAAATTTTCACATGGAAATAAGAATATATAATTTCAATATATTTACATAATAAATCCATTATAAAAAACAATATTCAATACAAAAAAATGTAAAATGGTTATATGGTATTTAATTTAATTTTAAAAACATTACGTCTTGTTAAGGAAACCAAATATCAAATAATGCTTGTAGTGGAAAAAAGGTCGTTATCGTCGCATACGTTTAAAAGAAAAATTATTTTCGTAGATTAATAAAATTATTAATAGATAAAACAATTCCTTTTTAATTAAATTAACGGTCAAGGGGTTTTATACACTGTATATAAGAAATTATTGTATAAATCAAATTATGCCTCAATGAAAGGAGATTGAGACAAAGTTCCATACAATGTTCATTATGGAAATAAAATAGATAGACTATGTTTATTAAATTTAATTAAATATAATGAAATTATAAATACAATATAGGATATAGTCATTTATTTATCATATAATAATAGCACAATATAATCAATAAGTAGATATTTAACCCAATGAATGAAAATTGTGTTATGAAGTTCCCTAACCTTGTGTCTGACTTTTCTTGTTCATCCTTTATCTCCATGAATAATAGAATTATGTTCATTATACTTTCTTCATAACCCTTTTCTAATTTATTAATCTTTTTATATACCATATTAACTTTCTATAACAGTCGTATAATTTATAAATTTCACATCAGTTTCTTTGTCGATGTTCGGTACTTGAGTCAAAATTGAACTTGTTATAATTACAAATTTTCTATGTTGTCAAAAGTACATTATCTCTACGATTTTATTCATAAAATAAATATAATTTATATACATTATATCTGTATTTATATCTATTATATATTTATTTAAAATAGTCTATAACATTTGGTTAAATGAAAATGAAATGCACTGTTTGTGGAGAGGGTAAGTCGTACGTACGCATGAATGCTATTTTCATTTCTTTCTTCATTTTTAATGGAATGAAAATTAAATGATACATAGGTATATTATAATTCCAATATAATATATATGTAATATGTGTTACATAAGTTCATTAATTCAATCTTTAATACATTCCATGTACAGCATGAATGAGTCACATCAATTTGAGGGGGTTGTAGTCTTCACTTCCTTAACTGATAGTATTGTATTTATACAACATGAAAAGAATAAATGTTTATTATAAATGATAATTAAAGAAGAATATAGATAAAATAATTGTCATAAATATCGTATGTATTTTCAGTTCCATTATAATGGCCACCAGAAGAGGCGGTATGAGATAATTTAACAATCATCATTTCGTGAGGCAGTAGTTCTCCATCCCCAGAAATTATATGTTCTAAATCCATTATATGGGGGTGTGTGTGAATATAAGTAGAATAATTATCATTAGAAGAAACTTTTATATTTAATATAATTTTTTTATAAAATCATTTAATAAATTGATTTATGGGGTTGGATAAGGAAAAAAAATGAAATAAGTTTGCGAGAAGACATTAACTCAAATCAGGTAACTCTTTTTTATTTAATCTAAAAGGACTTCTTCATTTGACTTATGTCCAAATTAAGCCTTTAAGGAGGAATAGAGGGATGTTGGTAGATTATTTTGGTAGATTTTGGATAACCTTAGATGGATTTAGTTGTGTGAGTAAGGGTTAGAGGTGGTGACCTCATATTAGAGGGAGGAGGGGCACTAAAAAAATATCTTGAAATATTATATTTTTATAAATTATATTTAGTTTATAAAATAGAAAACTTTATGTTAATGAAATTATAATATAAATATTAGTCTAAATAAAATCAACCAATAATAATTATACATGTTTTGGATATTCTTTAATCCTTATCTTTTTTATTTAACCCTTTTTTACTCTTACCGTTTTATGAAGAATTTAACACGGTGAGAATCAAAATAGTTAACAAAACATGAAAAATAGACCATTAAACAGTTTATAATAAAACTGTATAGTTTTGAATAATATTTTTCTAAATCTTATTTTTTTTTAATTTTAAATATTTTATAAAATATTTTATATTTTAGAATATGAATTTTATCAATTTTGAAACTATTAGTATCATGACATTTTTAAATATCCATAACAACATTATTACATCGAAATAATAATTAATAAAAAGATAACATGTATTTATAATCCAAAAAATTCATGGATGACAACAAAATAACAAAATTACCTTTATTTTAACTTTATAATATCCTTTATTAATGAAGCAATCACTACATCATCATTATGTCATTATTAAATTTTTTTATATAATGTCTAAAATTTATAATTAAAATATCATGATGTAGAAATTTTTTTGGATTTATAATGACTCTTTAAAGTCTAATATATCACTTATATATCCCCAAATAATTTTTTTTATTAATAGATATATGTTTATGTTATATTTTCATTATCTTTAAAATAAAAGTAATTAAACACCATTTTCACACACAAGTGGCTCCATGAGATCCTAAAATTTACCCAAGGATGCCCATGGTCAGAAATATCGTATCCAATAGGGTTTAAAAATGTGTTAGGGTAATTTAATATTATTATAATATTATTTTTTAATCCTTATTTAACAAATGTTTCCTTTTACCATGTTAAATAAAATATTTATCGATGTTACTATTAATAATGTCTAAAAATAAAAGTTATCTATATACAATATTTGGACCTCATTATTGAAAATATTGGATAAATTCTTCCAAATTCAATACATAGAATTGGAATAAATTAATTTAAATTTAATTCACGTTGGAAAATCAAAAGGCATGTTTTTAAGAAGTAAAAAATTACCAAAAGATTGATATGTTTTTATGTCCAATTTATGAGAAAAATCACATCCAATGACCAAAATTATATTTAAAATTAATACTAAAATCAAATTAAACATCAAAATAAATTAGAATTACAATATAACAATATAAATATATTATATTAAAAATCAGTTTTGATTTAAAATTCAATATTTTTCACTATTCATTAAAAATGAACTTTATCAGAAAAATACCAATACACCATCCAAAGTAAATTTCAATGTCCCTCTTCTAAATAAAAATATTATTTTTTTCAAATATAAGATATAATAGTGACAAAAAATAGATTTCAAAAGGGTTTTTCATCAAAAGGCTGTAAGATGACCTTTTATAAATATTCGAGTTTTTTTTGCATAAAATCGGATTTATTCTTATTTTAAGCCTATAATTTTTTTGGATAAGTGTAAATACATTTAATAATAATATTGCAAATATAAATTTTCATTTCCACAAATTCAACATATAGGTGTTTTCTATTATTCAAAATAATAATAATTTTATATTATTGTTTGGTATAACTCAATTTTGTATGCAAAATAAGTTTTTATGTAAACTTTTTGTTGTGTGTTGAGTACGCTATTGAAAAAAGTGTTCTCTTTAACATAAAATTAATATATTATTAATATATATTAATATATATTAAAATATATTATTTTACAAATACCTGGGTCATTACATCCTTCATCCCTTTTTGGAAATTGTATCCTCACAATTTTAAAATTGGTCTTGGAAACTTCATTTAAAGTCCCACATCAGAAAAAGAGTCAATAAAACTATCACATTAAAACAATGAAAAATAAGTACAAAGGTCACATGAGATAACCCATACTAGGATTAAATGTAGGAAAAAATGGATATAGAATAGAAACAAACCATCAAGTTCAGATAGATAGAGATAGAAAACATGATCAGGAGAATGTTAACCACCAGAAAATCAAAAACTTGTGATTGGTTAAAGAGTATTTGATTCCCCAGTATGAAAAGTGAATGAAAATCGTATCTTTTTAGTTCCTTTTCATAATTTTTTAGAACTAATTTTTTAGATTGACTATGAACATAAGGAAATATACTTACATTTCAAGTATAATATCATCCTTTAATAAATTTCTACCAAAAACTCATCTTTTCTCTAAAAGATGAGTATTAAGAATTTTTTGGTCACACCTAAAGTGCCATAATAAACTTTTAGAGAATCAAATAATACAAAAAAGATAGAATATATATTTCCCTTATCTTTATAAATTAACCAATACCAAAATTGTTTGTGTGAGATCAGATAATATTCAAAAAGGATAAAACGTTATAGAAAAATGCTATTAATATTCTCCAAAATTGAACCAACTGTATCCAAAGTTCAAAAAATTAAATTCAATACACAATATTCCTTAAAATTATTTAAAATAATTCAAATAATATTGAATCCCAAAATTTATAAGGATTTGATCACATAGTCTTCCATGAAAAATATTAACATATATTTCCAAATAACATCTACTACTCTTAAAGTCTCTTACTAAAATGAAATAAACATAATAACATATTCTCTATAATAGGTTACTCACTTCCATAAATAACACAAATATCCATATATCCACAATAAAACATTGATTCTTCCAAAATAATATTTCAACCATTACTCCACAAATTAAATCACATAGTATTCTATTTTCCTTAGGCATATACTGTCCCCAAAAGAGAGAATATCCTCAAAAATTACATTGATAACTTAATCACCAAATAATTTTACTATACTAAATATATCCATTTTATAAAATATATGTTCCAAAATCATCTTATTCTTGATTCATAAAATCATTTAACTAAAAATAATAAGTCATAATAACTAGGGAATTCATGTAGACCAGTGGTAGGCGATGTGCCCTTATCGACCTTTGATCATGGGTTCGATTCCTACAGTCTTGCCCTACGCGATGGGTGGTAACCCATCCTACGAGATGACTTTTTTTTAAACCACATCATTCTTACTAAATTATCATAAATAATATAATTTCTTCAAATCTACTATACCCAGATTTATCCTCAATGGTTATCTAATACCTTTCAATTTCCATCCCGAAATGTATTATCAATTAATCACCTATAAAAAGATCATATGAACCCCAAAGGTTATCCATTATGTCTACACACAAAAAAGTAATTATTCCTTGAATAAAATTTTAACATATCATACATCAGGGTTACACATATTAGAAAAAGTCTTCCCAATATAATCCCATCATCAAAAGAGAATTAATACTTTTAGACATTTCATTATCGTATAATATTTCATAACTCCTGAATCCCTTTTATGTAGACTTCTTACTCATTAAACACTCCTCATAATCCATTAACTATTGATTTACACCTTATTTTTTAATACATCATTACTATAGATAAAATGTCCCCATCTTTTATAAATATCAATCCAAGGATTCTCCATTTTTGTGGAAAATAAAATAAATCATTCCTTGAATATAGATATCTTGATCTTTAGGATGATCCCTTTCTCTTTTGGGATTTTTCCATACATTCCAAAAATAAATGTTCGCTCCACTTCTGTAATTTATGTTTTCAATAGATTTGGAAATTTTGACATATTGAAATCATATGAAAAATATACCATGACCCATAAAATTGTTTTAGAAATTTGCAGGTGTTGGATAACTCAAAAAAATTGCAGGTGATTTGAATACTCAAAAAGCAGTCCAAATCATTTGAACATGCTTTGTTTATAATAGTGATGATCAAATCATCGAGGAGGGATAAGAAGGTTTTGAAATTACTCTTTCCTTCCATATTGACAAATGATCCTTAATCTACATAAAAAAATCAACACATAAACCTGAAACAATGTATTTTTAAAATAAATATCCCTATATAGGTGAAGATAACATAAAAAACATTTATGTTACTCTAATACATAAACTTCTTTATATCACTATTGTTAAGGTTTTTATTCAAAAAAAAATTTTACATTAACCCTACAAATGTTTTCATATGATAATAACCCTCTTGGTTTTATAGGATCATTTACCTACACCCAAATAACACCAAAACCTCTAAAGTTATCTAAACTGACATCTGATACCAACTATAAGGCCCCAACCTTTAACAATACATAATCTTGAGTTAAGTCAAGAATACACATTGAGGATATTTTTAGGTTTATCTTTTTAGATAATATATCCATAAATATTAGATTACATCTCAAAAGACTACAATTTAATCACTTCTAATATATCTATTTTTAAACAATAATAAAACTACTTAAATAAAACGAGTTTCTTTTCTTGATATAAATATTCATCAATTCTTCCTTTCTCTTATCCTTCTTTATACACTGTGATAAACATTTCCAAAACATTTCATGATCATAAAAATGTTGTTAAGGGTAGTAAAATAGAGAAAGAAAACAGTAGTATATCAATAAATACTAAAAATAAGCTCGATGATATGCCTCGTGAAATCATATGATTTATGAATAACACATAGTAATCATAAATATAAAAATGTAACTTTTGGCATCCATACCATACATACATTACAGATTTCACATATACATATAGAGTTAAATTTTTAATAACAATCATAGTAAATTTACTAAATCTCTTAGAAGGAACATTAACATTTACCTCTATCACGTTCCCCAATGAAAATGGAGAGCTATCTTGGGATCACCCACCCTAGGTTTATCACGACACCACCTTTACAAATAATCAATGTCCAAGAACCATAACATATTCATAATATAAGAAAATCATAAAGGAAATATAACATTTCCACATTGAAATCACAATATATTATTTCAATATATTGACATAATCCATCCATTTTCAATACCATTTTCAGTAGAAAAAAATATAAAAAGGGTATATGGTATTTATTTTATTTAAAAAAAATTATAACTTCTTATGGAAGCCAAATATGAAATAATTCTTTTGGTGGTGGAAAGGTAATTATCATCAGATATGTTTAAACAAAACATTATTTTTGTTTTTTAGTAAAATGATACATAGAAAAAAAATATTCACTTTTAATGAAATTAAAATTCAATTGGGTTTATACACTGTATAAAGGAAATTCGTGTATAAATCAATGTCTTCATAAATTAAAAAATATTAAGACGAAGTCCATTATGAAGTTTATTTTGTAAATAAAATAGATCTACGATGTGTATTCACTATCAGTACACATAATAAAAGTATAAATAAAATATTGCATATCAAAATTTATTTCTCACATAATCATAACACAACATAATAATGAATTAGAATTTTAACCCATGGAATTGAAATTTGGTTAAGAATTTCCCTTACCATGTGTCTGAGTTGTCTTGTTCATTATTTATCTCCCTGAATAAGAAAAATTATGTTAATTATACATTATTCATAACATTTTTCAAGTTTCTTATTCCTTTTATATCACTTATTACCCTTCTATAAGAATCATATACTTATTCAAGTTCATATCAGTATTTTTGTCATTGTTCAGTACTTGAGTGAAAAATAAACTTATTATAATTACAAATTTTCCAAGTGGTTAAATGTACATTATCTCTAGAATTGTATTCGTGATTCAAATATCATATATATATAGAATATATGTATTTATAAGCAGTATATATGTATTTTTAATAGTCCGTAAAATTTAGTTATAAGAAAATGAAATTCACCATTCATAGAGACGGTAAGCCGTATGTACGCATGAACACAACTTTCATTTAATTGTTCATTTTTAAAAGAAAAAAACTAAATGATAGATAGTTGTATTATAAATACAGTATAATATCTATGTTATATATGTTAAATAAGTTCATTAATTCCGTTATTTATATGTTCCATGTATAGCTTGAACGAGTCATATCACTTTGAGGGGGCGATAGTTTACACTTTCTCATATGAAATTATCGTATTTTTACAAAATGAAAAGAAAAAATTTACATTTTAAATTATAATTACAGACAAATAGACATAAAATAAATATAATATATATCATATTTAATTTTTGTCCAATCATAATGGACACTATAAGATGCGGTATGAGATAATTGAACAATCATAGTTTCGTGAGGCAGTAGTTCACCGTCCACAGAAATAGTATGTTCTAAATCCAATAGATGAGGGTGTCTATGAGTGTAAGTAGAATAAATATAATATAAACAACATAATATATTTAATATACTTATTTTTTTATAAAATAATTGAATATAGATAATTATGGGGTTTGAGAAGGGAATATAAATGAAAGAAGCATGAGAGAAGGCATTACCTCAAATAGGGTAACTCCTTGTGATTTAATCTAAATAGCCCTCTTCAATTGCCTTATTCCTAGGTTGAGGACTCTAGGAGGAATATAGGGATGTTGTTAGCTTATTTAGGCATAGTATTGATGAGCCAGGGGGGCTTGAGAGGTGTGAGTAACTGTTAGATTTTGTGACCTTTTATAAGATGAAGGAGGGGCATTTGAGGAATATCTTGAAATATTATGTTATTATAAATTTTAATTCAATTATTAATGAGTAAAAATTCTGTTATTCACAATATAAGATGAATAAAAATCAATTTAAAATCATCTAATAATAATAAGATAGGTTTTGGATAGTTTTTTATCCTAAACTTTTTTATTTAACTATTTTTAACTCATAAGGTCTTATCAAGCATTTAACACATTGATAATCAAAATAGTTACCAAAACCTGAACAAAAAACCAATTAAATTATAAATTATAAAATTCTAGACTTATGAAAAATATTGGACTTGATATTATACTTTTTGGAATTTATAAAATTTTATAAAATATTTTATATTTTAAAATATGAATTATGTCAATTTTGAGAGTATTCATATCATGAATTTTTTAAAAATATAAAAAAACATTATTACATTAAAAAAATTAATAGAAATATAATATGTAAATATCATCCATAAAATTCTTGGATGAACAAAATAACAAAATTACATTTATTTTTTACACTTATAATATAATTTATTTGAATCCTTTATTAATGAAGCAATCACTACATCATCATTTTTTCATAACTAAATTTATTTATTTAATGTATATTAATTTTAAATAAAATATATTGATGTATAATATTATTTTTTATTTTTAATGGATATTTATAGTTGAAAAGATAACTTATATAAACCCATATAAAATTTCTTTTAGTAAAATATATATGTTTATGTTTTATTTTCCATAACATTAAATTAATAGTTATTAAATGTCATTTTCACACACAAGTGGATCCATCGGGTCCTAAAATCTACCCAAGGATACCCATGGTCTGAAATATATCATCCAATTGTTTTAATACATGTTCTATAATAATTTAATATTATTATAATATTTTTTCACCCTTATTTACCAGATTTACCCTTTAATCATGGTAAATAAAATAATTACTATATTTACTATTCATAATGTAGAAATATTATTGTGACCTATTTACACAATTTGGATCCCTTGGTACTAAATATGGAAAGAAATTTTCCAAATTCAAAACATATAGTTTTCATACATAAATTTAAAATTAATTCTCGTTGTCAAAACCAAAAAGAATGTTTTTAAAAAGTAAAAACTACCATAAGATTTACTTGTGTTTAACTCCAATTTAACAGTGAAATCAAATCAAATAAATAAAATTGGATTACATAGTAAAAATATAATCTAATTACACTTTAAAACAAATTAAAAATAAAATCTATCAATATAAATAAATTAAATTAAAAGGAAATATTGAATTAAAATTCATTATTTTTTCACTATTCATTAAAAAATGTACTTTATTATAAAAATACCAAAATTTAATCCAATTTAAATTTTGATTTCCGACTTATAAAAAAGAATATTATTTTCTAAAATATGACATATAAAAGTGAAAAAAAATTTAAAGCGGTTTTCCATCAAGAGGCTGTAAAAGGACATTTTAAAAATATTAGAGTATTTCATGCATAAAATCAGATTAATTACTATTATAAGATTATAAAATACATTGTATAAGTGTAAAGAAATATAATAATAATATTGTAGATAGTATATTTCATTAACACTAATTAAATAGTCAGTCATTAACTGTCATTTAAAATAATAATATTATAATATTATTTTTTTGGTACAACTCAATGTTATGTGCAAACGTAATATTGAAAAGAAAAAATTTGTTGTGTGTTGAGTATGATATCCTAAAAAGTGTCATATTTAACATAAAATTAATATAATATTCATAAATATTAATATATATGAAAATTTATTATTCCATAAATACCTGGGTCATTACAATTTCTGTTCTTAAATCTTCTTTACAGTGCGTGCAGGAGTAGAGTATTTGTAATGACTTCAATGGCGGTGTATTAGATGAAGTAGAAATTGTATCCAAAAATAATAGACATATGAATATGAAGGATACTTCTAATATAACTTCTTTCAGGGATATCTGGATTAATGATGGTGATACAAATTCCATGTTTTTAAATACCCATCAAAAATCATGAAAAGTTTCTATTCCTTTGTCTCCACTAATGAATGTGGATAAAAAATTTAATAACAGGACATATATATCCTTGAATGTTGTTTCTTATAATTTGTATCTCTTTAATGTACCATCCACTATTGACGGGCTTGTGGATGGTATCATTGCAAAGCGGGTTTCTCAAGATGACAATTTGCGGCTAATCTCTTCTCATTTGGAACCCGAGATTAAATAATCTTTGTTTGGTCTCCAGCCAAATAGTTATCCTAGTCCATATGGGTTTAACCACTTGTTTTTTTCTAACTTATTGGGATATTTTTTATGACCTTTGTATGTTTTTTATTCATTTATTTAATGTGTTTTCTTTTTCTAATTGTCTAAATGCCATTTCCTGGCACTTATTACAAAAGTGGAGGGTGCCAATGAGGCTAAACTATTTAGAAATATTTATTTGGATAATAAATTCTATAAATAATTCCCCAGGATAATTTATAATATATTTTATTCTATTTGTAGAACAATTATCTCCTATAGTCAATTTGGATTTATTAATGGTTGGTCAATTCAATATTTCCTTATCACTCCCTCTGAATGCATCAATATTCTTAAAAACCCCATTTGAGGAGAGGGTGTTTCCCTTAATCTTGATATCAAGAAGGATTATGATATGATGGAATAATGCTTAATTTGTAAAACCCTTATTAATTTTGGCTTTGATGATGTTTTTTTATTGGGTTTGAAACATCTTCTGGTCTGATCAAAATTCAGTTCCTATTTATTTTTCTCTTGAAAGATATTTTTCATGTTCGATAGGGGTTAGAAAATATGTTCCTTTCTCACCAATTTTAATTTATATTTTTGTTTATTACCTCAGTATACATTTTTCAATTATGTAAGGAAATGTAATTTTGAGTTGTATCCATTCTGTTAGTGGTATTTTGGCCCCCACTCATATTTTTTACACAGACGATGTTGTATTCTTTAGTCGATGAGATAATAGAAATATTAGAAATATCAAGAAGGCTCTTTTGCTTTATGAATAAGTTTCAGGACAACAAGTTAGATGGAATAATTGTTTTTTTATCTCAGTAGAGGTATCTCGGTTGAAAGTAATGTTAATATCATTCATGAATTGGGTATCCGTGAGGTAGTTCTTCCTTTTTCATATTTTGGTGTCCCTTTGTTTTGGGGTGGACAAAAAGCATGATTCATTGCAAGTAATATTAGTAATGTGAGAAAGAAACTGTCCTCTTGGAAAGGAAAATTCATTTCAATGGAATGTATGGTTTGTTTGGTTAAATCGAGCATCATCTATATGTTTTTTTATTCATTCATGGTATATGATTGGACTGTTTCTCTCATCAAATCTTTTTGTTAACATTAAGAATTTTATTTATAGTGGTATTATTTTGTAGAGAAGATTTTCCACTATTTCTTGGAATTTATGTGGTAAACCTGTTGAGATGGGGGTAGTGGTATTAAGAATCATAGGTTTTTCCCAGTCACATGATGTTGTGTTTGTCTGGAGACTTGTGAATGGTGATTTTGATGCATTTGGTTTTCTACGGTCAAGATTAGTAAAAAAACACAATTTTGAAAATATAGATCAATGTTTAGGGGGAGGCATACCTTTATCTCATCCTCAATAATCATTTTACTCATCTTCAAAGGTATCTCTACCTATTAATAGGGTCTTATAGGGATCAAGGATAATTCTGATTTCCATAGTTTAACTTCACTCATTAACAATGTCATGTTTAGAGGTTATCAACCCTTCATTCTACTAAAAATAATTATAAACATCATTCTTCATTGACTCCTCAATTGAATTAATAGGATCAATTTTTATGAATTTTTTTAGGAATAAAATTAAATTATTAAAAATTGTGTGAAATTTCATGATAACAAACCAATACATTATTATTGAGTTATTAATTTATATTTATTTGATAAATTAGTAATTCCAATTCTTTATATCCCTTTAATGTATATTTTATAGTGGACCTATTATATTTTACAGTTCATTTAGACATGTTTTTGAGTACAATGAAATCTATCAATCAAATCAAAATTATTTAAATAAAATCAATTTCATTAAAATATTGGGGTGCTACAAATAGTTATGAAATTGCATATCAAATAAAATGTTGAAAAACGGATTAAAAAAACATTATTCTTCTACATTAATTTTTTTAAAACTATAACTTATAAATAGTACCTTGCAAATAATTCTTATAAATAAGTAAATAATTAGAAAAAATATCTTGTACATGTATGATTGAAATTTTATAAAACAATTGAATGCATAAAAATAAATATGATCATGTATAAATGTCAAAAAAATTTAAAAAATTATATAAACAAAATTATAACATTAATATCCAATGATATCTATAAAAACCAATTTGATAATTTAAAAATAAATTCATGAAATAATTTTTTTTCATTTTTTTATAATATAATAAAATTTTAATTCTCATTGTTAGGTTATTAAAATTATTTTCTTTGGAAACCATTCTCCATTTTAAAATAGACATTGAAGAAATACATATTCATGAAAAATCAAAAAAATTAATTTCTAAATCATAAAATAATATCACTAACTTATATTCATATAGATTAATGAATATGTATATAAAATATTAGTAAAGATAAACTTTAATATATTCGTCATAATTGTGAATTTTATAAATTAAATCTCTGATATACAAAATGGTATTAATAAAAATTAGCATTGAAATATATAATTCCTCTTTAAAAAATAAAAATCCCTTACTAAGATGGTTTTTTGAATAAAATACTAAGATTTATAAATATTTTTTCCCTTACACAATGTAATAAATTTTGAAATACTATGATAGGAATGTTGCTAAAATTTATACACATACATAAATTGGTTTCTGAATCCAAACATGAAATCAAAAAGACATTAAATCACTGAAATATGAGAGTTAATTTAAAATATGAAAATATTAGTTTTAAAATACCACTCCTATAACATAAAAATGGAAATAATGTCATGATTAGGTGGAGATTTCATCCACTTCAGGTGATGGGATATTAATATGTTGAAATAGGGAAAGGGGTATCTTGGTAGTGATTTGGGGGGGGGGGGTTTGATAATTAAACGGAGATTCTGGTTTTATAGTAGTTCATATAGTATATATATATATATTTAAATATGATAAATATTGAGGAAATCGTTGGATATTTTATTTTATATCTGTGTAGACTTATATAGTGTACCGATAATTTTTGGATAATCCTACTAGTTTTTCTATTTGTGATGGCTTATGAAATAAGTTGTAAAAAGGAATTTTATTTGTATTTTTTAATATAATTATATATAGACTATCATTAAGGATAGTAAAATCATAATTTAAAAATTATTATTAATATATGTGTGTGTGTGTGTGTATGTGTATATTTAATGTTCCCACAATTATTTCCTATGATGGATTCATTGACTGAGGTGAATCTTCGATGGTGGTATCAATATAGATGAGTTATGTGGTCGAGTGTTCTTAAAATTTCATTGTTCGATAGGTCGATCATTATAGACCTATTACTGAATGAAAAAAACCATGAAGGTAGGCGTATATAGATGACTATAACATGGTCATATATATAGTAAATGACTATCATTGGGAGGGGTATAGTATAAAGATGATTAATTTTTCAATCCAACATGAGGTTGAAGGAGACGAAGTGTTGAAGGGATCAAATGTCATAGGTGCATATTATCCAATTGAAGGGATATATGGGTAAAAATTTTAATGGGAGAAGATTATCATCAGTTTGTGTATCCTACAATGAATACCTATTGATTCGATTACCTATAATTATGTTATGATGGTCTATCAGTATTTTTATCCATGACATTAGGGTTAGTCGTCAGACACAAATGCACACAACTATATGGGGACTGGTTGAACCACCTAACCCATTGCGCACCTCATGTTTCACTATAAACTATACTGGAAAAATTACCATGATAATATTCAACCACTTCCATAATAATTATTTTTAATGACCTCCAATGTGGATCTATATTTCTCCTCATAATTTGTATAGATGGGATTGCCCCTTTTTCATTCCATTAGATGAAAAAATTGTTACCAATTTATAAATTTCAAAAATGATACAAAATTCATCGAAACATAATATTAAATAAAAATAAGTATATATTTACATATATTAATACATATTTAATTAAAAATTATATTTATTACATTACATATATATTTTAAATTAAAATTAATATTTTAGTAAAGTTATTTCATTTAAAATAAGTTTTTTATTGAAGAACAATTTTTTACCCATTAGGATATGATTATTTATTTAATATTAGAATACTTCATTAGAAAAATAACAATTATTTATGTAAATTTACTAATAATTATTTGTAGATTTATTATTAAAACATTGGTCTATATTATAGTTTCAATTTTATTTTTTATAATAGAAAATTACATTATAACCAATGTTTTTATAAAAAGTATAAATTGTATCATAACTTGTATATATTTTTCATTAAATTTATATCATATAGTATTAATATTATAAATTATCACTGAAATATTAGAATTTTAATATTATTACTAAAATAAATATTTGATAAATAATATTTTATAAATGATAAATTAGAACAATTTTCTTATAAAGATAGTATAAAATAATTTTGAACGAAATTAAATTAAAGTTATTAAATTATAAAATTGATGAATCTTACATTTTCAAATGGTATTACATATAAATTTAACAAAACAAATTTATATTTTTACATTAAAAGAGATTACATAATATTTTTGATTAAAAAATTGTTAAAAATATTAATATAATAAAAACATATAATATCAAATACATTATATGCGAAGAAATTATATATTTAATATCAAAATAATGTTACTTATTATTAATGAATAATATATTTTATAATATAAAATGTAACCATGTTTTTGATTCATTTAAAAAAATTAAAATTTTTAATGATTATAAATATATATAATGTATTGTTTTAAATATTTCCTCAATAAAAACACAATTTTTGAGAAATATATGTAATATTTTATAGTTTAAATATTTTTATTTAACTTATTATCAAAATAAATTTTGATTATAGATAAACATTTATGATAAATATAAAATATTATTTATGTGATAACTGTTTTTATTTAAGTACCATAACTATATTGATGAAACTAATGTTGTGATATTTTAATAAACCTGAAAACTATGTTATTGGTATATTAAATTATATGATATTTTACTAATGATATGAAAGTAAAATAATATTTTTAAATGTTTATAGAGTAGGGTTGATTATATAAAAAATCTTCTACTCGTGGGTCACTTTTCCATTTATAGTAATTTTATTTATCCATATAGAGTAAAAAACAATGATATCAGAGTAATCATAAAATTGGTTAATGGAATGATAAAAGAAAGAGTTATGGTTCAAAATACACCTAATATTATCCAAATCTAAATCTATAAGATGAATTAGTCTCATCCTAATACTAGATTACAAATATTTTGTATTTTCCACAATAGAATGAAAATTAAATAATTTATTTTTATTAAAATAAGTAATTACAAGGGTTCCCCTCTCATCATGTTTAAAATGGAACCTTATCTACTATATTGCTGAAAACTTTTGAGTACTATATTTTGGTCAAGACATATACAATTATATCCCCCTCATCCAAATTCACAATATATAGTTCTTGGTCTCTCCATGTAAATTAAACGGGAGGAATTAATAATTTCATATAGGAAATCATGGAAGAAGGTTTAACTCTTATCTGACATAATTTTTGTTAATTTCTTCTTCCATCTCATTCAAATATTATTTAAAAATATTTTAATAATATCATTAGTATATTCCATGTAATAAAGTATTATTATGATTATAGGAAAACAGAATTTCAACTCCTCTTCCATCCTATGGTAAATGAAAACATCACTTCTGTTCACCTATGGATTAGCACCTCTACAAAGTCATATGTTTTGTTTTTTATTACAATAACATGATGATTATTATTATTATGGATTTAATTTATATATATAAGATATTAATGGAGTAATTATAATTCTATAATGATAATATATTCTATATTTAAATTCATTTCCATCCATTGAAAAATTATAACATATTTTTGAGAGCGTGTGTTAATGACAACATTTTTGAAAGTTTGTGAATAGTTTTTCATTTAAAATTTCATTGATGGATCTGAAATTTTATAAAATATGTAATAATTGCAAAAATATCATAATGTAAACGTTTTATAGGATGTAATAATTAACTCTTATACCATTGTCATTCTACAAAAGACATTTCTATATGAATAACTGATTTTATTCAATACATATGACTTAAAATAAAATTATTGAGTAACATAATAAAACGTGGTCATAAATGTAATAAAATGATAATTGAATAATAGACATAAAAACATATTCAATAAATTAAATAAAAAAATATAATTTTACTATTCATGAGTTAATTATTGTATAATGGTGGAATTTACTTTTGGTATGTGGACTTTCAATAAAAAATACAATAAATAGTTTAATATTTAAATTATAATTTAAACTATATCCATGATAAATATAATGTGTCAATAATGATTCCATTTACACTTCAAAAGCATAAAATTTAATTTTAGAATACCATGTAAATTATTTTGATGGTTTAAAATGAAATACTTTTGTCATAATTGGAATGAGTTACTTTTAATCAATGTGTGAATGAAATTATAGATTTATCTTTTACATCATGAAATAATAATCCTTACATTAAAATTTTAATTTTTTTTGTGATTCAGTTAAAATATTACATGTTTATTTTTAAATTATATCACTCATTCAACTTTTTAATAATTTTTCTGTTTTAAAAAATTTTAAATATAAAAGGACATTTCTATATATTTTATATATAAATAAATATTTCTTGGATTACAAATTCATAAAAAATTTTAAGGGTTTTATGAAGAATATGAGAAATATTAAATATTATTTTTTATGGTATGTTTCTTAATAATTATATATAATTATAGGTGACCCCAATATAGATGTAAATACATATTATAGTATAACTGATCCTAATATAAATATCTTATGCATTAAGCAATTTTTATTTCATTAATGGAAGGAAGTAGTGTGTAGACCATGGTGGTTTTTTATATAGATTTAACTAGTATCTATTAATTTCTGACAAGATGGAACATTGATTGTGAATTTAAATATCAAAGATTCATATAAGGTTTTTCATTATCTTATTATGTATTTTAATGGGTTTTTTATAAAGAAGTGTGGTATCCATGTAGATATTATTTACATCATAAACTCAATGAATAATGTGAACACAGTTAACAATTTATGAGATTTCATGATTTAAACATAACTAATAGATATATTTATTTTAGATAACTTACATTTTTTCTAATTTAATGAACTAGAATGTTTTTCAGAAGGATTAATTATTATTAGGAGAAAGGAATATGTAATGTTGAATGACATGATGATTTTTCATTAAAAAATTATTTTGAATCATTTTATATTTTGGAAAAATTATAACAGATTAAAGATTACAAATTTTAATATATGATATTTTTTTGTAAGTGTTATTTTTTAATTATTTAAAACTCTAAACCTCAAATATACCTAAAATTTAAGAATGTAAAATCTGGTATAAAAACTCATTATTGTATAATTTTATACCACTGGGATCATATATTTGGTATAATGCGAAAAGATTTTATATCAATAGTGGTTATTATATTATTAATTGAATACCCATTAGATATTCTATCTTATTTTTATGTTGAATAATATTCCATTTGGAGGATTCCATATTTCTTAATCTAAACAATTCATGTTTAGAATGATTTTTTATATAGTAAACATTGATGTAAATTTTAGTATGTTTTAAGTGGAAAATAACCTTTTAAATTAATAAATTTTTACGTTTATAATTGGAACCATGTATTTTGTATCTGTAATTTATTAATTGACCATGCTATAATTGTTGGTGTAATCGATGTTAAAGAGAAACAGGATTTCTCATAGAGGAAAATGTCAATAGTTGAGAATATTATGAAACAGAACAATACAACTATTAGTGGAACCTCAGATATAGATGTTCCAAATGATGATCATGTCCATATGAAATATATTAAATGATAGGGATTTACAAAATGTTGAAATTTAACTCTTTTCATTTATCATTTGGATGGTGAAACTGATTGATGAAGACCATTGGTTAAGAATAAAAGGGAGAGAGAAGATATTGATACCCGAGAATAGGATACATTAATGATATTGTTCCTCGAGAAATATCTCCATAATTTTGTATGACTCACAATGGAGAAATAACTCATTCAATTGAGGAAAATGAGGAGGATTTAGCTGCAATGTATGAATAAAATTTTACATTATTGTCCTGGAATTAGGTGAATTTTATGAAAGACCTTGATAAATTTTTTTTAAAAAGTAATTATTAATAAAACCATAATTTTGTATAGAATTATAATCATATTAATAAAAAATTTATGAAAATGTGTTTCTTGGGTTGAGAAATTTGAGAAAGAATTTTTTGAAACATATGTGACTCATGATTACAATATTAAAAGGCAGTGACAGATTCATGAAATGGATAAGTAGTTAACTAAAAAAATTGCAGGTAATACCCCAACATATTCCATGTGTAGTAAAAAAATTTCATGTAATATTTGATAGGATCTAGAAATTGTAACCAATATTTTAGCATTGGAAATATTAATCATGACACAAAAGGTAATTTCTAGGATCAATCCATGTATGGGGTAATAAGAAACCATCCAATAATCATTTTTTTTAATTGAAATGTGTTGGAGGATTAAGCGAACTTGTGTCCCAAGTTATTTAAATTGGGTGGAAGTCATCATGATCGAATGAAAAAATTATTGAAATACTCTTTTTCTGTTACTAATGTAGTTGTGAGGCTATCTAATAAATTTTTAACAAGTATATTACTTATTTATTCAAATTATAAAAAATCCATATTTGATTATTTATAATTATTTTAATTTTTGATTTTATAAATTTACATTAAAAAGATGAAATTTAACCACATATATTGAATATAAATCATTTCATGAAAAAAATTTGATGATGTATTAAAGTAAACAAATATTTATAAGAATCTTCCAATTTTTACCTATGGGGTTTTTTACTAAAAAAATATTTTTAACTCTGCATTATAGTGTTTCATGTCATCGTATGTATGGATTATATTTGAGTTAATTATGGAAAGATGTAATGTAGTGAAAATTATGTTATATTAAATGATTTCATACCATTAATAACATCTCAATAATTTAATAAATTAATTAATGATGGAAGTGAATGTTTTTTAGAAAATTTTGTAGAAAATTGGAATTGTTTTGACTGAATTTTACTAGTTATAAATGGTTATTTTTATGTATTCCTTATGGTTTTATTGTAACTATTCAAGATTAAGAGGTTAATATATATAATTTATTGGTTAATAATGGAAATAAAATTTTAAAACTCTCTTATTGAATGGATGAAGTAAGAATATTTGATTTGAAGAAGATATCGTATAAGATTCTTAATAAAGGATTAATTAATCCAAGCACTTCAACAAGTGTTTATATTATTTTATTTTACAAAATGTAATATATTTTAAGGTACATTTTAATTGTTATATATCCTTAAATAAAATCACTGTTAAGTATATGTATAAATTATATTCTAAAAATAATTTATTTGATTATATGAATAAAGGAAAATATTTGATTTACATTTATCCCATGTCTGCATACAATCAATTGAATGTGAAGTAGTGTCATATTCCAATGGTCATATTTCATAATATACATTTGAATTATGTGATTGGGGTTATTGAATATTAGTTGTATAATGTACAAGAAATATATATGGCTCTCTTGAATTGATTTTTCCATGACTATATATATATATTATTCTTTTAATATATAGTTTTTGTATACTATAAAATAATAGAGTAGTATAGAGGACACCTAAGGAATATTTTGAAAATATTGAATGAAAATTAGTTTTATGGGTAATTTTTTAAATTGTAATTTTTGATTCATTAGATATCATTCTTAAAAATATTCTATCTCAAGATAGAATAACACATGAACCTTCAAGAAATAAAGTGTATAAGAATGTAAACATTTCATTTAGATTCATGGTTTTCTTGTATTTTTAAGTCACTAATGGTAGTTTTTTAAATAATTACACATCTATCCAACCCACTAAATATTTTAACATGAAAATGAGTTAAGTTAATATAGATAAAAGAGTTTTATAATTGTTTATAAGAACTAAAAAAGATTATTTACTACTCTAGTTTGTTCCTTTTCCTCAAGAAATGGGGAGTTTATCATTATCAATTATGGATATTTGAAGGTAATGGTTTGTTTTATGATGTATAATTATTTTGAAATTTCTTATCCCTCATACAAATTTAAACATCATGAGAAATATTATCCTACCCATGATCCAAAACTATCTAAATTTTTTGGTATTCAAAAAATTGATAAGTTATTAATATTGATTATTGTTAGAAATATATAATAATAATAAAATTTTAATGCATATATTCAATGAAAAATAGTAGAACATGAGTCATATAATATGGGTGGAATTGGTAAAGAATTATAATATAATAAATCATTTCGATCTAGAAAAATATATCAATTTTGATGATTTCATATAGAGAAAAGAAAATAAAACATTAATAATGATATGTTTAGAACATTATCCTTTTAAAAATTATTAAATAATCGTTGACCTTGAAATGGTGAATGATTTACCTTATCATTTTTTGATTCAAGAGTAATTTTTGTCATCACTCTTAAACATAATTAAGAAAATTCATATGGAAGGCAACAGATTATATGAAAAACTAGAAGTTGTAAAGAATAGTAAGTCACGATAATTAATAGTTGATAATAATAGTAATTATAGGTTTGGAAAAATATTGTGTGTTCCATCTATTTTGTAATTTTAAAATTAATTATTTATAAAATCTCAAAAGTCGTTATTTTTTGTTCACCCAAGAAGTGTTATGATGTATGGGTAAAGTTTGAGTGTTACATGTGGTGTGGAATGAATAAAGATACAGGAGAGTTTAAAAATAATTTGAATTGTGAATGGTTAGATTATATCTATAATAACTTAAGGGGATTCATTAATAATTTTATGTTTCAAAGTATAATATATAAATTATATCCATGAAATTCTTGGTGGGATTACAAAATAAAATACTAGTTTTTTATTTGGGTTGTTGTTAATCGATTTACTAAATCTGCACATTTCATTTTTATTCATTTACATTTTTTATTAATCATATTTAAAAACTATATGTAATGGGGTTAGAAAAGTTACATAGAGTTCCTCTGTCAATTTTGTCTTACCTTGATCCATGGACTTTTGATCATTTCTAAAGGCCATTAGAGGTTGTGGGGTAAAAAACAAAATCTCATTACATATTTTCAAAATACAACTAATGAATATTTTGATAAAATTATTCATAGATTGGTTGATATTGTTATAGGTTTCTAATGAATTACCAAGAATGTAGGGATCAATGTCATTCATTAGCTAAATTTTTATATAATATTTTTTACCTTTTCATAATATAGATGAATCATTTTGAAGAATTATATGGAATGCAGTGTTGGAATGTAGCATGTTTGGATGATGTAGGTGAAAGAATTTAGATAAAACAATGAGTTGGTATAAGCCATTGATTAAAAGTCAATGATGATTCTATAACGTATGAGGGTTGCTCAATATAGAAAAAATAGTTATAAAAATTATCGATGATCAATCTGTTGAGTAAGGAAATCATGTATTTTAAATGTATATATATCTAATCTATTATGTGTTAGTGTAAAAGGGAAAATCATGTTCATAGAACCATATGAAATTATATGGAATGTTTTATTGGTATCTTATTGTGTAACCATTCATTGATGTATATTCTAGGTACCTGATGTAGAATCTTACCATAGAAGCCACTGAGTGATTCTTCAAAGATATTTTCCACATGAACTCTAGTTCACCTCTGTGTATGTTAGAGGCTTCACACTAGTTGTAAGGACCAAGGGTGTGTATGTGGTGATACTATTCTCTTATGAAACAAATATTGGAATAGTGATAATATAAATATAATAATAATTATAATTAATAACAAAAAAGAAGCTGTAAAAAAATTAATGATGCAGATAAATAAACAGGTGGAAGATGAATCAAGTTATATATAAAAAATGATGACTAGCTCATGTAGCTATACAAAAATGATTTATACAAGATACAAGGAAAGACACATAAAGTAAAAGCTAAAAAATAACAAAGGAAAAAATCATCATCTATTATCATCACAAGAATATGATAGGTCCTCAGCTACCGTACCATATCCTAGGAATAAATATCATGAATTAGAATCTGGATGCTTCATTTTAACTACACCTTATATAATGACATTTTATCATGTAAAAATGGTGGACCAATTATTATGTGAGATAAACTTAGTGAGCCACCACCAATTTTTTTATTGAATTATCTATTATGTGCATAAAAAATGAGATGGTTCTTGGTATATAATAAGTATACATTAATTAATATATAAATAATATCAAATCTAGTTCCTCAAGGGACCACTAAACGAAAAAACCTTTATTTGTCTAACTTGGATATGTCTGAATGGATATTATTATTAAATAAAAATTATAAGGTTTAATAATTGGTCATCAAAAATAAATAATAAATAATTTAAAAACCCAAGCATGTGATTTTCTATGGTTGACAAGTCCATATATTGACAGTTATGCATTCATATAATTTAACTAAATAGAACATTGAACCCAACAAAGGATATCCATAAAATTATTCCAAACTATTTATCCATGATTTATATAAATACCCATCACTATAGAGTCAGTATAAGAAGATACATAAAAGTAACACCATGTATAATTCATAACATTGATAAAGTGTGACCCTCTAATCCTATCCTAGGTATCTCATATAGGGGACTGAGTGTTTCTCATGGTAGGTTATGAAAATCATTCCAATGAGATCATCCATGATGAATTAGCAAGGGAACTATTTTCTCTCAATGGAAGGTATGTAATCGTCCCAATGATCTTTTCGAAGGAATTCTATAAGAATCCATTCATTTCTCATGGATTATTGATAATCTAAACACATCTTAATTATAAAGCCTCATGATCTCATAAAAGGGGTCCTTAAATTTGGACCCTAGTATCACCCACAATGTTATAATACATTATGATTTATCTATCAATAGATCATAGAACTTAATAATGAAATACATTCCTTACACTTTAGAATAGTACAAAAAATGTTTAAAATCATGAATTTGAGGTTATGGAAAAATGAATAAGGGACTTACTCAAAGAAAAACATTAACTTAGATCATTTCATATTTCCAATATATTCATTACAAAGGAAAAAACTATAATTTATAGTTTATCAATTTATAGTAAAGTAAATGTATGAAATTAAGGAAGGTGACACCCATAGGGGTGACTCACGTCGAGTAGATTAACCACAACAGTTGGTTCTCTTTTGTGCATACCATATCTATTTGGGAATAACATTTATTTCATTTATATAGCCATTATGGGGGAGAAATTGGGGATTCCTCGATGTGGACCAATGTAACATAATATAAATTGAACTAAAACATACGGAAACAACTAGACCAATGAACAACATATTTTATCACTCTCCTCATCAATTAATGACCCCTAAATCGAGCTAGAATAGTATAAATACTAAGAATAGAGAAAATCCATGAAAATAAGTTATATAATATACCTCCAAAATAGAATATAATAATGGAACATAAATTAATACTAGATGAAATAGGATTGGATAGCATTCTATTGTGGATCCAACACAACTGATAGATAAGAAAACATATATCATTTAGAGGAGATACCAAAAAGTGTCTCACAAATTAATGACGAGAGATCATGCAATAGGGGAGCTATTTTTTAGAGGAGAAAACATGGAGGAGGGTCAAAAATATTATAGTTAAAATGATTTATTTTCCTTTCAATTAATGTTTCACATTTTTTGACCACAGAGTTTCCCACACCGTGTGTCTAACACTATCCAAGTAAACCCCTCATGTGTGCTTGGTTCATGGTTTGAATAACCCTATGCATCTCCTGAAAAATAACACTGTAAATGTTCTGAGACAAATCATATGGTCATTCATATTGGGACACATGGTTCAATAAAACCATATGGCCTCATGTCATGTACTGAGCACCCCACACAATTGAGCTTCATGGTTAGCACTAACAGAGTAATAACCATTTAGCTCTATATGTCTTACCAAATTTCAGATTTATTGGTTCCAATTGAGTCCATGACAATACTGACCCGCCCCATTGACTCATAAGTAAATTATTAGAATAAAATGAGGTTTTAATAGTTTTAATAGTGACCATACCTCATTAAAAATCTGGTATATTACAACCTCCACTCAATAAAACCACACATCCATGTGTTTCCCTTACAAGGGTGCTAAAATTTCATCTGAGAAAAACACTAAAAATTAATCACATATATATTAAAATTTCTCTTTAGTCTGGTCATGTATATGATTGATCATCCATAAAACCAAGACTAGTGTAATTGACCTTCCATTGAGTGATATCATGCTATGACCAATGAAATGTTCCAGATTCTCCTCAAAGGACACATCCTCCCCGACTTCGATATCCTTATAATCAATTAAATGTGATTTCTAGGAACGATATAGTTGAATATATGATATGTGGTTGAAAATGTTCATTGAATACTACAACTAAGTTAATTGTAACATTTAGGATACAAACACAATTTTATCTATGATCTCCAAAGGCCCGATGTAACATTGCATTAGATTTCTATAAATATGAATCTGTCGCTGAATCAATCTAGGTGAAGCTCATAGAAATAACCAATTCCCAACCTCATGAACCAATGTACGATAATGATTATTAGTATAAGGATTCTTCCAAGACTGAGATGTAGGCATGTGTTTTTGAATCAGTATCCCCTATAATGAAGTCTCTTGAATGGGATGAGGACCTAGTAGTCCTCGCTAACTAGTAATTAACCAGTATAGGGGTGAATATAAATGCACACCATATGGACCTCATATGGTCTCATCTGAATCATTTCTTGTATTTTTTTAATATAGGTAAACACATCTAGGGGAAGTAGTTTTTTCCATGACCCTTCAAAATCAACGAGACATGCCTGGAGCATATCCTCTAACTCTATATCTTTTTCTTAGAATAACCTTTGGTCTGAGAGTGATATAATGTACTCAAGAGTGCCAACGAACCTAATTAATTTTCAACCCCTACAATAATAACAATGTAGACCTATCATCTCAATCCTATATGATTGTATGGTTATGACGTGAATGCATATGATCTTCCTAACATAAAGCCTCACAATCCTATCAACCGAGTAGTCTCTCAAATTTAGGATATGTGTGAAACCCTGGTCAAACTATAAATGATCTCCCATACAACATCAATACTTCAAGGGTATCTTTAGATCCCCAACATAATATCTAGAGTGATGTTGTTCAATTTCCACTCAGAAATAGAAAGACATTGTATATTTCCCATATTACATTGGTTTTAATCATTCTCATGTTTACTTGTAGAACAATGTCTAATAAAACGTAAATTTTACCTCATTATAATTTTTAACCAACATTAATGACATATATCACGATATATCTTTCATATCCCACAATGAACATCCCAAATAGAGGCATGGGATTTCCATTTCCACTTTACTTGTATGTTAGAAGGCACCCATACACACTAATAAAAGTGCATGATATCGTTCTCATCAACAACCCAACCATGAGGTGGGTTAACACATAGGAAAATTTCCCTCTGGAAAATGTTATCAAGATATATAATTTTTCCCATTTTCACCCATATCATAAGGGATTTTGTAACTCTTAATGACAGTAAAACATGTTTACTATGACATTCATTTACCGTATGTTGCATCTCTGAAAATTGAGCAACAAAATTGCACTGATTAATAACCTCTTGGGAAGCTAGTGTCTGGATATTATAGCTTAGGGAATCACTGACATCACTTCCAATTCATAGGGAGAAAGAACTCTCAATGTCATACAACTATAGGTATTCTACCAAATTGAGCTATCTTAGACTAATGTACCACTATGTAGAAATGAATTTGATGCTTTCTTGGTCCATGTAAATAAAAATTATTAAACCAATATATATTTTCTCTAATAGTATAAAATAAACACCATGGAAGATTGATTGAGGTTTTACGTAGGGTAATTTCACTAAGAGGTCTATAAAGGGAAGGACATGTACACCACTACATCATCAAACAGAATCAGAACTACTCCTAGACCAATTCATAAACAAAAACAACTGAGATTATATCTTCATTCTTGCTTTGGAATAATTAGTATCAGTTATAATGTTAGTCTCCCTATCTGTTACTAAAAGTATGTATCATAGCCTTTTGACTAGGATAACCTCGGACCCTTTTCAGTCAAGATTATAAGAGGTACATATAGGAACAATAATTCCTGAATAAATCACATGTAATATCCATACATCCCCAAGATGTTATATATTTCAAAGAATTTTATGTATTCTACCAATAAATTATTATTCCCATTATCTTCATTTCAATAAATACTCAAGCCTTTAAAATTATATGACCCTATACGTTAACTTTTTTTATCCAAAATTTTCATTTTTTGATTAAAATATAGTTGGTTCTCTCTTACAGTATTCATCAAGTGCCATAGTCTTGTGGAATGGTCATGTTGGATATGAGAATAAAACAATATTACATTAAGAAATACAAGCCCAAATAAATATTTTTATGGATGAAAATTCTAGTTTATTATATCCATGAAGATAGTCAATAGATTTGTGAGAAAAAAAACAAAATCCTATTCTCATACTAGACTTATCTACTATTTAATGTGTAAATGGTATGTATGATGGTCCCAGATAGACCTGATAGAGGCATGACCTCAATTATAACTTATAGAAAATTGTCATTCCCCATATATAGTTGAAAATGTCATCTGTATGTGGATTTGGAATCCATTTTTAATGGTAGTTTGGTTTAACCATCGATAATCCATGAACAACCTGAGAGAATTAACCATTTTCTTGGTGAAAATGATAGGTGAAAACCATTTTGAAGTAATAGATCATATAAAACTCTCAGCATACAAGTCTTCCAACTATTTATTGAGTTCATGGAACTCTGTAAGTGTTATCTGATAAATAGGAGTTGATACTCATTTATATCATAGTAATATATCGATCTTCAACTATACCTTTATCACTAGAGGCAATAAAAATAAATCACTAGGGATTAATTCCATGAAACAATCCACCATACGGAGAATTCCAAACTATATATTCCATTATCTCTCATAAAAAGACTATCCAACTAGGATGTCACTCCACCTATCCCATGATACTCATGTCAATATCGATTCACATGGATATGAAATTATCTCATATGGGTGTAAAAGCTTCTATCAGTTGATATAAATTAATCCATAGAGTGATATCTACAAACAATGGTGGGTTATGGAACCATCCATTCTATCCCAACATTGATGTTGAAGCAATTCATCTAAAAAAGAAATACTAAAATAATCTATACCATCCTATCTTAATGGGGGTCTCATTTCACTATCATACAGTCTAGGATCGAACCACTAATGTTGTGTCAAGATTCATTATGTTGCATAACTGTTCAATTTCTAACCCCAAACCATCTTCTATCACCACAGATGTAACAGATTATAATGAACCTATTTATAATTGGGTGGAAAATAAAGTTGAGGAAAATAGAATAATACCTCATGATGTAGATGATCATGTACACTTCTCCATGTATATAAGATCGACTGAGTTTATATGTTTAGGTCAACTACCATGAGATTTAACCTGTATACTATGAATATGTCTTCTATAGAGGAACTAAATATATAATGTTTAGGGACCTTTTCCCCTATTACCTCGTCATCCTCATCATCTAGTGTTAGAACAACTCCATTCCTCATATGGAGCTATAGATCATGTACAAAATTATAGATATAGTATAGATAAATTTTAATAGATACACGAGGGAATGATTAGCATAACTGTTATAGGTGACCCATCCTTCCACAAGATCATCATTTTATTATGTTCTTATGAAACTAATGCTTATAATGGACCATCCTACCACATAGGTGACCCACCACATTACTATTGGTTCAAATAATATATTTGGGGCTTCTGCTAAGACAAACCTATAAATGACGTCTCCTACTACTAGATGAACTATCTCAATATCTCAATGTTGATATTCCAGATCTCACACTGCTAACTTCGCTCAATTAGAACTATGTTATGGGGGAATGGATTACAATATTTGAAATGGGATTCTTCCAAAAAACATTCACATATAATCAGATAGAGTATACAATATCATCCTTAACTCATCATGTAGTGTTGAACTCATCACCCGTCAATGTGAGTAAAAAATTCCGAAGCATGGTAGAATGATTATAATTCCCCATCACAGTCATAAAATCCTATTTTATGTCTATAAACTCTCTAGAAGAATATAATCTTAATTTTTATGGAAGGAGGTAGTCATAGACGGTTGCCTAGATGTGCACCCATGCCATACTCTGATAATAATGAGTTTGATACATAGAATACTACCAAAACATTGTGCAGTCAAGAAACATATATGGGTTGATCTAAACCCTCTTCTCTAGAGGCATCACCATATTATCAAATATAAATAATGTGGTATCTAGACAAAAATTTGTAGACCAATGAACTCCATCCCCATAGAATGTGGGATAATGTTGTAGAAGGAATTATAGCATCAACGGTACCATAATATGAGCTGGTCATATAGACTCTTATATGAACTATATGAAGAGATGGAAAATATATTAGAAATTATCATTATTTATCAGTGGATGATTAATAGGAGGTCTATATAGTGGCACAAAGATAGGTAATACTAGTGTCTTTGGGGCCACCACCTACGAAGCATGGTTGTATCAACCCTCCTAGTGTATGAATCATGATGTTCCTGGTGGCATAAATCTAAAATTTCCAAGATAATAGCTCAGATAATATTTAAAATAGATATAAAATAGTGATATATGACATTGTTTTAAAATTTCTATTCTATTATATGTCTCACCGCACATTATTCTATTAAATACATGGTTAGGTGGTAAGAATTATCAGATGATTCATAAGAGAAACTTCCTACTAACCACTACTAAGTCCAGGTATAGGTCAAGGTCTCACATCAAGAATTTAAGGTTCAAATATGTGGAGTTTCAATTGTGAGGTATAGATGAATACATAATTTACATTGACATTAGAATACCCGAATAAAATTTGGTAGTTTATATTTCATTTTAAATTTACAATATGTAATTATTTTCGTATGTATAAACATATCATATTCCACTTAGCTTCATCAGGATTCCCAATTTATATTGGTCTACACTCTTTAAAAATTTCAATTGGTATGTTCATGTAACATGATTTTAACATAATGTATTATATTAGGATGTTACTGGACATGAATTAAGATCTGAGTAAATGATCTACCATTCCGAATTTATATAATTTCATTCTTCATAAATTAATATTTTAATTAATTTAATCAAATTAACTGATTTTAAGCCAATAGAACCAATGTTCCATTGATCAAACATGCAATAATGGGGTAATTAAGGTTTCATCATCAATTAATATATTAAAACCCATATATATTGATTCCAAAACATTAAATAATATCATTATTTTATCACTGCATGAATCATTATCCCATCCACATATATAAAAATATATGCAATGACTATATGAATTAGTAAATTCATATAAAAATATTAATATTGAATGGAGTAAAGAAGTATATGTTTGTCCTTAAGTGCATTATATGAATCATTTGATAACAACTCTTTTTCATATTAGTATTGAAATAAAAAAATACATAATAATAAAAGAGATAAAACAAATCAATAAACATGTTCCTCACAAAATATTGAAACCAGCTGAACTGTAACATTAAAAAATCCAATTAGAAATATCCCATCTTAAATAATTTGGGTTTCCCCTATACATGGGTCAAATACTCCTAGGAAAATTCTCAATGCAAAATTTTAATGCATCAATGTATCCTATCGAATAAGAAAATGATAATTAAAAAAGTAAAAGGGATCTAATGCCAATTTATAGTTTCCCACCTTGTAATCCATTAATAGGTGCTCTGAGATGGTTTTCCACAACACCTCAAGAACACCATTCCATAATCCATAGATTACTGACTATTAAAGAGGGCCTATAGTGTGTCTGTTGGGATAATATGAACTCATAAGCATGATTATTTCAAAATGGTTATTTAAATATGATAAAAAGTGAAAAAAGATGAAAACAAGATCATAATAAAAAACCATATAGATAAATAAATAAGCAGACACTGATTAAGTTCATATAAAAAAATTATGATGATATTTACATGTATCTATAAAAAAGTTATATGGGATATAGGGAATGGTTCATGTGATAAATGATTAAATATATAAAAATATTAACAAAAATTTCTCTACTAGAATCATGATCATATGCTTGTTCATCTTATCTGATACACCATCCTAGGAAAGAAAATCAAGAATCATAATTTTGATGTTTATGTTTATCTACACCTACAACCATGAATCCCTCTCTGGTTATAAGGGAAAGAAAACGTAGGAAGTGATATGTACTTCATGGGATACATCTAACAGTGTCTAGAAAAATCCATTTTATGAATATAAAATGAGCATTGTTCTGGTACTTAATAAATGAAAGAAATGTAAGAAATAAAATTGGATAAGATTCCTCAAGGGACCTGATTGAATCTACCCACTTCAGACATGTATGATATGTCTCAATGGGGATAACTTGTATATATATACTGTGGTTTAAAAATATGTGACCATTAATCAAGAATCAATAGTGGACTGAACCCAATAATGTGATTTTTCTTGGTGGACACATTCCTGAAATAATTGTTATGAAGTCATTTAATTTAATGAAATGGAATACTAAGAATGTCTAAGGAGAAAAATAAATGGAATCTAGTGTATTTATCTAGGGGATCTATAAATACCAATTAAAATAGTGTCTGGCCAAGGTGATCCATAAAATTAATCCCATGTATCACTATCGGTATAGATGGATTATGATCATTTAAGTCCATTCTAAGTATCTCACATAGTGTTCTATGTATCACTCATGGAATGGTATGATAATCTCTCTATATATCCCATCCATGCTGACTCACCAAGGGATATTTTATTTCTAAATGGTAGGTAATTAATCCACTCACTGGTTATGTTTATAGAATCCTATAAGAATCCATGTACCACACAATGTTTATTGATAATCACAAAACAATTTTAATTATAAAGAGTGATGATCCAATCCATAGTTTCCCTAAATGAGGAACCTTGTATCTCCCATGATATGATATGAATGTAATATATTTCTATTAATAGATCATACCACAAAAAATACATTCCATTCCCTATAGATTAGACACTTAAGAAAACCATTCAATTGAAGTATTTCATTCTACGTCATAATGGACATGACCCTAACTCGTGGACAAACATTAACATAGATAATTTCATATTTCAAAATTTTTCACTAAAAGGAAATAAAAACAAATCAATTGGTTGTTTTTATATTTATGGAGAGGTGGAATTTCATCCATTAAGGAAGGTCACACCCATAGGTTTGTCTCATGTTGAGCAGATCATCTGATAATGTTGGTTTTAATATGTTATTATAGTATTATTAAATAAAATAACATTAAATATAATTTAATATAATTTATGGATGATACAATGGGTGTTTCAGTACATGGAAATATGAATTAGAATTAATATGCACCTAAACATGAGTGAATGAACTAGTCCACCTACCATAACTCATAGAACTCTTATCGTGCAGTACCGACCCTTGAATCGAGATAGATAGGAAATAATCATAAGAATAGATGAAATGCCTAAAAATTGGGCTTATAATATCACAAAAATATAGTGTAGAATAAGGAAATTTAAACTAACAACAAAATCATTAATATTAGGTATATTAAAAATGTTGATCCAATGCACTCGATGTGTAATTAAACAAAGATGAAATAGAAGAGAAAGAAAAAACACATGCATAGATTTAAGATGAGAGATCCCATGTGGGGGAGGAGCTGTTTGCTGAAGGAGAAAAGTCAGAAGACGGTTAAACATATTTTAGTGTTAAATTCAATTTAAACATTTATTATGTATTCCCATGGCTTTTTCACATTATTGCCCAAACATTTTCCCAACCGTGCACCCAGAACAGCCCAAGGAACCTCCATTAATGGTCATGAGGCATGATTTGAACAATCATGCACAAATAATTGGAAATTCCATTGTCAAAGATATAAGAGACATTTTATATTCATGCAAATCTAGTCACATGGTTTAGTAAAACAATGTATTCTCTTTCTAGGCACAAAGAAGCCCACACGGTTGAGTCTCTCGGTTATCCATTATTGTGTGCTAACTGTGAAACTTAATATATCTCTCCAAAATATGGAGATTTGGGATCTTAATGAGGTATTGACTATATAAAACCATTTCATTGACTCTTATAAACATTAATTGCATAAAACTAGTGGTTTTAATAGTACAAAAAGTGTATGTACCAGTTTAAAATGTCAGGATGTTAAACTTGATGTGTTTAATTTTATACTAATTTAATTATGTTCTTTATGCATTTCATGTTTTTTTGCACTGATTTACAAAAGTAAGAATATATTGTTTCATATGATGACAAAAATTCATTAATAATGATATTGATAAATTGTAATGAAATATGGTTATTCCTTAACTTAGCAATTTTTGGGATAAGAATAAGATTGGAGAAGTAAGACGTGAATAAAAAATGTATTATAAAATATTATGACATGTTTATGTAGGGATTATAATTTCATGGTAAGAATTTCATACTAGGGGAATAATGTGAAAACCCATGTAATTGTAAATAAATATCATTCAGGAATAATATTATATATATATTATTTAAATTAATATTATTTAATTTTTCAATCAAAAAAGAATATAGTTTTATTCTTAAAAATTAGTGTTCAAGTATATAAGGTTTTCTAAACCAATGATTTATAAATTTTATATTTTATATTTTAAAATATTAATATATCTCTTCAAATAATCACGTCAAAAATATCATAGAATAAATTTTCAATATTTTTTAGATAATATTTATTTTTAATTAAATAATGAAAGAAATTAATTTTTAGAAATTTTTATTTATTTTCATTAAATATTGAAATCTAATGGTCCCACTATGGTTTCAATATTATATTAAGGTAACCAATGTATCCTTTAAATAAAAATATTTTACTTAGTTACGTATGAATGAAAAATATAATTGATTTCAGTATAAGATCAATTTTCGGATTAAAAAAATAATCTTCTTAAAACAATTATTAATTGTTGTTTTTTTATATTATATAAATTTATAAAACTGTTAGTAAACTAATATTCAAAAATGGAATGTATATTTTGAATCACATGGTTAAAATTTTCTACTTAGGTCACTTTTTTTATTCATTATGTATAGTAATTGTTGTTAATTGTTGTCACATTGGTATGTGTAAAATGAGAAAACCCTGGTTAAAACTAATAGATAAGAACAAAAAATCTCTAAAAAAATAATTTATTTACTTTCATAATATGTTTTCCACCATAACCATCCATGGTGAGAAAATTAGGAATTTATTTTTACTTTTCTTTCATAATTACATTAAAATGATTTTATGTAATGATTAAAAAATAAAATGTCACTCAATTTTAATATCTCTAGTTTTTTCTCATAGGGATAAAATGTGTTTATGTTTTGATGTAATTTTTTATTTGAAATTTGAATAAAATTTATATAATAGAAAATTATTTTTAATAAAATAAATTGCATTGTTTCCTAAAGTGGATACACAATATTGAAAAACGGTTGGTTCAAGTATGATAATAATAATGTAAATCATTCTTAAAAATTTAAAGGAAATAGAATTTTGATGAACTATTGTGTTACAAATATTTTATAGATACATATAAAATATTGTTAATGTTTTAAAATTTTATAATTTAATTCAATTATATATTGATTTTATTAATGTCGTACTATGTAAATTGTTCTAAAAATGGATTTAATGGTATTATATATTAAATAAACATTAACTTATAGTTTAAATTTTCAAGAAATATTATCAATGGAAAATTGAATAGTAAATTTTCAGGAATATCAACCATTGTCCACTTATGTGTCACTTTAGCTTTTATAGTAACTTTTAGTAATCTCATAGAGTAAAAAACATTTATATCATGATAATCATCAAATGGTTTAATGTGAGCATAAACCTATGAGATAATGGATAAATCAACATATAAATATGTATATATTTCATTAATTGGTCTTATATAAAATAATATTGATCTTAGATTAATAATATCTCAATTTTATCCAAATAAAAGAAATAATTCATATTCATTAAATATATTAGGTAGTACCAAGGGGGTCCCTCCCATCACTTATAAAAGAACACATAATATCATCCCTTTCTCAAAATTTTATTAAAATATATTTTTTACAATACATTCTCTAATATATCACTAACATATTTCCCAAATACAATTCATCATGTAATCACCAAAATCCCAATCCTATAACGATTATGGAGATATACAATGAGGATATTAGAGGATATGGTATAGGTCATTTGTGATTTATTTCATGTTTATTTCCTATTCCGCTTAAACAAATATTCAGTATCTAATATGAAATATTAACATCACATCCATAAATTCACGTAAATTTAATTATGTTTTTTCTGAAACCTAATTTTAGTATCCTCATCTATACTAGATAAAATGGAAACATAATTCATGCATACGCGTGGATTACCACCTCAAAGAACCAATTTATTTTAATTTTCATCACCTACATGAAATTATAGTTATTATGATGTTTTTAATTAATATATATCAAATTATTAAAACATGTATCCATAATTAATAAAAATATAACATCTATTTATTTACCTTTAAATCCATATTCAAATGATTTGTTTTTCATTTCATAGGCATGGACTACCACAATCATGAAGTGTTTTGAATCATTTTAAATTTTCCACTATAATATGTGGGTATAAAATTGTAAAATTATTATAATTTCATTATTAACAATAATTCTATAATGATATAATGAAACATTTAACCATTTTCATTCTACCGAATCATTTATGGGATTATGATATGGACACCCTCAAAAATTCAAAAGTAAATTTAAATGACTATGTTACTAAATAAAATATCCTTGTAAATGACATAATAGTGATAATGATCATGGAATAAAAATAAATGTTTATTCATATAACTAATGTAAATTTATTATCTATGCAATCAAGAATTCATCTTTCTAGAATTTATTTAAGGAAAAATATTTTTCATCGAAATATTTTTTTAATTTTTCAATTTTTTTATTCAAATTTTCCCCTAACATTCCATGAACTATTCCCTGGGGCCCATGTTATGTCAACCCCAATCCTTCCTTCCATAGGTTAGGGGATAGTGACTAGCACTAAAAAGGCATATCCCAAAAAGGCATTTCCATAAATGTTGTACACACAGTGACTGGGAAACTGCACAATGCTAACCAAGAAAGAAATAAATGTAATAAAACCACCACAAAGTACCACCATTGGGAGTAAAGGTACTAGAATACAAGTCCAATTGAATGGAAAATACAAAAAAAAAGTAAAATCACTAGATATCATCCACTAAGGATCCCACCTAAAGGGTAGTTACATCTCTCTGTCAGATATTTCTACAACACACCATGTATATCAATCAACCTATGAGAACTGTCTAGTCCTCTCTCGCCAAATTCCAAGTCAAAGATGTTCGTCTTCTACATAATACACAACAGGTGTTGGTGAAGCCCATGCATGGGTGAGTATAAAAATACTTTGTAGGGACCCTGAGACCACCAAATGTCTCTCAGTAATCCACTATGTAAAACACCACAAAGAAAATACCACAGAGGTAATATCACCAAGAAATATCTAAACCACATATCAAAATGTAAAAGACACCTCTCACACCATGTATAACATTAGTATAGAAGTAAAGATGATTAGTCATAATCCTATATCATCTTATTCTATCGAGAGGATCTGATACTAATCCACACTAGGTTTCTAGGTGCTATCCCACACAGGTTCACTAGGTTATGACACACACATGAACTCTAGGTGTTGACCCTAAAATTATTTCTAAGTACTAACACACATAGGATTGCAATGTATTTACTCACACAGGATCGCATGGTGCTAAACCACATAAGATCGCTATTCATTCTTCACGTCACAAGCATCCAATAGATTCCCTCACTTAGCACGCTTGATTCTGGGAGGATCTAGTCCTCAATATATTATTCATACCTCAACTACCATGATTTTTAACATAGAGTAACCCCAATAGAAATTCTATTTGTATGGGTCTCAATGAAACATACGACACGTTGAACAGACGCCCAGTCTGTAAGATATTGGCATTTTTTAAAATGGGTCTGGTTCAATTCGAGTCCTATCCAACATGTCCATACCTCAACTTCTTCCAAAACCCACATAGAGTATATAAAAAGGACTGCATCATCTAAAGGGTCCCAGTTCCACTGACGGCGTGTCAATCAGATACCCTATTTGAGAGACATGAGCATTTTAGTAAACAGTGGCTGGTTATGTCCAGGACTAATCCAAATCGGTTGGACTGACCCGACCAATTCTAACTCAGGGTCCTGCATGACATGTTTGTCTGCCTGGACAATTAGTACTCATTGTTCCTAAATTAGGTTGGTTGTGTGTTCAAATTACCAGGTCACCCAGTGACCTGTTTTTTCCGGCCCGACCCACTCGGGTGGGAAAATATCTTTTTCCCACCCAAGGCGCATAGCGGCCCATGTTGCAGAGCATTAACTCATCTTCCTGGTATGATAAAATGTATCAAAACAAGGAACTGACTAGGCCGCTTAGTCATCCTATTCCAACTCATCCTGCTCGGCCCAGTGGGTCCGCCAGTTCGGTCCGTCCTGGCCCGGTTCAGCCTGTATGGGTGGGCGCGTGTGGTCAGTCAAATCATCCATCCAATTTGTTTAACTCACATTATGGGTATGGTCCACTCCTCCACGTGGTTCCTGGTTGAACCGCTTTCTAGCACAACGATGCAGCTAATGGGCTGCAACCTCCATCTGTTATGTCGTCGCCCACACTGCTTGCGCTTACAGCTGGTGCATGCCGATGACCACTTTCTGAACCATTACGGTCAGCCGAACGAGGGTCTCTTGGCACTGTGACATGACGCATCCCTCCACCAACATCAACCACCAGTGCCAGTGTGTCGACGATTCCTTCTATGGTCTGCTGGAGTTACTATGTTGGTCCATTTTTCAAACTGTTTATACATACAAGACTATAGGGCTACCGCCGTTACAACGATGGCCACAAACATTGCTTTCCACCATTAGAAGATTTTTTCCCACCAATAACTCACAAAGATGATGGTGTCATTCCTTGTTTGTGTTGGACCGCTCCCTCCATATTAGGGGTTAACAGATGGGGTGGTTCGGGATTAAAATTATATCAACAATCCAATTAACCATGAATAATAAACCCAAAAATGACACCCTCCCACAAGAATGAAAAATACTTAGATTAACTTGTTCATGGATTAATCCATGTTCTTTATTTAGAATATGAGTCAAGGAAAACATTAAATAATTCAAACCCCTACCTCATTGACGTTCATTTTCGTTGCGTCTTTGAGGGTCCGAGAGGTCGATGGTGTTCATCATTCTTCGATGTACGTCGATGTCGATGAAGTTCCACTGACATTCATCATTATTCATTATAGAGGAAAATATTTAGAAGATCATCATAGTTTTTTCTTCTTTTTTATTCCTCCTTTCCAACAACTCGTTAACTATTAAAAAGATAACACATCCTATCCTTTCCGTTATGATACGACATCACACCATTAATGTGTCGTTACAAGGATGGTTAATGATTTATTAATTATTTCCATTAATGTTATTTTTCACTACCTCATCACTACACTGAATGATCATCGTTTCGCCACACGTCGGTGAGAAAAAAAATGAAATAACTTATGTTATTTTATTTTTTTCCTCAAAAAGTCCAAAAATTAACTTTTTCGTTAGGCCCTTGCAAGCTGAAGTTAAGTCTTTTCTAGTTTAATCCCATCATTTTGAGTTCAGCTATTCTCTCAATATTTCAATTTTATCACCGATTCAAATGTTAGAAAAACCCACTCACACATTTAGAGAACATAATTTAAAATAAGTTAAAAATAATTAACTTTTACCCTCAAGTTGTACTTGACATGGTTAGGCTCCGGCTAAAGGAATATTCCCTCACAAGATCAAGGGTACTCTTATATTTTCAATCGGAGTTACCGTTTATGAGTTATAAGGATTACCAATGAAATAATTGTTACTTATTAATTTTATTTACGACCAAAAACTAACTTCCACTGTTGGCCAGCGTCGGCCAATTCTAGGATCTACCTAAGGAAATAATACCCTCACGAGATTAGTGGTGGTCTCATATTTCTATTGTGAACCACTGTTTTTGATATATAATCATTTGGAAAATTAAATTATTTTATTTAATTAGTAGATGGACTGTTATGCCATTTTCTAGTATTTTTGATGGAGGGATGCACCAACTAAACAGAAGTCGCTCCTAGGTAAAACCCACCATCCCGAACACAATTGTGCACTCAGATCTTTGATCCAAGAACCCTTTGAAGAGTTATTCCACTTTTTTAGGAAAAAACTCAAGAGTGATATTTAAATCTTTACATATTTCAATGGATCATTTCGTACACTTCGGGCCTCAAGATCACATTCTGTCTCATCCCATGGTATAAAAATAATTCCATATGATTTTAATAGAAATATACGGAAATTATGAGACATTAAATTTTCCCCACCTTAGGGATTTACATCCCCAAAAGTCAAAACAAAGGAAAATCAAACATTTAGGGGTACATAGATTGAATTGGAGCCCCCCATTCCCATGTGCTCTCTTGGAGATTTATGTGCTGCCACAAAACATGCAAAAGAGAAATAAACTACCCATGAAGGACCCACTGTTATCGATACTCCATCTCCACCGAGAACTATGCAAAATGGATCTTCGTCGTCAATTTCTATCTCTCCTCAATTGACCATTGGTGAGGGATAATGCACGTACCTCCTCAGCAGCGACACATGATAAACATTGTGCACCCGCAACATATGTGGGGGAAGAGCTTGGTGGTACACCACCTATCCTACTGTAATTTGAATACGAAAATGTCTTATAATCCTCAGAGATAACTTACGTCTCTGGCCAAATCTCTACAATCCTCATCATTGTGAGACCTGAAGGAAAACATGGTTTACCTCCTCACTCTCTAAAGGCCTACATATTCTATCAGCATAGGACTTCTGTATGCTCTGTGCAGTTTTCATCTGCTGCTAGATGATCTACACCTTCTCAGTGGCTGCTCGTACCAACTCCGGACCCTTGACTGCTGACTCCTATGGGTCATTCCAGGAAAGGGGTGATCTTAATTGCTAGACACACATGACCTCAAAGAGTGTCATGCCAATGGTGGAGTGATAGATATTTTTGTTTGAAAACTCTGTCAGTGGTAGTTGGTCCTCCTAACTGCATCCAAATCTAGGACACAAGAACAAATCATGTCCTGCATTGTCTGTATGGTCTGCTTCGTCTGACCATCCTTCGAGGGGTGAAAATCTATGATCAAGTGATGTTGAGTCCCAAATGCCTCGTATAAACCATTCCACATCCGAGATGTAATGTGTGCATCACAGTCTCAAGAATTTTTTTTGGGAACCAAGAGAATCTTTACTCTCTCCTGAATGTAGATGCGTCCCAAGCCCAATACCAATCCCTGTTCCTTTATGGGTAGGAAGTGAGATGACATGCTGAGTCATCCAATGATCACATAGATAAAATCATGGACCCTAGACTTGAATGGTAACCATGTCACGAATTCTATAGAGTTACCCTCCCATATCCGATCTGGTACCTTATGTGGTTGTGCCATGCCTTCCGAGACCCGGTGCTAAAACTTCAGTTGCTGACAAGTGAGGCATCATGAAACGAACCCAGCCACTACTTTCTTCATCCTAATCCTTCAATACTAAAGTCATAGGTCTTGTAATATCTTCACCACACCAGGATGTACCGCAAAAGGGGATGTATGAAACTCCCTCAACACCTCCTCTAGTAACATCATTGGTACTACAGTGCGTCTTATGATAAAGAGGATTTTCTCCCCACCTATCGAAAATCCATCATGATCATGTCCTGAGGATATATAAGAATGTCGGGTCTTGTAGTCATCATCCACATGATATCCCCCCTAAATCACTATAAGAGTGGGGGAGTGACAGTCATATACTGAATATATGTTGTTCCATCATCATCCATGAAGGATATCTACATTGCACCTAACTATTATGTCACTTCACTCAGAAGCTGTAGGCCATACCTCCTTCTGAGCACATCTACTGCCACATTCCCCTTCCCATGAGTATAAACTATCTTAAAGTCATAGTTCTGTAGGTATTCTATCAATCACTGTTGTTTTAACTACTGAAAGGCCACCGGGTACCTTTCCCTCTGCGCGGAAGGCTACCCCTTTTACTGATTTATGTGACCATCAACCCTTTGGTACCAGGTACTCATTCTCCATGAACACTTGGTTAATGTTCATGTAATACACACCTAACCACAAAAAAGGGCCTTCCTATGACCTTCCTATACGATTCCCCATCCTATGACCTCTGGTTGCGAAGCTCAATGAAAGCCCAATGATATTATGAGTCTGATTTCAGTGCCATCATGGGGAATAGAATGATACAGAAGTCCCTCTCCCCACAAGAAGGAAAATCCTAGAAACATCATTTCAAAGGAAATTCCATCACCTTTCCACTACCATTGGGAAATTAATACTAAGAACATTCGCTTCCACGAGGGTAAGGTTGGATGAATCACGAGTGATTGTCTAGACCATCCTAAGCATGAGTTTACCTTGTGCTTCTTCAGATTCCTTTATCACCGACCAAGGAAAACAAAATTACAATGCTACAGATATACCACATCTTTTTTCATAAAATAGTCAATCTGACCATGAACTCTAGATGACCAGTCCATACCCAAACTAATGTCGTAATGACTCGACAATACCACCAAGAGGTTCTAACTAATACTCTCACCTTAAGGGTCAGATCACACCATCAACATTAGTCTGATTATTGAGTATCTTTTAATAGGTGTCTCTAGATATGAGGATCAAATCAACAGTTTAAACAGAAACTCTAGTTTTCGAATGAGATTTATGATAAGAAGGAATGATTAGTACCTATGTCTGTGTATACGATATCTCGTAGTAGTTGCTAGCCATACCTCGAATCTTTCCTGTAGCCCTTGGGTCATACTCCTTGACCGCATGTAGCTACTCCCTTTATATGTCCTCTAGCCCCCTAAGCCTGGTGGGAACCACAATTTGGTGGTGGTTGTAACTTGTTTAAATGTATACCACATCTTAGATCTCTCATAGCTACTCCTCATTTTTTGCTACCCACTAGGTTAATCAGTCTATACCATTTCCTCTTCCCAAAAAATTACACACATCCAAGTCTCTGAGACTACCATCAGTTTCCTTATTTTCCACTACAGACATTAAATTTCTATATCTTCTCAGCTAAAGATAATTCAACCACAATGGTTCTCTCTATTACCCTAAAATATGTATGAATGCACAGAAGAATAGTGCTGGCTTGGATTTCCCGAAACACATCTCACTCAAAGGTGTGAGCCGTGAAGCACTGGTCATATCTTATTCATCCAGTACCTGAATAGTCGATATTTCTTGATGAATACTTAGCTACCGACATTTCATCCTACTGATTATATAAAAGCTCTAGTGAACACATACCCCTTAGCTTTTTATGGAAAGATACCCCTTCTCTGAGATTGGTTCTCATGAACATACCATGAAAATTCACCTCATCATAAGATCATGGAAATATAAACACTGCCATTTTTTTCTTGAGCCACATAGAATTCTCACTGATAGGACCACCATAGGATATAATGGTTCCCTCTCTAGATGGAAGCTTATTCACCACCTCAAGATAGTCATTTTATGCATGTGAGTTGGGCTCACCTCAGAACATGAGGGGTATCTAACATTGAAACTTCTGTAAGGAAATGAGCCTACATTTTTCCTCAACCAGTAGCACTGATAGTAACTGACAACCAACATGCAGTGGTATCACTAGGACACCACCTGATGGTACCATATCGAGTCTGGACCCTATATCGAAGCATCATCACATTGTGGACCATAACCTTGGTTATGCACTGGAATCCTAGTCGGCTGTCTATGTGGAGGAATCTTGAAAGAGAATCACAATGAAAGAAAGTCAAAAAGTAATATCTGGTGATATGAATTAAAAGATATAAAGAGAAAAATGTTTCTGAAATAAATGAAACCATTTTTTTTGTATACGGATCCAGAAAACATAATTTGGGGTCCTAGTGTATAGATACGTCGGTCTCCGCACCATCGATAGACTCCACAGACAGAAAGCCGAACTAAATACACTTATCTCTATTGCCCAATCAATAATATAGACTCTTAGTTCTTATAGTAGATTCGTATTCCCTCTGATACGTCTTTGTTATGACCCATCCCCTAGGGCCCATGTCATTACTACAACAAGCCCAAATTCCATAGGATAGGGGAAATTGACTCGAACTTGAAAATCATATCCTTAAAAGGGAAATGATTCCTTTAATCTTGTACACACACATAGGGGAAAAAGGCACAAATCTATCCATCAATTGAATAAAATTTAATAAAACCACCTCAAAGTACCACCACTGAGGGTAAAGGGGGTAGAATATAATCCCAACTGAAAGGAATGTTCATATAAAGAAGTACACTCTCTAAATATCATCTCCCAAGGAACCTGCATAAATGCGAGGTACAACTATTTGTCAGATGTCACTGCAACACACCACATATTTCGATCCACCTCCAACCACCATCTTTTCCTAGCTCCCCAATGTCCTGGTCAATGATTTCTGTCATCTACACAAGAAAAAATAGTTGTGTGCGAATCCCAAGTAGGGGTGAGTATAACAATACTCAGTAGGGACCCAAAGACTCTCGATGGTCTATCAATAATCCACGATGGAAAACACTGCAAAAGAAAATACCACAGAGTTAATACCATAATAAAAGATCACAAGAATATAGAACAAAGTAAAATACACAACTCACACAAGGTATAACATAAGTACAGAAGTAAAGATGATTAGTCATAAATCTAGATCATCTTATTATATTAAGAGGATCTGCTGCTGACCCACACAGAGTCTCTAGGTGCTGACCCACAAAGGATCGCTACGTGCTGACCCACACAAGATTTATAGGTGCTGACCCATAATGAATCTCTTGGTGTTGACCCACACAAGTTCATTGTGTGATGTCCCACAAAGGATCCCTAGGTGCTGACCCACACAGGATAGTTATTCATTATTCACGTCACAACCAACCACTAGATTCACGCACATGTCACACTTTATTCCGAGAGGATCCTTTCCTCAATACATCAGTTTTATCTGAACCACTACGAGGTCCCACATAGTGTAACCCGAAGGACTGTCTTTTCATAAGAGACCCAACACATCAGATGATGCGTTCATTGAATTCCAGGTCAGTATGATATGTACATTTTTGTAAAAAGTTTATTGTTAGATTCGAGTCTGATCCAACCAAGACGTACACCAACTTAATCAAAACACTCGTATATTATGTTTGAATTTATTACTCATTTAAGGGTTCCCAACTCCACTAACAGTGCATTAATCAGACACCGGGATTGACAGATTTCCTGTGGTCCTAGTCCGACTCGGTCGGACCAACACGACCGATCCCGGCTTGGGGTCCTGCCTGACCCATCTGACTGCCTAGATCATTATGCATCACTCGGATCCTCTAAGGTTTTCTATGGGTATAAATTTTCATGTCACCCAATGACTTGTTTTATCCGACCTAGCCCACTCAGGCAGGCCAATCCCATTTTCAATCCTCGGTCTATTAGTGGCCCATGCGGCATGACTTTAACATGTCATCCCAGCCTGCTAAAATGGACCGACATAAGAAACTGACCAGGACACTCGGGTGGCCTGGTCCAACTGACCTGGCTTAGCCTAGTGGGTCGGCCCGAACCGGTTCTATAGGTCTGGAAGGGGGCCCACGCGACCAGTCAACCCGGATTCCCCCTTTATTCAACACAACCTATGTATGTGGGCCTCTCCTTACCCCGGTGACTGAGGGAACCGCATTCCGGCTCAACGCCGCGACCAAAGTATTGAAACCATGCCTTTTATTACATTACTATTACATCATTTTAAAGGTAAACAACATTTTAGTATTACACATAGGGGATCCAACAGTTTTATTGTCATTGGAAAATTAGGACCATACATAGCAATTACAACATCAAGAATAAACATTTATTTAATTTCTTCATCTCTTGATTCTTATTTAAACATGAACTGCCCTTAGTGCATGTAGCCACCTGAGGATATACATCAAAAGGGGCGAGCAAAAATCCCAGTAATAGGATAGATAAGAACAATATAGCATGGGTTGAGAATAATCATGACATAGGAAAAAGATCATGAATATGAGAGGAGCATAAATAATAGACTTGAAATGTGGAAATGCATATAAAATGAAACATCATGTCTTAGTGGTTAACAACCACACAAACTTATGAACCAAGACACCATATTTTTCACTCATAATTTCACATTTACTCATGAGATTCATCACTTTACCCAATTCATTGGGGTGCTGTATAATTCCAGGAACACCCGTCATATGATAACATTATCATTTCTCATGCAAGACACAATGAACATATAATATAAATGAACATAACTAACCAATGAAAAGTAATGGGTTTCATCTCATAAGATAACATTCATAAACATTGGGTTCCCAAAAGAAATAGGGAATGACATATATGTTACAAGAACCGTCAATCTTGAATGAGATGTAAAAGGCATGTTCTTAAAAGAAGAGTTCTTTTGGAAAACATTTTGTTCGACATAAAAACTAGGGATAAACATGTATATCATAGAAAAGGAAAGACAATGATAAAAAATTTATCTTAAAGGAGTAACCATATAAAAAATGGAGTGAAAGAGGGAGAACCCAAAGGATGAAAGTTTGGTTCATGAATTTCCCCTTACATGGTATCTGAATGCTTCCTTCTCTTTAATGTCCTTTATAATGACATAATATTCATTAATTAAAAATAAAGAACCTTGTGTACATTAATATGGTTCATTATGGTTTAATTAAGTGATTTTATATGACATTGGATGATTTATTGAGTTTCAAAACATTAATCAAGAATGGTTGTTTTTATGGTTTTCAGGAGTGGTTCACTTGTATTCTTAAATTGAAGTTTGGGTAGAACATGGGTAAACATCCAGAACTGATATTACATGTTATTAATAATATTACAGGATATTTAATGATCATATAATGAATCATATTTTATCCATTTGAATGAATCATTATATAAATATTTAATGATGATTATTTGGGTTAATTTGGGAGGTTTTCGATCACAATGAACATGTTTTAATTTATCAATTAGTAATATGGCCATAAATTATTTCAATAAAATTAAATATGAAATAATAAATATAACTAATTCTGGTTCATCATTAAAAATTGTTTCATGACTATATCTGAAGGTAGATATTGAAGAAGAAAGCATGTCGTTCTTGAAGGTGATAAATTAACACCTAACGAACAACGTTCTCTTTAATAAAATAAAAGGAAGAGGGAAAGGGGGTTGGATGATATAATATCCAATTAGAATCCTAAAATTACATTATATGTATAATACTATTATTTCAATACCATTTGGATGAATATAGGAGGGGAGAGATCATGAAATGAACTTGAACATGATAGGAAATTAATGGAGAAGAGGGAGAGAAATTACCTCTTAAATCCTCCTCTTGAGATCCTCCTTAAGGAAGTTGGGCATGGTTTTATTATGAGACCAGTAGCTCTTGGACGTCGGAGAGGGGCAAGGTAAGATTTCTGGGTAGATTTTAGAGATGTTTTGGAGCTTGAGAGGCGTGAGGAAATGAGGGTGTGGAGGGTGGTTTTTTTAGTAGAGGGGAGAGGGGTTTCCTTAATATAAAATTCATTTGTTTATTAATTTACACTAATATAAGGAATAGTGGGTCATGAATGACCAAGAATAGTAATTTTATCATGTGATCTAGAACCAAGTGGGATTACATCAGGAAAACATCACACATGACTATATAATTAGCTTATTTAGCTTTTTTTGTAAATTACATTATTTCACTATTCATCAAAAATTCAAGTATTTTAGAAAAATTCCATAAATTGACCCCAAACATTTTTGGAGGTGTAGAATCCAATAATAAATTCCCATTTTCAAAAATAATTTTCTAAATATGAATAATTTAATATTTAATTAAAATCATAGTTTATTACTATAAACAGTTTTAAAACATTCATTTACTTATTCTAAAATATAGGCTTATCTTACTTTCAATTGAATATTATTTATATACTATCATAGGTAAGGTTACTATTTATTAGGGTATATCACTATTCATAAGGGTATGTTACTATTCATAAGGATATGTAACTATTCAACAAAAAATATTTTTGTTTTATTAGACTCCAAAAATCATCTTGAACACAACCGTGTATGTCATATTTCAAAAATCCCAAACACAGATGTTACAAAGTTATGTTTAAAGGTCACTTATCACTTAGTATTTCATTATATTGTGTTTTCATGTTATTTTATGCCATAATTATAAAAAGGGAATTTCCATTAAAAAAACTTTGGGTCGTTACATTCTTCCCTCCTTATGAAATTTCACCACCAAAATTTCACTTTACACAAACTAGTGAGTGTACTTATCCTTGATCACCTCCTCTGGTTCCCAAGTAGCTTCTTCAATCATATGGTTCCTCCACAACACTTTGACAAGGTGGGTTGCCTTGTAGTGTAGAACCTTATCTCTCTAGTACAAAATTTATAATGGCTCCTCCTCAAAGAAAATATCATCATCCAGCCGTACCGCCTCTGAGTTTAGTACATTTGAGAGATCATGTATGTACTTCCTCAAGAGTGATACATGAAAAAAATCATGAACTTGAGCCATATTCAATGGATGTGAAAGGCTAAAGGCCACGGCTCCTATACGGTCAAGGATTTCAATGGGGCCAATGTACTTTGGGCATTACTTTCATTTCTTCCCAAATTGCATGACTCTATTCCATTGTGATATTCAAAGGAAGACATTATCTCCAATGTCGAACTCCAAATCCCATCAATGGTTGTCAGCATAGATCTTTTTCCGACATTGAGTAGCTTTGATGTGTTTCAGGATGACATGAACCTTCCCTTTCATCTCTTGAAACAAGATCGGGTCCAAGTATCTTTCTTTCTCCAACATCATCCCAACAGGTTGGAGTTTTACATCGCTTTCCATACATAGCTTCATATGTAGCCATCTGAATACTCTTGTTGAAGCTATTGTTGTATGATAACTCAACCATTGGGAGATACTAATCCCATCCACCTTTGAATTTTAGTGAGTAGGATCTTAGCATATATTCAAGTGTTTGAATAGTCCTTTCAGATTGGCCATCGGTTTGGGGTGATAGGTCGTGCTGAAATTTAATTCAGATCTCACAACATGTTGAAGACTCTTCCAGAATTTAGATGTGAACCTTGGATCACGGTCAGAGACAATTAAGAGTGGAACACTATGAGGTCTCACCACTTCCTTCACATATATCATTGCAAGTTTTTCAAGTGAGAGATCATACTGAATAGCGATAAAATGGGCAGTCTTGGTTAGTCGATCAACCACAAACCATATCACAATATTTCCCTTTGAAGTCTTCAGTGAAACCGTGACAAAGTCCATAGTAACATTTTCACATTTCCACATGGGTATAGGCAATTGATGAATCATACCTTTGGAATTTTATCACTCTACTTTAACTTGTTGACATACCAAGCACCTTGATATATATTCTGCAATCTCCTTCTTCATGTTATCCCACCAGAAGTGTTCTCAGAGATCACAATACATCTTGGTGATACCAGGATGGATAGTTAATGTTGATCTATGTGCATTTTCCAATATCTCTTTCATTATCTCGGGTGATGAAGGCACACAAAGACGTGTTCCAAACCAAATCACACCATCATCATCGATATGGAACTCATGCAGCTTCCCTTCCTTTGCTGCATTCAGCCTCTTTTGTATCTCCACACCATCCCTTTATGCTTCATTAATCATTACATGGATAGATTATTGCGCAATAATTTGGGCAAGGTAGGATTTATCACATGCCCTTATGATTTCAAAATGCATGCTTTACATATCCAAGAAGATATAGTCTTTCTCAATCTGTAACATGGAGAGCGTAGCCGGTTCTTTTCTGGTTAGAGTATCACCTACATTGTTCAACATTCCATGATGGTAGTGAATAGATAAATAGTAATCCTTGATAAGATCTATCCATCTTCATTGACACATGTTGAGATCCTTTTGTGTTAATATAAACTATAGGCTCTTGTGGTTAGTGTATATGTCACACTTTTCACCATAAAGGTAGTGCTTCTAGATTTTCAAGGCAAAATACACAGTTTCTAGCTCTAGATCATGTGTCGAGTAGTTCTTCTCATGGATCTTTAACATTCGTGAGGCATAGGCTATCACATTGTCATTTTTCCTGAGTACGCAACCCAAGACAATATTTGAAGCATCACTTTATATCAAAAAACATTCTCCACTATTCGGTAGTGTTAGTACAGGTGCAGTGATCAGCCTTCTATTTATCTCCTTAAAGCTTCCGTCAAATTATTCTGTTCAGACATACTTTACCCCTTTCCGTGTTAACTTAGTTAGCAGGCTTCATAATCGTGAGACGTTTCTCACAAAATGTCGTTAGTACCCAGCAAATACATGAAAACTAAGGATTTTTGTGACACTAGAGTGGAAGGGCCATTCCTCAATCACATTTGTTTTTTAAAGATCCACATAAATTCTCTCACTTGTGATCACATGTCCCAAGATCATGACATGTTTCATCCAAAAGTCACACTTACAGAAATTGGGGTACAACTTCTCCGTTCTCAATATCACAAACACAAGTTTTAGATCTTCTTCATGTTCCTCCTTACTCTTGGATTAGATGACATTATCATCAATAAAAACTACCACAAATTTTTCTATGTAATGTCTAAATAATTTATTCATAAAATCCATAATGATTGCAGTGGAATTAGTAAGTCCGAAGGGCATCACCAAAAACTCATAGTGCCCATACCTTCTTCAGAAGGCAGTCTTTTGAATATCTTCCTTCTTCACCTTTACCTGATGATATCCGAAACAAAGTACCACCTTTGAGAAGTATTGAGAACCTTTTAACTGATCGAACAGGTCATCAATCCATGGAAGAGGATACTTGTTCTTTATGGTGATCTTGTTGAGTTCCTGATATTCGATACACAGTCGCATTTTCCATCCTTCTTCTTCATATAGAGCATCGGCACCCACCAAGGTGATGCACTAGGGCGTATGAACCCTTTGACTAGATGCTCCTTGCAGCTGATTCTTTAACTCCTCTAGTTTGATAGGATCCATCTTATAGGGACACTTTGAGATAGGAGTATCTCTCGGTATGAGTTCAATTAGGAACTCTACCTCACGATCCGGGAGAATTTCGGGTAACTGTTTGGGAAATAAATCACCATATTCTCTCACGATGGGAATTTCATCAAGGTTGGAACTTTCCTTCAACTCAACCATTTGGGAGAGGTATTATTCTTCACATGGGATCAACACCCACACCGTTGAAGTATTTTTCAAAGGAGATTCATGATCTTCCTTTTATTTGTTGAGAAGCATGGGATGGTTTGGAATATAAAAGGACATTTCCATTTCCAAAAATTTGATATGTGCTCTATAAAATGAGAGACAATCCATTCCCATTACAGTTTCTAATTCCACCTTGGGATGTATTATGAGATTTTTCGGAAGAATCATCCCACATAAGCTAACAGGAGAAGAGTTAAACACTTGGGTTGCAATAATTGAACCACTTGGTGGTTTTACAGATATCTCTACTTCAAGGGTTCAGGGCTTCGATTATATAGTTCTAGAAAATATTCATGAAATAATGGAGTTCATAGAACCAGAATCAAATACGACATTTTCAATTCTTGAGTGAATAGGAAGTGTAACTTTTACAACTTCATTTTCTTGCTCCACTTCCGTAGTAGTGATGGAAAAATCCAACCATTGTTCCTTTGGATTTGGTGGTTGCTGATGTTGATTAGCCTTGGGAACACGAGGATTAGTGCAATTACTTGCATTTTGTCTTAGCTCCATACAATTGTAGCATTGAACCATGAGTGGTTATCTCCTTTCGTCTGCCACATTCTCTATCATTTTCGTGTCTTTTCGACACAGTTGAGCATGGTTTCCTTCTTTCCCACACTTGAATAACTTCCCCATCCCATTGAGGCAGTTCCCATTGTGAAACTTCACATATTTTTGGCATGTGGATTGTTGAGTTTTCCAACCACATTGTCATTATATCCTCCATATCGAAACTCCATCTTTCATTTCTTATCCCCATATTCGTGGAACCCTTCTTGAAACTCTATATCCAATTTGAGGGCACATCGTACAACTTATTTATAACTCCCGAAGTCTCGAATTGTAAGAGCCTTTAGAATGTGTGGTTTTAATCCACTAACGAATCTATCAATTTATCTATCATTGTTGATAACATAACCCAAAGAGTACCTTGATAGCCTTGTGAAATTTACTTCATAGTTTGTGGTATATTCTCTATCTTTTTTCTTTATCTCTATGAATTCTCTCTTCATCTTTGTATGAAGAGTTCATGGGAAATACTTATTAAGAAACATGATCTTAAATTCTTCCCATTACATCTCTTAAATTTCCTCCCTTGGCTTCGTGTTTTTAATAAAATCTCACCATTGATTGGATTCTCCATCTAGATGATAAACGGCTTGGGTCACCTTCTATGTCTTAGAATAGTGAAAAACAGAAAAGATCTTCTCCATAGAGTGGACACACTCTTCTGCAACTAGGGGATCGGAAGATCCATTAAACATCGGTGGTCGTTTCCACATAAAACATTCTATAGCCAGTTTCTACCACTTTGGTGAAGGAGGGTTTTCCCCATTATTATGGTTATTTTTCATAACCTGAGATAATTGGGTAATCATCACCATGATGTTCTGAACTCCACCTCCCAAATCACTGGGGATATCATTTGGGCAATCGTTGCATCAGACCTCTCACGAGTTGCTGTCCGGATTTCCCCTGGTTCCCACCATTTTCAAAAAAAGAAAACGTTTGACGAAAACATAAGTAAATACATCATGAATAACTTATTCATTTAAACAATATATACAAAAAGCATAACATATGGTATCCCTATAAAAATATTCTTATGTGCATATTTGTACTTCATCTGATGCAATATGTTTTCTCTAGGGTTCATTAATCCTAATTCCCGAATTAACTAAACCTTTCCTATGATACCAACTATAGCGACCTTTCCTTTTATTACATTACTATTATATGATTTTAAAGGTAAACAACATAATATTATTACACATAAAGGATCAAATGGTTTAGTGTCCTGGGAAAACTTGGACCATACAGAGCAATTGCAACATCTATCATAATCATTTATTTAATTTCTTCTTCTCTAGATTCTTATTTTCACTTGAACTCTCCATAGAACATGTATCCACATAATGATATATATCAAATGGGGTGATCTAAAAGCTCAGTAAGAGGATAGATAAGAACAATATATCATGGGGTGAGCATAATCAGGACATAAGAAAAATATCATGAACATGAGAGGAGCATAAATAAAAGACTTGAAATGTGGCAATGTATAAAAAAATGAAACATCATGTCTTATTGGTTATCATCCGCACATAATTGTGAACAAAGATAGAATCTTTTTCACACATCATTTCACATTTACTCATGAGATTCATCACTTTACCCAATGCATTGGAGAGCTATATAATTATGGGCGCACCCGTCACATCTTAACATTATCATTTATCATGAATTCCACAATGAACATATAACATAAATGAACAGAACAAGCCCATGAAAAGGAATGGGTTTCATATCTTAAGAACACATTTATAAACATTGGGTTCCCAAAAGAAAGATGGAATACCATATATGTTACACGAACTGTCAATCTTGAAGGAGAAGTAAAAGGTGTGCTCTTAAAAGAAGAGTCATTTTGGAAAACATTTTGTTCTTCATAAAAACAAGGGACATACATTTATATCCCAGAAAATTAAAATACAATGATTAAGAAATGATATTTGGGGAGTAACCATATCAAAAATGGAGTAAAATAGGGAGAAATCGAAGGATGAAAGTTGGGTTCAAGAATTTCCCATTACATTTTATCTGAATGCTTCATTCTCTTTAATGTCCAGAATAATGACATTATATTCATTAATTAGAAATCAAAAACCTTGTGTACAATAATACAAGTCATTATGGTTTCATGAAGTGATTTTATGTGCCTTTGGATGATTTATATAGTTTTAAAACATTGTTCTAGAATGTATGTTTTTATGTTTTTCTTGAGTGGTTCACTTGTGTTTTTAAAAAGAAGTTTGGGTAGAACATGGGTAAACATCCAGAACTGATATTACATGTTATTAATGATATTATAGTATGTTGAATGATCTTTTAATGAATCATATTATATCAATGTGGATGAATCATTAGATAAGAATTAAATGATGATTATTTGGGATAATTGGGGCAGTTTTTCGATCACAACGAACTTCTTTTAATTTATCACTTATTAATATGGCCATATGTTATTTCCATAACTTTAAATAGGAAATAATACATGTAAAAAATTATGGTTCAACCATAAAAATGGATTCATGACCAGATCTGAAAGTTAGAAATGGAAGAAGAAAGCATGTTGTTCTTGATGGTGATAATTTAACTCCCCACGAACAACGTTTTTATTTAATAAAATAAAAGGAAGAGGGAAATGGGGTTGGATGATATAATATCCCATTAGCATCATAACATTATAGTATATGTATAATACTAGAGTTACAATAACATTTGGATGAATATAGGTGGAGAGAGATCACGAAATGAACTTTAACATGAAAGGAAATTAAAGGAGAAGAGGGAGATAAATTACCTCTTAAATCCTACTCTTGAGATCCTCCACAAGGAAGCTAGGCTTTATATTTCGATGAGACCAGCAACTCTTGGACATTGGAGAGGGGTATGAGTGATTTTTTGGTAGAGTTTAGTAAAGTATTGGAGCTTTAGAGGTGTGAAAAAATGAGGGTGTGAAGGGTGGTTTTTATAGTGGAGGGGATATGGGGTTTCCTTAATATAAAATTCATTAGTTTATTAAATTCCCCTAAGAGAAAAAATAGTGAGTCTTGAATGAACAAGAATATTAATTTTATCATGTGATCCCGAAACAAGTGTGCTTCCATCAGAAAAACATCACGCATGACTATATAATTAGCTTATTTAGCTTATTTTTGTAAATAACGGTATTTCACTATTCATAAAAAATTCATGTATTTCAGAAAAATCCCAAAAATTTACCCCAACCATTTTTCAATGTGTAGCACATGCCAGGAATGCCTCTTCCACTTTCAACTAGCACATGTCGGCGGCCCCTTTGCTACACCACCATGGTCGTCGACTATGGATATACTACCATCATATCCTGCCAATGGACACACTGCCTCCCTCTACCAATAGCCTACGGCGGTTCATTCTACAGGCCACTTGAGTTGCTCTATTGGTTCATTTTTTGAACCATCTCCGCCTACGAGATCGCAGAGCTTCCACCATCATTTCAATGGACTAAAAATCCCATTACTATATTTAGATATATTTTTCTACCATGAAATCAAATGGAAGAGGGGTTCAGGCCTTGTTGGTGTTAGCCCGCACCTCCGCGTTATGTGTTTAAAGCAGAGGAGGATCGAGATTAAAATTCTATCAACAATCATATTATACCTGAATAGAAAACCCAAGAATGAGACCCTCCCACAAGAATGCACGATCTACATATTAACCTATTTGTGGATTAATCTACATTCTACGTTTAGAATAAGGAATGCAGATATATGTAAATAATTCAAAACCCTTCCCTATTGATGTTCTTTTCCCTTGTGTTTCATCCTATAGGGTTTGAGATGTCTATGGAATTCATCATTCTTCGAAGTGCATCGAATTAAATGATTTTCTTCTAGTCTTTGTTATTCTTCATTGGAGAGGAAACTCGAAATGGGTTCGTCAGAGCTTTTCCCACTATTTTAATACCCATTTCCACCAACACGCCAACTATAAAAAAGAAAAAATGTTACAACATTTCTGTTACATTGTGACTTCATGTCATTAAAACATTGTTATTCTGTGTGTTAACGATTCATTAATGAGTTCCATTTATGTGAAATCTCGTTGCCTCATCATTGCAATGCAGCATCATCACACGTCGATGAGAAACAAAATAAAATAACTTTTTGTGTTATTTTATTATTTATTATCAAAATGTCGGAAAATTAACTTTTTAGTTCGTCACATTCCGGCCAACATTATGTCCTTTCTAAGTGAATCCCGACTTTCTATGTTCAACAGTGCCCTTGGATTTTTGATCCGAGCACCAGTTTAAACGTTAAAAAAACCCACTCGCATGTTTACATTACGTTCTTTAAAATAAGTTAAAAAATTAACTTTCACACTTGACCTGCACCGGTTGAGGATAGGCTTCACCTAAGGGGAACACACCTCCATAGTCTCAATGGTACTATTGTGTTTTCAATCTGAGTTACCATTTATGAGTTACAAAGATTTTATAATAAAATAAGTGTTTCTTAATTATATTATTTATGGCCAAAAACTAACTTCCACCATTGGCTCGCGCTGGAGAATTTTAGGATCATACTAAGGAAGGCATACCCCCATGAGCATTGTGGTCGTCTCAAATTTTTATCTGAGTCGTCATTCATGAGTTATATGCATTTAAAAAAAATATTTTATTATTTTATTTACGGTTATTCCATTTTCACGTATTCTCACTGGAGCGTTGTGCCGACTAAATGAACGTCGCCCCTAGGGTAAACACGCCAAACCAAATGAAACGGTGGAATCGGATTTATGATCTAGACACCCATTTAAGAGTTATTCCACTGTTTTAGAAAATCTTCTCACATACACTATTCAATGCTTAACATTTTTCAATGGATCATTCCGGGTACTCCTGGCCTCAGAATCACATGCTGTCTTATTTCTTGGTCTCGAAATAATTCCATATAATTTTTAAAAATTATACAAAAATTCCAAAACATTATTTAAAAAAAAAATTAATTAAAAAAGTCAAGATATTTATTATTTACATATTAAGAACTATAAAAAATTAATTTTTAATATCTTTGAGTTTCATTACATTTTTTTAGAACAAAAATTATTTTTTTTAATGGGAAACTTTTAACAAAGGTGTGAATGGATTAATTTTTTTTAAATTTATAAAATTATTATAATTACCTTCCATCATGACATTTTTCCCTTTTAAGACTCCATTACATGTTTCTATTTATATATTTAAAGGAACTTTTGTCCCCAAAACATTGGGAATTTTTTATTTCAATGAGTTTCTTAGTGAAAGTCTTAGTTCTCTATATTAGAATGTGTTGTTTGAAATCCATTTTCTTATGGGATCATAATGTTTTATCGAATGATTTTTTATGAATAAGTGAAATCAGATATTTTTTTATTCAAGATATGGTAATGGAAAATTATTTATGATCATATTTGAGATGATTATCCTTATAGTACTACATTTCCCGAAAAAACGTATATGATTTGTGGGCTTGACATAATAATAAAATGCATTTTTATTGTAAATTTTATTTATTGTAAATAATTTAGGATTTAAAAATAGAGTATCTCATATAGATTTAACCAAGCTGTAGTTATTTTTAACAAAATAAAAAATGAGTTATGAATATAATTATCTAACATTCCTATAACATTATTTTTTATTCTTGTGTGTTTTAAAAATTTCATTTTAGTTTTCTTCATGTGGATATTCTTTACATTATTTATATAAGGAATATTGTGAAATGGGAAACAATTTAGGGGTTTTCATGCATTTAGTTGGACCGATAGATTTCTTTTATTAATGTTTCTTACTAAGATTTTTATTATCATCCAAAATTTTTAAATGTTTTTCATGAGGTTGAACGATGTATATGAAAAAATATGTAAAATTGAACATCTTAAATATTTTCATTTCAGTAATATGTTGTTCATTTAAAATGTTTTACATTGTTTGAAAATCAGATAATAAGTAAAATTTAAACATGTTATTGTATAGGGTTTTATGTAAGAGTTATGAACCAATCCAATAAAATACTGATCCATAAAGATCCAATAAAATATAAGAAGGTGAATCCTCTTATAAATACTAATGATCACGTGACCACAACATTAATTAATCTAGAGATTTCCATCCAGATCCAGTTAAAGAGGATATTTTTGGGCCTGATTAGGTTCTAAATCTAGTAGGAAATTTTACTTAGGTTATAACCAATTTCATTACATGTATAGAATAACCTATTACTCCATATATTGGTGTAACAATAATTGTACGATTCATGAGAAAATGAGGTTTATCCTTCTTTGGAACCACAAAAACATTTTTCACATACCAATTGAGATTTTTCCATTATAAAACACATTATCCATCCCATGTAGTACCAAAGAGGAGTCAGTGATACCCTCAAAAAAATAAATGGATTCACAAGAATGAAATTAAATATTTGTGAATGATTTATCTGATTAAATAATTTAACGGAGATGTAAAAAATATGAACGAACCCTTTATATGAAGGAGGTAAATACACCAGTAGGCCAATTATTAAAATTTAATCAAACAACAAAAGATGAATAAATATTTAAGATCAACATAAAATTCACACTGAAAAAATTCCGTTGTTCAACTGTAACACCCACAAATATAATGGACTTCCAATTAAAATAACTATAAGCTTCAAATGGATTATTTCGATGGTGTGATAAATAATTTGAAAATAAAACTAGAAAAAATGGAGAAAGACATCTCATTTGACCCTAGATCACAATACAAACTCAAAACGAACCCACACTGTGAGTAAGAATGAACTAAAATCAAACATGGTAAATCCACTCAACCTATAGACAATGAGTGGATTAAGTAGTGTTTTTAGTAACTATACCAAATTTATTTCACTAACGACTACATAAAATCCATGAAAATAAATAGTGTAATAAATCGTATCTAAAATAAAATATTTTAGAATACACATTCAAATAAATTTTGTAAAATAAAAACACATAAATAAATTCACTACAATTAGTTCCAAAATAATATTTCATGTTAATTAAAACAAGACTAGGGAGAAGACCAAATGATAATATTATAAGAAAAAATACATAATAGTACTAAAAAAGAAAAATATGAATTAAAACTCCTAGAATAAATAATTGAATTAGTTAATCAATAATTACAATAAAATATGATGGTAAAGAATACATGCTTTTGAATGTTCTATATGAAAATTAATCTATATAAAATTTCATCACAATAAGAATCCATGGGAAAAATTTTGGTAACAACATTCAAGGGTTACCTAGGATCTTGAATTTGTCTTACTAATCTATCCATAGATAAATATCCATGTTCATATGTCACAAGATAACATGAAGTCAATGATTCAATGGTAACCACATCCATGTCATCTTATTGTTTAGTTAGTGTTATACCATAGTCCATTATATAGGGAGGGTGATTTTTTTCCTAGAGTATCGGTCCAAACTCCCCACCTGAGTACCCTAAGATTCCCATGATTCTAGACATGGGAAGTGAGGAATAATTAAACATAAATTTCAATTCCATAAATCAATAAGATATCAAAATATAATTTTATCAATGAGAGTATTTAATCTCACCTCTCATCACCATTCATTAAAAATAATAATTCTTTAATCAAATAATATTCAAAACCAAATTTCAATTCAATTCATTATATATTTTAATCCACAGACACATCATAAAATAGTGGTCCATCTATGAGTTTATCTTGTGTTATGAAGACCATTTATTCAGGATACCAAATAGAAAAATTAAAATAAATTTTCAAAAAATTATCATTAAAAAATTATTTTGGTTCACATAGTATTATATATCAAGTTCTGATCGCAAGATGTTACTTATTCATTATTCACCTATACACTTGTGTGTGTACATTTATATTTTACTTAAATTCTTATATTCACACACTCATGTGTCAATATGGATATATTTATATAAATTCATTGACATATGTATATGATGACTAAAATTATGTAATATATGTGGTATTTAGAACACACTACTAGAAAGAAGACCTTTAATAGTGTTAGAATTTATTGGTGCAATAAAAAAAGCACTGAAAGGGTTCCCTTTATCAGTGTTATTCTTTAGTGCTGATAAACACTCCCATTTATTGTTGCTTCATCTTAAGGGTTGAGAAAGGGGTCCCTATATCAACTGTCTTTATGTTGAGTTAAATTTTACCTTTATTAGTACTGATAAATTTTCCAAATAAAATGAAATAACAAGTGAAAAGAATATATTAACAAAATATTAAAAAATTATAGTAATTAAATATTTATTGGTAAAAATTAATTAATTTAATATATATATATATATATAAATTATATTAAATAGTATATATAAAATATTTAGGTATGTAAAATCAAAAAAATACAAAAAAAATACAAAAAAATAAAAATTGAGTAAATTTAGAAAAAAATAAATATTTTATTTATTGAATAATTATTGTAAATATGAATAAATTTAATATACATATATATATATTATAAATATTAATAAATATTATATATTATTTATATATGAAATGAAAAAATATTAGTAATTTTTAAAATAATAAATAAAAAAATAGTAATAAGTAACCAAAAAACTAAAAATATTGAAAAATTATTAAAAACCGTATTAATGAAAAGTAATTAAATAAAATAATAATATTGATATATATATATATATATATTATAAATATTAAAAAATAATATCTATTAAATATAAATATAATAAATAATGAAATACAAAAATTAAAAACATATTAATGTCGTATTCAATTATAATGGTTATTATACATAATTATTCATTACTAAATTTAATATAGAAGTATATTCACACACACAAACATATAATATTTTCTAAAATATAATTTATATTATACAATATATTTATGATTCGCAAAATATATGTTATATAATTAGTTGATAAATGGTTTATAATTAAAAATTAATATTATTGAAAAATACTGACTAATTTAATTGAGTAATGGGCATAATTGAATGTCGTATTATTTTTCAATATGTTATATATCATACTAGTGATACATTGATTTCAAAAACATATACATAATTAATGAGTTTTTATATATAATGAACACACCCAAATACTTATGTAAATAAATAAACATTATATCAAAACTATTACAACTAATATATATGTACTTTATTCAAATTTTAGTATTCATTTTATTTTAAATATAACATGATAATTTTAATATATTTTGTTCTAAATCTGTAAATTTTATTTATTTAATTTTCTATTTGTTATCACAAGGTATTAGTTCAGTTCTTATATTTTTTATTTTTATTATTTAAATTATTATCTATTATTTATTTACATATATTAATTTACTAGGATTTAATTTTTTTCAATTTTTATTTATATTTATTTAAATATATAATCAATATTTTTTAAAATATGCTCTTAATTAATAAAACCTATACATTTTTTTAATATTTTTAATGTGTACTCATTTTAAATTTTTTAATTTCACCAATCTTCAACATGCATGCATTTAGTATTATATATTTATTATTAATGCTAAAAATATATTCGTAAAAATATATTTATAAATATTTATATTTATAAAGATATATTTATTATATTAGTATTTTGTATTTCTAAATTTATAAATAAATAAAGATGTAATTCTTAAATAGTATTTATATATTTAATAATATATAATTATACATATTTAAATAATTTAAAAAATATTATAAATTTATTTAAATAATGATTTTATTTAACATATTAATATTATTATTTATTATTATTTTTATATTTTAATTTTTACATATTAAATATATAATCATATATATAATTATATAAGTATTGATATAAATGTATAAATATTTAAAGTAGTTCGGGGCTTTACCAAGTGGTAAAGGCTCCCCATTATTCTGAATCAGAATTAGGTTCAAATTTGGGTGGCAATGAATTTTTTTAGGTACGATTGCAGTACTGTAACAAATGATAACACAAGCATGTAGTGATGCAACCATGATGCATAATGCTGAAAGAAGGTCACACAGACATGACGAATGACTTGTGACAAAGATGTTTTGATGAAGGCATGTTACAGTAGTCCTTCAGGCTAGTTAGTTGGACTTTGGACCATGTAATGGGCATAACGTCAACTAGAACATCGAGCCATGTATTGAATAATTAATACTTGATGGGTGAGTTATACTTAGGGGGTTTGGCCTACATTTTCATCATGTGTGTGTATTGTGTGTTTGTGTCTTTTTTTATGTAATTGCACACCCAAACACATAATATATATATATTATATTATATTTTTAAAAAGAATTAATATAATTATAAATAAATATATATATATTTATAAAAATATAATATATATACTTAAATAATATATATATTTACTATTTTATAGTTTTATTTAAATTTATTTTTTATATATATAATTACATTTATTTATAGTAATATTAATATCTTTATAATTGCAAATTTGTAATAAATAACATTAAATAATTAATATATTTAACATATGTATATATATATTAAATTTATTAATATATTATGATATAATTATATTTATAATTATAAATAAATACTAATAATATATTTACGAAAATATGTATAAATGTAGATTTAAAATATTTATAAAAGTATATATTTATATATATAAATAAAACTATATTTTTTTTAAATAAACGTTTTTTAAAATTATAAATTAATAAATATATATTTAAAAAATTTAAATTATTGTAAATAAATATATATTTATAAAAGTATATTTACAATTTTTTTATTTATTATTAAAATAATAAATCTTTTATCAGCGCTAATGTTTTGGCACTGATAATTATGACTTTTATCATGGCTATTTAGCACTGATAATGATAGATAACTAGTAGAGTTTTATTAAATTTTCATTGATAAAAGGTATATTTATAAATAATTTTTGTAAGGGCTGATAAAAGTGCCCCTGATTTATTTAACGAACCATAATCCAAATTGTATTAGTCATGATATCTCATGCTTTTAGCGGAAGACTCATGCTGACAACGATCTTCCGTGTAGAATCCAAGCACAAATCGAGGATCAAATAAAGGATAGTACAAATCCAGTGCTCGAATCCCTAGCTCGAGCGAATCATGGTTCGAACAAATCAATGGCTTGAACGAATCCAAGATTGGGTGATATCTCTATTTTATCTCGTAGGATCAAAGATTGAGTTGAATATATGTTATTTTTTCCTCCGCATCACTCAATGATTTCATTTTTAGATATATATTTTTTTATTATATCTTTGTATTCATTACATTTTTTCCACTATGCTTGAATCATTACTTTCCCTTTATCAAACTGTCCACTAGATTTTGCTAAAGGTTTTTAATCATCTAGTATATCATTTGGTATGTATATTTATTATTTATTTGTTCCATAACTTCATTCATGTTCATTAATGTATTAAATAGGGTTCACTAAAATTATTATTGTTATTTGGGTTTAATTGGATTTAAATATTCTTGTTTCTCTAGGTTTTTAAGGTATTATAATTTATTTTCATTTTGGTTCATGTGGATTTGGCCTTGTTTATTATCCACATTCAATAGATAAATTATATATTTTCCCTAATAAAATATTTACAATTATTTTCATAAACAAGTTTTCTGCAATTAAATTATTTTACGTTTTTTATGAAATCTATTTGGGTAATTCATGATTTCATGACATTGATTAATTGATGTATCCTTTTTTGAGAAGTTTTCATATGATTTATTTTGTTAGTGTGTTATTTATTTTTGTCTCATTTGATGGATTATTTGTTTTATTTTTTATTCTTATACACTTATATTGATGTATATATTTATGATACATGGATGTATTAACATGAGAAATATATGAATCTTTTTATAAAGATATGATTATATATGTATTTTTGTGAATTTATATGTTTATAACATTTAAAGGGATGTTTTCAAATTTATAATATCTTATTTTTATCTTTTAAACGTTTTTAAAAGGGGGTTTAAATAGTTTTATTTCATTTTAAAAAGTTATGAGGTCGCATTTTTTTTCTAAAGACGAAAAGAGACTGTCTTTATAGTGATCTTTCGATTTTTTTGAATGGAGGAATGTTTTAAATCATGTTATTAATAGTGGATTGTTATTTTCAATGGGATATATGATTTCTATGAGTATTGTTTTTTGGTTTTCATTTCGGTGACTGTATATAGAAAGGTAAACATATGGGTGTTGCTCTATCTTAATTGAGGTATTAGTTATAGGTCATATCCAGTTGTCTTGATATGCCCATAATGAATTACACTTTTTGGTCACATAGTCATCTAGTATTATATAATGGAGTTTGTTACCTTTAGAATATATATGTCACAAATCCTCCCCATGTGTAGTGTCATATACTTTTACTATTATATAATTTTTTTACTGACATCCTCTTTTATAGAAGGTTATTGTCACCACAATTGTTTAATTATATTACTTAAATATTCTACACATTAGTATATTATTATTGGATTTATTTTATTTTTTATTTCATATTAGTTACATTTTATAGTATTGGGTATTCCTTCATAGAACAATTTCATTAAAAACTAATCCAAAATGGGTTTTAATGGTTCATTTTAGTTAAATATTTTATGGGAAAAGGAATTTTTTTAAAATTATTAATCTCATTTAAAAAGAAAAAAACGAGTTTAATAACTATTTCAAATTGATTGTTTATAGAAAAATTAATTTATAATGGCCAATGTTAGGAAAAGATAATTTTTTAATTTCTTACAAGAATAAAATACATTCTCCATCTATATTTCGAACTAGATTTCATGGTATTATTTTTTCTTGAAATATGTATTAAGGCATGTGAATATTCCTGTTACATTATTAAAATAGGGTGTGGTAAAAAAATCCAAAAATAGGATAGCTACATTCATTTATGTATCTTAAAATTATTTGGATCCTATAGAATTTTTATGAATGAACATATATAAATAAAATAATGTAAATAATTAAAGAAAATTAGTATAAAATTTAATTTCCAGGAATTAATAACTTTAAAACTAGTAAACATGTTTAACAAACTATACATGACCAACCAACTATAAATATATTATAGGGAAAAAAAATTTCATGTGGTTTTATTCTCAGAACACCCAGTCTCATGATAAAACATTATTTGGTCCCCCTCAAGATAAATTTCAATTGACTATTCTCTATTTCAACCATTGAAATTCAATATCATCCCTCTATCACAATTCATAAATATACAAAATAATACCATGATCTTCTAAACACCAACAAAAATTTATAATCAATAAAACTTTTCTAACATCATGATTTTTCATAAAACAAAAATCAAAGTTGAATTTGTTCTCTCAACCTAGGTATTAGAGAACGTCCAATTCAACTCAATGTCAGAAAAAATAAAATCACACATACTCCTGATATCACACACTAACTCCTTATAACACCAAATGATATTTTATGACATATTTTTCAATGTCATAAATATTTTTTAAACCTTTTCGATGTTGATTATTGAATAAGATTTATGGAATTTGAAATCATGGATTTGTGTTCCAGTGTGATACATGATGAATCTATATTTTGATATATTAATATTATCTTGATTATATTTTGAAATAATCCCATGAGAACCTCAATTTTTAGTCTGGCTGTCTAGGACAATCATGTTAGCATTTAAATTGTTAATTTTCTACTATCATCTTAATTTTTTTATACATACCACATTTTTAAAATTTCCATGAATTTATTAAAAATCATTATTTTCAATAGATTGGATCATGTCCTACGAATAGAATTTATATTAATTCATATTTTTATTTTCTATTTTGAAAAATAACACTTGTTTTTTAATGTTAATGAGGTTTTTGAAAGGGAAAAAATTAGGTTTTCCCATATAATGACCTAAAATTGATTCACTGTTTGTAAAATCATGAATTGATTTCAATTTGAATGTGTAATTTTGTAATCCAATCAATTTTTACATAAATACCTTGAAAAGGTTTTGAAATTTTAATTTTTCGATTCTAGACTTTGAATGTGATTTTAAAAAATTACACATGATGAGACCAGTTTTTATTAAAATGGGATTCGTATCACATCTAGTTATTTAAAATAAATTGGAAAATTTTAATTTGTAAATTAATAAAAAAAAGAGTTCAAGTGGGTTTTTAAAAACAAAAATACATCCTTTGTAATTATTAAAGTGTTTTTGAGATTATATTTAAACTTTTAAATAGAAATATGATGATTTAGAATTATTTAAGTGGATAATTATCATCCTATTCATCTTCGTCTCCCTAATAATAATTATTTCATTTGTTTCTTTAGACTCATCCTACATCACTTATATAAAATAACCTATATTTATAAAATTAATATGAGAATTATTCACCCATAGTGGGTACCAATGATAATTTGGATGAATTTATTGGATCACACCTACCACGGTGGAGTAGTTTTTATCTTGAATTCAATTACCCAATTAATTCAAGTAATACTATGGTTTATTGATCATTGTAAAAGAATAATAATGTAAATGATGATAGAGATCACATGGGAGAAATGAAAATTAGAATTGAAGTTGACCTTTGGGAATATCACCTATTTTTTGGGAAGAAATTAGTTATTTTAAGAGTCTATTTCATTCTGATTTTAATAAATACACAACATTTTCCAGTATATTTGAGTTGTATAATTTGAATACTAGATGCTAATGGGAAGACACTTGATTTGAAAAACCTCCTCTATCATTAATGATAAGAAACCAAATTAAAATTATCTTCTATGTCGAACATATGAACCTAAATGAAATCTATAGTCAATGGTAATGTTCACTAAAAAATACATGCTTGTCCAAATTATTTCATATTATTTTTCAATGAACATGAGTCACTCATAAAATGACCTAACTATAGAATGGATTGATAAATTAAAAAATAATCATGTCATTCAAAATCTATATAGTAATTTCCCATCATTCCATGGTATATATGAGTATTTGGATATTAGGAATCCATGATACAATTGACATTACATGTAGATAAACGAATTAAATATTGAAACCTACATCATCCAATAGATTCTCTTTAGTGAATTTAAATTTATTATGAGTACCCTCAATTTATAAATTATCCAAGAATCATTCTCCATAAATTATCTAACAACGGAATAAACCATATTTCTGTACAATGTAGTACTCATAGTACATGTCTTTTCATGTTGTTAAATTATAACTTTCCTCTACGATTACTTATTAATTGAAAATAAATTATTTTTTATCGATATATATATGGAACTAATATACCGAGAAATGTTATTGATGTCAATTTAGCTCAATTGATTGAGTTTCTAAAATTGATGTGGGATAATTGTGTTACAATGTATGATGCTCATTGAAGTTAAGAATTAACATTGAGATCAATGCTTTATGGGACAATAAATGAATTTCCTATATTTTGAATAATTTTCTCGCTATATCATTAATGGAATGTTGGAGTGACAAATTTCTGAAGAATGTACTCAACCAATTCAATTGAATCATTCCTCAAGGATTGCATCTTTAGGATATCATGAATGTTTTCCTCAATTACATAAATACTGATCCTGGATGAAAAAATTTAATGGGAATAACAAAAAAGGTACAACATATTCTCCCCTAATAAGTGAACAACTATTACATACTGTAAAATTTATAGATGCTGTTTTTAGTAAATAATTTTCAAAAAAACATACAAAATCTTGTTGGCTGAAAATATCCATTTTTGTTGAATCGCCTTATTGGAAGTAATTGTACGCCATCCATTTTCATGATGTAATGTATATTGGAAATAATGTCTTTGATAGTTTTGTTTTTATATTACTAAATGCTTCTGGAAAAATTTAAGATGGAATCAAGGCTAGGTTATATGTTATTGACATGGGGATTATGGAAGAGATGACAATTATGAAGGGTAAATGGAATACTTTTCTTCCTCCATCAGCTTACACATTATCCAGCCAATAAAAATTTAAATTTTTTATTTTCCTTAATGGTTAAAAAGTTCCATAGGGGTATTCATGAAATAAAATTAATGTTGTTTCAATGAATAATATAAAGTTATATAGACTAAAATCAATGTACTTCCATATTTTGATAAATGAATTTATTCTCTATTCTTTCCATTGCATTCCCCCAAAAAATTCTGGACAAACATTGACGATACTCTGCTTCTTCTTCATATCCAAATTTAGTAGAGTTTTATACCCAACAAGGATTCTCATCATGAAAAATGAGGTCAAAATCATATTATATGAATTATATATTTCATTCCCACAATCATTCCTCGATATAACAGTCAATTTGATTATTTACATGGATATAGAGGTTCAACTACATAGTAATTTCCATTAAAGATTCATGTACCACATTTAATGCTATATGGAGATATTGAATGGGTATGTCATGAATTGAAGTTGTCCAAATATTTGTTCAAGATAATGAAATATTGTTGAATATGTTATTTAAATTTGTAAAGAATACCTATCATTTGTTGACCACACATGTCTACTAATGTCTCATCACTATGGAAGCCTCATGGTAGATGTATTTCATGTGTATATGTTGTTACAATTACCATCACAGCACCAGAGTAGGTCAATATTGAATTTTTACATAATAATAAATATTTTGACCCATATGTTGAATCCCACAAAGAAATTCTCATATATGCGAATCCATCACGGGATTATATATTGATATCAAATACACAGAATCAATAGTTTATATGATTGTTTCAAGGTAAAATTTATATATAGTTATGTAAAAAATATTAATTCGATCTGGATACCCCAAATATTGTTTTGTTTGATACAATTCATGGATTTCCAAAAAACCCAATACATATGATCTGTGTTGTGAATATTTAATACACTAAAATAAAAATTTTATATATAAAAATCAAATTATATGTGTTCATTTGTGTTTTAACAAGATTTTTTTTATTATCATGTTGTCACTAAACATAGGACACTTTATAGAATGAATCTTGGTATAGAACATAAGACGCCTCTATATCAAATAAAAAGGAAATATATTAATATATATAGAAATATTTATATATCTAAATATATCTATAAAATATTTGATTATTTTTAAATCATTAATGTACTATTTTAAGTATGATAATGGAAATAATGATGGACATTATGCTTGTATATTTATGATAGATTCAATAATTTTTTTATAATCTAGGAATATATAATGTGTTATGATAGTTGTTTATTTCAAATAAGAAAGATAATTTTAATATTTGAGTTTTACACAATCCAAAAAGAAAAAACATTTTTATGGGAAATTTGGGCAACACCAAAAGGATATGTTATAATATTGTGTGTAAATATATCATGTTATTGGTATGGATTATCTAAAATATTTTCTTTTAGGGTCATAAAAGATTGACTAAATTACTTGTATTTCATTTTCACTTGATCATCAATTTTTATATAATTTTTTAATGATATATATCAAGAAAAAATTTCCTTTCAGTTTATTTATCAATTTTTATCTACCTTTCTAGATAATTTCTTCATTTTTATATAATAATTTTTTTTTCATTTTCACAGTGTTCATGAAGTAATGACTTCATCAGAAAGGATAATTCACTCATCTACTACGATAATAAAAAGGTGAATTCCTATTTCTAATTTCAAAATATTATTTTCATTCATATATTATCTTATGATGATTTTTACACAATAAACTCATTGTACATATAAGTAATTTTTTATTCATATTTATGATTAATTTATTTTTTTAGTGGTACAAACATATGAATTGATTTATTATATAGATGGATTATCTTCCATGATTTTTGGTGGTTTCTTCAAATATACCCATTAAAATGAGTGATTGGTGTTTGTGGCTTGAAGTTTGATAATGAAAAATAGAAAAGGATCAAAAATGTAGTCAACCATAATGAGAAGGTGAAATATTAGTACTTATGTAATTACATTCTTCATCATTTTATATATTATTTATATTTTAATTTCCTTATCATTTTTAGGTAATAAATATATAATTTATTTCATACATATTTTGGTATTTCATATTTTTCTTTTCACTATTTCAAACAAGACATAAAGAATAGAACATGTATATTTCTAAGGGAAGAGGAACCCCTATGGTTATTGATTGAGGAAGTGTCTCAAGGATCATGTATTTACTATTTTATCAGAATGGAACATCTTATATCTTTTATGGTATTTTGAAAATATTATATAAAAAATTAATCACATACTCAATCAATCTCACCTCAATCTAACACATAGTTTTCATCGTATGACTCGGGCTTTATTTTTGTAGTTTATAATTTTCATTTTATGTCAAAATTACCGTCACATACTCAAAATTGAGAAAATGAATTTATACTATTTTGATACAATATCATTGAGATCTATATTTAATTTTTATCATGTAATAATTATCTCCACCTTAATTTGATGCATAGTTTTCCAGGTATGAATCCAACTATGTATTTATATTTAAAAATGACATAAATTTTAGTTGAAAAGATATGTTACATGAATTAAAATTAGAATATGTACTTTTATTGTCTTGATAATCTAGTGCAATGATTCATAAGTAATTTTTAATGAGTAAGAATCTGTCTCACATCAATATGATACATGAAGTGACTGTTAGGACACAATGAGTGTGTTTAATGATTAATATGATATTTTTGTAAAAAATGGAAGTGATGCACTCAAAACAAATAAAAAAGATTATAAATATTATGATACATTATAATAATTATCCATAAGTCATTTGTGACATGTAGTAATTATCATCACCTCAATATTATTGATGGTGTGATCAGTATGACTCAATGCATGTCTTTTTATTTATAATTAACATTAATTTTTGTAAAAAAATAAAACTGGACACTCAAAACAAATAAAAGGCATCTAGATTGTTTCAATACTATAGTAAAATGATCCATATGTCATTTTTGGAGGGTAGTAATCAATCTTAAATCAATCAGATACATGACATACATGATATGACTCAATGTTTCTATAATCATTTTAAAATTGGTGTTGTAGTTCAAAAAGTGTAACACAATAGATTATAAACCAAAATTTTATTATCTTAATAATTTGGGACAATGATTCATAAGTCATTTGTGACATTTAGTGATTATTCTCACATAAAAATTATACACGATGTGACCAGTATGACACATTGTTCATGTTTCTAGTTTAAATGACATTTTAGTCGAAAACACTAGTGACATACTCAAATCCTAAAACAAAGTCTATAGTGATTTAATATTAATTAAATATATCCATAAGTAATTTGGTACATGTAGTTATTAGCCACACCTCAATCTTATTTATGGAGTGACTTGTATGACTAAAATTGCATCTTTTTATTTAAAATTGACATTAATTTTATTAAAAAAGGCATGTGACATACTCAAAATAAAAAAAATCTCTTATTGTTATGATTCATTAGAGAAATGATCCATGAATCATTTGGGGTATAAATGATTCATCCAATAGTCATTTCTATATATGATGTTCCTGGTATGACTCAAATATTCCATTATCAATTTAAATTTGACATTTTAGTTCAAAAAGTGGTACTCACTAAAAGTATATAAAACATGGTCTAGTTTTCGTGATTATTTTGTAAAATTATTAAAACATAATTTGTGAAATGTAAGATTCAGTCAAATATCGAACTTACACATTATGTGACTGGTATGACTCAATGTTTTTTTTTTCTAGTTTGAAATGAAATTTTAGTAATTAATATGAGTAAAATATGAATAAACAAGAAAAAACATTCAATATATTTTAATAAATTGGAAAAAAATAGCCATATATCATTTGAGATGTGTGGGAATCATCCCCACCTCAATATATTTAATAGTGTGATTGGTATGACTCATAGTTCATATTTTTATCTATAATTATCATTAATGTTTGTAAAAATTAAACTAACATACTAAAAAAATAAGAAAACACATCAATAATATTTTTTCTAATTTATGTAATAGATCTAAATGTCCTTTTTGACATGTAAGAATCTTCCTCGCCTCAAACGGATACATGATGTTCCCAGTATGACTCAAATTTTTTATTATCAATTTGAATCATACATTTTTGTTCAAAATGTTCCACTCAATGATTAAATAGAAAATGTGATCAAATTTACTTTATAATTTAGGAAAATATTTATTATGTCATGTTTGATGTGCAGGATCATTCTCACATTAAACAAGCACATGATTTGATTGGTTTGATTCAAAGTGCATGTTTCCAATTTAAAATGACATTTTTTCATAAATAATATGTGATTTACTCAAGACCATAAAAAATTGTATTGTTTTTATGATTTATGATAATGTTCCTTATGTCATTTAAGTTGATTTGCATTCATCAGAACATCAACAAGACACATGGTAGGACCTAAGTCACTCCATGTGAATCTCATTATTTAAAAATTACATTAATTTTAGTAAAATGGAAAAGTTCAATACATAAAACCTATAAAATGATTTGGATTTTCATGATACTATTTAAAAATGATCCATATTTCATTTGGGATGTATTTATCAACTTGAAATCAATATTATACACAACATGTAGGGAATGACTCAAAGTATTGGTTTTGAGTTTAAAATCCATTCTTTAGTTGAAAATGTGTCACTCAGTAAAAACCAAAAATTATTATTGGAATGTCTTAATATAATTATGAAAATGATTCATAAGAATTTTTTTTGTGTAGGATTAATCCTCACAAAAATCCAACACACGATGTGACTATTATAAATAAAATTTCATGTTTCTGATTTATAATTAAACTTTACTATAAAACAAAAGTGACATATTAAAAACTATGAATATGTATTAATATTGTTTTTATACATTACAAAAACAATCCATTATACAGTTTCCAAGAGTATGAATTGAACTTTCCAAATCTGATTCATGGTCTAACTTGTATAACTCAAAGTGAATTTTAAATTTAAAAATGACATTAATATTAGTATAAAAGACAACTGACCAATAAAATTATAGAAAACATATTCATATTGTATTTATATATTAGGATAATGATATATAAGTTCTTTGGGATGTTGAAAAAACTATCCACATCTCAATACAATGCATGATTTTCCATGTAAGTCTAAAAGTGTCGATTATCATTTTAAAATTGATATTTTTGTTCAAAAAGTGTCAATATTTGAAAATTGGGAAAAAACTAATTGTACTTATAATTATGTAAAATTATTCATAAGTCATTTTTTGATATGTTGGAATCTATATCAAATCTTACCAATATAATGTTTGGCTGATATGAATAAGAGTACATGATTTATGTTTGAAATGAAAATTTAGTAAAAAAAACAAGTGACATAATCATAACTAAGAAAAAACATTTGTTTTATTTATATAATTTATTAAAATGACCCATAATCCATTTGGGATGTTTAGGAATCATCATTACGTCAATCCTATGAGTAGTGTGACCAGCATGAATCAATGTTTTTATTTTTATATAAAATTTACATTTATTTTAGTTAAAAGTCTATTGACCTAGTCAAAATTGACAAAACACAATCATATTATTTTTATAAATTATAAAAATGATCCTTTTATTATATGGGATTTGTATCAATTTACCTGACCTCAATCTAATAAACTATATTCCTAGAATAAATCGCAGTGTCTATTATCAGTTTAAAATTTCTATTTTAGTTCAGAAATTATCACTCAAAGAAAAACTAAAAAATGAACATGGATTCCAATTATAATTTAGAGAAACTATTAATAATTCAATGTTTATTTTTAGTAATTATTTTCACTTCCAATGGACACAAGATGTGATAGGTATGACACAAAGACTGGTTTTCCTATTTCAATTGAAATTTTAGAAGAAAAAAACACATGTCACATACTCAAAACCACGAAGACACATTATGATTAATTTTCACATAGTAATTTTATCCATGTAATTTGGGCTGTGTAGGAATCATCCACCCATCAATCTGAGGCAATGTCCGACTACTATTACTCTAAGTGTGTCTTTTCATTTATAACTCAAACTAAATAAAGGAAAAACATCCAGATATTTGTTTACATTTTGAAAAGCATTCATAAGTCAATTATGACATGTTTTAATAAACCACACCTCATTCTGATACACAATATTCCAGTATAACCCAATGTTTCCTATATTATTTAAAAATTGACATTTTAGTTTATAAAGTTACATGCACTAAATACTATGAAAACATACCTAGATTGTATTTCCAATTTATTAAAATGATTCATAAATAATTTTTATGCATATGATTCAGTCTCAAATTAGAATGAGACCCGATGTTAATGTTATTATTAAAAGTTTATGTTTCCTATTTAAAAAGTCATTTTTTTACAACACGCATGTGAGATACTCAAAACTGAGAGAAATCATTATTTTTTTTTGATAATTTAGGAAAATTATAAGTAGGTAATTTGGGAAGTTTATGAATTATTGTAACATCAATGTGACTCATGGTGTGACAGGTATGACTCTATGTGCATATTTTTATTTAAAATATATCTTAATTTTAGTAAAAAAGACAATCTACATAGTCAAAACCAATTAAATGAATTTTTATGGTTTTTATACATAAATAATATGATTCATAAGACATGTGTGTTGTTTATGAATTATACACGACTTAATATGATATATTGTTTTCATTCTGTGACCTAAATTGTACAATATCGGTTTAAAATTGACATTTTGGTTCAAAAATTGTCACAATATGAAAAATAAAAAAAAGGCACTTTGGATGAAATGATAATTTTAGGAAGTAATTAATAAGTCATTTTGGATGTGTAGTAATCAGCCTCACCTCAAAACAGGACACAATGTGATCAGTATGATTCAAATTGTGTATTTTTTTTAAAAAAATAATTTTTTGTAAAAAACAAATGTTACATGATGAAAACTAAGAAAATACATTCATAAAATTTTGATACATTAGGAATATAATCCATATGTATTTGGAACATTTAAGAATTTTTATCACCTTGATCTTATGCATGGTTTGATGAACATGAATCAATGTTCATATTTTCAATATATAAGTTTCATTTTAGATTAAATTTCAATTCATATTTACAAATGTGAGAAAACAGTCCCAAATTATTTTATTAGCATTCCATCATTTATTAGTTAATTAATTTACCTATAAATTTATTTTATACTTATTTAGATATTTTTTATAAATATAATTTATAAAAATTACCTTGAAATGGTGTGACATTCAAGAATCAACTGAAACTCAATCTGATACATAGGGAACCTAGTATGATTTAATGTTATTATTTAAATTAATAATTTTAGTTTAATTTGTTTATTTTATATTATTAATAATATAATGATTGTTTTCTAATTCAGATGCATTATTTTTCTCACGTATTGGTGTTTTATTCTGGAGATGAATGATTTCAGGTTCAGGAGAAAATACAAATTCACATTGATGATTTTAAATGCATGTTAGTAATTGTTCATATACATGTAAATTAATAATTTCAATATTTATTAGTATCTTATTTTGGTGCTTTATGGTGTTGTAGCATAAAGTTACAACACACAATAGTGTGACCCATTATTAGTGCTACTAAATGTGTATATAAAGGATGCCTTTTGAGTCCTTTTAAAATCCCTAATAATGGATCTTTGATCTTCACTAAAAAATCACTAATAAAGGAAAATATAACCAGTACTCATGAATGACTCCTTTATCAACATTGATAATGTTACCCCGATTTAGTGATAAATATAAGAACTGATAAATGGGGCCTTTGACTACACTTTTATTAAACTGATAATATCATCTCCCTTTTTATCATGCTCTGGTTGTTAATGCTTTTCTAGTAATAATAAAGACCAATTTTAGCACTGTTATAGGGATGTTTTGTAGTAGTAGAATATAAAATAGGATAAAAATGAAGAATGATTATGAATTACCATAAATAATCACCTAGATGAGTCAGAAATCTCAATTAGACCCCAAGAACATGTGAAAATATTATTTTAAATTACCAATGACTAGGGTATAATTTTATATATCTCAATGATATTTATCCAACCTATAATCCAACAATGTAATTTTAGAAAACACATAGTATGTATAAACTAGACTATAATAATATAAGTAATTAGATTCATTGAAAAATCCCACTATAATTCAAGGATGATATCCATGAGTCAGTAATTATTTATGCAGAATTAATTTATGGAGTCTAAGAATCATTTTTAATCTGTAGAACAATGGAATATATTTGAAACACTAACCTAGAATGTTTGAATGGATGAAAATACATAAAAATGTCCAAATGTTGATTTCTTGAGGAATGAAAATTCCATATATAATAATTAAATTGAATTTTATATGATGAAACCACATAGGGATCAACCTATATCACAACATAATGACTGAAATGGGAGGAAACAAGATAAGAAAGTAGAGGTAGGAGTGTATGGATAATATGATAACTAAACTAGTATGGGATCCTCGTGAATCGAAGATGAAAAACTAAAATAAAGAGTGGTGATGGCAATGATGAGTGAATTAAAACCCTTTTAGTTGAGTGTCATGATAATAGAGGTTGGGGAAAACAAATAACCAAAAATATTATTAAATTATTGGATATGTATATTAGAAAGGTAAATTTTTTAATTCCATTGCTAAACTTCATGATTAGATATCTTGATTGGATTGACCGTGCACCAAATATGGTCCCATTAATATACACCCATTGAAACCTACATAGTTTTTCATTATATTCTGGGAAACCCTATTCCAACCAAGTGAAATGTCACAATAAAAAAATATTATAATATGTGCACAGTTGCCACACAATATATACTACTCTTCTAAAAATTGTGCGCTTCTATTGAAAACATAAAAATTTCAAATACATAATGCATCTTACCTAAAAATGAAGAAAACATTTATACTAATAATTTATTAATTAATTTATAAACTTGTGATTGGGTGTGGATATTCACTCCACAATACCACTTTCATCCACACAAAAAAACCAAGACCATAGAAATTTCATAATAGGTAAAATATATTTATGAATTAAAATATGATAACACATATCATAACCTCAATAGTTACAATAGTCAATACCAATGAGGATAAAAAAATAAACAACCCATATTTTGTCTCCAAACTATTCAAGAAGACAAGGAGAGGACCACCACTTTACATGTCACACAAATCCCACTAAATTATTCAAATTGATAACATAATTAATACACAATATATAAATCCACAAAACATTCAAATATTAAAACCCAAAAGTGTACATGGAACTCAAATAAAAATCACCTATTTCAAATTAAATGGAGAAAATTATTTTAGAAATATACCAAGAGTGGTTCTCACCACCATTTAATGATTTACCCAATACACTACATCATCCAAAAACCACTAATTTCAATAAAATAACAGATTGTATATCTATGCAGTAAAAAAGATATAAAGGGATGAAACTCCATAAATAAATATATCTGTAAATTAGTATCTCACCAGAACCCAAAACACGGAAATTTTTCTATTCCCAAATAGAAAAAATAAATTAGATAAATAAATGAAAATTAAAATTTCCTTAAAAGGAATAATTCCCCAAAAAAAAATTTTTTTATACTTCGAAAATGTAAAAACCTTTGTTTTATACTCATGAAAAAACATATATAGATAAACCCAAAAACACATGAAGTCAACATTCATAGTAACACCAATCAACCACCGATAACATCCCATAGATATCGATTCATTATTTTTTTTAAAAAAATGGCATCCATTCAAAAATAGAAACACATCTCAATGAATATGCATATAAATTTCCAAAATAGTAAACAAAACTATGAGGAATAACCAATGGGATTCCCAATGAAGTAATAATTATAAATTTCTTAAAAATATACAACAACTCTATACTTGATTAATATAAAACTGAAATAGATATGCATCACCAACTTAAAACTAAGAAAAACATAGAAAATAGGAGATGTAAGAAAAGAGATTTACCATCCTTTTTTAAAGTCATTTCATGATGGAATTTTTTAAATAACTATGAAAATAAAAATTCAATGTAAATTTAATTACAAACTAAAAAATGGACTTAGAAATAAAACATAGCTTCCAGAAAAATATCTAACATGTTATATCTCTATCATTTTTTTAAAAAAATCAACAAAAAGAAAATAAAATTAATTCACTTAATCCCATTTAAATTCTACTTTTTTTGTTTTCAATTCCTTGAATTTCATATTGGAATCCATTTCATATTCAAAATAATTTTTCAATTTCTAATTTTCAAATATTATGACGAATACTATTATAAAATAACACAAGTTATTTTAATAAATAAAATTACACACATTTAAATAAAATCCTTTTTCTAAACTCTCCCATTAAAATTTTGAACCTAACTTTCATTAAAAAATCTTTTATCCCTATAAAATCCATATATTCACATTTATAAAACACTCTCAAAATTAATTTCTTCTATTAAATATACATTAACATTAAAAATTTTATGTTAAAATTTTCAACACCGACATTATTTTTATTTCCCATTGAAATATATATTCTTCTTTCGAAATTAGAAATAAAATTCATTTAGTGACATCACACATAACAAAAAACTCATTAAAATGGGATACTGGTTGTTAATGAATTATTTATATAGCTTGGAAGACCATTTTCAAACCATGAAACTTTCATTGGATTTAATTTCAATCAAAACTCTTTATCTCCACATAGTTTTTTAGTCTGTATGAGCACACCACATGACAACATTTCAACTCTCATTATTTCCCTTCAAAACACCTAAGAATGCATTAGATTGAATTAATATAAAAAGAGGAATCTCTATTCAAATACTGACATTGGATGATAAATCTGTTTTCATCAATGTCATTTGGGATCAGACACTCAACAATGTCATACCTATTGAGATTTAAAAATCATAATTTAATTATGAAAATATCAAAAAATAGCACTCTAAAAACCAGTCCCACCCAATAACCAAGACTACGACTTGTTTTTTCACAAACCAACTGGGTCGTCCCTCCATTAAGTACCAACATTTTTTCTCAACACAACCCATATATGTTATAACTCACATTTTCTTAATAAAATCATCAATTGTATTAAATACATATCCACTAGAATTATTTTTCCAATATAATAAAATAAAAATAAATCAGAAAATGGGAATGTCCACCCCATACATCGGTGTTCAATGTATGAGTTGAAAATTAATATTACAATATAAAGAAACTAATCATTTTAAAAAATTCATAGATTAAAAATAAATCACTTAGATCACCCTCTAACACAAAACATGGAAACAACCCTTTTTATAGCTTAATCCTATATATATACCGTACGACTCCAATAGCCTTCAATTTAAGTTGAAAATTCATATTTAGTTAATGATATAGTAAATATAAAATAATACTGGCACACCTAATTAAGGTCATCCATGTTACTATTGATCACTCCCTAGCCTCAAAACCAACACTCTCTATTAGTAACCATGAAATGAACCGAATACATTAAATTTCATTAGGATTAAATAAACTATGCTGTTTAAATATGTTTTCAGGTAACGAGAAAAGTAAAATTTCACTTATGACTCTATGAATCACATTAAATAATATCCTAAAAAATTATAGTTTGAAATGTATTATTTTAAAATATTGATTTCAATGTTTTAGGTTAATGAAAATAAAAAATATTTCTATACCACTATTTTATAAAAATAGTTGAGATTTTAATTGAAACATCAAATGGGAGAGTACCAATAATTAATGGTCTAATGTAAATTGCATAATAGTTTAAAAAAATGAAAAAATGAATCAGTTATCCTAGAATAAATAATAGTATGAGTGTGTTTATAATTAAAACACCATTTAAAATAAGAATTGGTAATGTTTTTATAGTTCAATATAAAGTGTAATCCATGTAAAATAACATAAAATTAAATACCACTTGGGATAATCTAAATTTAAAACATTCAAGTGCATCTTATGATGCTCATACTGATTTAGTTGTTGAAGGAAAAATACCCAATCATTTGAATGAGATATTAATATTGATGGATCGAATGATATATAAGTAAATAAATCTATATTATCATATTTTTTAGTGAGTGTTCACTTATTTATGAAATCTTATAGAGGGAGGAACTTTCCCTATAATACATGTCCTAAAGTACCCGTTTAGGTGCCCTATCCTCCAATTTATTATAGCCATAAGTAGTGAGGAATAGTTTAAAACATTTGTTAATAAAATACATCAATAATATAAAATAATAAAAGATTCCAATATTAATATCTCATTCAACCATTCCAATTTTATTCAAAATAGTATCAAAACCAAATTTTATTTCATTTTAAAATATATTTAATACCACGTGCTCAGAAAAAAATAGGATCAAACTGAGGGTGTTTTTTTATTTGTAAATATTTTTTTTTTAAAATTAACAAGTGTTCCTTTAAAACCCATTTTGGGAAAATATCTTAAAAATATTATTTTGAAACTCCATATTTTAAATACAAGGATTCATTGAAAATATTTTATTTAATTTTCATTCACATATAAATTATGTGTGTATATAAATTTTTATTTCATTATATATATTACCATATTCATGTGTGAATATGTATATATTTTAATATATATAAACATGAATATATATGAATATTAATTTTTTTATGAGGAATTTAAGACATATGAAATAAGAGAAAAATGTTAGCAGAAAATAAATTAGTTAATGATATCACCAAAATTAATAAACCCACACACTAGATCCCATAAACTAGTGAATACAATTTTCCATAAATTGAACATGGACCCATGTAATATTTTTTTAATATCCCATAACAATTTATTCAACCAAAAAACAAACTTTTTTATTTTAAAAAAAACATCATAAGAACAAACCATATTATAACAATAAGATAATTTAGTTTTATTAATGAAGTCCCATGTGTTTCAATCCATGTAGCCATGAAATACTTATAGTATCAAAATAATTTAGTATATGGATCCCATTAATTATTTTAAATTATCATAAAAAAATAATATCATGGAGACAACTAACAGGAATGCTTATAGATTGAGAGAACCAATAAAAAATGATGAAATGAGGACCCTGAGAGAAATATTTGTCCCCTTCAGACTAATTTATTTTCTTTGAAAGATGAACCCATCAAGGATTAATTCAATATTTAACTACAGTTATTGGAAGTGGATAAAATTGGAATATAATTAATATAAAAGGGGAGGTATGAGAAAAATAAAACTGAACCTAGACTGGATCCCTAGGAATCAAATATAGAACACTACAACTAATGAACGATAAATAATAACAAACATCATGGATCCCCTTGCGGTTTCAAATAAATCCTCTTGAGATGTGGCAAATTGAACTAAGCCCTAAATGTTTTAAATCTATTTAGAGTTATAAATGTAAATATTTAATTTTAAATACCTTGGTAAATTTCACAGGTTGGCGACCTTATTTTCCAAACGATTGGCTATTCATGTTCCCCGAGTAGTCACCATTGTAATATTGTATTGTTGGGATGCACGATTTAGGAATCTATTAACTAATTATATGAAATAACACTACAATTATTGGAGACATACATTCATGTTTTCTTCCGGAATTTTTTATACCAAGCATCAATTGTGCATATATAGTGAAAATTGTAAATTCAAAAAAAATAAATTTGACGCATAACTCAAGAGAAAAAATAAATACCAATAAATGAATTAATTAATTAAATAAAAATTGGTCATTGTGTGACATGGTTAGTGGTAGGAAATGTATCATGTATTTATAGAATATATTCATTTAATTAAGATATAGTGAGCATGAATATGTTATCATGGGTCTATATTGTCTATGGTGTGATTCATTTCATTGTTGATATTTGATTCATGAAAAGGGGAATACATAGAATAAACAGATTGAACATATTTGAATTTATTATTCCTTGATAAATATTTTCATTTTTAGAAAAATTTTTGCATGTTTGGGAAATTAATTAAATTTATACAAATTCAGGATGATGTCGTAGATAATTTGGAATATATCATTACATGGCTAGAGAGGAATACATCACATTAGATATTAAAACCTTAAATTATGTTCAATAATTACCTTTATAGAATGAGAAAAAATACGATAATGGCATTAGTCTATAAAAAATTTCCAATATATTAAGTGATTGGACATCTACCATTTGTATTGGGGACTCATTCTAATCCATTATCATCGAATGATATCCTAAGAAGAAGATGGAGTTCTAGTTCTATTTTGAGGGAAATTTACTAGTATATAATAAGTATATAGTATAATGTTTTAATTTAATTATGAAAAATCCACCATATAGAATTCATAAATAGTGTGGATGTTTTATTCAAATATGGAGACATTATATATAAATCTCATGGGTGCATGGGAAAAAAGAAGCCACAAATTTATAATGCATGAATTTAAAACATGTGGAATATTATTCAACTAATTTCATCATGAATTAGTGGAATCATTCATAGAAATAGAGTATGGTTACTTTTATGAATTTTATAGTCACTACTATAGAAGATAAAGGCATAAATAATTTCATAAAAGGCACATTGAACATACACTCAATGTCAAATAATGAATTATTTAATTTGGTATCTATGAAATCATTCATATATTCAATTTTTTCTAAAAATGTGTAATAATACAACGATTAAAAAAGATATGATTTATTGGATATATATTCATATGAAAAACATATTTAAATGATTTGTTTCTCTATCTCTGTTTGGATAAAATGGGGTCCCTAACTGAAATCATAGTAGATATTAAAATTCATTAACATGAAATAATCATAGTGATGTACTAGATTATAAGGTATAGTTAAAAAATTTAATATTTAGATAGTGATATTATAATATCTAATGATTTTAAAAAAAAATTTATTTTTAGTGGCTGCATATCATTGATTGTTCTTTTTGGGAACCACCAAGAGTGAATCATATTAATGACCATCATAGAGAATACTAACCAATATGAAATATGGATATCCTTAGAGTAGAGGATTAATATATTATAGGGGATTATATAGAAGTTTTTAATAGTAAATACATGGATATACACCAAAATATGACGTTTAGTTCACTAATAATCTTATTCCCGATTCAAAACCCATATATAAGCCTCTTTATATAATGAATTCAAATAAATTAGGTAATTTAAAAAAATTCAGTGTTGTTTGATATGGGACTCATAAACCATAGTATTTACCATTAAAATTCATATTGTAGATAAAATTTAAGGTAATATGAGTTTTTTCATTGATTATTTTGATAGTTGTTATATTTTAGGAAAGAACATATACCATTTTCCTCACATTGACGGTCAATTTAATTAAATTCAAGGAAATTAATACATATTAATGATTGATATTTATTGTATGTGTCATCAATTAATCTTCATGAATGATAATATAAAAAATATTAAATTTTAAACAAGGTATAGGTATTACGAGTTCATAATAATTCCCTTGTGTTGAATAAATAACCCTTGGTGTTTCTTGATTTAATGAAAATAGTAATTTAAATATTATCATGAATTAATTTGTTTTTTTTAATTACTTCGTGATATAATCTAAGATATGTTTTGATTATTAATCCCAATTTATGATATATTGATATAAAATATGATAAATGATGGTCATAAATAATTTTTTTTAATTGAATTGTACACTACAAATAAAAAGGATCAATTTGTGAAATGTAGTGTCTATGAGTTTATGATTTTACAGGTTTCGGTTTATTGATATATTTTATCAATTGATGGAATTTCATTCAATTTATTGAAGATAAATTATATTTATTAATATAACACACTACATAATGTGACCTAGATGAAAAATTTACATTGCATATACTTTTATTTTTAATTATATGTTGAATAATTTTCCTAATTATCTAATTTCTTAACAAATATGACATTTAATCTGCAAAAATTTACACTACTCAAGTATTTTGATAATGATTTTTAGAAAATGAAGAAAATTTTTATCAATTAAAAGGTATAAACCATTGTGTGACGACATGTATGTTAAATAAATGGTCATTATGGGGTGGTATGAATTAGTTAGCAACAAATAGTAAATGTTTTTTAAAACATGAATATACATCAACTATGATGAGTGATATTTGTTTTCCGTCTAAGATAAAAAAAATAAATATGTATATAGATAACATAGTAATATACAATGTTTATATTTTAATTAGGGATGTCTAGTCCTTACTAGGATATATGTACCTTTGAGATGACGTAACCTACATGAATAATGTTTTCGGTATAAGAGAGTTGGTTTTATCCATGAACACACATTATATGCTTTCTTGAAATGTAAACTACATTCTATTGTATCCAACTATTATCATCTAGAAAAATTATAATGTTTTTAGGTTGGAAACAGTTCGTAACCCATTTATCAATAGTCTAATATAATGAAATTTAATATGGTGAGATCTTATTACACTTCTATTCATGAATAGTAGAACGATATACCATTAATTAGAATTTAAATCAAAACATTATAAAACATAACTGGATAACTATATCTCTATTATGATGTATTTATTCAATGGTATGTCCACAACGCTGTCCTCATTATCTATTCCCTGTAGGAACTTCACTACTAACACAATTAATTTTTTTATGGAACTCACACAGAATCATTAAAATTCCTCAAAAATTATAAGCAAGATCTTATATATATTTCTAATATCATACATAACATTAAATGAACATGTTTAAATTTTAATTAAAATTGAATCTATCAATATCTATATTATGTATGTTATTGAATTTTCTTTATTCAATCATATTTTTCTTCTTATCAATCAATATTTTCATGTTATGGATTCTAAGATAAATGATTTTAGAATGTATCAAGTAAAAAACAAAATTAACATCACCTCCCTTTTTCATAAACACTTCTTTCATCATTTTAGAACCTTCATTACCGTTTTCAGGAACTACAAAAAATTGTGATGATTATACATTAAATTAAATTATTATGAATGATATGAATAAATATTTTATTTAGAATAAATACTCTAAAATGAATTATTTTTAAATTAAATAATTGACCAAAAACAAATAATTCTCTAATATATATAAATCATTAGAATTCATATGAGTTTTCATGAATACATATTACATATTCTTTAACGACATGTGAAAATTAAACAGTTTTCCATGATATAAATTTTATGTCATATGAAATATGAAATGCATTATAAATCAATATATAAGTCATATAAAGAAATAGAAATTAAAAAATTTCATATTCAGGTATAAAAAATAATACTAACATAAAAATATTCAAGACCAATTACAAATCCTCTCAAACATATTCCATTAAATGAAGAACCATCCAGAATATTCCATTAGTCTTTCCTCTCAAATTATCAAATGAATTTAATCATTATTTATGTGTTGGAAACTTGATACAACCGAAAAATAACGTACACATAATTATTCTTCATGAAAATATTTTATTATTGAATAAAACATTCAAGGGGAACCTATTTAAATAAGATCTTATAGAAAAAATCACCGCTTTTAATTTTAGTTGATATCAAGGAATATAAATAAAATTTAAATTTAAATTTCCCTATAAAAAACCTTAACAACAAATTTTGAGTCTACATGATATTACATCTTGTAAAAAATTCTAATTGTAAAAAAGAAATATCATGTAGTCCATAAAATAGTTATTTATATTAATACATATAGATAAATGATCTTATTAATTCAAATTGATGAAAAATACCACTGTAGAATTTATTATAGAACAAATCAATTATTATTTCATCAATACATATTCAGAATTTAAATTTTCTACAAAATATTTCTATAGAATCTAAATTTTTTTCTATATATACTGCAATAAACAATTAAAATAGTCAACACATGCAAAAAAAAATAAAATAAAATCATACTAATTTAAAAATGAAAATGAAATATATATGGTTCTAGATATATTAATCCATTTAAATGTTACACATATAAATTCAAACATCACAAATATTAATAGAATCCCCTAATAAATTATATCCCCACCCTTGGATAATAAAGTGGGTGTTAATCATTATGATTGATTTAGGGTGAATTTTGTTTTCTCTCATTTTGAGAAATATATATAATGCTTTGATAGGGAAGGGGGATTAATACCATACTTGTAATGAACCTTATTTTCAATTTAAATATTTGTTAATTATATGGGAATATTATGAGTCCGAGAAAATTGACGGCGTGTGATTCTAAGGCCCAGAGTACTCGGAATGAATTTCATAACATTTTTTCAGGTACATTAAGAAGACATGCGAGAGTGGTTTTATAACTTTTGAACTGGTGCTCATAATTGAAATCTGAGGACACCGTTGAGCTTTCAGCAACAGTTTTTTCTTAAGGAGACCTTCACCTCTACTGTAGTTGGTCAAGGATGAAAGATAGTTTTTGTGATTTTCATGGAAGAAGAAAAATAAAATAATAACCATTTAATTTTTCGTTTTGAAACATCTCTTTTAATATTCATGGTGGTGGGGAGCTCCCACACCCCCTCTTAATGTGTAAAAACCTTTCAACTATCCAAAATTAATTGTACCATGTTCAATTAATCAATTTTTCAAACCATTTATTAAATTAATAAACTTAATTTAATAGGTTGGATCATTATTTTGGTGGAATTGGGGGAGGATTTGTCAAGGGGAAGATGGGGAAATTTGTGGTGAAAAGATCTCTGCAATGATGAAAATTTTATCCAATGAAGAACTCTGTTGAAAGATCACCAACTAAGAAAGTCTTCAATGACAAGAAATCGACATCCTTACTTTCCTCTTCTCCTCAATTTAAACGAGAAATCGAGGTAGGAAATGTTTTTTTTGAATACCCCTTACCCCGTTCTTGACATCCTTCTTGAATAAAGAACATCTATGAAAATTGTTATCGTTCTAACGTGGAGTGTGAGGGTCAAATAAACATAGCCCAACCTCCCCGTAACCGTTGTGAATTTTTATGGAATTGAATAGATAACGACATCCCGAGACAAGAGAGGGAGCCTTCAAAATTAAGATCTAGCCATCGTGGCACACCGAGTGGCCCGATGAATGTCGTCGGAAACCCGTGCCAATGACCGGAATTGGTGGGGCTTGGGAGCAGTAGCCGGCACTCCAGTCGACCGCGACGACGTAGGAGGTGCGACCGCGACATCGGAAAAGGGCTACTGCTCGGCGGTTGGAGTAAAGATAGGGCTGTGGTTGGTGTATGGTCGGCACACGAAGGGGGTGGCAGTGCACGTTCGCGCCTTGGGGCGTGCAGGAGCTACGACACAAGGACACGACGGTGACGGAGGGCTGTTAGCTCGCTGCCAGCTTTCAGTGGGGGCACGACGCACGACCGTGCTGCGGAGGATGACGGTCCATCCAGGCAGCCAGGGAGCCATGTGGGACTTAGGGTACCACGTTCCAGTTGCCGGCGACACGTGGAAATGACCGGCTGGTACCCAACCTGAACGTACATGTCGTTTAGGGTACCCAACTGGCGTCTCCCCCATGTCAGGCGGCATGGGCGGACCCCACCATAGGGCCACCCAGTAGTGGGCCAGCACAGGCCAGCAGGCTGCCTAGCGGGCTGGGGTGCACCGGCGGGCTAGGTTGGATCCAGTGGTCCGGGTCGAACCCAAGGCCCGATCCGAATTGGTCCGACTGGCTCGGACTAGACCCAGACCAACTTCAACCCCTTTCCACTCTTTCGGCCATAACGTATCCAATGTGCATCCATTTGAATAACTGTGTATGGATCCAGAAAACTTGGATCGATATGGTACTTTTGATAAACCCTACTTGTGTTTTGGATAATGTTTGGGTATATCAGGGTTGGATTGAACATGAATCCAATCGGGCCCTCGAGACTAAAAGGACAATATCTTTCAGATCAGGCATGTGATTGATCCTCCATTTGTTGCGTTGAGACCCCTATTATGTGGCGGTCCATTGGGATATTTCTTCTTGGGACTTCGTGTCAGTTGCTGTATCGACCTATGGCTTGGGATAAGACCTTCCTGGAATCCAACGATCTTAGTGCGGGAACACTGTATCAGGATGTAATATGAGAAAGGTATCCTTTGTGGGTCTGTGTCTTGGGATCCTATGTGGGTCTGTTATTTGGGATCCTATGTGGGTATGTGTTTCATTCTTCCACATGGATCTACTATAGGAATACACATTGGATTAATATAGGTTCCTATGGGGGGCTGCTATACTAGTATCTTATGTGGGTATGATGATTTAGTATCCAACGTGGGTCTGCCTCTCAATAGAGTAAGATGATTCAGTAGATGCATTTTATCATCTTTACTACCGTACCAAAGTTATACCTGATGTGAGCTGAGCCATTACCTTGGTAGTGACCCCTATGTGGTATTCTTCTGTGTGGTGTACCTTTGTGGTACTTACCTTCATGGTGTTACATTTGTGGTATTCTTCTGTGTGGCATTACCTTTGTGGTACCGACCCTTGTGGTGCTACCTTCGTGGTATTCTTTCCTTCATGGGATAGTTGAGCTTTGGACTTTTTAGTTGTGACTTTTGATTCCTCATGATTGATATGGGTTTACTCGAAGACTTAAGTATATGTATAAGAATATACCTATGTAGGGTTGTGAGTATTTTTCATTCTTTGTGGTTTATCCTTTGTGGATTTTGTTAGACCTTTGAGGGTCTTGGGGTCCCTACTGAGTATCATTATACTCACCCCTGCACGGGCTATGCCTTCACCTCATTGTGTTTGGTGGTGATGTCATACAACGCTGACTAAGGATGTGGGTACTAGGACTGGAGGTGGCTCGGAGGTGGAAATTAAACGAGGTGTACCATAGAGATGACTGTTCGAGTTCTATACCTACCCTTATGATAGGATAATTGGCCGGTGTTCATAGAAGTTATTCTAGTTTACTTTTACTTTCCAGTTTACATTTACTTCCGAGTTTTCATATACATTCTAGTTGGTCTTGTATCCTGACCCATTTGGTCTTACTGCACACACTATATTTATAATACAGTTTACATGTGTTCTTATCATGATGTGTGCTTGGTTTGTCTGAGTTTGCAAGTTATAAAGGCAATGCCTTCCTATTTATGTTATATGCCTTTTGGGGCAGGTCGCCAGCCCCTGTGCTATGGAAGGAGAGCTTGGGGTAATCATTGCATGGGCCCTGGGGGATGGGTCGTGACAATACCACATCCTCGATAATGGTATGGAAAACTCCCAATATCAAACCCTATTTTGTAGTGTCTCATTTGGAAATGTTTTTAAAAAAACATCTGTATGATCGAAATAATGATGTATATTCTCAATATACAAGAGGGGGAGGATGAATTGGACATTTTAAATTTTTTTGAGAACATTTAAAGTTAGTTATGGATAACTGTGTTTTCCTTAGACAAGGAAAATCTAGGTTTAACAAAGTTAAACTAAGAAAATTCACAACACCTCTAATCACCAACTGGAGTATTGGAACTGAGTTTTACAATATAAGATTCTACCTTAAAGCATATATAATCTTAAACTAATCAGAGTACAAGTATAAGAAAATAAAAGAAGGATATACTTTCCTTACAATACAATATGAAGTGGAAAAACAAGTAGTAAAACTACAAGTAAGAAGATATGAATCTTTTAACCCAAAGAGACGGGTATCCAACAACCTTGGATAACGGTACCTTGATTTATACATTCAAGAATGTCTGTCTTACCCAAACCAGGGTAATCCCTCGATAAAAAGATCAGAATCTCTGTCTTGCTATCCTCGCAAGCCCTCAACTTCAAGGTAGTTGGAACCTTTGTCTTCCTCAGCAAGGAAGCCCTCGAACTTCGAGGTAGTCGGCACCTATGTCTTCCTATCCCCGGAAGTCCTTGAATGTAATCACCAACATCCAAAGTCGCATAAAGAAATATGAACGAGCTGTTCAGTACGCACAAGGCATGAAAATCTTCTCTTTATATAAATCACCTTAACAGTGTGTATTCTCTAGATCGATCAACTTTTCATTTCTATCTTGAGCTCTTTCAAATGAGATCTTATTTATAGGCAAATTCCCAACGTTCGGCTCCCTCTTACAACGGTCATAATTTCCATGAAATTCGGAGGGACCTGTACATGTGTAACTCAACTAACAGTTAATTAGAAACAGAATAGACGACATCATTTTATAACAAACTATGTATAACTGAATGTACGACATCGTTTTGAAATGAAGCCTATAAGTAAAAGCTAATCAATATTTCGGAGTGTAAGCAAGTCAAATGTTCAGATTCTACCCAAGTTGAATTTTAGAGTCTATGTTAAGAAATGTTTGGATTCTGTTTTATAGGAATTCGGAGTCTGGTTTCACTAGAGATCGGATTCTGAACCTGTAGAGTTCAGAGTCGAACTTCTTAAGAGTTCGAAGTCGAATTGCTTAAAATTTCGGAGTCGAACTTCTTAAGAGTTCAGAGTCGAACTGCTTAAAATTTCGGTGTCCAACTTCTTCAGAGTTCAGAGTCGAACTACTAAAGAGTTCGGAGTCGAAAATCTTAAGAGTTCAGTGTCGAACTGCTTAAAATTTCAGAGTCAAACTTCTTTAGAGTTCGGAGTCGAACTACTAAAGAGATCAGAGTTGAACTACTTAAGAGTTCGGAGTCGAACTTCTTGAGAGTTCGGAGTCAAAATACTTAAGAGTTCGGAGTAGAACTACTTAAGAGTTAAGAGTCGAACTACTTAAGAGTTTGGAGTCAATCTTCTTAAGAGTTCGGAGTCCCGATTTCAGATTAGAACTACATTACAGATCACATCCAGAATTCAGATCCTAAAAATAGAATGTTCCAAATCTTTTCATTATAGGGCTCCAGAAATTTAGTTATGAATCTGGTTTTTGAATTTAAGAATAATATTTCTATGTATAAGAAAATATAGGTTAAGGTAAATTTCCTTAAAGAAGTAAATTTTCATTATGGGAGTAAAAATAATATTTTCATAAGTATAATGTGGTTGAGATTTTCAAAATAATAAGCAATGGAAAAGTCATAAGGAAAACCTTATTGACTCAAAAATCTCCCCCTTTTTGGAAACCACAAAAATCGTTTTGAAAAAGCATATATGGATTTTGAAAAATTTCATTAGACTTTAAAAATTATAACTTATCTCCCTTTATTCATAGATAGAAGTGAATACAACTAAATCCCCCTTAGGCATTGAAACTCTAAGGATTGTATTCTGGGTTTCTGGAGTAGAGTTTTCATTATTGTAATAATGAAAAACTTCGTAGTGGGAAACTCCGCCTTTCATTAAGAATATTTCACTTAGAAATTATTCCTTTATCCTCCTTAGGAGTAGTTCATTTTCCTTCTCCCCCTTTGTGATTTTTCTAAAGAATTGAAGGGAATGGAAAATAAAGTATGGTACCTGAAACATTAGTATTTAACACGATACAACCAACCAGATAACCATTTCATTGGAGTTGGAAAAAAATTACAAGGAAAGACAACTGCAACAAAAGATTAGAGTGGGTTCATTTATCTTCTTTTTCTTTCAGAATGGGTTGCTTTAACAAGGCTTTGATTTTCCTCAAATATCGTTGATCTTCTCTTCATTGCCTCTCCAAGGCCTTTACCTTTTTTTTCTTGAGCTTTTAAAGCCACTGCCTGAGCCTCCAAGGCTTCGTTCTGCAACTTTATTATCTCATCTTTCACTTCTATCTTCTGCTGAAACTCCATCTGGAAATATCTTTCAGTTTTCAAATTTTGAGATAATGAGTTAGGCTTCCAATTCAGATCCCTGATCTGTTGATTCCCAAAATTTTGCTCTTGGGTTAACTTCTCACAAATCTCATTATCCCTTTTATCTTCCATTATAAAATCATTTTGAACTCCAGCCTGAAAATTATCACTGTGAATTAATCTTCATAAACTATCTTAGACCACTTGGTTAACATACTGCAAGACTTCCTATGCACATCATAATCGATCAGAAAACTTTTATGTTCAGCTTCCAACTTCACAAACTTATCCATGACCCGTGATAAAGAATCTGATTTCTGATTCATAGATTGATGCGACATCTGGCAACTAGAATCTATTGTTGGAATAATCGGAATGGTGTCCACCAACATCCTTAGATATTGAACCACAAAATCATGCCCATGAGATGATGATTCTGAATCAGAAACTTTTCTTGGAGATTTATCTTCTTCAACTTGCACCAACTTTCTTCTAGAGGTACCACCAACCTATTTTCTCATGATGAGATCTTTTAAATGTGTCTCCATGATCACTTTCTTTCCCTTATCAGATTTCGGAATGGGTTCTACATTAATAGATACTTCCTCAGATTCAGAAACTTGAACGATCTGGATTTCATTTGGTTTCTGTTTTTCTTGACCTTTCTTCAAGATAATTCCTCTCATAGGACTCTTCTTCATCATACAAGACATTATCTTACTCTTCTACATGATGTTGCTTTCTTTCTTCTTCATCTCCCTTAGATGATGTAACTATCTTTGATGATTCATCCTTATCTCTGTAGATCTATACTTGCTTGATCAATGTATCCAGCTCTTCACTCTCCTCTTCTTCTTCTTCTTCTTCAACTTCATCATCTACTACATCAACAACTTCTTTGTTAGCATCTACAACATTTCCTCTACCCTTTTCCTTTTCTATATTGACATAGTTTTTCTTTGGAGTTTCTGGTAAAGAAGTTTCAACACCAAATGATTCCATAACTGGATGCCTTTTGGAAGCCAACTCTGTATCTTTTAGCAAAGATCACACTAGTTCAGCTTCAGAAATCTTCTTTCTCAATTTCATTTCCTTATCTTGTCTCTCTAACTCCTCATCAGCTTTTTACTTTAATGCTTTAGCCTCGGAAGGGTCCAGTCCAAATTGAGGATCCCCTTCCTTCCTCATTTCTTTATCTTCCTTCCACTTTTCTTCTACTTCATTCGTATATGTTTTCTACTTCTTCGGCATGGGGGGAGCAGATTGAGTTTCCTTAGCCTGATTAATTTCTTCATCAGTAATCACTTCCTTATCCTTCCTCTTCATTCTTTTCTTTTTTGAGGGTTACAGAGATTGTGTTTCTTTTTTAGCTGCTTCAAACTCCTCCACAGATAAGGGGTAAAATTCTCCAGATTCACTGGAAAAACCCATCTTCATCCTCTTAAGAGTATCATCACTGACTAGCATGAGCTTGCAATTCTGGATCTTTGATTTGCAGGCAACCTTAAAAGATTATAATCATAAAACTATTAGCTTAGATAACAAGGAATGAAACATAATAATCTGAGCTCTCAAATTTCCTTCTTTGATATTTTTGATCATAACCTGGACATGCCTCATCAGATTTATCTTTCTTAGATTTACCATGAAATCTAAGACATATATATCACTCTTATTCATATTTTCTTTATCTCCTCTTATCGGAACCTGAAAACCTTGCACCCATAGTTGTAGAATTATATTGTTCGGAGTGAGACGAGCAATCATAGTTGTTGAATCATCCTTAAGCCCAAGACACTTCAGTGCCTTCTCCTTATTGAAACTCCCTTGCACATCTGGATGTTTGTGAGAGCAGAAATCCGCTTCCCCTTCATATGATAAACCAACCAGACTCACTGCCTTAGTGTAAGAAAGTTTATAAGTCTTCCCATAATACTTGATAGAAAACCACTCTCTTCCATCTTCATCCAGGAAAGAAATAGACTCATAAATCTATATCAACAAATTAGTATAAACCAGATCTTATTTATCTGAATTTTCAATGCAGATATCTTCCCATCCATTTAGTATGATATTCATTGAAATAACAGAGTCAATCTTATAAAAATCTGGGTGAACTGACCACTCCCTGAAGACTAACCACTTTGAGATAGGTTTCACAGTCGACATATATTGAGAAGTTGCTTCACCAGACATTCGGAGTGAAGTAAACTGTAGGATTCGGATCGACTTCACAAGGTTCGGAACCGGCCTTAAGAATATCAATAGAGCTTCAAGACACAAAATCTTGAAAACCAATGTGGGACGAGTCTCGGGCTCCCCATTATATAGGCAAAGAAATTGATCATTGGTCTTCCAAAAACAATCTAACGGTTGAAAAAACATTGATCTGATCTGACTGTTGAGAACAATCCCGCAAGGAAAATTTTTACTCCGATCATTTGAGGTTTTTAAAGAAAACATTCTGATTTGAGGATAAATTAGAATCTGAACATCTAAAAAACAAGGAAAATATCAGTACGCAAAAAAAATTGATTACAAAACTATAAGTAAGAAAATTATAACTTACAGATTAACAAGAAATATTTTTCATAATTGGTAATATTCTTCTTGAAGGAAAAAAAACTTCATTACGAAAACACCAGTACGAAAACCTCATTACGAAAACTCCAGTATGAAAATCTCTTTACGAAAATTCCAGAACAAATAAACTCCATTACGAAACTTATCAGTACGAAAATTACATTCTGGATGATTTCAATATGAATACCTCGATTCTGGAAGTTCTCATTCTGGGAATTTCAGTCCTGAAAATTTCAGTTCCGGAAATTCCAATTTCAGAAATTTTGGTTTCAAAAAATTCTATTCCTGAAGTTCAGTTCCGATGTTTTTTTTAAAAAAAAAATTCATTACACTAACAATCAAATGTACTCCCCCTATAAAGAGGAGTTTATTACTGTTGGATGTTTTTTTCAACAAGAAGTTAATGAATAATGATTACCTTACAGTTAACATTCCTTACTTTTGTTTAATGTATTCAAATCTATCCGAGGGTCATGATTTTGTGAAAATATCAGCAAGTTTATCTTGCGTTCCGAAAAACTGAAGAATGATATCTGCTTTAAAAATTTATTTAGAAACTTTAATGTTTGTTATGGATAACTGTGTTTTCCTTAGACATGGAAAATCTAGTTTTAACAAAGTTAAACTAATAAAATTCAAAACACCTCTAATCGCCAACTGGAGTTTTGGAACTGAGGGTTACAATATAAGATTATACCTTAAAGCGTATAGAATATTAAACTAATCAGAGTACAAGTGTAATGAAATACAAGAAGGTTATACTTTGCTTACAATACAATATGCAGTGGAAAAACAAGTAGTAAAACTACAACTATCAAGATATGAATCTTTTAACCCAAAGAGAAAGGTATCTGACAACCTTGGATAAAGGTCCCTTGATTTATACTTTCAAGAAAGTCTGTCTTACCCACACCAGGGCAAGCCCTCGATACGATGATCAGAATCTCTGTCTTGCTATCCCCGCAATCCCTCAACTTCATGGTAGTTGGAACCTCTGTCTTCCTCAGCAAGGAAGCCCTCAAACATCAAGGTTGTCGGAACCTCTGTCTTCCTATCCTCGGAAGTCCTCGAATGTAATCACCAACATCTGGAGTCGCACAAAGCAATCTGAACGAGCGGTTCAGTACACACAAGGCATGAAAACATTCTCTCTCTATAAATCACCTAAACAGTGTGTGTTCTCTAGATCGATAAACTTGTTCATTTCTATCTTGAGGTCTTTCCAATGAGCTCCTATTTATAGGCAAATTCCCAACGGTCGGCTCCCTCTTCCAACGGTCATATTTTCCATGAAATTCGGAGGGACCTGTACACGTTTAACTCAACCAACGGTTAATTAGAAACAGAATAGACGACATCATTTTATAACAAACTATATATAACTAAATGTACGACATCATTTTGAAATGAAGCATATAAGTAAATGATAATCCATATTTCGGAGTGTACGCATTTAAAGTGTTCGGAGTCTAAACAAGATGATGTTCAGAGTCTATGGTAAGAAATTTTCGCATTCTGTTTTTTAGGAATTCGGAGTCTGGATTCACCAGAGATCGGATTGTGAACCTGTAGAGTTTAGAGTCGAACTTCTTAAGAGTTCGGAGTCGAACTCCTTAATTGTTTGGAGTCGAAATTATTAAGAGTTTGGAGTCAAACTGCTTAAAAGTTCAGAGTCTAACTTCTTCAGAGTTCGGAGTGGAACTACTAAAGAGTTCAGAGTCGAACTTCTTAAGAGTTCGGAGTCGAACTTCTTAAAAGTTCGGAGTCAAATTTCTTCAGAGTTTGGAGTCAAACTACTATTGATTTCGGAGTCAACCTGCTTAAGAGTTCGTAGTTGAACTTCATGAGAGTTCGGAGTCGAACTACTTCACAGTTCGGAGTCGAACTGCTTCAGAGTTCGCAGTCGAACTACTTAAGAGTTCGGAGTCGAACATCTTAAGAGTTCGGAGTCGAACTTCATAAGAGTTCGGAGTCCAGAATTCGGATTAGAACTACATTATAGATCACCTCTAGAATATGGATCCTAAAAACAGAATGTTCCAAGTCTTTTAATTTTATGCCTCCGGAAGTTTGGTTATGAATCCGGTTTTTGAATTTAAGAACAATATTGCTTTGTATAAGAAAATCTAGGTTGAGGTAAATTTCCATAAATAAGTAAATTTTCCTTATGGGAGTAAAAAATAATATTTTCTTAAGTATAAGGTGTTTGGGATTTTCAAAATAAAAAGGAATGGAAATTTCATAAGGAAAACCTTATTGACTCAACAACATCATCTCATTGTTTATTTTTTAGAATAAACTCAAAATACAACTCATTCATTCCCACCAACTCCATGATTAAGTGATACGTCATATCAGTATCGATAGATCATTAATACGAATCAGTATCCATAAAATAATTATGGAACATTGTTTATCACAACCCAACATAACGGTAAAATCAGATAAACTATAAGATACACCATGTTAGTTCTCATGAAAATTTATTAAGTTGTTATTATGTGGATGCCAAAAACATATCCTCAAAAGTCCCAAGATTCATATATATCAGCTTCTTAGTCATCTATGATGAATTAATATCTCGATGTAAGTATCCTCTTTTCAATTTATACCTTATATAATGAAAAACCTACCAAATTTGAATCTATTTGAAAAAAAAAATTATGTAAATCTTTATTTTCATTATTTATTCTAAAATATAATGTATGAATAATATACCACAAAATCCTATTGAAAACATATAAATGAGTCCCTTTTGGTGTATTTGGTACATGTAACTATTGAAAGCACCAAATCTAGTCATGGTTCTTTAAAGTAAACAAGTAGTTAGATTTTAAAACTCCCATGTATTAACCTTATATTTTAGTTAATATGTATTTAATTTTTTCCAAAAAAATTTCAATCAAAATGTCTTTTAATCCTATATTCCTTTCTTTGTAAAACATTCATTAACATAAATTTCTTATGAAGGAAAATTGTTTTATTTATCTTGGGGGATTATTATCCTTAGAATGAAATTCATCAATCTATGTATGGATATCTAAAAAATATTCCCCATATATTATTAAATATAATCATAAAATTCATTATAATTCTAGAAAATATAGTAACGTCTACATGATAAGTAAAAATGATTGGTAACAAAAATGCATTATTTATATTGAGATTTTATTTTAATCCTCGATAGTAGATAATAAAATATCTTCAAATATGATTTAAAACATTTAATAATAAGATCATGTGGATTATATTATTCTTTTTAAATACATATTAAACATGAAAATTATTCATATTATCTAATATAATGAATCAAAAATGATTTACAATATATACCTCATATTCCCACTCATCATTAAATAATCTCCATATAACATCCATATGAAATATATTTTATTTTATTTTTTGATTTTATATAATTTAAAAATATTATGATTTCAATCCCCAATAAGAGTTAAAAATTATTATAAAATTACACTTGAAAACCCTATCAAAATAGTTTTCAAAGTAATCTTGTATTATTTTGTACAACATCACATTTTAGAATCTATTTCTTCCATGAGATCCATTTGAAAAATGAAATTCTTCATTTTTTCATGGGTAAAACTCCTATGTTGCATTATTCTCTACATGGAACAACTCTTAATTTTTATCATTTACCCACTCTTAATGCTTAATTTATTCTTTTTCAACATACCATTATAGAATATTACAAAAAATATATATAAGGTTTTTTGTTCTATAGGATTTAAATAAATTATATGATAATACATGATCTCCAATAATGTTTTGGACAAGGAAATGTCTTATCCACATTGGATGATATGAGTGAGATTTTTCATCATCTCTATAAATTAATTTATATTCTTCTATAACTAATACATTTACATGAATTTCATTCGGAAATTAATTATCTTAATCTAAAAATTCAACATAACCACTTTTGGAACATGATTCAACAAAAATAATTCATTTATTTCATAATTTAAAAACATTTAATTCAATAGTATAAACTATTGTTGGAAATTTTTTATTATAGAAGTGTAAACGTATTCCAATTTTAAGATATCCTTGTTAAATATTTAACATCATTAAAATTTTCAAATTTTACAATATTATAAAATTTTTCCATGATTACATAACGGTATATATAATCATTTATCATTTTATATGTAATTTTTATAGTACATATCATAAGTAGATATATATTAATTTGTAATGTGTAAAAAAATGTTATTAGTGTGAACTATTTCACCAAAAACATTGCTAAAAAATATCAAGAGGTATCACACTCAACTAACATAGTTTGAGCTATCTCAACAATGCACACATTATTCAAATAAAAAATTATATTTTTTTGGTATATATATAAATGTTTAGGTTAAATTTGATTATTATAAAAATAAAATGTAAAATTATCATTTATAAATGCATTTATATTTTTTATATGGATTTTATTTAGAGGGAACATATACTTTTTATAGTCTTCTTTATAAACATTTATAATATTTAAAGGGGAAAACGTGTTTATAATAAATTGAAAATACTAATAATAGTAAATTAAACAATGTAAGTAATGATACACTTACCTACATTTGTTTATTTCATTCTTATGGGACATTATATATCAAAATGAATGAGTTCTAAATGATGAGTAGATTGAGCTTTCACCCTCTAATGTAAATAATTGGCAACCTTCTATTTTTGAAAATGTGATCACATCTATTCTCTTTCATGATCTAGCAATGATAAATAAGTAATATTATCACAATGAGTGATCTGGATCATATTATTTTTTCCATGATAGAAAATTAATAGATTTTGAAACTCATTATATTATTTCATGCATAAATAAAATGGATACTCATTATAAATATGGAGACGATTTTAATTTAATCTACTTTCCAATTTCCAATACTCTTAAATAAACATGTTACTAAAAAAGAACATATATTTCATAAAAAACACTCAATTTTATTCGTCACAAAGTGTTAATACACTCAAAAATTGGGTTTTATTTCATAAACAAATAAATTATTTGGGTTATTAAAATTTCATTTCCTATACCCATTCATACTAAAAATTATAAAATGATTGAAGATTTTTTTTCATTATTAATATAGAAACCATTTAAATTTTATACATATTATATATGTTTCAAATATCATGTTATGTGTTGGGAACATGAAATATTTAGAATCAATGTAATTTCTTTTTTTGGTACATTATGATTCACTTAGATAAAACTGATTTCTTATTCTATTTCTCAAATATCTCCAATGGTTATTCAGTTTTACAAATCATATTTTATTACTCTAATAGATCGTTGAGAAAATAATATTTATAGTATCTCAGTTGATCACGTTATCCATCTTATTTATTAAAAATATCACAATTTTAATTAGATTTTTGTTCATAATTTGTAATTTGTTCCCATTTTCTATATTTTAAGGGATCATTCTCCCCCAAAAATTACTCCCAATGAATATATGGAATATAATTATTCTGTAGATAAATTAAAATATAGATCTAATTTTCTCAAATCATATATAATACCAATATAATCCCATAAAATAATACCTTTCCTTGTTATGAACATGTTCTACAAAATGTATAGAATATTTTCCTTTCATATTTGAGTCTAAAATCATAAATCTTTTTTGAGAACCATTGATATAGTGATATACTGTAAAATTATGTTCTATTTTTGGATTTTCCTCAATGCTTATAGAGTTACCTATTATAGTAGTATTTATACATTAATTTTTGTTTCTTATAATTTCTAGATTTCTGAGGGTCATTGGATTTAACTGAAAAATTGGATTTCATGATATATATATTCTTCTAATATTATTTAAAAAAATTAATAATAATACAAAATATAACAGATTATTTATATTGGACATTAGAAACTACATTGATCTTTTAGTATTCTAAAAAATTTTGATTAAAATTCTTATACGTGGATATGAGATTTTTTATGTCGTATTTTGTTATAAAAAATATTAGTTGTAAAAGATCAAAATAACTGCTCTATTTAACTTGACATTGAATATTAATATTAAAACTCTATTAAAAACCAAAAATCCTATTATTTTTTATCATTACCCTTCATCAATATGGACTATTGTTTTATAAAAAACAAATTAATTACTATTTGGTGAATTATTTTTTTATTATTTCTTCTTATTTCATTTTCATATTAGGAAATTTTATATTAGATCCTATTTGAATTATTCATTTTTTAATAACACATTCAAAGAATTTTAGTCATCCATTTTGGAACTAATTTCCTCACATAAACTATTTTCCTATTATTTCTTGAATAAATATCTTCTCGAATATCCTTATAACCACATGACTCAAAATATATTTCAATTAAATTGAATTTATTATCCTTCTAAAATAATTTTTCTCCTTTTAAATAAATACACAATCTTACCCAAAATAATAATAGAATCCTTTAACTAGTTTTTTATCTTATTTCAGAGTATTTTAGGTTTTAACCACTTCATCATCACTATCTTAATGAATTTTGGACATATGATATTTTTTTTGAAAACTACCATTTAATTAACACATTAAACATTATAAGGTAATGTTTAACTTTTATATTCCCTTCTATGTTTTAACTTTCAAGTGATAGGATACATTAAATCATCAAAATATTCCTCCATATATTAATCAAAATCCAAAAAATGAATCATGTTCAAACAGTTATATTAATATTCCACTAATTTTCATATGGATATAAAATAGATATAATTTTAATCCATCAGCCACTTTTTAAAAAATTTATCTTTACCAATTTTTATGTTATTGAAATACTAGCAATTTTATCAAGAGTAATATCACTAGGACTCTTATATTTATTTGTGGACTTTAACATCAATCATATCTAGCATATAGAAGATAATGTTCAACAATCTCAGAATCTTATAAATTGTTTCTATAAAATTTTATTATAATTCTTGCATAGTTACCTCTTATGGAGAACCAATTGAACAATGAATAAACCATCATGAAGACATGTTTGTATTATTGTATCCAAAAATATAATATTTCATAAAAAGTGGTATTTGAGTAATTGTTATTATAATTTTTATCATAGACATATTTTAATATTTTATGTCCTTTAACATTCATAAATTATCCCTCTAAACATAAAGAAAATTATTATTCATATAAATACCTGAATTTTCCAAATACATTTTATCTTACACATTCATGCTAGTACCATCAGTACAAATAACAAAAAAAATACTTGTTACTACCAATGCATCATAAATGATAGTCAATGGAGAGTACCACATAATTGTTTTCAATATATATAAACCAATAACATTAAACATGTGAATAAAATTTACATTCAATAAATTTAAATTATCCTTTATAGATAAACAATATCCATGAATTCTTCATCATCCTGAGAGAAAATTTGAGCACCAAAATTAAATTAGTGAGTCGTGTAAAAAGGGTTATTCTATTATGACACCACTTTTGAATCCATCTTTGAGATCAGTTAGATATCAATAATATACAATGGTTGATTCAATGATATCAATATATTATATTACATTTGTTAAAGAATTTTCCATTTGTTTTGATGTGTGATTTTTTCTGTCTATAAGATCTTCCAAAACACACACAATCATAGATAACATAATATTTTACAAGGTTCACCTCTCGATGTGAGAAGGTGGGTCCTTGGCGTGACAATTATTCTTCTGATATCACATAACCCACTTGAGTATTATTTTATGTATAATAGATCGTGATTTTTCCTTAAACGGCAAGTAAATTTTTTATATCATTGAAATAAACATCCCATTAGATCATTGTAATACCATCCCGAGTGTTCATATTGTTATAGTATTAATAAAAACTATCAATCCATTCACCGATATAGTTATATCATTTCACTGAGTGTGTTGTGATATTATAACCCTTATTTTATGGCACATAAGTATTAATTTTTAATAATATTAATATGCAACACTACTTAGAAAAACATCATCAACCAACTACATCTCTATTAAGATAGTGGAATTTAAGCATATGGAAAAAATTTATCATATATATCACTTCCATTCTTGATCATCATAGGAAACTATACAAAAATTATTTTCATCATTAAAACACACATTATTTAAAATTATATATACATTCCATGCGTGATCATGTACTTATTTTTATATATAAGACCATATTAGTCAACCATGTTTTAGATCAAATTCAAAATAAAAAAAACTACCATAAACCATTTATAACATCCCATTCCATATAAAAAATTCTTATCCATATATTTCAGCATCATTCAAAATTTACTACAATGTGAAATAAATAATTATAGAAATGATCAAGTGGTTATAGAAGCAATTAATATTCATCTTTTTATAGATAATTCATTCCTCAAATGTGAAGAATCATTTAATATTACATGAATCAAAAAAACAATTTCATTATGTCAATGTATATTTAGAACATCATCGAAACAATTTGATTAAATATTTTCTTGAAGAATAAATATTTTGAAAAACATTATTTTAAATGAAAATAATTCATTATATTTAAATATTTTATGTAGTGTTATGAATATTTATAAATTAAAAAAAAATTAGGTCATTTAAAATATATTGAAAACACGTATAAAATTTTTGGAATAAAAAAAATTACTTTTAGGGGCTATATGATATCTGAAAATTCAAATGATATTCACTCAACTATTATAAGGAATATAAATGTAAAAATACTATTACAATTTAAGAAATTTAATTTTCAAGTACAAGAAATATATATTGACATCAAATTTTTCTAGAACTATACAGAATCATATTAAAAAATTTCATACAACAAAGAACCTTTGTGAATGTTCCTATAGTAATCACTTATTATTTCCAACTATGATTTTGAACATGATTTATGAATTGAAAACAAAATAAAAACTATGAATCACATTTTCGAAATCAAATCCAAAACAAAATTTTGTATATATATAAATAATATAGATAGAAACCCTCTATTTAAATCCTAGGAATAAAAGCCAAACTATCTAAAAATATGATTTTTCATATATATTTATTTATCAGATAACGATGTATCCTTATGAATAATTATATAATTTTTAATTATATGTCAATATTTTTTAAGAACCAATAAGAAATCCATCCACCTAATGAAATTTATTTACCAGTAGTAATTTTAACTCTATATTTATAGTTATACTCTCTTTATTGTGAATAACATGACAAATATACTTATCATCATTTTTTATAATATATATTCACTTAGAAAAAGGTCTATATGATGTAAAAGGGATGGTTGGAAATGCCAAAGGATTATTGATTTACAATACACTACCACCATTGAATAAAAAAAGGGGGAAAATTCATTACATAGGATGGATCATGGATTTTTTTCCATGAATAATATTAATAAGCATACAATGTTCATGGATTTATTAATTTATTAAATGGAAAATATCATTAAAGTTGAAGCACCATTTATTTTCTATGTAATTTACAAATAATTTTTACTAGTGATGATATAGTATACAAAATACAATAATGGTATGTAAGATAGAAATAAATCCATTATAGTATGGAAATTGAATGAGTTTGTCTATGAAGTTAGTCTATTGATGGCTTCAAAGATTCTATATAGACAACCAGTATATGAGCTATTTTGGGGAATGGTGGGTGATGTCCATACTGTAAATATTACTATATACCACAGTATAAAAAATATGTATATTGATTTGAATGAAAATATCTACTATGAATAGATGAAATAAAAAATTGAAAACTCTGTTTAATGGTTTTTTTCATTAACAACAAAAATCTATCAGATAACTTATAAATAATTTCATGAAACTTCTACTAATAATAATTTCATAATGGGAAAATATCATGATTGATTTTTTAATTGGACTGATATAGACATGTATTTAGATAGATTATATATCAGTTTTTGTGGATTGATATTCTAGGTCTGCACATTTCATAACAATAAGTTAATATTTACCATTTGAATATCTATTTTGACTATAAAAAAATATATTGTGATACATAATTTTTCATATATCTGATTTTTTTCTCATTACAATTATTATTTAATATCTAAATTTTAGAGGTTCCTCAAAATTTCCTTCTATAATAGAATACATTTGAAAAGATCCTATCTCCCATAATCTAATGGGTAGTGTGAATATATTCTGAAAATATCTAAAATCAATATTTATATTTTACATTTTTTATGTTTGATTTTGTAACACTATAAGGGGATTTCTGTTTCGGTAAACAGAATTTGGACTGAGAGTTATCAAATTTATTTGTTAAAATTACATATACTTAGAGAATGTTCAGTGATAAAGGTAGTGTGATTTGGAATCACTCATGTCTTTTCTCTATGGGGTTTAAGAAGCCAATTGATCTAACAAGAGTCTCGGTATAGGTCTGGAGGAATGGATGAGTTTTGGATATCTTGGTGTTGATATATTAAGGATTATATGAAATTATTGATCGCCTATTTACCTGATTACATATGTGGGTTTATCCTCTATCTATCATATGGTTCATAGTACCTCCTTGAGGGTGTGTTGTTTCCTTGGTGTATGTGGTGTGATGTATAATTCCTATGGGAAATATTTATAGATAGAAGAGTGGGAATTCTATTAAAAGACATTATATAGAGCTAACATATGTAATGTGTGAGATGTGAATTATGTGTGGGTTGGGTTTTATTTTCATCACATCATGGAAAAATGTTTTTAAATGGGATGGAAAGAAAATATAAATAATAGTTTATGGATATCTACACCAGAGTGTTGTAAGATAAATTATAATAGTAGTTGGAGATACCCATTGGGGCATGGGTCAAATATGGACTCCAAAATATACGGCAAAAATTTTATGATTGATTTAGTTTTATAAAAAATCACTGGGTTTATTAAATTGAACCTACTGAATTCCTTCTTGTATGAGATGATAATATTAGTGGGTTTCTCGTAACATTTCTAATACGATTGAGACAATCATGGGAATATTTTCATATGTGTCTATTGGAATTAAATAAAATACTTAGAGGTGTGAGGATGAGAATTATACGGATAGTGAGAGGTTATGAGATGCATGTGTTATTCACTCATGACATCGGAGGTCACTAAAGAGCGGGCTCATTGGCTGTGTGAGTCACTGTGACTGTTATTTTTTTAGGTGTGGTCTATTTTATAAGTTAACGTTGAGGTTACATATTTATTGGAAATTATTAGTTAGGTAACTACACTGAATGAGCAGGTTTTAGCATCGAGAGATAATAGTATGTATTTTCCATTAATTAAATTATATGTTGAATAGGCTGTATCATATGAATCAATAAACTAAAAAGAGCCTTATATATATTAATTAATTTTGATAAAAAAATTTATAATCATCATTTATAAAATAAAATGAAGAGTAAAACATCAAGTAAACAAAAATATAATGAAAATATTTATTATAAAAAAAATATTATTTTTATATATTATGATATGATTAAATACGCAAAAATTATTTAAAAATTAATAGTTAAAAGATTAATAAAAAATGGTAGATGATTAAAACAAATTAATATTATTTTTTTTGGTTTCAATGATTCTTAAAGTTAGTTTAGTTGAGAATTATCACTTTTATTGGTTATTTCTTATAAAATTAATAAATTTGTAAACAAAATAATATGTTTTAAAATTTATTTTACTTGAAATAATATTCAAAAATATTATATAATAGAAAATTAATTTTCTTATAAACAATTTTTTCACTAAACATAATGTATTTATTCATATATATATATACTAATTTCAGAAAACAATATTCATTCTTTCTTTTAATATGTCAAATAATATTATGGATATATATTTTGTAATATTCATAAAAAGTTCATTTTTTTATAAATTATGAGAAATAATATTTTCACTAATACTGTAACAATTATGAAATTATTTTGATATTGGAATGACATAAGAAATATATGAGACGTTTTAGTTAACTAAAGACCCATTAATGGGTAAAATAATTCTTTTAATATTAATATATTTAATTTAGGAAGCTATACTATACATTTTAAAACCTATGTCATATTTTGGTCAGACAAAAAATATTCCCTTTTATATTAATCTAAGAATTAAAAATTAAAAATTATGTTTTTATTTATTTTAAATTCACATAATAATTTATTTTTTTAATATAAACCATTAAATATAGTTTTAATCAATATTACACATTATATTTTTGAAATTCATTTTTACGATTAAAAGTTGAATTTTTATGATAAATACTTTTATTATTATATGTTTTCTTTTATTAAAATTAATTTTTACTCCACTATAAAATGAATCTTACAAAATTGTTATATTATATGGAATAACAATATTTAAAACAATTAATAGATTCCAATTCAATTATATTTAAAAAATATGAAACATATGTATATGTTAGAAACCATTGTAAATGTCACGATCCGTACCTCGGGGCCCGTACTGTGACTACCCCAAGCCCGCCTTCCATAGGACATGGGCTGACGACTAGCACCAAAGGCGTAAATCCCTAAACTGGGAAGGCATTGCCATTATAACAATAAACAACCACAATAGAGTACTCAAATGGAAGAAAACCCTAAGAAAAATTGTATACAGAAGAAGTGTTGGGATGTAAATGGGGCGAGAAATACAAGCCCAACAGTATATTACAGGTACAACTGAAGAAAATTAAAACAGCTACAGGGTCGTCCTTTAGGGTTCCAACCTGAAGGGTAGGTACATATGGCCTCCTCAGTACTCCACTTCCATTCGTCCCCTCCGTGCACTATCACGCCGAGTGGTCCACCTCTGGGTATCATCTAGTCCTACTACTCTCTACCTCTGTTAGCATTAACCATCTTCTGCAACCAACACAATGAGGTGCGTGCATAGCCTGTGTAGGGGTGAGTATAATGACACTTAGTAGGGTACATGAGACCCTCAAGGTCTCACTAAAACCAACAAGGATATTCCACAAAGTATGAAATCAACGGATAACCATTACTTAGGTATATTCCCATACATATACCTATGTTATATTGTTACCCATCTCAATCATGATGAAAACAATGATGTCATTGACTTTGATCAAACCATGATTTTATTGTAGGGGGTAGTATCAAGTAACAACCCCAATCACACTGTCGGAACCTCGGATAATGGTGTACTCCTCCTCTATCGAGTACTCTGGGCCTGCCGCATCACACAGAGGCGCTTCCCACCATCTTTGACGGTTTTGGTACTTATCCTTTTAAGTACCATGGGTCTACTGCGCCACACAGAGTGCTCCCCACTGTGGGTCTGCCGCGTCACATAGAGGTCCTCCTCCTCGTAAAATGATGCTGTACTCCTCCTGTCGAGTACCATGGGTCTGCCACGTCACATAGAGGCGATTCCCACTCTGGGTCTGCCATGTCACACAGAGGCGCTTCCCACTGGGCTAGTGGAAACACACCGAGTAGAAAGGTCAGCAGTCATCTGGTCTGAGACAGCTACAAGGTCTTAGTACTTTGCTCGTTCATCAATTGGAGAATCCAATCCAATATCCACTATTAAATACTCCTTCCGTCATGAATTCTTAAGTAGAAGTATCTCAAAGGTCCTCCTCGTCGTTGGTGTCTCAACGCAACAGACGACGCGTCAATCGGACGCCCGGTCAGTGAGTTATTGGCATTTCCATCCCGGGGGGCTGGTTTTTTTTTGGGTTCAAACCAACCTGAACGTACTCCAAATATGTCCTAATCTCAAGTAGGATATTCCAAAAAAACTGTCTCGCTCTAAGATTTCTATCGACGTAGAAAATTCGTCAATCGGACACCCGTAGCCCATGATATGGGTGAAAAGGAGAAAACGGCCCAAAGCGGGTCCGGGTCCGTTCTGACCCAGTCGGACTGACCCGGCCTAACCCAGGTCTAGACCGGAGTCCAACATGGTCCACGGGCCCGACCCGGCCCGAGGGGGCAGCCTGACCCAATGGGGGTGGCCCGACCCGGGGGAGTAGCCCAGCCCGATGGCGGCCCGGCGGGCTCGCAGCCCGGGTGGCCTAGCAAGCTGGTGGCCCGTGTGGCCGGATCGGCTGGCGGCCTGTGTGGCCCAGCTGGCTGGCCCGCGTGGCCAGGCTAGAGACGTGTGGGGGGGGGGGGAGCCGCACCCCCTATTTGATGAACAGAACTGGCGCTAATTGCCGGTCCGGAAGCCATGAGACGCAGTGGTTCCTGCCTTGTTTGGCTGGCCGAGCGGCCAGCCAGTTCCGCACCTCGGTGGTCGGCCCGACATTGGCCGGTCCTGGCTCCTTCGTCATAGCGCGATGGCACCACGGTTCTGGTTCTCCGCGCAGCGCGACGACATTGCGCCCCTCTGTCTTATTGCCAAAGACCTACCCCCCGCACGGGTGCGACGACGTCGCGCCCCTCTGGCAGCCGTCAGGCCGCCTTGCTCCACCGCGTCCGGCACTAGCCACAGTCCGGTTCTCTGCGTGGCACGATGGCGCCGCGCCCCTCTGGAGACCCGGCGACCCTTGCGCCATCGGTTCCCTTCACAGACAGATTTCATCGCGGTCGACCTGATGTCGGTTGCCTCTGCTCCGCCTCCATCATCAACAAATGATAACAAAAAAGGTGTAGGTTCAGGCCGTGTTCGAGCGTTCCGAGCCCTCCTCATTATGGTGATATCAATCAGCAATTCACATCCCATATTTGAACTATGTAGCATGGAAAACAAAATCAACTCAAATCCCCTACCTTGTTTTTCAATGATCATTGTAAAAGGAAGGATAGTTCAGAGAAGATGAAGTTGAAGAAATCAGAAATGGCGTTCTTCAAGGATGACACTCCCTTCTTTGTTCCGGTTGAATAAGGATGAAGGTGATCGTCATTCTTCTTTGGCGGAAGAGGCGTTCTTCATTTCTCTTCCAACTCCTCTCCCAAATACTCCACCAAATGAAAGTTCCAACCCAAAATAATGGGTTAAGCTAACCCATTATTTAATTGTTGGCCAAAAAATATTCAAAAGACTTCAAATTAATTAAATGGTGATGCTTAACTAAATAAATGCGGTCGTTTGGAATACAATTAATTAAAGGAATTTGAAGAGTTTTCTCCACTTTAATTGGGGGTTCGAAGAGTTACAATCCCGGGTGGTACCCACCTTAATTATCCCCCCATGGGAGGTTATGATTGAGTGGGCCCCACCACCATAACCTCCCATTAGAGGTTAGGTGTGTTGGCCCCCACCTCCAACCTCCTCTTTGATATTTTAACCACGAAAATAAAAATAAACAACACAATTTATTAAAAACCCAAAATCTATCTTCCATTCTTGACCAACTCTCGTCGAGGTGGATGTCTTATTAAGCGAATACAGGCACTGTGAGTTCAACGGTGCCCTCATATTTCAATTCCAAGAATCGGTTCAAATGATATAAAATCCCGCCTGTATGTTTATTGAACGTACCCGAAAAAAAATTCCGAAATTGATTCCAAGAACACAGGATCTCAGAATCAAGTACCGTAAATTTTTACGGAGTCGAAAAAATCCCATGTATTTAAGAAAAAAAATTCCATAGAATTTTTGGGACATTACATTCTCCCCACCTCAGGGCTTTACGCCCCCATAATCTACAACTCGGACTATGGGAACAAATGGGGGTACTGAGCATGAATCTGAGCCCCCAGCTTCCATGTTCTCTCCTGGAGGTTCTCGTGCTACCAGTGAACCCGCACCAGAGCTATCGACCATCCACGTAGGACCCAATCATGTCGATCCTCAATCTTCACTGGAATCTCCATGAAATTCTCCCCGTCATCAATGTCCAGCTCCCCATGGTCGTTGTTGTGGGAAGGGTCATGCACGTATCTCCTCAGCTGAGATACGTGGAAGACTTTGTGCACCCAGTGCAAATGAGGAGGAAGATCCAAGCCGTAAGCCACCTAGCCTACTCTATTGAGGACCTGGGAAGGTCCGATGAACCTTATAGACAACTTTCCTCCTTGGCCAAATCTCCATAGACCATGTCAGGTTGGACCCGTAGAAAGACGTTGTCGCCATCCTCAAACTGCAGAGGTCTCCGTCTCCAGTCATCATACGAGTTCTTCCTTCTATGTGCAGTCATCATCCACTCTTGGTTGATCTAATCCTTCTCTGTGGTAGCCTATACCATCTCTGGTCCCACTTGTGCTGACTCCTCAGTGTCTATCTAGCCTAGTTGTGATCTGCAAGGTCAACCACAGAAGTCCTCAAAAGGTGTCATACCGACGGTGGAGTGATATTTTTTGTTATAGGAAAACTATAACAATGGTAATTGATCCTCCCAGCTACGACCAAAGTCAATGACACAAGAACAGATCTTTTCCTCAAAGGTCTAAGTGGTCCGCTCAGTATAAACAAATGTCTGAGGATGGAAGGAAGTGCTCAAGCGAAGTTGTGTCCCGAAAGCCTCCTACAACCCCTTCCATTACCGGAAAGTAAACCATGAGTCACAGTCAGAGACAATAGAAGAAGGTAATCCATTAAATCCCAAAAATTATTTCACATAGAGGTGTCCCAAGATCTCTACTAATCCCTTCTCTCTAATCGGGAGGAAGTGGGCCGACTTGGTGAGTCAGTCAATGATCACCCATATCGAATCATGAATCCTGGATGTACGTGGAAGACCCTTCATGAAGTCCATGGATATACCATCCCACATCTAATCTGGGACCTCTAAGGGCTGAACCAAGCTTGATGGTACCTTGTGCTATGCATTCACTTGCTGACAGGTGAGGAACTGGGATGAAACTCTACAACTGCCTTTTTCATACATGGACACCAGTGCTGACGTCGAACGTCCAGGTACATCTTCACTACACATGGGTGTACCGCAAGAGGGGAAGTGTAGAAATCCCTTAACACTTCCTCATGATGTGATACTGGTACCATGGTAAGTCCTCTGAGAGGATGACGTGCTCCCCACCTTCATAAAATCCATCAGGTTCCTACCCTGTGGATATTTGAGCACGTCGTGTCTCACAGTCAGTGTCTCCATGTTGTGCCTCCCTTACTCACTGAAGATGTGGAGGAGTGATTGTAAGAGACTGAAGAAAAACTACTCTATCTCGTTCCACATAAGAAATCTATAAATCAGCCAGTTGCTCTTGGGCCTCTCATTGAAGCTGTATACTAGATCTCTTACTAAGTTCATCTGCAACAACATTACCCTTCCCCAGAGTATAGAATATCTCAAATTCATTGTCCTGGAAGAACTCAAGACAACAACATTGTCTCAGGTTCAGGTCCTTCTGGGAGAAGATATACCTGAGACTCTTGTGATCAAAGTACACAGTAAAACATTCTCCCATCAGATAGTTCCACCACATCTTTGAGGTGAAGGCCACTGATGCTAAATCCATGTCATGGGTAGTGTAGTTTTTCTTGAGATGTCCCAGCTGCCGAGAACCATACGCGATCACAACTCTATCCTGCATTAGTACACACCTGAGTCTAGTATCTGATGTGTCGTAGTAGACTACATAACCTATGCCTTCCACTGGAAGACTCGAGATTGGGGCACTTGTCAGCCTCTACCTCAGCTCCTGAATGATATGCTGGAGTCTCCCCGACCACACGAAGGGTTTCCCCTTCTTTGTGAAGGTTGATAGTGGTGCTGCAACTCTGGAGAAGTCTGGAACGAATCTCTGGTAGTATCCAGCCAATCCCAAGAAACTCAATACCTCAGTCACACTCTTGGGTGGCTCCCAAGCAAGTACCGCCTCAATAGTCGCTGGATCCACTGCAACTCCAGCCTCCGAGATGACATTTCTGAAGAAGTGAACCTCATGAATCCAAAACTGGCACTTTGAGAGGTTACCATAAAGTTAGTGCTCTCGGAGTATGTCCATTACTACATGAAAATCGTAGTCATGCTTCTCCTTAGTAGTCGAGTAGATTAGAATGTCGTCGATGAAGACTATAACAAATCTATCGAGGTATGGCTGGATGATCTTTTTCATGAGACACATGAACACTATTGGGGCGTTAGTTACGCCAATGGGCATAACCAAGAACTCGTAGTGGTCGTACCCACACCTGAATGTTGTCTTCTGAAAATACTCATCTCGAACTCTAAGCTGGTGATAGCCTAATCTGAGGTTTATCTTTGATAACCATCATGCTCCCTTGAGCTGATCGAAGAGGTCATCAATCCTCGGGAGTCGGTACTAGTTCATCACATTCACATAGTTCAGGCGATGGTAGTCCACACAAAGCCTCAATATCCCATCCACCTTCTTGGTGAATAGAATCGGGGATGCCTAGGAAGAAACCCTGGGCTAGATGTATCCCTTCCCCTTCAAGTCCTCCAATTGTACCCACAGCTCACAAAGGTCAGTGGGAGCCCTCAGATATGATGGAGTAGATATCGTTGTCATCCTAGGTTACAGTTCAATGTAGAAGTCCACATATCTGCGAGAAGTTAGTACTGGGATATCGTCAGGGAAAACATCTCTGTACTTTTCCACCACTATAGGATAAGTCGAAATCTCCACCTCATATACTCTGAGGGTAAGGTAGGACAATTGATGAGTGATCGGTTTCACCCTCCTCCGATTAAGTCTATCCTGCACTGCAAAGGTTCCATTCTCACCGGTGAAGGTAAACCTGGTCCCATCCGTGTGGACACACCCCACTTTTTGCCTAATAAAATTGATCTAGGCATGGACAATCTATAACCAGTGCATACCCAATATGATGTCGTAAGTCCTCAACACTGCTATGAGGAGATCCCAGCCAAAACTCTCGCCTCCTAGAGTAAGCTCACACTACCCGCACCAGTGCGTAATCATCGAGTCTGCACATCTATGAGTCTCTAGGCATAAGGATCGAGGCAATGACTCTGTATGAATCTATAAGCACCGAACAATGGTAGTGGGAATGAAAGAGTGACTGGCACCTGCGTCTATAAGAACTTCAGAAAAGGTGGAGAAGACACAGATAGTACCTCGAATCATCTATGGAGCTCCGAGGTCATATAACTTAGCTGCATGAAGCTGAGCTCTCCAATGTCCACCACCATCCTACATTCAGGGTGGACCTCCTGGTGGTGGTGGTGGTATCACCTTGTAACATCTTCCAACGCTAGCTACTCGACCAGATCCTCTTCCACGTCCACCTACGCCCTGTGGGCCACCTCGATTGTACCTATGACTATGTATGGGAGGTCCCTTAACTAACAACTGATCATCTGAACGGCGGTTCAGACATTCATGAGCCATGTGACCCTATCCATCGCATGAGTAACACTGTCTGCTCCTGGCATGTATGTCACTACCCCTGGTGCCCCAAATAATTGATCCCGAGTCCTTTGGCCGTCCACCCATGGGTCTGGGCATCTTGAATCTCTTTGTCAACTTTCTACTGCCAGTTGTAGAAGAGTTTGCTACATGTCGACTAGTAGTGGGTCTCGCTGCTGGAGATTACTCAAAAAAGAAACTCTCCACAAGGAGGGCTCTCTCTAACACCCATTCCAGCAACAGAATGCTGAGGGAGATCATCAAAGATCTGATCTCTCTCCTGATCCCCTAATCAAAAATCCAGGACCTGAAGAATGGGTCTCGCACCATATCTGTGTAGTAGGGTGAGAGGTCGGTGAACCTCACTATGTACTGTGCTACTATCATGCTACCCTACTGTAGATGCAGTATCTCCTGTATCTTCACCACTCGATGGGTGGCTGGTACAAACTCTTCCTGGAACAGGATCTCGAAGTCTGCCCATAGATGTGTCTCCTTGTCGTGGACCTAGAGCATCAGGCTCCACCATCTACATGCTACTTCCTGAAGGATACTTTCACCATGGATCAACATGAGGTCTATTGGTGTCCCAACCAGGATGAAGACTCTCACCACACCCTCCAGCCAATCCTCAAACTCCTTTGGGTCTATCTCTCCCCATAACCTATGTGGCCTATAGTGCTGGGGGCATCGGTGTCTCAACGAGAATTGGTGCCGCTGGTGCCTCCACTGGTAAAGGGCCATGCACTGAGGCCTCATCGCTCGGTGGGCTATCAGAGTGTACGACTCTTAGGGCTCTGCGGGGAGACATCCTGAAAAAACAGATGTGACATGGTCAAAAGATTGTACCTGGTGAGCTGACCTGGTTGAGCTGAATTTTTTTTAAAAACACGACGGCAATCAGTGTTTTCATGAACTAAGTCGTAAATCAGAAGTCAGGGTCCTAGTGTATGGATACGTCAGCCGCCCGCACCATCACTGGACTCCCTAAACTGAAAACCACAATTAGTACCATTAACACTATTGCATCACAGAAAAGAATGATCATAGTCCAAATATCTTCGGTAGAACTGACTCCTCTCTTATACCAATTTGTCATGACCCATCCCCCAGGGCCTGTATCGTGACTACCCCAAGCCTGCCTTCCATAGACCAGGGGATGGAAACTAGAAACAAAGGCGTAAATCCCTAAACTACTAAGGCATTGCCTTTATAATAGTAATCAAACAAAACATAGTACACAACTTGAACCAAAACTCTATGAAAAACTATATACAAAAGATGTTCTAGTAATTAAATGGGGATGGAAATACAATCCCAACAGTAAATTACAATTAAAAATGAGGAAAAGTAAAATAGATATTGGGTCATCCTCCGGGGTTACTACCTAAAGGGTAGGTACAAATGGCCTCCTAAACACTCCACATCCATCTGTCCGCTCCGGGCACTGTCACGCCGGGTGGTCCACCTCGAGGTACCATCCAGTCCTGATACTCATTGCCTCAGTCAGCATTTTCCTTCATCTGCAACCAACACAATGAGGTGCGGTCATAGCTCGTGTAAGGGTGAGTATAATGATACTCAATATGGACCCTGAGACACTCAAGGTCTCACTAAATCCAAAAAGGATATATCACAAACTATAAAATCAACAGATAACCATTACATAAGTATATTACCATACCTATGAGTTTATTGACTCAGTCCTGAGGAAAACACTAATGTCATTGACTCAGTTAAAACAATGAGTTTATTCTAGGGGCAGTATCAAGTAACAACCTCGGTCACACTGTCAGATGCTCGGGTGATGGTGTAATCCTCCTATATCGAGTATTGTGGGAATGCCACGTCACACAGAGGTTCTTCCCACTATCCTGGACTATTTTGATACTTCTCCTATCAATTATCGTGGGTCTACTGCCCCACACAGAGGCGCTCCCCACTGTGGGTTTTTCGCGTCACATAGAGGCACTGCCCCTCGTAGCCGGATGAGGTACTCCTCCTACTGAGTACCGTGGGTCTGCCACGTGACAATGCGGTGCTTCCCACTAGGGGCTTGTTGTGTCACACAGAGGCGCTTCCCACTAGGCTAGTCGAAACACTCAGAGTCGAAAGGTCATCAGTCGTCAGTTCTCAGCCAGCTACTAGATCATAGTACTCTGCTCGCTCATCTCTAGGAGGATCCACTCCATAAGATACTGGTGGATACACCAACAATCACGAAGTCCCATGTAGAATTATCTTAATGTTCTACCTCATCATAGGGGTATCAACGCAATAGACGACATGTCAATCGGACACCCGGTCTTTGACTTATTTGCGTTTCTTTTCAGGGGGCCCGGTTGGTTTTTGGGATCAAACGAACATGTCCGTACTCAAACGATGTCCAAATATCAAGTGTTATATACCAAAAGAACCATCTCACTATAAGCTTACTGTCTCCGTAGATGGTTTGTTGATCAGACACTCGTAGCCCATGATATGGGAGAAAAGGTGAAAACAGGCCAAAGTGGGTCTAATTCCGGTCCGACCCAGCCGGACTGACCCGACACGACCCGAGTCTAGACCGGATTCCAAAAAGGTCCGTAGGTCTGACCCGGTCTAAGGGGGTGGCCTGGCCTGATGGCGGCCCAGGCCGGAGGGCTGGGGGACCTCGTGGCCCGGCTGGTTGGCGGCCCGCGTAGCCTGGTTGGCTGGCCCGCGTTGCCCTGTTGTCCATGCATTGGGGGGGGGCACCCCCTGTTTGTTGAATAGAACTGGCACTAAGCACATGTTCTAAACCCACGAGACCCAGGGTGGTCCCGCCTTGTCCTGCTGGCTGAGGGGCCAGCTGGTTCCACAACCCGGCGGCTGGCTGGACTTCGGTCGCTCCTAGCTCCTCCGTCACGGCACGACGACATCGTTGTTCTGGTCCTCTGTGCAGCGCGACGGCATTGCAACCATGCATCCGACCACTGTGGCCCTCCATGCCATGGCCATACCACCCGCGTGGTGCGATGGCGTCACCCCATCCCGCGGTTGTCAGGCCGGCTTGCTCCACCGCTGCCCACACTGGCCACAGCCAAGATCTCTGCACGGTGCGATGGCACCGCGCCCCTCTGGCCCTTGCACCGCCAGTTCCCTTCGTTGTCGGATTTCTTCACAGTCAACCCGACATTGGCAGCCGCTACTCTGTCTCTATCATCAACAAATGAGAACAACAAAAAAGGGAGGGTTGTGCCGTGTTCATGCGGTCTGAGCCCTCCTTGTTATGGTGATATCAATCAGCAATTCACATCCCATAATTTAAACGACGTAGAATGAAAAACAAAATCAACTCAAATACCCTTCCTCGTTTGTCGATAATCATTGACAAAGGAAGGAGAGTTTTGAGAATATGAAGTCGAAGACGTCGGCGACAGCGACGACATTCTTCAAGGATGATGGTCCCTCTTTTGTTCTGGTTAAAGAAGGATGAAGGTGTTCGTAGATCTTTGTTGGTGGAATATGCGTTCTTTGATGCTCTTCCATCTCCTCTCCCAAATGCTCCACCTAATGAATGTGCCAACCCAAAATAATGGGTTAAGATGACCCTTTATTTAATTGTTGGCCAAAAAATATTCAAAATATTTCAAATTAAATAATTGGTGAAGATTTACTAAATAAATGAGGTGGTTGGCATAAAATTAATTAAAGGATGTTGAAGAGTTTTGTCCACTTCAATTGTGGGGTTTCAAGAGTTACAAGCCCGGGTGGACCCCACCTTAATTATACTCCCAAAGGAGGTTATTCATGGGCGGTCCCCACCACCATAACCTCTCATGGGCAGTTTGGGTGTGGTGGCCCCTACCTATAACCTCCTCATGGATATTTTAACCACCAAAATAAAAAAATACAACACACATTATTTTTATTCAGTTTATTAAAAACCAAAAATCTAACTTCCATTCTCGACCAACTATCGTCGAGGTTGAAGTCTTCATAAGCGAATACTTGTGATACGAGTTCAATGGTGCCCTCATATTTCAAATCTGTGCCCAAGTTCAAAAGATATAAAATCCCTCTCGTACGTTTACTTAACATACCCAAACAAAACTTCATAAAATCATTCCGGGAACACCAGGCCTCAGAATCAAGCGCCGTAAATTTTCGCGATCTCATAAAAATTGCATGTATTTAAGAAAAGTTTTCCACATAATTTCTATGTCATTAATGTAAAGTAATATTTCTGGAAAAATGGTTAAATTTAGTTATATGTTCGGAAGATATCCTAGAGAGCAATCCTAAAATGTGTAGATGATTTCTAAACATCCCACATATCATAAATTAATATATTTTTTATCTACATTCCTTGAGAATGAAATACACTTTTTGTATCATGTTATTAATATTATATAATTTTTACTCCATTAAATTATAATAACAGCAATCATATACCCCATCATAGAAAAACATTAAATTTAAACCCACCCCTATAGTTTTAAATATTTTTTTAATAAATATAACATACCCCACTGGATATCTCTTTTATGTTTATATTTTTCAAATCCATTTAAATATAAAAATTATTCCAAATGTTGGGTTGATTTTTCCTTAGAATATTTGGGCATTTTCGGTGATATAGATTTTCAAGGTACGTGTTTCTTAGTCTCAAATTAAACACATTAAGAAATATTCCATTTTATAACAATTGTTTATTTTATATGCTATTATTTTTTATCATTACCACAATAAAATATTATACTATATTTCCAATTTAATTCAATATATTTAAAAAAACAATTATCCTCATCCTGTCAATGTCCTTTAATGCAATTATTATGGAAACTATAAGGGTTTCTAAACTAAATTTACCATTATTGATCATGCTTTATTTTATAAAACTATTTTAATTTACATGATTTATATGATTACATAGTGATATATAATATCTTAAACCACATTATACTCTTGTTAATTTTAGTTAATTCTCAAATTATTTCATTCAAGGGATTTTTATTTTAAAATTCATCATGGGTAATAATTTTAATCATTACCTTAACAGTCTTGACCTATTTTACTGTAGTATAATCCCTAATTTTTTATATTAATTATAATATTTAAATATTTTTTATCAAAAATTTTAAATTATTATTGAATCCCATTTTTAATAATAAAATACTCTCATTAAATGGATTAAAAAGAAAACATTTTAACAATTAAAAAATTTGTTGATTTATAATTCATTATAATGGTGAGAAAATAATATGTTTAATTTATACCTTTTTATATCTTATTGAAACCTCAATTTAAAATATACATTTTTAATCATCCATTCCATGTTTGCATTTTTTCCAGTGGAAATAATTTTCCCAATGTTCTGTGAATTTTCTATTTTTAAAAAAATCTAAAATAAAATTGTATTTCATTTTATTTTTCAAAAAATAAATCTAATGATTTATTTATTTTACATATATTCTCAGCATATATTGATTAATTTTTAAATTATTAGGTATCAACATTAAATATTCCATCCACATTATTACTCTAGAAAGATTATGATCATGTAATTTGGATGTTTCCATGAAACATGTTTTCTTCTAATGGGTAAAAATGTGAGCTTGAATAATTATGAATTCTCTTATGAATTTTTTTAAATAGATCATATGTTTTATAAATATATGAATGGGGGTTACATTTAATACCTCCAATGGATTGGTTAATTACTTGGATCTCAGGTGATATTGTGTGGAAATGATTTTCATCACACATGTTTACAAGATAAGGCACATACAAGATATCAATTGGTAATTTTCATAAGATGGTATTTAACAATCACTATGAATAGATTTGTCACATAGAAATGTGTGGAAATTATTTAAATTTTATATGTTCATGAGATAATGTTTGTGCATGGCTTATAGTAGTTAGGTTCATGAAGAAATTCAAGAACATGATTCCAGGTAGTTATGTTCATAATATTAACATTTATATGATTATATTCAAAACACACCCTTTTCCGACATTATAATACTTAGTTTTACTATTTCATAATCATTGTAGAATGATACAAATTGTTATTAATCATATAATAAGAAAAAAAGTATTATTAAATGACTCATGAATTATTATTTATATTTATTTAGTAAAGTTTCTCTAATTTTATGTTCGTGTGCCTTAAATATTTTCCCATGATCATGTATTTATACTATTTTCTATTATTATACCAAATTATTATAGTTTATGTTTTCTCATATTTTAAAGTTTATATCACACATTATTATGTTTAAAAACCAAATAAATGTGGATAATTATTCAATGTGATGTAAATATGGATAGAAATGTGATGTCTATTTTTTAAACATGTTGTACTAATAATGAGGAACATGTAATTTATATGTCTGTTATCCAAATTATTAAACCTTTTGATTAACAGAATATGTAAATCTATAACATGCAATTAATAAATTTATAGAATCATTTAAAATATTTTTATCCTATTTTTAGAGATCCTCGTATGATATCAATTCTAATATATTCTGGATATGATTTAGGCACCTGACCCAGGAGTGTATGTTTGGTTTTCCTAATGTATATTTTTTGTGATCTGGTATAAGCCCAAGAATGAATGATATGATAATGTAATAAGCAAGGAATACAATGAACCCTAAGTGAAATTGTATTGGTTAGGACTTAGTATGAGGGTATACCATGATTGAGTGGTTAGTGGATAAGACATGATATAAAATCTGAAAATTATTGTGAAATTAGTGTTTGAGGGTTGGTTTTATTGAACAACCTATGTGATGGATAAGATAACAAGGTTTTTTATTTTGGATTACCTTGAGTTTGATGTCATTGGTCATGTTGTTTTGTGGGATCATACGATAAAATTGATGTTTGAGGTCGATACTTGGTAGGATGCCGACAATATTTTTTATGAACAATACCTTGAGTGAGAGGGTAGAAAATGGAATATGGTATAACACACAACCCTACACATTAGTGTATTGATTGGTGTTTGTGACATGATTTGTATAATCCTTTTGTAATAGGTTGATCTCGTTTTTTTTCATGTCATGGCTGCTGAATTAGATAATAACAACTCAATGTGTATTGATGTATGTTTTATGTTCAATTTGTTTTATTATAATACTTAATTGACATTTATATGAAGAATTATATCAAAATAACATAGTGGGAACCAACTATGGTGTTTTTATTGATGTCTACATAGGAATCCTAGTGGGAGACCCGATCATATTTCCATTATAGAGGTTTTAGAATTGGTTGTGAAGTTTCCAACTAAATTATGTTGAATAGAGATAATTTTTTTATATTTAACTACAATATGAAACTGAAGGGAAAAGTAAATACATGACAATATTACATGATTAATAATACATTAAGGAATTGATATATTTAATGTTGATATACATCTTGTGGTTCTACAGAACTATATGTGTTATTGTACCTCATTGATTAGTACATATTTATTTATATATTGATAGTGAAAATAGAGGTTTTGATCCATCAATTGACAATGAGAATAGTAAACTCCTTCTTGGAGTAGTTTGATAAATATATTCATAGTATAATCAGTAAAAACATCTAACTAATTTAGATTCTTTTAGCAAATGAATCTATGAGAAGTTTTTATATGTGACATGATTATATTTTAAAATAGATTTAGTGTGTTTAATAAATATGGCTATATGAGAGATATATCATGATAGTATGATGAGTGAGAATCCAAAACTATGTTATAAAATAATAAGGTTTCTATATATTATGATTACAAAACCTCAATGATTAATTAGTTTTAGTTTCTAATAGAGTAGAAATAATATTATATATACTACAATAATATTTAATTAATGAAGAATATTCAATTGATAATAATAATTGATAAGATATTACCACCATCAATTGTGGAAAACATTGAGGACATATGACCATATTTAATAATGGAAAACTATTTAAAATAGATGATACATTAAATTAGATATTTTAGTATTAAATTAAATATTTATATAATAGATTATATGCCATCATATTCTATATAAATTGTGATGAATAGTTTTGAGAATTTATCATAAACTCATAATTCCATTTAGTTTCCTAAGACTAATTGATATGAATGGTGATACCATAGGAATTTTTGAAGGGGGTTTAATCAATTTTTTTAATATTTTTATAACTATGAATTTTATATATTTTGGGGAAATTTATAAAAAAAAACTTTGTTGAAATATATATTGTTAAGACTCAAATATGTACTCAGAAATGAAGAAAATGATGTTGTTATGGCCCAAAAATTATTAATGTATGAGCTGGGATTTTCATGTGTTGATTACATGAAGAGGAAAAATTTACGATGAAAAGTATTTGATATGGTTATTATATTGTATTTTACTTCTGATAGATAAATCATGTTCACAATCACCTAAAATATTGATAATTGTAAGAGGTTAATGATTTTTTGATGTTAGAAGTAGTTTGAATGATGTTTAGATATGTGGGGGAAAATAAAGTGGAATTTTATGCTGAATATATATGGGTATTATATTTCAAAATCCTCAATACATATGGTTAATTTTTCAAATATGTAAGAAACATTTTCAGGAAATCTATAAAATGTAAGTGTCATTTCGTAGCTGGGAATGGTATTTTATTTATGGTAAAATCATAAAAAGTTATTTTCACAAACATTGGAGATATTCTTGATGACGAGTATAATACCTCAAACTCATTTTTAAGATAAATATATTAGTTCAAAATGTCTGTAACATAATGGATCACTATTCTTCTATGTAAAGGTAACTCTGAGATAATAGAGGAAAATTTATAGATCTAGTTTTTAGAAGAAACCCTATTCAATACATTATAAGTACTCTAATAAAATATAATAAAATAAAAAAAAGGATATTTAAGAAGGTAAATGTTGTCATTACTGAATGGCCACTCAAATCATGTGTAAAAAAAGATTGTAAAATTGGATATATTGTTAATATGTGATAGTAACATTTCATTTACATAAATTTAGATCCTCGGTTTTTAAAATTAAATATATTGATATGTAAAAGTCGATTAATTCCAAAGGAAATATGTATCATTCATCCTTTGATTAATTAAGTTTCAATTACTTGATATGTAAGGGGTATCAATTGTTTTATGATGTTATGTAAGGGTCAATATGTAATATTGTGTGATATGTAAATGTTCGAAGAAAATATATGAATAGAAAATCATGATGATAAATATATTAATTTTTTACAGAATATATTGTTGGGAAATCATGATATAATAAGCTAGATAATAAGGGAAACACTATGAAGATAATACCACATTTTAATCAAGAGAACTAAAATAAAAGGAACAAATATTAGTTGTGATGAGTCCTTTCACTTGACAAAATAAGGATATATATTTTTTAATTATTTTGATGAACTAACTTGTCTTGCAATATATTGTGTAGTAATATTTTGTTGACCTATAATGATATTAAATCTATAGAAGGTGAAAATAATTTAATGAAAATAGAGTAAGTTAGTTATTGTAATTTCAATTTGAAATATAAATTTCAACATGATGAAAATTTTATTATTGTGAAGGATATATGAATAAATGGATTTTACATTATTTTTAAAGACATAAAACAAGCAATGAATGATTTAGATAGAGCATTTGAAGAAAAGTTTTCATAAAAAGGTTGATTAAAAATTAAAAGGGAAAGAGTACACAATATAATTTTGCTGCATCATCTCACCAAGGTAATTTTTTAATTAATTGTTTTTATGTTACACCTATTAAAATTTTTGAAGAAGATAATATGAACTTTATAACTATAATAAAAAATATATTTAATGGAGAAGGAAAATCACTACAAAGTTGAAAATAATGAAAGTAGAGAAGCTTATTAGGAAACTTTTTTTTCAAAAAACAATGATGTATTCATGTTTTATTAGTCCATGACTTTTCATTCTTAAAGAATCTCTAATTATGATTCAACAAGAATTTTTTTTGTGATTCATGATCATTTTCAGGATTAGAAGCACGGTTTTTGTAGGGAAACTTGAACAATTTGGTACTATAGTTTTTTTACATTAAATTTTCTATGTGAATTCTGTATTAATATTTATTACTCTAACATGTAATAAGATAAAATGGTTTATCTCCTAAGAAATCACATATTATGAAACATAAAATTATTCATTGATTCTTCCCCACACCCCCTTCAATTATCCAATACAACATCTAACATAATTTGAAAATTTTATCATGTTAATCCATTGTTCATATAATGATCACTACGATTAACGTTTTCTAATATTTTTATTCTAATAAAATATAATTTCTGTATTTCTGTAATATTATAATTGAGAAACAATTCCTTGTTTTGTGAATATTTGGTCTCTAAATTTAAATTATAAAAATGAAAACACAAATATTTATGAATACTTAGTGGATACACCTATTAAATAAAAAGATTTATTATAATTATAATGATTGGATGATTTCCTATCTCATGTTAATTTTTTGGTTACATTCATATATATACTTCCAATGGTTTTATCAACCTATACTAATTGTTAATATGATGCCGACAGTAGATATAACGACCGATAATATTGATACTCATTCTAAAACATTCATCTAATCAACTATGTAATAATAATATTTCTTAATTATTGAATAGAGAAATATATAAAAATAAATTTAATTCTAGTTATAATATATTTATATATACAATAAGAAGGAGAAAATATATTAGTTATATTTTCGGAGATTAATGTGTGAAGAACTCAAGATCAATAATGATAAAAAATTTATAATACATTAAATTGAATTATTGATTTTCTATTACCATCATTGGTTTTGGTGAGAATTTTTTGAATTATATAGTTATAAAGAACATTCTATGTATTTTAATAGATATTTTGGATGAAAATGTAAAATTATTATAATATAATGATCTAGATATACTTACATTATTTAATCTACATTAAACTATTATTTCTCATTAACTGGGTGAGGTATTTTTATTCAATAATAATAGCATTCAATATAATTAAATTTATATACATTAATGGTATAATATTAGAATTTAAAATAAATTAATACATATGTGGATGATTTTAGTGATGAAAAAGATATTAAAATGAAATTTTATAATCATTTGTAATTTATTTCGTATCATATAAGTAGAGGTAGATCAATTTTTCATGGAATACATTTAATTAAATTTTTTTGATGTGGATGTGTTGTACATGTCACAAAATATTAACCTAAATTGTAATAAAATTATGTTACTATTGATTATGATGATAAACCATGAAGATCCTAAAAGTAGAAATAATTAAAATAATTTCAATGTAGAAATGTAAAAATTTACCAAATAAAATAAAAAAACGTCTTATATAAGATTGGACCTAATGATAATTTTTTGGAAAATGATGAATATGATACCTAAAGTGATGGTTTAAAATGGTTTATAATTTTTAATTTTAATAATGAAAAAATAACAAGGTAATTGGTAAAAAATGATAATTTATAGTTGGAAAATAATATTCAGTTCATTCCAAAGAGTATAATTGAAAAGTGCCTCTTGGATTTTTTTTAATTTGATAATGGGAAAAAATTCATGTATAATAACTGTCAACTATTATAGAATAATAAAAAATTACTGTAGAATAGGAGTCATAGATGAAAAATATGATTACAAATTTTAATGGTTTTTTTATGAATAAAATATGATGTTTAATATTTAAATAAAATATAATGTTATAGAAAATGATATGGTGAATTAACATTTTTTATTCTTGTATGTCCAAAAAAAAATTCCGAATGAAAAACACAATTTATACAATCATATTCGATTTAAATTTGGAAAAATAATTTATTGTATGAAGTAAAATCCATCAATCATGATGCATTTCATCCATTGAGAATAATGGTAACTATACTCTACCAAGGTAATTACTCATAACCATCATCATATTGTATGTCATGTTATTGTCTCATTTTTTTAACACTATGTAAATCATGAATGATCCTCACATGTGGTTCGTTAGTTGTATTATGGGGTTCATTATGAAGTATCATGTATGTATCTATCATTTTTCATGGTTGCATGATGACCCATATAACATTTAAAACCTCTTAATCTAATATTTTATGTATTATACTTGAGGTTATATTGGTCTCCCTTTGAATTTTATTTTCAAAATTCATGATGGAACATTTTTTAGTAAAGTAGTCTCATACAGAATCTATAAATAATTTATTCCCACCTCATTGTTGAAATAATGTTGACTGATGGAGAAGTTTTCCAAAAGAAAACATAGAAAAAAATTAAAATTAAAAGAGCATCACATTATTCATTTAGGAAACAACTTAGCTAAAATATGGGGTCAATGACTCATACAATTAAGAGGAAACAAATTTAAAGTAGGATATCCATCATCTATCCCATATGTAAACCCTCTATGGGGTCTCCATGTGGGTGATTCCCAAGAAATATTTTAGTGTATGGATAGATAGTATAATTTTTTTATTCTCCTTAAGATCAAACCTATTGTGGAATAGATATGATATATACAAAACCACCATAAAGAATCAAATGCTCATGATGATTCACATCAATATCTTACCGAGGGTTTTTTCTCATGTAGAAGTTGGTCCCCATAAGATAATTTGAAAAAGATTTAAAAGAGTTTGTAAACATACCCAATTTTTTTATTCTTAATCATCCAAACTGTCTATGTGGGTCTTATAAAACACAAATTATATTATTGATCTCTTATCAATAGAGAAAACCCCAAAAAATACTAGACAATATCATCTAAAATACAATTAGATCTATATAATTAAGGCATTCACATCATCGTGAAACCCTATAGTTTAGAATTTACCTTATAAAAGGAATATTCTCTGAAATCCTCCAAAAATGATAGAACCCCCATCAGAATCATATATGATTTCTTCCAATAAAAATTAGTTTCTTATTATAAGGGTACTGGGGTGATTTTCCAATTCTCATGAAGGAAAAAATGGTTATCCAAAGTCTATGACTGATCAGTAGTGTGCTTGGTAGAATTCAGATTCAAATCAATGAGTTATTATAATATTTAGACTCCCCAATAGATACGATACCTAACCATATTATCAATGATTATTTATCTACTATGATTTATCAATCAATTTAGAATATTTATATAGTGAACATACTTTTATATACATGATTTTTTATATAAATTGTTTACATTAATAATAATTAAAAAATTACATATGCTCTTTTAATGTTTATGCTCAAGGAAACTGGGAACACGATACATGATATAAATAAAAATTATATAATCCTCTTAACACAATCCATAATTTATATTCTAGTTCCCTTTATTTAATATAATATATTAGATACATATATTAATGGAAAGGTTGAACATATATCCATGTATGGGATAAACAAAGGAAATATTATGTATTATACCATGTATAAATCCTGATATATAAAAATAGAGGGTGAACATAAACCCATGAATAATATAATAATATATGAGTCAAAGTAATATCATTAATTACATGGATTTTTGGATATAATATAAAAATGAAACATTCTTAAGTACATCACTATGGTTTAACCCAAAATATTTATATATCATATTTCCAAGATAATTCACCAAGGTATCATAAACATGTTTTCCCTAGAGTTAAATTCTTTACCCAATGAATTGTAGAGATATTATGGTTCACCCTTAATATGGATAAATTCATGTGAACCAAATAGATCCATTATCCTATGAAATAATTTCATCAATAACTATTGGGAAATAAAAATTCGGGTTTCCTTAAAAGTATTCATTTTCATAAATGTTTGAAAAATGTAATTATAATTCTTTTATGAGCATGAGAATGGAATGCTGATATTATTTATATGAATCACCAATCAATTAGATATCAATATATATATATATATATTATAATACCATTAAATATATATACGTTCAATTAATAACATTATAAATGGTTCTCTTGAAAATAATAGAATTATTTCATCAACATAATGTGAAAAAAACGTGATTTATGGAATGATATTAATGGGAAATAATTGAAGTATCAAATTAAATGGGTATAAAAAATATAATAATGTAATTGTAATAAATAATTGAGAATAAAATAAATGTATTATAAAAATACTTTTTATAATGATATAAATGAAAATGTGGAAAGATGAAGAGAACCCTTACTGACAAAGTGACTTCCCAAACCACATAAGAGCATCTCATAACCATAAAAACTCATTTGAAAGGATCTAGTGAGTGATAAAATGGGGAGATTCATGTTCACATAAATTATTATGTACATGAATTTCATGATTTGTGGGAATTTAAATTAAACAACGATAACGTTTTTATTAATTTTTAGTAATATATTTTTTCTCTCTCTTCCAAAAAATAGAAAAATATTTGTCGTACCACTATTTAACCCAAGATATCTTCCAATGGGTAGTTTATTTTAGTTTTCTAATAGTTTTTTAGCTGATATACCCCAAAAAATATCATTATTTTTTTATGAAGATTATATTTATGAATAATTATTTTTAAAATATTTTTGTATATTTTTGTGTTTGGAAGATTAATTTTAGGTTTTGAAAAATAATAATATAATTTTAACATACCTTATTTTAATTAGAAAATTAATTTTTGATAGGGTAATAATTCAAATACGACACAAATTTATCTTAATATGAGGTCATAAAACAAAGAATATTTTTTTTATAATATATTAATTTTTACAAAAAATTTCCATTTTCACAAAAAAATTGAAAAATTATGCATTGGATAATTTTTAGATGCTTATTTAAAAAATAATATATTTTTTATCTAGATAATCCCCAAAATATAATAAATTTACTTCTGAAAATGAATGTTTTTTTAATGAAACATAAAAATTATTATGATAAAATTGAATATCTTACATTTAGAATAACTATATGTGATGAATTTTATTATTATTATTATTTGTGTATGAATAATTATTTTCATAATAATGATATAATAATGTAAAAACAAAATTTATATTAAATAAGTTGTAATGAAAACTATACATATATATATATAATTGTTTAAAATATAAATATTGTTTGTTGGTATTAAAAATCAATTTTATCAGATGAATTATCTAATAATGTGAATTTTACAATTTATATAATGATGATTACAAATAGAAATACGCGATAAAACCCCATTATTTAATTTAAAAAATAAATTAGATATTAATAAAACATAATGTCAATATACATATATCATTATTACACTAGTGTAACCCTTAAGGGTAAGGCATGCGATAACCATACTATTAATGGGTGGTTCACCTACCAATGATCTAGTTGCATCTCTATAATGTTAATCATATCTTATAGTAGATTCCATTTAATAATCTCTTATTGATTCTCAATATGGGATTGGTCAAAGGGAAACACAACTGATGTGAGATCAATCACAAGATCTTGTAATTTATATTCATAACATATGATCATACTGGTTGAGGGATTTATTTATCCCTCTTACATCAATTACCTCTCCTAATTAACTTTTATATATAATAATTATAGTGGTAAAATTATTATCAATGGAAATAATTCTTAAAGGATAAAATTCCAAATAGAGATCTTCCCAACGGCCACATACTAATAGTCAATTTATTGAATACACTCTAAATATATTCTACCATTCTATTAGCATCTTATTCATTACATCATATAATTTTTTTATATACTAACCATAATAATTTCAATCTCATTCCTAATAATTAAATTTCATTATATTGTTTTCATAGTATCAGTTATCATTTTTAGAGAATTTGAGCCTTTTGGGTTTTCCATTCCATTTTGATTATGCATTGTTGTTTATCAATCAATACTCTTAATAAATATTATCATAAATATTTTTAAATGATATAAAATTTTCTTATAAAATATAATATCCATAATATATACTATTAACATAAAAAAATAAATTATGATATATATTCTCTTCTATGTAAATGATAAATAAAATTAGGGATAATACTTTTTCAAACCTAATGAAATTTCAACCTCAAAATTTGGGTCTAACCTCAAAATAAAATTAACTATGTAACTTCGTTTTTCTTCAATATCCTAGGATGCTACTTCACACTTATAATTTTTACCTATGTCTTTTAGGAGTTGGGTTGTCTTCTTACTCAACACTTATTCACTTTTCTCAAGAATTTTTATATCATCTTCTTTATATGTTTGTTAGGATCAATGTTCACACCATGTGTGTCTAGTATATGTGTGGGGTCTGACATATAATTTCTAAAAAAATAATTGGGGGATAAATCATGAACCATGGAATGATTTAATGGTATTTTTAATCGACAGATAACTACTACAAAATGCTACCGAAACCTCATATGGTCTAATGTTCTAAGGGTTTAGTTTTCCTAGTCTTTATAATCTCATGAATCTTATAAGGGTAATATTATGAGGAAGGCAATATATAGTACAAGAAATTCATTTTCCTTCTTTCTATTGTATTAATAACTGATCTTTCTACTCTTGTAATCCCTGATATATTTTTAGACCTCATCTAATAATCACTATAGTGTATTTTACAATTTCTACTCCAAATATATTTCATACCCAAACATATTCCTATTAGGTTTTAGATACACAACTTTTCCCATATATTTTATTATATGTATACACTTGAATAATAATGTTAAAATTATTTTTATATGACAACATAAATGTTGATTATATTTCTCTGAAATACCTATAAAATAAAATTATCAAATCCTTAACATGTGCTGATATGTTTTGATTCTCATCAAAGACTACCCATTAAGTTAAAAATGATATATTTATATATGGTTTACTACAGAATGTGAATTATTTTTATGGAGCCTTTGAAACATATAATTAAATAACATATCATGGTGTGAGACAATTGACACTGGTTCCTTACGAAGTCACATTATTTATTAAATGAATAGAAGTAGAAGGAACTCCAGGAAGAAATGCTATCATATACCTATAAAATGAGAATAAATTGTTATTTTATTAATCATTACATAGATGGAATTGTTTCTATTAGATGTATTGTTAATTCATTTAACAATATATATATTGAATTTTTCCCACATATATATAGGTTTGGGTTGGGGTAGAATCACTCACTAGGGTTTGGTTGATCTAACTTTGCATTATTATATTCCAAATATCATGAAGTTTAATCAATAATCACCTTGTTCATGTTATGATGAAAATAATTCTCACACTGATATCTAAAAAATTTAGTTCTTCATGAATTTTTATAAGAAAGATATGTGTGATGTTCGTCAATAAACTCATTCATCAACTCTTAAATATATGAGAAATAGAGCATTTTACCAACACACAATGCACTATCATGATCAATATTGAGAAATGTAAACAAACCAATTCTCATAAATTTTATATTCTACTGTAATTTTGGATAATATCTATTTTATTTATTCATATTCTAATATAAGGTTGGTTTGGAATTAAATTAGGGAAGGATTAATGATGGGACTTCCCATATAACTATCATGTCCTTATTTTTTATGTCCATGATTAGTGGATACCCATATATCCTACTCATTATAGTATCTCTACGGTCAATGAAATTAGAGGAATCAATGATATTATTTTATTTTTAAATGTGATAGTGAATATAAAAATCATAGTTCTTAATATTTTACAAACATCTACTTTATCAAATTCTATGTTCATTTTGATTCAATATATAATGGTGACTTTGTAGATCAATATATATATCACACATATCCCTAAACAAATGTGTCCACATATCGTTAAAGAAATAATAAACGTAGAAAACTCCAAATCATTGGTAGGATAATTATAATCATGTAAATTAAACATGAATAGACAACCACTTGATATTTATACATGAGTATACATCCAATAACTTAAACAAACGTACAACTATATTTATAAATATTTTAACCATCAAAGTGTAAATTTTGAACTACTGAACTACCCAACATATTATATAGTTATTAAGAAATTTAAATAGACTCTATATTCCAGATAAATATTATTTCCTTTTGAGTTGAAATTTTTATGGATTAATAAGATGATACATTTTTTTCAAAAAACTCATATGTGATGTTTCAGGGCCAATGAAACTATAAATAAATTTCACTATTGTAGGATGAGTCCAATATATAAAATTATTTTTCAATAATGGATCATCTTAGATTCCCATATTTTTCATAATGATTTCTAATAATTATATATGTTGTATTAAGAATTAACATTTACTAAATTATCCAAAAATATTATATTTCCTATGAGTTTGTAAAATTTCATTTAAATGATCTTTATGATCTTAAAGTTTTTGGGAACATATCATAAAATCATCAATAATTTCCACTAATAAATTTTCACAAAAGTCCCTAGAGTCTCTATTATTCAAATTCATTAATATTATAGAATCATATTTTAAGAAAAATGGTATACCAACAAACACATAGTGTCTATATTTAGTTCATAATGTGCTCTATAAAATATCTTCTTTCTTCGACCTCTATTACTAATACCCTTATCAGAGATCAGTATTGAAGAATAATTGGGCCCCAGAAATCAATTTGAATAAATATACAATCCTTGGTGGTGGTTGTTTTTTTACCAATTTGACACCATTATTTTCCATATAATTGATACTTAACCACATTGACCCATCGTTAATCATTACAAAGAGAATATGATCTCCATAATGAGACACACTTGGTTGAGAAAAAAATTTATCATGAATATCTTAATGTTCCTTCCTCAATTACCCTTTCTTTAAATTTTCATCAATATATACTTTCATTAATATAATTTTGGATATATTTATGATTTTTGTTGATAATTCAATCTCTATTTTTTATGGAGTTGCAGGTAATTAATCATGAAATACATTATTTTATTCCCAATAGATGTTCACATATACTATCATTAGGTTTTAAATTTTCCCCATTCATCACCTAACAGTTTAAAAAAAGAAGGATTTAATAGTAGGATATGTGAAATAAGCAATTTGGTATGTCCCCCATTGTAAAAAATAAGCTTTCCCTTTATGCCAACAAGAATTTCCTTTTTCACAATAGATGACTTTGGTCTTATATTCTAACAGAAAATGAATCCCTAGTATTTTTACAAATTAATTAATTTGAATGCAGTATAGTTTTTCAGAGATACTAAATTAACCAATGTTATTAGGGTAATCTCTATATATCCTGTAATATTGAATAGTTACACTATGAAATTTGACTGTCTACTCCACCAATAGAAGTTCATGGATGAGTTTAACATTCATTAAATACATGAAATAAATAATGGAATATATAAAAGCACAAAATTAATTTAATTATTATATTTGGGTTAAAATTTCATTTACAATATAATAAATCATTTAAATTGTCTACTGAAATCATAATAATTTCAAAAGAATAGCCTTTATACCTTTTCTTGTATGATCACAATATTTTTTAATATTTTTTCCAAGAAATTATTATAATATTAGGATTTTGGTTTCACATGCACCAAAAAAAAGAGTTGTAAAATATTTAACCATTATTATAAATAAAACTAATTAATAAAAATATCCTTTAAAATAATACTATTTTTGTTATGTATAAATGCATATAAACTTTTATTACGAAAACTAATTATCTGAAAATATAATTTTAAAAAATGTTATTTTATTAATTTTCTTAATTTAAAAGTTTAAATTTTGAAAATTTATAATTTTAATTTTATAAAATTAACATAGTTTTGGGATTAATACTTTAAAAATTATATTAGGATGAATTATTTGGATTCTTGGAAAATAAATCATTTTCAGTTATAGAATTTAAATATTTATTTTTATAATAACAGAATATTTTATGGGATTATCAAAATATAAGAATAAACAAATTTTTAGGACACTAATTGGATATATAAATATATAAATTCAATAAATAATATAATTCATTTAAATATTCAATTTTATGTTTACAAAATTCATGGGTAACGATTAGGAATCATATGTAATGTAATAAACTGAAACTATTTTAAGGTTATTTTATAAATATTATAGAAAAAATTGATTTGAAATATTTTATATGAATGTCCATATTATTTTGTTACATTAATTTTAATTTTAAGAATATAAATATTATTAATTGGAATTAAGATTATTTTTTGGAAAATGGTTGAACAATTAATATTAATGAATAATTTTCATAATATTTTATCATATTTATCTAATTTTTTAAATTATTTTATATTAAAAAAATTGTATAATATGAATTTTATAAAAATAATTAAAACATTAAATTTCCATGAAATTTAAAATATGACTATGAAGACATAATGGATAAAACATCATTTTTCCAAAAAAATATATTATCATTATATAAAATTTATTTCTTTTTATGTTATTTTTATCTAATAGATAATTTCAATTAGATTAAATGGGTAATAAAGAGAAACCATATTTTGTAGGAGGTGTTATTATGTATGTTCATAAAAGCATATGTTACATTTGTATTAAAAAATGGTAGAAGTATAGATGTAAAGGTAAATGATTCCAAAAAAATTCAAAATGCATGTGTAAATACCTGGTTGACACTTCTCAACATAATATCATCCCACAATAAAATATTTTTATCTTTTGGTTTCACTAATCCTTCATTAGTATAACAATATCATTGAAAACTAAATGGTATTAACAAATGTTCCCCTTTCCTCACTTATATATTGGGATGACATCTATACTATTAATGATCATGTTTCCCTAAAAAATGAACATCCAACCAAAATTACACTCTATGAGGTCCATCGAATTTACTAATTCCCATTCTCAAAACATGTTTAAATATGTCCATCAATTCTAAAGAGTCTATAAAGAGTATTTTGAATATCTTATCATAATTATTACCTAGTCCTTAGGTTTTAAACATAATCATTCTACTAAAAACATACAATAAATATACTATTATAATAAAACAACTATTATTAGTTTAAATATATGGTATTAGGTAAATGGATACATATTTATATATTTTTTTGTATCTACATTGAGAAAACAAGAGGACATTGGTATTGTGTTATGCCAATAAAAAATTTATTTATACAAATAAAAAATTAATGAAATATATTATATTTTGTGGTTAAAAGTAGTAATTCCAATAGATATTATGTTTTTTTTGCATTAATATCATGTAATAACAATTATTTTTAATGATAGATATATAAAAATGTTGACATAATATTTTTTTAATACAATTGATCTTTCAATAATAAAAAGATATATGGTATTAACAAAATAATAGTATCATTTTTTTTCAAAAAACTTATATATAATTATAAATCATCATTAGAAAAAAAAATATTTCAAAATTTGAAAAATATGATATAGTATAATATTCAGAATTAATAAATATTGCAGTAAATTGAATATGAAAATAAGTTGATGTATTTATGATTTCTTATTATAACTATTTATTTCTACCTCAATGGGAAAAACAAGTCCCCCCAGACCATGATGAAATCCTCTGAAGTTCAACAATAACTAACGCTTGTCTCATCTCACAATCATATGACTTCTGATGTATTCCTTAATCACTCTCCCAATTGGGAAAACACCTGGACTTGGAAATTCTATGTTTTCCTTTTTTTATATTTAAGAGATATAGGTTTGATATTATTGATGACAATCAGTAGTTTTATTTCCAATTATATTATATATTAACATTCAATTAGACAATGCACGTTTCTATACATTGGGAATTAGTCACTCAACATTCCGATATTTTCCTAGAGATAATCTACTATCAATTTATGGGTGAATCATGAGTTTTTCTCTATATCATTAGATATCATATTTATATTACATTAGGGAGATGATGTTCAGTGGTTTTCTAGTATAATTTTCATACATAGATGAGTAATGTCATTAGTGGGGGGACTGTTCCAGAATCCATAAAAATTATGTTTCTTATTAAATTTTATTATAGTCTAATTATTTAGGTATTATTTGTTTTAATTATGGATTTTTATTTCATTAATGGATCTTATTCACCATCACTCTTTGGTTATGTGAAAATAAAATATGGATTTCTTCATTCCTTTTTCATAATGGTAATTGTTTTATTTGGTCATAAGTGATTCACAATGCATGGAATAGTTTGTTTCCATGTTTATTTACATGATTTTTCTCAGGATCCTTATGATATTCCTTCTCATCCATATCATCATAATTAAATCATTTAATTCAATTTCTATACCTTTAATGATAGAAGAGAACTCACCATGTTTCTCTATTTATAATGTTGTAGTCTCCATTAATGAAGACAACTTCACTACTATATTAAAAAAAAATTGTAATTTGATCAATTAAAATGTATTTAGAACTGATAGAATAGTGAAGAAAAATAATTCAATTTTTACTCATTTTTAGTTCATTGGATATTTAAATGAAATATACTTTATTTATTTATTCTCAAATATATATTCAGTTCTTCCAAAATGATACAAAAAACTAGATGAATAAAAAATTTTGATTTGTCGTTGGGGATATATGGGAATTTATCTACCTTTAGTGATGGTAAGGATTAAAAATATTCAATCTAATGTTCATCCATCTCAAACCCATATACATATACATACGATCAATACAAATGAATCCCTGTATGTTTTATTAGGAGAGTGAGCTTAGATACTGAAAATAATAACCACGTATTTTCTATTTATGATGGTTTGAAATTAAATCATACAATATATTTTGTAACTCAGTGACAGAACACATTGTTTACGAAAACTTTTAGGTCATTTCGGTATCTGGATTCTTTTTCCATAAACTCATGATATATTGATATTGAAGGATAGGTTTAACATGTTAGGTTAATTAGTAAGTAATAAAATAAATAATTCAATAACTTGATAATTTTTCCTTTATGGAAAATAATCATGTTATGGCTTATATCAAGTTTTTCTATTATTGGATATTTACACCTACAATGTTTGGAGTTTTGAAATTTAATAGCAGTTTGAATATGAAAATGATATAATGATTAATATTTTAACTATTTATTATGATATTTAACTCCAACTCAATATAGAAAATCCAAAAACTGAATAAGGATAAAATTTATTTTAATTTGTTAAACAATATTTGACAATACTAATATATTGTTTCCCATGAGGGTGTTCATAATATTGGAAAGACAATTGTAGTGAGTAAAGTGTGTGTTAATATAAGGGGACTATTTGATTGGTATTTCAATAAAGTGGATATAATTTATCTTTTCTTCTACAGAAATCATTTCATGATACGATGTTGCAATGATGATAGCCCCCAAAACATTATTGTTAATGAATATTAAATCGAATAATATATTGTAAATTCAATTCAGATAAAATTCAAGAGACGGTGTTATACTAGTGGAGGAGGATGAGTATAATTCAAGGAATAGATAAGGTAATTTATTACATTTGTGAGTAGTATAAGAGAAAAATTATATATCATCATTTTAATATGAGTAGCATTCTCTATGATAAAAAAATAAAGACCAAGATCAATGTTTCTTTCATCGGGAGATCCTTTTCCCATGACTAGACTCATCTCTATATTATAGTTTTTGTAACCATTGGATATATAGAACCATAAAATTTACTAAATGTATATCTCAAGGAGGAGGAATTCATCAACCCATTTGGAATACATATTCTCAATATTGTGACTATAAAATAGTGTAGTGCTGCTGCTAGAATAATAGATTGCAAATCCTTATTATAGAATATTTAGAATAAAAACAGGGTGAACATGGTCAAGAGAATAATGAATGATAGTATTTCAGAGGATAAAACATAAAATAATTCTATTTTCAATGTTCTAGTGGGGATCTTATGCAGTTTTGGTACTAGAAATCAACACCACACCATGGATAATGTTTTGGAGATACTGATGAAAAATTGTTGTGGAAGACTCATTTATGAAGAAGCCAGTATTCATGGTTATTTTATGGAGTGGAGGAAAATATTTTTGATGGTATTACTTATAAATTGGTCTTCCAACATCATAGTATAGTTAGGATAATTATGGAAAATCTTTTTGGACAGAACATAAATTCATACATACTAAATTTCATACATTTTTATTTCATGTATATTTCAAATTATGATTACTAGAATAAATTATATATTTTCAGTGTAGGAAAATAGTTTTAAATAATTTAGTTTTCATTAAAATCATATAGAGGATTGAATAAGTGATGACATATATTAATTTTTTGGTGATTTAGGAGCATATTTAGAATTTATCGCATACTGTTTAATCTCAGAGAATGTTTAAAACAATACATGTTTGTTAGGTTTCTATTATCCATGATATATTCTTTTATGTTTTTTTAGTGTTATTGACTTTTTTGTAAAATATTGTGATCCATTAGAGAGACTCGTTTTTCAAATATTTATGGGTTTATTGGTAATAATCTTTCTAGGTTAAGGTTTAAAATGTGTTGTGGGAAACATTAAATCAAATTATAATTAAGAAAATGTAATTGGGACACTATTTTTGTGAATTTTTTGGCTATTCTATGTAGTGATCATCAAAATCAATGCATCATCTTAGAAAAATATATTCCTATAAAATTTTCCAATTAATGTTATTAATCTATACAAAATTATTTGGGGGAAATTTGGTAATATATATATATATATATATTCTGTAATATTATATTTTTAACAAATAATCAAAATAATAAATTTAATTTGAGAAAATTTTATACTGAAATTTTTTATATACATATTCTATTCTACAATCAGTTTAATATATCTCATACTGACGTTTTTTTAATTTTTTTTATCAAATAATATAATTATAACATATTTTTATAACTTTTTATCAGAAATAGTTTTTAATAATTTCATTATTGAGAATGATAAGAGTGAATCTTTTAATTACCATTTACCATGAATGGTTATTAAATTTTTTTATTTTGAGGTAAGATGTTTTTAGACTGTAATGAGTTTCATGGGAAATATTTAATCATCAATTATTATTTAATGTATTTTTTATTGTTGAATTTTATAATTAATGAGTAATGGTTATTTTGTAGATTTATTTGATTTTATGATGGTTATGTTTTTCACTAAATGATCATTCTTATAGATTCTCATTAATTAGAGGCATTAATCATTAATCATCTTATAATGATCTAATTATATAAATATCATATGATCACAAGTAGGTGATATATATGTCTATAATATTACATTTATTATTCAGGGTTATGGTGAATTATATAATTCTTATGGAATTATTTTCTATTTGTATTATTTTGATATAAAGGTCCAATATTATTCTTCAGGGAATATCTAATGTAGTCTATGATCTGATATAAATGGTCCTTATTGAAATTTGGATTTTTTATTGATGTTTTAGGGTTTTTTCATTTTATTTTTCTTTCCAAATTAAAAATATATAAAAGATCTTTTTTATAATAATTAATTTCTTACAATTTTTTTTATTTTTTAAGTTTCTATTTTTTTATATTAAATATAATAAATTCATATCTAAAAAATATATTCATGCTCTATTCATGTCCCTAATATCTATAAAACTATTTCTATTTTTTTTAGTTTTTTTCACTAGAATTCATTGCTTATATTAATTTCCATTTATGGTTTAATTCTACTATGTCACACTATAACTATTTGTAATATTATCTTATGAAGAGCTACAATTATTTTTGAAATTCTGATTTCTATAATGATTGGCTAGGTTTCAATGTCACTATTAGAATTCTATTTTTGACATTAAAAACAACTAATATGAGTATTAATCTATTGATTCTAATGCTAATTTGTGGAGAATGGGGAGAATGATGCATTCTATTGGGTATAGAGCCAATTCTCAATTGGGGTGTGTAATCTACATGAAATGAAATTTTACCTTCCACTAAAACCTTACCATTATCATTCATTCTAAAATGAACATATCACCTTATCTCATTCATAATAATATTAACTATCCAACACTTCCCAATGATATTTTTTACTACCTTTTGAACAATTACAACTTTTGAACAATACCCACCCACTCATTCATCCCCCCAACTATGATAAATCCCATTCAAGATGTTGTTGACCTCTTATGTGCAACAAAATTTATAAATACATAAAATATTCCAATTTATAAATCCATGAAGTTACCTCAGTATCTAATACTCATCTATGATAACCTAGCTGTAATCACAGTTGCATGTCCTGCTTATGTCATGGATGAATAAATTAGTATTCTGTCATCTATGATTTCAATTTAAATTTGATGGGAGTGTTATTTTTATGATATTTTATTTTCATTAAAAAATTTCATTCTCATCACATTGATAGAGATTTGTGGGATATAAAAATATTAATAAATAGGAAAATAGTTACATTTCACTAAATCATATTCTATATTTCTATTAATGGAAGCTACCCTAGTTATATTTTAAAAATCCCTTCGGATGACACTAATTTTTTCCTTCAACATTCATTGGTGTTCTAAAATAGGGATTATTATTATCTTCATAGGTAATATTTATTTTTTAAAATATATGAAAAATTATTTTCATCAATAACTAAACCTATACTCCCTTACATTGGTTTTTCAGTAGTTTTTAACAATAGACTTTTTGACTCCGTTTTTGAAATAATATTTTCATGATTTTTATTTAGCTTTTATTATTATCAATTTAAAATTATATGTACATTAAGGATTGAGGGGTGGTTGGTAATATGTGCCACAAGATATAACCTTATAAAAAATTGTTCATTTATTGAAATAATTGACCAAATTTATATTTAGAATATCAGTCTACCATGATGCACTGCCTTATTGAGTAACACAAATTTTGATAAAACTCTCTCTCCATAATATGTTTTTAATTTTAATTTATTATTTTCCATATAATAAATTAATATAATAATTTTGAGTATTTGGATTTTCTAGGTGAAATTTGATCTATATAAAATTAGATTAATTATAATATAGATTATATATAAAAAAATTAATAGGTGACCAAAATTATATATTGGATTCTTTTAAATTGTAGTCATGTTGTATTGTTTTAAAAGTAAGTAGAATAACTTTTTAATCCATCATACTTACTAACATTTTATTTTAAAACATCTCAAACATGAAATTGGTTGAAAATATAGTTTTCTTTTCCCCCAAAATATGAATTTCTCGATCAGCTACTGTGACATTAATTCTCCCTTACACAATGATATAAACAATATTCATTTTGTGGCCTATAATTAATAATACAATATAATGTTTCTAAAAAGAGTTCCTTTTTTAAAATATCAATATATTTTTAAAGATGATATTCTAGAAAACATATATATTATATAAGGAGGATTTTTTTATTTAATTATGATTTTCTTAAATCAAATTATGATTTTATAATGTATCATTATTTTGATTGTAAAATGATTATGGACAATTAGACATCTTACAAAATATAGAGTTTCAAATAGATTGTAAATTATAAATATAATGGCCATAACATTTATTATGTTTTCTCATCCTTATTTTATAATTTCAACAAAATGTAATATTCTTTTAATATAATTTTGATATCGATTTTTTTTACATTTGAAAATAATAATTTTTTGTTCATTTTGTGTATAATTTAGTGAATTTTATATTACCATAACCATATTATTTATATATTTTAAAACATAAATCATTTCATCAAAATAAACTTCAAGGTATGCATATGTTGTCACTAATTTTAATAATTATAGTGGTGTGATCATATTCATACCCAACCATTTTGACATAAAGTGGTGGGTATATGAATCAGTAATGACAAACTATATTTAATTATTTAAAATTCAATGAAAATAATTTTTGTAGTGTATAGAGGATTTCTGACTTTTTTCTAACATCTCTACCAATATGAAGGATCCAATAATTGTAAAATCTAACCTATATGCAATTCTCCCTAACTATGTATTCTTGAATTTTGTCAATTTATATTAGGTTTCTATTTATTACGTTGAACATTTAGTGTATGGGTTTGTTGAGTTTTATAATACACCCAACACAAAATATTCTCCCTATAAAATATCTAATTATCACAATTTCATCATTATTAATGGAAATAATTAAACTCAAAGGGATATGTGGGTATTGTGTTTCCAAAGAATCAATAATAAATCCATTATATATAAGAGTTTATAAGAAAGAAATATTCATTAATAATTCCTTTAATAGTTTCATATCATCTCCAAAATTAATAAACTATCTATATCTATATCATGTTATTCATACACATAGAAAATTGCAGCACCAAAATTGTTAATGAATTATTTGTTCAGTATATCAATGTAATATTTACAGTAAAAGGGAAAAAATTATTTTTCCTATATATTGTTTTTTAGAAGTTTGTATTGCTTTTTTAATTTAAAAAATTATCCTTTCAACAGGACTTGATGGTTTTTCTGAGAATCTGTTGGAATATTTTAGAAACTATTGATTTTTAAAAAATTAAATGGATTGTGAAAATTGTCATGGTGGTCATTTATTTGGTTTTTTAGACTAATTAGTGAAACATCATAACAAATGTCTCTTTACTTTCAAAATAATTATAATGATTTATTTTTTTATGTATTAAATTTTAACAATTATGTAATAAATAAATGATAATATTATTCATAAATGTCATGAATATTAAATTCTCTCATGTGATGTGCAATTATAATTTATAGATACATACATTGCTATAATTTTATTTTATACACAAATTTTTATTTGTGTTAATGTTAGATTATATATAAACTACCTCCATCCAAATATGTATGAAAGGTTAACTTCTTACATGTGAGGTGATGATCTATTAATTCTATGAATTTTTATCTTAAATTAGTGATTCTCATCATCATACTTCCAATGTTATCCCACTATAGGTGATCATCCACATTATATCTATGTCATGAATCAGTTGGTATATTTCATGTATGCTATCTACTACTAGTGTGAACCCTGATAGTGATAGTTTATATGTTAGAAATATATACTGTGGATGATGTTTGATTATATTTCATTGAATGAACATTTAGTTTTATTAGGTTATCAATTATGTTAAAACAAGATTTTATAATAATTCCATTATTGTTATGAGTTTCTTATATGATAATTTTGTAATTATTTAAATATAAATAAAATAAATATATTATTATATATAATTGGATAAAAAATATATTGTAATATTTTATCTTTAATTATTAAAACACACACATATAATATTTTGTTTGAAATGTTATTCATAATTATATATAAACTTTTCGGAATAGATTTGAAATTTTTATAATAATCATAAAAAAAGATAAATTAGTCGTATAAATCATTAGTTAATTTTTTTTACAATTATATAAATTTTCTATTGCTATTATTGTAATTATAACAGAATTATTTTATCTATTGGAATAACATTTTGCGAAAGAGAATTTAATGATAATGTAGTGACAATGAAATATTTATGGGTAAAATTCTTTTCCAACTAAAAATGCACCTCTACCAATAGATATTATGTTGTTGGTAGAAGATAAATATTTTATAGTCGTCAAACTACCCCCTCTAAAAAAGAAATTTCATTTCTCACCTTCAACTATCATCGATTTTTATATGGATGGAATAGAGTAATAAACATGAAATATATAAATTTATTATGATTATTAAGAGAAAAGTTCAAGTACACATATTTCCCCTTAATTAATTATGAAATTAAATTGTTAGTAATGTGTTGTGCACACTACCAACACTATGAATGAAAATTTTTCTATTATCATATATATTTTGAATCGTTATCAAAACTAATTCAAATATGATTCTCCAAATTTATAAAGTATAAAAATAATCATTATTCCTACATTATATGGATATTATAAACATCTATAACAATAATCACCCATCGATTTATAGTTTGATCTTAGTTGGGTATGTTTTACCACCTACATGAATGATGTTATAGAACATTATCATGGATGAATATGGGAACATAATTTGTTATATTATTTGTATTTATATGAAAATGATTATTTTCCTATAGTTCCAGAATTTTTCTACAATGTATTTAAAACAGTATTAAAATATATTCTTTAGTTTCGAAATTTATTAAAATTGTCATCAATTGATATAATTGTTACGAAACATTAATTACAAGAGAAAATATTATATAATAAATAATTTAATTTTACAATAAATGGAATTTAGTAAATGAAATATATATTAATAAGGTTGAAGATAAAGAATTAAATAATCTTAATTTCATTTTTTAGGATGTTGGGCATATGCGTAGAGTGAATTTGTTCCATAATAAGGATTTCATTTTTCACTTTTCATCACATTATGATATAATTATTATGATACATATTATTATAATTAGAATGGTGAATCTATTACCTCATTATTTTTTTTCTCTTGATACTCCCATTATTCAAGATAATAAATATTTCATTTCAAATAAAATTATTTAATTTTTTTATTTCAATGTTTCTAATATCATTCTTGTTTATGAAAACTCAATTTTCATTCATTGAGATAAAAACATTCTTATTATACTATATTATTATTACTTGATTTGTTAATTATATATAGTGAATAATTATTATTATATTTACTCTATATTTCTTTTCTTTTACAATTAATACTTATGACCTCACTACAAATTATTCATACCATAAGTATTTTGTTACCAAGAAATATTTCTTGGACACAATCAATATTCAATAATAAATATTTCCTATGATACATCAATTTTTATTTATATTTAATATTTACTAAATGTTTATCATAATATATCTTGAAATATCAAAAGTTCATTGTATTTTAGGTTTATATTCATTATCTCTATCCATCATAATTTTTTATTTTAATGATACTGAATACATATGTTTTCTTTTCCCAACATCATTTTTAAATATGGATCTCTGAAATGTAACAACATTGCTAAGGAATTTTTTATATTACTTCCTTTGAATACCATTTACATTTTATTATTCTATTGTTGTCATTAATGAGTTATTTTCCTCTTTATTAGATTTTAAATTTGAAGTTATATAATATGTCTATGTGATGTGTTTTTATGTAATTTATTTTTTAACATAATAAAAATTATATCATATATCACACATATATTAACATAAACTCCACAATATTAAAATATCTCTACACACATTTATAAAATCGAAATAATTCCGTCTAAAATACCATTAATTTAATATAATAATTTTTTAAAATATTTTTAATGTTTTCCCTATAGGTCACCCAGGGTAACATAAACACATTTTAAAGTTTTATGTGAATTTATAGATATACCACCTTTTTTGTTTTATTTGAAATATTCTATCAAAATTTGTAGTTATTTTTAAATATTTATTCTAATTGTATATATTATTTATTTTAATATTATTTCATAATATTAATGTAATTTTTTTTCCAAATTAAGTTTTCTAAAACTCTTTAATGTTGTATTACTTTGATGAAATTTTATTTGGAAATATTTAATGCATGATCAAGGATATTCAATAAATGAATCCATCCACCTTATTTATATTTATAGAATTTGTATTACTATTTTCTACTAATGAAATTTTCCATTATTGACTTGGTATTTCTAAATCATCATTAATATATGGCCATTATTTTTCTTCCAATTCCATTTTTATATTAGTACAATAATGTGTTTTCATTTTATTAAAGGGTATTTAACATGATTCAATTTTGAGGTTGATTGGAGAAATTGTTTTAAATGATAAACTGTTTATATATATAGTATAAATACCTTGTTACATCTTATTTTGTGTTTCTTATCAATAGAGTTACAAATTTTCATTGGATACTCATTTAAATTTTTTGGTATTATAATGTTTCATGAAGAAATCATGAATGTCATCCTTGTATGATTCCATTTTTATTGGACATGAGACCCATTTTATTTCAATCAGACATTTATGGTATTGTTACTATTTATTTTAATGGAACTTATATATATGGATAATTATTTTAGAGTCACCATATTACCCTCTACTACATTTATTTAATATTTAAATACCATAGAAAATTTTTAATCAGGCATAATTCAGTTGATCAAATGAATGGTTGAAATTGTGTTACTCATTAAGGTGATGTATAAATGGGTAAAATTAGGCTTTCTTGCAATCATGGGTGCTGGTGTGTTACTCATGAGGGTGATTATTTTCAATGTTGATGGTTATACAACAAATCGTTGAGAATTCCTTGTTTATTTGATATATGAGGGTTCTATTATATGCTAATAATTTATATCATGTCGTATTCCAATATTTATGATCAAATGTTTGTTGTGATTGAATTTATTATGTATATATATTATATCCATATACTCATTTTCGGAAATTTTATGTTCATTATTATTATTTTTTAAGTTTACAATTATATAACATTTGAGATCAATATATTTTTATGGTTCCATTTCCCCTTGTTATAAATAATATAAATGTAAGAAATTCTTATAATATTATCATATTTTTAGAATTAATTTCATATTATTATTAATTTTTATAGATTATATATATTATTATATACAATAAACAACATACCATTCATATAACAAAGATATGAGATTTCCTAGTTAATGTTTTTCCTAATAATATAAAACTCAATATATGAATGGACCTTATAATGTATTATTGTGCAATACTTTTTTATTTCGTGAAATTGATATGGGCTCATTATTGGGTTTCACATTTGGTATTAGAGAAATTATAAAATGAAATTGTCCTACATTAGATCTAGGATTATGGTTTTTTGGGTTTTATATAGCTTCTAATGGGCTTGATGGAAATTTCATTGCTCATATATTTATTTTTACATTTTAAAAAAATTATAATCCCCAAAAATGAAACACTATACTATAGTTTATTGTTTTACTATCTTCTAATTTATATTTTTATTCAGATATTAACTATTTGTTTCTTCCAGATATATTTGAGGTATATACCAATTTTTTTATACTTCTAACACCATTAACATCCTTATAAACAAATACACAGAGTGTTATTCATTAAATTTTTCTACATTGGTTGTTGGTCATTATTCCTTTCTTATTCATGTCAATTTTAACCCCCAAATATTTCTCCATTGTTCTCTTTTATACATTCATTCCTTACGACAAAATCAAATCTATAATATCTATCTCAATTATCAGAGCACACCTAACTATTTCCATGAAACGTCCAATGATTCTGATATTGACATAATTCAATAAATAATTTCATAGTCCTCTAAATAATCAATTGATAATTAAATTATAATAAATTAATATTATTCAATTAAATATCACAATCATGATAAAATTTTTCTAATAACATCCCAATGAGTATGTTTTTAAATTATTTAATTCATGGAATTCCATTTCCATTATATTTTGAAGGGTATAATGAAAATTTATGTTTAATCATATATTTTAATGCCGATAAACACTATAACTTCTACCTAATCCTTTGGATTATAGTTCTTGAAAAACTTCCTCCTCTATGATGTTTCTCTCTAAAAGTGATGTATTCCCAGAAAAAAAATTTCTCACTCAAAAGATTATAAAAAATTACCTTTTCTAAATTATTTATCCATTATAATGTTCTCAATGGATTTGAGGTTCCACTAAAAATATGTGTTCATTGATACATAACGGATTAATCTTATATACTTTTATTCCTTAAGGAAACCGGATATAGAAATTTTTTTTAATACATGATTTAACTAATTCATCTTCATCATTGATTTTTAAACTATAAATTCTATCATATTAGGAAGACTATTGTTCAATTTCTAATAAAATTTGTTACATAAATGAGTAATTTAATTTACTTTCATATTTATCAATGAATAAAACCTATGTTAAAATTTTTTACCATTGGAAATAATATAACATAAATTCAAAATTAATGTTTTTAGGTGTCCCATTAAAAATGAAAATATTATATCATTTAATATAAATAGGCAAATCATCTCTTAGTATTGCATACTAGAATACTGCAATGTTTTAGTTCCATTATAGACTATATATAATATCAAATTATTTAACAAATGGTATTCACCATATCCCGATAACATAATTAAAATATGTTACATATCTCGAATCATCTTATTTAATATCATTCATCATAAATTCAGAAAATATGAATATAGGGGTGAGATGAAAATTTTAGTAAGGGGAAACCTTAGAGATATAAATCAATGATCATATGTGAATATAAAAAATTAACAAGGGTGTGTGATCATAGTAATGGTATATAAAGGGAATATAAAAAATACATAAATCAATTCTCATGATTCATGGTAGAAGTAATTACTACAGCATAAGAAATAATTCAAAGAATGTGGAGCATTGTAAATTCAAAAACCATGTAGAAAACCGTTGTAATATGTATATATCCTAATAATATGGAATAAAAAATAATTGAAATAATATTTTAAGGATAACAACAATACATTCATCCCATTTTTTTAACTCTGACCAAAATATTCATCACATCATATGTCAATTATACCAACCATGACATTCATCAGAACTTATTTCTAGTAATCCCACTAAGAAATTAATCACAGAGTATGATTGGTCTAACTAGTAGTGTACCTTTTGATCTCATAATACCTAATAAATAACAAGTTAATTTTACGGATGTCCTAAAACCATAAATAAAATTATAATAAACCATAGAAAAATATTCCACCAGAATAAGAAATCATTAGTCATTCTGTAAAACAATAATTAACCCATAATAACGAGAATAAGTTTCATGACAAATCTATTTAAACACCACCATCACAAATCATCCAAAAAAATGTATACGTTATAATAATATAATATCTCAACTAATATATAATAATAATTAAATTATTTCCATATAGATGGAAAATATCACCAGTAAAAAATTCAAATATAAGATTTGTAAATTAATAGGAAGCTATAAGATCCTGAAAATCATAGAATTTATTCATGCTTATTTTCAGGTACTCAGTCAACATTAATTACAAAATACTTGGGATGGATATTTTTTTTGGGATTTTTTCCTGTAAATTTTTTAAAATTTGGAATCCCATGGGGTAGTGCTTGGTTGGAACTTTGTTAAGGAAAGTTGTGCGGTTTTCCCTATAAAACATTATGCCCATTTTTCAAGCCCTTGGAGGTGGCACTGGGCTTGACCAAACCTTGAGGCCACCCTACCCAAACAATGCATCCCAAGATAGTGGGGGTTTTTACATTTGATAATCCTTTTTCCAAATCATTCACCACTTAGGGGAAACTATTCATCTCATTGGTATGGGGGATGGTTAAGGAACGGGGTTGGGAAAACCATGTGCCTCCACACATGTAACTACGTGTGCGAAAATTAAACACCAATTTTTTATAAAAATTACTGACCACCCCCCCCCCCACTAACTCCCCAGTTTCTATTCACATTCACCCCTTATTTTCCTATCCTTCATTAACATGATTTTGGAGATTCTATGGGCCCTTATAAAACAATTCCCAGTGAAATTATGATTCATTTGATGTAATCAGAACCCATTTTGTATGTTATCTCTTACATATTTGTGTTCCTCTATCTCTCTATATTATAATGGTTTCCCACTGAAAATCAATGATTTCCCTCCATTTTTTATGATTTAGATATTGGTTTGGATGGATCTTGACCCAATTTTTTAGTCCATGATCATCCATAATATTTGGAATCAGACAATTCCACACCGAATTGTTGGTTAAAATATTGTAAGGATTCATCAACAATATTAAGGTAGATGGTCTCATTTATATTTCCACATAGAATTGATTATGAATTTCATGTTTTATTTTTTTCATGTCCTTCAAACATTGGGAAATTTAAATTTAAATGAAAATAAAAATTTTATCTTACTATGAAGTGATGAGACCTGTCACATAATCCATTGGAATCTATGGATTTTATGTCCAAATTTGATGGAAAACCAGAGGTTTTTTGAATTTCATAGAAATAAGGATTTAATAGTTATACATGGTTGATAAATTATATTACCAATATGGTTTCCAAATGGGATTATGAAATTGGTTGAATAAAGGGTTATATTCATCGATGGAAAATGGATTACATAAGTTGAACAATGTTATATGATATTTGTGAATGATATGAACTAAATGTTTTGGGCTTGGTACACCTATTGTAAATACCAAGGGTTTTTAGTACATTATTCTATTATCTCAATATATATATATATATATATATATATATATATTCATGTGATTACTGAATTGTGGGTTATGGTCTATTACTCCAAATACATGTGGAAACCTACACTGATTCTCTAGGCCTGAAATTTAATAATGTGAACAAAGAATAAAAATAATATTGAAATTAAATTAAATAATGATCAATGAAATACATATGGGGTTTTTTTTAGACTCTCGAATGTCCTAAAGAATGTATTATGAGTTTGGGTGACACCATGAAACTAGGGGCCTATATGGTATACTAAATGATATTAAATTCAATAACTACGTATATAATCATTTTTATTTATAATTTTTAGAGCTGCATAAAATATCCTAGAATAATTATGTCTTCAGTCACTATTTATTGTGGAATAATGAGTTTTACTCACTCCCTACATGGGCATCATGATTATTAATTTAATAATCATCATATTTGTAGGTCTAGATAATGGAATGAATCCTATAGTAGATGGATGAGTTGGAATTTGTGATGTATCATTACCGAGGCAATCATACATGATGTCAGAAAAAACACGGGAGATATCATAGTGTTGGTATTTTGGGTTTTCATTTGAAAAATGAATCTTATATGACATAAAAGATATATTTATTTAGTTTATAGACATCCTTTATTATTTTGGATTCAACATGCGATTTTGGAAAATTATCAATTATTTTATTGTCTTCATTTTTGTTAATTATAATTTATCTAATTTTTTTTACTATTTTCAATTTTTCTATTTCTATAATGAGGGTATATTCTCTAAATGGTATATATTATAACATCAGTAAGATTTGAATACCACTAGTATATGGGGAGGTATGCCTGAGATCACATAACAAACCATCTTGGAACAGCAACATGGGACACCTAGGTCAGGACATCAAAATGTGGAATTAGAGGAATGGATTGATCTTACAAACAATGTGTTATAGTCATAGAGAGTGTTCAGGCAGGTGAATAATTGATTAATTCGATGAATGATTTTGCTTTCCATAGAATTCTATGGTTGATAGGTTATTTTTGGAAGTCAATCCAATGTATTTCATTCTTGAAAGAACGAATTTTAGGCTTTACCATGATGTGTGTCAATTTTGAATGGTCTAGCCATATGAGAATTCATTCTGATAAAAAAAAGTATATAACTACTAAACTAATAATAATATAACATCTGTGGAAGTGGAAATGGGATGACGTTATGTTAGAAAATATAGTGGGTCTTCTAAGGTGACCTTGAAACAATTATGAAATTTTTGTGATCGATGGGTGGTCAAAAAAAGTCACCAATTTCATGACAATATTAGATAATTTTATCATGGTCCATTTGTGTAAGATATATGTTTAGAAGATAGTTAATTTTCATGGGGTTCTAAGAATTATAGTTATAGAACATGACTCATGTTTTGCTTCTTGCTTCAGAAATGTCAAATATATGGCATTGGGGACCTAGATGTTCTTGATTGCATATTTATTTTCATAGAATAGCTGGAAATCATATCACACTATCCATGTTGTAGAGTACATAATGAGATAAAAAATCCTTGGTTTTTTTGGTTCTTGGAAAAATAAAAAAGTGCTAGATGTTTTCACCAACAAAAATTATTTTTAGGAAAGAATTTATATGGATTAATATAAGGAAAATTATGGTAGACCTTTCAGATCACATATATGTTGGATAGAGGTTGGTCATTAAGAATTATTGTGTTTAAGTCTTATCTAGGAGACATCAAAGTAGGTTTAGTGGATTTAGAATCCTTTTGAAAATTCTTTGAGTAGGCTTAATCCATATGTTGATCGGCATAGATCAACCCATGAGTTTTTAGTGGGTGATCATCATTTCCATTAAGATTCACCAATATTGGGTCACTGTGAGATTTAGAAACAAAGAATGTGGGCACCTTGGTTTTCTATAATGGTTGATAGTATAGATTGAAATAGACTACTGGCATACCAGTTTTCTCTTCTGTAGAAGTATTATTCTATTCATGATGTTTTATAAAAGTCACAACTTATTTTTTATAACCTAACCATTCTCATGTGATTTATGTTTAGAAGAAAGCAGAAGTGTCCTTTATAAATCATTTGATTCATGTTATAGATCGTAGTGAGAAACTGTTTTGGAGAAATACTATGTTTTCGATTAATGGTTTTGTGTAACATGGTTGTGTTCAGTAGGAAAAATGGGAGGGGAAGTAAATATGTGGTAGTTATGTCACAATAATTTCATCTTCAGGTATTAGTGATTATTGGGAGTTTATATCAAGTAAAACCACATATAAGGTAGGTAGATTATAATATCCCGACATTTTTCGAGTTTCCTCATGCTCATTTTTTGGTTTCTCATAACTTTTTTTTTCAAATACCATGGATGGGGTTTTATTTGTCTATTTTTTGGAAATTTTAGAGAAATATAGAATCCCATAGGGCAATGCATTTTGGCACACATCTAGGAAAAACAGTAAAATTTTCCCTAGGAAATTGTGAGCCCCTTTTAGAGCCACAAGATGTGGTTTAATGTTTTACCAAATTGTCCCACTACCCTCCCCAAACTTACACTCCATGATAATGGGGGTTTTAATGGTTGGTAAATAGTTTTACCAAACATGCACAATATTAAAAAAATTGTACACCGCATGTGTATGAGAACATTGTTAAGTCACATGGTTTGGAAAATACATTTCCCCTAACTAGGAAACATTTATTACTGATCTTAAACCCCAATTTTTTTTATAAAATTCCAAAATAATGTATCTTATTCTCATTCACCCCCGCTCAACCAATCCCAATTTCCCATGATTTTGGAGACTCTAAAGAGTGTTGTAAAGTTCTAAAACCCCCTTTTGTTGTGAATCAATGATATGGTTGAAGGAATCAACACACCATTGGAAATTGATTTCATCTTCTTTTGGGTCCCATTATCTCCTTTATTTCATTCACATTTGAATGAAATTAATTGTTTCAAATGAATATGGTATATATCTTGGTTTTTATGGATCTTGTTTTGTTATATCCAGATCCTTGGTTTTGGACCACGATCTTCCTCTTCATTGATAATTCTACCATTTTGCACTGAATTGAGGGTTACGATATACAAAGCATCCACCAAAAATAATTAGGTAGGTAGCATAATTCTATTCTTCAATAAACATGAATATGATATATTTTTTAGTTGTACTATTCCCATTAAACATTGGGTAATTTAAATTTAAATTAAATTTATTTATTTAATTCCCATATTATTATGTGACACTTTAAACATCCCATTGGACTCATTGGTGTTTTGAGACTAGACATAATGGAAACCCATCGGGGTGTTAGTATAATTGAAATAATGTTTTATGAGTTATTCGTGATTTATAAACAAGATTATGAATAGGTTTGATAAATAGGATTATGAAATTGGTTAAATAATGGGTTATAAACATTTTTGATAAATGGATTATATATATTGAACCATGGTATGTGATATATGGGTATGATTTGAACAATTAGTTCAGGGTCATGAATTACTTCTCAAAATACCCATGTTATTCTAGACCAATTCTCTAAGCCCCTAATATATATTTATATATTTATTTTCAGGTGGTCACTGAGTTGTGGTTGAGGGACTATAACTCCAAATACCCATGGGGTTCCAAAATTCTACACTATGCCACCAATGTATTTATGTGAACACAGTATTAAATGAAAAATGAAATCCAATGAATGAATGAAATTTGATATTCTTATGATCTATTTTTATGAATCCTTCTTGGTCCGAAGTATGTATGATTTTTTCAGGTGTTTCTATGGACCTAAGGACCAATGTGATTTATTAAAGAATATTTTGTGTGATAAATATTTACTTTATATTTTTTAATTTAATATTTATAGAACACAGTACACTAGTAGAGGCTGTATATTTCGTTTTATTCAATTGGTAGTGGCCTATTGAGTTATAAAAACACCATACTCAGACAACGTGATTAGCACCCAAATAGACATCATGTTTGTAGGACCTCATAAGGGATCCCTATGATGGATTATTGAGTGGGGATTTGGGATGGAGCATGTATGTGGGATCCAACCATAATTTTAGGACCCATTATGGAGTTATCAGAGTGTCCATATTTTGAGTTTTCATTTGATTTTTGACACTTATATTAATTTAATGTGTACATATATCGTTGATGGTCATGTTTTCTTTTATAGGATTAATCATTTTTCATTTGTTGATTTTTGATTATAGAATTTTTTTGGATGTTCTTAATTATCATTTGGTTATTGATTGTTGATTTATGTTATTAAAATGATATGAAAAAGAAGAAATAATATCCCTAAATATAATATTAAACTCTAACTACTAGTTTATAGGATTTGACATATGAGGGTGAATGTATTAGGTCACATAAAAAATGAACATAGGGAAGCAGTATGTGGTACCTATGTCGAGATATCAAAAAAAACTCCCATTAATCTAGAAACATAAGAAACTAAAATACACTAATTTGTATTAAAAAGAACTTCTTTATAACTCAATTGAAACATTAACAAGAATATTCTTGGTAAATAAATTACATGATGTTAGTAAAATATTTTTTATTCTAATTATATAAATGAATGAAATATATTTTAAATTTTATAAATAGTAAAAAGTGGGACAGATAAGAAAATTTATAAAATAATAACATTACGAATTTGATAACATAGTTAGGGTAAGTAGAAAATGAATTTTTCAAAGAATTTAGTTATGTTAAAAAAAGATTAGTAAATCAATTTTTATGAACATAGATATAATGCAAATAAATTTTAATTAAAATGTTCTAAAGCATCATCTTTAAAAAAATGTTTTAAATATTTTTTGTGCCTCAAAATAATGAAAATGGTAGTAATAAATGATAAATTAATAAATAATTAGAGGGGAATAAAAATTATGGGGAATAAAATTTAAGTATAATATAATTTTAAAAAATGAAATTTTTATATAGAAATGTTTTTATAAAATTGACATTGTAATATAAACCCTTTCATAATGTCCATACATTATTTGAACATACTCTTAAAATTATTTATAATAAACCAATATTTATTATAAATATATATAAAATATTTTCATATTTTTTTAATATATTATTCAGTTATGATTTCCATGTACAAATTTATTAATAATATTTAATAAAAATTAAAAAGTTTGCTATCAACAGTTCTATTTCCCTTGCATATATGGATTTTTATATTCTAGAAATTTGAATATAGTCATGTTTTCATCATAAATAGAGACATATTAATGTTACAAATTATATATTTTTCATTATATATTGTTTTATAACAATTAATATAATACGGGGATGAAAAATGAATCGTATCACTTTGGGGAGGTGGCAGTCTACTTGTACACTAATGAGATGTTTTCACTTTTTGATGGATAGAAATAAAAATAAGTAAATAAAAAAAACATTTAAAAAAATAATAAAAATATATGTTACAAATATTAAATAATACAATCTTTATGATCATTATTATAAATTAGAAATGGAAACTGAATTATATCACTTTATAGAGTTTTTAGTATACTCTTATACAAGAGGAACATTATCATTTTTCAAAAGATAATAGGATAATAGTGATGATATTATTTTTACATTAAATAATAATACTTATTTCATAAAAGTAATATATATCATTTATATACATATATTAAATCATCCATATGAGGTGGTGAATAAAAATAAAATATGACGCTTGCTGTAGATGGTACATTGTACATACGAATGAGTAGTGCTTTTATTTTATATTTGATGTAAAATAGATAGAAAACGGTTGTACCACTAATTTTATTAGTATAATGAATATATTTTTTTAATTATATTGATATATTTATAGAATATTTGGTGTACGTTGTGTTAGAAATATGTAAAAATAGACGGGGGAGTACAATTAGCTCTTCTTTGGGTATCTTCAATTAACACACACCATACTCCTTTTTGAGATGATATAATAGTGAAAATATGACTCCTAAAGCATGTTAATAAGGTTTGGATGTTATTTTAAATTATATTTTTCAATCGATAAGGACTGTGTTGTATATCAAATTGAGAAGAGTGTACACACATTTTTAAGTGAGTACAATGGAACCCTTATAATTTATAAGAATATAATAAAGTCATTGTCATGGGTGATGGGATAAAAGAATACAATTTATAAATATGAGGTGAGGGATGTAAAAATACAACCAAATAATGTGATTTAAGAAATATTTTTAAAATATTCATTACCTTTTATCTTGAGTTAACCCCCATTTTTACCATTTTAAAACTTATAGTGGAAATAAGTTTTCTACTGTGGTAACTATTCATTAAAGAGAAATTATGTTGAAAATATTACCTAATATAAATATTGATGATTCAAATTTTTAATATATTTTTAAAAATTCCATTCCAATATGTGAATGAAATTATTTTTCGTAACATCCCATAAAAATAATAAAAATAATTTTTAGAGAAATTGAATTATTATTAATAAAAATTGTTTTATTCTCATTCCAAACATCATAACATCAACAAGTTGAATAATACAACATTGTATTGAATATAATATAAAATATTTCAATTAAATCTGTCATAAATAGTTTTTATTTGAATATATTTTTGAAATATAAATTTTATACAATAAGAAATGTTTTCTAAAAAATAATGGTTCTACCTTCAAGTGATTTTTAATTCTTTTCTATCCATTTGTTAATTTAATAATTATTTATCATTTATTTTTCATTTATTTTTTGAAATACTATTCAATAATATAAATACTAAAAATAATAGTATTTAAAATTTAAAAAGTTACATTTAAATAAAATGGTTCATTAAAAAACATTTCTATTTCACAAGGAACATTAATAATAATATTAATTAAAATTACATAATCATATCATTGTTATAATAATTTTTTTTTATTACAGAAATATTCAAAAAAAATCTATTCCTATAATGTATCATAAATAAGAAAAATTTATAATTAAACAAATCAGTTCCAAAAAAGAATCTCATTAATTAATGTTATTTCCATATGCTAATTTTAACATTTTTTTAAAATATACTTTATCATATCAACGAATTTAAATATGTAAAATTGTATTCCATTTTATATTAGAGTTATTTATTATTCAGTTTTATTTAGTTTTTCATGCATCAACAGCTATCAAATACATCAAAATTATTGAAGTGAAATTATTTCACAATCGTGGGGTGCTTCTAGTTTAAATAGAATATTTTATAACAAAATTATTTTTCTATGTTATTTTACAATATATAATAATAAATTTAATTATCTATATTTTATATATATATATAATTTTATTAAACAAAAAATATCTCCTTGGAATGTATAAATAGGTTTGTAGTTTTCAAACCACTCATCTTACCCTAATTAACCATCGAGTTGATTCTCAACCAGCGTCATTCAGACTGATTACCCATTGCTTCATTTGTTCCATATACACATCTAATTTCAATCATGTGTATCTTCATGTTATTTCCAGGAATCCTAAAAAATAATAATTTACAAACAAATATGGTAGTTTTTTCTCCATTGATACATATCCATAGGGTTTTCACTAATAGTTTCTATTACTAATATAAAAAAATTACTCTAAATTTCATTGATACAGAAAACATCCTCTTTTATTTTTCACACATTTTTTATCATTATTCCATTACATAATTCCTCATTAAATAACTATATATGTTAATTTAATTTTAATTTTCTTGGACACTGTGGACATAATAAATGAAGTACATTAAAATTAGTTTTCCTTCTTGGAAGTGTAAATTAATTAACTCATATGTTACTTAACTAAATATAATTTCATTGAGAAATGTATCAATGTAATTTATGAATAAATGAAAATTAAGGGGTAAAAATTGAAATGTTATGTATGTGATTTTATATAATTCATTAAGAATAAAAAAATAGACAAATCCTTAAATCCGGAGGCATAACATAAGTTCATTATCAAATATATTTGAAATATAATTTATAAATTCATATGTAATAAAAACTATGACATTTACAAGAAAATAACTACGTTGTATAACCAAGATATCATTAAAAAAATTTACAAGGTTATTCTAAACAATATCATAATACTATTATATCTGTAAATTAATTCATTAACCAATAAATTGGAGTTCTCTCTTGGTGTAGCCCTCATAGGTCTAAACTATAGATTTTAACATAATGAAATTATTATAATAAAAAATTTCATTGATATCCTATTGAAAGGAAAGAATGGGTTTCAAATAACAATTATTGAAATTATACATGATTAAAGGTATGAATTTAATTTATTTTAATCCCATACTAGGTTATCGTGGTATTTATATATAGTAAACTAGAATAAATGATTTATTACTAAATTTATAAGAATATAAATAAATAAAAATTTGTTAGGGTATCTTAAAAAATGAGTTTCATTGAAATTAAAAAGTGTAATTTTGGTAGGAAAATGGCCACACAAAGTGGTGGGTGGAATATGTATCGTTATATAGAATTGATATTTTTTATTATTCGTTCATAAAATCTACACTTAAGGAATAATTTTAAACACATATTTGGATAAATATAATCTAAAGGATTATAAAAAAGAAATACATTTAAAAAAAGGAAAGAGTAATAGAACCCTTACATGTAATGTAACTTTAATATGATTTGAAATAAATTCTTTCATTGGCAAAGACTATATTCAATTTTTTTAAATAGATAATATTTTGGTTAGATCATCATCAAAGGGTTTTGAGTGATGATTCATGGGGAATGATTGAGTATTTATATTCAGAGAGGGGAAACTATTTTTTTCTTTCAAAACATTGATTTCAGAAATACAGTATAACAAATTCATAACCACTACCTCTCCAATAGTTTTATACAATGTAATTTTCAAAGGGTGTATTTGAGGATTTCAGTAGTTTATGGGATGAAATATTTTAAAAAATATATTTCATGATTTTCATGTGAATCATATTCATAAATAATTGTTATTAAAATCATAAAATGTTAATTAGGTTATAATTCATTCAATAGAGGTTTATAAAATTAATGTTATTAAAATAAAATAAAATATTTTAATTAGAAAAAAGTTTTTATTGAATAACACAATATTTATTTATTACATCACTATTCAATCATTATAAATTCCCAATACATCTAATATATGTAGATTGTATTTGAAATTTTATTTATAAAATGAATTAATTGTATAAAATTGTAATAAAAATCACTATTAGGGTATCTGGATATGTTGGTTTAGGATTTTAAATCTATTTAATTTATCATATTCTATAAATTTGTGAAATATAATGTTTTAATATAAAATAATTATAGACTGAAAATTATATCTAATTTTTATATAAAAAAATTTCTAACCACATAAACAACTACATATGTTTTCATAATATTATAAATGATTAATTTATGAAAAAATGTTTACCATTTTTTATTAAATAAAATATTTGATAAAAACTAAAAATATTATTTGTTAAATATATATATTCCGAAAAAATTATGGTTTTTATATATTGAAAATTATTTTCATCACATTCATCCACTAATATTTTTTATTTTATAATTTATATAGAGTATATAGTAAATAAATACACATGATACACATAACCATTATTTCATATATTAAATAATTTACAACTTAATATAATGTAAGCTCTAGATACATAACCATTTATTACAATAGTGTAGTCCAAATTAGAAGGTTGTGTGATGGTGATACATTCATGGGTCGTTTCACCTAACAATGATCTAGTGGTGGAATAAATTAATGATTACTTATCCTATGATTTATTTTTTCATGCCTCGAATGCATAATCTCTACATTAGAATTGTCATGGGTGATCCCCATTGATGATATCCATCTCTCAATCATTGTAAATGTACTTCAGAAGGTATTATTCTATTAGTTGATGAAATTATTATCTATTTTTCTTCAACTATATAATTTCAAATCCCATTATACATCGTAATTCAAATTATGACATTATTATAAATTAGAATAATTGAAAATAATAACCATATCCAATAGTAATAATAACTAATCCATAGATTATAATGGTCATAATTCCCAATTCACACTCTATATACACCACTATTCCATTAAATTATTATTCTTCAATTTACTTATACTATTATTACCCATCACACTATAATTTAAACAAAATTTATTAAAAATGTATTTCATTTTAGTTTTTTAATAGAATTGGGGATATTTAGGGAAGAATCAACGCCTATATATCTGACCATTAATTATTCATTATTTATTGGTGATTATCTAATTGTAATCTTATTGGATGTTATCATCTTTTTTATTTCATAATGCGAATTGTTCTTATAATATAAAGTAGTATTTATATATTATTTTAACATTATAAAATTTTCATTATGAGGCATATGTTGTTTTTCCAGAAAAAGATTGAAATTTATGGTTTGTACATTCTCACAACAAATGTAATTTCACCATAATTTTTTTTGCACATCTATAAAATAATTGGGATTATTTCCCCTTTGTTACTTATCTATAATATAAAGTTACTTATTCTAAATTTTTATTTTCCCATAAGACAATCATGTGTTTATTTTTTATATTACTCTTTACTTGTACCTAGTTAATAATTATTTTTATTTTTTCTTCTGGATGTGTTGATTAAATTATAATTACCCACCATTTGTGTCTAATATACATGTCCATACAAACAAATAATTTTTTAATAGTTAATTTTTAATGATATCATGATACTGTGAAATATTTAGAGGTAGTGATACTTGGTATAAAACTACTCCAGCATGCTCCAAAAAATGTTATGATATACTATGGACACAATTTAATTTAATTTTCATGTATCATGACTCATTTTTAAGTTGTTTTTTTAAATACAAGATTACTAAAATGGACTTATTAGTACATACCTCTATTTTCACAATAACACTATTATCGAATATAATTATTCTTGATATATATCGATATCCATTGTATCTTTTCTGTAGTGTCTTATACATTGTCTTGTCCTTGGATTTTTTCTTTTTCAACATTGTCTTAATATGTCGGAGTCATATAGACCTTCCCATATAGTTTATTATAATGACCTGTTTGATTACTTAAGGAATTCTTTTATAAGGGAATTTGAATAGAAGAAGATATTGGTTCTAACTCCCTTAAAAATAAAGTGATATATTGTATACATTTATCCATGTGTTTGAATAATCATCCAAGACATTAATAATGTTTCTAGATGATTGGTTCTGCTATTTTTTCATTTTTTATTAATTTCATTTTAATGGATCATCATAGAATTATAGTTAAATCATAGACCAGTATATTAAATAATTGATTGTGGTTCCCCATCTAGTCTCACTACTTCTTGAATATATATACAGGAAATTTTATCGAATAAAAATTAATTGATTTTTCATTTTTAATTCGTCAATGAGTACCCATATGTAATATTTTCTCTTCAATGTATTAGGGATTCCCATAAAAATTTTCATAGTGAGGTTTCCCCACATCAATATAGGTATCAATAGTGTTAGAATAACTCCTATGGTTAGCTGTCACTCCACCATCACATACTTACATATATTTTTTTTAAAACAACTAGTTGTATCTCATTTAATATTATCTGAAATATAAAAATCATACATATTTCTGTACATTTTTTAACATCTAGGATTTATAGAGAACATACAGCTATGATTTTCATCTATTAAATAATTCGTCAATATTATAATAGATGGGATATATTTCCATGAAAAAAACCTCAACACTCCCAAATTATTATCATTGAACTTATGAAACATAACACATTTCATAAGTTAAATATTATCCTAAAACATTGTATTATCCATTTTTTAAATCATGATACTCTCTAGAAATTATTGTTGTAAAATCATTAGTTTTAGGATTAATGATGAAGGTTCCCTTTTTAAATTTGTGACCATTTTTACATTATAATTGTTCAAAATTCCTCATTAATTCTGCGTCATTGTAAAAGTTCAGGTGTATTTTCTAATCAAGGGTTCAATAAAATTGTTTCATTTTTCATATAGTAATGAATAAAATAATCATGTTCCGGATAAATATCCAAACATCTCATTTTTCAAATAATTAATTTCTTTTGAGTCAATATTTGCATTGAACATTGTTGATTGGTTTATATATGAAATTTCTCTCCAAAAATATAGACTCTCTATATATACAATGTAATGCTAAATCATGAAATCTCTCAATCATAGGTAGGATCATTATATTCATGTAGATTTAATTTTCATTATGTATATAGAATATTCAATCCAATATTCATGAGTACACATCCATTATCTTCCAATGATTCTTGTACATAAATAAAATTTCTTACCCTTCAATGTTTGATGTCAGAATATATGTACTTACCAAACTATAATTTTATTATTTGGAAATTTCAACACATTCCTTTCTCCAGATAAAAATAGCTTCTTTTCATGTGAACATGGACAATGAATTATATATAAGTAAAAATTATTTAGATAACTTCCTATATTGTTCTTCATGTCCACTGAATTTACAATCCTTAGTCTCTTTTATAGTATGAGGATGCTTATTAACATCCATTTTCTATGGTGGATAATCTAATATTTTTTTTCTAGTATCAATGTGTCCCAAAAATAATTCTTATTAATCCAGGACTAGATATTTACTAAATTTTCATAAAAAATTCTCTTTCTGAAGGTTTAAACCTAGTTTTAGACTAAACTTTTCTTGCATGATGCAATATATATTTATCTATAGGGAGATTATCATTCATGGGAATATTTTCCAACACAATGTGTCATGTATTCTGTAAAAATTATAGAGGTATATTCTCTTTATGATAACGAATCACCAATATCATACCATATAAGAAAACATATCTCACTTTTGAAATAAGTAACCATAATATACTAGTATGTATTAGAATTTCCATGGTAGAGCTTTTAATTTGTTTCGAGGATACATGATCATGAATAGTGAATAATTAAGTGAATAGTGTTGGGATGTATTTCAATTCCCATGATAGAGCGACATAATTATTCTGATTATGCAATTCATTACCATGGGAAAAGGTTTCATAAGATCCAGTTTGAATTCCCATGAAATGTTCTATTATGTGATGTGAATACATCAAAACACATGAAAATACCAATTATAAGGTTAATTTTATAATTCAAAATAAATAAATACAAGATTCAATTTATTTAAATATATAAATAATTTGAAACATGTGTTCATATTCCATAATGTTAAATTTAAAAAATATATATCAATTATCATTAATTTAATCACATTATGATAAGTTAGTAATTATCAAAAATGATGATAAAAATTTTATTACATGTATCAATATAACCCAACTATAATTTATATGCTACGTGATTCATATTCTATCATGATATGATGAATATCAAATTACAAGCATTTTATCAATATCAAACCACGTGATTATTTATAAATAAATTTTAATTATTTTATAATTTCAGCCAAAACACAACATAATCCATACCACAACATATTTCCAAATAATAATATGGATTGTGTACTGTTTTATCAATGTTCCAACCAATGGTTTAGGGTTAGAATGACATTATTTGGCTATATCACCTAACATCAATTCCAATAGACCCAATTGGATCAAAGGGATTTCTAAGCATGTGGAAATAATATTTTCAATGGGATAGTAATTATAATTGGCCATGAAAATGGTCTCCCAATGTGATCTTACAAATTACATATACATGAGACCCAAAAAAATATTACGGAGTTGTTATAGTCTACCAATATCAAGAGAAGGGAAGAAGAGATACATCATGCAACATATAAATCCCCTATAATAGTAATACATCCATATATAAGTTCATAGAAAAGGGAATACAATGATAAAAATATTTTAAAACAAAAAATCCAAGATTAAAATATTGGTTTTGGATCACTAGATCAAAGAATAGGTATAACGGTCAATGAGTGGAGTAAGATAATCCATAAAAACATCAGGAAAAAATCATTATAAATAAATCCCATGCCAAAGATGATTGAGAAAAAACATGGAGTTTAAAATGTCTCTTAAGGAAGAAAAATAGTTTCTAGATCCACACTAATCAGTCTAGTCTTGATTCCTCCAGTGAACCGAGTTTCTGTTACAATGTGCATGCAAGACAGGGAATCACTCTAGTGGGATAGAGGGTCTCTTGTAGGAGACCTAATCTTCCCATTTCTTACCAGAAAGATAGTGGGTGTCACTTGGTGTATGGTGGAAATAATTGGTGAGTTGGTGGTTCTACAAAAACATTGTTGATTCACACCACATTTTGTCTCTAGATAGTGCATATTCCAATGTCCCTAATTATCCATGAAAAAAATTATTTTTCTAAGAAATATGGATTTATTTCCAAAGTTAAATTTGTTTTAAAAATCAAAAAGATGTTTCAAAAAACAATAAAGATTATTATTCTTCGGAAATTATGGTATGTTGAAACATATCCACTATAATTTCACATCTTCATGAAAATTATTACAAGGATCATATAGAGGAATCCTCAAATAATTTAGGACACTATTCCCACATCACATTATCCTACTCAAATTTCTCCTGTTGAACATCCACACGATTCAATTTCACTCACACTATATGAATATTATTCCTTATAATATTCTCCTCACTGTGGTCCATGATAAATATCATATGATCCCCAACAGGAGCATAGACATTATGATAATCATCATTAACTTCTATAACATTAAAATCATCAAGGTTATATCTCCAAAATTATAAAATGTGAAAGATATAATACAAGGAACTATATAACTATTTAAAGTTCAATTGGTATACCATTGGACCAAACCTCTCAATTATCTCAAATAGTCACACCAACTAAGACATTGGCTTTCCTTATATCGAGATATAGTGTTTCCTTATCCTAGGTGACAAAGAAAAAAATACATAATGATTTTCCTTGAACACTAGTTCATATGAATAGAATCAAATGATTTTCCCTCTTAAATGTTATCATCTACTTTCTGATCAACATCACTATCATAGAGATCTCCTACATGATACTTGGTCTAATGAGAACCAACTAACCCTCCTATAATATTCAATGATAATAATGAAACATCCTATAATTTTAATACTAGAAATGGGAAAATTGAATCAATTAATGAATAATAATTTTATATGATAACTTCATGAGGTCCATATGCTTCTTCTAAGAAACAAAAAATACAGAACATATGCTTGTAACGTATAATCCAGAATCTAAATCATCCGCTCAGATTATCTAGTATAACGATTGTATGTTATACTCTAAAGTACCTATAATCCCAATTCCTTTTTAAGGTCCTTCTAGAACCATGAAATTAAATGGTATCTCAATATGAAATGACAGACCTTAGAACACTATGTAATAGAAAAATATTTCACACATTAGTATAACATAAATTTTTTAAGTTGAATGTATCCCAAATAAGAAAAATTTGGGATTCTTTCATCATTTGATTCCTGTTCAACAATACTGTATAATTCTTTCCAATGGTTTTTAAGTATTCATGTCGTGATTTCTATGTCGAAATTATCCCACTTATTTTTTATAATATTAAAATATTTTTGTAACCATGTAGGACGTGATGTTCATTTTTCACCACCATACTAGTTATAAATCTCAACAAGAATCCCTATATCACCCATTTTATTCCTGGTAACTAGTATTTCTTATATAGTTAATGATAAATATTTTTTTGGATAGATATATACCACCCATTGTGAATCATAGATTTACCATATCACTTTATAAAAAATACTCATAGGAACCTAGAAGTAGTCACCGGTAATAAGAAACTCATCTATAATAAGAGGAAAACTTGATCGTGTCTTCCAATCATATAAGATGTCACTCTATAATAATCCATTAATATTAGATAAATAACCTCTATTGATTGTGTTTAGAATCATTAATAAAAAAAATGTTGGTATACTAGTTTCTCACCCATGGGACTCTTAAATATCTAGATGAATATATTGAATGTTCTCCATCAGTTTCCCCTTATCTCGTGATTCCTACACTACCTCTATATGTATCATTATACCCATGATTTAGGGGATGACATTCCCCTTTACAATAGTGTATTCCATATCAATTTTAATGACTATAGTATTAAACCATATCTTCTTATGAATATTTATATCCTATGGTGAAATGGTTTTGTTGAGAATCTGGTAATGAAGGTACTCCAAAAACCACTCACCCAAAAAATAATTCCACAAAAATATTAATTAATTTACAACTATAACTAAAAAAAATTCAGCATTAAGATAATTCATATCATGTGGCCACATATTTCTGGATCCATAAGTAACCACTCAATCCACCCACATTATAACATATTGGATCATGAATCATATTGTTTCTCAAAACATGGTATACTTCTTAACCCACTCATATAAGGTGTGGATTGGTGTTATAGTCATTATGTTATTGATTTCATGTTAATCCATCAAAAAAGCATCTGAATAAAAAAAATAACAACCCTTTATTAGTCAAACCTGACATCTTTTCCCAAATATGGGAGAATTTATAGATGAAATACCTTAAATATGGTTCCAATATAAGAATTATATAATTTATAATGATGTTCTTTTGAAATTACAAATATTCATTTACTAATACAATATGTATGTGAACTATCACTCTAGAATCTAATATAACATAACCCAATAAGATCAAATTTTCAATATCAAAATTAATCATAAAGAGAATAGTATAAAGCTGATGTTCTGTAGTGGTATGTAGTCAGATGTCAAGATATTGGGGATGATCATTTCTAGACTAGGTGGCCACCATGATTTCATCATTGAAAACAACCACATACTTATCAAAAAATTGATAGATGATCTAATTAATCTCAACCATGATTATAATCGATGTGCTTATTATACCAAATGGAATCACCATGAACTATTACGAGTGATACCTACTCCTAAATGTAGTATAGAATATGTTTTAACTAATTGTTTCAAAAAATATGTTAAATATTTTAAAAAATATTGGGACCTCTCATATAATCAATGATATCATTATTTCGTAGAAGGGGATACCAATTCTGGAACATCATCTAGATTAGTATCTACTAATCCACACATAAATACAATATTATATCATCCTTTGTTTAAAAGATAACATGATAACCCCGCAGAGTTGTACTTAGGCATATGAATTCATATTCTTGAATATAATCTAACTACTATTTTTTCTTATGAATGTATGATGTTTTAATTATATATGGAATGATATAATATAACATTTATCATGAATCAAATTCAATTGTGAACATGATATCCCTTATGGTCGGTATGTTTAAGAACTCATTAGAAATGATGTCATAATAGTGGTCCACTAATAGTGTAAATGTAATCAATTAACATTCCATCATCATGAATAAGGAATGTTTTATGGGACATTAGGTAGTTGAATATACACCTAATTGGTACTATATAACTTGTATTAATATACCATTAATACTGTTGAATATTTCTACACCCTTCTGGAGATATAAAATTTAGAATCCTCCAATAATACTTGATAATATCCTGATATTAAAAAATAATATCAATACCCAGAACCAAATCAAATCCTACCATTTCCCACACATAAATATACCTAAACAAATAGTTACAAACAATTTCAAGAGAACACTGTTTTCTTCATATGATTACTTTTATCACACCCCTAACATTGTGTTTGCAGTCATAAATCCATATATTATCTAAAAATTCAAAACTAATCTACTAGAAATTGTGAAAATTAAATGGATATAGATGCACCTATCTAAAAATATTCAAGAATTGGTATATGGCATAAAAATATTACATATAACGGTGGGTGGTCCTATATCCATATTGGTCTTAGTAGATGATATTGAATACTTCCCATTCACCACATTAATATGGTATATAGTAAAAAAAATTATGATCCTCCCTCTCACCAACACAATAGATCTTATGTTGGGATACCACATTCCCAACTTAAACGTAAGTGACTAGTGTAATTGTAGCTACCTGTGTTCAGGGTATTAGAATACTACATTATAGCCTATGGTTTATACAATGATCCTCTTTCACTGATCGATTACATAGATATCCTGTAGAACCATTATAAATGAAAATCAATATCGTATGTTTATTACTCTACAACAGGGAAAGGACACCGAATAATCTTTTTACCAGCCCCTCCCCACTAAAATAACTACATATGACCACATTCTAAGGATGGTTGTTCAATCTATTTCCTCCCATAACCAAAAATTACTAATAAATAACATTAATTGAGGTTCTTGATGTTACCAAATTAATAGATACCAAATCATCATTGTGATTCATCCATCCTTTCACAATGGGTGTGTCGTAGGATTCTTGCTAGGATGAGAGAATTTCTCATCACATCAGTAATGGTTCTCTGGTGAATGAAATAGATATATGATTTGATCTCATAATGGATCCCATTTGACATGCGATTCAATATATAATTATATTCTCATACCAAAGACAGATCTAAATGATATAAGTTAATAAAACATCTAGTATATACCATAATTGATAGGATCCATTATTTCAGGTGTATAAAATCCAAATATCTCTCATCCCATTACAACTCTAAATAATAGTGACTATGGAAAATCACCTCGATTTTCATTGAGGTTTTTTATATTGTAGTATGTATTTTTCTATGATGTGCCACTGTCTATGGCTATAACTTATAGCATAAATATTTATATCTCAACCGTTCTTCCCATGGGTTTTTCTAGGTGTTTGATGATTTTTTATATGAACTCAATCTAGAATTCAATGACCTATGGTCCCTAAGGATCCATTGATGAATATTCTCATCTATACAGTTTCTCAAAGACATAATAAAATTGGGATCGACAACATTTTGTGTCTTCTAATTACCATTTTTCTAAAGCTCAACCGGATATATGATGCATTATAATTTTCTAATAAATATAAAACACACTCCTCATATCATAATATATCTAACACGTTCACCCTAAAAAGTTCAATATAATAATAAAGTTCCACTTTCATGAGGTAATATAAAACACATGACAAGAACTAAATTGTAATGTCATAATAGTTCTATTAATTAATTTTTATTAGAAATGTAAATCGATTATATTTCACTATATATAAAGGATATTGTGTCACATTCGAAAGTTTTTTCCATAGAAAAAAAAATTTATATCAATGTACATCCCTTCATTTCAACCATGACATATGGATACTCACCTTATTTTATAACAGGCCATGAGAATGATCTCACAAGAAAACAAAATCACTCAATAATTGTATCACCCATTGTAATGTAATATCACTACTATAACAATGAACATAAATAAAAACAATCTCATTGATGGGTCATTGGTTTTACCAAAAACATTTACAAGATACTTCTAAACATGAGATCAATTTACATAATAGTGATATCCTAGCATCTTTTCTAACATTTGAAAATCGTAATGTAATAAAAATGACATGATCTATGATAAAAATTTGTAACATCCCCATAAAGGCATTCCCTCATGTCAACAATATGGGTAGTTAAATGACCTAAAGACCCACTACCCAAACTCTAGAGGCCACCGAATAGATGTATGGTTCTATTAAATATATTGGGGATAAAATACCTTCTAAAACTGTGTATTAACTATAAAAAAGGTAAATTAGTAATGAAATAAAACATAGGAATATTATATATGAATAATAGAAATCTAAATAAAAATAATAAACAATCCATTTCTATACTAAATTCAAAAAAATACATTCATAATGGAATACATGTGATAAAAAACAAAAAAAAAAGACGCTGAACACACAGGTCATAAACCCATCAATTTTTTTTTCAACAAGATCTATTTCAATCCTATAATGAAACCAATTATGCATCGGGGGCATTTCTATTTTCCATACATGCTTTATTTATGTTTTCTCACTTATAAAATGTTGTATAAATAGGGTTTGAGTAAAATGTTGTTATTAGGTGCCCATATAATCCAGGAAAGCAAGTTTTAATAAATTGTACATGGAACATTAAGACAAATAGATGATTTAATCTATAAATAAATTTATATCATCAAATAAACCCAGTAACCCTCAAGCACTGGGATGAAACCTAAGGTAGAAAAATGACATGATAACATAAATCTTTAAAAAAATTATTCTCCTTCCTAGTATGAATTGAATATACTATATATCATCTAACTAGATTGAATCTCCCATTGTATATTATCTTTTTAGGACAAATTACTCAAATCATATTATCTAACCTCTGATCTCTTTCTTAGTAATTATATAACCATGATATATTAGGCACTATATGAATTCCCATTCTAGATCCACAAATGTGTTCCAATGGAATAATATTATCTAATGTTAAAAATTAATTGAGTAATATAGGAACTGTGAAATTTCTCATGCTATAGCTTCTTACATGTTCCCATGGGGACATTGTAACATCCCAGTTTCTTTAAAATATGTATATAAATTAATGAACCTTTTTTTGTGTAGATATTTATAACTAGCCTTTAAAACATTAATTTTCCACTTCTATGTTTTGAATTTCAAGAAAGTTTCATCTACAATTCTGTACAGTTTGTTATTAGGAATCTATTAGAACAAGCATGTTTTTTGATGAATAGTAACATACCCATATGAATAGTAATATGACTCTAATAAATTGTAAATTTTTTTATTTTTTTATTTTTTTATGGCTTTAATATAATAACATCTTGGTAAATCTTTCATTATGATATAGAAGTAGTTATAGAATTAGAATTATTAATTCTTTAATTAAGTATGATTTTATTTAAAAATTAAATTAATAATATTTTAAGAAAAATCAAAAAAATGACTTAATATTTTAATTATACACATAGACAAATGGTTAGGGTAAATATTTGTTATTTTTCTGAAATACATTAATTATCGATGAATTGTGAAATAAGATAAAATACCATATAATCAAATTATCAGTAAAATTGACAATTTATGACATAATAAGTGGTGAAAGGACACTTGGTTTAATCTCAGATTCCATTATTACTATTTTAGGTCACATGAACTAATACTATTCATAATCATGGGCAAAAATATTATCATAATAATTAAAATAATGAACAATACCCACTCTCCTCCACTTTAAATACCACCCTCACTCCCCTCTTCTTCCCACACCTCTAAAGCCTTGATCCACTCCTATGTTCTTCTAAATACATTTACCAAGGCTCTTCCCCACGTATTAGAGCTTCTGGTATAATCAAATGACCAAAACCAAAGCACTTAATAAGGATATCAAGGAGAAGAGATCAAGAGGTAAGCATCTTCTTTTATTTTATTTCTTTTCTCTCATTTTATGTTATTGTTTTCCATTAAATTTGTATTATGTTGGGATATTTCATTCCATATCCCCCCTTACTGTCCATATTATGTAACAGTGATGAGATATCCCATTTATCTCATCAAACTATTTTGATGAAAATTTATGATATGTCGTTAGGCTGGTGAATTTTCGTGAGAAATTTTTAATTTTTACTTTTAATTCATGATTCCATTATTTTATTCTTCTTTCCTCACCTCATCATAAAACAGAGACATGAAAGCTCTAGAATATTGTATATTCTGGATTTTCTCATGTTCATGGAAAATTCATCATCATTCTTCTTCTCCTCTCCAACTTATTCAATGAATTAAAAACATTGTCTATGATTTATCGAATTACCGACATCGTGGAAGATGTGATTTCATTTTTCATTAAATCCTAAATGTATGATCGTGAAACAATTTTTATGGTTTACTCAGGTTATAATATATGTATTATGTCTCATCCATTTTTTGGGAATTCTTTTGTACACATGGTTTTAATTTATAAAACCAAATGAGGTCATTATTATCAAAGAACCACAAAAATGATCTAAACGAACATCATTAATGTTTAAACTTATGAATCATTATAATTTAATAATTAAAATTTATAAATGGTATAATTTATGGAATATGAAATATTTAAATACTTTTCCATTAAAATTCTGTATTTTCACTTCCATTCGACAAGAACATTCACCATGAACCAATCATGGAATTCATGTAAAGAACTCACCCAAAAACAGTGCAAGAAGCCAAATACTAAAAATTAAAGGGTGAAATGATGTTTTGAAATGATAATATAAGCTTTTATAAACATGAAAATGTTTCTTTAAAAGACTAATAACACTATTTTAACAATTATACATGATTTTTAAACAAGTTTTAAGTAAGACAAACCCATGGTAAGTGATTTCTTAACCCGATTTCAATTCATTGGGTTATCCTTCTACTTCGTTATTTATGTGGAAATAAAATTAATTTTGTGAGTTATTTTTCTTATATTATGTTTAATTATGTGTAATTATTGTGTATTTACATATTCCATCTACTATATAATGTTTCACTTCAATTATATGATATTTGTAAGGGAATTATTAACCTGATTTCCATCATTCATGTTATCCTTCTACTTTGTTATTTATGTTGTATTAAAAATTTTTGGGTGTTGCATTTTGTTTAAATTATGTTGAATAATTTGTATTTATTGTTTATATACATATTTCATCGACTCTATTAAGTTTCACCTCTATTATATGATATTTCTAAGGGAATTCTTAACCTTATTTCCATTCTTTAGGTTAACCTTCTAATCCATTATTTATGTGGTATTTAAATTGATTGCATGATGAATTCTGATTATACTATGTTTAATTATGTATATTTATATTGTATATACATATTTAATCCACTATATTATGTATATCTTAAGTTATATGATATTTATAAGAGAAATTTAATTTAAAATGAACTTTTAAAATTTTGTTTTACAAAAATCAAAAGCAATGTTTTTATACTAATATTCAAGTTGTATGATTATGTTTTGGATCTTTTTAATTGTTTTTTATGAAGGGTGGGACCTATATATTCTTCTAATTCATTGGGTATGTGTATGTTGGAGGTCTTATATATTGTTACTCCAATTGTAAAGGCGGTGGTTGCACAAATAGTAAGGTAGTTGTGAGTGTTACAAATTATATGGTAGCCGAGTGGGTTACATGAATATGTAAGTAATTCCACAATATTCCTTTATGATTTTATTTATATTATCATATTTTTGTGGATATTTTGTAAATATAAAGTTAACCAAAGTATATATATATATTGGTGACAAGCATTTTTTTTAAATTATTTCAGGCGTTACAAGTATTCATGGACTAATGTGATCTTTCCTTATTTTTCATCCCTAAGTGAGATTTTTTTCTCACCCCGTGTTTTTAAATTATTTTAATAGGTTAATAGGTGTATATAAAAAATAAGTAATCCATGATAAATGTAGAATAATTTTCAAGGGGTGATTTTTAATTTTTAATTTTTGGTATTTTAGAAAAAAATGGAAACTGTTTTTATGGTATCCACTCTATAACAATGTGTAATGTTATGAATGTATTATGTCTCAATTATCTAAATCTATAAACTTGAAAATATCATCATTTTAAAATGTGGTGTTATCTTTAATAAATTCATGATTATTTATGTAATAAGCTAGGGTCCTTATAGACATACCATTCAAAAAGATAAATTATTATTGGACTCAGTGAAAACACCAATGCTATGGGAACTTAAATGATAATGGGAATTCAAAAATATGAAAATACCATTTCTAGGGATGATTTTACAATTAAAAAAAATTAAAATAATATTAAATGAATTTTAGTTTACCAAAAAGTACATATATGTTCTCAAATTCCATAATGTCTAATTTACCCAATTTACAAATTAAAAAACTAATTAATTCCATAATGCCAAATTATCAATTATTAAAATTAATTTTATCTATTCCATTACATATATTAATTAATCACCATTACTATTTACATTCCCTATGACATATATTCAGACATGTTATCATTCTAAAATCCATTATAATATAAATAATCACATCAAGATAAGTGATTCAATATCAATAGAATTTTTTAAATTAATTTGGTGAGACAAAACAAAAATAAATTCATTCCATTTCAATTTCTTGAATCATCATAGGTATTTAGGTTTTCTCAATTGATGGTCTATCCAAGGGTCAATGGTTGGCACACCCCTATGGTGGAATTTTGTCATGATATCAATGAAAATAGACCCAATTAGATCTAAAATTATAATAGGAATATGTAATTCCCATTTTCAAAGGGTTACCAATTAGAATAGGTTATGTTAATTTAATTATAGCGTGATCACATATGATTAACTTATTATAAAAAAGATATTAGAGTGTTTTCACAAATGACCCTCCATAAAAACAATGTTGAGGAGACAACTGAGTGAGAGCTAGATCATTTTAAAACACCATTACCCCCTATTAGTAGTTATTAATCAACACCATCATGGATATAAGAAGGGGAAATAATGAGATAATTATATGAAATCAAAAAATGCCTTAAAACATAATAATTATGGGTCACTGAAAAAATGAACAAATTTTTAGTTCTCGTCAATGTAGAGTTAACTAGTAGTTTAAAAGGGTTTAGGGGAAAAAGATATTCTATTCCCTTAATAATCTAGTACATATTAGGCCAAAGGTAAGATGATGGGATCCATCAGTGCACCTGATCAACATGGAATCCCACCGGCTGTCTATTGGGTTTACTATAGTAGAACTACTCTTCATAGTTCCCATAGGCTTGTTGTCCAGACTCCAACCTAAACACCAAGCCGTAGTGGATTTCACTAGCTAACCAATGGTGCTGTGAAATCTTAATTTCTACAAAACACCACTATATTCCAACATGATCGACATCTTGTATCCCCGACAAATGCATAAACAATAATTCAACCAAGAGAAAGGGATTGATTTCAAATCTTAAAATAATTTTGAAAAATGTAAGGAGGTTTACCAAAATACTTATTTTGGAATACACATGGAAAAATTGTGATTTCATAGTAAATAATTATCTCCACAAACATAACATGTAAAATTATTACCAATCGTCAGAATACCCAAAATCATAGTGGAAAATATTTAGGAAATTGTCATCTTCCAACAATTACATTACCCATTAATCAATATATTTAATCCACTATTCTGAGACCTTATTATTCGCTACTTTACTTTTTTTTCTTCTACACTTCCCATGATATTGTAAGCAATATTACAAAATTTTCTATTATGTTTTACATTTATTATTATAGGGGTGATATATGTTTTTGGGGATCTCAATAAAATGATGTTTACCAACATGTTTTCATTTTTCTTAGTGTTTATATAGATATAATCTTATTAGTTGTTACCATATGTATTAATACATTGTGTGAAATGTTACTATGAAATATAATATTATATCTTGGTGTTTTAAACATAATCAAAAATTAATTATGAGAAAGATGTTCCTTTATTTATATGAAAAAAGAAAATCTTTGGTTCTTGTAAACTATATCTTGATGGCACAAACCCCTATGGAATTCTCCCACATATCATTGCTTCATAAATTATAATTGTATACATCCTACCTAGGATTAATACCCGATAAATTATTCCTTTCATTATATTATAATAACTCATTAATGATATGTTAGTGGGTGGCCACATGTGGGTAAGACCCACTCAATACACTATTGTCTCCACTATCATGATTGTGATTTCCTAGCTACGTGATGTAAACCTACCAAAAAACATCCTTATGACATGATGCTAAGCTTTAGTTTATAGTTCTATAATATGACATTAAACAATATCACTAGATATACATAAGATTTGATACATATAAAATATGATTTGTATGATTACAATAAATTGGTCCAACACAATAACTAAATATATTCCCAAGGTAGGATTATTATCCAATGTAACCCTATCCCAGTTAGAGGTTAATATTTCTTCTTGGTATGAAAACCATATCCCCATAAATGGGATAAATTCCATCTAAAAAATAGTATCATATATCTTTTAAGGAATCACCATTATGAAACTCAATATCCATTTCTGAAGGCTTAAAATGATATAAACCTCATGAACCATACCCATAAATGACCATGACCTCAATAAAACTATACCTAATTCAAACCACTATATTACACCTATGTACCACTATATCATTCTCATATGGGACACATACCATATTAAATCATAATTATCCTTTTAAGGACATATTACTCACCAGATCATGCCTTCCTTAAGGGTCTATATTCCATTCGAGGTAAACCATAAATGTGCACAATTTTGTATGTATCAAAATATTTTTTATCTTGGACATTTCAATTAGTAATCCATTCAATGTGACATTAAACGTGTTATAATAATACATGGTTCCATGTATGGAAAATTAGACACTATAGTCCTTGTAACAAGACAATAATATGTAAAACATGACTCATTAAGTTTCACTAAAGTATATATGATTGAATTCCCTATATAGATATATAAAGGATTCCATTCTAAGAGACAATATCCCAACGTAAAAAAAACCATGGCCTCCCGAGATTTCAATATAAAATATACTTCCCAAATGGGTGTCCATAATATGTCTTTTTAAATGAAAAATATGAATAACATTGATTATATTTAGATGTTTATATCAAATATATAATTTTAATCAAATCACCATAATTGTCGAAACAAATACCACATGTGGATTCCAAAAAAATATTCATGAACATGTCATAAATCTATAATGGGATATGATATTAGAAAATTCTTCCCATAAAAAGTGTGTTATGATCTTCACATTTCATCTTTTCAAATGATGACCATTTTCTTGTGTCACTAGTAAAAACCCTAATGACAAGAACCATTTATAATTAATTTCTATAATCATGGTCACACATAGACCTCATATAAGATGGGTATATCATTGATTCCATCAAAGAAATATATTCCATAACATAAAATTCAATAATAGAACATAGTCGATTCAAAACTATTTATTATGTACGTTTTCCTTCTATAAATACATGATTAAAATAAAAAACGGTGAACTCAACTTGAATCATTTAAACATGAATATGATAAATTGAACATATAATGCCATAATAATATTCTATATTTTTCATTTATAATAAATTTAATTTTTCTCCCTAGATTTATTTACATAAAAACACAATGTTATTCTTACGTTACATGCAACAAAATGTTTAGATTTCACTATATTTAATACTAAGTTGAGTTTTCATTACATGCAAGACTGACATTCCCCGATGGCTTGTATAACACCAAGACCAATAATGTATTACTAAAAAAATAATTATTTAAAACAATAAGATAAATCCTAAATGATAATTTTATTTTTTTTTGGAATTTCATTAACTAATTTATTAAAATATATGGTTGAATCCGTTGGTTATGAATTAATTACAAATGAATATAAGAACCAATAGAATATAAACGGTATGTTTTTATAAAAAAAATAATTTTTAAGCTCAATAATACGTCTTATATGAATAAATTAAATTAATTAAATGTTGTGAGTGATTCCAATTTAATATATATATATATATATATTAAATATTAATTAAAATATTTTTTAAATTTTTCTTATATATTTATTAAGCATACAATAAGAAAAAACCCAACATAACATAAAAAAACCTATATTTTTTGAATGAAAATTTTCCTCCATTGAATGGAGAACCTATAATAAATCTTCATTTGAAACATTTATGAATTTAATATAAAAAAATTGATTTTTTAATAAAAACATCAAAATCAGCTTAGGGTGAATTTGTTTCATTTTTCTCTGAAGTTTCAATTTTTAATGAATAGTAAAAATACATAATATTAATTGAAAACTATTTTTACACGTAATTTATTTATAAGGATAAATTAATTTTCTGATTTTATAAATTTTAATTAATATTTTTTACATTTATTTATCCAATTCACAAAATCTTAATAAATTTTATAATTTAATTAGATATAAAAACACATAATGTTTTTAAATTTCTTTAAATTAAATACCCGAATTATCGTCCAATATTTGAGATTATTTTTCAATTATTCTCTTCAAATTTTGTTATGTGGATTTTTTAAAATGTAATCTATATTTTTAATAATAAAATTTTACATTGTCTAATATGTCCAATTTATTTTTTGACCAAAAATATTTGTGAAATTAATTAAAATTAATTACAGTGATTAAGAATAATATTAGCATCACAAGGGACTAAAACTAAAACATATTACCAAAAATGAACATAAAGATGTAACAAATCCATTTAATGTCAATATATAGACTGTATAATCTATTTTATAGAATAAGGTACACTATTTGAGATAACATGGAATGGGAATAACATGGGAAGAATTCCCTTTTCACAAATTTACAAGAATGTCACTCCTACTCCCCAACAATGAGGACCTCAACCCTCCATATTATTCACATACCTAAATAAATATCTCTCACCTAAATATCATGGTATTTATGATGTGATTACCATTCAATAAATAAATAATTGTACTTACTTTCTTTCTATAATGATCTCGGAAAAATAGGAATGTTACTCATCTGTATGTACGACCTACCATCTCCATGATTGGAATGTTGGTTCAATTTTCATAACCATCATTCATTATTGGTTTTAAAATTATAATTTAAATATAAATATGATAATTTTTTAATTATTATTAATAATTATATTATCCTATAACGATCCCTTTGACCATAGTTGACATACCAATTTCATTTTTGACACAAAATAGATTATGGTCAATACAAACAATATAATTATAATTTATTAAGTATTTGTTTGAAAATTGTAATAATTGAAGTAAATTTATTGATAAGAATAAATTTTTTTCATAATAAACAAAATAATTAATATTTTTGTTATTATTCAAGAATGTAATGACACTTGTGACAAGTCAGACTCAATATAACGGTTTTCGTCTCAATATACATTTCCTTGAGACTTATTTTAAATGTACACAATATCAATTTATTTTGTTGTATATACATACCATTTTTTCATTCAATATCATTATTAACTCATACATGATGGTATTTTATCTTTTAATTTTAATTATATCAACCATGTGGTTTAGCAAGAAAATTTCTGATTTATAATAGTTTCTATAAAATCATACATTCATTATTGATTGTTAACAATATCCTATGACAATTACATTATTGTAATCATTTTTCATTACATATATTACTATATATACACTTATTGGGATATTTATTTAATTATTTTTTGAATATTCAACCATATTTACATATGGTGTTTACTCTCATAATTATTATATTAACTAGGTATTTATTTATAAATCCATATATTCGATTCAATATAGATATTTGATAATGAACATATTTTTGAATTAAATAGATTATTTTATACATGAATAAATATTTTGATATGAACTACATGGGTTGGGGACCATATATTGCACGACCTATGGGTTGGGGAATAGTAAATGCAAGAACCTTGATGCATTGGTAGTCACATGAGACATATTAGTTGGCCAACATAGAGTAATTAAATCAATCTTATCATAAAGGTAATGGTTTCATCTGATTTGGAAAAAAAGATACCCTTTATTAAAAATTTACTTTATTCATAATTAATATATTATTATTATCCATGATATTATTGATAAAAATATCTTGAGATTCATTTCATTATCACTATATTGGTTATATAGAATGTGTTTCAGTTTTTCACATCTCCATATTGATTAAAACTTATCCAGTTATTTGAATGGAATGTGTTATGTAGAGACCCAAAGATTGACGTACGTAGATATTACGTTACTTTTTCGAAATACTTATTACACAACAAAAACAGACACACAAGGACCGTAATACTTTAGTGTCTTTGGGAACTCAGAATATAATCTTCTAATTGTGGTGAAAGATCTTCAACATCTCCCATAAAGATCTTCTTTTTTTTACCTAAAACGTTTCTTTATATCCTAGCGAAAAGAAAACATAAAAGGGTGAGCTCAAATGCTCAGTAAGGGTAAACAAAAGAAATATCAATCACATCATATTCATAAGAACATAACATTTTGGAAATGTTAACCTGCAAAAGAGTGCATAATTTAATAACATGGGATAAATCATAGTAGTGAAATGAAATCCCAATAATCATAACTTAAAACATGAAACTTTGTGTCATACACACATAATCATAGAGAATAATTTCTTGTTAGTCAAGACTCATTGCCAAGACTATCTTAGTGGACAAAGTCCATTTCTGAACCGAGTTCACTTCTCATTTCAGTCCTGTTTTACTAAACCGGTATAACCTACCGTTCCAGCCATGTCTATCTCATGATATATAAAATCATTACCCAATGCATTGGAGGGAGATATAGGTCCCAACCATCTCATAATTATACCATTCTTATGTGTGCCACAAAATCATAAATCATACATCATTGCATAACCCATGTAGAAAAAATAGAATTCTTAAACATCGTGACATCATAAAACAATTCATATAAGATAAATGAATTCATAAAAATAATTCCATCACAACATAATTAAATCAATGTAATGATAGGGATAGAATCAGAACCCTATATTATCTTAGATGGAAAATAATTTTGATAAAACACTTGAACTCCATTCTTGAAGAAAATATCCTTTTAACTTCAAAAACATTTTTCCTTTCTTAACATGCCATTAAATTTTAAACTAAAATAAGTTGATTAAAAATAAACTTGAAAACATTTAAAGTAAGATTCTTGGAAATAATGTTTTAAAAATCCATTCATGCCGTATAAGTTAAAAAAACATTCTTCTCGTACTTTTGTCGGAAATGTCAAAAAGTACCTCGTACGAAAAACGACAAAAGATTACTCTTATATCTTTTACTAAAACTCACCTAAGGGTAAAATTGGATTTAAAAAATTGTAGTTGGATGGATATAATATTACTTATTGAGGAAACATGGATGTGGATGATAAAATACACCCCTGTAAATACCAAAGTATATACAATCTCAGATCAAAATGATATTGTGATATTTTCCCTTACCTTAGGTCCGATTTGCTTCATAAGTGTCTGAACCTCCTGTACAATGATTTAAATAATGTCATTGAATTATTCCAGAATCATACTCATTGTTATGATATCATATATGGTTCACTTATGATTTATATTACCCATTATTTTGTAAATTCCATGTTAAAGAGTGTTTTGGGTAAAATCGTTTCATTTGTCATCCATGTTTTGACTTGTAATTATTCATATGATTACATAGATCATGATTAATTAATTCCAGAATATAAAACATGATTTATATATAATATATATTCATAATATACATATATATAATAAATCAGTAAATGGAAAGAAATACACCGTTCATGGAGACGGTAGGTCGTACGTACGCATTAACGCTGTTTCCGTTTCCTTATTGAGTTGAATAGAATTAAGTAGATGACATACATATATATACACATAAATCTAATATCATTATTATGTCATATATTTCATGATTACTTATTATATATACTTTATAATCATTCATGAATGGTTAATCATTGAGAATGAATCTCATCGTGTCGTGGAGACTGTATTCCGTACGTACGCACGAGCGATGATATCATTCCCATGATCGTGGAATTTTATTGGAGTGTATGTATACTATTATAGAATCAATATCACTTTACAATAATCATATATAGTTATTATTTACACCATTATACCCATCCAAGTAAGGTGGTGGTGGAAAAGAGATTACACCAAGGCGTGGAGACTGTATTCTGTACGTAAGCACGCGCGGTGATTTTGTTTTCCATAGGATGGATAGATGGTGAAATAGGGTTGTTTCATACTTATAATAACATATCAGTATATGAGTGATACTGATGTTATTACTTCATAATGAAACATACTTATAAGAAGAAGTGGAAGAAGAAATAAAGGTGAAAGAATCGGCACTGGAAATTACCTCTTCTTTGAAGCGCCTCTTTAAGACCTCCTTTTAGGGCACTAAAATTGGTCTTTGAGGAAGACCAGAACCTCTAGGATGTTTCTAGGGAAGTGGATAAGATAATTTGGCAGAGTTTGGCCGAGCTGGAAGGCTCAAAGTGGTGTGAGGAAGAGAGGGGGGGGGGCTCCCTTTTATAAGGGAGGAGAGGGGCACCTTTGGAATAACTAAAAATATTATTTTATTATAAAGCCAAATTTGGTTTTAAATAGCTCCAAATTAATTTATTTCGAAGCTAAGGTGTGGATGGGTCGACATCCTCTCATCCAATAGAATTTAGACAAGTATAGGTTCCTATTTTAACCTTATCATTTATATTTAACTTTATGTTAGATAATTTTACTTTTACCATGTCATCTTGTTTTCTTACACTATAAGGTTAATAGAATTAATATATCAAGCCAAACGAACCCCAAGTTGTTTATTATTAATATATATAACCTTATATAATTCATTTGGTAGAACCTTATATTTTAGGAATAAAAAAACAATTAATAATATAATATTTGTTTTAAAAACTATTTTATGTCAATTTTGACACTATTTAGTAATTGATTTTTGTGAAAATCATAACAGAATGACTATTTAGAACAATGTTAATTAAATCAATACTAACATGTCATATTAACCTATAAAATTAGTGTAATTCATAAAAAGTCTCAAATTACATCTATTTGGGTATTTATAACATCAATCATGTCAATATTTCATTAATAAGATAATTACTTCATCATCTTTGTGTCATAATTAAATTAAATTATTTAATGTCTAAAAATTAAAAATAAAATACCATTATGTAGGAAATATTTTTAGATTTATAATGAGTATTTATAGTCGAATTTATCTTATGTATAACTCCATATTAAAAATGATTTACTTATTAAACTTTGATTTTATCTATTTTAACCCTTCTTTAAATTAATCTATAATAAATGTCCTAATCTAATCCAAGTGGGCCTAAATGATCATATTGTATTCCTAAGGTTGTTTTTGGTCTAATTAAACTTATCCAATAGAATTAGGAAACGTGTTAGGATAATAATAATAACATTTTTACCCTTCATTTCCCTATTTACTTTTAACCGTGGTAAAAAAAGTAAAAAGTTACTATTCAACAAAAATTATTTTCATCTCATTGAACCACATTTTACTTACTAACATCAACCATGTCTCTCATATTTTTGGAATTACACTCACAGATGAGGTAAAATTAAGTTTTATGAAAAATTCATTTTTTTAAACTACCACTTAGTGGTTTCACTATTCATAAAAATGAATGTTTCCAGAAAAATACCAAAAATTAGGCCTAAGCTATATTTGATATTATGAACTAAAAAATGATGTCTATTTTACCAAATTCAAAACATATTAGTTGCATTAATTAATTTAAAAATTAATTCTCGTCGTCAAAACAAATAGCGTGTTCTTAAGAGATAATAACTATCAAAAGATTGACACTTGTTTATGTCTGGTTTAAATGTAGAATTACATCCAGTGACCAACATTGTATTAAATTGTAAAAATATATTCTAAATATACATTAAAACCACTCAAATTAATAATTTATCATTATTAATTATTTAGATTAAAAAGGTTGTTTTTAATTAAAATTTATTAATTTTCACTATTCATCAGAAAATGAATGTTATCCGAAAAGTACCAAAATTTCACCCTAAGCTAATTTCGATATTCCGAATCCAAAAATGAAGTCCATTTTGAAAAATAAAATTTAAAATATTTCAAAAAGTGGTTATTACTATTCATAACGGCTAGTTTTAAGCATATCGTTGTTTAGTGAAACTCGGTATTGCGTACAACACATGCTATCGAAGAAGGTCATGATTGCTTTTAATGCAAGGCAAGTCAAGGATGAGTATTGTGCAAGATCATTTTGGTGTATCATACAACACAAGGCATTAATGAAATTAAAAAGAATTTTTTTTATAAAATCTCGGGGTGTTACATTCTACCCCCCTTAAAATGAATTTTGCCCTCGAAATTCGTCGGGGTTATAAATGGTTTACTATTAGAAAGTTTCTTTGATAGAAACCCACATCTTAAAAAGGAATACCAAAACCAATCACTAAAAACAAAAGTATGAAACGTAACGGTTACCCAAATAAACTAATCACTCGGTTTCCACATAGGTGAAAAATATGGATATGGAAGAGAAATATAACCATCATGATCTGATGGAGAGTGGTAGAGAACATTGCTATGGAAAAGCCAGCAATCACAAAGCCATAAATTTGTGATGATCTAAGGTACCATCTGATTTATCATATATAAGAGCACTTGGACAACATTTTTGGTTTTGAAGATCGTTTCCCTAAATTTGATGAAATTGGAATTAGAAGAAATACTTTCGTGATTTTGGTATAGTCTCACCGTTGGTCGTTCTTTGGACAATTTCCACTTCATCTATTAATGAAATGAAGTCACATTTGTCATTTGTGATGTGTTAGCAGATCATGTGATAGAATGATGGGTCATTCCATCTGTCTCAATCAAAAGGTTAGAAAAGTTATCAAAAATTACATAAGTCCATCTATAGTGAGATTAATGATATATGGTTCCTAAAATAGACTTATAATTCATATATCATACTGCTTAATATAATAAAACTAGTTTCTACTAAACAGGGACTTCCTGTAGGCCAGTGGTAGGCGATAAAGGCTAGTCGCACTTCGGTTGTGGGTTCGATTCCCATGGCCTTGTCCGACGTGATGGGCTGTCGCCCGTCCTACAGGTTGTCCTTTTTCTAAAACTATATTACTATAACATGCCATCAATAATATCAAAAAAACTTGTATCCTTAAACAATACTATCTTATGTAAATCATAATCCATTCCAATCTTTAGGCTTATCCATAATACTGCAGTCTACTCTCATAATACAGTGAAAACGATTAATAGAGATTTAATACCATCGTTGGTCCCCATATATCATAAGATATGTCTTGTTGGTCACATTCCAAAAATTCAAAGGCCTTTATCACGTATTCTCTTGAATGCCCATCGAACCTTAGTGAAAACATGAATGTAGTTGAAAGTTAACACTTTTCACATACCAAAATCCTCAAAATTCTTTATACTCAAACCATGATATCACATAGTCATTATATGAATAATATAAAAAATCTCATTATCTTCTTATCCCTTCATTATGTGCATATCATCTGCTTACCAAAAATATCTCAATCACTTTCCATGGTTACCGGTACCATAAAATTATGGAAAACCTGAATAGAATAATACAAAAATATTCTAATACACAATAAAATTACCTCAACAACATTATTCATGAATACCAATACATAAACACTTCAATCCATCCTCTTCAATTATTGTCCTGGAATAAGTCCTTCCTTGATTTAGAAGTAAATTTTTAGGTCAGGGAATTGAGTTGGGTAATGCCCATGTTCTCCACAAATAATACATTGAACTCCATAAGAGTCTGTCACTCTATGGCCCTTTCCTCCACACAGATAACATCGGTCCCTCCATTTGAGGTATTCCTCAAGGTTCTGCTTCCCTTCTTTAGAAAACTCAATCTTCCTTTCTTTATGCTCCTCAACATGCGAACATGCATAATATCCTATCTTACTCTTCTTTGATGAATTAGGCATACCACTAAATTTCACCTTGTTAATCATATATCGCGATGACTGATTCGGCATAGTCACAATATCTTTCTCTCTAAGAATTACACAATTTTGTTGCTCATAGTCACCAATTTGTACATTAGATTCAATGTTAACCGAATTCCTTTTGGTTCCCTCCATTAACTAAAACAGAAAAAGAATTCTATGAGAGGAAAAAATCATGCTAGAGAAAACAACATAGTAAATGGGGAGTACCCTCAATATCTAAAATCATAGGTTAAATTCTAATATCGTTATTGCAATTCTAGGACTATAATCTATACGTATACTTATCCTTAGAGACATCCCTAGACATACCTTAGACATATCTCTAGGGATCTCACTAATGTTTTCGCATACTAGTTTCCAAAGGTTGACTAAACATTTCCTTTGATACCAACTGTAGAGACCCAAAGCTTGAAGTATATAGACATTACATTACTTTTTCGGAATACATAGTACATAACAAAAACAGACACACAAGGACCATAATAGTTTAGTGTCTTTGGAAACTCAGAATATAATCTTCTAATCATGGAGAAAGATCATCAACATCTCCCATAAAGATCTTATTTTTTTACCTAAAACATTTATTTATATCCTAGGGAAATGAAAACATAAAATGGTGAGCTCAAATTCTCAATAAGGGTAAACAAAAGAAATATCATTCACATCATATTCATAAGATCATAACATTTTGGATATCTTAACCTGCAAAAGAGAGCATAATTTCATTACATGGGATAAATCATAGTAGTGAAATGAAATACCAATAATCATAACTTAAAACATGAAACTTTGTGCCATACACACATAATCATAGAGAATCTTTTCTTGTTAGTCAAGACTCATTTCCAAGACTATCTTAGTGGACAAATTCCATTTCTGAACTGAGTTCACTTCTCATTTTAGTCCTGTTTTACTGAACCGGTATGACCTACCGTTCAAGCCATGTCTATCTCATGAGATATAAAATATTTACCCAATGCATTAGAGGGAGATATAGGTCCCACCCATCTCATAATGATACAATTCTTATGTGTGCCACAAAATCAAAAATCATACATCACTGCATATCCCATGATGTAAAAATGGAATTCTTAAACATCGTGACATCATAAAACAATTCATATAAGATAAATTAATTCATAAAAATAATTACATCACAACATAATCAAATCAATGTAATTATGGGGATATAATCAGAACCCTGTATTATCTTAGACAGAAAATAATTTTGATAAAACACTTGAACTCCATTCATGAGGAAAATATCATTTCAACTTCAAAAACATTTTTCCTTTCTTAACGTGTCATTGAATTTTAAACTAAAAGAAGTTGACTAAAAATAAACTTTAAAACATGTAAAGGAAGCTTCTTGTAAATAATGTTTTAAAAATACATTCATGCCGTATAAGTTAAAAAAACATTCTTCTTGTACTTTTGTCGAAAAAGTCAAAAAGTACCTCACACAAAAAATGACAAAATATTTCGTTCATATCTTTTACTAAAACTCACATAAGGGTAAAATAGGGTTTAAAAAATTGTAGGTGGATGGAAATAATATTACTTCTTGAGGCAACATGGATGTGGATGATAAAATACACCCCTGTAAATACCAAAGTATAAACAATCTCAGATAAAAATGAGATTGTGATATTTTGCATTACCTTAGGTCTGATTTGCTTCATAACTATCCGGACCTCCTATATAATGATTTAAATAATGTCATTGAATTATTCCAGAATTATACTCATTGTTATGATATCATATTTGGTTCACTTATGACTTTATATTACCCATTCTTTTGTAAATTCCATGTTAAAGAGCGTTTTTGGTAAAATCATTTCATTTGTCATCCATGTTTTGAATTGTAATTATTCATATGATTACTTAGATCATGATTACATAATTCCAGAATATAAAACATGATTTATATATAATATATATTCATAATATATATATATATATAATAAATCAGTAAATGGAAGGAAATACATCGTTCATGGAGACGGTAGGCTGTAAGTACGCATGAACGCTATTTCTGTTTCCTTATTGAGTTGAATGGAATTAAGTAGATGAAATACATATATATACACATAATTCCAGTATCATTATTATTTCATATATTTCTTGATTACTTATTATATATACTTTATAATCATTCATGAATGGTTAATCATTGAGAATGAATCTCATCGCATCGTGGAGACGGTATTCCGTACGTACACACGAGCGATGATATCATTCCCATGATCGTGAAATTTTATTGGAGTGTATGTATACTATTACAGAATCAATATCACTTTACAATAATCATATATAGTAATTATTTACACCATTATACCCATCAAAGTAAGGTGGTGGTGGAAAATAGATTACACCACGACGTGGAGACGGTATTCCGTACGTACGCACGCATGGTGATTTTGTTTTCCGTAGGATGGATAGATGGTGAAATAGGGTTGTTTCATACTTATAATAACATATCAGTATACGAGTGATACTAATGTTATTACTTCATAATGAAACAACCTTATAAGAAGAATTGGAAGAAGAAATAAAGGTGATGGAATCGGTAACGGAAATTACCTCTTCTTTGAAGTGCCTCTTTGAGACCTCCTCCTAGGGCACTAAAATTGGTCTTTGAGGAAGACCAGAACCTCTAGGATGTTGCTAGGGAAGTGGATAAGAGAATTTTGTAGAGGCTGGCCAAGATTGAAGGCTCAATGTTGTGTGAGGAAGAGAGGGAGGGGGTGCCCTTTTATAAGGGAGAAGAGGGGCACCTTTGGAATAACTAAAAATATTATTTTATTATAAAGCCAAATTTGGTTTTAAATAGCTCCAAATTAATTTATTTCGAAGCTAAGGTAGGGATGGGTCGAAATAATCTCATCCAATAGAATTTATAAAAGTTTAGGTTCCTATTTTAACCTTATCATTTATATTTAACATTAAGTTAGATAATTTTACTTTTACCGTGTCTTCTTGTTTTCTTACACTATAAGGTTAATAAACTTACTATATCAAGAAAAACGAACCCCAAGTTGTTTATTATTAATATATATAACCTTATCTAAGTCATTTGGCATAACCTTAGAATTTTTCGAATAAAATAACAATTAATAATATAATATTTTTAAAAAAAACTATTTTATGTCAATTTTGACACTATTTAGTAATTGATTTTTGTTAAAATAATAACAGAATGATTATTTCGAAAAAAGATAATTAAATCAATACTAACATGTCATATTAACCCAAAAAATTATTGTAATTCATAAAAAGTCTCAAATTACATTTATTTCGTTATTTATAAAATCAATTATGTCAATATTTCATTAATAATATAATTACTGCATCATCTTTGTGTCATAAATAAATTAAATTATTTAATGTCTAAAAAATAAAAATAAAATACCATTATGTAGGAAATATTTTTAGATTTCTAATGAGTATTTATAGTCTAATTTATCTTATGTATAAACCTATATTAAAAATGATTTACTTATTAAATTGTGATTTTAACTATTTTAACCCTTCTTTAAATAAATTAACAATCAATGTCCTAATCTAATCCAAGTGGGCCTAAATGATCATATTTTATTCCTAAGGTTATTTTTTGTCGAATTACACTTATCCAAAAGAATTAGTACATGTGTTAGGATAATAATAATAACATTTTTACCCTTAATTACACTATTTACTTTTAACCGTAGTAAAAAAAAGTAAAAAGATACTATTCACCAAAAATTATTTTTATCTCATTGAACCACATTTTACTTACTAACATCAACCGTGTCTCTCGGATTTTTGAAATTCCACTCACAGAAATGGTAAAATTTTGTTTTATGAAAAATTAATTTTTTCTAACTACCACTTAGTGGTTTCACTATTCATCAAAAAAATGAACGTTTCCAGAAAAATACCAAAAATTAGGCTTATGCTATATTTGATATTATGAACTCACAATTGATGTCAGTTTTACCAAATTAAAAACATATCAGTTTCATTAATTAATATAAAAATTAATTCCCGTCGTCAAAACAAATAGCGTGTTCTTAAGAGATAATAACTATCAAAAGATTGACACTTGTTTATGTCTGGTTTAAATATAGAATTACATCCAATGACCAAAATTGTATTAAATTGTAAAAATATATTCAAAAAATACTTTAAAACCACTCAAATTAATAATTTATCATTATCAATTATTTTGATTAAAAAGGTTTTTTTTAATTAAAATTTATTAATTTTCACTATTCATCAGAAAATGAAAGTTATCCGAAAAGTACCAAAATTTCACCCTAAGCTAATTTCGATATTCCGAATCCAAAAATGAAGACCATTTTGAAAAATAAAATTTACAAAATTTCAAAAAGTGGTTATTACTATTCATAACGGCTAGTTTTAGACATATCGTTGTTTAGTGAAACTCGGTATTGCGTACTACACACGCTATCGAGGAAGGTCGTGATTGCGTTTGATGCAAGGCAAGTCAAGGATGCGTGTTGTGCAAGATCATTTTTGTGTAGCATATAACACAAGATATTAATGAAATTAAAAAGAATATTTTTCATAAAATCTTGGGGTGTTACATGTTTTAAGTTATTTTCTTTTACATTTTGATTTAAACTGATTCATTAATTATTTATTTTCCATTTTTTTCCAATAAGAATAATTTGAGTTCATTGATATTTTATTTTTTGATTAGTTTAGGAAGAAGAAATCATTGAATATGATTTCAAGGATGTTATTAATTTCATTTTATTATGTATCATGTGATATTTTATATTTTCTAATGAAATATAGATATCATGTTTGTTTTATAGTTTTCATAAAACATATAAACATTTTTTCCATTAGGATTTTATGCTTTTACCTATGCCAATGTAATAAATTAATGCATCTGCTCTGGGATTCTATGGTTGGGGAATTCTAGTTGTTATTAGAAATTTTTTATTGAAACCATGGAAACTAGATTAAGAAAAAAATAGATTACGTAGTTTAAACCTAAGATTGACATTGAGGATATTTATATAAGGACTTCCTAGAAACATGGTAAGGATATATTATATGGGTATTCCTAGAAATACATCCATGTTTGGATATTACAAGATGATGTGGTTATAATACAAATGTACCTGGCAATAAGAACTCCACCAAGGTTTGTCAACAAGACCTGAGAATAACCTGGTACATAGAAACATGCATTACTTGCACCTGGTTTGAAACACCCATAGGATACATTTTGGATAATTAAAACCATATTAGGATACCATTTTTAGGGATTTAAAAGTAAATTTTCACCCAATGAAACCATGTTTATGATTATTAGATTAGATATGATTTTTTTCAATTTATGTTAACTGTTTTAATATTTTTGGATTATACATTATGATTTATAATGATATTAACTAATTTAGTGTATTTATTCACTTAGATTTGATTCCATGTAGAAGGAATGTACACCTAGACAATGTACATGATCCAACTATTATGGTCCTAGGAAAATATTTGAAAGGGAAATAGTCTCCTATTAATTCTCATCATATGTCGATATAGTATCATGTGATAATTAGATGATTAAATAATTTTTCATGTCCTAATTTATATATGGAATGAAATTAAAGAAGAGTATGGGTGATCAAATGATATATAAAGGGAAGAATAGATAGAAGTATTTTCCAACATATGGTAGTTGTGGAAATAGAACACTTATTTTTTGCATGAATGGATCGGTATTTGGTTATATGAATTGCTAAGAATTACACCCAGTTCATGATTTAAAGGTAAATAACAAAAATTTACAAGTTCAATGATCCCATTGAAAGAAGATGCAACACTAGACAATTCTATGTCTCATGTGTCAAAAGAATATTACCCAAAAGGGTCTAATAGATAATTGTCTAGATAATGATATTACCAAAGATGAATTTGAATGATTAATGATCATATATTTGGATTGAATAATTATTTCATCTAAGTATTTTATCAATGATGTTCTAGTAATAAGAATAATTGAATATATAAATAATGCACTATTATAATTTTTTCATTAAGGATTTTAGATCACATGTTGAATGGTACCAAGTCAATTTATTTAGTTCAAAGTATTTTTTTAATGAACATGGTTGAGGTAAATACTTCCACTAATATATTCATAATGTAAATAAAGTGATGTTTGGATAAGTAAATTATTCGTTTGGATATCTTAAATTAGATAAATGATTACTACCTTGGAGTTTATTAATGATTTATTGAGAAACTGTTTTATTCTATCACTGATGGAGTTTACATAATTAATGGATTTAGGGAGGAATCATAATAATTAATGTTTTCTATAAGGTTTTATGGTAGTTAATGTTATTAGAATATTCACATGTTTGTTATTTGATTATTGAAATACACATCATGTTATTTAATTAGTTTATTTTGGATATTCGGGGATCATCCTTCTATTGTGTTGGATCGTAATCATTTGGAGAAGTTTTCCATTTAGAAAATTGTATAATTTGATCGTTCAGTGAGGTTTTAGATATTAATTTATTTCTTCACTATATGAACCATCGTATACAATGAGATGAACTAGAAATAGTTCAATGAACAATCAATGGAATAAAATTTGTTTATTGAAACATATATTTTATTATATTATTATAGTGTGAATGAATTATTCAAATATAGAAAATATATTCTTCAAAAAACTGTTTTCATATTCTTGTTATTTTATATGATAGAAATGACCTTTTTAATCCAAATTTTAACAAGATTTTGGATCATCACCATTCAAATAACCATATTCTTTATCACTCTGCATCATAACTTGATTGTATGATTTTTATTTTGCATCCATATTTCCACTTCCCACCTATGTTCTCTATAAAGAAAACCTAATTACATGGAAATTTTATATACATTTCTATCTTATTAAGAATATATTTTATTAACCTAATTAAAAATGTGGTTTTTTTAAAATTATTTATTTTCAAATATCAATCCCATGATTATAGATATCAATTTTGAATTGTGCGGACCGTATTTATTTAAGGTTGGGATAATGTAACACCCCAAGAATTTAAGATATATTCATTTTATAAAAAAAATTATTTTCGTACCTAGATTAAATTATAAAAATAGTAATTTATGATTACGTTTCACATAACATAATGTTTATATTTTCATACCTGGAACATTGAGTTTATGTTCTGTCACACACAATACTGAATATTCTTGATGGCATGCATAAGATGCAGGACCAATAATATATTATACAAAAAAATATTATGTAATATCTTATGATACAAATTATCCATTAAATTTATAGCTATGAATATGATTAAAAATAGATGAATATATATAGTTTAATTAATTTGTTACAAATTAATTTGAAATTAATATATGAACTGATGAAATATAATTAGATTGTTTTTATAAACAAAATTAATGATCACAAAGTCAATTTATCCTAATAAATTAAACTAGTCAAAATTATTGAGTGGTATTAATTTAAAATATATATATATATATTCAATCAAATATTTTATAAATTCATGCAATCTATTCAATAAGCATAAGATATGAACACACATAAAATGACACATAAAAAGCTATATTTTTTAACAGCAATTTTACAGGATTTTAATGGAGAACCAACATTAAATATGAATTTTGAGACTATAATGAATGAAACATTAATAAAATATTTAATTTGTAAATTTTAATTTCAAAATTAGTTTAAGGTGAATTTTTGTTATTTTTTATGAACATTAATGTTTTTAGGAATATGGAAATGTACAAAATTTTAACTGAAAATATATTTTTCAACTCATTTATTTTAAATGAAAAATTAAATTATTATTGGTTTAAATATTAATTAAAAAAATATTTCATTTATTTATGAAATTCGGGACAATATAATATATTCACATTAAATTTTCATATAAAAAACATAGAATACTTTTGAATGTTTTCACTATAAAAACTCATATTTTTGTTTCGTCTGCGAGATTAAATTTAAATTAATTTTTTCCACTTATAAGGGAAGTAATTTGAAAAAATGGACTAAATATTATTAATAATAATATTATATATTGAATAATAAGTTAATATTTGTTTTTGTTCAAAATTATTAGTCTATGTAATTAAAATTAATTTCAATGATTAAGAGAAACTATAGCTTAACAAAAAAAAAATCCTTAAATTTAAGGCCTAAAATGACCTATATGATTTTATAAAATCCATTTTCATATAATAAATCTACAATATCCTCAGTTTAATATAATTTGATCCATTTTTTGAGCCACTATACATGGTAATCGAGTGGGTGAAATTCCCTATTCCAAAATTTGCATAAAGGCCACTACACATCCATTATTAATAGGCATTCACCCATCCCACTAATTCAAATGTATAAAAACATTTGGATCACTCAAAATAAGATAACAAAAGATCAAAAAATCCATAAATTCGTCATATAATCCTATCTATCATTATAAACCCATTCAATGATGAATTTTTTTCAAACCAATAGGAGTTTCTCACCGAAGAGGTAACATCATTCCTCAATATCGTTTGTTTATTTCAGTTATCCAACACTTAAAATACACTTATTACATAATTATTTAATAAAATAAGTACCCTAAAAAGACATATATGTTATTAATTTAGTTTTTCTACCTACACATACCCAAAATTCAATCTATTGGGTAAACAACCTTCTGTTTTTGTGTATGGAGAACTACTACTTCACAAAGTAATGGTTGTTCTTTATTCATTTACCACCTCTCATGGTGGGAATTATTATGAAAACTCTATATATTTATATTATATATATATATATAATATATATATATTTTATTTATTATTTTGAAACTTTTATATTACACATATCCTTATGCTTTAAATTTTTTGTAAATACGATAACATCATTTGTGGATGTGTGGACTGTCGCCTCCTCAAAGTGATGTGATTAATTCACACAATAAATGGAATGTATAAATTAGGATTCTAATTAAAATTACGTTAAATAAATGAAATATATATGATATCAATATAAGAATTACCTTTATGTAAATATAATATTTCATTTTCTTTACTACCCTATCCACACACTTAAATGTTATAACGTACGTTGTGGATGTGTGGACTATGACCTCCTCAACACAATGTGATTACTTTTACATAAATAGATTATATAAATAGGTATATACGTTTAAATAAAATTTTATTTTTGATATAATTATAATTTTTAATGATATAATATTACTTACCTTCATTCCATGAAGATCACTAAAAATGGGATCATCACTCATGTATATGAACGACCTACCATCTATATTATTATTACATTGATACATTTATCATAAACATAATTAATAATTCGTTGTAAAAGTAATATATATGTAAAAATATGGTAATTATGTAATTATTATTGTATATATGTTTATATAATGATCCCTTTGACCATAGTTTTCCTACAGATTCCATTTTTGACACATAAACTGAATATGGTCAAAACACCTTACGTAAACATAATCATCTAAACATATTTTTATTGAATTGTTATAAGGGAATTAAAAAAATGATAAAAACAAAAAAGTTTATGAATCATGTAAATAATTAAAATAACGTGTTTATTCTGTTATATAAAAACACACGTGACAAGTCAGACTCAAGGTATGGGTTTTCATTGTAATTTACATTCCATTGAGCCTTGTTTTTTAATATGATCCAATTATATTTACTGTTAATTATATACTTCCCTTTGTCATTTTATATCCTTATTAACTTATAATTCATCAAAAAAAATTACATTGAATTATCTCAACCATAGTGTTTAGTTGAAAGTTTCCTAGTGGTAAAAGTTACCTTTGAAATCTTAATTTTTGTTTTGATTGTTATCATTATCCTTATACAATAACATTATTATAACGATATCTGATTGGATAATTAAATAAATATATACATAATTATGTGATTTATATTATTATTTTCTAATCATTAAACCGTATTTGAATATAGTGTTCACATTGACAGTAATTTGATTAACTATGCAATTATTGATATATATTTATCTTCTATTCAATTCATATATTTGAAAAGGAACATTGTTTTTTAATTAAATATTTTATTCGATATATCCATAATGATTTAGATAATAAGTAAATTGGTTTGAGATTTTTTAATGAAATACCTACATGTTGGGGACCAGTTAATAAAATCTTCTTGATGCATAAGTAGTCTCATAAACATAATATTTTGAAAATACTAGAATAGTTTTGACTATCTTATCATAATAATGAAGTTATCCTATTCATAGGAAACATGATTCCCAATAATTAAGAAATTAATTTATTGATTATTCATTAGATATTTGTATCTATGGGAATATTTCATTGACATATATATAGGTTCATTTCATTTTCATATTATCGATTCAATGTCATGTTCTTTATTTTCTCACTTTTCCATAATTATTATGCTTTATGTAGTTATTTTAATGTCACATGTTATATGTTATTTTCATTTCCATGTTCATTTTATATCATCAAGTCATTATTTATAATTCATTACTTTCTCTTACTAGTCATTTGAAATTACCCTTATTTTGATTCCATTCCAATGGTTATGAAGAATAAATTTTTGAATAAGCTTTCGAGGATTCTGTTAATTTAATTATATTATGTATAATGTTTTATTTTCTATTTACCAATGTAATATGGAATTGATGAATGTAATTTGGGTTCGAAAACTACTAAATTGTTTATTCTATTTTTATTTATTCCAATATTTATTCCATTTTAATAATGTAATGAACTGTCACCAAGCATTTCAGTTCGAGGCATTAAAAACATGATTCTACATGTGATATTGCACTGATGTTTTATATTATTTTCGACGTTATTGTGTGATAGGTTCTAATTTTAGGAGTCCCTTCAGCCAAAAGTGATTTCATCTCTACTAGTAGATCAATCTTATGCTTCCTCCTCTAGAAAGTACACTACTCTGATGACATAACAGATTCCTCCCCAAGAAGACACCATCAACATCATGTAGTGAATGCATTAGAGAGGAAAAAATAATTTTCACAATATATTATTTACTATAGAGGTACCCAATGGGATCTTATATGCACTATTGTTCCATAGTCCACTATTTTAGTTGAATGTCGTAATGAATTCATTGGATCCCTCACCCACCTCAAAAGGATTTTGGTTTTTCTTCCAGGAACATAATAATTAAAAAATCACTAAAATTTATAACTTTAGGTATTTTCCATTAATATCCTCTATTTTATAAAAGTATTAAGCAGTCTTGCATTTAATTTTCAAAACAAAAAATATTTCATACTCTAATTTCATAAATATGTATCTGGGTAAATTTCATGAAATTTCCATTCTATATACACTCATATTTAATTATATATGTAACTAAATCAGTGGGGAAAGGACATATAACATATTGAGTAATTCCATACTCCAAACTCAACTAAGCTACCCTACCAACAAATACTGTAAAAAAATGAAAAGTCCAAATCTATTTTTCTCTTCACAAATAATTCAAGGAGAATATAGTGGCTCTATAGGGGTAATAACATACTCTTTCAACAAAATAAAAAGTCTAGGGGACTAATAAAATAAAAATAATAATATGAATATTCATATACTCCAATTATAACAGTAGAATCCCATTTACATATTCTATAGTTAATTTAAATTGTAGAATATATTCCAACCAATATTATCAATCTTATTTAGTATATTCCTGAATAAATAGTTGATAATAGTGTGACTGTAATCCAATAACCCATAATGTAAATGTGTATATTATTTATCTATCCAATATAATAAGTTGTCATCATATTTCAATTACCACTTGACAGAAGTCCAATCAATTGACATAATATGATATGAACTCAAGGGTAAGATTATATATTTATAGTCATTGAAAGTATTCCCCATCACACTATGGTAAAAATATATGTAGTGGCCAATATTTCTACTCAAGAAAACATAAAAAATAATCCAAAATTATACTCTAATTAATGATAAGTATTAGTCATATAATTTATCACAATATAATGAATTTGGTTATCATATTCTAGTGATATATCATTAACATGAACATATTCCAACACTAATTAATGTTAGAAAATTTGAGAATAACCAAAATCTATGATTTATAGTTCAATGATATTCTAACACATCATATGGAAAAGAAACAAATAATAAAATTGGTAATCCTCATAGTGGTTACATTATCCTATAATCTATAATATCCCACCAGAAAATTTCACAGGTTAGACCCTAATAAAGAAACAAATAAATTAATCATCGGGATTTACCTCATGATATCCACATTGATGAATATCCCTAAACTACAGTCTCAACCATATAATAGGCCCATTCTCCATGTTAGAATAAAAAATTGTTTTACAACATATCTAAAGTCATTCAATATCTGGAAGTTAGATATGTTATGAACATCACCACTACAAAACGTTATACCATCTCTACCAATGGATAATATGAAGGGATGAACATAATCTAAAACTCATTTGATTACATAATATTTTCACTCAATAAAATATTGAGTGACTAGTTTCCTATTGATAAATATATTTAAATTATTCCTCTTTGGTCAGATGAAGTGCAAGATTGTATTCTAGAAGATGAAGAAAACACTATAGGTATGTTTAAAAAAAATTCCATGGGTAGTATTCTAATGTTGATATGGCCCTTACCTCCTCCCGTAATAGCATTAATAAATCACTAGATGTGGAATTAAAATACTATCTATGATATAATATATGTATAAATACTCATCGTATTATGGAAAATAAATCATCCTCATGAGGGGTATGCTAGTCACATTTAAACATTGAGAATACATCATGGAAATATTTATTTTATTTCATTCTATGTGGACTAAATACAGAAGTTAAAAAATAAATGTATATATTATCGATGTATATTCCCTTTTGTAATTATGTCCCAATGATAGGCAATTAAAAATTTATTACATAATTTACATGTCGTGGGTTGAGGTGAATACAAAGTGTTTTATTTAACCCCACTCATCAGTCACCCAAATGTCTCATATATAAAAAATATAAATTTATTGCATCATGTAAATTTTACGAGTCCTATTTTCTATTAGAATTTGGTTTCCATTTTTTTATAAGAGTACCATATCAATAGTGTGTGGGTGATATACTTTTTGGGAATATGTCATTGATCGTATCTAGAATCAGGTTACCAAGAACGTCAAACAAGCCTCCCATTTGTGTTAGATAAATGATGATGTAAAATAAACTACTATGAAATCATAAATAAAATGTAAAAGTAAATAAAAATTATTTATACCATTATCAACAAAGAATTATGTCATGGGATATACAAAATATTCAACTCATGGAAGCCACTATATTAATAAAGAAATAATTACCAAACTCTAGCCTATGTGAAATTGTATCATTGCTACAACACCTATTTTCATCAATACTATAAAATTATGAATTACTAATGATTGAAAAATCAAAAAATTTCTGGTAAACTATAATGATTCAATTTTTACACCTTATTCCCCTCTAATAAAGTTGGTATTTTAAAGAATTTGAGTGTTTTCTCTAGGCAAAACATTTATGTTATTCCAACCAATTTGTGATCCACCCTTACCGTTACTGACATAGTCATTATGTATCATCGAATAATATCTATATATCACATTCTATAATTTCTATATTGGAGAGTATATGAATCCTTATAGGGGTTGTAAATGCCCCTAATCAACATCTTACATTGAGGAAACATGGGTCTTGTCTCTTGAATACCATCCCACATCATTAAAAATATATAATAATTTCTACTTAACTAGACATATATATAATAAATGTTATGATTATAATTAGAAATATATTAATAAGGAGTTAAATTTCTAATATTTTGTTAAAAAAATGTATATGATAAAGGCATGTACACAGAAAATCAAAATCAAATAAATATCATGGAATATCTGAATGTTGAGTTTTCCCCACCAAATAAATATCATTAACAATAAATGGGAATATAATGGATATATCTAAATAACTAACCATGTTGGTTAAATATGTTATTATATAGATACATTGGCTTAGATTGAGGATGAAAAGAGTAACTAAAATTATTGACACTAAATAACTCAACATAACTGTTTTCATATAATACACCTCCCACAAATATGTTGATCGATCACAATTAGAAGATCCTTTTAAACGTTAAAAAATGATCTAATGTTAATGATAAAACCCAAACATCCCATAGGCCCTATGTATAATAAACTATTATACCTGCACACTATATCCAAAGAGTTTAATAGTTTCCCCTCTTATGGATGTAGCAACCCATATTTCTAGTGAGTGACCCCGTGTATCATAAGACCATATTTCTATAGATCAAAATAATAAAATAGACCATACAAGGTTACTCAAGTTTCCCATAATCTATTTCTAGGCCCATAATATTATGTAATAGTTCCATCAGAGATTATAAAAAATATTGAGTTTGTTTTTCTCAAATGTATGTTATTGATGGAATGTTAAGACACATGAAACCATAGATGATGTAATTTACTTAATGGGTATTTTACTCATCCTCTTTCTATATTTTTAAAAACCACAGTCCAAAAAATCAACAGAATGAGGGTTTCATAGATACACATGACACACTTTATATTTCAGTAGGGGCCTATTATGGGAACAAATTAGTCGTATGTAGTTGTTAAAATGAAATTATGTTTGTAGAAAAAAGATGTAACCATGATTTTCTAGTACACAAGCATTTAGTTCTAACTATAGAAAAATGATAAGCCCATTATCACTAATTGAATTTTATATTTTTATCAATGATAATGATTTTTATAATCCTTAAAATATCAAACTAAAAAAATAACAAGGTTATATAGTATCAAAATATATCTTTAGATTAAATGGATTTATATATTCCCTCAACACAATCCTCCCCTAGAAAACTGCTTGAATTTTTTTTAGAGAACATCTTTGATGAGTAATATATGATCCATATTCCATTAATATATAATGATTGATTCTTAGTGTTCATTTTTTTAACATAGTGTGTATTAACCTAGATTAGACTTGAATACATATTAAAGATTTTATATAAAAATTAATTACATTACAAAAAAATAAGTCTCAGGACAGTATTTTTTTATTATCTTTGGATATAGATACACAAAATTTTTATTTCATGAAATTTATTAAATTACATCCATAATTATATTACTATTTTGTAATCATCATATACATACCCTAGATTAAATAATTATTCATAAAATGATAATGAAAAACATAATAATGTCAAATATCCTTAGCTCAATAAGGGTAAACAAGGAAAATAAGTTAAAACATTTTTAGAACTAGTGTATGAGAATATGATCATAACATATGAAAACCATACCCAAAATATCAAAGGTAAAAATAATGATTCATATAATAAATATTAATATTTTATAAGACATGAATGATAAATAAATCAATTAACATGATCCACAAGGGATTACATTGACATAAGAAATAGAATTTGTGACATACATATGTGCATAAAAAATCAGTTTCATAGTAGTTTAAGATAACATACAAGGTTATTGTATTGTAATGGGTTCACTCTCAAAACCACCATAATTGGAATGGTTTACTCCCAAGACCATCATAATGGGTAAATAACCTTATAGGACTAGGTTTACACCATGTTCTATAATTATATATCTCATCATATATATATCATTACCCAATGAATTATAGGGAGATATAGGTCCCACCAATATCATACTGAAAGTCAAAAATATATGTTTCATAAGATCATAAATCATTCATCATATCATAATCTTTGAAATTAAATGGGATTAATAACCATTTAATCATATAATAACAATTCAAAATGTGATAGGTTTCATAATCATATAACATTTCTTCACGGGATAGTATATGAAAAGAAGCAATTTTTTTAATCAAATCTTCATTGTATAACTAGGGTAATATTTTTTTTCTATAAACTAGTAGTAATCAAAAACAAAAATAATTATGATGATAAATAAGAATAGTATATTAGTATAATATTATAAGTAATGTAAAAGTAAAATTAAAGGATTTCATATTACATAGAAATATTTCATTTAGAATACACTTGGATCATTTATTCAGGAAAATAAATTTTCAATTAAAATTAATTTTAGAATTCATAAAACCATATTGAAATAATTTTATTTGGAAATAAAAAGAAAAAATTATTATGTAATATTTAAAACATTTCTTGGAGAAAGTATCGTTTCCAATTGAAACACGCATTTTTAAAAATAGAAAATAGTTTCAAAATACATTTATTTAAAACATATTATTTAAACATAAAATGGACTCTTCAAGGATGTTCTTGGTAAAAATAAAATATATGTATGATTTTTTCAAAGACATGAAACATTTTGAATATCAATTTACATGACAATATCCTGGGAAACATATAATGGAATCCATAAATTAATTCTTAATGAAAAAATACATTCTATAATGAAAACAAATATTAAAGCCGAAAACCTTTTCTAAATATTTTTTCTTTAAATTAATCATTAAATATAATTTAAAAACAAATTTTGCGAAAAATAATATTTCCCCATAAAAATTGTATTTAAAAAATATATATCATTTTCAAAATAAATTTAATTGAAAATAGAATTTTATAATTATAATTTAATAATAAAAATAATTATTGTTCATTATTGCGTAAAATATAATTCATGTCATATTCTTTAAATTGAATATTCCTTTCAATTTTCCGTTAAAATACAAACATGCATTGTAAGGAAAATGACATCAATATTTATTTAAACAATTTTAAAAATAAAACATGATTAAAAATTTATTTAGTAATTCATTTTAAGTAATATAATTTTTTTTATGAATTTATTATGAAACATGGTTTTGGAAGAAAAATCATGTTTTGAAAGAAGAGAGAAATAAAGATGATTTTTAATTAAAAAATAATTGCAAAATATTGATAATATAAATCGAGGAAAAAAATGGAAAATGTTTATTCTATATAAATATCAATATTAGAATAAAATTAATTAGTTTTTTTAAGATATATGTAATTATATTACATCATTATAAAAATAATCATAAATAATCATGACAAATGAAGAAATTATAATAGAAAAATCTTATGAAACTGGTAAAATTGAATATTAAATTACAATAAAGATTAAAATTAAATAAAAAATATAATATCATGTAATTAATAAGTTTCCATGATATCAAATGTGACATAGATTTTATCTACACATAATTTAAAAATATAGGTGTGAAATATAACAAATGTATCCAAAAAGTAAAATGTGGAAAAATACCCATACTGCATTTGTAAGATTTGAATGGTAAACCACGTTAATGTGAGATAATATCATATATATTGAAATAATTATTATTTTAAGTATAAAAATAATAAAATAAATTATAGGAAATAGTATACACCACATTAAATAAACACACAGTGTCTATGGAAATTGTCTCTTAGAAAATAAAAGTTATATGAAATCCCTTAAAAATTTGGTAATATATAGAAGAAAAAACAATGAAATACCTAACCTAAAATGTATTTATCAATAAAGATAATTTTCCAGAAATTAATAATAAAAAATAAACATTTAAATTATATATAAAAAATGTTTTTAATATGGAATATATCTCAGAGAAAAAAACTGAGATGAGAAAACACTTACAATGAGTCTTGATTTATATTAAACATGTTCACACCTATTTATAATAAATTTATATTTATTATTAATATATTAAAAAACCATAAATATATTAATCATACCATATATGGTCTAATTATGATCGTTTTATCCCTTTTTAACAATTCCATGTTAAACTCTTGTTTCGGGAAATAAATACTTTATTTTCAAGTATGCTTTTATTTTTTTAGTCCTATTATGTTGATCATCATTGAATGATTTAAATATTGTTAAAGAATATATTAATAGCATATCTGTTAATTATATATGTATTTATATTTTCCCATAATTTTTAAATATATGAAGTGAAATACCATATTTATGGAGATAGTCGAGTGTAAATGCACATGAACATTATCTAAATTTTCGTAATAGATGAAATCAAATTAAGAAAAATGATGTATTAAAATTAAGAATAATTATTATTTAAAATATATTATATTTTTTAATTTAAAACATTCCTTATTACCATCCACATAAATCATATGTGATGAATGAATCATATCACTCAAAGAGATGATAATCTGCCATAAAGAAGAATGACATTATCGTATTTCCATAGAATGTAATTTGAGAAGGAACATATTATATAATGATTATATAAGAACAATGATATAATAAATATTGTATAAAAAAAATAAATCTGTCATTAAATCTATCTATTATAGGCTGTAATGAAAAAACAAATGGAATCAGTTCACGAGGCGGTATTCCAGGGCAAAAATGGATGATGATTTCATAACACAATTGATGGAAGATGAGATGAATTGAATTTATTACATTTAGGTAAAATATAAGGAAATTTAAGATACATAGGGTATTATATTTTCATGGTTTAACAATAATTGGAGTAGTTGTAGGAATAAGTAAAATAAAATGCTCAATTATGGGTGTTACCTCTTATTCAGACAACTTCTTTTGGGTATTCAACAAAAGGATTATCTATGGGTATTTATAACCAAAAACGGATTATAAGAACATATTATGGGATTTAATATTTGATTTGGTATATCATTTTTAGTACTAATATTTTTCTAAAGTGTTAATAAGATAGGGGAGTGGGTGAACTTGTATAAGTGAGGTGAATGGAAGACATATAATTTTTGAAAATAGAAATTTTTTCCAAAAAATTTCATATGAAAAAAGGATAAAATGGGTAATTAAATAAAATATAATATTTATTTTAAATATATTTCAATTTAAATGATTATGGACATGTTTTTTGTAAATTTTATCTTATATATGTTTGACATTAATCTTGTTGTATATCCATTTTTAAATTAACCGTAATAAGTTATTAATTTTTTATATATTATTTATTATAATATATTATATGTAACTTATTATATAAATTAAATAATCATTATTGAATTTCTAGAATCCAATTTTTATAATTCTATTTAAATATGAAGAAAATTTTAAAATAAAATTAATCTCATAAACAATATGAGATTGAGGGTTTTCAATGAGAAAATGTTCAAAAGTTTCAAAAGTATTTCATTAGAAATTCAACATTAAATGAATCTGATTAAATAACTTCTTCCATTACATATATAATTTAACTACTTTTTCATTTAAAACAACCTTAAAAAAAATTTATAAATGATTTAAAATAAATGAAAATTATGAATAAAAACCATTATTTTTTACTATTCATGGAGATAATTATCTTTTATGAATATTAAAATAAATTAGACAATTATATTTATAATATAAGGATTTAAAATATTATCTTTAATTTACTAAAATAATAATTCTACACTGGTAAAAAAAATATTCAATAATACATGTGAAATAGGGGACAAAATTGATTTTTTGAAAAATACATATTGTAAGCATAAAATGAGATTTTTTCACTATTTTATTGAAAAATAAGTAAAATGATAATAATTTGAATAAATATATAATATATACATTTTATTAACATATTTACCAAATGTTAATTATTTAATTTATTGAGAGAAAATATGTTTTTCAAATGAATATAGTTTTTCATTAAAAAATCCTTATATTTTTAGATGGGTTTTTTATTCATTTCAAATTTATTGGTTATGAATGAAAATAATTTTATATATATTTATAAAGAATATAATTGCAAAATTTGGTTAATCTTATTCATACCCATCATTCCTATATCTTGTAAATAAATAATACATTAGATAATTATTTTTTAATATAAATTCATATTTCATTCATTCTAAGGGTTGCGTGTAATGTAAGATATGATCAATGTGGATTGTAATTATTTTTAACATAGTGTTTCACATAATTAATAAAATAAAAAATATTAAATTTATTTGAAAAAATATCTTTCACAAATTTTTGATGTGTCACCCACTTCCCCCTTAAAATAAATATCTCATTTAAAATTTACATCAGTCATCAAAGGTTTAATATTTGAAACATCCTTAACAGATACCCACAATGTCAGAATGAATAATAAAATCATCCTTAAAAAGTATATTTTCTAAATATAATGTTTAACAAATGTAACTAATAATAAGTATTCTCTATATGAAAAATTATTTTGGAAGTGAATATTTTTACAGGGAATAAAAATTTAATTCCCCAATAATGATGTGTAGTGAAAAAGATCGTAGATAAAAATATAGTGAATGATAATGTGAAAACCAACAACCATAAACCATAAACCAAATAGTTTTGAAAAAATTTAATTTATTTTATAGGATAAAAATATTTATTTCAAGGTCATTTTCTAATAGTTGAAAAAACATCAATAGAAAATATTCTAACTTTATTTAATTCCACTTCATAACCACAATGTCACCCATATTTTGTTACATGAAAAATTTATATTTCATATCTTACTCTAGGAATTACTATAGATTTATATGGATAAACCACTAATAGGACATAATAACCCCAATAAAATAATAATTCATTTCAACTACATATAGTTTCCATCATAAAAAATGGTTAGTATATATCATATAATATGAATAAATATTCATAGCGTGAATTATTACAATAATTTATAATGCCACATCCAAATTTCAACGTAATCTTTTTCATAAAAGGTAATCCATATTATTATTCAAAATAATTAAAATCAAAAACATTATAAATAATATCAAAAAATTCCAAAATCTAACTCCTCATTAATCACCTAAAAATATTGATGTGTCTCTTAATTATCAGATACAAAACATTTCAATAAAACTATCATGTATTATATTTACATATGGTAATTATATAAATTAAAATAAAATCTTATTTAAAACACTCATGATTTATTTTTCCTTACATAATAAATGGGATATTGAATATATTCATTAAATTGAAAAGAGTTTTAAACTTCATCAATGATTTCATTAGCCACTTCATCAGTGCATCATTAATTAGTTCAAAAAAATTATAACTATCTAATTTAATATTTCTATAACAATCATCTATTTATCTCAACATCATTACCTCTTTTTGAGGAATATAAGGGTTATCTTTACCTTAATAATGTGTTTCAAATGAATATAATATTAACATTAAATGAACTTTTTGGTTTATTAGCATCATCCAACATAGTCTTGAAAATCGCCAATGAAAATATTATACAGAAAAATCCTTAAATATTTGATATTTTTTCAATTACAACACAAAAACAACTCAATAATTCTACTTATTTCATAAACTTTTATCTAAGCCTCATCATTGTATCCCTAAATACATCTATAAAAATATTATGAATATGAATCTTATATTTCATCAACCACAGTCCCGTCATTCTCCTTTTGTTAAACAAAATAAATACTATAAGTACACCATAATACATTTATTTTTTATTCGTGGTATGTTCATCATCTAAAATATAACCATTTCTGTAACCAAATTATGGATTTTACTCGTAATATATCCTCATAAGACATGAATTTTCATAATTAAAACATTTTACTCATCTAAAACATTAAATAGTCTATAATAACTTAAGGATATCATTATTATCACCTATTGAGTTAGATGAACGTTTCAATTTGTCATTGTAGTTAGTTACATTATAACCATCTTTTCCACACCCAAAAAAAATACATTTTCACTGCAGATATATTCCTTTGAGTTATTATTCACATATAAACTATATAAAGAATACTAAATCGTACATCCTCCATAGTCTCAACCACTATAACACTCAAAAAACTCTATCATTATCTTATTGAGTGAATATAAATGTTGGTTATGGTGTACACAGTTAGTCATGATCCATGTCAACTGATTAAGAATTATCACATTATTCATCAATTAAGGCATTATCTCATTTCGATTATCAAGAATAAAATTTACATCATATTATATGTAAACTTATTTCCTTCAAGTTATCATCATTGAATAAATCCAAAAAATAATGTTTTGGAAATACTAACCATAATGGAAAACAATATAGTCCAAAAAATAATTTAAAGGATGTCAAAATAAAGTCACTTTATTTAAAATCTATTACAATATATGTTCAACCTAGGTTATCCATTATCATAATTTATTTAAATCCTTTATGATGGTTCATAATGTGTTTCTGAATTTTAAAATCATATCACATATTAATGTTAAACTAGGTGTGTTACAAGGCCAGTTGTCCTGCATCAAGTGACGATCGAGTCCAGCTCAATAAACCCTATTCAGAGTTATTACACATAGGTACTTCTTTTCTAGATGCAAATACAATTTTATTATATATATAGGGATGTAATTTCTTTGGATAGACATTCTATATCCTTTTCTATAATTCCAAGAGATTTTCATATACACTGACTCATCCTTACACTTGTCTGTAATGAAATACCGTGAACAATATTTATAACTATACCAATATATTTCCCAAAGTTTTTCTTATCCAAGAAACAAGTGTTTAACATATCCTTTCCCATAATACAAAATTTATATACCCAGGTTTTTTATTTACAAATATCAAATATTTCTAGATAAATATTCATTGTAGTATAAAAATAAAAGCATGAGGGACGTATAGTTTCACTATCATTAGATACTAGATAAAGTATATTATTATTTCATTAATTGTCTTCAATGTCTTGCCTAAGGATCATCCAATAATGTAATGTTCATATATATACAATACTCAAAACCATTGCACATAACATGTGTAAATGAAACCTAATAAAAGGTGAGATTAGAAGCTCATTAAAAATAAACAATGAAAACATGGGTACATAATCTGAGAATAAGGGTTTAAGAATGTGATACTAATATATAAAAAGAGATCCATGCATGTCAAATATCAAAATATAGAATCATTTCTTAAGATTAGTAGTTAATATTTAATTATTAATAAGGAAACCAAAGAACATGATCCATGCAAGCATAATGTTTTCATAGACATATAAATTGGGGAATACAAAAAACTATAGAAAATCATTTCAGTAGTAGTCAAGTATCTCTGCCAAGTATATAATAATGGGATGGTTTCACTCCACAAACCATCATATTAATCAATGTTCAATACAATGGAAATCATGAAAAAAAATTACATTGATGATCAGAGTTCACACCCCTATATATTCATGTATATTTAATGAGATATAAATATATACCCTATTCATTAGATGAAGATATTGCTCTCCCAAATCTCATTGTGAAAATCCAACATATGTGTTCTATAATATCATGAAGAATTAATAATATGATAACCCATTAAATCATGTGGGTATTATATGTATTTAATCATATGATAAAATATAGAAAATTTAAAGGTTTTATAATCATTTAATCATACCATAACCCATGAAAAGAAGAAGATTTCATAAAAATTTTATCATGGTGTAACCTGTCATAATTAAACTGGTTTCATAAAATTCTATTCGTTATAGAGATAAATAATTAAAAAAAGAATAAGAATATTACCCTTTTATCATATTCCAAGTAATGTAAATGTAATATCAAAGATATCGTCTTAGAAAAAAACCATTTTTTGAAAAGGTACATGGAACATTACATTAGGAAAATATATTTTCATTGAAAACCACTTTTTAAAATTCATAAAACATTATGGGAATACCATTATATGAAAATATATTTTGAAACTTATAAAGGGATATTTAAAAAACATCTTATAGAAAATATCCTTCCCACTATCATTTTTATCATAAATATAATTAAAATTCTTTCTATGTTAAAATGAACTTTGAAAAAGATAACGAAAAAATTAAAATATTTCATGAGGAAAATATCATTTCCATTTTATTTTTTAAAAAATATAACACATTTTAAAAATTCACTACTTTAAAAATTATCAGTGAATTATTTAGAAAATATGTAAAACATCTATTGTTGAAAATATCCTTCCTTATTTTAAAACAATTTTTAATGCATAATTCATTTTAAAAATTCATTTATTTGAATATAGGATTGAAATGTCATTTAAAATAAATAACTGAATAATATAACATTTAAAAATAAAAAAATTCAAAATAATAAATAAATTTCATAATCCATTTATTTTAAAATAACTTATAAATCATATAAAGGAATCATCTAATCATTTAATCATTGAGTGGTCATGATGGTGTAAAAAATAATTCAAGTAGAATGTTTTCAAATAAATATTCCATTAACCTTTTTGGTACAACACAAAAGGAATTGTTTGAGAAAACAAATGAAGATATAATTAAAAAAAATTTCAAAAATTTATTCATTGGTGAAAAATATATTTATTAATTTTTTGTTAAAAACTGGTTTTAGAACAAAAAGTGTTTTCTACCGAGGAGTGAAATAATTATGATTTTTTATAAAACAAAATTTTAAACTATTGAGTACATAATAAGAATAAAATGATAAGAAAAATTATTCTTCTGAAAAACCAAATGGAAAATATAATTCAAGAGTTTAATGAGAGATATATCATAATTTTTAGTTATTTGAAGCATAATCATATAAAATATTAATAAATTATGATATTGTAACACAAAACTATTTCGACATTGGTAACATTGAATCTAAATCAACAGGAATGAATAAAATTAAATAAAAAATTTAATATCATGAAATTAAGTGAATTTTTTATATAAATTGTTAATGGGTAAGTATATACACATCAATGAACAAAATTGGTGCTTAAAATAACTTAGTTATCCATGAAGGAATTTTCAAATAAAAAACCCTTACCTCATTTGTAACATTTGATTCATAACCCCATGAATGTGAGAAGAAAATATATATGTGAATATCAATAATAGTAAGGATGTGAATAATAATACGCATTCATGGTATTTATATACACAACATAAAAGAAACATGTGATGATTTTTCTTTGTGTCTCACGAAAAATATTATAGATAAAAAATATCATGTATGGATTTGGTAGTATCTCGATCAAAACCCCATGAAAAATAGTAATTCTTATGGAATTTTAAATCAAAATAATATTTATGTACTTAATCAGAACATAAAATAATGGAACTTATGTATAAACAACAACAAATAAGTGGAGTATATGTTTTATATCTCACTGAAACAAAAATAAGTTGAGAAAATAGTAACTATAAGTCTCGACTTCCATCACACAAATCCAATAATCGTGTAAAATAAATAAAATTTTTGTAAAAATATTTTTTATAACTATAAATATTTATTTCATTCCATATATTATTTTTGTATGACCTTTTATTATCTGTTTATTAATAATTCCATGTTAACGTCATGATTCGGGAAATAGTTTCTTTGTTTTTCATGCAGGTTATTAAAAAAAATTTGATCCTATTAAATTGATGATGTTTACATCATTTAAATAATTTTTAAAATTATATAGATATTATATATATTCTTTTTATATTTATTTATTGTAATCTATATAATTTTTAGATAGAAATGCAATTCCATGATTATAGAGACAGTAGACCGTACATACGGATGAATGATTATTCCATTTTTATCGATGGATGAAATTAAGGAAGGGTAAATAAATTATTAATATTATTGAATGATTTTATGTCATATATATAATATGTGTAAATTTATAACAATGCATATTAGGTTTCATGTAAATTATGTGTGATAAATGAATCACATCACTTCGTGAAGAAGTAATCCGCCGTACACATGAACTACAATATTTTATTCACAAGGAATGTATATTCCTAATGTATATATGATATAATTATTCAAGAAGAATAATAATATATTAAATATCATATGTAAGAAATAAATTCATCACTAAATCCCTCTATGAATGGTGGTAATAGAAAAAGGAACGACATTAGATCACGAGGATGTAGTCCTCCATTAACAGAAATAGTGATTTTATACCCCATTTTATAAAATAGGAAATGGTTTTATGTAATACCGTTAACATAATAACTTCTATGTATATAGATGATATAGATATTATTATACCAGCATGTTTGAATTATAATAAATGGATGTTAAGTAGTAAATAAATTAAAACCCATAGGTAGGTTTTTCAACCCTTCTCCAGAAAACAACTTTTGAGTTCTCACCAAATTTCTTAATTGGATGAAATTATGAAAAAATATAAGGAATATAATATTAGATTATGGATGAGGGGATTTTATTTGGGAAGATATTTTCTAAACCAATGGGTTTTGAATTTAACATCCAATACATTGTAGAATATTAATAACATTTAATAAATGGGGTTTTTATATTTTTTTAATAAACAGTATTATGAAAATAATAATTGAAAATAATTAATTTAGTTATTAAAAATAATGTTTTATTTTAATTTATATTTAATTTTTAAAATTATATAATAATACATATATCTAATATAACTATCTTATACATTATGATATATTAAATTATTACATCAAATATGTTTTTATAATTTTTTTTAAATATTATGGTCAAAAACAATTAAATAAATTAATATTTTCAATATATAATATTTTTTTAAATTAATATTCCTAATTATGAAAAAATATTATTTTTTATAAATACCGAATTATTTTAAAAATAATATTATAAATGCTTATTTTTCATTTTGAAGTTAACCTATAATTTTATAAATAAATATTTTTATTAAATTTTTGTTCATAAAATAATATTTTTCTAATGAAAATAAATAATGTATTGGACTTAAATTTTATACATTAAAAATAGATAAATTTTAAATAGTTATAAACACCTAAATTCATATAAATTAATTTTAATTAATAATTTTAGAAAAAAATGTTATGAAAAATAACAATTTAATTTGTAACTAAATTTTTGAAATCATGATTATTTTACATATAAAATTTAAATGATATGTTATATGTGTAATAAATTTAAAATTCATATTAATATATTTTTAATATTTTAAGGAAAATATACTTTCAAATTATTATATGAAATTATGAAAATTGTAATTATATTTTAAATATGATAGAAATTGTATTATATAACTAATAGTAATAGATGATTGAAATGCGATTATTATTAATTTTATTTATAAAATCAGAATATATTAAAATATGAATATTATTTAAAAGAAATGAAATAATGATAGAGGGATTAAAAATTGAAATAAGAGGAATGAAATTGGGTGTCTATTTTTCAGGATAGTTGAGAAGAGTGTGGGGCGCCCTCATGAGGAATTGTGTTCAGGGAAAGGGTATTAATGATAGATTTAATACCATATAAAAGATTTGGTCTTGTATTGAGTAAAGAATAGTGGTTTTGAATGATGAAGGGAGTTCAATAACAGATAGTAAAGATAGACCATGAACCAATAATGATAGATATCTCAACATCTTACTTCTTCTAATATTCAATTTTCTATATATCATGGAATGTAATTTTGTTGTTAGGTTTCAGATTCTTCATTTGGTGTAGATTATTTTTTGTGACCTATTCACCTTCTTCATCATTTTTCTCCTATGAACTTTTTCAGCTTTGTCTGTTTTTTTAAATATTTATTTTCATAACCCCGTTTAAATAATTTTGATTTCAAATAATTTATTTTTTAAAATTTTCAATAGTTAGTCCCTTCTATTGATATGGTGTTTTCTTTATATGATCATTTTATATTCAATTTCGGTTGTAAAATCCTTATATGGTTAAATTTATATATATTTTCATTTGTTTTGTGATTGACCATGAATATAAGATGAAGTGTATTCATTGGTTGTGGTCTCTTAGTAACAAGTTGATAAATTATATATATATATATATATTCCATCATCATGAATACATTGAACCAATGTGATTTTGAGTATATTATATGCATAAAAAAACACCGTTGTTATATTTTTCAAGGATTCAAATCCTCTATGGATATCTGAGTTGGGGTGATATATATATATATATATATTCTAAATCAATATTTATCCATCCATTAAGATACATAGGGATTCAAGTATTCTTTCTTGATTATGGACTTTGGTTCCTATGTTTAGTAACAGTAAATACTACATGTATTATAAAAATATATATATAATAAAACATTATTATATTTCACTTGATTTTAAAATAGTAATTGACACTTAAAAAAAACTTCATTTAAGTGAATGAGTTGTAAATACACTAAATTATTGAACATATAAATGTGTACCTCACTAAGTATATCAAAAATTACATGACTCACATGCCCCAAACACCCTATATCTACTTTTTATCAAGCATCTAGTGTGATGAAGAATAATAAAATAGGTTACCTTAGTTCCATTTATGGTAAGGTATTTATATTCTAAAATTTATATAGATTATTTTCCAAATCTCTATTTTCAAAAAAATTATTTTTCATTCTATAAGAAAATTTGATCATTCTAAATTCTTTTTCCTTGTGGAATAAATTTTCAGAACATCTATATATTCCAAAATTCTATTATATGGAATTATTTTCAGAATCCATTTAGTGTTATTTTATTTAGTAAATTTTAATTATAGTATTAACCATGGATATATATTATCATTAAAAATGACATATCAAGTATATTAATACACTATTTTTTAAATTTCATGGTTCATATATATATTCCTGACAAATTTACGTATGTATTAGAAAATTATGGATTGCTCCTTCTTCAAAAATAATTCTAAAAAATTTTGTTTTCCATGCATTGATGTTATAAATTTATTTTCATCTATGATTATAATTTATATATTATTTTAAAAAAAATAAATGGGTTAGGAATGTGAAAAGAGGATCCTCTAAAAAAATTCATAAAGTTAGGAAAATTTATATCAAATGAGATGATTAAGACAAGGATGTGAACTAACAACATAAAAAGATAATTTTCTATAATGTGATTATTCAAAATAGTCACATGGTATTCATAACATCTTAAATGTATCATTTTTATCCATAAAAGTATTGGTATTTTAAGTAATATTTACAATGTCGAATCCAATTGTTCCTAAAATATTATTTTTTAATTGGAATTTCAAAATTGAAATTATTTTTTGAAATAAAATTATTATTATTATATATATCAAATATGTATTTTATATAAAATTTTTTAAAATATTTTGTGAAAAGGTATGCATAAAATCACTTTCACTTGTTTAAAACCCCATACTGGGTTGTTTTTATTCCCACCCCATGTTTTAAAATACTTCTCACCCATTTTACATAATATATATTGGTTATAAATTCATATAAAGAGGTAGCACATAGAATAAAAATTATTTAATTGTATAAAATTTTCACAACTCTGAATATTTTATGGTTTTGTCCAATCCATCAAAAACTAGACCAGAAATGATCCTAAATTATATAATTTATGATTTATTTATAGTTAATATTTTTTACAAAAATACCCATCATGTTTTTGTACGGAATATAAATGTGTGAGTTAGGGACATTACATGTAATTTGTGGAGATGAGAAGATAGGGGTGGATTTTATATGTGAGGCATGTGGCATGCATTTTATTTTTGAATAGATAAAGGTGTAAGAAAATTATTAGCATGAAAACGAAACAAAATTGGTTAATTATGGATTATAGATGAGATAATGTCAAAATATGGTCTTAAATGGTCAATGGAAATTTATTGGGTCATTTTTAACTCCAATGACTTATGTATAACCCCAGAAAAATAATTTTTTCATTAATCAATATAAATATTTTTTAATGTATTTACTATTCATTGTTGTAAAAATTTATGTTGAAATTATTATATAATATAAAATAGTCTGATTTAAAATATATAATAAAATTTCCTAAATTCAATTTTCATAATTGGAAAACATTTGTATATTTTTAAAAGAAATAAAAGATATGAAAATACATAATAATAAACATTGTTTTTCAATATTCATTGAATAAATTTTATTCTCAGAAAATTCCTCCAAATTTACAACAAGATCATATTAACATTATTATTTTCAAAATAAACATTATTTTTTAAAAACATTTCTACAGGTTTCAAAATTTAGTTTTAAAATAACAGCACAAAATTCTACAAAATGGATTTATAGAAAAATGTAGTATTTATTGGACAAAATGGAGTTATTCATTTATTTTTTATGGAAAACACATAAGGTGAATGTTGATCATTTTAATGCTTATATAATATATATATTTTATAAAATAATTCTACCAATGTTTATCATTTAATATATTGTTATAATTGTTTTTTGTGCACATAAAATTATTTCTGAAAAAAATATTACATTAGTTATAAAATGGGTTTTATTTTCATTTCAAAGTAATTGTTCACCAAATAATTGATTTTATATTCATTTAAAATGAATATATTTTATAAAATATTTAATTATTTTCATACATTCCATTCAAACAACTAGGTGATAAATATTATATAAAATAATAATTTTATAATCGTAAGGCATGTTTTGTTTAAACATGGGACCATGTGTAATGAATGATAAGCTCATTGTTGTATGTAACTGAAGTTAAAATATCTATTTCATCTAATGGATAATATAAAAAATTTGAAATTTATTCATAAAAAATTTATTTCCCAAAATCTAATTTTGTTACATAATGTTTGGATGATGCTATTTAGAGAACTGGAGAAAAATAATAACATACCACTACATTAAAATTAAAAGTTTTGGTAAATATCAATTTACAGTTGTAACACTCATGATGATATAGAAAATAACAGAATAGAAAAACTAGTATAATTCCACATGATACCTACCACCAATTGACCAAAATAACCATAATACCCCATTCACGAGGGGATAACAGAGAATAATCACTCGATCATTGAGGAACAATAGAATAAGAAATTTCATTTTGAAAAGAAATTATCAATATTTTATTTAATGGTGGAAAATGACCTCTATTTGTTAACAAACTTATGGAGATCGAAAACAATACTCTCAATGAAAACCCATATTAATTACCCAATAATAAAATTCTAAGGAATATTATTCGAGACTATTTTGAAATTAATTACATCATCCAAATGATGGATAGTTTTGGTTAGGAAAAATGGTAAATCCTCTAACATAAGTAACATGCTATTGTTATATATCCCTAGATGAAAGGAATGAATAAAGGAAACCCCAACTATGTATACATAAAATTACTGTAATTAGATGACCATGAAATACATAATCTGAGATTACATTATTCTCCAGATTCAATTGAGTTAACTAATTGACACCACATCTTCTTCTACAATTTCCTAGTTGACACATCCCAACAAATATTTTGAATTATTATGTAATTGATGTTATCATAGTTGTGAATGAGCTGACTAATCAAAAATAATTCATATTCAAATCTTGAACTCTTTAGGATTTTTGGCCACATTGTTGGGAGGATTATCATTACCCAACTAAACAGAGACTTAATTTGTTAATGAATCATAATTAGGTTTTTTCAAAGGGATTCACTTGAAAAAACACTTCTATAATGAATAATATTTATATAAACCCACGTCCCCTAAAAATCTAAGAACTAAACAATGATTTCAAAGAGGCAATATTGAATGTAAATATATATATATATATATATATATATATGTGGAAGAACTTGATATATAGGTCACATATCATCTAAAGTCAAATATGTAACAAAAAATTAGGGTATCATAGTTCATAAATTCAAATAATGGAATAAATATTATTTTTAATAATAATATTCTCATTGATAACCTATTATATTGGAGTATTGATTAGAAATAAAAATTAAAACAATCATTTTCTTATGTGTAAACCTGCATAGACCAAATCAAAAGAGAAAATGAATCCCACTGACTCCTATAAGGACAATAAAATGTATTCAAATACTACTCCATGCACAAAAACTAATGGGTTTCCACAACTTAATTTCAATAATCAAATTGCCTTATTATAATAATATGATATAATACCACAATTACATATTTTCATTTCCAGACTCTTAATTCATAATGCGATTCATTTCACAAATTAACTCAAATGGGTTTTCATTGACTGTCACGACACCCTCCCCACCAGGTGTGCCCATCCTGGGCTAGAAATGTGAGAAGGGAGATAGTGACCCCCGAGTACTACCTCCAGTAAGACCCAGGTTGGTGACTAGAACCAAGGGTATAATAAACACACCGAATGAAAGGCATTTCCCTCTAATAGAACACATGCAAAGGAGGGAGATAAGACATACACCAGCGAACTCTAACTCTATATGCGGTATAAAATAAATCCCAAATACAAATATGTAGTGTCACGAAATTACTACAACAACTGAAATAAAAAAATTCAAGTACCAAAAGAATGTAAAAAACAATCGCAACCACGATCCCCAAATAGCTCCTGCAACCTAAAGATAGTAAGAATAAGTATGATCTCCAAATTTTTCCATGTGACCTAAAAACATTTTATATATACATAGGGTTAATATGATAGTATACTGAGTAGGATCCTCGCTAGAGCCTCTTATTCCAAAGTAAATAATGCATTATATAGCATTCTGTACAACAAGTGAAACTAACATGTCATCTAATCAGGTAAACATAATTCCCATACTCACCATGGACACCCTGATCATGTATCTCATACAAGAATTTATAATATAATAATGAATATCAAGGGTATCCTACTGCCAATTCCCCAATATTTTGTTACATTTTCCCAAAATATCATGTCCTAAGAATCTCTCTAAAAGATGGCTTGCCTGCAGACACCTCGGCGAAGAACCACAGTATGCACCTCATGAAACACAACCACTACATCCACAGAACCAAAGTAACCAGGTAGTTTCTTGGAGTCACCAGAGTTCTCATAATGTGTATCATACATCAGGAATTATACCTCAATCCTGTATAGCCCATACACCAAATAATGATCTTCATGTCGACATAGTCTATACACATTACACATATAGTTTTATATAAGAAACTATATCCAGAATATATTTGTGTGAATAACCACAATCCATTACATCCCTCTATACACATATATGGAGAAAACTAACCAATGTGTCTTCTACAAAATGTAACTTCCAAGAGAAGAGAGTGGGGCCAAATAAGGTAGTTAGCCATCCATCCTATAACCAGAATGTTGGGGAAAAAACCTTCCATGGTTCTTAATCCATGGGGTATTATTTTCCTTCATAGAAGGGGAGGTGTAATGTATATAAGCACAAAAATTACGAAATATACTATAGCTCAAAAAAAACTATAGAAATAACCTAGTCTTATACTCAAATGTAGCTAAATTCTCTCAGACTCCCAGATTCCAGTACTAATACTTTTTATCATATAATCACACAGCCATTTAATGTTCATTATTATAATACTTCATTCGATTTTTATTAGTTTCACTTTATAAATTAATTATTTAAAACACTAATTTACAATTAATAATTCTTATTTATGTTTCATTAGCATCACACCAATGTTTCATTCCCTAAAGGAATAACCAAACCAAGTCCACATCTTCTCAGAAATATTATCCCAACATTACATCCCAGCAAGCTAAAACCACATGGGTTAACAACATTTATTCAATATTTTATTAACAGAATTACTAATTTCCCATATTCCAATGAAATCAAAAAAAATATTATATGATAGTAAACACAAGGGGGGTCAACATGTTGGTTAGTTGAACTACCTGTCATGTCTTTTTTACCTATATCAAGACTATAGACCCATCATCCCTCAAGAAGCCAATCATGGAAAGCATGTGGAATACCCCATGCATCATCGCCCCTTTTGGAATGAGAGTAAGGAAGAACAACCTCTTTGAGCAGTGGTGGAATGTAAAGAAGATAAACAACCCCAAAAACTTATAAAGTATCATACATTCACATCCAAATTGTTGCATCATCTTTGGTGTCCTCCCCGACATCCACATGCATAATATAAGGCATCCTGACACTCTTGGTGTCAACTACTGCCATAAACATGGGCCTTCCTACGCCCCCGTATCACGACAACCATCCAGGCTCACATCACAAAATAGGTAGTAGGATACAAACATCATATAAACTGTGCACTTTTCCTTTAGACAAGGCATCTATCCATCAAACATAATGAGCACTCATGTCTCCCACGAACAAGACACTTGGCCTTACAAGAAAGTGGGTGACTCAGAACCCTACCAGGAATTATCGTTTTATCAATAATTAGGTTATTTAATCCATATAGAAATAGCCAATTTATTAGTTTTAGGTTCCCACTATAGGAATCCTAAATAGTGGGTAATCACAAATAATTAAACATTCTTATGGCATAAATTTGATTAAAAAAATTACAACAACAAGAAACAGTTTAATTTACATGATTATTTGTCTTTATCCAATTAATTATCAATTCATCCCAATTTATGTTCATTAACAATTTCTTTCATGAACTACATGATAAACAGGGAATGAATGGCTATCAGGCTATATAGAAAAATAAGAGGCAATGAAATTTGATTAAAACCAATTTATTTATCTGGTTTAATATATTTAATATGGTTAATTCCATTGTAATATAGTGGGATGAATCATTCTAACATTTCAATAAAAAATAAAAGAATATCGAGATAAAATAAACCCCCTACCTCAAAAGTATGATGATATTATTTATACTAGAATGATCCACACAATGGATTACGATTTCCTCCCCCGAGACAACTGCATCCAACTGAGGACGATGTGGCACAACCACACCGACTAACACCAAATAAAACTCCATTAGAACCATGGAAATCACATTCCATGACATGAAAAAGAGAAACATGAGGATATGGATCAAAGAAAACACATGAACAGATGTATAGCATACCTTCTATTAATGACAGATCAACACTTACTCCTTGCACCAGAATAAGGGGTGACCATGATGCAGGATGGAACTTCAAGGGGAAATAATCCAAGGATTAAGGATCGATCACACCATTACAATGGTATGAAAGAAATTTTCAAGTGTCTTCCACCAAGGGACAAGATGGTAGAACATGGGAGGAAGCTATCTCGTCCCTTTAGAAGATTTAAGAGAGTCGGTATAAGATATGATGGATTTTCCATTTAAAATGGAATACATTAATACATGTGGTTTGACAAAGTAAAGGCATCCCAAGCCTTAGTAAAATTAATATTTGAGTTATAGTATTTGAATATATATTAAATTCCTTTAAATAAGGCCTTGAATGTGTTTTGGATCAATGAAAATGCTAAATGGGTGCAACAATAGGAAGCTGGAATCAATGTACACCTACCGATTGATGGAAACATTGTACACCTACCAATGGCTAGAAACACTGTACACCTAACAATATCGACAATACTATTGACTCACCGACATTGACAGTAAAAATGACTCACTGATGATAACAGCACGAATGACTCGCCGATGCTGACAGTACAAATGAATCACCAAAACCAACAATAAAAGTGACTGACTGATTCCAATAGTTCAAATGAATCATCGACACCGACAGTAAAAATGACTCACCGATGCCGATAATACAAATCACTCAACGAATCAGACATCACAATGACTCACCAACACTAACAGTAAAAATGATTCACCGATGCTGATAGTAAAAATGACTCAGCGATGACATTGTACATGTCAATCTCACTGATGAAACTGTTCACATCTCTCTCACGGATGAAACTATTCATATATATCTCACCGATGAAACTGTTTGCATCTGTCTCACCGATGATACATTTCACATCTGTCTCACCGATGAAACTTTTCACATTTGTCTTATCGATGAAAGTGTTCACATCTGCCTCAACGGTGAGACTATTTACATATGACTCACCCATGACTCTATTCACTTCTGTCTCACCGATGACACTATTCACAAAATTGGAAACACTATTCATAGAAAAAGAAAATTTGGGCAACAGTTGGGGATAAGTCACATTGACCTCCCAGAACACCTCAAACACCAAATTTCAACAAATTAATGGACCAAAGATGTCCAGGCCATTACATTGAGGACCTATAATGTTCATTTGAATTTGAGTATGATGAATCTATAGTTGAAATATTAAATTTATTAGCTCATTCAGATGAATTTCACAAAACAATCTTATAACAACCACAATTCAATTATACTATGTTAGATTTCTTTTCTAATAAAAAAAGGTATAATATAAAAAATATTTTTAATAAATGTGATTTAAATAGAAATAGAAATTTCATATAATTTTTATTTGAGGAATTTAATATACAGTTTGTAATTCATAATTTCCAAATTATCTTATGATTAATATTTTAGATTTTTTAAAAATAGTTTATTTTATTTTTAATATTAAATAATACTGATTTTTCAAAAATTATAACTTTATTGGCATTATAATGATATAAGAATAAGATAAGTGCTTATTAAAAAAATCAAGAGAAAATATATATTCAATATTTATTATAATAAATAAAAATATATAAATTTTAACAATGAAATATATTCTTAAATTTTTGGAAAACTATGTATTGTTTTTGTTCAAATAAATACTGTTTTAGTTGTTCCCTTTTAAAAATTTATTTAAAATTATCTTTCGATTATGGTATGTTTTTAATTAAATTTATTTATCCTTTAATTTTAAATATTCCAATTAACATAATTATTATCAAAAAAATTGACAAAATTTTTATTCTTAAAACAATCATTTTTATAAGAACAGTTTTCATTGTGTTTTTTTAAATTATATAAAATAAATTTATTCCAATTCATCGAGTTAAATAATATAAAATAGATTCATTATCTGTAACATCCCACCCCATCCCATAGGCTTGATAGGGTGGGAGAATGTTACTTGGACTCAAGCGACCTTCCCAAGGCACCAAAGGCTGGCAATAATTGACGAGGGCTTTGAGAACAAATCAGGGAACAGTTTTTCCTTAAGACAAAACCAACTTAACCATCCACTAAAAACCACTATATGATTCATGTCAATAAAACATTCAATATTGTATTCCCAAAATAAAACCATGTTGTTCCACAATACAACCCAGAAACAATACAATCCAACATGATATCAGAGTACTATGTGGAAGACTAAACCAGAGACCCAAAATAAACCAAGAAACAATCCATGGCTCCACACCAAGGTCTACGCTCCAAGAACCACTATATCTCCCAAGCATCACCACAAACCACTAGCAATGAGATGTCTTACCTTTACCTGTGTCTCAGAATACAACATCTGAAAAAGCACCAAAGTGAAAAGCATTGGGTGATTACTAATACTCAGTAGGTTTTCCCCAAATGACTTCCCTACACACTCCGCTGGAATAAACTGTTAGCATGTATAGATAAATAATTTTATATAAAATAATCACAATTCCAACCATTACCATATTCCAAACACACCCTTACAAATCCATCTCACCCAAACCAAGAAACCATGGGAAATTCAAAAAAAACATGCCACAAGACATTTCATCATATACACATTCGCAAAACAATTTCCATCTGGCAAAGCAATGCAAAATAAGACAACCAAAATGGTGGAACTTCCGTCCAACCCGTTCACCCATTCCTACTAGAGGTACTTTCTTCCCACTTATCTTTTTAAGGTGGTACTTCAGTCCACTATCAATCCCCTTTTTATAGTGTTACATCCTGCTCACTTCTACAAAACATTCCAAAAAGCCATAACTAAGAATATAACCCACCATGGCCACAACAACATGCAAATAACCAATTCCATAACATGGAAAACCACTTCAATAAATCACTCATTTACTAAAACCACCCTTAAACAATTTTCCATGCCAAACCACATTTCTATGAAACAACATATTTATTGAAAAACATTTTCATCTACAATGTCCACCATTAAATCCCGGCAACCCATTTTAAAATCAACAATAGGAGCATTTCACCAAAAAACCTCTTTTCCAAACATATACCCTAATCATTACCAATGAATTTCCATGAAATTTCACATATCAAAACAAAATTAATTTTAAGAAAAAAAATTAATTGAAACAAATTACCGTAAGTTCTAACCAAGTGGAGTTGAGAGAGAAGCCACCTACCTTTAGGGTTCCGGTGAAATCGGCACACAAGCAATCACACCTCAAATTCGGAAAACACACCACCGAAACCTCTCCAGATCCCCTTCCATAACATCCACAATATATAAATTTTACATTCAAGGAAACCAAAACCATAGATCTACACACAAAGATTGTATATCGTGAAAAAGCGAGAGAGAGAGAGAGGGGGGAGATTTAGATCTAGAGGATACCACAAAGAAACCAAAAGGGGAAACTTACCTCAGAGAAACCACATTGAAACCCCTTTGAATCACTTCCAAATTTAGTGGGAGAAAACATCCAACCCCTGAGAACCAGATATCCCGAGTGAGGCTTGAGTGGGAGAGGATTTGGAGTGTTATAGGTTAATCCCAAGGGAGCCTAGATTTAAAACACCACTTTTTAAGTGGCCGCATTGTTATCCCACATAGTTAGGAAAATCATGCACTAACCGTGCGCATGCCACTATCTCGAGAGAGTGGGTATGCATGGTTTCCTTGCACGGCTTGGAAAACAGTGTGCAGGCAGTGCGATGCATACTACCTCCCCCGACACGGTTTCGTGGAGAACCTACACAGTTTCCCCTAACTGTGCTCAAATTGTACGCCCTTATAAAAGCCTCCAAACTAATTCAAAACCATTCCATACACATTAAACACCTAAAATTTCATAAATAAAGGCTACATAATTCAACCTGTGGGTGCTACATTCTCCCCACCGTTGGACATTCCATCCTCAGAAAGTATGAAACTATTTCATTGTCGAAAGAGCTAAGGACATTGCTCGACCATCTCTTTCTCTTGTTTCCAAGTCTCCTCTTAAATCTGACCATACTACCACAGAGCACGAACTAAAATAATTCTTTTACCATGAGGACTATCTCTTATGTATCCAAAATCCACACCGGCACGTGCACCAAGGAATCATTCGGTTATAACTCAACATAATCCCAACGAATCACATGGTCATGACCTAGAAGATACTATTTCGACTATGACACATGAAACACATTGTTCACCACACTAAATCATGGTAAAAAATCCAAATTATAAGAAAACTCTCCAATCCGCTCTAGAATCACAAAAGGCCCAATATGCCTCAAAGATAACTTACCGTTATTCCCAAAACGACGATGTCCCAACCTAGGAGAGATTCTAAAAAACACATGATCCCCCACATTGAACGACAATGGTTGTCGATGATGGTATGCATAATATTTTTTGACGACTTCGAGCCATCTCTATCCACTTCATGATCAACTTTATCGTATTTATAGTTTCATGGACATGGCTTGGTCCGATCATAGAATTCTCTCCCGTTTCCACCCAACATAGTGGAGAACAATAAGGACGCCCATAGAAAACCTAAAACAAATCCATATGTATTGATGCATGATATCTGTTATTATAGGAGAACTCCACCAACGGTAAGTGATCCTCCCATAAACCATAAAAATAAATCCCACAATCCCTTAACAAATCCTCCAAGGTTTGTATCATCCCCTCGGATTGGCCATCCAACTGAGGATGATATGTTGTGCCCATAGTCAACTGTGTCCCAAGGGGTTGCTGTAAGGATTTCCAAAAATGAGATGTGAAACTCAGATATCTATCTGATAAAATTGAAACAAGAACACCATGCATCTTTATCACCTCCTAGAAATAGATTTTGGATAGATCCTCCAACGTATGAGATTCAAGAATCGGGATGAAATGGACCGACTTTGTGAGCTGATCCAAAATCACCCATATGGCATCGTGCATTCTGACTATTCTTGGGAGACCTATCAAAAAATCCATTTCTATCTTCTCCCATTTCACACTAGGATGGGTAAATACTGCAATATGCCTGATGTCCGTTGATTCTCTCCCTCAACTTCTAACATGTAAAAAATTTTGAAACAAACTCAACCAAATCCCTTTTCAAACCTAACAACCAAAACTGAACATTCAATGCCTTATACATTTTCTAAATTACATGATGGAAAACCCACCTGGATTAATGATAAGCCGTGATAAGTTCCTCTCGACAAGCCACTAGTACAACTATCCGATTTTGAAAACACAAGACTAAATTCCCATTCAGTTCCCAATTCTCAATTTTCTCCCCACAATTGATTTTCGACCACATCACCATTCACTCGGAATCAAATGCCTATATCTCTTTAAACGAACCAGCTATGTCAGGAACCAACAAAACCAGAATGAAGACTACTCTATCACACCAGTCCTTACATTACAACCACATGTCGGATATGACCAACATCAACTGCCACTAATCTGATACTTGTTTCACCACTTAAGCATATGATTTCATACTTAATGCACCCGCCACTGATTTTCCCTTACTCGGTGTGTACATTAAGTTGAAATAAAACATCTGGAGATATTCCATCCATCTCCTTTCCCTCATGTTCAAATATCTTTGTGAGAAGATATGCTTTATGTTATTTTGATTAGTAAACACTATAAATTTTTCACCGTAGAGAGAAATATGCCATATTTTTAAACCATGATCCTCTTTTGCCAACTCCAAATCATCTGTTGGGTAGTTCATCTCATGAAACTTCAACATTTGTGAGCCATACACAACCACATGACCCCCCTGCATGAGAACACACCCCAACCCCGATCCCGATGGGTCACAATACACCACATACCCTTTCCATGGTTCTGAAAAAAGTTAGATTGGTGATGATGTAAGGAAAACCTTTATCTCTTCAAAACATTTTTGACACTACCCGTCCTATTGAAATGGAATGTTCTACCATGTCAAAGTTTACATCGATGAAGCCCATCATGAAATATCCTAAACAAATCGTCGATAATACCCAGCTAAACCAAGGATACTTCGTATCTGAAAAATGTTATTTGGCGGTTTCCAGGAGATAACCACTCCTATAATTTCCAGATCAATAGAAACACCCCTCTTAGAAATAACATGGCCAAGGAAATTAATGTCGTTTATACAAAAGTCACACTTTAAAAACATTACATACAACCAATGATTCCTAAGGATCCTAAATATGATTTCCAAGTGTTTCTCATGCTCTTCCATTTCCCTCTAATACACTAGTATATCATCAACAAATACAAACACAAAAGCATCCAGATATCTCTGAAATATCCTATTCATTAATGCCATGAACACCGCTGGTGAATTCGTTAGGCCAAAGGGAATAACCACATACTCGTAATGCCCATATATACTTCTGAAATCTATTTTTGGAATATCCTCCATCCGCACCAACAATAGATGATACCCGGATCCGAAGTCAATCTTGGATAACCAATGAGCTCCCCACAACTGGTCAAATAGGTCATCAATGCATGGAAGTAGATATCTGTACTTTACTATGATCTGATTATGTCTACGATAATCAATATAGAGCCGCAAGTTTCCATTTGTATTTTTGACAAACAAAACCAGTGTTTCCCACCGAGAAATTCTAGGCAGGATGAACCCTTTTTTCTAACACTTCCAAATGCACCTTCAATTCCCGCAATTCATCTGGTTTTATTCGGTATGATGAATGTGATATGGGACTGGTCCCAAGAAGGAGATCAATCGTAAACTCCACTTCTCTCATGGGTGGAAACTCTGAGAATTCATTGGGAAATACATCCATATACTGATCCACAAACATTAAAAAAATGCTCTGCTCAACATCATCCATTGATTCCAACGACAAGGACACCAATTGATACGAGAGCATGACAACAGTCAATTCCAACATACCTATTTCACCATACTTTTAATTCTTATCCCTTATAATGAGATGTCTCATATCATCCTCTATCACAAAACTAATAGTTCACGCATAAAATTCAATGTGGGCCTTAAACATTGTCAACCAATACATTCCCAGGATTATATTGTGCACATCTATCTCAATCACTATGAAGTCCCACATCATCCCAACCTCATCCAGCACTACACAACATAGTATAAACAAGATGGATTGATAGTCTTTTTTATCCAGATGAGTTTTAAGTTTGATAACTATAGGCATTATTTATATCGTTAAACCCTACAAATAAATGATGCGTGAATCAATAAAAGAATGAAAATCACCCGTATCAAATAACACTTGCATCAACGTGGAATTTAAAAGAACCATACCTTGCACCGTGGATGGTCCCGAATGATTATCTACCACAACCTTTTCATCTCCAAACAATTGTTTTCTTTCCATGCTCTGCTCTTTATTTCCCTACAGAGGAATCATGGTGTTCCAATAATCACCATGACCAACTTTACTCTAGTACCAAGGTGTATGATGTTTCCCCCATCTTGTCGAGGAATAAGACTCATGAGACTCCTTAGGAGTGTCACAAACACCTGACCAGAGAGAATTCTGACAATAACGTTGCAGATGCCACATTTGTATTCAATTATGACATGCTCGAGGTTGTTCCATACAATCCCGTATGATGTGGCTCGTATAACCACAATGAAAACATCTCGTCTTACTCTGAGGCTTCGGGGGAAGGTTCACTGATCCTATAGTTGGATTCTGAGGCATACTCCTACCCTATAAATAAGTTTCCCTCTTATTGTTGAACCCGAAGTTTGATTTCCCACTATTCCCCATGGGTACTAATACACTTCCTCTGCTTGCCGCCCCCAAGAGATCCCTTTCGTCCACCAAGGATCTATTCAACAAATCTGTATAATCATCTATACATAGCACCACTATCTTGGAACAAATTTCATGCTTGAAACCAACTTCTACGATACTATCATTCAACAATTTACTACCCACCACCTTGGGTGGAAATCTCACTATGTTCATAATCTTAGATGCATACTCCGTTACTGAAAGGTTTTCCTATATCAAATGGATGAAATTCGTTGTGCGCTGAATTCTGAATGTATGAGGGTAGAATTTTTTGTTAAACAATTCCTCAAATCAGTCCCATGTCATACCTTGTGTCATTCCAGCTTGGACCGCCATCTCCCATAACTGAACGGAATGATCTTCCAACATATATGTTCCAAACATCACATTAAAGTCTACCGGTGTTCCTTAGAATTCAACGATCTTGTTCATTCAATTCAACCATGCTTATGCCCTCTCTGGCTTTGAATCACCACCGAAGATGGATGGATTTTTCTTTTGAAACTGAACAGCATGATTTACATGAACTGGTTCATCCTCTTTATTTCCACTTACCAGAGTTTGGAAAACTTTCACTATACTTTGCACTATTTGCTGGTTCACTTGAGGCTCAGGTGAAACAACATTTTTAGAAGCCTCCTCTGGTTAGTCTCTATGACACACACCTGGTTCCAATTCTATGAATACAAAACAACTATAAATCCTTCTATTTTATAAGCACATGATTCAGAAAATCCCGTTAAATTACACTTTAACTATCATAACCAAGCGTTACAGAATATAACATTTCCAATATTGCACTATTTTTTATGATCCACCATGTTTTGAAAATCAACCCATTTTCAAAATACCACCAGTTTTCATGTTTCAAATCCTTCTATTTTGAATCCCAATTCATATTTTAATAAAACCACACATTCATATCACACCATAAATCATTATACCCCAACAAAATATTCATCATAGTGGGAAGTTATTTCTACCATGCATGTGATGCTCATATCATTGGCTACACCCACAACAATGAGATATCAAATGTCTATAAGTGTCTCCAACAACCTATGTACCCAAATCTCAGGTAACATGAAGTTCGTCATAAAAGGGTTAGCTATGTTCGTTTATGATATACATTCCATGTTCCGAAAATCCTACACCCTGTCACCATCCCAACTAAAGGAATATTCCAAGAATGAATGTCAACACCAAGACCAATGATCAACACCAAGGATCGATCAACAAGTCTCACTTCAAAGATAAGGACTGAACAAACAGATACCACTTATAACATCCCACCACATCTAATTGGCATGAGAGGGTGGGGGAATGTTACTTGGACTTAAGTGATGTACCAAAGGCACCATAGGTTGGAAAAAATGCCGAGTTCTTCGAGAAAAAATTGGGGAATGATTTTCCCTTAAGAAAAAAACAACCAAACCATCCAATAACAACCACTATATGATGCATGTCAATAAAACATTCAAGCATGTATTACAAAAATACAACCATGTTGTTCCTTAATAAACCCCAAAACTAATAAAATCCAACAAGATACTAGAGTACTATGCGGAAGACGAAACAAGAGATCCAAAATTAACCAAGACACACTCCATGGCTCTACACCAAGCTCCATGTTCCAAGCACGACATCATCTCTGAAGCATCTACACAAACTACTAGAAATGAAATGCCATACCTTTACCTATGTCTCAGAATACGACATCTGAAAAAGAACCAATTTTCCAAAGGATGGGGTGAGTAAAAATACTCAGTAGGTTTTCCACACACACCACTAGGATAACACGTTATCACATTTATACAAAGTAGTTTATATAAAATAATCACAAGTTAAACCATTACCATAATCCAAACACACCCTTACTAAGACATCTCACCCAAACCAAGAAGCCCTGGAAAATCCAAACAAACATGCCAAAATCCATTTCATTATTTACACATTAGCACAATAATTTACATCTTGTAAAGCAATTCACAACAAGACAACCAAAACAGTGGAAAATCTTTCCAACCTGTTCACCCATTACTACTAGTGGTATATCCCACTCACTTATCTTTTGATAGTGGTCCTTTCATCCACTATCAATCCCCTGCTTAAAGTGGTACTTCCCACACACTTCCACACAACATTCCAACAACCCATAATCAATCATATAACCCACCCAGTCCACAACAACCTGTAAATAACCATTTTTATAACATACCAAACCACTTCAATAAATCGCCCATTTATTGAAACCACCATTAAATCATTTTCCGTGCCAAATAACATTTCAATAAAACAACATCTTTATTTATAACCATTTTCATCAACCATTTCCACCAATCAATCCTAGCATCCCAATTTAAAATCCACAACAAGATCATTTCACCACAACACCTCTTTTTCCCAAAAAACACCAAAACATTACCAATGAATTTCTAACCAATTTATCACATCAAAATAACATTAATTTTAAGAAAATAAAATTAATTTTAACCAAAATCCACTAGTTATATCAAAGTGGAGTCGAGAGAGAAGCCACCTACCCTTAGGGTTCCGACGAAAATGACCCATAAGCAATCGCACCTCAAATCCGGTGAATGTACCACCTAAACATATCTAGATCCCCATACCTAAAATCCACAAGCCTTAAAATTAACATCCAAGGAAACCAAAACCCAAGACCTACACACAACGAGTGTAGATCTAGAAAAATGAAAGAGGGAGGGATATGTAGATCTACATTAAACCAAAAAGAAACCAAAAGGAGTGACTTACCTGGAAGAAACCACGTTGAATCCCCTTTGAATCGCTTCCAAAATGAGTGTGAGAGAACCTCCAACCCATGAGAACCCAAAATACTAAGTGAGACTCAAGTGGGAGAGAATTTACCGTGTTTTAGGTTAATCATAATGGAGCCTATATTTATAACCCCACTTTTTCCAGTGGCCACACGGTTAGCCCGCACGGTTTCGAAAGTCGTGTGCTAACTTTGTGCATGCCACTATCTCGAGAGAAGGGGTCTACACAATTTCCTCACAGGGTTTGGAAAACCGTGGGCAGGTCGTGCGAAGCGTACTATCTCCCCCTGCACGGTTTCACGGAGAAACTACACGGTTTCCCCTAACTGTGCTCAAACTGTGCGCCCATAGAAAAGCCTCCAACCCCATTCAAAACCAATACAAAAACTTTAGAAACATAAAAAGGGATAAATACAGGCTACAAATTTCAAACTAGGGGTGCTACATTCTCTTTCATTATAAAATTTATTATTTGATAATATGTTTAACATAACTTTGGGTTATAATGAAGAGTGATAATGGTTAATATTATCACTTTTATTATGGGAATGATTACTTAATCATGTTAAAAATTATATGGTAAGGCGTTAATGGAGGCCAGAAAAAAGTGTCTGTATCCAATTTTTTGTCATATTATTATAATACTCTAATTATTTTTGAATATATGAAAATTGTGAACAATTATTATAAGAAATTGATCTTATATTATTCACGTATTTTTTATTTCCATTTTTATTCCTCCCCAAACTTATAAAATAGTGAAATCTTATCCATCCTTTTTAAAACATTGTGATCCATATTAATCTTACTAAAATTACAAAATAACCATATTTTAAAAATTCCCTTTATTATTTTGATATTTTTCTTCATGTATGTTCATCATATTATGGATTACGGGGTAAACCAAATGAGGTCTCTCAAATAATATACGATTGTCTTTATTGATTATTTTAATATTTATTTCATCGTCCACTTCAATATATATATTATACCAGCCCTAATATAATTAATATAGAATTATAAATCTACATTTATTTTATTATGAATATTTGAAAAATATTTTCCTCCAATCGATAATGAAAACATCACTCTTGCGTATGGATGACCTACCATCTCAACGAACCAATGTAAACCATCATCCATCACCACATTACCATAGTGGATATAAATTTGGGAATAATGAGAAATTTTTATATTTATTACATGATTCAGATAATATTAATATATGAAATCATTTTCCATTGATACTCTTCAAGATGTTATAAAATGATATCTTCGATTTTGCACTCCTACGAAGTACCACCTCTACAGAACGATGTGATTCATTTTTCATGTCCATATTCCATGGTTGATTATAAATATGTATATAATAAATAAATAATATATATATATATATATCAAGAATAATATTATGTATATAATGGAACAATATCCACGATTCCAAGACTATATCATCCAAATTAAAACATACAAAAAATAAAAACATAAACACCCATAAATAATGATTTTAATAAATAAATACAAATGAAAGGGGATATAAATGTAATATGTGGATCACAACACATATTATAAGGGATTATCTACTTATATAAAAAAATTATAATAAATTTAAACTAATTTTACATGATATCAAAAGAACTTATGAAAAAATTTAGATATGATTAATTTATTATTTCACAATCTTGTCCTTATTCAGGAAGGTTTATATATATGTTTCTCATTGAAAAATAATATGAAATTTCTATATTATGACCACTTTATTTTTATCTAATAATTCTATTAGTTGGGAGTAAAATTATTTTTTCCATTTTTACAAAAATTGGAATGCAAACATATAGAGATAATGTGTTTTAAGAGAATTGTTTTTTAATTTTCAGTATGTTTTCTTTTTATCGAAGTTCATATTTTATTTAAAATGTATTAAGGAATGTTTTAATTTTTTCTGAAATTTTAATGTCATTTTATCTTTTTTTACTATATATACAAATTTATTAAAATAAATCTTCTATTATTTTTCTAAAGGAGGTACTATTATAGAATTTCGAAACATAATATTTGTTTTAACATATAATACATTAATATATTTTCCCTACATCATGAAGATTACTTACCAAAAATATTCCTTCACAATTAGAGATGTATGATTTAAAAAATTATTGAATAATATTCATGAAATTATTATTATTTAATATATGTGATTTCGTTATAAATTATGGTTTTCCTTAATAATTCGTCAATGAATATTTTTAATGTATTTTAAATCAGGTAAAAACACATGGATGAATCAAATAATTTACTGAGGATATAAACTATTGATACCATCCACCATAAAAAAATCATTACTTATATATATTTTCTTCTATTTTCAAATTATAGATAATTTTACAGTTTCATATGATTTTCTCAATAAGAATGTTTATATTAATTATGTATTGAATTTTTATTAATTCTATTTATTTAAATAATTAATTGGAACATGTATGTAATGAGAAAAAACTGTTACAACCCTGTGATTCATAAGTATGTATCAAAATAAAAGGTAGATTGGGTATTTGGTGTATTATATACCTATTAAAAAAAGATTTATTTTTTGAAAGAAAATATATTATGATTATGGTGTATGAAATTATGCATCCCATAGTTTTGAAACAAATTTCTAAACCATTTGAATATTTATGTTGTTATATCATACATGGATTTATCCATATTTATATGATATTATTTATATCGAATGTTTTATTTTTTAGTTATCTCTTTCATAATATTAAATCATTAATTATCCAATGATCAATTCTATTATACCATATATCGTAATGATTATCTGATATCATCTTTTAATTTTCTTTTTATTCCCTAGGTTTTTAGTAAGTGTGTCTCGAAGTATTTTAGGGATAAATTCAATGAAATCATTATGCATTCAATACAATTTTATGTTTTATTTCATGTTTTTAAATGTCATTTGAGAAATCTGTATATATATATAGAGTCCAAAAATAATAATCTCTAGAAATATTTATGATTTGATCTCTTGTATATTGTGTCTATATTATCAAATAACGAATAAATTTTATTTACTAGTTTCATTTTGTTATATTTAGTATCAGAATATTTTTAGTACAAACCATGGGAATTAGATTTAGGAAAACATTGATAAGTGGATATACCCATATGATAGAATTTGTGGTTAAATATATTTCGTAATAGCATATAATATAGATTTATTAATGCAATTAAGAATTTTTTTCTCAAAAACATCCCTTATAAGATATTGTAGAGAGGATTTTCCAATGGCAAAAATACACCAAAGGGGTATCAAATATAAATGGGTGGATTGGGTATTAACTTGATTTTCACTAATGTAGGATGAGTGGTCCTAGGACTAACCAAATATCCTGACCATCCTAGGGGATATTATTTTGTTTATCTACATGCACATTATCATCTATTTTAAAATATTTGTATATATTTATTTAATTTTAGGATATTCCCAAATATACTATGTTTTATGACTCTTTGATTATCAATAAATAAATTTTTGATTTATAAATTTTTTTATACAACATTTTTATATATATACTATAATTTAAAATTCATATTGTTTTGAGTCCATTTATTATTTTCCATTATTTTGAAGTAACACCCAGTAGAAGAAACAGAAAATATATCAAAGAGTATAAATTATGTATTTATTTTCTTAAAGGGAAATAAAATAATTCTTGATATGAGATTGAGTAAGAGCAAGGGTCGAAGAAATTATTACAGAATTTTTAAAATAGACTTAGGATATGAATAATATCAAATCATGTATGGAAAATAATATTGAATCCCAATATAATGAAATAAATATTTATAGTTTTAGTTTTCTAAAACCTATATCATTTAATGAGACAACTAATCCATTCATAGATGAAAATTTAATCAAGTTAGAGGAGAATATATTATTTCACTAGAGGATGTAGAGATATAGATAATGTAATTATGTAAGTTTATCATCTTAAAAGATATTTTCACCAATGGTGGTCATTGATCCAAACACTAAGGAGTCAGAAGAAATATATAGTATGGTGGTGAATACTTTCAAAGAGTTAATTGTTGAAAATTGCATTAATAATGAGAAGAGAGATGATATTGAGAGGCAATTCCTCAATCTATGTTAATATTAATGGGAAAATTTTCCCTTATATAAAGATCATTTTTTGTGGTTATAAAATCATGCTACTGATTATGTACATAATCTATGTCATAAGACAAATTATTTTATATATGTTAAATCCTATCCTTCTATGTAAATTAATCTCTCAATATTTTATCATATTTGAAGATATAATATCATGTTCCACCATGTATTTGAAATAATTCCCAATGTATTATCTAATATATTAAAAAATATTGGGCATTCGAGCACTTTGGAAAAATAAATAGACAAACATTGGAGAAGGTCTTAATGGAATTACAACATTTAACAAATACAAAGGCAAAAACAGTGGGAAATTCATGATTGGAATGGGTGTTTTACTTCATTTATTGAGCGATATCATACTAGTCCTGTGATTTTAATGGAAATAAATAAGCTACACTTATACAATGCCTCTACATCAAGGATATGGGAACTTGGATATTTAATTATCATTGAATAAATTGAATTTTTCAAAGAAAATTGCATGAAAAAAATTCTTATATTATGATATCACTATTGAATATGGTTGAAGTTCCAAAAAATATGGTGGTTAGTAGGTTTATCATAGTTTCAGATTTATTTCATAATTTATTTTTATACATATCTTTTCATTATTTTATATATTTTATGTTTTGAAATATTCTTATTTGTTTCCCTAGAACCATAATAAGGGAGTATTCAATAAGGAATCATAGATTAAATATTATTGAAATAATGATATCTCAATTCGAAAAATTTAATACATATAAGAGTACAATATTTTCAAACATGATTACTATTGCTATTGTTAAATTTTATTTTATATTTACTATGGATTAGATTTAAAATAATTATGAAAAAATTTATTTTCATTAGAATTTAACTATGATTTGTGATTGAGATATGGAATCCCTGGACTATATATGAGATAATAAGTAATGTAAATCATGGTTAAATCATCATCTTGTAGCTCTCCAAAATATATTTCTTAGTGAATAAGAGTATGAATATATTATGAATTGAAATGGTATCATTATAATATAGGAAGTAAACATTATGGAGTAATACATTGATGTGTTTCATGATTAACTCTAAGTAACCCACCTAATCATGATGTTGTGTTTTCCATTCCTCTGAGAGCTGATTAACATCCATTATTTAAGACACCCTATTAAAATACCATAGTGTAATTAGTATAAATGTATAATAAAAAAATGTATTTATGTCATAAATGATTTATACGCCTCAGTGCTTTACCATGGGGAGATATTATTCATTTTGGTATGATGAAATATAGGTATATAAGGATATTCATCAATTGTTGGGAAATAAATTTTCATTATATAAAAAAATGTATCATATTATCCATATTAAAGACTTATTTGATCAGCATCAAGGAGATAAATATATTTTAAAGATTTATATTCATTTTTATATCATAAATTTCATTAAAATAAGGAATATATTCTATTGTTTACATTTTATATGTGGTATGGATAGTGAAAATTTACCAGAATTCTCATTTGATTATCTAATGTATCCTAAATTATTTTGGAACTAATTAAAAGTGTAGTAGATTATTTTCTTGATAATTTGATTTTGGTATTCATTGATTATATCAAGATATTATCTAAAATATAAGATAAGTATAATAGAAATTTTTTAATCATTCAAATGTGTCCTAGATAAAATGAGTTATGTGTGAAATTTAGAAAATATGAAATTTAGAATCTAGATGATTATTTTTCACTCCATATAATCTCAATGGATGTATTATTTGATGGTCATTTAAAGATAATGGTAGTGAGGGAATGTTAAATTCATATGAGTATAACCAGGGGATGTAAATTTCTTTAGATTATTTTGTTTAAATTGTCAATTTTTAAATTGTTATCAATTATGTAAATTGTTATAAGAGTTACCATGTAAAATGGATATGTTTATATGGATTCAATAATGTAATGAATGTTTTAAGAACTAAATTAAATACTAGTCAATGCACTGATATTGTATTTACTATTAAGACATGATGGTTTTTTGATAAGTAGTGATGATTAAATGAAATGGATTGGATGAGTCCTTATAAAAAATGATAGTGTTTTTCCATATTCATTGAGAAAATTAATGATTCTTGACCTAAATTATCCAACCAATGAACTAAAGATTGTTGTAATAATAATTTTAGTAAATACGTATATTCATTACCTCTATGGTGAATGGTTGGAAAAATATATAGATTAAAATATTTTTAAATACATCACTTCATAAAAATATCTCATTATTAGAAAAATGTGATGGTTAAACCTACTTATGGATTATGATTTATCAATAATATACCGCAATAAGAATGAAATGTTGAGGATGATATATTGAGTAGTAAATTTAATCAAATTTTTAATAAAATGTTGATTTTTTATTATATTATATTCATGGTTTTACAAATGTTGGATTTTTGAATCCTTGTTGAAGGGTAACCATTTCATCTACTCCAAATGATTGAAAAACCAAACATATTGGAGAAAATAAAAATCTTTTAACATGAGGATTAGAATATTAAAAAGATTATAAAATCTATTTATATTGGGAAATTAATAAGATTAAAATGTGATGATTATATAATTTGATTACCGTAATGTTATGTGTTCTATTCATGCATGAGAATAAAATAAAGTTATTATATTATTCGTAGAGAAAAAATTTATTTATACAACATCATAGAACAAAATGGAATTTTCAAACGAATGAATTGTTTTTTGGATAATATGAAATGGGAAATTTATCACAATTTATAAATATTATTTGATTTTAATTAGGTAACGCCTAAGAGAAAACATCTTAAAGTAGTCATTAATACTCTAAAAATTCATCTGTTTTAATGTGTTGATATTACTATGAGAGTTATCACTGCAGGTCTATGGAATACTAAATAAGATAATGTTATATTTGTTATTTATGATCACCTTACCAAGTATTTTATTTCCACACTATAATGAATGATCATCTTTTTAATGGGCTCACATGGAAAAATATTAATGAAGTAATGCATTTTAATATTTCCACACTTTAGATTTGTCATATAATGATCATTTGTTGACATATAAATTATATATCTATCGTTACATTTCTATAGATTCTGAGTTAAATTGTCTAACATTATATCATTCTCAAAATCGTAGGTAGTGTAAAAGGACTATTTTGATATAAAAGGACACATAAATGTCAAGATCACAATAAATTCAAGGAATTTGGGTTAAAAAATTAACATTAGTGGAATTAAATTATAATAAAAATACATATTCAAGAATTATAATTGAATTATATTTTGAATTTTATACTAATAGGTGTCTTCTCCAACTTGTTAGGATTAAGATAGTAAATGGAAGCTTATAGTTCCATTTCTCATGGAGGAGACATTAACAAAGTAAGACCATTTTATTTCAGATTAATTTAACTGAATGTATATAATAATATGATTACAATTGAAGCCAGTGTTTATAATATCATGTGGAAGATCATGTTTTCTGGAATTTACATATATGGAAATATGATAAAATATTCATAATGAAATGGAAAATATATCATGGGTACATTGGGAACTATAAAATTATAAAAAAAATTAGATCTGTGGAATACTATTTTCCAATGTCGTCTCACCTCCCAAAATATCATGATATGTTACATGTCTATTTTTAAGTATTTATGTACTAACTAAACATGTCTGATCCCCTATAAAGAAATATAATCTGAGTAATATTTATCATATTGTGAATATCATATCAGGATTTGTTAATAAAGAGAATAAGTGTTTCAAAATATGATAACACAGACATTAAACATTTATAGAAAAATTTATAATATAGAAGAGATGATATGTAATCCTAATTTTTTTATGATGATTAACCGACATAATATAATCATGATGTGATATTATAGCAATTTTCAGGTTGAGATTTTTCAAAGGGGAGAATGTAACAATCATTATTCAATTATGATAAATATGATTTTCTATCAAAATAAATAACAGTCTAATGTAATTATATTTATGAAAAATAATATTAAAAAATAAATTCCCAAATTCTATAAATTTAATTTCATAATGAAATTTGTTTTATTTATCATATTGTGGAGTTATTGAGGTTTTACATTAATAGTTAATTTGGGTGAATTTTGAAATATATCAATTTTACAAAAATAAATATAACTTTTATGACACTATAGTGATAAAATAAAATGATGAATGTTTCAAAAAACATTTCTTAAATAATTATATATATATAATAAATAATATAATTCATATATAAATTTAATTTAAAACATCGAAATATATAATTAATATTTTGAAAATCAGTGTAATGTTCTATATTAAATAAAAATGTTTTTAGTTATTTTATTTTAGACATGTAGTTGAAATATACCATTTAGTTTTAGTTTCATTTTTCTTGACATGACAAACCAAGTCCCTCTATAATTGCGGTATTTTGTTATTTTAAAACACAGATCACACATCCAATAGGCCAAGGGAAGGCATCAAACACAATGTAGGAATATCACATACATGGTAGGACTCAGCCTATGGTACCTATACACAAGGACAACTTTACAAAGAGTAATATAATACTGGAAGGTAAATAAAACTGATACCAATTCAAGAATACATCTAAATCACACAATCAGTGTAGTAAAAAAAATACTAAAACCATAAAAATCCAAATAAAACCATTCAAAACTATAATGAACTACAACCTTATAGAATGAGTTTTCAGTAGTCAAATTTCACTCTTGGTATGACTCATAGCTAGTCTATCCCATTATAAAATCCATATAGCCATGATCCACCATAAACACCATTGAACTATCATTAATTTTCATTAGACATGACATGTACAGAAAAATCCCATGTAGTGGTGAGTACAAAAATAAACAGCAGGACACCAAGAAACAATCCAGAATAAAATTTCAAGATAATAGTCATAAAATCATTGTGGCTTGTTAGTTGGAAATATAAGACAAAAAAAAAATTCACTTCGAGATATAGTCACAGTATACACTAAGTATAAAAATAATTTCATAAACACATTTATATCCTTGGATTTGGGTTCATTGTTGCAAGAAACACTCACATAGAAGAACTCAATCCCCAAAACTAAAAGCATTATTTCATCAATTTGAGATTTTATACTCATCATATATATCCATATAGAATTAATTTTTAGAAGTTGAAAGATGTAGACACACATATAGGGGATCCCACCTAAGACCATGGGGTTTAAGAAAACCTCCAATTGTACCAACTCACTATATAGAGGAATAACTCTAAATTATATTTGTCACACTTATTCTATAACATGTCATGTGAAGATGACGATAGAGGATCACACCCCGAGCCTTAGGGGTGATTCTTACTACTATATTAATGACTAATAAGATATATTGGAACTTGATCCTATGTTTAGGAAATAATTCCCCACTATAACCACATAGAGATGAACTAAGGGAATGCACCTTAAGAGAAATAGGGAACACTAAAGGTAATAGGGGCCTTAGACCACCCTATAAGAAGTACACGGCACATACTTGGGAGTACATGATATGTATTTCCACATCAGGGTATGACCATATCATTTTCTATAAAAAGACAAGTACCTCCATATACAATGAATGTCCCTAAATGGTACATGACCTTTATAGTTGATATATCTTGTTAATTTCTATATTTATCCCTAAATATGTACTATATGACATTCTTGTGAACTTGATACTATGCCTGATTAAAAAGAATAAATCATGTACTATGTAATTTCAAATGTACTCGGGGATACACAATTGGCCTCTATGATGGGTTACATAATTTAAGAATGTTTTCGTATGGCATTATATCTTTTCTCTCTTTGGAAACCATAAAACATCATATAGGAAATCAAAAAATGTGTTCTTTGGATAACATGTTTTGTCATATGTATATTTCATGCATATATTTTTGACTATTTTAATTTTCTGATTTTCTAATTTATTAAATAAACATACCATGTTTGGAATTAATTTACTTGTTCTATGTTTTTTGGCAGGAAATGAGAAATATTTGAAAAAGTAATGAATAGTGGATTAAAAATGAGCCGAATGACCCTTTGCAACATGAGCGAAGTGAAGCGGTGTGGAACCAGATATTTGGAGATAATGAGGAAATGGAAACTAAAGAAAGGATCTATATATATAGGAGATAACATTCAAAACTATCCAAATATTTATAATCCTCATTGATATGAGAGTCCAGGCCCATAGTCTCCCTCCTCAATCTTCAATGGAATTTTTCATTAGCCCCTATAAAACATTTGATTGATTTGAGAATTCTTAATCCAATTCTGGATGAACTTTACCTTCCCTTCTTCGGTTCACAAAAACGTTGGAACCTTGAGTGATAAATCTCATGGGTCATTCAAATATAGTGGTGACTAAAATGTTTGATCGTACAAGTCCTTAAATGGTTTCATACTGATAGTGGATTTTTATTATTTTTTTATGAAAAAACCACTAAGGTCAGGTAATACTTCTACATGTGGCCAATTTATAACATGAAATATCTCAACATGTACTCAAAAACATGAATTATCTACTCATTTTGACCGTTAGTCTAGATGTGAATCATCTTTCATAAGTGAAACTAAGTCCCAATGGCCACCTCCCACCCAAAATAGTCATTATTTTAAGATATATTAATGATATGATACGATTTCAAAGGGAAAACCATGTATATGGGCCATCTATTATTATGTTTGAATCCCAGTCTATCCACTAGATTCTACACTCAAATATCTATGATGTGGGACAACATGATGTGTGAGACTACTATCACCATGATCTTATCACGTCCTATAGATGTGTGTTGTAACTCCATAATTACATCCATATATAAACCATCCCTCATAAAATATTGGACATCACGTGGTTGAGCTAAAACCATTGTAACATCGTTCTCTATCATTACATGCTAACATGCGATGCATTGAGAGAAAACACCACTATTACATTCTTTATCCCTAGCCATAATAACTGATGATGAATGTCCTGGTATATCTTGTCCACACATACTTGTAATTATCAAGGTTATATTTGAATCACCCTTATAAACACAACCTGTAATGTCATAGATAGCATTATTTATTCTCTGAAATGGATAATAGGATCCCCACTATTATAAAATATATCACGAGAACATCTAGTGTGTTTATGATTAAATATAGACTCATAGTTAGTATCTCTACAATAATACTCCCAAAAAAATTGTATATATGGTCGTGTAACAAAAAATTGGATATATAAATACTACACCAACATTTTATACTATCAACAAATATAGTGAGTCTAAAAAATACATAAACAACTATTAGAAAACTAATAACAAGGCTTCTAACTATGGGAATATTCCTACACATTCCCTTTCCTATGAGTATAGACAATTTTTAAGACATTATCCCAAAGGAACTCAATCTATCAACAATAATTCAAGTTATTACCCTTATTAAAGAAGATAAAACTGAGACCCTTATGACTATAATAGATAATAAATTTATCTCCCACAAGCTAGTGTCAAATTTTTTTAGGGAAAAGTATACTACTATTAACATGAGTTCATGGGTTGTGTATCTCTTCTCATTCAGTCCCACCCCCTCAGACACATAGGTGATATATCCTAAAATTTCATTAAGAAATAACCATGATCTATCTTAAATGCATCATATTAAAGTACATACATGAATCTCTCCACTAGAAATATCATAATGGGGGGGGGGGTTATCCAACCATTGCATCAACTCCTTAAAATTATGTAGGTACCTCTTTATTCACATGAAAGGATTCATCTTCTTTGTAAAATTTTAAATGTTTTAATTATTTTAGATAAATATATCATATGTCTCGTGTAATTTCCTGTCATTCCAAGGAATATCCACACCTCTATCATGCTTTTTATTAGATATTAGTGTAATACTCCCTTGACCTACTCCGGTTCTAGTGATACTCCAAAATTCTTGATGAAATGTATCAATAAGTGGTTATTTTGACACATGAACATACACATTGAGAGATTCCCATTAATCTAGTTCACTAATAGTATGTCCATGAATAACCTATGGTTTCTCACATGCTCATACTCGGACATAGAATAAACTAGAATATCATAAATTAAGTCCACCATGAATTCATAAATGAAATGATGAATGACCTAGTTTATTATTCAATTGAAAATCAATGGGTAGAAGTTTATTCCAAAAGGAAGTAGAAGAAGATCATAATGACCATAGTGGCATCATAATTCCATCTTTGGTATATGATAATCATGTACTCGTAGCATGGGTTATCCTCATATGAGTCCAATATTTGGAACTATCACACCCCTCTCAATAGATCTAAGAGGTTGTAGATCCTTTTATTGGATACATATTCATCATGGTAAATTCGCTCAGGAATCAATAATCCATATAGAACCCCAATCTCCCATCAACCTTAATTGTGAATAACATATGGGCTATGTAGTGGAAAACAATAGGGTTAAAAATTACATTAATCTACAAATAATCTAACTTCACCTTCATCTCATGAAGCTTAGAATACACATATCATACAATGGTGTAGACATCAGGGTTATCCATGGGTGAAATTCAATGCATTACTCTATATATTGGGGTTGATATAATCCTAGAATTTCATCAAGAAATACATAATCATACTTTTGCAGCATTGTTGGAAACTGAAAGAGAATAACACCCAAAAATTAAAGGTAATAATATCTATCATGAGTGTAATCAGCTATATCCTCATATATATGATCTTACACTACTATTCCTATGTATCCATTTCACCCATTAAGGATAAAGTCATATAATCAAAATAGATAAACCCATACCTATCCCTCAAATAGTTAATTTGGCTATTGAATTTGGATATCCAATCAATAGATATAATTTTGTATATGGCCGCATATTTTCTATAAGGAGATCTCATCAGCATTTATCAACAACATGAATGAGTTTACACTCTCTGAAGATGGGTGTGACCCCTGAACCACCTTCGTTCAGAGTCTCCATGCGAAGCATTCAAGCCAAGGGCTCCACCAAAAACTCAAAACCTCAAAAAACAATTTGATGTGGCTTAAAAATAGTGTATTATGTCTATTTCTATCATAACTGAATATAGAGTTTAAAAGATTAATATAATACATATAAGAATTCCTAGAGATATAGGTCAAAGGTATCCACATGTTTCAGATGTTCTTACCCATGTTGACCAACTACCTGAGCCTAGTGGGTACAACATGGGGGTGGTGTCCGAAATAAGTGAAAATGTCTTCCACTTCCATATACTCTATAAACCACTGAAATGTATGTTTCCATGTATACCTTCCTACACAATCTGCAACCTCTTCCAAGGTAGTCTAATAATTATTAATCAGTCCTATTAATAGTGGTTCAGATAATCATGCACATGATGTCCCCACCCTTTACAAGATTATCACCGCCTCTCTATACGATAACTAGTTTCATCTTGAGATCCCATAACCAAAGGATGATATCATTAAATAGATTCCTAAATCTTCTAACATGTATAGATTAAATCATCTAATGAATGCTACCATCTAGAAGTATATTAACACCATTGTTCCAATAACTGGATCCCAATGTTGGCATCTTCATGATCAGGATGCTCTATAATAACAGAGAATCTTCCCACACCCCATTCTATGTGGAGATTAATAGAGGTATGATATAATATTTAATATCTCTATATAATAATAACTTGAAGATATGTGATAGATATAACAGATCTCAAACCATATTTTTCTTATATCAGAATATGTTAGTAATCAGAAAAGAAAACCAATCCATAGTCATGGTTCCCTATTGGAGATTATAAACACCCTATATGTTCACTTTTCACAACATAGTTGGGGGGAAACTATCTATGAAAAATACCTCACGATTTTCCCATTAATGATTCAACTCATTGTATGAATGAACAACTGGGTTCCACCATCAACATTCAAATTCATGAATAATGATCACCAACAGGACCATTATCCTCTTTGTTGGTGCAATGATGTGTTGAAATACCTATGTAAAAACCTCAATTAAATCCTCAAAATCCTAGGTGTATGTGTACCCGAAATCATAATGGGTCACTAATGTTGAAATTAACGATTCACACTCACCCTTCACACCTAATATTCTAGAAATACATGTACCATCTACTACTTAATCAGTGTAGGTATATCCTATAAACAACCCATAGGTTTCAAACTATAATCAGGTCCTTGTATCAATTCATCATCATGATGGAAACTATCCTTGTGATTTGTATTCTCATTCAACAATTTAAATCATCATGGAGGAATCTTGAAGTAGGAAAGATGTATTATGGTAAGCAAAAATAAATAAAGTGCTGACTCAAAAAAGACATGGAAACCCGAACCCATTTCTATATGATTCATGTACCAATGTTTTCCCTATAACTATATCCTATATATACTAATTAAATAATAAGGTCGTACAAGTACTGTTAAATAGATACATCTAATTTCATACAAACAATAGATTTATTGGCATAAGATCCAAAATCAAAACACTTTAACAAAGTTTCCACATATCCAAAACCAGACATCATAGAAAAATAAAAATTCCTGTATTAGAACTAAGATGTAACCTACTATGATACCATATTTCATGAAACAACGTTTCAAGGAACACCATTTTAGTGGTATGTGATGTGTTATAACCCCATTCCCACCTCTAATTGTGTAGGATTTTATGTTAAGAATTGAGTAGGCATATCACACACATGGTAGGAATTATCCTATGGTATATGTATACAAATATGTCTCTAAATACCCATTAAATAATTGAAGGTAAATAAAACTAATAATAATGAATTAATATATATAAATTTCAAAATCAATGTATTTAAATAATACAGGAAATACAAACTAGAAAAATAAAAGTTCACCAAAATTTTCATTAATTCCAACATACAAGAATGAGGGGTCTATAGTTAAATGTGACACCTGATATGATCCATGGTCAAACTATACCAATCTAAACTCTATGTGATTTTATTCTACAAATAACACCATCAAACACATTTTTTTCTATATATGACGTGATATGAGAGAGAAGATCCCATGATGGGGTGAGTATAACAATAATAAGTTAGACTCCCTACAATAACTAATCATAAACCATAATGACTGTATTAATATCATCATAGGGTAATTATAATAATAAATATGATACATATAGAGATACACTTCCAGATACACTCATGGTAGACACTAAGTCTCTATATAAGGTCATAAACAGTTTTCTGGTCGTGGATTCTTATTCGGAGTTCCCAGAAAACCTCATCTCATATAAGTCACAAAGTAAGTCTAATATTACTATTATCATCTAGAAAGAATGTCATTCATGATAGGTCTTATCCTGAATAATTATGTTCTGGATGATGGAAGATATTGAAACAGAAATAAGGTATCAAAAACAAGGGAATGGATTTCACTATAAACACTGATTAGATTTACATTCTATGTAGGAGACCATTACACATGGATTTTGTTCATAATGATTCCTCGAACCCTACTTCAACAAAAAGTGGATACATGAGCCTAGGTCAGGCCTTTGGGGGGATTCATTAAACTCTATTGGAGACTAATCCATTACAGTGTATCACAATCTTATGTTCAGGACATAATTCCAAACTATACTCTCTTAGGGATAGACTATGGTAATGCAATCTTAAAAAATGGTTCCACACTAAATAGAATTGGGGCCTCTGACCACCATGGAGGATGTAATCAGTGATTACTATGGGGTACACAATATTTCATGCCTCAATGGTCTTTTCATGTGTCATTCCATATCACCTGACATATACCTTCATATACATTGAATGTACCTAGAGGGTACAGAGCAGTTAGAGGTCCTCCAACTAATGCTAGTGTTCATTTGGTATAAGTTCCAAGCCATAAATGTTACATAATCTTACGATAAGTCAAAATTTCGACATTATTTCAATTTGGAGATCTTTTCATGTTTTGTTATTTAAATAATTGGGTCATTACTAATACATAAAAAATTAAATATTGCATTTATACTCTTTAACTCACTATCCAATTTTTTTTCATAAAACAAAAACATTTTAAAGATAAACATGGTTCATTCCATGTTCACAAAAAATGAAATTTCCTCAATCATACCCTTGACTATATTATTCTTAACGTCCAATGATAAAAATTTCAAAACCTGGGATGAGAATGAAATTCTTATTAAGGGATACATGATGAATGAAAAATGTTATTCTTACGAAAAAAATATAAACCATGAATACTTTATCATAAAGTAATAGTTTTCTAATTTAAAAAGTAGTAAATATACTTCACTAAATTTAAGCTCATTGCTTTCTATTTTTGTATCCAAAATATTACCATGAAAACCATATAATGAAAAATATAACATATAAAGGTAAATTAGGATATAAACAAGCTTATATAGAATAATCATACGACACAATTCAACACATTTCATAAAATGGAATTGCCATACAGTTGAATTTTAATACCAAATGAAATAGATGTTTAAATGTAACCAAACATTGTTTTTTTACCATGGAACCAACCATATTTGGTTTATCACATAACCGCAAATATTTGGTTTATCACCTATAAGGGAAAACAAATTTCTAATAACGGATATGACATTGAATAAGCAGTTGTCTCCACATACTTAAAAAACATTCCTTTTATCATTTAGTAAAACACTTCATATAAAAATATTTCCTTTTGAAAACTCTTTAATGAAATTAAAATTCAATGGGTTTATTTAGTACTGTATTAAATAAGGAGGTGTATATTATCAAAATATTCCTCAATTAAAGGTTATTGAGATAAATCTCCTTACCAGGAGTCCAACACATCACGTACTATCATTACGTTCCCAAATAATAAACATAGTTTAATTTATAATTTCATGAGAATGTTTTTAAAATTTATTATTACTTTTATATCACTTATTAACATGTAATAAAAATTACATAATTGTTTATATTCATATTAGATGTTTTTTCGATATTTGGTAGTTGAGTAAAAAATGAACTTGTTTTGATGTATATTGTCCATATAGTCAAAATCACATCATATCCAGAAAATTATCATTTATTTTAATATCATATATATCCATTATATATTTATTTAAAATATCCAGAGCCTTTGGATATATGAAATGAATTGAACCGTTAATGGAGATGGTATGTCGTACGTATGGATAAACACTGCTTTCATTTCATTATCATATTAAAATAATAATAACCAAATTATATAAATTAATATTATAATACCAGTATAATATTAAAATAATTTATCTCTCATTGGTTTAATAAAACCATTTTTATGCATTCCATGAACAATGGGAACAAGTCACATCGCTTTGAGTGGGCGGTAGTCCAAAATTTCTCAACCAAAATTATTGTATTTACAAAACCTGGAAATCATAAAAATATATTCTAAATATAAATTGCAAATGAATAAATACAATATGAATATAATATATATTCTATTTTAAATAGTTTCTATTATAATAGACACTATGAGATATAGTGGGTAAAATTGAATAATCATCAGTTCATGAGGCAGTAGTTCACCGTACTATACAACATTATCATTAAAACATACTAGTATATTTATTATATATATTTTATTATGTAATAATAAACATAGAATATTATAGGTAGTGGATAATTAAAATGAAACAAAAAATCATGATACAAGGTGTTACATCATAATCGTGTTACTTCATTTGGTTTACAATAAAAGGATTCATTGGGAAGATTTCTTCCACATGTGGGTATTATAGGATTATGGGAGGGATTCTAGGAAGAGTTTTCTTTAGATCATGGAAAAACCAAATAGTTCTTGAAGTGTGGGTATTCGATAAGATACAGTACCTTTTTATAAGAGATGGAAGGGGAATCCTTGGAATGTATTAAAATATTAAATTAATAAAATTCAATTTTATAATAAAAAGGCTACAAATTAAGATATTTATAATATATAATGAGGATATTTAGAAATACTATAATCCAAGAATTTTCAGACATGTATTTGATTTTTTTTAAACCATATCATTTTGGAATACCCATAATTATTCTCTTTTAATTTTAATTGTGATAACAAAATTTAAATTATAAAAAGGATATTTATTAAACTTATATGGGGTATGTTTTTCAATAATTGGAATCATAAGGTTATTTTAAACCTTAGAATATTCCTTTTTTTTATTTTAAATTACTTTTAGGATTTTGATATAATTTAATAAATTACTATTTTTATAAAACATAAATTATGTCAATTTTTTCACTATTCATTTTATATAATTTAAATTAAATCAAAATAGATAGATAATGTAGAAACCCAGAATTGAATATTCTTATAAAATGTAATATTCACCACAAAAAAAGTGGATGACATAAAGTAAAAAATAATTATTTAAATATTTGTAATATAATTTATTTGATTATTTCTTTAATAAAGCATTCACAACATCATCATTGTATCGTAATTAAATTTAATTATTTAATGTCTAAAAATTATAAATATAATATAATGATGTAGGAAATAATTTTATTGTTCTAGTGAATATTTATAGTATAAGAGATAATTTATATTAACCAATATTAAAATTGTTTTATTATGAAGATTTATGTTTATAACATATTTTCCATTACTTTAAATTAAAAGATATTACAGTCATAATAAAACAAAAATGTCTTTCGAAGGACAGGTTTTCATTCAAAGGGTTTTCTTGGTCGGCCATATCACATCTAAAAATATAATTACAAGTGTTAGGGTGGTTTGATATTATTATAATAATCTTTTTACTCTTATTTACCAGATTTTCCCTTTAACCGTGGTAAATAAAATTAATTACTAATGTTACTAGTCATAATGTCAAAAAAGGGACCTAGTTACATAATATGGACCTTTTGATTCAAAATATGTATTCCATTATTTAAAATTCAAAAAAATAAGTTTTATTAATTAATTTAAAATTAATTTCTATTATCAAAAAGAGAAAATATGTTTTTTAAATTTAAAATCCATCAAAATATGGGCTTCTGTTTATATAAAATTTCAATGTTAAATTACCTCTAATAAAAAACATTGGATTCATTGAAAAAAAATTATATAAATATAATTTAAAATTATTTAAAATAATAATATATAAATATAAAAAAATTAGATGAAAAAATTGAATTAAAATGCAGTATTCATCAATATTCATTAAAATATGAATGTTATCATAAAAATTCTAAAATATTAACCCAATAAAATTTTGATGTATCTATTTCAAATAAGAATTTTTTTAAATAAAATATATAAAAGTGACAGAAAAATTTGAAAATGTTTCTCCATCAAATGGCGGTAAAACGTCCTTTTATAAATATTGGAGTATTTTATGCTTTTAGTTGGATTCATTCTAATTTTAAGCCTCTAAAATATATTGGATAAATGTATAAACATTTAACAAAAAAGAATAATCATTTTTTGGGATGTTCTATTAATTACCTCCAATATAACGTTTAGGTGTTAACTACCATTTAATATTATAATAATATTATTGTATTATTTTTCAGTATAACTCAATGTTGTGTCCAAATTAAGAATTATGAGAATCCCGTGTTGTGTATCGAATAAAGTATCATAAAAAACATCCCCCTTAATGTAAAAAATATATCGTATTCATAAATTTTAATAGATATAAAAATGTATTAATCAATAAATACCCAGGATGTCACATCCTCCCCCCTTTGGGAAATAATGTCTCTAAAATTTTATTTACCTATGAAATAAGTGAGGGTATTTATCCCTCATAGAATTTTATTATTAAAAAATTTCCTCTTCAACTATATGTTTTTTCATAAGGCCTTTACATGATGAATCACTCTATTTTTCATCACTTTCTCTCAACAGTCAAGAATACATACTGGGAGGTATTTATAAGAATGATACTCTTCCTTCTGAACTTCCTCTACACTCACAAAAGGAGATGTATTTGCCATATACTTTTTTATCATTGAAACATGATAATCATTGTGTACATAGGATAAAAAGAAAGGTAAATCCACTCTATATGAAACAAAAAACTATCTCTATGATTTAATTGGGTCTAATAATAATCGGACACAACTTCCCTTTCTATCATAACACATCACAATTTTCCATCGTGAATCTTTTAGAAAGACATGATCACCTACCTCGAAAGAAAGATCATTCATCCCATTTTCCACATAAATTTGCTTCCAACTCGTAGTTGTCCTCATATTCTTCTGAATCAAATGAACTTTTTTCTCTATTTCTTTTACAAACTCTGGTACCATCAACATCATTTAACCTACTTCATCCAAAAATCTAGAGTTCAACTCTGCTTTCCATATAATGCTTCCAATGGTTCCATCTGTATATTGGAATGAAAAATGTTACTATAAAAAAACTCAAACAAAGAAAGATGTTGACACCAAGTTCCCTTGTAATCCATTGAACTAACACGTAAAATATCCTCCAAGATCATAATTGTTCATTATTACTACACATCTAATTGAGGAGGAAATGGTGCACTGAAAATTAATTTATTTCCAAATGACTTATAAAGGCCTTTACGAATGTTAGATGTGAACTTGGGATCAATATCGGATACAATGGAGAGGGGAACTCCATGTAACATGGATATCTATTTAATATAAAATACTAAATTTTGATCTAGAAACAATGAATCTCGAATAGGAATAAAATGAGTAGATTTAGTCAATTGATCAACAGTAACTCATATCACATAGTTACCTCATGATGTATTTAGTAATCCCACAATGAAACCATGGATATATTTACCCATTTACACTTCGGCACTACAATTGGCTGAAGCATCCCTTTTTGTAAATTACATTCTTCGTTAACCTACTCAAAAGTCAAACACTTCACAATAAAGTCAAAAATATGTCTTTTTATTCCCTCCCACCCAAAATATTCTTGAAGATCCTTGTACATCCTTGTACTTTTAGGATGAACTAAAAACCGAGAACTATGAGTTACACCTAACAACCCATTATTCAATTTTGAATCACAAGGAATAGATAATCTCTTCACAAGGCTCAAAAAAAGTTTTTATCAATGTTAATTTCAGGTATCTTTCCCTTCTGAAAAAATTAAACCATTTTCTACAAGTCACTATTTTCATTCTGTGTTTGATTAATTCTATAAGATAGAGATGATTTCTATATCTCTTAAAACAAAATAGAGGAATCTGCTACCCCAACAATATCCAAAAAAATACTAATCATATTCATAACAAAATATTCCCATTCAATACATATAATTGTTAATATAGCATTACTTTTTGGACTCAAAGAATCAGCCACCTTATTTTCTTTTCCTGGATGATAATGAATTGTGCAATCATAATCATCGATTAATTCCATCCATCTACTCTATCACATATTTATTTATATCAATGTGAATATATACTTAAAACTTTTTTGATTAGTATATATTTCATAATTCATTCCATACATAGGATTCCTCCATAATTTTGATGCAAAAACAACAACAACAAATTGAAAATCATGTTTACAGTAATTTAACTCATGATGTTTCAACAAGCAAGAACCATAAGTAATTACCTGATCATTATATAGTAGGAGACAACCATGTCCTTTCAATTATGAATCATTGAAGATAAAAAACCCATCATTCTAGGAAGGCATGTCTAAAACTAGAGCATTTACCAATCATCATTTATATTCTTGAAAACAAATCATCACTTTATTTTGTCCAAATTCACATTACTCCCTTACGTCTAGGCTTAGTTAATGGGCTAGATAACAGAAAACAATTTCAAAAAACCATCGGTAATAAACCTCTAATCCACGAAAACTATGAATATCTATTACATTTGTAGGTCTTAGACACTATTCAATTACTTTTTTTAGATGGTTTAATAATTATTCTATCATTAGAAATAATATTTCCATGGAAGGAAAAATTTCAACCAATATTCACTCTTAATAAACATTCCATATTGATTATTTTATTTTATGATTTTCAAATCAATTTTTAAGTGACATTCATATTCATCTCAGATATTATAATATACCAAGATATCATCTATAAACACAACCACAAACTAATCCAAAAATAGATTAAATAATCCACTCATGGGATTCATAAATACAACAGGTGGATAAGATAAATGAAAGGGAATAACTACAAACTCATAAATCCCATTTCTTCATTAGAAATATGTATTTGGAATTTTCACCTCCTTCACATTTAGAAGATGGTTTCGTAACCTCAAATAAATGTTTGATAAAGACTTAGTTCCATGGATATGATCAATTAAATCATCGATATTAGGAAGTGGTTAATTTTTCTTAATACTGATCTTATTCAAGGCTCTTTAATCAATACATAGTCACATAAGACTATCTTTCTTTTCCATAAATTAAACTGGAAGACCACATGATGATGTTTTAGGTCAAACGAAACTTGTATCATGTAATTTTTTAAATTTTTTATTAAATTCCATTATTTCTATTTGATCCACTGAATAAGGGGTTTTAGAAATGTGATTAGAATTAATTACTAAATCTTTAGTAAATTCATCCTCCTGAATAAAAATAATACCATGAAATTCATCTATAAAACACTTGTAAATTATTTCAATACTAAAATGTTAATAATCAAAACGATTTCATTCTTTTCAACAACATGAGCCAGAGAACATTCACTTCCATTGGTAATCAATATATTAGCATTATGGTATGTTATAAACCATATGAAATCATTGAAAAAAAAAACATTCTAGGGTTTAGTTTCTAGTTTAGCATGACAAATTTAAATCCAAACCGTACACAAAATGATATCAAATTCCAATATGGGATGTTCAACATGATTTTCCAGAAAAGCTATCCCTATAAAGATAATATGTATATTTATATAAATCATGGTTTCGTTCCACCTAGAGACTTTACGGAAAAAAAATATATCACATTCATGTGGTTCTATTTACAATTTACTTGAAAATATCATTGAAATTAAATAATGTGAAGATCCATAATCTAATAGAGTATGGGCAAATTTTAATAAAACATGTAACATACCTTTCACCACCTCATTTGATGGTACCATATCAAACTTCATATTAGAAAATTATTTTTCATTTCCCTTATTCTTTTGATATTGTTTTTTCTCTCCCTAGGTAATCAACTTTGGAAACACATTGGCAAAATGTACAAACTCATTACAACTAAAACATATTACTGCGGGGTTTTCATTACATGCCTGATCATCTTCCTTATAGCGATGAGAAATATGACCAGTCTCACCACATCAGATGCACTTCCTGAACATTAAGATACATTCTCCAAGATGATTTTTACCACACTTATCACAAGTTTTAAATTTATATTTCTTACCTCCAATCGCCTTTGATGAATTATTTACCATTTCCTCCCAACTGGATTACTTATTTTCCTTTCTCTTATATAACTCAAGATCTTTAGAAAACATCATTTCAATCTTCTAATTAAATAGAACATGATTCTCATGGCTTTTAAACTCATGAGAATATAACGCCTTTGATATTTCATCTCCAATTATGAGTAAAACATAAAAATATTACTATCAATATCCCGGATAAAATTTGGGACATACCATGACAATCTAGTGAAATTTTCTTCAAATAAATTCATAAAAACTTCATCCTTTTGTCTAAATTCAATGAATTCCTTTTCAAACCTAAGTCAAATATCCTTACAAAAATATTTCTGAACAGAGATATTCTTAAACTCAACACATTTCATGGCATCAATCATTTCACTTAATATGGTATTTTTAATAATTTACCCTTAATTTTTAACTTCATCAGTATAATGATAAAAATCAAGACTATCCTTTTGATTTTATGAACACTGTGTTACATCAAAAATATTTTCCAATGATTTAATCCGACCTTCATATTGCATAGGGTCAGCTTATCCTATAAATTATACAGGACATTACCTCATGAAATGCTCCACTATCGACATATTATTTTGTGGATGGTTTGGACACCACCACCATTTAACATTTGAGTCAATTGTGCCAGCACTATAACAAACTATTTAGTTCCGGTTTTTACCATCTCAGGATGTTGATTTGGAAGGTCATTTCCCACTGTATACCATACCAGCATAGCTACCATGTTTCCTTTATGGAAAACCAGTCCGAACAGTCATATTTCATATAACGATCAGTTGTAATCTTAAAATTCTATATCATTTCAATTTGAACATAAATTAAAAAAGTTTATGTATATTCTATTAATAAAATTATAACTCCAAAAAGTATCTGAACCGATCATTGATACAAACTATAAGGCCTAAACCATAAACATTAAATAATCTTTAGATAAGGCAACAATTTTACATTAACTCAGTTCAAGGATCAATTTAGTTTTAGATCATTGAATAATTAGTTCATAAATCATATGTAACAACTAAAATATTACAAGTAGAAACTTCTACTCACTGTCCAATTTTTTTCATAAAAACATTAAAAAAATAAACATGATTCGTTTCATGTCCAAACCACATGAATTTTACATGATCCTATCCATGAAACTATTATTCATTATGTTTCATGAAAAAAAATTCAAAAAATGTGATGATCATAATAATATCTCTATGTGATATATAAATAATGAAAATCAATAGCCTTGTAAAAACATTGAAACCTTGGATACTTTATCATAAACTAATAATTTTCACCTTTTAGAAGATGTAAATATAATTCACTAAAGATAATCACACTATATACCATTTTTATAACCAAAATATTAACATACATTTCATATAATAAACAAATTACATATAAAGTTATCCTGGGACATAAACATACATCAATCTAATAACCATAGAATTGATATACACACACATCACTGTATCCAATAGTCATAAAGATGACTTATATACCGAATGCATTGGAGGTTATAATGTAACCCATCTTCCTTGGATTATCAGGGAACTAACCATATTTAGATTATCATGTAACCACACATATTTAGTTTATCGTGTAACCATCCATCAAATGTCCATGTACCAAAACATAATCATAACACATAAAACAAGAATAATAGAAAAAATAACATTTTCACATTGTAATAACATGATATAATTTCAAGATATTTACATAATAAATCCTTTATCAAAACCATTTTCAACAAGAAAATATATTAAATGCGTATATGGTATTTATTATTCAATTAAAAACATTATTTCTTGAAGGGGAATCCAAATATCAAATAATGGTTGTGGTGGTAGATAAGTTGTTGTCGACGCATAAATAAAAATATTTATTTTGTGCTTTATTTAAATGATTCATATAAAAAGATTACATTTTTAATAACATGTAATGAAATTTAATTTGAAATGGTTGATTATACTCCATATAATATTTTTAGGGGTGTAATATCAAAATATTCCCCAATGAAAGTAGATTGAGACAAGTCACATACCATGATTCTCACTCATCATGTACAATCGTTATGTTACTAAATTATAATAGTAGGTTAATATATAATTTCCTTATAACCTTTTTTCATGTTTATTATTCCCTTTATATAACTTATTACCATTTTTTATGAATTACAAAATTATTTATGTTCATAACGGTCATTTTCTCGATATTCAATATTTGAGTTGAAAATAAACTGTATTTTGGTGAAAATTGATCATGTAGTCACAATTCCATCATATCGAGAGTATTATTAATGATTTAAATATCTTATAAATCTATTATATATTTATTTATAATAGGAATAAAATTTCGAGACAAGAAAATGAAATTCATTGTTCATAGAGATGGCTGGTCGTACGTACGCACATGCACTACTTTTATTTCATTGTTATATAAAAAATATCCAACGATGTAAATGTATATTATAATACCATTATTATATTAATTTATTTTTTGTCTCATATTATTGACTAAAACACCATTTATATGTTCCATGTATAGTGGGAACGAGTCACAACGCCTTGAGGGGGCAGTAGTCCACACTTACTCAAATTAAATTATTGTATTTACACAACATGTAATGAATAATGATATATTCTAAATAAAATATTAATAAGCATAGAAAAAATATAAATATAATTAATATTATATTTAAAATAGTGTTCATTATAATGGACACCATGAGAGGTGGTACGGATAAATTGAAAAATCATTATTTCATTAGGTAGTAGTTCTCCGTACACATAAACAATATGTTAGTTACCCATCAAATAGAGATATGTGTAAGTGTAGGTTAAAAACTTATCATAAAAAAAATCCTAGTATATAAATGATATGGGTGTTTTTATCTAATCATAAAATAATAAAATTATACGGAGTGGATAATGTAAGTGAAACTAAAAAACATGAGAGAAGGTGTCCCCTCTTAATCAGGTAACATCTTTTGTTTTATACCAAATGGCTTCATTGGAATGCTTTCTAGCCTATGTGTGTACTCTAGGATGTGTGGAAAGATTATAAGAAGTTTTTTGGGTAGATCATGGTTGATCTAAGTAGTTATTTATGTGTGATTATTCGAGAAGAGAGGGTGCTTTTTAATATGAGAGGGAAGGGGCATCCTTGGAAAGAATTAAAATACTAAATAAATAAAAATTAATTATATATAAAAAATGGATCCAAATTAATATATGTATAAGATAATATTATTATAGTTAGAAATAATATCATCCAATAATTTGTATATATGTATTGTTATTATTTTAATCCTTATATTTTTGGTTTATCCTTAATTATTCCCTTTTATTTTTAAATGTTGTCACACAATTTTATTTATTCAGAGGCTAATAATTTTTCTTATATGTGGTCCATTTCTTATAATTTGAAAAATAATGAACATTAATACATTATAATAGTCCTTTTTTGATTTTAAATTTTTTTAGAATTTAAAATAATTTAATAAATTACTATTTTTATAAAACATCAATTATGTCAATTTTTACACTATTCATTTTATTGAATTTAAATAAAATTCATAAAAAGTGGTAACCTTGAACAAAAGAATTTAATAGTATTATAACATTTCATATTCAGAAAGAAAACTATATATGACATAAATTATGTCATATAATATTTATATTAATATTTATAATATCATTTATTTGATTACTTCTTTAACAAATCAATCAATCCATAATCATTATGTTATAATTAATATTTGTTATTTAATGTCAAAAAATTATAAATAATATACCATGTCATATAAAATATTTTTATCTTTCTAATTAATATTTATAATATAATATATCATTTATAATTTCATATTAAAATTCTTTTATTAAGATGAATTTTGTTTATAACATATTTTCCCTTACTTTAAATTAAAAGATAAGAATGTCATAATCACACCCAAGAGGCTTCCAAAAGACAATGTTTTATTCCATGTGTTTTCTTGGTTGTCTATATCTCGTCGAAAAGGATTATGTCAAATTTTAGGGTAGATTTATATCATTAAAAATTATTTTTACCCTTATTTACCTGATTTACCCTTTAATTGTGCTAAATAAAAATAATTACAAATGTTTCTATTCATCATGTCGAAAAACAAAAGAGTCATATTTACATAATTTAGACCAAATGATTCCAAATTTGGAATCCATTTTTCCCAATTTAAAACATATTAGTTTTACTATGTGATTTAAAATTAATTCTCGTTGTAAAAATGACAAAAAAAGTTTTTTTAAAAGTAAAAACCATCAAAAGATTGACATGAATTTATATCAAATTTAAATTTGAAATTACCTCTAATAAAAAAAATTGGATTAAATAAATAAAAAATATCTTATAAAACAAATTCAAATTATATGTTATCGTTACAAATAAATTAGTTCAAAAGAATGTTTTTGAATTAAAATACAGTATTTTTCACAAACCATTATAATATTAATATTATTAGATAAATAGAAAAATTTCAGCCAAATTAAATTGTGTTGTCTTGATTTCAAGGAAAGTGATTATTTTTTCAAATATAACATATAAAAGTGACAAAAATAGATTTAAAAATGGGTCTCCATCAAAAGGTATTAAAGAATTATTTTAAAAATATTAATGTATTATATTCTTAAAATTGGATTCATTCTTATTTTAATCCTCTAAAATTTATTGGATATATGTAAAAACTTTTAAGAATACATGTGTAATAATATTGTAGTTAGTTATGTTCATTATTAAAAATAAAATGGCTAGGCATTAAGTATGATTTTAAATAATAATAATAATACTGTATTATTTTTAAGTATAACTCAGTGTTTTTTGAAATGTATAATTTCAATGAAAATCATTGTTGTGTGTCTAGTACGCTAATGGAAAAAGAGTCTCCTTTAACATAACATTTATATATTATTAATAAATATTATTAGATATGAAAATATATTATTCTATAAATACGAGGGATGTTACATCTTTCCATGATGATCTACATTACATTATTCTTGAGTACTCAAGGCCATGACCAAGTAAACAGGTTATCCCATGTACTCAAGAGGTTCCCATGTACCTAAGGGTACATGTCGATTCATCCAATTGGGTTATATGTTTTGTGACATGTTACAAATAACATGTTTTCTTTTCTTATCCATATAAACCCTTGCACTGTATATTTGGTTACACATCATGTATTCTTTATATTACAAGTCATGTAATGTATAATTTTCTAGAACCCATGGTCTTTAAATAAATTTCTTATTCTACAACTTCCATCATAAATTTACTCTACCAATATCACTGGTATGTGTGAATCTATGATTGAATGAGCTTTTTCGTCACCTATGACTAGATTCTAGTATCGAATTATCATATAAAAGTATTCCTATGAAACAACACTACTGATTCACTCCCAACCACACAATGAGGCAACGAGAAGTATCAAATTATTTCACTAAAGAACATTTATAAAATGACTGATTTATGATAAATTTTAAAAAACCAGCCAACTGAAACATTGATGATGAACACATGACAATTAAAATACATGATTATATTATCTATTATACATGAACCATTAAAATTATAATGTGAAATAAATAAACAAGAGACAAATAATAAAATAATTTTCAAATGCCAAGAAATAAAACCGCACATGAAACCTAACTGACCCGCAATTAAATATATTGGTTGATTGGAATTGTTTTCAAGGTTGTATAATGAATGGGGTAAATAAATCATAGAAATTAAATTCCATAAATTTATTTCATGTTAAACATTAATTATTATTTTTTTAATTACCATCACCATTGGGGAGATCCACAATATCTATTTTTGTTGAAATTTTCAAAGCAAGATCCGATGATGAACGCACCTAAAAGCTCATCCACCAACTCATCTCTCAAAATCCATAAATATACATCCAAAAATAGAATTTTATTATAACTTTATATTTATAATAGGTGGTTCTGTTTAGGTATTAAATTTAATTTTCATATATATTTTGTTAATTTATTTTGTTACTTCATCCACGATGGCCCTTTATCCAAAAATCCCTTTCGTTCAATGATTATGTCACACATATGTTAGGACACAGGTTCCAAATTTATAACATTCCTCATATTTGTGATCCAATATTCCATTTTATAATTTTTAAATTATTTTAGTTCAATTATTTACAAATTATTCTATAATAATTAATTCTTTTCATAATATCAATACCTGGCTCATCTGGCCTTAGAATCTAGTGCCATCTCATCACAGACATAAAAAATATTAAAAAATATATTACAATGATGTATAAGAATAAAATATATATATTTCAGGTTTTAGGGATAAATAATTTATATTTTATTTTAAATAATTTAATTAACTCCATTGGAATCTTCATTTATGTCTAATTTTTCTATAAATCCATTTTTCTTCTTATAATAATCATTTTTCTAGAAGATCCATTCATTTTATTGAGAACATATATTGAAAGTAATTTCTTACACAAATGTAATTTTAATAATGTAAAAGTAATTCTATATTGTTAAATATAATAATTAGTATCAATTAATTGTTTTAATGTATGTTTTGGTCATAATGAATAGTAATCGTGGTAAATATTTATCAACATAGTTTAGGGTAAAAACAGATTGAAATGGTTCATAATATGGTGATAAGAATTAAAGATAAAAAAATAGATTGATAAACCTTATAAGATGGGGTTTTTATCATATCCTTATAATCATAAAATATATGGCAACTTAGTTATAATTTCAGAAGAATGTGACATTTAATTATTTTGAATTTTCATGTAATTCCATTTGTGTCCCCCCCCCCCTCAATTATAGAAAGGAATAAACTCTCGACTATTATACAAAACAAATTGACATATAGTCCTTCCAAACTCTCAGGATATGATTAAAATTTCTTTAGTCACATTCTAATTGAACTTCATCTCTTCTTCTTATTCCATTCTATGATGGAATAGGTTGTAAAAAATGACAATCTATTAATGAAGAGCTTATCATCTTTAAAAACTATTAAAAAACTTCTTCTTCTACTTCCTATCAATCAGTTAAACCCAAAATAAAATCATGAATCTAGTATCTCAATTATATTTATATGTTATTATTGGTTTTTACAACCATTTAACAATCTTTTTCATTATTTGGAAAATAAAAACACTACCCATCAATAGATAAGACCTATCATCCCCACAAAGTAGTGTAAATTTTCTTCATCCCCACATTAAATGGATGGTTATTAAGAAGTAATTAATTAATATATATGATATTTTTTCATAATCATGACTCTATAAATAAAATATATCATTTACCTTCGTACCCATCACACTAAAAAAGGATAGTGTGGTACGTGTTTACGCATTTTCCAAAACATCCACGAAAATATGTGATTCATTTTTAATGTCATCCATTCATGAATGATAATAAACTTATATATAATTAATAAATAATATATTTATATAATTACAAAAAGAAATCATATTATTGAATAGCAATCATTATGAAAGGACCACAACTATCAAATCCATATGTACTAGAAAAATAAAAAATAAAACCCTAAAAACAATGATTTTAATATATAAATATTAATATATTGGTGTTGAAATATTAAACATAGATAAAATATCATAATATATAAATATGTATTTAATTTTATTATAGATTTAAAATAAATTTAAAATTAATAAAAGGAAAGATTAAATCAGATAAAATTCATTCACATATGATGTAATGGTTTATTTCATGGTATAATACTTATTGAGGATTTTTATATTTATTTAATTTTTAGTGGAATTATATTACTTTTCTATATTATAAAATATATATTTTTTATGCTTTTTATATATCTAGGTCTTTCAAGTATCATTTAAAACTATATCATTATTGATAGTATAATATATATAAAATATGTTTAGAATAAAAAACGATATGATTCTATATTTTCCCTATAATATAAATTTTATATGTCAATAATCTAATTAAAATGTTTCCAAGATTTATTTTTATATTATATAAAGATTGAAAAAACTCATTTTTAACATTGTATAAATTTTAATTATATGGTTAAAAGGAAATAATCTTCTCATTTTCCAAAGGAGGTAATTTTTAGAAAAGCTGTTAACAAAATGATGGTATTAAAATATACAATAAGGATGGGTTTTCCGAACATAATGAATATCATTTTATTTAATGTTTCTATTTTAATTTTACATGGATATTTTAGGAGTTTTTTTAAATTATGAATTATTTATTAATTTAAAATAAGTGATTTAAAAAGAAAAAGGTAATTTCCCAATGTAATATTTTCTTTATAATTTTCAATTATTATCATTTTTGTTAATATCATTTAAATAATATTATATTATAATGAGGATAATTTCAACTGATACCATTCACTATGTTACTCAATAAAAATTATGATCATGTTGTCCAATTTATTTAATTGGGAAATATTAATATTTCATATCTAATTTTGTAATACAAATGACTATGTTGGATATGAATTGAAATAATATACATTTTTAATATGAATAATTTAATTTACATTGAATGTGATGAGAGGATAATGTTGTAGCCCAATATGTATTATTCCGTCTCTTTGGAAATAAGAGTCCTTTTATTTGGTTTACTCCTTACCTATTAACAAATAATGTCATAGCTTCATGCCATGATGGTAAGATTATGATGTTAGGTAATATAAATTCTATAAATATGAAATTATTATTTTTATTCATGTAATTAATTAAGGTTTCATTTCATCCATGGATTAAAAAACTATTTTTTGAAATTAAATATAAGTTATATTTTATTATACATTATCTCTATCATTTTTCTGATTCTTTAATTATAATATATTTTATTGTAAGTTTTCATGTTTTAATAATATATGCTCACTCTTTATTAAGTTTTCATTTCCCCATGTTTCTATGATGGGTATAATGAATTATTTTAGTGATATATACTAGAATAAATGAAAACATTGAAACTATAATATTAATTTTTATTTAATTTTTTCAAATGTAATATTAAAATAATGTATACGTGTATTTTACAATGAATAATAATATATTCGTGTAACACCCAAATATTTTCTAAAATATATTTCTTCAGATAAATTTAATCTTTTTAAAACATATTTTATATAAAACCCTGAGTTTATTATGTATTTCATACAACATTGAGTTTAACTTACAATACACGCAATACTGAGTTTAAACGTAACATGGAATACTATTAAGCTATTTTTATTTTACAAGATAGTAATTACATAGCTGTTGGAATTTTGGTTATGAATAAGATTGAATAATTCAGGAAAAAATATTATACCAACATGTATATAATTTTAATTCTTTAGTAACCAAATAATTACAAATACAAATATTTTTTAAAAAAACAAATTCTGAAAAAACTATTTTTATGGAGAAAAAAAAAATTTATATCTCAATAAATTACAAAATTATATTTTAGTTAATGGTTTTAAGGAAATTTAAATATTATATATTCAATAAAATTATTAAAATTCATCTAATGTTTTTTCTATAAAATATATCGGAATAAATTTAATTTTACTCTTAAAACATATATATTTTCCAAAAACAATTGTCTCAAATTTTGAAAAACTATTTAAAAATAATTATTTCTGATTTTATAAATTATATATTGAAATATAATATTTATTTTTTAATTCATCATAACAGAATTATCCTATGGAGAAGTTTTGGTATTTTTCAAAAATTATTAACATTTCAATGAATATCAAAAAATACAGTTTTAATTTGAAACGTCTATTTATTTTAAATTATTTATAATTATCAATTTTTTATAAAAATTTACTCAAATAAAAATTAAATAAAAAATATTTGAGTTAATAAATTTTTTATAGTTTTAATTTTTTTATTATTGATTTTTTATATTAAAAAATTTTCAATATTTGAACAGTTTCTACATTGAAAAATCGCTTTCTCTTCGTGTGTATGAGATTAATTTTAAATTAAATTTTTCCACTAATATAAATGGAATTTTTAAAAAGTGATTAAAAATTTGTATGAAAACTAATATATATAATCTATTAAGTTAAAATCAATTTTTATGAAAAATAAATAGTGAAAACTGAAAAAACTTTGTAACATGTTTTAGGTAAAAAATGGATTTACGAGGATTAATCTAAGATGAAAAGTGATTAAAATGTCCATAAACATGTACAAACCCAATTTTATATACATGTTTAGAACATATATGTTATATAATCATTAATGTATTATTTTGGATCCTTGTATAATTTAAAAATCATGACTACACCTTTTTCTTTTCAAATAATACAATTGTGACACCCACGTAACATATAAAAGGCCTCCACATTTACATTCTTATTCACACCATAAAAATAATAGGATTTGAAAATACCTGACCTAAATACATCATTAAATCCATAATTTATTACTATAATACTTATTTTGTTCTGAAGGGAATCCTATGATTCTTTTTGTTCCAATCCAATAGAAGCTTTCCAAAGAAAAGGTAACATCCCTAATCAATTGTTTTATGTTATTTCTTCTTCTATCACATTAAATTATTATGTATCTAGGGTTATATGATAATCTAATAATCCTACATAAATTAATATGCTATTTTTTAATGTAATAACCTAAATCCTTCTCCTCTTTCATCAAATTGGTGAGAAAGCCATTATTCATGCGTAAGGAGGACTACTGCCTCAGGAACAAATGTTATTCATATTCCATAACCACATATCACAGCTATATATAATGATGTATTTAATTTTTATAATGATATATATGATATTATTATCTTACTATAATCATAATATCACAGATATATTCTTAATTTTCATTCTGTGGGAAGATGATAATGTTTTGAATCTGTACGATGGACTACCTCCTCATGAAGCGATATGATTCGTTAATGATTTAAATGAAATTTAATAAGAATCGGTTTTTTGAAAATATGTAATATATATTTCTTAATAATTATTAATTAATTTTAATATATTATTATAATTTCTTTCATTTAACTTGTTGAGAAAATGAAAACAACATTCATGTGTACGTATGACCTATATTCTCCGTGAAAGGTGTAATCCAATTTCTATATAAAATATTTATAGAATAATCCAAATACATAAAACTAAATATATTCTTTATTTATATCATGGTTACAGTTATGGTTATTATAGAACCATTTTCAATTTAAAAGGATCAATAAAATAACAATTCCAAACCTACACAAAAAGATGAAGTTATTACTTGAAGCATTGCTTTGACATGGAATTATTTATAAACTGATAATAAAAAGACATACATAAATTATTTATCGTAATATATATATATATATTTATATAAGATATTTATTATAAAATTATATTTTTTATTGAGGTTTTTTTAATGTGTATTTAGGAAGTCGAGACTTCCGATAATGGGCTTCTAGTCTCAAATAAATTTTTGGGTGATATATTCTATATTCAGAACATATTTAATTTTTTATTGTATATAATGATCCTATGAACTGTAATAATGTGATTATAATTTTACTTATTACATTAAATGTTTCATATGATGATACTCTTTAATGGGGTTTAAGAATCAAAATATTACCAAATTGGTAAAGGATTATTGTTCCACTTTTATTTATGTGAGAAATATTCTATATTCACCACATATATTTTTTATGTGGTGTATATAATCACCATTAAATTTTCATATGATTTTTCAATTAATTTTATTATATACTCTTCAATTTGAGTATGACTCTTTCACGGTGTTTACTGTTCAAAAGTTACCAATACAAATTGGTATTTCTCTATCAATTTTCCTTGGGAAATATGTTATGTAAGGAAACTATCATCAATTATGAGGTGTATATAAAACCCCTTTTGAAATTAAAAACCCTTAAAATATTTATTTTTATAGTAGTCTATGTTTTATTTCATGTTATTATTTAATGGGAATTATGATTAAACATTACCAATGAAGTAAGTGTTTTGTAATAAAATCTCATCATTTATTGGGATTGATTATGATTATGATTCCATTAATGAAATATTATAAACTATATATCATTAACTAGATCAATTTTATTCACCCTTGTTTATTTCTTTATAATACCAATTTTCCATTCATTTTATATTCTTTATTTACAGAAGAGTTCAAAATAATTTTTTTAATAATAATCGTCTTTATATGATTCTTTAGTTGAAAACCCATTTTTCATTTAGAAAACATGTTTTATAAATAATATTTTCAAACATATTTTAATGATTCATCAAAAAATTTAAACCCATTTTATCAATGTTTCAAAATAATAATTTTCTATGGAATTTTCATTACATTTTCTAAAAAAATACAATTATTATTCTTCCAAATACTTGAAATGAATAATTTTATTAACATTTATAATGTACAAATAGTTTTCCACTATTATGAACATTGTCATAACTGACAATTCCTTTATAAGATTTCAATTATATTATCAAAGAAAGTTAATTTCCAAATGTTTCATGTTTTAAAAAGTGTCATTTAGTTCCATAAGTATTATATCCTCAAGAAATGCTTTTAATGGTTTTATAATGATACAATAGTATGTTTTCATGGGTTTTTTCAAAGAAAAGTCTTCACAACCTGTCCATCAGGGCCAGTATGGTTACTACCCCATGCCCGTATTTCATAGGCTAGGGGCTGGTGAGTAGCACCAAAGGTGTAAATCTCTAAACTGGGAAGGCATTGACTTTATAAACTGAAACACACACAACAGAGTATGCTGGAAGTAAAACACTAAAAAAGTTGTATAAAAAGAGTGTTGAAAAGTAAAAGGGGATGGAAATATAATCCCAGTAGGAAAGTACAAGTACAACTGAAAATAACATACAACTAATGAAAAGTAAAATAGCTACTAGGTTGTCCTATGGGGTTCCGACCTAAAGGGTACGTACATATGGCCTCCTCAGCACTCCATGTCCGTCCATCCAGTCTGTGTACCGTCACGCCGAGTGGTCCACCTCCAGGTACCGTCCAATCCTTCTACTCTCTGACTTAGTTAGCATTGTCCATCATCATCAACCAACATAATGAGGTACAGGCATAGCCCATACAGGGGTGAGTACATCGATACTCAGTAGGGACCCTGCGACCCTCAAGGTCTGACAAAATGCAAAAGGGATAAACCAATAAGTAATTATTCCATGGATAACCACTAATTAGGTATATTCCCATACATATACTTAAGTTATCTAGTAACCCATCTCAATCATGAGGAAAACACAAATCCATAGAATCAACTCAAACCAGGATTTTATTCTTGGGGTAGTATCAAGTAACAACCCCAGTCACGCTGTCAGAACCTCATTTGATGGTGTACTCCTCCTCTATCGAGTACGGTGGGACTTCTGCCTCACACAGAGGTGATTCCCACTATCCTTGGACTACTTAGGTACTCCTCTTGTCGAGTATTGTGGGTCTTCCGCATAACACAGAGGCTCTCCCCACCACAGGTATGCCGCGCTCAAACAGAGGCTCTCCCCACTGTGGGTATTCCGCATCACGCATAGGCGCTCCCCACTGGGCTAGTATAGTCACTCCGAGTCAAATCGGTCAAGCAGTCGTGAAGTCTCAGCCAGCTACTTGGTCTCTGTATTCTGTCTGCTCCCCACCGGAATGATCCGCTCTACGTAATACTGGGAAAAACTCCAACTGTCATGAAGTACCATGTAGAATTATATCAAAGGTCCGCCTCGTCTTAGGGGTCTCAACGCAACAGACGACGCGTCAATCGAACGCCCGAACTATAAGATAGTGGCATTTCTAACTCAGGGGCCCAGTTGGATTTTAGTTTTAAACCAACCTGACAGTACACCAACAATGTCCACACCTAAAGTGGGGTATGCAAAAATAATTGTCTCTCTATTAGATTTCGGTCGCCACAGAAGGTTCATCGATCAGACACCCGTAGCCCAAGATATGGGCGAAAAGGTGTATTCCGGTCAGACGGGTTCGGACTGCGGTCCGTCCTGGTCTTTGGGGGAAAACCAGGTCCTCGAGTCTAACCTTGTTCATGGGTCCGACCAACCCAGAGGGGGGAGGCCCTGCTCGAGGGGAGTCCCAGCCCGAGGGGGCGGCCAAGCCCAAGGGGGGCCCAGCCCGAGGGCTACCTGACCCAAGGGGGCGGCCCGACTCAAGGGCAGCAAGGCCCAAGGGAAGCCCATCCCAAGGGGACGGCCTGATAGCCCTCGCGGGATCTGACCCGGTGGCCTACGCTGGGTCCAGCCCAACGGCCTTTATTGGGTGCGGCCCGGTGGCCCGACGGACCGACAGCTCGCGGGTCCGCCTAAGCCACGTCCAGGGGAAAGGTGTGTGCCCACCTGGAATTCTGGAATGGAATTGCCATTCGGGTGGGAGAAACACCAGCGCCAGGTGGCGCCAGTCCAGATCACATGGGACCCTCTATGTAATACCCCGAGATTTTATGAAAAATATTCCTTTTAATTTCATTAATGTCTTGTGTTGTAAGATACACCAAAAGGAGCTTTCACAACACGCATCCTTGTCTTTCCTTGCATTACACGCAATCACGACCTTCCTCGATAGCGTGTGTAGTACGCAATAACGAGTTTCTCTAAACAACAATATGCTATTAAAATATTATTAAAACTAGCCGTTATGAATAGTAATAACCACTTTTTGAAATTTTTTAAATTTTATTTTTCAAAATGGACTACATTTTTGGATTCAGAATGTCGAAATTAGCTTATGGTGAAATTTTGGTACCTTTCGGATAACTTTCATTTTCTGATGAATAGTGAAAATTTCTAAATTTTAATTAAAAACAACTTTTTTAATAGACATAATTAATAGTGATAAATTATTAATTTTATTGGTTATAAAGTACATTTAGAATATATTTTTAAAATTTAATACAATTTTGGTCATTGGATGTAATTTCACATTTAAACTAGTTATAAACAAGTGGCAATTTTTTGATAGTTATTATCTCTTAAGAACACGCTATTTGTTTAGACGACGGGAATTAGTTTTTAAATTAATTAATGAAACTGATATGTTTTTAATTTGGTAAAATAGACATCATTTTTGAGTTCATAACATCAAATATAGCTTAGGCCTAATTTTTGGTATTTTTCTAGAAACTTTCATTTTTTGATTAATAGTGAAACCAATAGTAGTTAAAAAAACTGATTTTTTCTAAAAATTAATTTTACCGCTTCTGTGATTGGAATTTCAAAATTCCGAGAGACATGGTTGATGTTAGTAAGTACAATGTGGTTCAATGAGATGAAAATAATTTTCGGTGAATCGTAACTTTTTTCTTTTTTACCACGGTTAAAAGTAAATAGGGTAATTAAGGGTAAAAATGATATTATTATTAGCCTACCACATGTCCTAATTCTATTGGACAAGTTTAATTCGACCCAAAACAAACATAGGAATAAAATATGACCATTTAGGCCCACTTAGATTAGATTAGGACATTTATTATTATTTTATTTAAAGAAGGATTAAAATAGTTAAAATCAAAGTTTAATAAGTAAATCATTTTTAATATGGGGATATACATAAGATAAATTCGACTATAAATATTCATTAGAAATCTAAAAAGATTTCCTAAATAATGGTATTTTATTTGTAATTTTTAGAGATTAAATAATTTAATTTATTTATGACACAATGATGATGCAGTAATTATCTTATTAATGAAATATTGACATAATTGATTTTATAAATACCCAAATAAATATAATTTGAGACTTATTATGAATTAAACTAGTTTTTTAGGTTAATATTACATGTTAGGAGTTCATTAATTAACTTTTTTCGAAGTAATAATTCTGTTATGAGTTTCAAAAAAATCAAATATTGAATAGGGTCAAAATTGACATAAAATAGTTTTTAAAACAAATATTATATTATTAATTGTTATTTTATTCCTAAAAATCTAAGGTTAGGCCAAATGACTTAGATAAGGTTATATATATTAATAAAACAAAACTTTGGTGTCTCTTGGATGTATATGGTATGTTTATTAACTATATAATATAAAAATACAATGTGACATGGTAAATGTCAATCTATTTAACTAAGAGTTAAAACTAAATGATAAGGTTAATATAGGAACCTAAACTTGTATAAATTCTATTGTATGTGAGGATTTTGACCCATCCCCACGTTATATTCAAAATAAATCAATTTGGAGCTATTTAAAACCAAATTTGACTTTATAATAAAATAATAGTTTTTGTTATTCCAAAGGTACCCCTCTCCTCCCTTATAAAAAGGCACCTCCTCTGTCTCTTCCTCACACCACTTTGAGCCTTCAAGCTCGGCCAAACCCTGAAAAATTCCCTTCTACACTTCCCTAGAAACATCCTAGAGGTTCTTTTCTTTCTCAAAGACCAATTTTAGTGCCCTAAAAGGAGATCTCAAAGATGCGCTTCAAAGAAGAGGTAATGTCCCTTACTGATTCTTTCATCTTTATTTCTTCTTCCACTTCTTCTTTTTAGGTTGTTTCATATTTAAGTAATAACATCAGTATCACTTATATACTGAAATGTTATTATAATTATGAAACAACCTTATTTCACCATCTATCCATCCTACGGAAAATGAAATCACCGCGCGTGAGTACGTACGAAATACCGTCTCCACGCCGTGGTGTAATCTATTTTCCACCACCACCTTACATGCATGGGTATAATGGTGTATATAATAACTATATATGATTATTTTAAAGTGATACTGATTCTAAAATAGTATACATACACTCCAATACAATTCCACGATCATGAGAACGATATCATCACTTGTGCGTACGTACGGACTACCGTCTCCACGACGCGATGAGATTCATTCTCCACGTTAACCATTCATGAATGATTATAAAGTATATATAATAATTAATAATGAAATATATGAAATAATAATGATTCTGGATTTATGTGTATATACATTTATGTCATCTACTTAATTCCATTCAACTCAATAAGGAAAAAGAAAACAGCGTTCATGCGTACGTACGGTCTACCGTCTCCATGAATGGTGTATTTCTTTCCATTTACTGTTCTAATATATATATATATATTAAGAATATATATTATATATAAATCATGTTTTATATTATGGAATTACGTAATCATGATCTAAGTAATCATATGAATAATTACAAGTCAAAACACGGATGACAAATGAAATGATTTTACCCAAAACGCTTTTAACATGGAATTTACAAAAGAACGGGTAATATAAATCCATAAGTAAACCATATATGATATCATAACAATGAGTATGATTCTGGAATAAGTCAATGACATTATTTAAATCATTATACAGGATGTTTGGACACATACGAAGCAAATCAGACCTAAGGTAAGGGAAATATAACAATCTCATTTTTATCTGAGATTGTTTATACTTAAGCATTTACTGGGGTGTATTTTATCATCCACATCAATGTTTCCTCAATATGTAATATTATTTCCATTCACCTACAATTGTTTAAATCCAATTTTACCATTCGGTGAGTTTTTAATAAAAGACATGAAAGGAATCTTTTGTCGTTTTTCATATGAGGTACTTTTTGACTTTTCTGACAAAAGTATGAGAAGAATGTTTTTTTAACTTATAAGGCATGAATAGATTTTTAAAACAAAATTTCCAAGAAAATTCCTTTACAAGTTTTCATGTTTATTTTTAATCAAATTCTTTTAGTTTAAAATTTAATGACATGTTAAGAAAGGAAAAATGTTTTTAAAGTTGAAAGGATATTTTCCTCAAGAATGGAGTCCAAGTGTTTTATCAAAATTACTTTCCAACAAAGATAATAAAGGGTTCTGTTTTTATCCCTATTATTACATTTATTTGATTATGTTGTGATGGAATTATTTTTATGAATTCCTTTTTCTTATATGAATTGTTTTCTGATGTCATGATGTTTAAGATTCCTATTTTTATTACATGGGTTATGTTATGATTTATGGTTTATGATTTTGTGGCACACATAAGAATTGTATCATTATGAGATGGGTGGGACATATATCTCCCTCCAATACATTGGGTAATGATTTTATATCTCATGAGATAGACATGGCTCGAACGGTAGGTTATACCGGTTCAGTGAAACAGGACTGAAACGAGGAGTGAACTCGGTTTAGAAAGGGACTTTGTCCACTAAGATAGTCTTGGCAATGAATCTTGACTAGTAATAAATGATTCTCTATGATTATGTGTGTATGACACAAAGTTTCATGTTTTAAGTTATGATTTTTGGGATTTCATTTCACTACTATGATTTATCCCATGTTATGAAATCATGCTCTCTTTTGCAGGTTAAGATTTCCAAAATGTTATGTTCTTATGAAAATGATGTGATTGATATTTCTTTTGTTTACCCTTACTGATAATTTGAGCTCACCCTTTTATGTTTTCCTTTCCCTAGGATATAAATAAAAGTTTTTGGTAGAAAAAAAAAGGAGGATCTTTATGGGAGATGTTGAAGATCTTTCACCACGATGAGAAGATTATATTCTGAGTTTCCAAAGACACTAAACTATTACGGTCCTTGTGTGTGTGTTTTTGTTATGTACTAAGTTCTCTGCAAAAGTAATGTAATGTCCATGTACGACAGGATTCAGGTCTCTACAGTTGGAATCATAGGAAAGGTTTAGTCAACCTTTGGGAACTAGGATGTGAAAACGTTAGTGATATCCCTAGAGATATTTCTGAGTTATGTCTAGGGATGTCCCTAAGGATAAGTATATGTATAGTATACAGTCATAGAACTACGGTAATGATCATAGAATTTAACCTAAGATGTTAGATATTGAGGATACTCCCCCTTCATTATGTTGTTTTCCCTAGAATGATTTTTGCCTCTCACACTATTCTTTTAGGGTTTTAGACAAGGGCTGGAACCCGAAGGAACAGTGTTGATCAATGCAATGGACAATGCAATGATTTTCCTCCTGAACCAACAAATGTTGTGGGAGATGGAGTGAAAAATCTTATTGCTATACTTACACAGGCTATGAATCATTCTGGACTTCCAAATGAGCAGAGAAGGGAACAATATTCTATTGAATCCTTCATGAGGCAACGTCCACCTTCTTTCAGTTGGTCTTCTGATCCACTTGTTGCTGAACAATGGATCAGTACTACTGAAAAGATATTTTCATTTCTTCAATGTTCTGAGCATGATAAAGTCATCTTAGTAGTATATGATTTGGAAGGTGAAGCTGATCAATGGAGGAATCTTATCAAGAATAAGAGGAAAATAGATGAAATTGAGTCCATGGAATGGGATGAGTTCAAGAACTTATTTTTCAATAAGTACTTCCCTTTTATTCTTCAAACAAATAATGATAAGGAGTTTCTTGAACTAAAGAAAAAGGATGATGAATCTGTTGGTATATACGAACCGAATTTTACAAGGATTGCAAGGTATGCCACTGGATTTATCATCAAACCTGAAAGTAATGTTTATTGATTATTCAGTGGCTTAAAACCAAATCTTCGAAGGGTATTAGCTATAAGAGACTTCAGTAGCTATAAAGAAATTGTGTGTTGTGTTGTCAAGGAAGAAATGGAAGTTGGTGTTACTTATCCATCTCATAGTTTTGACAAGAAACGAAAGATGGAGTTCAAGGGGAAATCTCAGAATAATGGTCAAAAGAAGATGAATGTTTCCTTATGCTCAAAGTGTGGAAAGAAGCATGGTGGAGATTGTTTTAAAGGGACGAGTAAATGTTTCAAATGTGGAAAGGAAGGTCATTGGGCATTTGAATGCCACAATGATGGGAAGAAGATGCCTAATGATGCAAACAACAGAAGGGATACACAGAATGAACCTACTACACTTAAATGTTTCAAGTGCAAGGAAATGGGGCATTATGCTAATAAATGCCCTAATCCAAGGGTTAGTGATGATCGACGTGAGCAACCACTTATGGAAAAGGACAAATGGAAGTCACATGTGATCACCATTGGTTATTTTGAATATGACAACGATGTGGTGGAATGATTAAGTGTTTATGTAATGGGATTCCAGAATAATGTTGTATATAGTATCATGGAATATTGGAATATTTATGTTTTCGTCTATTGTGGTTTTCAGTAATTTTATGGTATCATTAACCATGAAAAGTGATTGAAATATTTTTGGAAAGCAGATGATATGCACATAATGAAGGGATAAAGAGAATCTAATATGTTTGATAGTATTAATGAGCTCATGATTGATATAAGGACTAAGTGATATCATGGATTGAGTATATATAATTTTGAGGATTTTGGTATGTGGAAAGTGTTAACTTTTAACCACATTCATGTTTTCACTAAGGTTAAATGGATATTCATTATTCAAGAGAATACATGATTAAGGTATTCACATGTTTTTAATTTGACCAACAAGATATATCTTATGATATATGGGAGATAAATGATGGAATTCACGTGATCATTTTCTTTATACTATGAGCATGGACCGAAGTATTTTAGATAAGCCTAAAGATTGGAATGGATTATGTTGGACATAAGTCAGTATTGTTTAAGGATAAATTTTTTTTGATATTGTTGATGGGATGTTATAGTAATATAGCTTTAGAAAAAGGACAACCTGCAGGACGGGCGACAACCCATCGCGTCAGACAAGGCTGTGGGAATCGAACCCACAACCGAAATGCAACTGGCCTTTATCGCCTACAACTGGCCTACAAGAAGTCCCTGTTTAGTAGAAACCAGTTTTATTATATTAAGAAGTATGATATATGAAGTATAAGTCCATTTTAGGAACCATATATGATTAATCTCACTATATATGGACTTATGTATTTTTTTGATAACTTTTCTAAACTTTTTTTTGAGACAGATGGAATGAAAATCATTCTATCACATGATCTGGTAACACATCACAAATGAAAAATTCAACTTCATTTATTTGAGATATGAAGTAGAAATTGTCCAAAGAACGACCAACGATGAGACTATTCCAAAATCACGAAAGTATTTATTCTAATTCCAATTTCATCAACTTTAGGGAAATGATCTTCAAAACCAAAAAATGTTGTCCTAGTGCTCTTATATTTGATGAATCAGATGGTAACTTAGATCGTAAAAAATTTGTGGATTTTTGATTACTGGCTTTTCCATAGCCATGTTCTCTACCACTCTCCATCAGAACATGATGGTTAGATTTCTCTTCCATATCCATATTTTCACCTCTGTGGAAACCTAGTGATTAGTTTATTTGGGTAACCGTTACGTTTCATACTTTCATTTTTAAAGATTGGTTTTGGTATTCCTTTTTACAATGTGAGTTTCTATTAAAGAAACTTTCAAGCAGTAAACCATTTATAACGCCCGACGAATTTCGAGGGCGAAATTCATTTTAAGGGGGGTAGAATGTAACAGCACGAGATTTTATGAAAAATATTCTTTTTAATTTCATTAATGTCTTGTGTTGTAAGCTACACCAAAAGGAGCTTGCACACAACTCATCCTTGAACTGCCTTGCATTACACGTAATCGTGACCTTCCTCGATAGCATGTGTAGTACGCAATAACGAGTTTCACTAAACAACAATTGCTATTAAAATATTATCAAAACTAGCCGTTATGAATAGTAATAACCACTTTTTGAAATTTTGTAAATTTTATTTTTCAAAATGGACTTATTTTTTCGATTCGGAATATCGAAATTAGCTTACGGTGAAATTTTGGTACTTTTCAGATAACTTTCATTTTCTGATGAATATTGTATATTACTAAATTTAAATTAAAAAAAAAATTTTAATCGAAATATTTAATAGTGATAAATTATTAATTTGAGTGGTTTTAAAGTATATTTAGAATATATTTTTACAATTTAATACAATGATGGTCATTAGATGAAATTTCACATTTAAAGCAGTTTTAAAAAAATGACAATCTTTTTATAGTTATTATCTCTTAAGAACACGCTATTTGTTTTGACAATGGGAATTAATTTTTAAATTAATTAATGAAACTGATATGTTTTTAATTTGGTAAAATAGACAGCATTTTTGAGTTCATAATAGCAAATATAGCTTAGGCCTAATTTTTGGTATTTTTCGGGAAACATTCATTTTTTGATGAATAGTGAAACCACTAAGTAGTAGTTAAAAAAACTGAATTTTTCATAAAACATAATTTTACTGCTTCTTTGAGTGGAATTTCAAAAATCCGAGAGACACGGTTGATTTCAGTAAGTATATTGTAGTTCAATGAGATGAAAATAATTTTTGGTAAATAGTAACTTTTTACTTTTTTACCACGGTTAAAAGTAAATAGGGTAATTAAGGAAAAAATGATATTATTATTATCCTAAAACATGTCCTAATTCTATTGGACAAGTGTAATTAGACCAAAAACAAACATAGGAATAACATATGAATATTTAGGCCCACTTGGATTAGATTAGGACATTTATTATTAATTTATTTAAAGAAGGATTAAAATAGTTAAAATCAATGTTTAATAAGTAGATAATTTTTAATATGGGGATATACATAGGATAAATTCGACTATAAATATTCATTAGAAAGCTAAAATAATTTCCTACATAATTGTATTTTATTTGTAATTTTTAGACATTAAATAATTTAATTTATTTATGACACAACGATGATGCAGTAATGATCTTATTAATGAAATATTGACATAATTGATGTTATAAATACCCAAATAAATATAATTTGAGACTTTTTATGAATTAAAATAATTTTATAGGTTAATATGACATGTTAGGATTCATTTAATTAACTATGGTCGAAGTAATAATTCTGTTATGAGTTTCAAAAAAATCAACTATTTAATAGTGTCAAAATTGACAAAAAATAGTTTATAAAACAAATATTATATTATTAATTGTTATATTATTCCTAAAAATCTAATGTCCGGCAAAATGACATAGATAAGGTTATATATATAAATAAAACACATATTGGGGGTCTCTGGGATGTATATGGTATGTTTATTCACTATATAATATAAAAATACAAAGTGACATGGAAAATGTCAATCTAATTAACTAAGTGTTAAAACTAAAATATAAGGTTAATATAGGAACCTAAACATGTCTAAATTATATTGGATGAGAGGATTTCGACCCATCCCCACCTTATCATCTAAATAAATCAATTTGGAGCTATTTAAAACCGAATTTGACTTTATAATAAAATAATAGTTTTAGTTATTCCAAAGGTAGCCCTCTCCTCCCTTATAAAAGGGAACCTCCTCCCTATCTTCCTCACACCGCATTGAGCCTTCAAGATCGGCCAACCCCTGCCAAATTCCCTTCTACACTTCCCTAGAAACATCCTAGAGGTTCTGGTCTTCCTCAAAGACCAATTTTAGTGTCCTAAAAGGAGATCTCAAAGAGGCGCTTCAAAGAAGAGGTAATGTCTGTTACCGATTCTTTCATCTTTATTTCTTCTTCCACATATTCTTCTTAGGTTGTTTCATTATGAAGTAATAACATCAATATAACTTATATACTGATATGTTATTATAATTATGAAACAACCGTATTTCACAATCTATCCATCCTACAGAAAATGAAATCACCGCCCGTGCGTACGTACGAAATACCGTCTCCACGCCGTGGTGTAATCTATTTTCCACCACCACCTTACTTGGATGGGTATAATGGTCTACATAGTAACTATATATGATTACTGTAAAGTGATATTGATTCTGAAATAGTATACATACACTATAATACAATTCCATGATCATGTGAACGATATCATCGCTCGTGCGTACGTACGGACTACCGTCTCCACGATGCGATGAGATTCATTCTCCACGTTAACCATTCATGAATGATTATAAAGTATATATAATAATTAATAATGAAATATATGACATAATAATGATTCAGGATTTATTTGTATATATATTTATGTCATCTATTTAATTCCATTCAACTCAATAAGGAAAAGAAAACAACGTTCATGCGTACGTACGGTCTACCGTCTCAATGAATGGTGTATTTCTTTCCATTTACTGGCCTATTATATATATATATATTATGAATATATATTATATATAAATCATGTTTTATATTCTAGAATTAAGTAATCATGATCTATGTAATCATATGAATACTTACAAGTCAAAACACGGATGACAAATGAAACGATTTTAACCAAAACGCTCTTTAACATGGAATGTACAAAAGAACGGGTAATATAAAGCCATAAGTAAACCATATATGATATCATAACAATGAGTATGATTCTGGAATAAGTCAATGACATTATTTAAATCATTATACAGTAGGTTCGTACACATACGAAACAAATCAGTACTAAGGTAAGGGAAATATCATAATCTCATTTTTATCCGAAATTTTTTATACTTTGGAATTTACTGGGGTGTATATTATCATCCACATCCATGTTTCCTCAATATGTAATATTATTTCCATTCACCTACAATTTTTTAAATCCAATTTTACCCTTCGGTGAGTTTCTAGTAAAACACATGAAAGGAATCTTTTGTCGTTTTTCATATGAGGTACTTTTTGACATTTCCGACAAAAGTATGAGAAGAATGTGTTTTTAACTTATACAGCATGAATAGATTTTTAAAACAAAATTTACAAGAATCTTCCTTTAAAAGTTTTCATGTTTATTTTTGATCAACTTCTTTTAGTTTAAAATTGAATGACATGTTAGGAAAGGAAAAATGTTTTTGAAGTTGAAAGGATATTTTCCTCAAGAATGGAGTTCAAGTGTTTTATCAAAATTACATTCCATCTATGATAATATAGGGTTCTGTTTTCATCCCTATTATTACATTTATTTGATTATGTTGTGATGGAATTATTTTTATGAATTTCTTTATCTTATATGAATTGTTTTATGATGCCATGACGTTTACGATTTCCATTTTATTTACATGGGTTATGCTATGATGTATGGTTTATGATTTTGTGGTACACATATGAATGGTATCATTATGATATGGGTGGGACCTATATCTCCCTCCAATGCATTGGTAAAGATTTTATATCTCATGAGATAGATATGGCTGGAACGGTAGGTTATACCAGTTCAGTGAAACTGGACTGAAACGAGGAGTGAACTCGGTTCAGAAAGAGACTTTGTCCACTAAGATAGTATTGGCAATGAGTCATGACCAATAAGAAATGATTCTCTATGATTATATGTGTATGACACACAGTTTCATGTTTTAGGTTATGATTATTGGGATTTTATTTCACTACTATGATTTATCCCATGTTATGAAATTATGCTCTCTTTTGCAGGTTAAGATTTCCAAAATGTTATGTTCTTATAAAAATGATGTAATTGATATTTCTTTTTTTTACCCTTACTGAGCATTTGAGCTCACCCTTTTATGTTTTCTTTTCCCCAGGATATAAAGAAAGGTTTTAGGTAGAAAAAAAAGGAAGATCTTTATGGAAGATGTTGAAGATCATTCTCCACGATTAGAAGATTATATTCTGAGTTTCCAAAGGCACTAAACTATTACAGTCCTTGTGTGTGTGTTTTTGTTATGTACTAAGCATTCCTCAAAAGTAATGTAATGTCCACGTACGTCAGGCTTCGGGTCTCTACACTCTGGGTCCCGCACCTCCTGGATGGCCGAGTGGCCATCCGCTTCTGCTCCTCCACTACAGTCGGCCCTAGCCACAACAGCCTTCCTCAGCTCGGCGCAAGGGCATCGTGCCCCTCCGTCATGGCCCACCCTGGCCGCGGCGCCCTTCCTCTGCGTAGTGTGATGGCGTCGCCCCCTCCGTCTGCATCCCTCCCTGGCCGCAACACCTTCTCCTCTATGCATCGTGATAGCGCTGGTGCCTTTATTCCGTGTATCATGGTCGTGTCACGCCCTTTCGGTGACCAAGTGGCCTTGCACTCTAGTTTCTTCGTGGCCGGCCCGTCGCCGGCCGCCGTTGCTCCACCGTAGTTCCCTCTTCCGGTGGGGCTGTTGCGCCGCCACTGACATCAACAAGAGAGGGAAACAAATTGTCGTGTCTGGTTCGTGTGGCCCAACCCTTCTTCATTATGGTGATATCAATCAGAAAAAACCATCAACAAATATTGAACGACGTATAAAGGAAACAAATTCAATTTTAAATTCCCCTACCTCGGGTTGGTGTTCGTCGACGATGTTGCGAAAAGGCGGACGTAGTTCTTTTGATATCTGAAAGAAGACAAAGAATTTGAAGACGTCGTCAGCGTTCATCAAGGAGAGCACTTCCCTTTCTTGCCCTGGTTGAAGATCATTCTTCATTACAATGTTCATTCCTCCATGGCGTTCTATCTCCAAGAGCTCCCCCTCTCTTCAATTCTCCCTTACAACAAAATGAATGATGCCAACCCCAAAATGAAACAATAGATTATATTATTATTTTAATGGTTGAAATGAATTCAAATAAGGAATTAATGATGCAGGGATCCCCATAATTAATTCTTGTGTGTAGGAACAATTTAATTATGGTAGTTCAAGAGTTTTCATGGGTGGTGGCTCCATAAATGGGGAGTTCAATGGTTTCATCCTTGGGTGGTCCCCACCACTTTAAAAATAAGGGGATTTATACCTCGGTTGGGTCCCACCTATATAACATCTCAAGAGAGGTTAATGTGTGGTGGTCCCCACCTCTAACATCGTCTTGGAGGTTTTAACCACACAAATAAAAATACGCTACACACTTATTTTTATTTAATTTTATTATTAAAAAACTCTAAAAACGAACAATCATTCTCGACCAACTGTCGTCGAGGTGAAAGTATTCTTAAGAGAATATCATCATTGTTAGTTCAATGGTGCCCCCAGATTCCAATTCTGAGCACTGGTTCAAAAGTTATAAAATCCCGCTCGTAAGTTTACTGAACGCACCCGAACAAAACATCAGAAATTGATTCTGGCCACACCAGGCCTCAGAATTAAGTGCTGTATATTTTTACGGACTTGTAAAATTATCATGTATTAAAGAAAAAAATTTACATGGAATTTTTGGGTCTTTAAATTCTCCCCACCTTGGGTCATTACGTCCCCATAAGATACAACTCAAACTATGGGAACAAATGGTTGTATTGAGCACGCATCTGAGCCTCCCGCTCCCATGTGCTCTCCTAGAGGTTCCCATGCTACCAGTAAACGTGCACCAATGGTATCGACTGTCGACGTAGGACCTGCACATGTCGATCCTCAATCTCCACTGGGACCTCCGTAAAAGTTTCCCCATCATTGACGTCCATCTCCCCATGGTCGATGATGTGGGACGGGTCGTGCACATATCTCATCAGTTGGGATACATGGAAGACATTGTGCACCTGATGCTACTGAGGTGGAAGATCTAAGTGGTAAGCCAACGTTCCTACTCTGTTGAGAACCTGGAAAGTCCGATGAATCACAGATATAACTTGCTTCCTTAGCCAAATCTCCGTAGACCTCATCGAGGAGTGACCCGTTGGAAGATGCGGTCTCCATACTCAAACTCTAGAGGTCTCTTCCTCCTGTCAACATATGACTTCTATTTGCTCTGTGCAATCTTAATCCTCTCCTAGATGATATGCATCTTCTCTTTGGTATCCTGTATGATCTCTGGTCCCACTAGTGCTGAATCCCCTGGGTCTATCCAACACAGTTGTGATCTGCATGTTTTACCATAAAAGGCCTCAAAAGGTGCCATACAGATGGCGAAGTGATAACTTTTGTTGTAGGAAAACTATACAAACGGTAAGTGATCCTCCCAGATGAAACCTAAGTCAAAAAAACAAGCACGGAGCATGTCATAGAGGGTCTAGATGGTTTTCCTGGTCTGGCCATCTATCTGAGCATGGTAGGTGGTGCTCAAATGTAGCTGTGTCCCAAAAGCCTCTTGCAACCCCTTCCATAGCCGGAAAGTAATCCATTTGTCACGGTCAGAGACAATAGAGGAAGGTACTACATTTAAACTCACAATCTTCTTCACATAGTGGCGTCGCAAGATCCCTATTGAGCCATGCTCTCTGATTGGTAGGATTTGGGCCGACTTGGTGATTCAGACAAAGATCACCCATATCGAATCATGACTCCTGGATGTACGTGGAAGACCTGTCATGAAGCCCCTGGATATCTCATCCCACTCCCACTCTGGGACATCTAAGGGAAGAACCAAGCATGCTGGTACCTGGTGCTCCACCTTCACTTACTAACAAGTGTGGCACCATGAGGAAAACTCTTCTACCGCCTTCTTCATACCTGGCCACCAGTGCTGTCGTCGAAGGTCCTGGTACATCTTCGCTACACGTGGATGTACCGCTAAAGGGGATGTGTGGAACTGCTTGAAAACATCCTCCAAAAGTGATACCGGTACCATAGTACATCCTCTGAAGAGTATGACTTACTCCGCACCTTCAAGAAATCCATTAGGTGCCTACCCTGTGGATATCTGAGAACGTCGTGTCTCACAGTCAACGTCTCTATGCCACGCCTCCCTAACACGCTAAAGAAGTGGAGGAGTGACTATAAGAGACTATAGATAGGTTGTTCCATCCATATCCACAAAGGATATCTGTATGTCATCCACCTGCTCTGTCGCATCGCCTAGTAGCTGTATACCAGTCCTCCTGTTGAGCACATCTGCTACATCGTTCCGCTTCCCAGCAGTACAGACTATCTTGAAGTCATCGTCCTGGAGGAACTCAAGCCAACTTCTTTGTCTCAGGTTCAGGCCCTTCTGGGAGAATATATACCTGAGACTCTTGTTATCATATTACATGGTAAAATGTTCTCCCATAAAATTGTTCTTCTAAATATTCAAGGATAAGACCACAGCTGCTAACTCTAGTTCATGGGTAGTGTAGCTCTGTTCATGATTTCTTAGCTTCCGAGAACCATATGTGATCATTGATGGACCATTGTTTAAACTTAATGGAATAACCAAGAACTCATTGTGGTCATATTGACACCTGAAGGTCGTCTTCTGCACATCCTCGTCTCGAACACTGAGCTGGTGATATCCTGCTCCGAGGTCTATCTTCAAGAACCACAGTGCTCCCTTGAGATGATCAAAGAGGTCATTAATCCTAAAGATTGGGTACTTGTTCTTCACAGTCACCTAGTTCAGGCGACGGTAGTTGAAAAAAATCCTCAAGCTCCCATCCACCTTCTTGGAAAACAGAATCGGGGAAGCCCAGGGAGAAACACTGGGCCAGATGAATCCCTTCCCTTGCAAGTCCTCCAGTTGTACCCACAGCTCACAAAGCTCGTCCGGAGTCATTCGATATGCTGGAGTAGATAAAGGTGTCGTCATAAGGTAAATGTCAATGTAGAAGTCCACCTCTCTGTGAGGCGGTAGTCCTGGAATGTCGTTAAAAAAAACATATGCATACTGGTCCAACACTACAGTATAACTCGGACTCTCCACATCAAATGATCTGAGGGTAAGGTAGGCCAACTAATGAGTGATTGGCTACAACCTCCTCCGACTAAGTCCATCATGTGCTGCAAAGGTTACCTTTTTTCCGGTGAAGGTGAACCTGGTCCCATATGTGCAGACACACCACACTTTTCACCTAATATAGTCAATAGGAGCATGGACTGTAGATAACCAGTCCGTACTCAAGATGATGTCGTAAGGCTCAACACCGCTACGAGGAGATCCCAGCTGAAGCTCTCGCCTCCTAGAGTAAGCTCAAACTGCAGGCACTATTGCGTAATCATTGAGTTTGCTCCTGTAGGAGTCCCTAGCCATAAGGATTGAGCAAACTGCTCCATCAGAATCTCTAATCTCCGAACGAGGGTAGTGGAAATGAAAGAGTTACTGGCACCTGTGTCTATAAGAACTATAGCCAATGCGGAGTAGACATAGATCATACCTCGAATCATCTACGGAGCTCCATGGTCTTATTACTCATTGGCCTATAGCTGATATCTCCCCAATCGACATGATCCATGTGGTCGGGGTTGTCCTCCTGGTGGTGGTGGCCGTAGCAGCTCGTAACTTCATCCACCACTAGCTTCTCAACTTGCTCCTCTGCCATGTCCTCCTACGCCCTGCGGACCACCTCGATCGAGCCAATGCCTCTACCTGGGAGGTCCCTCAACTGTCTTCTGGTCATCTGAATGATGGGTTGGATAGTCACGAGTCATGTGACCATGCCAGCCTGATGAGTAACACTGCCTTCTCCTGGAAGGTAAGTCACTACCCCGAGTGCCCCGTATAACAGATCTTGAGTCAGGTGGTTGACCACCTATGGGTCTGGTCCTCTTTGACCCCTGCATCATCTGTCTACTACCAAATGCAGAAGACTCCACTACATGTTGATTATTAGTGGGTCCCTCTACTGGTGACTGCCCAACAAGAAAAATTTCTACTATGAGGGCTCTCTCAAACACCACCGCCTGCGTCAAGATGCTGAGGGAGATCATTGATGCCCTCGTATCTCGCCTGATCCCCTTATAGAAGTTCTGGGCCCTGAAGAATGGGTCTGGTACCATATCTATGGAGTAGTGTGAGAGGTTGGTAAACCTCACTGAGTACTGCACTACTATCATGCTTCCCTGCTGAAGATGAAGTAACTCCTATATCTGTACCGCTTTTAGGGTCGCTGGAACAAACTCCGACTGGAACATGCTCTCAAATTCTACCTAGAGAAGCACTGCCTCTTCATGCACCTAGAGCATCAGGCTCCACTATCTGCCTACTGCTGCCTGAAGGAGGCTGGCATCAAGGATCACCATGAATTATGCTGGTGTCCTTACTAGCCTGAAGACTCTCGCCTCAGCCTCTATCCAATCCTCAGCCGCCTATGGGTCTGTCTCTCCCTGAAAACTGGGTGGCCTCTGGTGCAAGAACTCATTCAACACTATCAAGCGGCATGCATCTTCTGCTACTGAGGCTGGTGGCATCAGTGGCCCAACGGGACTTCATACCTCTGGTGCCTCCGCTAGTAAAGAGAACTGCATCGAGGCCTCATCGCTCGATGGGTTGTTAAAGCGTATGACTCTTGGGGCTCTGCGGTGAGGCATCCTGAAAGAGACTGATGCGACACATTCAAAAGATTATACATGGTCAGATGACCTGGTTGAGATGACTTAAGAAAAGATTTAAATACACATACGCAACCAGTGTATTCATGCACTGAGTCGGAAATCCGATGTCAGGGTCCTGGTGTATGGATACGTTGGACACCGGCACCAACATTAGACTCCCTAAACTGAAAACCACACTTATTTCCTTTTACAATATTGCTTCATAGAAAATAAATATTAGTGTTCTATGTTTTGCGATAGAACTGACTCCTCTGATACAAATTTTTCACGAACCATCCCATGGGTCCCATATCGTGACTACCCCAAGCCCACCTTCCATGTGCTAGGGGCTGGCGACTAGCACCAAATGCGTAAATCTCTAAATCGGGAATTCATTGCCTTTATAAACTGAGTCACGCACAATAGTGTATGTTAGAAGTAAAACACTAACAAAGTTGTATACAAAATAGTGATGAAAAGTAAAAGGGGCCAAAAATATAGGCCCAATAAGAATGAACATGTACAACTGAAAAACAAGTACAACAAAAGAAAAGTAAAACATCTACCGGGTCCTCCTCCAGGATTCCTACCTGAAGGGTAGGTACAGATGACCTCCTCAGCACTCCACGTCCATTCGTCCGCTCCATGTAATGTCAGGCCGAGTGGTCCACCACTCGGTACCATCTAGTCCTGCTACTCTCTGCCTCAGTTAGCACTGTCTGTTGTCTGTAACCAACACAACGAGGTGCATGCATAGCCCGTACAGGGGTGAGTATAACAATACTCAGTAGGGACCCTGAGGCCCTCAAGGTCTCACAAAATCCAACAGGTATAAACCAAAAACTATGGATTCAACAGATAACCATTACATAGATATATGCCCATACATATTCCTAAGTTATCTAGTAACCCATCACAATCATGAAGAAAACACAAAGTCATTTACTCAGATCAAACCAGGATTTTATTCTAGGGGGTAGTATAATGTTACAACCCTAGTCACAATGTCAGAACCTCATTCGATGGTGTAATCCTCCTATATCGAATGCAGTGGGCCTATGACATCACACATAGGTGCTTACCACTATCATTGGGCTGTTGAGGTACTCCTCTTGTCATGTACTATGGGTATGCCACATCACCCAGAGGCGCTCCCCACCATGGGTATGTCGCACGTACACAGAGGCACTCCCCCTCATAGCCTACTGAGGTACTCCTTTTGTCTAGTTATGTCGGTCTGCTACCCTCACACAGAGGTGCTCCCCACCGTGGGTCTGCCGCATCACACAGATGTGCTCTCCACTAGGCTAGTCGAGTCACTCTGAGTCGAATCGGTCAAGCAGTCGTCAAGTCTCAGCTACATACTAGGTCTCTGTACTCTGTCCGCTCGCCACAGGAATTATCCTCTCCATGAGCTACTGGGAAAAATTCAAACGGGCACGAAGTCCCAATTAGGAGTATCACAATGGTCCGCCTCATTATTGGGGTCTCAACACAATAGATGGCGCGTCAATCGGAATCATGGTCTGTAACTTATTGGAATTTCCGTCCTAGGGGCCTGGTTGGATTTTAGGTTCAAACCAACCAGACTGTACCCAAACTATGTCCAAACCTCAAGTGAGGGATTACAAAAGAACTGTTTCTCTCTATGCTTTCTATTGTCCTAGACGGTTCGTCGATCAAACACCTGTAGCCCATGATATGTGAGAAAAGGTGTATTCAAGTTAGATGGGTTCAGAATGGGGTCAGACCCGGACCGCATGTCCATCCCGGGTCGCGGGACTGACTCGGCCTGAGGGGGCCGCCTGACTCGAGGGGTGGCCTGGCCCGAGGGGCGGCCCAACCCATGGGGTAGGACCGGCCCGAGGGCGGCCCGACCCGAGGGGGCGGCCCAGCTGCCCGTGCTGGGTCCGACCCGGCAGCCCGCTCTCGGTCCGTCCTGGAGGCTTGACAGCTCGTGGGTCTGTCTAAGCCGCGTCCAGGGGTCACTGTGTGACCCCCTGAAATTGTCGAATGGAATTGTAGTTTGAGTGGGAGCCAAACTGGTGCTAGGTGGTGCCGGTCCAGATGACGCGGGACCCTTTAAGACCTGATCCTCCCGGCTGGCCAAGCGTCCAACCGCTCCTTCTCCTCTGTCATAGCCTACCCTGGCCGCGGATCCCTTCTTCTACGCGGTGCGACGGCGCTGTGCCACTCCGCCGCGGCCCGCCCTGGCCGCGACCCTCTTCTCCTTCGTGCGGCACGCCGGGGTCGCGCCCTTCGGCCGCGGCCCGCCCTGGCCGTGGCCCCCTTCTCTTCTACACTGCGAGATGTCGATGCGCCCTTTCTTCCGCAGGGCACAGCGGTGTCGTGCCCTTCCAGTGACCCGGCGGCCTTGTGCTACCGGTTTCTTCATGGCCGGCATGTCGCCGACCACCGTTACTCCACTACGGTTCACTCTTCTGGTGGCATCGTTGCGCCACCACCATCGTCAACAAGCGAGGGAAACAGAGGGTCGGTCCGTGTTCGTGTGGCCCAAACCTTCCTCGTTATAGTGATATCAACAAGAAAAAAAATCATCACCCATGATTGAATGATGTATAATGGAAACAAATTCAATATTGAATTCCCCTACCTCGGATTGTTGTTCTTCGACGATGTTGCGGAAAGGCGGACGTCGTTCCATTGATGTCGGAAAAAGACAAAGAAATCGAAGACGTCGTTGGCATTCATCAAGGATGGAGCTTCCCTCTCTTGCCCCAGTTGAATATTATTCTTCCTGGGAATGTTCTTTCCTCCATGGCGTTCTATCTCTAAGAGCTCCCCCTCTCCTAAATTCTCCCTTCCAACTAAATGAAAAATGACAACCCCCAAAATGAAATAATAGATTGTCTTATTATTTTAATGGTTGTCCTGAATTCAAATGGGGAATTAATTATGGGGGGATCCACTTAATTAATTCTTGTTTTTAGGCACAATTTAATTTAGGGAGTTCAAGAAGATTCATGGGTGGCGGCTCCATAAATGGGGAGTCCAAGGATTTCAACCCCAGGTGGTCCCCACCACTTTAACATGAAGAGAAGTAAGACCTCGTGTGGGTTCCACCTCTATAACCTCTCAACAGTGGTTAATGTGTGGAGCCCCCACCTCGAAACTCCTCTTGGAGGTTTTGACCACCCAAATAAAAATAATATACACACTTATTTTTATTTAATTTTATTCTTAAAAACTCTAAAAACAAACTTTCATTCTTGACCAAATACCGTCGAGGTGAAAATTCTACTTAATAGAATATCGAAATTGCGAGTTCAACGGTACCCTCGGATTCCAATTCCGAGCACCGGTTCAAATGTTATAAAATCTCGCTCGTACGTTTTCTGAACGTGCCTGAACAAAACATCAGAAATTGATTCCAGGCATACCAGGCCTTGGAATCAAGTGCTGTAAATTTTCACAGACTCGTAAAATTCCCATGTATTTATGAAACAATTTTACATGGATTTTCTAGGTCTTTAAAAATGTATTTTCAGAATGTTGTATAATTTAAAAAGTTATTTTCAATGTAGAAATGATATTGTCCTCATTAAATGTTTAAATGATTTTTAATGTTTCGTCTATGTGTTCAAATTTTTATTTTCAATGAAATTGAGTCCAAAAATGTATTGTGTTTTTTTTAATTATTTATTATGAAAAAAAATAAATTCCTTAACATGTTTTTTATATTATCTTTAAGAATAATTTCCCATGTATAATGATTTTTGTTTATGTTATATTTTCCATAATAGAAATATGATCCAAAAAACCTTTATTATTCATTCTCCGAATGGATTTTGATTATGAATGAATGATGTTTTTGAAACTTTTTCCCCTACATTGTTTAGAACATGAGTAATTTCTTATGGTATAGACTACATTTTGTGAGGAATTCTATGCTAAAATGGTGAAATGATTATGAAACATGTCTATCTTCGATAGGATATGATGTGATGAAATGATTATGAATCCCATTTCAATACATGTATTGTGATATGATTAATGTTTTATAATCATGTTCCTTTCATACACGCGATTTTATTTGTTTGATAGACATGAAATATATCTACCTCTAGTGAAAAGGGTAATGATTTATATATCACGATATATAAAGAAACTGAATGTACAGTGAACCTGGTTTAGGATTGGACTGTGTCCTATATGGTGGTCTTGGGAATGAAACATAAATAATTTGATGGATTGGGGACTAAACCAATTATATTGTACTTTCCTTGTAAATGATCCATGACAACTGTGTAAATTAGTATCTATGATTATGTGTATGGAAGAATTACATAACATGGGTCAGTTTAATGATTTGGACATCATGTCCTTTAGGTTCTTTATGATTCACGTGTTTTAAACATTAAATCATTTTACATTAACTCATGATTATTATCTCTGATATGCATGGTATGGTTTTAAAATATCATGTTAATGATCTCATACCCTTATGCTCCAGATATTCTTATATTTATCCATTTTTTAAATTCACTGATCATCATATACTAGCCTTATGTTTCCTCTACCCTCATTATGATTAAAATGTTTACATGTAGAATCATGTGAAGAATAATAATGGGTCAGGTATTTATGTGAGATGTTGAATATCTCTCACCAAATTATAATATTTTATAAATAGTATCCAATGACACTAAACTATTAAAATCATTATGGGAATTTTTTTGTATTGTAATGAATATTAATCTAAAGAGGTGTAATATATTTGTATAAGTAGTTTTAGTCATTATATTTGGTATTAGAGGATAGTATTAGTTTACATTTGGTAACTAGGATACGAAAAATATAGTGATGTCTCAAAGGATATATCTAAGGATACATATAATGATATGTCTAAGGATGAGTCAATGTTTAGAACATATCATTGAATTTTGGTAATAGATACAGAATTTCATTTCCATGAAATTACATCCATGACTAAATATTTCAAGTTATTGTGACTTTGGAATATAGGTACTTAGTGTTAATAATAATTAAAAGGGAACATTGAGCTATATATTATCATCCCATATTGCATGAAAACATTCCCTACAACAACCCTGGTTCATCACTCCTTGAGGATATTATTTTTGTATTCATAAACTCATTATTTACCACTATGAATAATGTAAATAATGACTATTAAAGACCTATGATAAACATAATATGTTATTCATAAAAAATAATGTTCCATGATTTAGAAATCCAATAAATTTTTTTTAATGATTATGTGGTTTCCCACTATCAATATTACTACTCAGAATATGTGTTTTTTGTTATAGTGAATGAAGAGAACACGAATGAATTTGACTAACATTGAATTTGATAGAAGATGGATTGATAGGTAACAAAATCATGTTATCAGAAGAGTGAATGATATTGGGATTATTCTTAATCAACTATCATGATATATATTTTTAACGAATTGAACCATAACCAACTCTCAGATTTTGAAAATAAGAAATGGATATATATTTTTTGAGAGTTTAGTTTGTGGAAACAATGGGGGAAGGGATATTTTGTCTTATATGTTGAGAAATTTAGAATAAGAACCCATGATAATTTTTTATATGAATGAGATATTTTTTATTGTATATAATTAAGAAATAAATAATAATTTTGGAAAAATATTTAAATGTTTGGAATCATAATGGATGAGAAGAATAGTGTCTCTAAGATATCATCAATTGCTGAATTTTTGACTTATTAAAATTATGGGAATTATAAAAATATTTTAAATAAGGATAAATATCATGAAATGGATAATAAATGTTGTGCGATTAATTATTATACTGCTAATGATAAACACACAAAAAATTACATATGGATGGTATGGTTTTTTCTAATAATGTTGTTTATGTAAAATTTAAGAAGATATATTAAATTTTTGTTGATAAATTTTAAAACATGCTTGATATTTCAATTTTTTGGAAAGAGTTAATAATTTAAAAATTGTTGAAGACTAGCTAATGTTTTGAGAAGGAATTGGGATGATTGAAGTTCTTATTTATTATAATTCCGGAATTATGTTATTTATATCATGAAATATTTAAATATTTTTCAGTATAAATATATCTTCAATGGCATTAAAATATATGTTAAATAGTGTTGATGAACTAGAAAAGTTAATAATGGAAATGTGATATTTTTATTATGATAGGACATTCCTTAATATATTTACGATGTTGAGAAAGTGGTTTTTATTTTGGATAAATAGATTACTTATATTAATAATTTAAATTTGATATTTTTGATGACCTTTGAATTGATTAATGATTTGGGGATAATGTAGTTTATTTTATCATTAATTGAGTTTACCACATTATTCTATTTATGTAATATATAATATAATAGGATTATTTATTCAAGGAATGAGGATGTGTGTATTTTTTCTACTAAGATTTTACGGTAATTTTGGTGATTACCATGATTCATGAAAATATATGAATTTGATATTCAGATAATTGGTATGAGAAAATCAAAAACAAAATTAAGAAATTTTAGGGATCAATGGTAGTTTGATTTTAAGAATGTTACTAAATAGAATTATATTTTTTTAATTTTATAAAGGTTATAAGGGTATCCATTTTTGGAATGGTTTTAGATAAATTTTTAATGAAATTTTAAATATTTATTTTATTATTCCATCCTGAAATTATTTTTTTCATAACATTTTAAAATAATTTTGATTTTTATAATAAATAGTGATAGAATGAATGACTTGAAATTAATTTATAAATATTATTTATTTCTTAAAACATTAAATAGCCAACTCTTAGAGTATGATTTGAAGTGGAAATTGAACATGGAATAAAAATTGATGATATTGTGATTATGTAATTGAATGAAATCAAGAAATAATATCTTCTCATAAAAACTCAACAAATTTACGAAAAAACAAATAATATTTTGTCTAGTTATAATATTTCATGATGATTTCAATGTCGCTTTCACTACACTTTTTTATGGAATTCGGTACATTGGATTTCTCATGACCATGATCTTTATCACTCTTTATCAATATTTGGATCTTAGTTTTCTCTTTTATGTCAATATTTTCACTTCCCATGTATATATTCATATTTAAAGTCATAATATATGCTATTCTGGATGAACATTTAACATCCCTTTCTATCTTTTAAAGAGTAATTTTTATTATCCCTTTTTATTATTTGTCTTTCCCACAAAGGGATTTTCAAATGTTAAATCCTTGTTTACCAAAAAAATATTAAATTGCGATGATGAAATTTATTTGGGGGGGGGGGGGGTGAGTGAAACAATCCAGGATTTTCATAACTATGTTTTTGAAAAAAAAAATTTCTTTTTAATATATTCATTACAAACATATATGGGTTTATCATGCATTATAAAAAATAACTCAGTGTAACTTATGATACATGTAACATCGAGTTTATGAAAAATGTTACATACTAGAAAATGATATTATTTAACATGATAGTAATCAAATAGAATTTGGGATGGTGGGTATTAGGAATATTAATTAAATTTTGAAATTAAATGATATAACCTTTTATAAAAAATGAATTTTTTATTGAACAATTAAATATTAATATAAATAACAACTTTTTTAAAATTAATAAAATATTTTTCTGAAAAACTAAATTTATTGACACGAAATATATTTTATCTCAATAAATTAAAATATAAATTTTTGTAAAACATTTTAATGAAATTTATTTATTATATATTAAATAATGTGTTTACAATTTAATTTAAGTATTTTTATAAAATATATTTGAATAAATCCAATTTTACACTTAAAACATTAATTATTTCTTAAATTCGTTTTATCAGTTATTATAATCCTATTTTAAAATTATTTTTTCAAAAAAATTTATTTATGTTTTAAAATAATAATATTCTTTTTATTCTAAATATAAAAAATATCCTATAGTGAATGTTTTTAATTTTTGGAAAAAATTAATTATTCAATGAATACTGAAAAAAAGTTATTTTTATTGAATACTTTGTTTTTTTGAATATTTTTTAAGATTTATTTTGTTATATTTTTTTGTAAATTTAAAATTATGATATTATATATAAAATAATATAATTAAGATCATTGTAATATTTTTTATATTGAATTGTTTTATTAAAACATTATAAACTTTTGTTCATTTTTCTCTCTTAAACCACTCTATCTTGCATCGTTCGTGGGATTAATTTCATATTATAATTTTCAAAAAATGTGTATATAATTTTTTTCAAAAACTAAATAATTGGAATAATAATAATTAATATTATCCAGTAACGTAAAATTAAATATTTACAATAATTAATAGTAAAAATAGTAAAAATTATTAACCATGTTTAAGATAAAAATAGGTTTACCGAGGGGTTAAAATAAAAATACAAGTGTAACAAATGACCAATTTTTTATTGAAACCATATTTTATGGACATATTTGAACTTTATATTTTAGACATTTGATAATGTATAATTTTTAAACCATTTATCATGTGAATAACATGGGTAATATTTTTTTTCAAAAATATATACTGTGTCACTCCCTGCTCTTATAAAATGCCACGCCACTCATCTCTAACTCACACTTTAAAAACTCATATGATCAAACAAGAAATATTAATATAAATCTATTATTCATATCCTCACATTATAGAAGACTTATATTTTTCAAAAAGTTTCTCAAATAATCCTTTTGGGGAGAACCAAATGTTTTTTTAAAGAAGCGTTTACATCAATGTTAGAGAATTTTATTTTATTTTTCTCCGCCTACTTAAATTATTATTAATACATGAAAATATATTTATATGAAATATAATTATATTCTATTATTTAAATTTCATAACTTATATCACACTTCTATTCCATCAAATAGGTCATGAAATCTTCATTCGTTTATATCGAAGACAACTATCTCGCGAACCGATGTTATTCATTTTCTATCACCACCTACCAAGTATATATATTCATGGATTAGTTTTTTATGAAATAAATTTACAAAATTATTGTACTTCATAAATTATTATATCACATTTTACTTCTTACTTTCTATTTCATTGGAAAACGATAACAATATTTGAGTGTACAATAGTCTACCAACTCATAAAGAGATGTGATTCATTCTTGATTTACATAGAAGGTAAAAATGATAGGTTTAATGAAAATATGTGACATATAATAAATAATAAATTTTTAATTGAAATATATTATTTAACATTTTATCTATCAACCCATCAAAGAAATGGAAACAATGTTCATTCATATGTATAACCCACTATCTCCATAAATTGTCTATTTAATTTTCTACGTCTAAATTTTATGGAATAGTTATTATACATATATATTTAATATATATTATATTTTTGTCTTGTTTAACATTTTTCATATTATGGATCCATGATAAATATAAGAGGATAAAAAATATATGAAATCAGAACATACAAGAAAAAAAATGCAATTTCATGAAACATGACATTAATATGAAATAATAGATAAATGGTTAATAAAAGGTTATAGGTAAAACATAATCGGAATTATATATATATGCATAAAAATTATAAAATATAGTTATAATTAACTAATTTTTATTATACAATAGGTTCAAAGGATTAATAATTTTGTTAAGAATTATAGTAATAGATTTCAACTCTCTACTTCATTTATAAAATGCATATCACTTATTCACCACCAGTGCCTTTTTTTATATTATGAATATTATTTTACTCATTATATTAAAATTTTCCTATTATGTTAATATTTAATAGGCCTTATGAATCAATATATTACCAAAGTGGTGTGATATTTCTATCTCACTTTTAATTCTATGATAAATATCTCATAGTAACCACTTATTTAATTAATGTGGTGTATATATTGACCATTAGTTTAATTAATTAGGATCATCCTGAAAATTATTTTAATTTACATATCCATTTAAGGATATATCTATCATGGGGTATATTGTTCAAAAGTTTCCAAAGTGGTAAGCGTTTGTTTCTCAATTTGGTTTCCATAAGACATATATAATGTTATAAAACTAACATATTTTGGGAGGAGTATATAAATCACCATTTAACATGTGATGTATAAAATTTATTTGTTGTTCTGATAATCTAAGTTTCATTTAATTTTATTCATTCATGTGCCATATAATTCAAAGTTAAAAAATTTGTTAGTGTTTTATACTAAAATCTCATCATTTATCAGTATTGTTTATGTTTATAATTCTGAGAATGAGATATTTTAAATAGTCACATAAGATACTCATGAATTTTCATTTCATCTATTTATTTACATATAATACCTTTTTACATTAATTTTCCTCTATTTTAGTACTCATTATTTCAAATTATTTTTTTTTTGAAAATTCTTCATTATTTATCTCTTTGGTTGAAGACCCCTTTTTCATCCAAACCCATTTTTTTAAAAAAATAAATAATTTTTCTACCTTTATTCAAATAATTTTTAAAATACAATTTTACCAAAGTGTAACATTTTACAAAAATAATTAATGGAATATTCATGTAATCTTTTAAATATATCAATTTTTTATTTCATTATAATGTGAAAGGAGTCATTGTTTTAACATTTGTAGAATGAATAGTATTTTTTACAATAAAAAATATATATATTTTGAATATTATTTAGTATGATTCCAAGAATATTTTCTAAAAAGTATTTTAATACTATTGTTTGTTTTTAAAGGATTTTTCAATAAGGAAAAGATATTTCCTTCAATAAATTCTTTAATTTTTTTTTTCAAATTATCCTTTATAAATTTCCATGTATATTGAAAATGAAAAGTGTTTTGATTTTTTTGTTTTAAAATGAGTTTTATAGGGGGTATGGTACATTATTTACCAACATTTATAAATTTTTTTAAAAATAATTTTTATATTTTTAAATATTATTTTCATAGAAAAGGATTTCCTAAATGTCTTATGTATTTTATTTGTTTTAAGAAGTTGTTTTTAATGAAAATTTATTTTACCCATGAAATGGTACCAATTATATTTTAAAATAATTTTACATATTAGATGAAATATATTGTTATTACTTGTTCCTTTTTTGGTATATAATTCAAGGATATTATTCTTATTCATTCTGTGAATTATTTTCTTTACTACATGATGTTTATGAAACATATATCTCTTCCACGAGTTTTATAACAAGGAATTGATTAAAAAAAATCATCCTATCATGTTTTATGATATGATGAAATTTTTAAATGATTATAAAAGCGGTCTTTATTTCAATGTATATGGTATGAAGAAATGTTTATGATACCTATTTCATTTCATGGGTTATGAAAAAATAATTGTATTACTATCTTATTGAACACAAACGTATGATATTAATTATGTTATATTTGGGAACTATATCTTCTTCAAATGAAATAGTCATGTATTTATATCTTATGAGATAGATAGGACTAGAATGGGGATCAGCCCCATTTTATTAATGGGATTTGTCAGTTATGATGGTATTTTTAGCTAACCTTGTATACTATCATGGTGTATAGAGTGAACCCATTCCATTATGATATATGTGTAAATGAAAATTTACTAAATGGAATTGATTTTTGATTTATAGGTGTGCACCAAAATTCCATGTCTTATGTCAATGTTATGGTCAAATTGATTAAGTTATTTTATTTCCATATGATTCATGTCTTATAAACATCAATTTTTTTTGACATGATCGAATACTATGTTATTTGATTTGTAGGTCTTGGTTATCAAATTTTATTCTCAAATTCTCATACCATTATGATCATGTAATAATTATGTATCTCCTTGGTTTACCATTACTGAGAATCTAATCTATACATTTCTTATTTTTCTTTTACTCATGTTTTGAATAAATGTTTTAAATATGGAATGTTTCTGATTAGTACCAACGGGGGAGATCATTATGGGAGATTATGAAGATATATCACTAAATTGTTTTATTTAGTATCCAAAGAAACTATCTATTTTGTTCACCAAGATTTTGATTTTGTATTGTAAATAATATTCGTCTAAAAATAAATAATATCTTTCTATGAGTAGTTTTGGTCTTTACAATTATATCCTCATGTATTTGATCCCACATATAATGTGACAATGTAGTGAAATATCTATCTTCTCTGGATTATTATAGTTATGGGGTTACACATGAAATTCATAGAATAACATTGGAATATTGGAATACATATAAAAATTAGGACCATAAATTCATTACAAATACTCTACAAAACCTATTTTTATTGATCCTTGTTTGATAATTCTTATGTAATCAATCTCATATTATTCCAAACAAATTGAATCATGGTCTAAAATGACACCAACTTCTCTCTATCTAGTAAAACCATTAATTGATATGAAAAACTTTAGATAAATCCAATTGGGAAAATCATGTTGAGATATAAACTAGAATACATCATTTTATTCCCAAAATTTATTTTGCTTCATAAAAACATGTCCTCCAATTGCTTTTATGGGAGGCCATATCTTCACAAACATACAAAGGTACCTTCATTATATCATTAGTGTTTTATGTATTCCATTAAATGTAATTTAATGTTACATATTAATGGTAATACACTTTTTAGTCCCATGAATGCAAATACATAGATGTAGGATTGTATAATATTGAGTGGAATTAGTTAATTTAGAATGATGTCATTTGAATTACCACCCTCAAAGGCCAGGAAGCTAGGATGGGTAAATAATATAGAAAACATTATTTGGTTATGTACCTCATTCATCTGAATGGAAGAAAAAATATAAAATTCAGGTAAAAATCATGTTAGATTATCTACACATGATATAAAGAAAAAAAAATCCTTTGAGATGTTAATGGAACATAGATATATACACTGACACCCTCATGATTTCTTTTTTTTAACGTAACCAAACTAACAGGAATGTGGCTAGGATCACTCAATAGATAATGTAACCCCTATCAATGGAACCCTAAGGATAATGGAACCATAAAATCATATAAATAAAATTGGTTTTAAACAATATCATCACCTAATGATAATATGAAAAAGGAAAAAGTATCAAGAATTCTCTCTATAAGCATTAAATAATATTTGAACATTCAGATTATGATAAATCAGCCTCACAATTTATGGATGAATTTTTTTCATACCATTGTTTTCAAAATATAAAATTCTATTTTCATTTATTAATTTTTATAATGATGTATCAAAAGATATAAAATAGGTAAAAATGGTACATACCTCTAGAATTTGAAAAAGTCTTATTTTCTACAATAAGTGAACATAGAATATTGAATCACGGTATAGAGGAGCCTTAACTACGCATACTAATCATTTCCTCTCTGAACCATGAAATAAAGTAAAGACATATATTTCTTAAAAAACAATACAATTATATGATTCCATGGAACTAAATTTGGATACCTGACCAGGATTCCAATGTGGCTAGAAATTACTTGGTTCTACCGAAGGACGTACATTAACATCATGCTACTGCTCTCTAAAGTACACCTTAAACCATGTGTTGAATTTTTCCTTTCTAATGATGGAGTAATGTTGTAGTTAGTATTGGCAGGATTCTCATAATGGTGAGTTAGATATTTGTTACGTTATCACCCCTAAATTTACTTTTTTCATGTAGGCTTCGACAGCATTAAAAATTTTGTAATAGGCTTACACGTTGTGTAATGGTTCTGCAGACAAGTTTTGAATGACTTCACGCTATGATGGTTACACATCATGAGTCACCTTTTCATGTTGTGAAGCAGTTAATGATTGGTTTTAAATTTGTAGAAATAGAATTGAAGTAAAGGTGATGTGTTTTTCTGTACTTATGAAAATTTGCATTTTCATAACGTGTATTGGGATCACACATCTTGTAATACCCCGACTCCATTTATTTTAATTGGATGTGTGTCTAGTTATTTGTTTTCCCTATTCTCTAGGATCAACTTCCTCGACCTATTTCATTACCCATCTGACCTATAACTAGTCTATCCCTTCTAAACCCATTTTTTTGGCATTGGATCGTCGTTACACTTGTCGTGTGATTTCCTCATATGATTTCTCCCTAGTTGATCATGTTTATATGATTATACTCTCTTGGATTTTTAGTGGATCATCATGGAATTAATGAACCTATGATTTCTAGTGTTACATCTTGCTCTTAGGATGGGATTTAAGTTCTACCCCACTTTCATTCTTGTGGGATTGTTCCATTGGGAGTGTTGGGATTCAGAAAAGAGGTAGGTGGTTCTGCCCCGATTAACCAATTTGGTTATATATAAATTTCTTGATTTATTTCAATTTCTGATTAAAATTATTTTTTTCACATTTTCATTCAATTTAATTAATGAAATTTGATTATATAGAATTGCAATATTTGAAATGGATTTGGAAAAAAATTTAGAAAACCCCCGATTCCATCAAATTAGTGACTATTTACTAAAATTTGTAAATTTATATTATGGATTCAATGGAAATTTTTTCAATTAAATTTTTGAATTAAATTGTATAAATGAATTGTGAAATGGAAGGAATTGGTTTTTATTGTATTTTAATCTTTTGAAAATGTCTTAAATTGGATTTATAGAAACTCAGTGGTTTTATCTTGTAAAAGTGGAATGTTTCCAAATAAAACCCATTTTGGTTTTAAAAGGAATATTTTCATTGAAATAGAAGAATGAGATTTAATTATATTTTAATCAGTCCTAAAATAAATTTCCCATCATTGATTCATTAAGTGTACATGAAAATCATTGGTAGTTGGTGAGTTATTTGGACACACTCTATGATATGGCTACATTATAAAACAATCATATGGTGGTTCATATCCTTGACAAGAGGGCGATGAGTTGCTTTTGGCCAGTGTAAGGGGGAGCTATATGCACACATATTGCTATGATCATTTGGAGTGTGTAAAATCCTATTGATAAAAATAATATCGTACCTTTTGGCAGATGACTATGTTACTCTATTGTTATTTAAATTTCATATATAAATGTATAATAATGATTTTGAACGAATTTTCATGCTTGCTGAATTTACATGAATGATTTTATATAACTATATTATTTAATACATTGCTTTATAAATATTCCATCTCTTTTAAAGTAACGACAGTTCTCTACTATTATTTTCCATTAGTTTGAAATTTTATAGAATGTTTTTCTTAAGTTTGATTTTAATTTTCTATGCCAATTAATTTTTAAAATTTAATTCCTTTCATTAGATAATATATATTTGAACTATATTAGGGAAACATTAGTAGTTTCCTACTATTAATACACTCACACCCTATATTTTCCTTCTGGTGTTTTCATACATTCATCATTTAGGTTCGAGAAAGGGGAAATGATATCTTGGAGGTTGATCGAGATGTTGAATCTTGGTCGTGGTGAGTTATGTACTAAGGTACAAGTGATGTTTTCCTCTGTTATGGTACTTGTGTTGTAGTACAATGGTTTTTATTCCTTGTTTTACTCAGGTAATCTTATCATCTTAGAGTTTCTTTTATATGCATATTCAGTTTCTTGTGTTTCCTTGGCTATGTTTTTTTTTTGGAAAATTCATTCCTACTTTCATGTTATATGATTCAATGTGCTAGTCACCAACTCTTGGGAATTGGGAACTCACTTCATTATTTTCCATGGTCATCTATGTTATTAGGTTACTAGGATATCATGGATGGTTTATGATAATGTTCTATCAAAGGGAGGCAATTTAGCTTTTGTTTTGAAGTCAATATGCATTATTGTGATCTTATCTAGATGTAAAAGGTAGTTGAAATTTAGTGCCTAGCCATATCACACTACAATAATCCTTAAGACACCAAGCGTTTTAAGGGAAAGATATATTGTAGATTTGTTCTATAATTATCCCTATTTTTATTAGGATAGTGTGAAATCCAAATACTGGTTGTTCCATATATTGTGAATAATTTCCACTGTTGGTATTTTTGAGTGTTAATCTAATTTCTTTATTTTAGTTGCATGAGTTCTATATCATCATGCTCTGAGAATACATGCGAGTCAAAAATAAGAAGAGTCTATTGTTGAAACTCATAATGAAAGTCTTATTGTAGATATGAATTTTGATGAGGTAATTGTGTCCACTATCCATTCCTTGGGAATGTCACCCCCTCTAGTTATTTATTAGGAAGAGTCTATGGATACTCAAGGGGATATTATTCATAATCATTCTGAAGAGTTCCTTCAACCAATGCCACCATTTTTCAACAGATCCATTTATGTCAACATGATTAGGAATGGCTGTGAAAGGTAGAATGTTTGTATGAATTCTTAGAGACCATGAACATTATCGTGGTGAAATGTCCCACCTTAATGTTGGAAGGTTTGGGCTGTATATGGTGGGATATGATGGTTATGGCCGGGAAACATGAGGGATTAGATTGAAAAGACATCAAGTGTATTTTTACCAACCAGTTCTATCTAAATTCAGTGGTGTTTTCTATGGATATAGTGTTTTTCCAGCATGAGAAGGATGATATAACAGTGATTAAGTATTCAAATTTCATTGGTGAGCTTGGGAATATTTCTAAAGAGGTAATATATAATGAAAGAATGAAGGCTCAACAGTTCATGTTGGGACTTCAATCATATATCCATTCTCGCATTTTCATAATGAAGCTTCCTACATATACTAATTTTCTGGATTGGGAATAGATGGTTGTCATAGAACTGGCAGGTAACTTTGGTTTGATGGGAGTTTATTATTCTTGTAGTGTTCTAATTGGTTCCATCAATATATAATGGAATTGTGATGATTATAATGGTATGTTTTCAATTTATTTTCTATCATAGTAGTAAATTATTACATTTTGAGAGGGCTTTCACTGAGGCACCCAAAAAATGTATCTCCTACATATGTATGTGGATCTTTTAGAGATTCTTCTATCATTTCACTAATCCACGTAGATGAACAAGATCAGCAGAACCTCATAAAATGTAGGGAAGGTCATATGTTTCATATATAAAAGGGTTCTATGCACAAAAATCCATAAGAAAACTACTTCACATAGTGGAAGACTCTCTAGAGGAGAAGACATGGGTGGAGTGGTTGTGAGAGGTTTCATTACTATAAAATTTTCATTAGTGAATTCTTTTTTTGATAATGGTTCATCTCACTCCTTTATATCAATTCTTTTTGATAATGTACATAATATTCCTATGTAGATTTATTCTTTTGAAATTGATATTACTATACCCCTTCGTATAATGAAAAAGAATGTTCTTCGTAGTATTGAATGTGTTTTTTCTCAATCAGGTGTTGAGATGCCTTGGTGTTTTCTAGTCCTTAATATGAAATATATTGACGTCATTTTCAATATGTATTATCTTTTTAACAATTAATCATGGATTTACTATTATCATCGATAGGTCTATTTTACTAAACCTAGTGTTGCATCCCACGCCATTCAATGAAATTGGGACCCAAGGTCGAGCAGATCTGGACCATCTAATCGAGTGTTGTGAAAATTGATATCTATGATTACTTTTGATCTAGAGTAGGATTAAATGATTTTTTATCTCCTTCTTGTCAACATGGAGTATCTTGAGAATTTTCCTTCAGATTTCTTTAGTCTTCAACCAATGATGGAGGTTGAGTTTTTATTGAATTAATATGCGGCACTTAACTAGTCCCTATTCCCTCTGACCAAATGTATCTCTCTAAACTAAAAGAGGTCAAGTCCTAGTTTGAATATATTCATAAAAAAGGATTCATACTCCTTAGTGTGTCACCTTTATTGGCACAAGTTCTCTTCTCCATAGAGGCTGGTGGTTTTCTTCTCCAATGGGTTGACTAAGGAAAGATCAATTCAGTTAATGTAAAAACAATTATATGTTTCCATTTATTGAGGATGTATTTGACTAGTTTAAATGTGAGAAGTGGTTTTAAATTATCAACCTTCAGCCTAGTTACCATTAGTTGAAAATAAATGAATCTGACATTCAGAAAACTTCTTTTCAGAACATGTTTATCCATTATGAGTATCTTGTTATGCCCCTTTTCCCTAAAAATGCTTATGCAGTTTTTACGGGGGTGATGAACACGATATTCCATCAATATATAGATACCTCTTTGGTAATCTATGTGGATTGTATCCGATTTTATGCTTTATTCCAAGGATAATCATGTTAATCATTCATGAATAGTTATGAGTTTGGTGATAAATCGCAATCATTATTCCAATCATTCAAACTGTGATTTCATAATTTGAGAAGTGAAATTTTTGGGAAAGGTGGTGTCTCATTACGGTATAACATATAACCCTAAGAACCTAATGGATTTTATAAATTGTGAAAAACCAAGAAATTTCATCCCAATCCAAAGCTTCTTGGGTTTATACAGATACCATATTAGGTTCGTAATGCACATATCAATGATTCCCACTCTGATCAATACTCTAACTCGGAGGGGCGGGGGGGTTTCGTGGAATGAGAAATGATAGAATCCCTTTGTTGAGATGGAACATATTTTGACTACTGTTCCAGTGTTGATTCTTCCAAAAGATAGGCACGACTATGTGGTCTTTTGTGATGCATCTGGTTCAGGCTTGGGTTGAATTCTTATGAATGGTGATCATGTGGTAGATTATGGATCTTAATATCATAGGACACATGAGATGAATTATCCAACCCATGAAATGGAACATGAATATAGGATGAACACACATAAGATTTTGTGAATTTCCTTTTTGGAGAATGGATTAATTAATATTCAGACAATGAAATTTTTAGTTACATATTTTCTAAAAAATATTAGAATCCTCATGAGAGGTGTTTGGTGGAGAACATGTAGTCCTTCGAATTTGAAATTTCATGTAACCCAGGAAAATTGAATGTCAATGTAGATGCGTTAAGAAGGAAACATCTACCATAGGCAGTGAAAAAATAATCAAAATAGTAGATTTTGATGGCTCTCTTTACATAGTTGCATATTGAATATTAGAAGAAAGGGGTTGCGGTTTCTTTAGCCAATGAAACTTCTCACCCACTCTTTTGGATGTGATTATTTAGGATCATGATATTGATGATGAATTTTGTAGAATTGGACACTCTCTTTTTTATGGGGAGACAATTTTCCAGTGTTCGTTCTCCAAAGAGGGTATTATGTGTTATTAGAATATATTATTTGTTCATTTAGTATCAATGATGTTTTTGATTGGTGATTTTCATATTTCCCAGGGGACAGAGCACCCACAAACCAGTAATATGTTTTATTATATGAATTGGTAGTTCTAGTTCCAAATATGAGGCAGGATATTGCAAAGTTTTTCTGTCACTACTATACATGCCAACTAGTTAAAGTCGTGTACTATAAATGTTTTGGATTTCATCATCCACTTCCAGTCCCTATGTGGATGTGGGATGAAATATCTCTGGACATTGTGGTTCAGTTTCATCATACACATAGATATAAGAATGAAATACATTTTCTGATTGACAATCTAACCATGTTAGATCACTTTATACCCATTCGAGATACAACCAATGTTGAAGAGTTTTGGAATCTATATATAAAATAGATTGTTCCTTTGAATGAAGTTACATATGTTATATTATTTGATAAATATTATAAGACTACTTATTTCCTTTGAATATTCCTTCATGAGGAACTAGGACCTCTGTTTAACTTGAGCATGGCCTACCATATATAGATAGATGGCCATATAAAAAAATATAGATATTTTAGTGGATATGCATCACACTTGTGTTCATGAATTCAGTGGGGATTCGGATGATCAATTTAGAGTGGTTGAGTTTTATTATTAAAATAGTGACTAGTTTATAGTTATAAGTGAACCATTTAAGGACTTGTATGGACAACCTTGTAAATATCCATTGTGTTGTATAGTGTTTGGTGAAAGTTCCTTGGTTGGACAAGTTTGGTGCTTGAGGTGACAACAAAGTTTCATTTGATTTTCTATAGAATTTTGAAAGAACAGAGTTGATATAAGTATTATTATGATCATCACTATATACATTTCATGTTTTTAGTTGGGGACCATATTTTCTGAAATGTTTTTCCCTGGTTGGTCTATTGACGTCTTGGGAGTAAAGGCAAGAATGATCCTCATTTTCCAGACCTTTCGGCGTTATAGAGAAGGTGGAGAAGGTTTATTACCATTTATCACTACCACTACATCTTTTGTCAATACATAATGTGTTACATGTATCATATATATGAAATTATCTCTCTGACCCATCTCTGATATTGTCTTGGAGTGATCATCAGATTGGACATGATTTAACATTGACTGAGAAACCATTCAGGATAGTTGATTCTGAGACCAAGTTACATCATGGTAGGAAATTATATTTTGTTCATGTGATATAGATACATGGTTCTGATAATCACAAAAAATTAGACCAAGAGGCACTGATGAAAGTGTAATGGCCTCATATTTTTGTAATGGATGTTTTTTCATAGGATTTCTTGGGTCAGATTGTTTTTATGGTGTGGAGGTTGTAACATCTCATTACTGCTCTAAATTGAATGACATAAACCATACCTCAGTTTTTCCTTTATATTTATGGGGTAAGGGTTGAGTTTGGATTGGAATATTTATATAATGTTTATGTTAGAGATTTTTTGGATTATCAACCTTAAATTGATTTTTCATGCAGTCTTCCAGAGAATTACACCTTAGGTAACATTATTGCACACCAATTAATTATTTCATATACACTTCGTGAATTACTTCAGGATATGGTGGGTACATGTTGGGGGACACCATGTCACACCAATATATAGTTAATGAGTGGTGTATATTTCTAATAATTATAATTTATGTTTAGGTGATGTGTGTTTCAGCCGTTACAAAAATTTGTGTTTTCATAATGTGTATTGGGGTTACACATCATGTAATATCCCAATGGCATTTCCATAAATAGGATGTGTGGGTGGTTATTTATTTTTCCTCTACTCGAGACTCAAATTCCTGAGCCTACATCACTACCCATTTTATCTTAGACCTATCCAATGCTTCTGAAGCCATTCGTTTGGATTTTGATCATCGTTATGATTACGGTGTTATTTTTAGGTATGTGATCTCCCTCATTCTTCATGTTTCACTATTTTTTTTTCTCCCATTTATTTTCTATGGATTATCATGGAATAGGAGGATATATGTCTAATGGTGTAGGATATTTCTTCTGGGATGGGTTTTTATATCTACCCAACCTTTTTTCTTATGGACGGGTGGTATTATGAGTGTCAAGTTTCGAAAAAGTGGTATATGGTTCCTTCTCAATTAGACAAATTGATTACTCCAAAATTTCAAGATTTATTTGAATTACTAAGTTAAATATAATTGAATAAAATTTAATTAAATTAAATTAATAATATTTTTTTCCAGTGAATCGGGAGATTTGAATTGGTTTTGGAAAGAAAATTTGGAAAACCGACAATTTATTGAATTTGTACTTGTTTATAGAAATTCGCTAATTGAAATTGTTGATTTTAAACACTGGATTTGATAAAAAAAATCTATTAAATTTTTTAATTTCATTATGTAAATTAATTGGGAAAAGTATGTAATTGGTTTTCACTGGAATTAAAATGTGTGGAAATGGATAAAAACGATTTGATATAAATCTACTGGTTTCATCATGTGAAAGAGGAATTTTTTTGAATAAAACACCTTTGGGTATGGAATGGAAAACTGGAACTGAAATGGAAGAATTTTATTTTATTTTATTCTAATAAGTCTTAAAATAAATTTACCGTCATTTATTTTGTATGAAAATATGAAATCCGTATGGTTTTTTTGAGTTATTTGGAGACATGGTAAAATATTAAAACATTCAAAAATATTCCTACGAAGGGTCACATTCTCTACAAAAGTATTACCAGTCTCCTCTTGCCAATGTTTGGGGGAATCTGTGTAAAACAATTCATAGATCACTTAGAATGTGTAGAGTCCTATAGCCCTAAATATTATTGTACCTTTTGGCAGATGACCATTTTGTTCAATTTTTTTTATTTCAGATATAAATGTATTCTAATTATTTTTAAATGCATTATATGCTAGATGAATTTACATGAAATATTTTATTTAAATGATTTATTTAAGAAATTTTTTGTAAATATTCAATATCTTTTAAACTAAATAAAGTTTTTAAAAATATTTCCGATCAATTTGAAACATTATAACATGTTTAGTTTAATTTTTTTTATATTTCCATGCCTAATTATTTTTAAAATAGAAATAATTTCATTGAATAATTAATATTTGGAGTGTGCTATAGAATATTTGGAGGTATCCTAATTGTATTTGGATCACAAAATACTTTCTCCTTCAGGTGTTTGTGGAATTTCTATTTATGGGTTTTGAGAATGGGAAAATGATCTCTTATAGGTGGATCTGACTATTGAACCAAGGCCATTGTCTATTATATCTTTTGAGATATGGGATTTTTTCTTCTATTTTGGTACTTGGGTTGTAGTACATTGGGATTTTTATGAATCGTTGTATTCTAGTAATTAATTAATGTAAGTTATCTTTTATATTAATATTGACATTCTTGTTTTAATTCCACTCTGTTTTGTGGAAAACTTTTTCCCACATTCATGTTGTATGATTCTAGGTGCTATTCTATAACCCGTGGGGATTTTGAATTCCCTTCAGGACTTTTTAGGTCTTTCTTGGTTACCAGGTTACTAGGGTACACATGCCTGTTTATGATATATCCATACTTACAAAAAAAATATAATGAATGATTCATCCTACCAATTACTCCATGGTAGATGATTACATAAGAAAATTAATCAATTGTAATTTTTTTAGGATGGTCTAGTACGTAAATTTTTTCACCAATATTATCCCAATTAAAAATGTGAAATGATAATGTCAATGTTTTCATTATATTTAGGGATCTAAATATATATTTGTAAAGATATATTTTTTATAATACAAATATAGAACTATTAATTGATTTTACTACTATAACACAATATGTTCCATGATGGGAGGATACACTAGATATAATATGATATATATGTCCCACAAAGAAGAAGTGGAAAACATTATCATAGAAACCCAAACGATTTACTATTATCATTAAATGAACATTTTTTTAAAATATTGTTCTAAAGGTAATTACTTTATACAATATATTTTCATTCTTTCAATTAGAATGATCACTAACTGTTATTTTGAAAATTATAGTGTCAAATAATAACAGTGTTGTGATCACATTGAAACTCAAGAGATAGTTTTAAATAAACATTAAAAACAAAGAATAATGGTGAACTAGGTTAATATTTCGTTTTAGTGAAATTTTTGAAAATTATAAAATTCACGTTATGACATCAAAACAACATTTTTTACCATAATAATACCATAGAAATAAACGACAAACCCCATCCTAAATGTATCAAGGTGTTGGAAGGACACTGGGTATGAATCTCATTTATTATGTTTTTCATATCAAATTTCAAAAGCTGGTGCATACCATTTATAATACTAAGTTGAAAATTTTGTATATATTATTGGAATTATAAATCTCAAGATTCTTTTTATAATCTCATGAAACATCTATTTCAAAAAATGGTTATCATTATTCTTGTAGGAGGTAAGGGAATAATTTTATATTTTTAAATTTTATAGTGAATAATTAGAATTCTCATAGATAATAGAAATGATTTAGATGTATACATTATATCTGCTACCTCATTAGGACAATGCATGATATTTAGACATGGTATTTTTATATTCAGAAGAACTACATCACACTAATATTTATGGATTAGAAATCAAGACACCACCGAAACATAATCAAATGTACCTAAATATTTAAATAGATCAACGAAAATACATACTCAGTCATACCATGATAACTAAATTATTGTAATGATGGGAGGTGATCTATCAATAGTTCAAGATTCATTATGTGTTGTAACATTATATTAATATACATGAATTTTTAGACATCCTAGTGTTAAATTTTTCTCTATAATGTGAACTAGTAAATAGAGTTATGCTTGATTGGTAAATATTTTCTATCTAGGGAACTCCTCACATATGGGAGAGGTACGTAATTATGACTTTGGAAGTCTAGTAGGAAGATAATTGAAGGTTCCACGAATGAAAATTTTAGTCTAGGGATCTTTCTTAAATTTCTCTATAAAGATGTTCTTCCATACTCTTATATTTAATTAAATGGTTGTATCATTAATGATAAATAATAAAAGGCCCCCATCGCTGGTTTTGAGCTGTCCTAGTAAAACATAGTGGTTTCGTAAAAATACAAGGTGCCCTTGGTATGGTAATAAAAAATATTTTTTTCAATATTCAATTAAGAAATATGAGCTAATTAAATGGATTTATTATTCAAAATGGGTGATGTAATATTTCCACATAAAAATAAAATTATCATATGTTCAATATTCCCAAAATTTTATCATTGATGTGCTTTCTAATGTGGAAATAGTCAACCATGATCTATATAAAGATTAAACAATTACAATCATTTCACACCAGAGAGTGGTCTCCCCATTAATCAACCATAATATGATGTTGATCAATTATATCAACATTATTCCTGAATTTTTTGATCCTATGTTAGTTTAAATAGAATAAATGGATGGATATATGTCCCTCATAATATAAATCCATTAAAATAGAGTGTTTTTTCAGATCGATCCAAGAATGTTCTGATTCTTCCCCATGACATGCACTTTTATTATAAGGTAAAAATATTTCAAAAAATTTTATATATAAGTATTTCATTTATGTTGTAATTATTAGGTTCATAGAAGAAGGATATATACATCATGTTATATAGGATGTACATTTTGAATCTTTTCGATGTTATCATTTTGGAACTACGATATCTCATCAAATTAAAATGCATTGGTATTTCCAAGCATCTATTATACAATAAATTATAGAATTTTTTATAAATAATCATTATTATTATAAATAATCAAATTTTATTTACTATAATGAATAGTTTTTTTTCTCTGATAACACTCATTCATTTTTTCTGTTTCCAGAAAATAATGTTAGGTTTCTATATTCTCCCATAAAAAGCTATATAGCTCAAGTACATATATAATAAAACTGATTTCTTCTCCATTTGGAAATAGATTACAACCCCTAAATAAGTATATGAAATATTTATAATGAACACCATGGATAGAAACATCATTAACAAAAAAATTACCACACACAATATTAATGTACAATGGCATAATTTCCATCACTTATGAGATTAAAATTTTATATAAATAGTATAATATATAAGCTCAACGTTTTTAAAACTATAATATATATGGAAATAAACAAATAGAGGATTTTTAAAATACATTATCAAATATAATACATAATATTATATAGATGTAAATAAATTTTTGGATATTAAAACTCTAACATGACTTATGGTCTGATCACACCATCACATATACAATGTGCAAAAAACACTATATCACATTTAATGGAATTTTTAAAATATTACTTATATATGTTTCATTTATTATTTTAACATTTATATTTCAAACAATTTTTTTTGTATACGAACTTTTGTATAAATTTCACTGAGGCCTATTTTCTTAATAAGAAAAGGTTTCCCATAATACAAATTCCAGAACCCATAATATTCACATTCCATAATTATTTTATAAGAATGTATTTATATATGTATTCCATATGGGAGAACTCGATTTTCCTCTCAAATATCCTATGATACATTTAATTAAATTCCTAAACTTCAACTGAAATCAAATCAACCTTACACCTTATAGAAGGTCCACTTAAGAAGATCAAATTAAACAATTACAATATATAGGTGGTATACCATGACTAACACCAATGCATGATTTCTGTAAAGGATAATTTCATTATAATTTACTCATCAAAAAATGTTAAACTATGTGGTCATACTCTATGCTATATTACTCAAAATAATACACCCATTTTTATCATTTTATTATGTTGTTACACATCATACTACATATTTTTTACTTTAGGTTTGAGTAGTGCTATAATTTCAACATGTGTCTCACATTGAACACGAATAACATGGCCATAGAGGTCTTGGAAAATTTATACAACCAAAAAAATGATCACATCATGTAAAAAGGTACGAAACACAATATCGATTGAATAATGTCAAACTACATGATGCCATAACCCCTATATATATATTTTTGGACTATTTTGAAGAATATATTAATTTTTATTCCTAATATGTGAGATATACCTATGTATAAATTATTCAAAATATTTTATTTTACTCTATTATTTTTTCTAATATAAGAAAACTTTTATATAATAACAACATGAATCTTGATTCATATTGATATTAGATACAAATGATTTGAAATATCCTTTATTTCTGGCCGAATGATAATCAAAACTATAATTATTCCCTACACTCTTCCTAGGTTACATTACCCTTCATTCCCAATACTGGGATAGTGGCACCTCATAAAATTCACTTATCTGATCCATTATATATTCAATTCTTTATAAAGAGAATCCTACCATTAGAACTATGTGGAAGCTAATATATAATACCATATTAATTTAGTGATTCTAAAATAACATTTAATGGGTTTGAATATGAATCCTCATTAAAACAAAACTCTATCTTTATACATGAGATATTGATCTGTGTGATAGTCCCCAGTGTAATTTTTCAATAATTCTATTTATTTGAACTATGTTTATAATTCCCCAATATATTATTTTCCCTCACATAATGATGTAAAATATAATAACATACATGTCCAAAAATCATGATGTTAAACTACATGGTATTAAATAACAGTCACATGAAAATATACTCCATGACATGGCTTTTATCATTCCAAATTTTAAACTAATTATGTTTGTTCATGAAAAATGAACCTCCATTCAATATATGATATTAATATTTGGGTAACAATGAAAAAATATGGTACCCAATCTTATGTTAAGATTCCCCTCATTACCTAAAATACTTATTCTATAGACACTGCATATTCATATATATTGTTATGCATTCGAAAAATTTAATAAATACAGCCATGGGGTTCCTTATTATTCTAATACCATATCAATATATAGAAATTAAACTACTATATATTCAATCCATACCTATCCAAGGTCCTTTAGTCCTTTCAAAATAATACATGGATTAATTCCATTAATTGTAATACACATAGTCATGATAAAATTAACTGATCGAGTATATAACCCCAATAAAATATGAACTCCTTCTTACTATTTGAGTCCACATTTGACCATATTGGTTTTTCTCCCTTAATTTATTATGAAGAGAATTTTTATTTTCATTATTCAGATTGGCTATATCTATATGAGATAATTTTCCTCTCTTAATATCAATCCCTATCATTTGGGTTTTCCCATGTAACATTTCCTTTCCAACATACGAGATAGATCTATACAATTAAAACATCGATAAGAACAATATACACAGTGACACCCAATTTTATATGCAACAGGTTAACACTCAAACCCATTATCCAATTCCTAATATTAAATTATTTAATTATTAAATCCTTTTTCTAATACATGGATCTAGGTCCCCATAGCATGAAAGAAAACAACATGAATAGCTTATTAATCACATGAAAATAATCTAAATATACACCTTACCTATCATGAATAATTAATTTATTAGTTATTTGTAATTATAAAAAACTACATGACCCCATGGTTTATGCATTAAACCCCTAAACAATGTGTACCCCTTTCATAGGTTAAGTAATTTTTTCCTAAGACTCTCATTCACAATAGTTTTTCCCTTCCATAGATAAATAGATCACCTCACAAATTTTTTGATGATGTAAAACCATTTATATATAGTGAAGAGGTGTATATGATCTTTTAATTCCTAGGTAAATGTAAAAGAATTTGAATTCTGAAATTGAAATCTAGTCATGCCTATTATTCTAAAGAATTTTTTCCACAAAAAAATATTTATTATTTAGGGAACCAGAACACTCCTCGTGTATCCTAGATTCATGTGACCAATACCATTATCAATCACATAAATAATCATAAATAAATCTTGGATATTGGAAATGGAATTATCTAACCCAAAAGGGATTAACTTATTGTCATTTTTTGGGTGCACTATATATCCCATCAAATAATGAAATCTCTCAACATATTTGTACGTATCTCCCAATAACTAATTTCCACAACAACATCATAGTGACATCATGTATATGAATATAGTCAGTGTTAACCCCTTGTACACATGATCCATGTCATCATATTTTGATTCAAGTACATTGAGTAATAATTTTCACATTTCTCGATGCTTGTATTGAAATGTATTACCATTTTAATAATGATCATACTTTTATATCATACCGAATTTTAAAATTAAAATCTTAAAATATATATACTTTATAACATGAACATTATCGTAACTATTCATATGTTCTTATTCACAAGACCTAAATGTAAGAAAAATAGGGAATCATTGGTATAACCCAAAACAATTTTGATTGATAAAATTCAAGTGAACAAGAGTTAGGAAATGGAAATTTTTATAGTCAGAGACTATTAGCTCTAATTTAGTTTTCATCTTCTAAAATTAACTTTCTTCTCCATTTCCTTTATCTGACTATTCCATTTATATTTGAATAATAATTTCATGATCATTTATTTGGACATATTTCCTCATAAATCACACTTCAAACATAAATTCATTTATTTTTTTAAATCTATCATGACTACTGGTAATAGATGCATCCATATAAAAAATAAAAATATTCTTTGTACTTGTTTGTTTCTGTCATTCATAGACCTACTCTGAAGAAGAATTTTCATATATAGGGAAATCATCATCTCACCACATCTAGTTTCAATAGTACTATAGTGGAACATTTCATAAAATTGTTGTTAATGGTTATACTCAACATACACATTAAATTTAATCTTCATCCCATTTGATCAAATATTGTAATTATTTAAATATCACCTTAATTCAAAATGAGACACGATATCATTGTCAACCACGTTGACTTTGGTGGGAAAATCATACATAAAATATAATCCAATTTCCAATAGCCATGAACTTCATTAATGTCAACACATATAAAGTGCTCTATAAAGATATTTGGATTCTATTCAGCATTGGTATTATCCTAAACTATATTATAAAAACAATCCCTCCTCTTTCAATGGTAACTAAAAATACAAATTAGAAACATTTTGGACAATGTTTTCTAATAGTAATCATGGGAAACATTTTGGGAAAAGCTATTCGAGCTAAAAAATCCAAAATAATTGGTCCAAAATTAATGGCCACAAACTACATATTGAATTAAATTAAAAAATATCCATTGTAGAAACCCTCAATGGAAAGAGTGAGAATATTTCGACACTATTCTTTTTGGGTGTGTATCTAGCATACAGTATAATATATTGTGTACATGATAATTGTAATACATAAAACATTCTAGGTGAAAACTATAGAATAAAGGTGAGTATTAGGTTACTAGTTGTGAATCATGAATAACCTCTAAAAATATGAGAAACTAAAAATCAATATAATGGTAAATCATCATGTTTAAAACCAAATGAAAGAAACCTTGGTATTCATTTTATTATCCATTCAAACGGAGTGCATCCAATATAATCCAAAAAATTTAGGTATTGAAATGGAAAATACACAAAAATATTTACTTGAAAAACTAAAAGGTGTGATTTATTTAAGATCGTAGTTCTAACCTATTAATCTCTTAATAATAGGTTAAAGAAAATTTAATTACCAATTAAAATAAAAATAATTTAAAGGATTAAATTTTCTTAGTGTCACACAAAAATATATGTAAAATTAATGTTGTTAACATTGGTTCTCTTCACCAAGAAAAAATTTATATGATCATCCATTTACCACTTATATTTTTATTGATACCACACACATGATATGTTTGTGGATATGATCATGGTGTTATCAATGCCTTTTAAACATTGAAATTATCATTTTAAAATCACCCCTCTATAATCATCATCATATTGAGTCAAATCATCTCACACCCAAAAATGACAAATAAACAATTATAGTGTTGCTGAATTTACCTATATCCATCAATTAGAAATAAAAATAAGGGAATAATGTGATACCAACATGTTTCAACTATAGGTTTATGGTGATTTTACATATTACTATTGACATTAGTGAGCCACATGAAGAGGGAAATCATCACACATCCTACAAGAACAAATACACTACTACGATGATATAGAATATCCCTTTAACCATATATGATCCATTTCTAATAAGAGACCATCGATATCCAAATAGAACAAAATTATTTTTAATTTGATGGTAAATATAAATATACTTATCCATAATCCATGTATAAGTAGATTTTTTCCGATTGAGATGTTTTGGAATTTGGAGTTAATTGTTTTTGTAAAAATTCCTGATTGTGTCAATTAAATTTTCAATGATGTTAATTTTAAGGTTATAGAAGTTAAAAATAAGTGAATTTTTTTTATAGATGAAGAAGAAAAGTGGATTATGACTGAGAATGTATTTTTTTCATTCATCAAAAAATAATTGTAAAACATTGATAGCTTGCCACATCTCTCTATCATTACAAGTGAAATGAAATATATAAGGACACCCATAATAGAATTAAAGTAATTAATCATAATACATGGTTTTAAGAATCTATATTCTAATTTTTTTCCCATTTTATATATATATACTAATACCATAGAAATGTGTTTTTGATATGAGAAACCATGATTTCCTATAAGGACTTGGCCTTAAAACATTACATAATCATGAATTAAATGAATAATTCACATAGTGGATCTTTTCAGGTTTAGAGTTTTAGAGAATTAGGAAATAACTATTACATATCAAATGATTACAAAGTAGACACTTCTACTAAGTTTCCATAAAATAAAAACTCTTAAAAAGAAAAATGTCTAGTTCCATGTTTTAGATAGCATGTCTTTCCTTGATCCCATCCTTGACCCTATTCATATTTATGTCATGTGACGAACATTTCAAAAACATGGGATGACCATAAAAAGCCTAGTAACGGATACACAAATAAGGAAAACTATTAGTTTATCAAAAGAATAAGTAAACAATGAATAATTTATCAAAGTAATACATTTTACCTTTATGAAGTAGTAAATACTCTTAACTGAATAAAATATCACTATTTATCCTTTGTAACCAAAATATTACCATAATCCCATATAAAGAACACATAACATATAAATTTAACATGGGACATAAACATACTTAAATGGAATAACCATATAGTTGACTTCCACACATATCACTACATGTAATAGCCACATGGCTGACTTCCATACCCAATGAATTAGAGGTTATAACATAACCACTCATCCTAGTATTCACGACACCACCCATCATATTGTTTACCACGTAACCACCCGTCAAATATCCATGTACCATTATAAAATCATAAGACATAAAAAAATATAATGGAAAAAAAACATTTCCACATTTCAATCACAATATATCACTTAAATATATTGACATAACAAATACAGAATAAAAATAATTTTCAATACCAATATACATAAAATATTATATGGTATTTATTTCATTTTAAAAAGATTACGGCTTGTTGAGGAATCCAAAGACCAAATAATACTCGCAGCGGCAGAAAAGGTCGTTTCCACCGCATACGTTAAAATGAACATTTATTTTTTTCATTTAGTAAAATGATTCATACAAAAAGATTTCCTTTGAATGAAATGAAAAGTAAAAGGCGTTTTATATAGCGTACAAAAGAATGTATTTTATTAGAACAAAATATTCCTAAAATAAAGGAGACTGAGACTAAGTCCCTTACAAAGTCAGTATCCTTAGATTAAAGATAAATAAATTACATAATTATGTGTGACAAATATAAATACACCCAAAATAAGATTATATTAAGTTTAAAACAATCAGTGTTCATCCACACATATTTATAGTACAACATAATAACGAAGTATAGGTTTAACCCAAATATTTGAAATTGGGTTAATAAGTTCCCTTACAGAAATTTTACAGCCTAAAAACATCACATTAAAATTCAGAAAATGAGTTGATGAGATATAAAAAGGGTATCTCATCACATTTATATAACATTTACAACAAAAAGGATATATAAAAACATATCCATATATAAGAATATGTAAAAAAAGACCTAACAAAAAGAAATCTTCTAAATAGAGGAGGGTGAAATGTTCCCCTACCGATTTGGGTAACTTTTGAAACGTACACCCCATGAAATAAGGGTCATACAATGAAGATGTAGATACCCATAAATTAAATTATATTACACAAATTATACAATCATGGGAAGTAGATACACCAATAAAAAGGAAATAGTGGCAAATGTAGCATGAATGTCACGGGAACACAAAGTGAGATAAAAAAATCCCTTACAAAATTTCGGCAGCCTAACGACGCCACATAAAACATCCAAAAAATGGATTTATGGGATAAAATAGGGTCTATCATAATATTATCATAAAAATTATAGTAAGAATAATATAAAAGAACATCCCAAAGATAAGAATGTCCATCTTAAAAGAAGTGACATAAAAGAGAGTACATAAAAAGAAAGAGTGTGATAGGATCTCTTACCACAAGTCCGACTTGCCTTGTTCGTTTCATTATATTCATAAATAATAAACATTGGTAAATTTATAATTGAGTAAGTAACTCATTTAAATATTATTATTCAGTTAATATCACATATTATAATGTTATAATAATTGGTTAATAATGTGAGTTCATATTAGACGTTTTTTTCGATGTTCGGTACATGAGTCAAAATTGAACTTGTTGGAAAATAATTTTCCATGTATTATATGTACATAATCTCAAGAATATTATTAATGATTTAAATATCATATATATCAAGTATATATTCATTTTATACTATTACATAACATTTTTAGTTAAAAAATAAAATGCACCATTAATGGAGACGATAGGCCGTAAGTACGCTTGAACACCACTTTCATTTCTTTTTCAGATTAATGGAATTAAAATTAAATGAGAGATATATATATTATAACTACTGAATTAAATCCTTAATTTAGATGTAATATATGACATATATATCCATTATATATATGTACTTATAATAGTACATAACATTTGGAGATAAGAAATGAAATGTACCGTTCATGGAGATGGTAAGCCGTACGTACGCATGAACGCTACTTTCATTTCTATTTCATACATTAATGGAATGAAAAAAATAATGATACATAGTTATATTATATATAAATTATAATATAATATATAACATTATTAAATCCATCGTTTATACATCCCACATATTGTATTAACAATTCAAATCACTTTGAGGGGGCGGTAGTCCGCACATCAAAAATGAAATTATCACCGTTACCCGTTATGGAAAGCATAAATGTATGGAATAAATGACAAATAAATAAGAATAAGAAATACATAAAAATAATTTTAATAACATTTATAAATACAGTGACATATTAATGGCCACCATGAGAGGAGTTAAAAGAATATTGAACAATCATCGTTTCATGAGGCAGTAATTCGCCTCCCACAGAAAGAGAATGTTCATTAACCATTAGATGGAGGTGTGTATGTGTGTATCTAGAATCCTCCTCATAAAATCATCCTAGTATATTTAATATACTGGTGATTTTACAATATAAAGTAATAAAATGGTTTAGGGGGTTGGATAAGCAAAATAAAACAAAGGAACATAAGAGAAAACATTACCTTCAAATCGAATAACTCTTTTTGATTGGAGCTCAATGGATTCCTGGGAAAGACATCTGCCCAAATTGATGCTTCTAAGAGTAAGATAGTGATTTGGAGAGAAAATACGAGCAGAGGATGGATGAGTCAAATCCTTGACAGGTGTGGGTATGGAGGTAGAGGTGGGGGCCTTTTACAAGAGGTAGGAGGGGAGCTTTTGTAAAGTCTTGAAAAGGTACATTATTATGTAATGAATTTCAGATATGAAAGGACCCACAATTATATATTTCGAGGATAAGGTGAAAAGGGTTTGAAATCCACCCATCCAACAGGTTTTTTCCAAATGTATGTCTTATATTTTACATTATATATTCATTTTATTTAAATCGTTCGTTAATGAGGTAATCACTGCATCATCACGGTGTCATAAATAAATAAATTTATTTAAAGTATAAAATTTATAGAAATAATACTACGATGTAATAAATCCATTTATCTTTACAATGAATATTTATTTTCAAAACTATTACCTGTATAACCCCATATAAAAATTGTTTTAGTAAAACAATACATGTTTGTGACATATTTATGTTAACTTTAAATAAAAAGTTATTAAGGTCATTTTCATACCCATGTGGCTCCATGGGGTCCCCAAGTTGACCCATGGATTGTCTTGGTTGGACATGACTCATCCAATAAGGGTAGAAAATGTTTCAATGTCATTTAATATTATTATAACATTATCTTTATCATAAATTACACTAATTACGTTCAATCGCAATTAATAAAACTTAAAAGTTACTATTCAACAAAAATTATTTTCATCCCATTGAACCACATTTTACATCCTAATGGAAACCATGTATGTCTGACTTTAGAAATTCAAATCAAAGAGGTGGTATCATTTCATTTAAATGAAAAATCAGTTTTTTTACTACCACTTAGTGGATTCACTTTTAATCAAAAATTGATGTTTTTCAGAAAAAAAACAAAAAATTCCCCATAAGATATATTTGATATTAGGAATTAAAAAATCATGTCTATTTTACAAAATTAAAAACATATAAGATGCATCAATCATTTTAATAATTAATTCTCGTTGTCAACACAAATAGCGTGTTTTTATGAAATAAAATATATCAAAATATTGACACTAGTTTATGTCCACTTTCAAAGTGAAATTAATTTCAATGACCACCATTAGATTAAATGGTAAAATTATATTCTAACTAAACTTTAAACGCAATTAAAATTATAATCTATCCATATAAATAAATCAGATTAAAAAGTGGTTTTGAATTAAAATACAACATTTTCACCAAAAATGATCTATATCAGAAAAAATAACAAAAATTTACACAGAGTAAAATTTGAGGTCCAGATTCTAAATATGGATTTTATTTGGTCCAATATAACATATAAAAGTTTTAAAAAGTGCATTTGAAAAGGTTTTTCCATTAGAAGCCAGTTAATCGACCTTTTAAAGAATATTCGAATATTTATGCTTAAAATTGGATTCATTTTCATTTTAAACCTCTAACATTTTTTAGATAAAAGTAAAAATATTTGAAAAACATATATAATCATTTTTTAGATAGTTCTGTTCATTCTCACCATTAAAAAGGCTAGGAGTTAACTACCATTTTAAATAATATTATTTTATTATTAGAGTAAAACGTAAGATTTCAAATAAACTCAATGTTGTGTATTGGGTATGTCATCAAGCATAGAGTTCCCTTTAAAGTAGTATTAATATTTTATTTTACAAGTATTAATAAATATGAAAAAATAATATTCTTCATTTACTTGGGATGTTACATCCTTCCCCCATTTTGGGAATTGCATCCTCACAATTTTAAAATAGGTCTTGGAATCTTTATTGAAAGCCCTACATTGGAAAAGGGGTAAATTAAACTATCACTTTAAAAGAATGAATGAAAAGTACCAAGGTCACCCGAGACAACAGGTATTAGGATTCCATGAAAACATAGATATGGAAGAAAAAAAAAGGGTTAAGTTCGGATGGTGAGTGATAGAATCATGTTTATGAGAAAGTTAACCACCATAAAATCACAAAATTGTGATGGGTTAAATGGTATTTGATTTCCCAGTAGGAAAAGTTAACAAACAACATTTTTGTTTTAAGTTACTTTTCATTGAGGAATTTATTTATCAGCCTAACTAAATCACAAGGAAAAATACTTTCTTGTCGTTTAGACTTTCATCTCTTACTATATTTCCTACACAAACTAATTTCTTCCTCCAGAAGATGAGTATTTAGGATGAATTTTTGACATTAAGAGCGATATAATCAACTTCTAGAGAATCACCTAATCCACAAATGATAACTATGTATTTCCCATGTCTTTAGAACTTAAACAAAACAAAAATTGTTAGTCCATGATCAGATAATCCAAAAAAGGATAATCCTCTATAAAAATAAAATCTATTCTTAATCTCCAAAATTTGTCCAAAAAACCCCAATGTTCATTGAAGACCATTCGATATTCAATTTGTCCATAAAATTCTTCAATGTAAACCAAACTATGATTGAAACCCAAATATTTGAAGGATTTAATCACATAGTCTTCCAAGGTAAAAATTAACATTTATCTCCAAATATCATTAGTTTCTCTTAAAGTCTCATATTGAAAAGTAATTAACCTAATCATATATCCACCGTGATAGGTCAATATTTTCCTAGATAACCAAAAATCAACTTAATATTGATTTATAAAATTATATAACTAAAAATAATTTTTCATACTAACCAGGGACTTCACGTAGTCTTGTGGTAGGTGATAAATACCAGCCAGACATTGGTTGTGGGTTCGATTCCCACAGCATTATCCAACGCAACGCGTTGTCACACAGTCTGTGTGTTGTCCTTTTTCCAAAACTATATAATTCTCAAAACATTCCCCAAAAGAGATAAAATCATCAAAACTAGCCATAAAATAATTTAACCTACATTTTATCTCATGCCTTTCATTTTCCATCATAACATATAGTAACACATAATTACCTCAAAAGTAAGGATCATTTAAACACAAATGGTTCTTTATAACTATGTACACAAAAGAACATATAACTATTCCTTGAATAATATTTTCATATATCAAACATCAGGGTTACAGATACTATAAAAAGTCATCTAATGTAACCCCATCATCAAAAGAGACTTAATACTTTTAATTATTTCACCATAACTCTTGAATCCCATATATGTTGACTTCTTACTCATTAAATATTCTTCATGATCCATTAACCATTCCTTTCCAACATATTCTGATATACTTTTTTCATACAAACAAAATCATGAATCATATCCTATAATTCCAAAATAGGAAAACATATGTTAAGAAACAATCCATACCTTTGATTGGTCATTGTCAGTTTTGTCATCCTCAATCGAAAAGACATTAGGTATTAGTAAATGAATAATTGTACGATCTTGGTGATCTCATTCCCTAAACGTCTTCGTAGGACATGTGTTTTCATAATGACCATGAAAACCACATTTAAATCATTCAATTAATCCCACAGAAAGAACTTCTTTCCATTTCCTCGAGTCAACTAGATGCTTCTTTTTTCCATGGTAGGTTCTTGATTTTTGACCTTCATTTCCACATCTATAGCATATTTCTATCCCTTTGAAACATTTTCCTAGGAGTTTCTTTCCACATATTTGACAGATATATTTTTGAACACACTTACCTTTATGATTATTACTTGAACATCTGTAGGGATTTTTCTCTCTCATATATGATGCCTTATAAAAATCACCAAGGTTTAGGTGGTCAATCATGAATCCAGATAGTTGGTTAGGATAAACACAATATTTCTAAATGATGAACCCATATCATTCAGTTGCTCGCTCAGAAAGTTGTCACAGTTTCCTTCACATCCACTGTTACTTTGGTGTCTACTAGTTCCATCCATTTACTAATACCAAAAAGGTCAGTGTGAGCATATCAGTAAAATCATCATATAATAATTAGGAAGATAAAAACTAAGATATAGTTATACAAGTTATCTCAAATTAATTCTAACTTTCAAAAAAAACATTGAATCCATCTAATATACTACCCATTGTGGTTATACACAACTTTTCAATTATTCTTAAACAACACTCTAACCTCTAAAGTTATCTAAACTGACCTTTGATACCAACTATAAGAACCTGGCCATAAAACAATACATAATCAGGAATTAAATGAATAATTCACATAGAGGATGTTTTCAGGTTTAGAGTTTTAGAGAATTTGAACATAACTATTACATCTCAAAAGATTACAAAGTAGACACTTCTACTAAGTTTCCATAAAATAAAAACTCTTAAAAAGAAACATGTCTAGTTCTATGTTTTAGATAGCATTTATTTCCTTTACCCCATCCTTGACCCTATTCTTCTTTATGTCCTGTGGAGAACATTTCAAAAACGTAGGATGAGTATAAAAAGCCTAGTAAAGGATACACAAATAAGGAATACTGTTAGTTTTTCAAAACAATAAGTAAACATTGAATACTTAATGAAAGTAATACTTTTTACCTTTATGAAGTAGTAAATACTCTTCACTGAATAAATGATCACTATTTATCCTTTGTAACAAAAATATTACCAGAAACCCATATAAAGAACACATAACATATAAAGGTAACTTAGGACATAAACATACTTAAATGGAATAACCATACGGTTGACTTCCACATATATAACTACATGGAATAGCCATACGGCCGACTTCCATACCCAATGCATTGGAGGTTCTAACATAACCACTCGTCCTGATTCTCACGGCACCACTCGTCATATGGTTTATTATGTAAACACCCATCAAATGTCCAAATACCATTATAAAATCATAAGACATAAAAAATATAATGGAAAGAAAACATTTCCACATTTCGATCACAATATATCACTAAAATACATTGACATAATAAATCCATTATAAAAACTATTTTCAATACCAAAATACATAAAATAGTATATGATATTTATTTCATTTTAAAAACATTGCGGCTTTTTGAGGAAGCCAAAGACCATATAATACTCACGGTGGCAAAAAAGGACATTTTCACCGCGTTCGTGAATAAAACATTATTTTTTGTCTTTTAGTAAAATGCTTCATAGAATAATATTCCCTTTGAATGAAATGATAAGTCAAAGGTGTTTTATAAGTCATACAAAAGAAAGTCTTTTATTAGAACAAAATATGCCGCAATGAAATGAGATTGAGACGAAGTCCCTTACAAAGTCAATATCCTTAGATTAAGGATAAATAAATTACATTATTATGTGTGACAAATATAAATACACCCAATATAAGAGTATATTAAGTTTAAAACAATCATAGGTCATCCAATCATATTTATAATACGACATAATCAAGAAGTGGAGGATTAACCCAAATAATTGAAATTGGGTTAATAAGTTCTCTTACAGAAATTTTACAGCCTAATGACGTCACTATAAAATTTAGAAAATGATTTGATGAGAGATAAAAATGATATCTCATCATGTGGACATAACATTTATAGAAATAATTATATATAAGTACATATCCCAACATATGAATATGTAAATTAAGAGACCTAACAAAAAGAAGTCTTTTAAAAAGAAGAGGGTGAAAGGTTCCCTTACCGATTTGGGTAACTTTTTAAATGTACACCCCATGAAAGTAGGGTCATACAATGATGATGTAAATACCCATCAATTAAATTATATTACAAAAATAATACAATCATGGTCATTAAATACACAACTAAAAAGGAAATAGTGGAAAATGTAGCATGAATCTCACAGGAACACAAAGTGAGATAAAAAATCCATTACGAAATTTCGACAACCTAACGACACCACTTAAAACAACCAAAAATATATTTATGAGATAAAATATGGTCTCTCATCATATTAACATAAAAATTATAGTACGATGAATATAAAAGAACATCCCCCAACCTAAGAAATAGGATCTTAAAAGAAGTGACATAAAAGAGAGTGTTTAAAAAGAAAGAGAGTGATGTGATCCCTTACCTCAAGTCTGACTTCACTTGTTCGTTTCTTTATATTACTGAACAATAATCTTGGTCAATTTATAATTGATTAAGGACAAAATTAAAATATTATTATTCAGTTCATATCACATATTATTATTTTATAATAATTGGTTAATAATGTGAGTTCATATCAGAAGTTTTTGTCGATGTTCTGTACATGAGTCAAAATTGATCTTGTTAGAAAATAATTGTCCATGTAGTTATAGGTACATAATCTCCAGAATATTATTAGTGATTTAAATATCATATATATCTAGTATACATTAATTTTAAACTATTCCATAACATTTGGAGATAAAAATGAAATGCACCGTTCCTGGAGACGGTAGGTCGTACGTACGCATTAATGCTACTTTAATTTCTTTGTCATTTTAATGGAATTAAAACTAAATGAGAGAGATATATATTATAATTACATAATTATATCCTTGATTTAGATTTAATATATGACCTATATATCCATTATAAAAATGTACTTATAATAGTGCATAACATTTGGAGATAAGAACTGAAATGTACCGTTCATGGAGATGGTAAGTTGTACGTACGCATGAACACTACTTTCATTTCTATTTCATACGTTAATGAAATGAAAAAAATAATGATACATAGTTATATTATAATTATAGTATAATATAATATATAAAATCATTAAATACATCCTGTATACATCCCACATATCTGATTAACGATTCAAACCACTTTGAGGGGGCGGTAGTCCGCACTTCCTAAAATGAAAATATCATGTTTACCTATTATGGAAACCATAAATGTATGGCATAAATGAAATATAAAGTATCATAAGAAATAAATAAACATAATTTATATATCATATATAATTATAGTGACATCTTAATGTCCACCATGAGAGGTGTTAATAGAAGATTGAACAATCATCGTTTCGTGAGGCAGTAATTCGCCACCCACAGAAACAGTATGTTCCTTAACCATTAGATGTAGGTGTGGATGAGTGTAGCTCAAATCCTCCCCATAAAAATATCCTAGTACATTTAAGATTGTTTTTTTATACTAAATAAAGTAATAAAAAATTTTACGGGGTTGGAGAAGCAAAATAAAACAAAAGAACATAAGAGAAGACATTTCCTTCAAACTGGATAACTCTTTTTTATTTGAGCTCAAAGGCTTCCTTGGAAAGACTTCTGCCCAAATTTAGGCTTCTAGGAGTAAGAAAGGGATTTTTAAAGACAATATGAGTAGAGTATGGACGAGATAAAGGCTTGAGAGGTGTGGTTATGGAGGTAGAGGTGGGGGCCTTTTATAAGAGGGAGGAGGGGTACTATTGGAATGTCTTGAAAAATTACTTTATTATAAACTGACATTCGAATATCAAAGATCCCAAAATTATATATTTCGAGAATAAGGTGAAAAGGGTTCTAAATCCACCCATACAATAGGTTTTTGACAAGTTTATGTCTTAGATTTTACATTATCTTTTCATTTTATTTAAATCGTTCATTAATGAGGTAATCGTTGTATCATCATGGTGTCATAAATAAATTAATTTATTTAATGTCTCAAAATAATAATAAAAACACTATGATGTAGGAAATTTTTTTATAATTACAATGAATATTTATTATCAAAAAAAATGACTTGTATAACCCCATTTGAAAATTATTTTAGTAAAACAATACATGTTTGTGACATCTTTATTTTTACATTAAATAAAATGTTATTAATGTAATTTTTTTACCCATGTGGATCCACGGGGTCCCCAAGTTGACCCATGGATTGTTTTGGTCAGCCATGACTCATCCAATAAGGTTAGAACATGTGTCAAGGTCATTTAATATTATTATAACATTATCTTTACCTTAAATTACACTAATTACCTTTAATCGCGATTAATAAAACATAAAAGTTACTATTCAACAAAAAAATTCATCCCATTGAACCGAATTTTACATCCTAATGATGACCATGTATGTCAGATTTTTGAAATTCAAATCCCAGAGGTGATAAAATTTTATTTAAATGAAAAATTAGTTTTTTTAAATACCACTTAGTGGTTTCACTATTCATAAAAAATTGAAGTTTTTCATAAAAAAACAAAATATTCCCCCTAATCTATATTTGATATTCTTAATTCAAAAATGATGTATATTTTACAAAATTAAAAACATATATGTTGCATCAATCAATTTAAAAATTAATTCCCGTTGTCAAAACAAATAGCGTGTTTTTAAGAAACAAAATATATTAAAATATTGACACTAGTTTAATTACAATTTCAAAGTGAAATTAATTCCAATGACCACCATTGGATTAAATATTAAAAATATATTCTTACTACACATTAAAACTGACTAAAAAATATAATCTATCCATATAATCAAATAATATTGAATGGAGGTTTTGAATTAAAATACACCATTTTCACAAAAAATGATCTATATTGGAAGAATAACAAAAATTTACACAGAGTAAAGTTTGAGGTCCAGATTCTAAAGATGGATTTTATTTGGTCCAATATAACCTATAAATATTTCAAAAAGTGTATTTAAAAATGGTTTTCCATCAGAAGGCGGTTAATCGACATTTTAAAGAATATTTAAATTTTTACGCTTAAAATTGGATTCATTCACATTTTAAGCCTCTAAAATTTATTTGTTAAAAGTAGAAATATTTGACAAATATATATAATCATATTGTTGTTAGTTCTGTTATTTCCCACCATTACAACGGCTAGGCATTAACTACCATTTAAAATAATATTATTTTATTATTAGAGTGCAACGTAAGATTTCATAGAAACTCGTTGTTGCGTATTGGGTACGCCATAGATAATATCGTTCCCTTTAAAGTAATATTAATATTTTATTTCAAAAATATTAATAAATATGAAAAAATAATATTCTTTATTTACCAGGGATGTTACATTTCCCCCTTCAGTTAAAGGTCATGAGATTCGTAGTTATTTCAAATATCTATTCCATTTAACTTACTATATATTCTTTTAATTCTTGATTCACTATGGCCTATAAAGTTTCCAATTATAAACTCTCAATTATATTATATAAAGTGGCTATGAATGTTTATAGACCACTCTGCTACTTCCACATCATAGTTTGTTCTATTGAAAAAGTAGTGACTTCATTTCATGTCCACCAACAACTCTCAAGTGATTTGAAATAAATGAATGATGGAATAAATGTGTGGTTTATTAATTCCACATGAACACATTAAATTAAATAGATAATATGGTATTCTGACCATGTTATTTATTTCTTCCAACTGAGACTCCATAATAATAATGTGAACTTAATTCCATGCCCACTTACTCATCACTCGTTCTTAGTTTCATCAATGGGATCTGCACTCTAGTTACTCCCCACTATTTTTATATAACTGTTATTGAATTATGTAATGGAGGAATAAGATATAATTAGTGTGATAGCTATAGATGATTCCTTGACCCTTAGAACATGTCTTGATCCATTGGATGACTCATTAGAGACATATTTATTCATGGGGAAATTTTTCATCACTATAGAATTGATGACAACTATATAACCTAAGGATTTCATAACTAGATATTATACAACATGTACCTAAAAATAATTGTAATTTGATGGTGGAAACCCTATATAAATCCTACTATTATTTAGTTTCTATTATACTAGTATAAAGACCAAATCTAAGGCAGAATCATATAGAAATCTAAAAAAATATTCTTGTATGTTCAACCTATACACAATCCATCCTAGTACCTCCTCATTGTAACTCTCTAACAATATCATAGAATAATTCTAATATAGGATGATGGGACTACCATCAGAGTGTAATTAATCATTTAAAATTATATCCTCTCATATAATAATAATCAACATATTATGGATAATAACATGATTTCATTGATTTGTGGCCCAACTAGATTGAAGAAAGGATATGCTATATAAGTAGCTAAACTGGTTTCAGAATCTGTAAGGGTATAAGGATCACATATGATCAGATCATCCATTCAAGGGACTAAAAACATACCCTAGAATGAAATAATAATGGAATTATTTTTATATAATGTACCACCCATTTTAAAATGCAATTCCAATTGGTGTGTGACTATACGGAGTACTGGTGAAATTTAAATGATTCATCATCATTAAAATGGCATCATCGTCAATCAAATACATTGGTCCAAATGAGAAATGTTATGCACCCTTTTACTATATGTATAATGAGGGATATATATAAGGTATTGATACTCAGAGAACTAGAAATACTATTATTTCATTCTATTCTAAAATTAGGAAAATCAAATTGTATGATATTGGGGTCTTCTCTCTTTAATGTAGCACAATGTGTGTTAAATTCGATAAAGTGACATCTCCACTATAATAAATAGTTGTCCTTGAACTTATATCACTTCGATCAATAATGTACTAACCCAAATTACTGAACATGAATCCATAGTAGGAATGATACACACTCTCTAGTTCATGTCCATTAACCTTGAAAATCTAAGTATTGGTGCTATATATTATTAAATAAAATACCCCCTCAAAGAATTATATACGACCTCTATGGTGGTTCAGTACATACTATTTGTATTCCAATATTTCTTTATATGTAATTTATCTGAGAACCAAAAACATGGACTTAGTTTTATTTTATGGAGGAAGATATCTATCCTTTAATTGAAGGAGATGTTTGAATAAAGATAGTGGACATTTTCAAAGTTCTTTTCTACATCATCCAATTAGTAACTCGCTAATGAAGGAAAATTTTTGGCATATTCTTATAATTTTGTGATAGGAATATATTCTTATTAAATCCTCACATGGATAGGGATCCCTTCATGTTTCTATATATCCCAAAACACTAATCAATCTTTCACCATGTGGTGGATTAAATATTTTGGTACTTGAACGCCATTAACTGATCTGCTTTGGGTGAAGCTCTTCTAGTTGATATGTTATAAACATTGTTATCTATACATATGTATATAGTTAACCTACCAATAGCTATTTGGTGAATTCAATATAATATTGATTCCCACCAAAGGATCATGCCTTTTAATTATAATATCTATATCTCAATCCCAATTCCAACGTCAAACTTCATTCTCTAGTGAGATTGTTCTACGAAATGTTGAGGATATATGAATAATTTATAGAAAAGGGATTTCGATGTTTATCCTTATCATATTGATTTAATAATATGTTTTCAATATTTATAAATTATTTTGATAATATTATCAAGTATTCTACACTGTGAAATAGATATTTATATAGATATATCATATGATTGTTGAGAATAATGTTGATGGGATATTTTGATCATGATCAAGGGTAGATATTTAATCTTTAATAAAAAGGTAATACATAGGTAGTATATATGGTTGTATATAATTCAGATGATCTAGTGTGATAATACTATTTAGGTATTTATTATAGGGTACCCCATGATAGCGAGGGTTAGCCATGTAAATTTACCCTATAGAAACCCTCTAATCAAGAACTATTACAATGTTAGATATTTTAGTAGATAAAGATTCTATTTTATAAAAACAATATATATTATAATGACTCTACCAAATAAATGAATTTTGAGGGAACTAAAGAATGGTGAAGTATAAATTCTTTTGTAGCACATATCAATACTACATAAGCACTATATGGGTTACAGACGTACAACATGATATGTTTGGTTCCTACAAAGATAAAATATTTCTATATAAGTGGGTGATTTGTGAAATAATATAATGTGGTTGGACCTTATTGGTTTACATAAATAAAAAACCCACAAATATGGAATCATATGTGGAGAAATACAAATATCCTAATTTTTCTAGATGATACTAAATAATCTTTATGTAAACAATAAAAAATGAGAGGCCCATAGTTTATTTAAAAGGACCCAATATCATGGATATGATCAAAATTGAGTTAAATCAGAAAAGTATTTTTTCTATGGATTTGTATCGATCCCACACATATAAATTCATACTTCCCAAGTCATGATGACTATGATCTATGAAGATAACTCTTAAGAAAATTTTTTCTTTTAATTCAAGGATAGAACACTTTTCAATTGTGAATTTCATCATAGAAAATCGCCACATATTGTACATGATGATGAATGTTGAGGACCAATACAATGGACCATATAATCCTCAACAATTTTTGATGTTGTGGTGGGGTTATATGATACTTTGAGGCAGAAAAAGAACCCATTTCATATGTGGTAGTCAAGAGGCGAATTTAGGGACCCCATGATATTTCTTCATGGACTACCATGTCACCTCCATCCTGGGAATTATTTCTATAATACTTTCTATAAATACCATATTTTTACCTTAATGAGGACATATAGTAATGTGGTATAGAAATTATCCATATAATATTATTGTACATTGGGAAATTAAAATGTCCACATCATTATTCATTATTGTTGGAATCAAAGTAAAAAAACCAGAGCTAGAGACCTAGATAAATAAGAACACCAAAGCCACATGAAGGGTATCCTATGTAAAACCAAAATTTGACCCATTATAGGAATATATTTGTGTATAATTCCTTTTAATTATGTTCACAAATGGGGATCTCATAGAAGGCCATAAACAACGACCCTTTAAAACCATAACACATGCATATCCTAGACATATTAGATCCATCCTGTTATAAAATTTGGATGTCCATGAATGTAAAAATCACATGTTTCCTAAGGTTTCTATATGGTGTATCATCTAATAACCTTATCACCATTAAATGAAGCATTCAATTGATCTATAAAATGAATAAAATTATTGAAAACTACTAAAACAATAATATATAAGGATATAATTAACCGAAAACTTAATTATTATCTATTTTAAATGTTCAAACCTCAAGAAGTCCAATCTAGAAAATTTTAAAAAGTAAATATACACACAAAATCAGAAAATGAACTCAAATGTGCACGATTTAAATTAATTATTTCCATGAAGAAAATTAATCTCACAAGAAATTCTATCTATCAAATAGGGACCTTGAAGTAATCATGATCATGTGATATAATGATCACATAGGATCTCATTAGATGGATAGTAATGTTATTTTCATTAGCCCATATAACAACCCATGGATGTACAAGGTCTGAGACTTATCAGAATACATGCATGGTGGATGGAAGATTCAAATCATTAGCAACGAGAATTATGGTCCCCCACATTATGTGTATGCCCTATGGCACCCCATACCATAATCTACCCATATGAACATGATTTATTACATGGGTTTTACATTCAAATATATTTTATAGATCCATTCATTTTATAGATTATAATAATTAGGAAAATGACATATATATAAAAATCTTACAAAATAATTATGAAAACTCTACTCAAAATCCATTTTCCCATAAAAATGGGTTCTTTTGTTTGCACTCCACATTTACTCATGACACATTTTCTTCATTATTAACATTCCTCCTTTGAGAATGTTTCAATACATACACATCCAGAAGCACAATATATTTCTTTGACAATGTTTAATGATAAAAAAATTATTATTAAGGGATATAAAAATAAATTATAGAAGTTAAAGTATTTGAAATTCATGAATAACCGTAATGTATTTTTTATTTTTACATAATAATGTTGCGAGAAAAAATATAAGAAATTATATTCTTGAGAAATTGAACATAGGCCTAGAGTTATCATACTTTTCTTTAAGAAATCATAATGCAAAAATCATATTTTTCAATTTATTAAGGAAAATATGAGAACACTTGAAAACACACCTTCCACCATTGGGAGATCATAAACATTACTCAAATAATGAGTTTATTTTGTTAACTTCTAAACTAACATAATTTCCACTAAAATACATTGAATGAAATGAAAAACCTTATTTGTAACATGGTTCAATATCCTTATAATGTCCCTTATAATGTAATCATGAAACCAAAAAAACACCCTATCTCTTAATAGTATTCTATCACTAGACTACTATGGAACATTATCCAATGACATAGAGATATATATTAGGATCACTCTTTATCAGAGATATTTTGAGCACACCCATAATTCATAATAAATGTCTATGTACCATATCACTAATAAAATGAATATATATTTTACTTAAATAAAAATATACATTTTAATTATCTTTCAATCCCATAAGTAATATATCATTCATTTACCTCATAATAACAAAATAAAATTTTTCTTTCTACAGAGATATTATTAAAAACATAAAATTATTATAATATTAGGAGTAATAATTTATTTTAAAATAACCACTGTAATGTAAAAATAAATCATTATAATGTATAATGGATATTGTTATGGGAAAGTGTTTCTAATCCATAATCATTAAAAAGACCATACATTCATAATTTTCATAAATTAATGAAATATCATAAAAGAGAAATCAATTAAATATTTATTTTTATTACTTTTTATATAATGTGAATAATAATTGAATATTAATATTACAAACTTTTGAAGTGTAATTATGATAACTATTTAAACATTTAAAAAACATTGATATGGATAAAACAGAGTTTCTATGAACAAATTAAAAAAAATGTTATTAAAAAAATGTTTCTTATATTTCATTTGACATTCTAAGTAAGTAAATTAAATACTTTATAATAAAGATTTATTAATTTTTTAATAAATTAAGAAAAAATTTCAATTTTTTACATTTTTATTTTATATTTTATTCCATTTATTATAAATTCTTGTACAGTTAGTAAATAAAGAACATTATGTTCGGGATTTTTGAGGATTTTTGAGATCATAACCCCAAAAAACATTTATAGGATGAAAAAGTTAAAAGGTATTATTGTTAAATCATATAAATAATATTAATCATAAAGTAATAATCAATGTTATAATTTTAATTTATTTTTATAATATATTACCATAGGTGTTACTAAAAACAAAATCGCATCACCTTATAGAGGTGGAAGTCCACATTTATACATGATTTACATAATAATTTTAAAATGACCAGATAGGTAAGAATGTAAGTAAAATCAAAAAATTCCATAATAAAAATTATCTCAAGAAAATTATTTATATTAATTAATTATATTTTACTAACAATCCTTTTATGTTGGTGATTAAAAATGACACACAATTTTTATGGGGGTAGTAGTTCACAAAAACGCATGAGCATTGTTTTCAATTCCTATAGGGTGAAAAATAATAGGAAAATTTATTTATGATTATCATAATAATAATTAAAAATATTTTATAAAATTATGTTATTATTTCGCGATGTATGATGAATATTTGAGTGAGGAAGAAGAAGAAATTTGTTTGAAACACTCTGTTAATAATTATACATATTTTTTGGATACCCACCATTGGATTAACCAATAATCAATCATAGGTTGTCATTATGGAACAGAAAATGTATCATGAAATCATAGTGGTATTTTGGTAAATAATTTCTTATGTATTTCTCATGTTGAATAGATAATGAGTTGTGAGTAATATATGGGAGTAGTTTACCATTTATAAGGGAGGTGGGTGGAAATAATGTAAATACATGAGATATTAATATGTAATATATATATATAAATCATGTAATGTGGATAAAATATTCAATATATTCTAACATAATAAAAATAAGTTATATTTATTTTTATCCAGTAAAATTTATATAGGTTTTGGTATACCTTTAAGCCAAATATTTTGGTTCAACCCACTCATTAACCATGATTACCCTTCACCTTTGTAAAACAATAGTCAATATTTATGTTTCATGAATATAGTTCAAAAAAATAGGAACATACATGGAATATTTAAGATATAATAAACTATTTAATATCCATTGAATTATTATAGTATATTTTTTATTTTTTATTTATCTTAGAAAAATTAAATATTGAATTCATATTAAATTTATTTTCATTACTATTTAGAACATATAACATTAAAGTCATCGGGGATAAAATAAAATTCAAAATTAAACACATAGCTAATCACTTATCCATCATAAGTATCAATAAAATTTGTGTAGTAATATAAATCAATAAAATATTAAACATTTTAAACATTATAATGGATTTTTCCTAAGATTACACAATCATTATATCAATGGAACTTATGAATTTCAAATAATTATTCAATCATCAATAACTAAATATATTATTAACATGAAAATAAATTATTATAAATAAATATAGACATATTCTATCTTTTATAATGTATATTTAATTATATAATAATTTGGGGAACTATGTTATGAAATTAAATGAGAGAAAATGGAATTCTATTAAATGTAACATTTTTTCCCATCAGATTCAACAAGTAGGATACATGATGTAAAAAGAAATTTGGAGAAAAATTCATCAAGGTAACATTATAGTGATTTATTGTTGGTTGTATTTGACCCATAAGCTGGTTTTCATGGATAGTTGTGGAGTTACAATGATATTATTGATAAGAAATATTGAAAATGATTCATGATAAAGAAATATATTCTATAGTGGTGGTATAAAAAGCAATGTATATAAGGTGGAACAGTTTCCCATTATTCCAAAAAAATCCAATTTTTTGAGGTTGGATAAATCAGCATGAATATTGTGTATTGATGAATTTATCATAAAAATATGGAAAAGGAATGAGTTTTATGATGATTGGAGTCTTATTAATGTAAGTATCTTTACAAAGAAATTTATTTCATGAAGGGTGTTTTTTATGAATATGTTGAGTATTGTGAATGCACTAAGGGGTGATAATAAATATCTACCAATATGAGAATCGGTGCATCAAGAATGCATGAAGGGTTGATGGGAAATATTTTTGACTATGATAAACATAAATAACATGAAATATCCATAGTGGTTTGATAAAATAGGTATATTCATGAATGATATTAGAGTGATTAGTAAAAATTTGATTATGAAGATGGATGCTTTTTTAAATGTTGTAACCCCTAAAAATAAGCCACTATACCCATTATACATTTAATTTATTTTTTCATCAGAAATAAATCCAATAACAAAACAAGGCCATGGGAAATGCCACAGAATACAAGCCAAATGAGGCCTAAATAAATGGAGACCATCTTGATATCCCCTGATCATATTAACCCCCTCATGATTTACTCGAAGAGTGATGAAAAAAAGTAATGTTGGACCCGTCATATGCCACTTTTATGGAAGAAAGATGGTCAGCCACATTATTAACCTCATGCCATTAATGAACAAATTGAGTGTCATTGTTGTTGATGTTAGATTTTCATTTCTTTATGATTTAGGATATAGAGAATGGATTATGAGTTATGCTGTGTATGGAATCATGGATAATCATAGAGTCAGTTTCAACCTGATTAAGGAAAATATTTCTTTTGTACACAACCTAATCACCATTAGGATAGACGTGGCCTCTACCTGAATGGAATTCCCTCTCCCATAATAAGAAGAAAAATCTAGTAGAACAATCCCCTTGTATTCCCAATCCACACCTCCACCATTCCTAGTCCCCGAGATATATGATCCATAAAAATTGAGTTTGTAACACGTGGTTAGAGGTGACCAACTTACCTAGTTCCCTCTCTTCTAAAAAATAGGATTATTCAATAATGGTTTACTAACCTATATATATCTGGAGGAGGGGAAATGATGCCATTTATTAGAAATAGTAATCAGATCAATCATAAGAGACATACTTCTTGTCAAAATATCTCTCTCTATAGAACAAATGCCTTCAATTTTAGCCATATTCCTTACTTTCTAGATACACCGGCATCCCACATTATGAATCACATCCCTTTACAACTGTCCTGGACGTGCACTACTCATTCCCTGAAACCACATTTCTTGAATGATTCCCCTTCGATATCTAAATATTTAAGACCTATAAAATCACCAATGGTCATCCATATAACCATGGCTCACTCACATTCATTGAATAGATGGTTAGAATCATCCTCACTATGAAAGGTGCAACAATGGCACCTAGGAACTAGGATAATTCACAACATTATCACATTGTCTTCCAAAGGAATAACCAGATTTATTATCTGGTATAATAGAAAATTAAATTTTTTAAGAACCTTGTTACACCTGAAAAAATTATTCCAAGCATCATGTTGATCTCAAAAAATAGAAATCCATCGAATGTATTTTGTGGTGAGAGCCCATAAATTAAAAGACGTAAACACACATTTACCAGGGTCCAAATTCAAGGAAATGAGATCTAATACCTCATTTTTTCCATATCCAGAACCAAATTGATGAATCAATGATGTTCACTAGCCTCCTTGAACTAAATAGTAGGATGAAGGTGGCTTGGGAAACCAAAGATCAAACCTTCTCTATTATGATTCCAAAAGGATATATCCCCCTTACATAAAATTTAAGGAGTGTTTCCAAATGAGCTAGATAATATTCTGGATCAAGGACCAGAAAGGGGAGTCATGAGAATATATTTTCTCCATATTACCAACAAATTTAGATGACATTGTTTTACTTGAAAGAATGTTATTCTCCACAAACTCCCATGCATGTTTTTCATGTATATAGTGAACCAAATCAATCAAACTTCTCAAATTACTTCCCCCCTCATGAACATGTCTTTATAAACTTTCCCATTCGGTTCAATGAGGTTTCCCCTATGATATATAATCCTGAAAAAAACCATCCAATATTTTATCAATGGTAGTAATAATCCCATTTGGGACATTGGTAGCAGAGAGAGCATGTAAAGTAATATCCAGTAAAACACCATTGATTTAAGATATCCTACCACCGAATAATAAATTTCATTTTCTCCAATTGATCAAAAGACTAATAATTTTTTCATAATGTAATAAAAATACAAGATTATTGTTTGTCCAATAATGATAGGATATTCAAGGTAATCCAATGTAAAAAAAACCTCTCTGCATGTTTATCATTCTGGATAGGGAGGATACTTTCCTATCACCACATTTTATGGAAATAAACATGTATTATTTGGTTTGGTTGATAAATTTCCCTCTCTAGTAACTGTATTCTTCAATGATTTTAATAATACCACCAACCTATATGATGCTTGAATTAATAAAGATCAGTGTCTCATCTACAAACATCAAGTGAAAAATTGAAAGCTATTTTATCTTCCTATGATATGGAATAATGTCACCCATTTGACGTTTTTTGTTGATAAGCCATCTAAGAATATCTTTCATGAGAATGAAAAGGGTCGGCGAAATGAGATCCACTTTCCTAATACCACATATTTCCTAGAAAAAAACCATTTGTTTTTTCATTGAAGGAAACTTCCACTACACACCTCATAAAATAATTCAATAAATAATGAAGATTCAAAAGATTTGAAATCATGATGTTTATTAACAAAGGTTTTTCTTTGGAAAAGTTTTATGGTGAAAGTATTTTTGTGAAGGCTATAAAATCTGACTGAAATTTTTATGAATTGTTAATGTATTGATATTCCCAATGGGTATAAAAAGTTAACTGAAAATTATGTGATTCCCAAAGGCTCAGTTATCTTTAAAAAAGTTTTGTGTTTTCCAAAAGGCACTATCTTCATGAAGGATAATTAAATTAATGAAAGTGGTGTGTCATGTGAAGGTTTTGGTTTCTGTGAAGGAGTTACATACTTCTGATGAATTATAAAGTTTTGAAAAGATGTGTAATATTTTTAAAGTTAGATAGAATTAAAAAAATTTGAAAATATATATTTCATATAATAGTTTCTGTAATATGGTATTCATCAAATGGATGAAATTTTTACTTTAAAAAACTATCTACATAAAATTTAAGATATATGCATTACACATTTTCCAGGGACCTATATGTCCATAAGCTGTCTGTGATTCCACTCTATAGTATTGAGGACAGGATAAAGAATAATGTGATCCTTTTCATTATATGTGATCTATTTAAGAAAATATTTAGGTGGTGACCCATGAGATGTAGTTAGAAATCACAAAACATTTTAGACGTAGTGATCCTTACCATCGAAGTGATGTATCCCAAACCATGCATGGGACGTGAGACATAGTAAATTTGGCAGATTGGTATATTTTCATGGTATGTGAATTGGAAATAGACCTGTGAGGTTGAACCAACTAAAATGATTTTCTCTCCTTAATGATTCCATTTATTCATACATTCCTATGGGAAAGGGAGAGAAGAATATTTTGTTTAACAATAATAGAAGATATTAAAGGGTAGCTGATTTAATATATCCTACCTAGATTCACCCCCCTTGGGTTATTTATCCTAGTTGGGATTAAAAAAAATAATCCATGAAGTCCGATAGTTTTATATTCTACTCAAACACATTTAAAATAGATTGTTTGTTAGGTATTTTTTCCTTTTCTTCTGGTGTTCAATTTTTTCAATAATTTAACTTAACTGTGATAACTCATTTTTTATCTCCGTAATTTATTATTTGGTAACAGAAATAAAATTCATCATATTTTAAATATATAAAAATTATTATTAAAAATAATAAATAAAATTTCAATGATATAATTTTTATAAGTGGAAAAAATCAATTTCTCTATAAGTACATAAAACCCAATTATTTAATTTTAGAAAAATTTGTTCTATAAAAAAGTAAATTATATGAAAATATAATATAATTGGGATTAACAAGTAATTGAATAAATATTTTCCAATAAAATTTATCATTTTTTAATTAAAACCAAATCCAAAACATATTGGGATGTTTGTATTTATCGATTTAATTAATAGATTTGATATTTCTGAAAAATCTGAAATTTTTCACTATTCATTAAATACAATACTTTGAAAATTTTTAAAAATTCTATAAATTATAATTTTAAAACTAAGATATTAAAAATTATTTCCGTTTTTAAAATTAATATTACTAAAAATGAATGAAATAAATATTAGTATCTCCCCAAAAAATCAATAAAAACAATTTCTAAAATAAATGTAGTTTTAAAAAAAAATGAATTTAATATCATTTCTCACCAATTAACACTAAATATATGAATTTTAGATAAAATAATAAACTATTTAATAAAAAATCAATTATAATCATTGACCAATAGTGGTTAATTTAATATATTAAGGTAAAAATAATTACACACCAGAGATCATTTGTATGATAATTTTTTATTTTACATTTAATATATATTTTTAGAATTACTATCCAATTGATAATAAGTTTAGTTTTTAAAAATAATTGTATTAAATAAAATCATTCTGAATATTTTCATAGTATATTTAATCTTATTTTTACTAAAAAACCAATGGATAAGATACATGAGAACATCGTAATAAAATAATATTTTTATTTTATATCATTTTTCAAGTAAGATTTAATTTTTTCATACAAAATTATATAATATATATTATATAAATAAAATAAATCATAGATTCATGTGGTGTTAAATTATAACACCCATAAGAAATTTTATCATCACATTTTTTACTCATGTCTCATAGAAATAATTAAATCAATTATTAATACCAATTTCATGGATCATAAGATAAAATATATGATCATTAAGGGAAACCCTTTTCTTATTTTAAAAATATATTAGTTAAAAACTAGCAAAAATGGGAATTTTAATCATAGATTTAAAAATATTAGAATTGAAATATGATTGTCTCCTAGAATAACACGTAACGGGGTTCCAAAATAAGGATAACATTGGTGTGAAGTGAAAATATCTACATGGAACATAAATCAATAAAAAATGGTATGTTCATTTTCCTCATCAGAATTATATTTTTATTAAAATTCGTTACTCAAGAAAAAATATTTAAATTAAAATTTTATTTCCCCAATGGAAGAAGAGAACATTAATTCCTCAAAAACTACTGTACAAAAGGAAACATTTTCATTTCCATATTATATCTATAATTCTTGAGGGATACACTTATAATCAATACAATCATCATGAGAATATATACATACTTGGTTTCTTCAAATACATAATCCCAATTTCATCTTTTTATTTTATTATAATAAAATTTCCTCCTCATATTAATACCATATTCTAAATGATATAATATGACTTTTTCATTCCTGGTGAAGGAAAGATAACATTCAAAGGATAATAAGTTCCATATAGTGATGGTACATTATTTACCCTCTTCCTCCCATTTAACAAAAATGATGGTTAGAAGATGTAAAAAAATTAAAATATGTATTTACCTTAATATGATGAAATAATACATTAATATCCTATGCCTCAAAAAATAACACCAAGAGTTTAACTGAAATTGTTCCATTAAAAAGTAACTTAAAACCCATCAAAATATACTATGCCAAAATTGATTACAAAATATAATAATGTTTTGAGAAAAAAGTATCCCCTAATAAACAAAACATTTATCTCAATATAACATCAACAATTCCTAATGTCATATACCAAAAATGTATGTTTCCTAATAATATACTCTATAAAATTTGACAATCCATTACATAAATATGTTCAATTACCATATATCCATACTAAAATAATATATGACTCCAAAAGAAAATGAATCGATTTTTGTAAATTAAATGCCATTTTATACAATAATAATTTATTTTAAATTAATTATATTATTTTCCAAATATAGTGATCTTATTCGAAAAGAAATTTATTCAATTTTTTACCAAATTAAATTTACTATTCGATTATTATATAAATGTTGGATCATATATTACTAAAATGTAATAACCATTTATAAAAATTACCAAAAACAACCTAAAAATAAAATATCATATATATTATAAAGTATTTCAATACCATTCACATTATTTCCAAAACATATAATTTATTATTCACAACATAACTTTTTCTCTACAACACAAGTTAGTCTTAAGGGTTAGATGTACCTCGAACAACTATTGATTCTCAATAATTTTTAATAAGGTACTATTATAACATATAACATCAAATGAGTATTAGAATCTATAAATATAAGATCATCAGTGGACTTATTAACCGATGATGGGACCTCACACTATTAAGATATCATCATCTAAAACATTAAAACCCATAATGTTATTTTATCATTTCATCTGAAACTAATTTTAGTTCCTCATACCATAATCAATTATGAATTTAATGATTTTTACACTGAAACATACATTTCATACATAAAAATTAAAATTGATTGGATGAATATTCATTACATAACATCAAGATCCACATAATAATAGTTTCAGTTTAGTGCCTATGTAATATAGGTCAAATAAACAACTTGTTTGTAAGATACTGACATCATATCCAACTTAGTTCCTCAAAACTAGACCCATTTATAGATACATCATAATTACATAATTTCTTCATAACATGTTGGAAGGAAACACAATAAAGGGATATCGCATACGCTAATAAAGGGTAAATAAGGGAGATATAATGTATCACTAAAACATAACATGATAATATGTGTATCAGAACATGAGTTTAAAATTTAAAACCCATAAAATGAATATCATCGATAAAAATCCTGAATAATAACATAAATATTTGGAATTTATAATATTTGAATCATAATGTTGTCAAGAATCATGATCCATGGATACATAATAATTTCATAAGTCACATGTTTAGGGCATAAAAGTAGTAATATAAATTTTTTTTTGTTTTCATGTACCACTACTATAGATATCATAGAGTATTGGGTATACTACCCTATCCATCATAGTAGTAATGTTTAACTCGAAATACTATCAATTTCGGTAGAGTCCCATACTATATTGTGTTTACACTACATTACAGTGTTTTTTTCTCATGAGATATCAATCATTAACCAATGCATTAGAGGAATATATAATTCCATGTTAAACTATAACCTAAATAACTCTACATAGGTGTGTAATAAGATAATAGAACATTATTTATATCTGAACCCAAGATAATGAAATGGGATTCATATATGGTTCATATTTTCATAATTCACATAAAAAAGGGATTCATAAACATTTTATTATTTCATCAGAGAATAACTTGTGGGAAAGGTATGGGTCTCCTAAACATGTTTCAACATAATAATAAACCATAAAGAGAAATAATAAGGATAGAATCCTTGGATAATATCATCAATAAAGTATATCTAACATGAAATCAAGTTATTATTGATGAAAAAGAATCATTAAAAGATTACATGGAATATTTATTTTGGAAAATATCTTATTCTATTTTAAATTACATATTTAAAATATTACAAAATAAAAATTCTTAAGGAAAAAATTTCCATAAAATATTCTAATGTTTCTAATAGTGGAGAATTATGATCAAACCATACATTTTTAAGCGAAATATTCCTTTAACAGTTATTCAATGTAGTGAACAAGTAACTCATTAGGAAAATGAAAAAAACATCATATGAAAATATTTTTGAAAAAATTCAATAAACAGTAAAAATAAATTTAAAAAACATAGAAGAATATTAAAAAAAATATTTGAGATATTTTTTTGGCATATTGGATATTGAAGAAAAATGATTTTCCATAGAAGAGAGATATAAAATTTTTTTCCATAAAAATGTTTATTTAGTAACATGAGTTCTTATTGTTGAAAAAATAACTGTAAAACTTGTATTAAAAACAAATAAACATATGAGAAGTAAATATTTTGTGTTTTTTGAGAGGTATGCTATAATATTTCATCATTAGAGACATAATAAAAACCATCCTATTTACAGTAATATTTCAATACGAACCCCTTACCTCATGTACGTTTTCCTACGTACATGTTAAACATCATATATAATAAATATTTACTTATTATTAATATATTATAAACCCATAATCATTTATATGACATGATATGTGTTTTACAAATATCGTTTTATCTACTTTTTATAAATAAATATTTATTAAAATCACCATTTCGGATGATAACTACTTTATTTCTCATTTATGTTTTGGTTCCGAATTTTTGTCCTTGTATATTTATCATGGTTACATCATCTCAAAAAAATTAAATAATTATTAAAATATTATATAATTTAAATATATATAAATATATAATGAGACAAATATATAAATCTATAGATATAAAAATTAATTACATGGTTTATGGAGACAATTGGTCAAACTTACATATGAACATTGTTCTCACTTCTCAAAGGATGGAATGAAAAAGGGTAAATAATAATTATAATTTATAGAATCAACAAAAAATAGTCTTTATAATTTATATTCATCATATATATCTTATATACATTCCATATAAAACATAATTAAAAAAATATTTCACATCATAGAGGTTTTAATCCCCACATACACACAACTGACATTATAATTTTCCAATGGATTAGAATATATCCATTTTGATATGATATTATAATTCCATAAGTGTATTTTTTCCATTATTAACACATATAATAATTAAAACCGTAATAACACCCTTTAATAATTTATATTGATCTAAAATTAATTTTATCAATATGTTGTTATTATAAACCATATATTCGCACAGGTGATACATTTATATCCCATTTGATTAGAAATTTTGTGGAAAATGTAGGTTTTATAATCATAATAATATTTTTGTATATTATTTAAACTAAATTTTATATTTTATGATAAATATCATATATTTAGGGGAGTTAAATGAATAAGTAATAAATAAATTGACCGGTTAAGTTGACTACCACTTAATTGAAATATATCCATTAGATAACCTCTTAAGGATCATATAGTTGGTAGTTTTGGATGAATATGACCTACATAACATTTATAAAGATTTTAATACATATATTTTGTATGTTTTTCACAAACTATGTTTTTCATTTTATTATAAAGAATATAAAAGAGGGTACCCTTTTTTATGTTATGGGAGGTCCACTCTTGAAGTTTCAATAGAGATTAAAATATAATAAATTAATTTTCTGGAAAATGCATCAAAATGGATATATATTTTATGATAATGTATGATGTGGTTGAAATACTATCATCTAATAAAATTTTTATAGGTTTAAGTGGTGTATTTAACCTTATATTTTTTTCACCCCTTAGGTGACTTATTTCAACCTTAATTTCAATTAAAACTTTTTAACTCAAAAATGGTTATAATTTCACATAATTTGTGAAATTTTGATCATAAATGTTTTGAGTCAATATGGTTTACTTATGAATTTTCAATTACTCTATATTCTAAAAATCACAAACACATTTTCTTATGAAAAATTATCTTTTTATATAAATTATTTTCTTATTGAATATTTTATATCTCTAAGAAATGTATTATCCTTACCTTGTTTTTCAATGACCTATTAAAAGTCTTTTCAAAACCATGTCTAATGATTTTTACACTATACTAAAAATTAGTATCCTTATATAATACCTTAGAATATTATAGTTTCTTGGATATCGAGTCTTTATGTTTTCTAACTCTGAATTATCGGTTTTTAGACATTGAATTCTCAGAAATTTAGAATCTAAATTCTCTGAAACATAGACACTAAATTGTCTATTTTTAGACTACTAATTCTCTGAAATTCAGACTTGGAATTATTTATTTTGAAAATTCATTTTTTTGAAATTCACACACTGAATTCTCTATTTTCAAACTCTAAATTCTTTGAAATTCATACTCACAATTCACTGAAATTACGATACCAAATTGTTTGAAATTTAGACTCCAAATTCCTTAAAATGTTGACTACAAATTCTTCATAATTCGGACTCTAAATTTCGTAGAATCCAGACTCTGAAATCCCCATAATTCAGATTATATATTCTTAGAAAAACAATATTCGCATATCTAATTTTTACACTATAATTTCAATATATCCTTAGATTCTGATAATTTAAATTCGGTTATAAATAATTTATTTTCCTTAAATTTTATTGATCCTTAAGCATCATAATATTTATTAATATTTTTCTACACAAAATGATGTCGTATAATTTTTTTCTAAATAAATATTGTTTGAGTGACATGTTTACATGTCCATCCATGATTCAAGGAAAAATATGACTATTGGATGAGAGAGGCAATCGTTTACGTTTTTCCTAGAAATAGGATCTCATTTCAACTATCTTAAGATCAATTGATCATTCGAAGATCCTAGATATTTCTTGTTTTGAAGTGATATATAGAGAGATAATGACTCTTATGCCTATTACATTTTATCAACAACTTATTCAACCTCGAACATCTTGTTCATATTGCTTTTTGTGACTCTGATTGTTGTTGAGTAAAATTGATTACTTTCAGAGATGTCAATAAATAGGATACGACTACCTTAATGTTTGAGGGCTTGTATGGATAGCATGATAGACTCTGATATTCTTATTGAGGTATTACCCTGATGTGGGTAAGACATAAATTCTTGAATGTATAAATCATGGGACCTTTATTCAAGGATTTTGGATACCCTACTCATTGGGTTAAAATATTTTCTGCATTTTTATTTATTTATTTTTCAATTTTTATTTCCAATATATTTTATTAATGAAAGAAAGTATAATATTCTAATATATTCATATACTTTTACTTACTATAATAAATAAGTTTCTATATGCATTAAGGGAGAATAATTCCCTAAGATAAATCTACTTATGTTGTATTACGTTTAACATAGTTATATTTAGGGTTATTATATTTGAACATAGACCCTTCCAATTATTCTTTTAAATACAACCCATAGAGGGTCTCTGAATTTCCCATGTTTAACATTTTTAAACATAGTTTTTCTTAAGGTTAAACGCGAATGTTTTTTGTCGTAAAATTCACCCCCCCCTCTTGTAATTGAGGATATAAATGTTATATTTGGATTCTACAAATGTTATGAGAGTAAGGACTCTAAATACTTATACATTCAAATATGTATTTCTTAAAAAAAATTCTTGCATGAATTTTTGTATCCAAGTCTTTTTTTTAAATTATCTTTGTTTATAAACATTTAATATTACAAAATTTTGTGGAAAATATATTTTCTTGGGAAATTATAGGAATGGATATTAGTTCCATTGAAAAACATAATTCTACCAGACCACTAATTTTTAATGGTATTGATTTTGAGTACTTGAGAGATAAGATTAGCACTTTTGTGATTAGCACTATAATGGACAATTTTTTATGCTTATTAGAGATTACAAAATTCCAGACAAAGAGGTCAAAACCTTCACCAACCAGGAGAACCTAGAATATCAATTAAAACACAAGGTATACAATAATTTATTGTGTTCTATGACTTGGAATATATATAGTCAGATATCTTCTTATAAAGCTGCCAACATTATTTTGATAAAACTTGAAGTTACACATTTTTTAACATTTAATGTGATAGAAACTAGAAGATCTATGTTAAAAGTTTAAAATGTTACAGCTGAAAGATGTTCTACTCAAGTGTTTTGGATGCAACACACACTCATATACTATGGAATGAGTTTTATCAAAACACAGATATTGTTTGATAATACAAGTTCTATTTACTTATACAAAAAAACACTACGTATCACATTCATACAAAACACATTGATATTTGGCATCACTTTATTATTTATCACACACTTAAAGAATATATCATTCTTCAATTGATCAGTAAACAAGATCAACATGATGATATTGTTACAAAATCATTACCTTCTGGTCGATTTTAATATATAAAAAATTTAGGAATGATAACCATAAGCTAATCTCCCATATTAACATATTGTTGATAGATATCATTTTACATTAATCAAATAGTTTTCATAAGGAGAGTACATTTTTTTCTTCATAAAATTTCATCCAAAAATAGATTTTTTTGAAGACATGAATTTTCATTCTTAATAAAATATTACAAAACCAAAATTTGTGGAATCAAAAATTTCTTTTAAAAAAATATTCTAGATTATATTTTTTTTAATAACCATATCAATACTAAAAATTAATTCTAAGCAGTCCATATGGGATTTTTCCATACTTAAATCTTCATAATTGTATTGTTTTACTTGTTGGTATATTGTTTTAACAAAAAATTATCAGATTCACTTTCATTAAATCAGATTTTCCCATAAAACCTCAAATGATCAGAACCTACCAAATCTTTCTTTGGCATTCATATCAACTGTCAGATCAAATAAACCTTATATAAATCATTGGATCAAATCGAGAATTTGAACCTTCTCCTCGAAGCCTATGTAAAGCCTTTCCTATACCTTATCCCACATTGGTTTTTGAGGAAATTATTCACCGAAGCTCTACTCCACTTCAAATTGGTCATTCAGTTTTCCATCATTTCTTACATTACTAATTTTTCGTGAAGTTTCCTCGTAGAAATAGATGAATTAAAATAATGAAATCATAGATGGGAAAGTATATTGGGAAAGGTTGGTTCATCTAAATTTCTATGCCAATTATAATTCTCTGATTATGAAGAGTATCAATCTGAATGGATGTGATGGTCTATGTGTTACTAAGCCAAGTATTCAGGATCTAATATATCCTGATCTTCTCATTGCGTTTCATGATATAGTAAGATTTTATGAATAAGGAGGATAGGAAGATTTTTCCTTCAAAATCTATGTGAAAACCTATTTTTTATCTTTCAAAATGGCTGCAAATATTCTTCAAAATTTTTATGTATGTGAGGCAATATTTTTCTCTCACATGTTTCCCAACGAGCCAAGATGCTTTGAGGAGTAAAAGGTAGTTAAGTTCCTTGGAATCAAGTGGTAAAATCACTGAAGATCAACCATCTATCAATGAAAATTGGGATGTTAGAAATGTTTTTACATGGTTTTCATATTCCATGAAAATGAGACATGAACTCTCGGAGGAAAAGTGATATCTTTATATTGAATTTTTTTGGTTATCTATTGAAAGATCAATTTAGTGAATTACATCCTTCTAGAAATCACCAGCATAAATAATGAAACTCTTAATGTAACATCCCAGGTAATTAAAGAATAAATAATTTTCATATTTATTAATATTTGAGAATTAAATATGAAATTTAATTAAAAGGGGTTGCTATGTTCGATAGCATACCCGATACGCAACGATGAGTTTCTTTGAAACTTACGTAGCACACTAGTAATATAATAATATTATGTTAGTTAACAAGTAGCCGTTGTACTGGCAGGAATGAATAGAAATAACTAAAATATGAATAGATATGTTTTTAGATGTTTTTACATTTACCCAATAAAAGATAAAGGCTTAAAATACGGAAAGAGTTCAATTTTAGGCTTTTATACTCTAATTTTCACTAAAGGTTCACTTATCACCTTTTAATGGTGAACCGTCATTAAATATAGTTTTGATCACTCTTATACATTCTTTTGGACCAAATAAAACTCTTCTTTAGAATCGGGACATCAAAATTTACTTTGTGTAAATTTTTGGTACCTTTCTGATAAAGTTCATTTTTTTTATGAATAGTGTAAAATGTTGTATTTTAATTCAAAACTGCTTTCTAACCTAATTTATTTATATGATTAGATTATGTTTTGAATTGGTTTTGAAGTGAAATTAGAATATATTTTTACCATTTTATCCAATGGTGGTCATTGGAATCAATTTCGATTTGAAATTAGACTTAAACTGGTGTCAATCTTTTGATACTTATTATTTTGTAAAAACACGCTATTTGCTCTGGCAGCGGGAATTAATTATTGAATTAATTAATGTGACTTATATGATTTGAATTTTGTAAAATGGACTTCATTTTTGAATTCGGAATATCAAATATAGCTTAGAGTGAATTTTTGGTAATTTTCTGAAAAACTTCAATTTTTGATGAATAGTGAAACCACTAAGTGGTAATCAAGCAAACTGATTTTTCAGTTAAATGAAAGTTTACCACTAATGTGTATTGAATTTTGAAAATCCGACATACATGGTTGTCATTAAGAAGTAAAATGTGGTTCAATGGGATAAAAATAATTTTTTGGTGAATAGTAACTTATTAAGTTTTTAATCGCGATTAGTGGTAATTAGTGTAGTTTAAGGTATAAATAATACTTTAATAATATAAAATGACCTAGACACATGTCCCAACCTCATTGGTTGTGTCATGGCCGACCAAGACAAGCCATGGCCTAACTTGGGGACCCCATGTATCCACTTTAGTTGGAAAATGACAATAATATATTTTTATTTAATGTTAAAGTGAAAGTGACACAAACATAATATGTTTTGAGAAAAAAAATTTTAAGTGGGGTTATACAAGCCCAAATTTTGATTATAAATAGTCATTGGAAAGCTAAAAAGATTTCCTATATCATAGTATTTGTTTTATAATTTTTAGACATTAAATAAATTAAATTATTTACGACATAATAATGATGTAGTGATGACATCATTATTTAACGATTAAAATAAAATGGAAAGATAATGTAAAATCTATGAACTAAACATGTCCAAAACCAATTGGATGAATGGATTTCGATGCCTTATCACCTTATCCACGAATTCCATCAATGTGGGACCTTTTAAAACCGAAACACATTTTCAAATAAAGTAATGTTTCTTTACTTTCCAAAAGTGCCCCTCCTCTCCCCTTATAAAAGGCCCCCACCTCTACCTCATTTCACACACTCTTCAAGCCATTGGCTCGGCCAACCCCTGCCCATTTGCTCTCTCCACATCCCTCTCCTCATCCTAGAGGATTCCCTTTGGGCAGAATCCTTTCAAAGGAAGCCTTTAAGCTCAAATCAAAAGGAGTTACACTTTTTAAGGTAATTCATCCTCTCATGCTCATTTGTTTTATTTTGCTTCTCCAACCCCCTAAACTCTTTTTATTTACTTCTTTTGTAACAACACCAGTATCTTCAATATACTAGGATGTTGTTATAAGAGTTATTTGAGCTACACTCTCACACAACTACATCAAATGGTTAAAGAACATACGTTTTCCGTGGATGGCGAAATTATGCCTCCCGAAACGATGATTGTTCAATACTCATTTAACACCTTCAAAGGTGGCCATTATGATGTCACAATTTTTATATATGATATATATTATGTATATGTTTTCCTTAAGTTTCTGTTTTTCTTCATTTTGGTCATGCTTTATGGATTCCATTATGGGTATACGCGATATCTTCATTTAAGGAAGTGCGGACTACCGCCCCCTCAAAGTGATGTGATTCGTTAATGCCATATGTGGGACGTGTAAAGGATGGATTTAAAGTTATTATATATGATTTTATACTGGAATTATAATATACCTACATATCATTATTATTTTTTTCCATTAATGTATGAGATAGAAATGAAGGTAGCGTTCATGCGTACGTACGGACTACCGTCTCCATGAACGGTGCATTTCATTTCTTATCCCCAAATGTAATGTACTATTAAAAGTACATGTATATAATGGATATATATAATTAATGATATATCTAAATGATGAATATAATTCTGGAATTAAAATATACATAAGTCTCATTTAGTTTTAATTCCATTAATATGACAAAGAAATGAAAGTAGCGTTCATGCGTACGTACGGCTTACCGTCTCCATGAACGGTGCATTTCATTTCTTACCAATAAATGATTATGTAATATTTTAAATACATGTATGTACTGGATATATATGACATATATGATATCTACATCATGAATACCATTCTGGATATAATGAAACATTGACCAAATTAACAACATGTAAGTGTAAGAAGTTTATTTTTGACTTAAGAACCAAATACCGACAAAATGAACATTATTAACTTAAATGATTACATGATGTTCATAACATGGTATAAAAGGAATAATGAACTTGGAAAAGATTCATAATCAAGTAGAGATTAACTAAAGTTTATTATTCAGGATTTTAAAGAACGGTCGGGTCAAGTCAGATACGAGGTATGGGAACTTCTTAACCCAATTTCCATTCTTTGGGTTAATCTCCTACTTTCAAATTATGTCATTATATTATTATGTCGTATCTTGTATTTGTACTTTATTTATGTGTACTTATAGTGAATACACATAATGTATCTATTTTATTTTAAAAATTATCTTTGTATGGGAACTTCTTAACCCAATTTCCATTCTTTGGGTTAATCTCCTACTTTCAAATTATGTCATTATATTATTATGTCGTATCTTGTATTTGTACTTTATTTATGTGTACTTATAGTGAATACACATAATGTATCTATTTTATTTTAAAAATTATCTTTGTATGGGACTTCGTCTCAATCTCCTTTCATTGAGGCATATTTTATTTTATACACAACTTTCTTTTATACGGTGTATAAACCCCTTTGACTTTTACGTTTATTCAAAAGGAATCTTTTTTATACGAAGCGTTTACTAAACGACAAAAGGGAATGTTTTTGTCGTATGTATGCGGCGACAAAGACTTCTCCGCCGTCGTGACCGTTATTTGAGTTTCGGCTTCCTCTACAAGCCATACCTTCTTTTTAAAAGAAAAATAAATACCATATTTTACTTTTCTTTTACTTTGGTATTGAAAATGGTTTTCATAATGTTTTTATTATGTCAATGTGTTGTATTGATATCTCGTGATTGAAATGTGGAAATGTTATGTTTCCTTTATGCATGTTTTATGTGATATGATTATGTTATGGTTCTTGGGCATTATTATGAAGACGGGTGGTTCCGTGATAAACTAAGGGCGGGTGAGCCCGTTATAGCTCTCCAATGCATTGGGTAACGCGAAGGAGTGAAACGTTAAGTTTTCTCCGAAGAGATTTTAGGGAATATACTGTGATGGTTATTCCAAACGTAACCAAGAGGGTTACTCCCTACGTAAGAATGTTATGAATGCCTCAAGTTACCTTTACGTATTATGATTTATATGATTTATTCATGTTTTTATGAGGTATGTTAAAGTGCCTATGTTTTATGGGTAAAGTATGATTTCATTCTTATGTATATATGAACTCATGTTTCCTTTCCATGTTTTTTTTTATATAACCCATACTGAGTTTTTATGCTCATCCCAAGTTTTTGAAATGTTTTTCACAGGTCAAGGGAAAGGTACATGATAAGATGATAGAGTCAAGGATGTGTCAAGAAATAATCCATGTTTTATTTTAAATGTGTTTCCATTGATGGGAATGAAGAATACTATCTTTATGTAACCACTTTGTTTATATGTGGAATGTAATGCAAGTTTTATGATCTAATTCTCTAAAACTCTAAACCCGAAAAGATCCTCAACGTGTAATCTTGTAATAACTCAAGATTAAGTAAGGTTTAAGGCAGGGGCCTTATAGTTGGTATCAAAGGTCGGTTTAGACAACTTTAGGAGTTAGAAAAGTGTTAAATTATAATATGATTGAAATGATATAGCATTTACGGATTACCATGTTGCTTCGCCTAAGATATTTCGGTGTTCAGAATGGTTTTCCGCAGAGGAAACAAAGCAGCTATGTTGGGACGACATCAGGAGGAAGACAACCTTCCAAATCAGCAACCTGAGATGGTCGGAATCGGAACTGAACAGTTTGTTGCAGTAATGGCACAGTTGAATCAGGCTATAAATGGTGGTGGTAACCATGCATGAGATCAGCCAGATCAACCGCAGAGGAACATGTCAGTGGTGGAACATTTCATGAGGCAACATCCCCCATCATTCAGAGGATCATCTGACCCTGTGCTAGCTGAAGGGTGGATTAAAGCACTGGAGAAGATTTTTGATGTCATGGGGTGTTCAGACAATCAAAAGGTTAGTCTTGCTATTTACCGTTTGGAGGGTGAAGCAGATCAGTGGTGGTCTATGGTTAAAAATATCAGGGATGCCGATGAGATTGATGCTCTTGACTGGGATGAATTCAAAGGTATGTTTCTTGAGAAGTATTTTCCTAAGGCTGTTCGACTTAGGATGGAAAAGCAATTCTTGGAATTGAGGCAAGAGGAAGACTCAGTAGCTGCCTATGAAGAAAGGTTCACTCGATTGGCAAGGTATGCTCCCAATTTTATCCGAGACCTTGATAGTAAAATCAATCGTTTTTACTCAGGATTAAAGCCAAAATATCGAAGGGCATTAGCTTCTCGTGAGTTTAAAAGTTATGAAAAGCTTGTTCGATGTGCTGAGAAGGTGGAAATGGAGTTTGCCGATGACCAAGTGTTCTATAACAACCAGCAGAAGAAGAGACCGAGGTGGCAGGAGAAAGGTAAGAATTCTTCAAAGAAGTCTGATGGTAAGAGAACTAAGTTTCCAGTTTGTGATAAATGTGGCAAAAGGCATGCTGGGGAATGTCTTCTGAATTCTGGGAAGTGCTACCGATGTGGTAAGATGGGACATAAGGCTCGTGATTGCACTGAAAAGGATCAAGGTGAAGGTAAAAACAAATTTGATTTACAGTTAGTGAAATGTTATAAGTGCAATGAGATGGGTCACTATGAAAACGAGTGTCCGACAAGGAGCTTGAGTGATGGGAAGCAGTTAGACTACAAGCAGAAAGGGGTGGTGAAATCCTTTGCAACTACTTCAGCAGATGTTGGGCCATCAAATGAAGTGGTGTCAGCTCCAGGGAGCTCAGTATTTTTCGAAGATTGACTAGAGGTCAGGGTACCATCAGTTGAAAGTAAAAGAAGCAGACGACTGCGTTCCGTACTAGATATGGCCATTATGAATTTGTAGTTATGCCTTTTGGGTTAACCAATGCACCTGCTTTATTCATGGACCTTATGAATAAAATTTTCCATGAGTTATTGGATAAGTTTGTGTTTGTGTTTTGAGGTTTGTGAAGAGGTTATGTGTGCCTTGTGATTCACAGTTGAAGAGAGAGTTGTTATGTGAAGCTCATAGTTCTCCGTTTTCAGTTCATCCGGGCAGTACTAAGATGTATAGAGATCTGCGGGAGTATTACTGGTGGGATGGAATGAAAAGAGATATTGCTGATTTTACTGTGAAGTGTTTGACTTGTCAACAGGTTAAAGCAGAGCGGCAGTTACCGAAAGGGATGCTTCAGCCTTTACCAGTGCCAGAGTGGAAATGGGAGAATATATCCATGGACTTTGTTGTTGGATTACCGAAGACATCTCGAGGTAATAATGCAATCTGGGTTATTGTTGATCGCTTGACCAAATCTGCTCATTTCCTTGCTATACGAGATACTTTCTCTCTTGATCAACTTTCCCGTTTGTATCTTAAAGAGATAGTCAGGTTACATGGAGTTCCCCTCTCCATTGTATCAGATCGTGATCCCAGGTTTACTTCCAACTTTTGGAAAGGCCTTCAGAAGTCGTTGGGTACTGAATTAAATTTTAGTACAGCTTTTCATCCTCAATCAGATGGACAGTCAGAACGAACAATTCAGACATTGGAGGATATGCTACGAGCTTGTTCTATGGATTATCAGGGAAGTTGGGACCAACATCTTTCTTTGGTTGAGTTTTCATATAATAACAGTTTTCATTCCAGTATACAGATGGCACCATTTCAGGCATTATATGGGAAGCGGTGTCGAACTCTAGCTTTCTGGGATGAAGTGGGTGAAAGAAAGTTGATGGGACCAGAATTGGTAGAAGAGATGGCAGAAAAAGTTCAGCTGATTCAGAAACACATGAGAACAGCTCAGAGCAGGCAGAAGAGTTATGCGGATAACCGGAGGAAGGATCTATCTTTCGAGGTAGGTGATCATGTTTTTCTCAAGGTTTCTCCTTGGAAAAGTGTGATGAGATTTGGTAAGAAAGGAAAGTTGAGTCCAAGGTTCATTGGACCATACGAAGTTCTAGAGAGAGTTGGATCAGTTGCATACCGAGTGGCTTTACCTCCGAGTTTATCTCAGGTACACAATGTTTTTCACGTTTCGATGTTGAGAAAGTATATGCCAGATCCATCTCATGTTTTGAGTCCAGAGGTAGTTCAGCTGGAAGAGAACCTATCTTATGAGGAACAACCGGTCCAGATTCTTGACCACAGGGAGCAAGTGTTACGGAATAAAGTGATTCACCAGGTAAAGGTTTTGTGGAAAAACCACATGATTGAAGAGGCAACATGGGAATCTGAAAATGCTATGAGGGATAAATACCCCCACTTATTTTGATAAGTGAATAAAATTGCGAGGACGCAATTCCCAAAAGGGGGGAAGGATGTAACATCCCAGGTAATTAAAGAATAAATAATTTTCATATTTATTAATATTTGAGAATTAAATATGAAATTTAATTAAAAGGGGTTGCTATGTTCGATAGCATACCTGATACGCAACGATGAGTTTCTTTGAAACTTACGTAGCACACTAGTAATATAATAATATTATGTTAGTTAACAAGTAGCCGTTGTACTGGCGGGAATGAATAGAAATAACTAAAATATGAATAGATATGTTTTTAGATGTTTTTACATTTACCCAATAAAAGATAAAGGCTTAAAATACGGAAAGAGTTCAATTTTAGGCTTTTATACTCTAATTTTCACTAAAGGTTCACTTATCACCTTTTAATGGTGAACCGTCATTAAATATAGTTTTGATCACTCTTATACATTCTTTTGGACCAAATAAAACTCTTCTTTAGAATCAGGACATCAAAATTTACTTTGTGTAAATTTTTGGTACCTTTCTGATAAAGTTCATTTTTTTATGAATAGTGTAAAATGTTGTATTTTAATTCAAAACTGCTTTCTAACCTAATTTATTTATATGATTAGATTATGTTTTGAATTGGTTTTGAAGTGAAATTAGAATATATTTTTACCATTTTATCCAATGGTGGTCATTGGAATCAATTTCGATTTGAAATTAGACTTAAACTGGTGTCAATCTTTTGATACTTATTATTTTGTAAAAACACGCTATTTGCTCTGGCAGCGGGAATTAATTATTGAATTAATTAATGTGACTTATATGATTTGAATTTTGTAAAATGGACTTCATTTTTGAATTCGGAATATCAAATATAGCTTAGAGTGAATTTTTGGTAATTTTCTGAAAAACTTCAATTTTTGATGAATAGTGAAACCACTAAGTGGTAATCAAGCAAACTGATTTTTCAGTTAAATGAAAGTTTACCACTAATGTGTATTGAATTTTGAAAATCCGACATACATGGTTGTCATTAAGAAGTAAAATGTGGTTCAATGGGATAAAACTAATTTTTTGGTGAATAGTAACTTATTAAGTTTTTATTCGCGATTAGTGGTAATTAGTGTAGTTTAAGGTATAAATAATACTTTAATAATATAAAATGACCTAGACACATGTCCCAACCTCATTGGTTGTGTCATGGCCGACCAAGACAAGCCATGGCCTAACTTGGGGACCCCATGTATCCACTTTAGTTGGAAAATGACAATAATATATTTTTATTTAATGTTAAAGTGAAAGTGACACAAACATAATATGTTTTGCGAAAACAATTTTTAAGTGGGGTTATACAAGCCCAAATTTTGATTATAAATAGTCATTGGAAAGCTAAAAAGATTTCCTATATCATAGTATTTGTTTTATAATTTTTAGACATTAAATAAATTAAATTATTTACGACATAATAATGATGTAGTGATGACATCATTATTTAACGATTAAAATAAAATGGAAAGATAATGTAAAATCTATGAACTACACATGTCCAAAACCAATTGGATGAATGGATTTCGATGCCTTATCACCTTATCCACGAATTCCATCAATGTGGGACCTTTTAAAACCGAAACACATTTTCAAATAAAGTAATGTTTCTTTACTTTCCAAAAGTGCCCCTCCTCTCCCCTTATAAAAGGCCCCCACCTCTACCTCATTTCACACACTCTTCAAGCCATTGGCTCGGCCAACCCCTGCCCATTTGCTCTCTCCACATCCCTCTCCTCATCCTAGAGGATTCCCTTTGGGCAGAATCCTTTCAAAGGAAGCCTTTAAGCTCAAATCAAAAGGAGTTACACTTTTTAAGGTAATTCATCCTCTCATGCTCATTTGTTTTATTTTGCTTCTCCAACCCCCTAAACTCTTTTTATTTACTTCTTTTGTAACAACACCAGTATCTTCAATATACTAGGATGTTGTTATAAGAGTTATTTGAGCTACACTCTCACACAACTACATCAAATGGTTAAAGAACATACGTTTTCCGTGGATGGCGAAATTATGCCTCCCGAAACGATGATTGTTCAATACTCATTTAACACCTTCAAAGGTGGCCATTATGATGTCACTATTTTTATATATGATATATATTATGTATATGTTTTCCTTAAGTTTCTGTTTTTCTTCATTTTGGTCATGCTTTATGGATTCCATTATGGGTATACGCGATATCTTCATTTAAGGAAGTGCGGACTACCGCCCCCTCAAAGTGATGTGATTCGTTAATGCCATATGTGGGACGTGTAAAGGATGGATTTAAAGTTATTATATATGATTTTATACTGGAATTATAATATACCTACATATCATTATTATTTATTTCCATTAATGTATGAGATAGAAATGAAGGTAGCGTTCATGCGTACGTACGGACTACCGTCTCCATGAACGGTGCATTTCATTTCTTATCCCCAAATGTAATGTACTATTAAAAGTACATGTATATAATGGATATATATAATTAATGATATATCTAAATGATGAATATAATTCTGGAATTAAAATATACATAAGTCTCATTTAGTTTTAATTCCATTAATATGACAAAGAAATGAAAGTAGCGTTCATGCGTACGTACGGCTTACCGTCTCCATGAACGGTGCATTTCATTTCTTACCACTAAATGATTATGTAATATTTTAAATACATGTATGTACTGGATATATATGACATATATGATATCTACATCATGAATACCATTCTGGATATAATGAAACATTGACCAAATTAACAACATGTAAGTGTAAGAAGTTTATTTTTGACTTAAGAACCAAATACCGACAAAATGAACATTATTAACTTAAATGATTACATGATGTTCATAACATGGTATAAAAGGAATAATGAACTTGGAAAAGATTAATAATCAAGTAGAGATTAACTAAAGTTTATTATTCAGGAGTTTAAAGAACGGTCGGGTCAAGTCAGATACGAGGTATGGGAACTTCTTAACCCAATTTCCATTCTTTGGGTTAATCTCCTACTTTCAAATTATGTCATTATATTATTATGTCGTATCTTGTATTTGTACTTTATTTATGTGTACTTATAGTGAATACACATAATGTATCTATTTTATTTTAAAAATTATCTTTGTATGGGAACTTCTTAACCCAATTTCCATTCTTTGGGTTAATCTCCTACTTTCAAATTATGTCATTATATTATTATGTCGTATCTTGTATTTGTACTTTATTTATGTGTACTTATAGTGAATACACATAATGTATCTATTTTATTTTAAAAATTATCTTTGTATGGGACTTCGTCTCAATCTCCTTTCATTGAGGCATATTTTATTTTATACACAACTTTCTTTTATACGGTGTATAAACCCCTTTGACTTTTACGTTTATTCAAAAGGAATCTTTTTTATACGAAGCGTTTACTAAACGACAAAAGGGAATTTTTTTGTCGTATGTATGCGGCGACAAAGACTTCTCCGCCGTCGTGACCGTTATTTGAGTTTCGGCTTCCTCTACAAGCCATACCTTCTTTTTAAAAGAAAAATAAATACCATATTTTACTTTTCTTTTACTTTGGTATTGAAAATGGTTTTCATAATGTTTTTATTATGTCAATGTGTTGTATTGATATCTCGTGATTGAAATGTGGAAATGTTATGTTTCCTTTATGCATGTTTTATGTGATATGATTATGTTATGGTTCTTGGGCATTATTATGAAGACGGGTGGTTCCGTGATAAACTAAGGGCGGGTGAGCCCGTTATAGCTCTCCAATGCATTGGGTAACGCGAAGGAGTGAAACGTTAAGGTTTCTCCGAAGAGATTTTAGGGAATATACTGTGATGGTTATTCCAAACGTAACCAAGAGGGTTACTCCCTACGTAAGAATGTTATGAATGCCTCAAGTTACCTTTACGTATTATGATTTATATGATTTATTCATGTTTTTATGAGGTATGTTAAAGTGCCTATGTTTTATGGGTAAAGTATGATTTCATTCTTATGTATATATGAACTCATGTTTCCTTTCCATGTTTTTTTTTATATAACCCATACTGAGTTTTTATGCTCATCCCAAGTTTTTGAAATGTTTTTCACAGGTCAAGGGAAAGGTACATGATAAGATGATAGAGTCAAGGATGTGTCAAGAAATAATCCATGTTTTATTTTAAATGTGTTTCCATTGATGGGAATGAAGAATACTATCTTTATGTAACCACTTTGTTTATATGTGGAATGTAATGCAAGTTTTATGATCTAATTCTCTAAAACTCTAAACCCGAAAATATCCTCAACGTGTAATCTTGTAATAACTCAAGATTAAGTAAGGTTTAAGGCAGGGGCCTTATACTTAAGTCAAAAATAATCATATATCATGTTCTCTTATCGAAGATCATTGTTCTTTCGTTAGAATATTTTAAAATTATCTATAGTTCAAATCATAGAACCTTAATTATCATGTTTCTGAGTGATGAAACCCATAGAAGAGTGATATTTGGTTTCAATAATAATTCAAGCGAGTTTTATGATCTTTCGGAGTGTGAAGGCCATGCTTTGGTCAATAAAGAGAAAGTATGTGAATCTTTTAAGAAATCCAAAATGAAGGGATAAGAAAAATAAATTGAATAAAAAGAAAATGTTTTATTTCGAGAAACTCAGTGAGCTCCACCAATACAGAGAATGTCTCCCAGCATATTCAGGTACTGGAATCCTTTCCGGATGAATTTGTTCCTTTTGAAACTTTGGGAAAGAAAATTCAAATTCTGGAACCTGTTGTGGAAGAATATGTGTTTCAAAAAGATGTAAAATAAGAAGAAGACGAAAAACATGAGTGTAATGATATCATTAAACAAGTGGACGAATTTCATGATAAGGAAAGTCCTTAAAAAACAATCAATTCTAGATTCAAGTTTATTCAACATTCTATCAATCAAAAGTTAGATTCCATAATCATCTTCAAGGATAAATTTATCTATCTTGAGGTATATTTCAATACTTTTAATATTGGATATTATTCTTAGAGGAAGTCATGTAAGGAAATTACAAATTGTTCGAAGATGATAATCATGGATTTTATGATTTTAGATGATTTTTTTGAATCAGTAAATGATGATTTTGATCCATCAAATGATACTGTGAAGAACATAATTTCAAACCTGCTAGACAAATTCAATAAAGAGTAAGTCACCCAGATGTATGAGGATAAATATATGAATGGTAAGTTGAAATCAGTTTCCCTAAATTTAATGAGATAAAGGGAACTCATGGAATAGTTGCAAGAAAAGTTCTAACAACCAGAAGAAGTAGAAAAATGTCAGGTAGAAATTTTGATGTCCCAAGTGGAAAAAATGAAGGCTCTCAAAAAAAAAGAATCATGATTAGGACCAATTCCTAAAGAAGGTATGGGATTATCACAAAAATTTGAAGAAGTTAAAATCTACCCTATGAAAGATCATTCCAAAAGAAAATAAGGATGAATGATTTACCTATCAATTTAATCTTTTATTGTATCTTTTCATTGTATCATATTTTTCATATCATAATGAATTTTTTTTATCCTTCAATTGTTTTGTCTTGTACGTCACTAATATTTCAGGTACATTATTTCATTCTCTACAATCCATTTTGAAAATCACAAAGGGTGAGAAAATAATGAAAAAAATAATTTTAAGTAAAAATAAGGTAATTCCCTAGGTAAAGGGGAGATAAAGTATAGAGGAGTTTACTTCCTCTTAAAAAAGTGTTTCTTAAAGATGAAAAATTTACTTCACTAAATAAGACAATAATAAGATCCTTATGTATTTAAAAACCTATGTGGAAGTTAGTCGTATTAATCACAAGTCATATTTTAAGGTACAGTAGTATTACTTTTAATGTTCAAAAAGAAATATCCTTATTCCTTAAATTATTTTCAAAATGTTGTTTTTTTTCTTATCAAAAAAGGGGAGATTTTTGAGTCAATAAGGTTTCCATATAATGTTTCCATTCCTCTATTTTTTGATAATCACACACATTTTATAAATAAATATTATCTTTCTTAATGAATTATTTACTTAAGGAAAATTTTGATTCTCTATGAAATGATTTTTCCTCACCTTGATTTTCAATGTCTTATTCAAATTCTTCTCAAAACCACGTCTAACCTTTTTTTTCAAGTAAAAAATAGGTATTTTTATCTAAAGCCTTGGAATCTCATTGTTGCATATATATTTATTCATTCATTTTCGACTCAAAAATATCTATTTTTAGACTCTGAATTCTCTAAAATTCAGATTCCAAATTCTCTAAAACATACACTCCCAATACTCTATTTTCAGACACTGAATTATCTGAATTTCAGACTCTAAATTCATTGTTTTTTGGATTTAAATTATCTTAAATTTAGATGATAAAATCTATATTTTTAGAATCCACAATTTATGATATTCAGACTACAATTTCTTTGAAATTCATAGTATAAATTCTTTGAAATTCAGTCTCCGAATTCCTCATAACTATGACTCTGAATTCATCAACTGTTAGACATCAGATTCTTCATAATTGAGACTCTAAAATAACTAGAATATGGATTCTGAATTCTTCAAAAAATTGAATCCTAATATATATATATATATTTTAGACACTGATTTCTATTATTTCGTAGACTCCAATTATTCAGTTTTGGTTAAGTTGCATAATTTTCATTACATTTTGTTGATTCTTAAGAATGTTAAAATTCCCCTAGATTTTACTACACAGAATGATGTCATACAATATGTTTTTATCTAACTGTTGGTTGAGTGAGATGTGTACATGTCACTCTCAGATTAATGGAAGAACATGACCATTGGAAGAGGTAGCTAACCTATAATGTTTTACCCATAAATATGCACTCATGTGAACGATCTCAAGATCAATCGATCGTTCCAAGATCATAGATATTACATGTTTTGAAGTGAGTTATAGAGATATAAAGACTCTCATGCCTTGTGCGTTTTATGAACTTATTGTTCAACCATGAACATCTTGTTCATATTTCTTTGTGTGAATTAAATTATTAATGTCTACAATAATGTTATTCTGAGTATTGGAAGATAGAGGTGATGACTACCATAATGTTCGATGGCATACAGGGATATAAAGACACACTCTAATATTCTTATCATGGGATTACCTTGGTGTGGGTAAGAGAGATAATCATGAATGTATAAATCAAGAGACCTTTATCCAAAATTATTGGATACCGTACTCTTTGGGTTAAAATATTTCATACTTATTAACATAGTTTTTGTTTCATGTTTTATTTCAGTTTTATTTTGATAAAGAATGAAATAATAATTTTATTATATATTCATATACTTTTACATACTCTGAAAAATAAAATTATATACACTTTATGGTATAATATTTCCATAAGATAAATATACTTATGTTTTATTAATTTTAACCTGATTATGTTTTGGGTTCTTATAATTAGACCTAGTCCCTTCAAATTATTCCTTTAAATAAGAACCAAATATGAATTTTGATTTTACCTTTTTGAACATTCATAAACATAGTTTTACATAAGGTTAGAAGAAATAGTTTTTAACCTAAAATTCACCCATCTTATAATTTATCATGTACATATTCTATTTTTACCATACAAAAATATTATCCACCTTTCAAACATTAAGTATTTTTATGATCTTTAGATAATTTAATATAATATTAGTAATTCAAATTTTGAAACAATTTATTTAATTTGAAATAAAATTCATCAAAAATAGGTTGGAATTAGAATACAGTTCATCATTAAATCACAAATATGTTATATTTTTGTTCAAAATTTTAATTATTTCTAGAACTGAATCAAATTATATCAATTTTATTATTTTAAAAAAAAATTATTTTATTTTTTGACTAATCAACATAATTATATGTTGATATTTTATATGAATAAAATTTAGTAAAATAAACTATAAATATTATAGATAATCTTCTATCATGAAACTGATTTAATCTATAATGAAATAACCTTAAATAATTTTTCAAATTTTTATTTTTTCCCTATGATAATTCAAAAGAGATATTTAAAAGCTAGTGAGTAAATGTTTTTTATTTTTCTATTCCTTAAAAATTTTATACATCATTTTCTTGAACAAGTTTCATGTTTAAAAAAAATATCTAGTGTACGGTGATAATGTATAATCTAATTAATATTATAAAAATTAAAATTAACAGTTTTGAACATACCATTTAGTTTTTTACATGGAAAAAATTATTTACCCATTGGAGAGGGGATATGTTGTACCATGATTACTATTAATATTTCCCAAAAATGAAACTATTTTCCAAATTTAGACCTCATGGTTCCAAATAAGGAAACAATTTTTTAAAATTCCATATACATGAATAATATAAATTCATCAAGAAATATGTTTTCAAAACTCATAAAAAACATAAAATACTATACTTAATCATAAATGATGAATTATTCATATCTCATGTCAAAAAAAATTGATGAATGTTCAAAAAATTTATTGAATATATAATATATATATATATAATTAAAATAAATCACTGATAGGTTTATTTTTAATTTAGTAAGATAAAAATCCATATCATGCAAAACAATATTTTTTCACAAAAGCATATCCTTTATTTTCAAATTATTTTTATATTCATATCCAATTGAATCATAAGAAATAAATTTAATGTATAATTATATGAAAAATATTTTTGTATATTATATTTAGTCATATTCATATTCTTCAATTAAATTTCTAGATGATAAATATCACATTAAATAAATAAATTATCGTATATCATGATTTATTTAAACTCAATGTTACATATAAGGAAATCTATATTTGAAAACCTTTCTAAAAAATTATATAATAAAACATTAGGGTGTTACATAATGACCACAATAAAATAAAATTAATCCGTGAAGTTATATCAGATAATTATAAATAAATAAGGGTCTTTATGTTTCATTATATCCTCGAGTTCATAAATATCTTCTTGAAATATATGATTCCACCAGATAATTTTAACCAAGTCTCTAGTTTTGTTCCATAGACTATTATCTATATAGTTGATGATTAATAAATTATATTATTTGTATGTATGATTGTGATCAATAGGTAAAACCTATCAGTTCTATTTATTGATATGACAGTTATGTACTTCCTCAAATGAGATACACGGAACAAATCATTTTCATGAGAGTGGATTATTGAATGCACATTAGGATAAGCTACAATTCACAATCTATCATGAGTCTAAACTCAGATAAAATAATGAGGAGTAAAATTATCATTAACAAGAAATCTAAAAACGGTATTCCTTGAATAAATTCATAATAAACATTCTCATCATCTTAGAACTGTGTATCATGTAAACTATTTTCAAGGTATCTATTTTGTAGACATTCATATCCCTTAATGTGTGGCTTAATTATTCATACATTCCCTCCAATTTTATAGACTATCATAGTTTGAGAGAATTTTATTTCTCTAATGTCATATAAAAACATTGGATTTTGACACTACATTCTATAGAGGTCTTCATAAGGAGAAATTTTAATTCTCTACAATAGGGTATTTTAGAAAACCATGACTACTGAAAGGTGTTGATCACAACCACATTTGAAGTCTAATGAAAATGATATCACCATTTCGTATTTTGTTTGAATTTTTCTATCAGACTGGAAATGAATTTAATGATTCAACACCGTAATATAACTCCAAATTATATCCAACTCCTTTATAATGTTTCCAATTATTTCAAGGTAAAATTCATATCCATAACATATATAATATAATTTGGAACTACATGAAATCATACCACATCATTATTGTATATTCAAGAATCATAGTCAAGTTAAAAATATTCTCTAATAGTAATTAAGTGTGTTGATATTGAAGGAGATCAACAACAAACCCAATAGAAATATGGACTTCAGATGTTTTAGGGAGTATGAAGAAGAAATTCAAGGTGATGGTTTCCAAATTTCATTCTTGTATGGGTAATGGTATTAATTTCCATTATACTTATGCTTCTCATCCTTAACAAGATTTCATTACAAGAACTATGATACAAATTTGGGACTATCTCTTTTTTTTGTTATTCCAGCTAAAATACACTTTTAGATCTTAGTAAATTTTCATAATTTGAGGTTGAAATGTTATTGATAAACTATGAGCATAAACCAATATATTCTATAAATATATTATAGACTCAAAAAAATATGGTTCTTTAAATTTATCATTAAATCATAATAATTATGGAATTTAGTATCATATTTGACCTAATTTTTGAGTTCCACATATTCCTTCTCTAAATCTATTATCCTCACATTGATATATTGGTGATAATTAATTTTAAAAATCAAATATTTCTACCTTTGATTCATGATTTCTAAAGATATTATTTTAAAATGAAGAGATATTATTGAGTAGTTATTATCATTAATTAGACCTAACCATCTTCTTTGGTGCATATTCAACTATTTCTATGTAAATATATACAATAAATTTTTTGATTAGAATATATCACACCATTATCTTCAATGATAATTTATATATATCATTAATTAAACAAATTACTGAAGATAACTCTAAATAAATTTTTCAGTAGTTTTTCTTATTAAACATCAATTAGAATAAGGCATAAACTAAAACCAGGCCATTCGGACTGAGAATAAATCAATGTCCATTCCTTGATGCATCAATATACACTTAAAAACGTTATCCACTACATGGAAATGTAAGCACATGTGTACCGACAAACCTTTTCTTTAGTTCATTGTAGATTTCCCCGTATATATCTTTCTAAAGGAACGTGGCTCTAAATAATGTAAACACAGGGAGTAGATTATACAGTAATGATAAATTCTCCACATATCATTGATAATATCCATCAAAATAAATAAATCATAATATGTCAATCATAGTTTTCCATCAATGATAATGTTCAACAACATTAGTCATTTATGGATCCACAAATATATCTTTTTAGAGATTAAATGACCAAAAAATGAAACTTTTATAGAAAATATTCACAAATTTTAAATTTTTCATACATCATCTCCATCTATATGCTCCTCATAAAAATCCTTAAGTTATTTTTATTTTTTTCCATACTCTGTTAATATATAATGTTATCAGAAAAAATGATTACAAAAAATTTATTAAGTTAACATCTATATCTTCTATTCATTAAATCAATGATGATGATGTGGGAATTATAAATATGTAACAGAATTTAAAAATATTCGTAGTTTCCATTCAATATGCAGAATGTGTTCTTGGGTATATCTTAATTCGTGAACCTCAATTGATGATATCCTGAATAATGATCAATCATGGAAATGTATTGAGCTCAGAACTATTGATCAAGAAATTCCTCAATTATAGGTGAAGGATACATATTCATTTTTGTGACTTTTTTATGTTTCTTATAATCAATGTATATCCACATTGATCCATTGTTATTCTTAAAAACAGGAATAAGTGAACCCCAAATTGGATCACATGGATGATTAAATATCTTTTCAAGATTGTCATCTTCTTTATTTATCAATTCCTACAAATCCACCAAGAACGTTTTATGTAGATTATGTGAAATATGTGTAGCACCTTGTAAGAGATCTATTGATAAATCAAATTCACTATTTTTTTGAAGGCTACACAAATCTTCCAAAAATACATCAACAAAATCCCATTCAATTGTAACTATTCAATGTTGTGTTTCTCTCTAACCATTTGAGATAAATACCTATATTGAATTGGAATACAGACCCATAAAATTGATTGAGTTTCTATTAGATGTTCATATTTCTTGTCATGCTATTAGAATGTCTTTTATTGGGTTTGAATATAAAATGGTCCTACCCTTATTCATCAATGATGTGTTATTTATATAAAAATATCCAATCCTTGTCCAAAATAACATTGCATTCATCTATAGCTATAATAACGAGTGTTACAGTAATAACATTCCCAACAACATCATTTAGATAAATTCATAGTCTATTTATGTGATGATTGTTCCATTAGGAGTTTTTGGTTGAATTTAAATATCCAATAGTTTAGGTGGTATTGTGATCACTTAGAAATTATTCTAATATAAATGACTAGGATATTCAAAAATAAAATAATACACTATTAGTTCAATAGTGGACGGTATGTATACCTTTTAAATCATTTTTATCATTCATCATATCAGTAATATTGAGCACATGATATTTCCTATTTTCTCAAGGATTATGAGGGTTATGAAATATTTTATCATCGTTAACCTTCAATATTATGAAAATATTATTAAAATATCTATAATTTAATCATTTTAATCACAAATATTTTTAGTGGTTCATTTCATTGTTGTTTTCATCCATAATATTTTAACATGATCCCATTACTCTGGAATTTTATTGAATGGTGGAATTTCTTTCCATAGATAAAACATTTACTGGATCCCATTAATATAATTTAAAAAATTACTCCATCAATACATTTACCATAATATAAATCATATCTTCTTATCTCCATGAATTTTAAAAATATATTTCATTTCTGTCATTAGTTTCTCTTCTAAACCATTAGATTTATGGGTATGTCTAATATACATCTTCACAACAACCAAAAATCAAATTGTTCTCCATATCTTTTGATTTTTCTTATGGATAATGAAATTTGATGAAATTGTTTTGATTTAATGATGAATTTATCAACTGTATATTATAGTTCAAAAATAATATGATAAGTGTATCACACATGGCTTGTAAAATATTACTCATATGTACTAATGGAGTGTAACAATTATGATCAATCTTAATGTTTTCCTACTCCATTATTGTATAAAGAATAAGTGGAATATTATGGATTTAGTCGAAGACTACTAATGAGGATCTAAAGAAGTTATTTTGGGGAGAATATAACCCCATGATGAGAGAAGCGAAGTGGTGTAAGAGAATATGAATAAGACAAAATTGTGGAAAAAATAATAAAAGAAAGAAAGTGATGTGGATGAAAAATATATACTGAATATAAATTGAAAACTCTAGTTTAGAAAAAATAATGAATGTAAATATGATGACATATTAACTAAATTACTATAAATAAAATATGACACATTATACAATGATTTTCATGAACAAGGATAAAAAAAGAAAATCTTTGAAGGAGAACTCCACATTCATTTTGATATCCTGCTCAGTCATGTGCTCCTAACTCCTAGGTAAAAGCTTAATAGTACAAGAAATAATCCACTATCCAATGATCATGATATCTTCTAGTTCACCCTAGTGCAATGGTGGTCCAAGCATTATATGATACAAAATCTGTGTCGGCCACCACCCACTATTTCTACAACTAAATCCAGTTAATGAATATAATTTAATGTAGCATAAAGTCATAGTTAAATAATATAAAATGATGTAATAATAAATACCAGTTGGCTCAGGATCCACAATTACACCTAGATGGCTCTACCTTCTTAATATCATGTCCATATTAAGAACATGATGAGTAAAAATATTTATAATGTAATAGTATATATATATTATTTATATATTCCAACCACCTATATTAACCAAGTATATTCATACATTAGTTTTCGCATACATGGAATAATAGGTGCTGGAATGATTATGGTGTAACTCAGTCACTTATAACGTATCAGAATGATCATGTAAGATAAAACAAAGGTGACATTCTCTACATCTCAAAATGAGTTGTATAAGTCAAGTTCATCACTCAATATGGTGAGTTTCCAATCATGTTAGCACTCAAAACGAGGGATTTGGTGAAATTATAACTATCTAAATAATTTCGATGGTGTGAGACATCGAGATCAACACCTGATGTAAGTGAATGTTAATACTTCATGCCCAAAAGAACCCTTACCATCATTCCAAAAACAATATCAAGTTGTTTTAATACTTAAAATATATCCATGAGGCATAATTTCATGAAACACGATGAGATTACCTCTATGATGAACCCTTTCACAATCTGAAACATGGCCTGAGGGGCATTCCAAATCCCCCTAGAAAAGAAACATGTTCTAGGTGTCACAATCTACTTTGGTAATGATTTTAAACAATCAAAAAATTGTTAACATCCAAAAAATAATAAATAATAAAATTGAATAATCATAACCAAATGAGGTACAACATTGTAAGATTCATGTTTTACAACATCAAACAATGCTCAAAAGTACCACATTTGAACTGAAACCACAAAATCATCCCAAAAATCTCCATGAATCAAGATGGTCATCACCCTCAATCCACCACCACCAACACCTTTACGAAGTATAATACTTGAATCAGGGTCGAACTCCATCACCATGATACATATTTCCTATATCTAGATCATACCTAAAAATTTCTTTAGACACCCAATGGTGTCTGCAAGGTGTGAGCTAAATCCCAGTACAATGCCACCCAGAATAAGAATTTTGTTCCAAAACATTAGAAGAAAAATTACTATGAACTGTTTAAAAATGAACATGAAAATATTATTAATAGAACACTTTAAGGAAAAAATCTTCATTGAAACATGGGTTTTAAATTAGTATAACATTAAGGTCCTCCAAATACGGATGTTATGCACAACATCACATGAGCACCACGAGAAATCCCATCATGTACTAGACCTAATGGGAAACTAGGAACCTCATATATCAGTGAATCATAGTATAGAAACCATAAACCACTATTCCCCCATGCACGAGACTATAGATAGGAATCTATAAAATGTTCTACTAGTTTTCATTCATCATCATAGTTTAGTTAGTATTGAAATCATAAATCCTCTAAGATGAATCCAGGAGAAGCAAACTTTGAAACAACTTGGGTAGTAGTCTTAGTCATTCCACCAAGATACCTAGGATTTCATACCCACTCAATTTCCATTTGAAATATCATATAGATAACGACATATTCATGATGATTCCATAAAATTCAATATACATATATAGAACCACAACATCTCATAAAAAATCCCATTTCAAATTCACATTCACATCAAATAAAATTGAAAACAACATTTTCACCCCTTGAAAATTTCATCGTGCACATTTAGAAATCATAACTCTAAAACCCATTGGAAATACAAAAAATTAAATTTATAAAATAATTATCATGCCCATGCAAACCCAAAAATACATTGAAAATAAAATTCAAACCACAATCACATTTCATAGTGTATATTTATGATGTATAAAATTATACTAAAATCAATAAATAATTTAATATCTTGGAATCACCTACCCCTCACATGGAAACTTTTAGAAATTGGTGTGAAATATATATGACACTAACATAAGTCCTTGGTGAATCTTGGAGAAACCACACAATTTAATCCCAAAAAATGATGATTCAAAGGAACAAGGAGGGAGGGAGGAGGCACATTGGGTGAAGCATCCCAAGCAGGGAGGATTATGGGTCTTTTTAAAAAAAATTGAAGGATGGTAATTGAAAAATAACATTTATAATGTACTATACATGATACACAATTATCATTCATGGTTCTAAAATGAGTGTCATTAGATATCCCCTTAATAATCTATATAGAAATGTTTCATGGTTATCCCATATGGTTTGAAAAACAATGAAAAAACCATTGAACACCTGCTTCCATGCCTAAATTCATCATTGAAAATAAAAAATTTATGGGAAACCCAGGGGAGAAAATAAATACTAAATTTAAACAAAAAATACATAAAAATGGAAACAAGGATGTGACAATTCTCACCACCCTGAAAAAATTCCATTCTTAAATAATTATGCTGAGGCTTGGTCATAAAACAAAAAATGATATTCATTATCAACCCAATAAATCCTCTCCCAAGTCGCATGGACTTCATTACCATGATGCCAAATTACATAGATTAATAAAATGGAATTCCCATGAATAATTTCTCATGGGAATCCACAATCCATACCAGATTCTTGAACACATACATATTAAAATTGAAGTCTAGATCTTTCTAATTCAACATAAGAGATTTTTCAGCGTTCTATTTATTTAACCGAGACAAAAGAAACGCGTAATGAATTGATGTTAGTTGAGAAGGAAATAATAATATGTATTCACATTGCAAATCAATTTAGAAATCTGAAAAGGTCTGACATACATTGGCATGAGCTTCCCTTTCATTCCCAAAATGTTGATAAACTAAGTGAGGTTCCGCCTTTAGGATTACCTGTATAACCACATAAATCTCTATAGATTGACACCACCAATTAGAATATGGTATATTGTGACACTAAGGTATCAAAAAATGATTATTGATCAACATATATTTATTAAAATTATCATTCACATGATTTAGTCCAAACAATGTGATCTCACCCACCTCATCCCACCACAAAGGCAGCCGACACAACCGATCTTATAATTTTTCAAAAGGATCCATTATAATTGAGGATTCGTAAATATTGTTTTATGTACACTCATTTAATCCAAAATTGCAATCCCATAAGCATATTAAATCCAGGAAAAATTCCCAGATCATGTCTTCCAAAATCTGATTCACCATCTCTATATGATCATCCATATAATGATGGTAAATCGTCCCCAATGTCACCTATGTCCACATTTACTTTTCAAGGCCTTACCAGAATAGTGAGGTAAAATGGAGGTCCCTTTTAGAAATTATTTTCAATGAAACACTAGGATCCCAAAAAACTTCTAGACTTAAAACTAACCATCTAATCTACCTTTGCTGAATTCCAGATTGGAATGAAATTGGCTGATATTGTCAGATGATCAATCACTACCAAAAAATCATTCCTCCTCTAGGGTGTATGAGGAAATACAAAAATACATTACATAGTGAACTCATCCCAATTCCAGGTAGGAATATGTAGAATATTGGAAAACCTAATGGTCTCCAGGGATCTACCATAACCTACTGACCCATATAAAAAAATAATACGATGTTAGATACATCTATCACCATACCCATCCACCAGAAATTATGAAACATGTCATATTACATCTCGGCAATACCGATATCAATGAACCACTAGGATTGGTCAATATCCTTCATTTCAACCTTCTTAAAAGACAATGGAACCACAAAAAGATCCCTCAATGAAAGAACTCCCTCATCGGAAAATGAATATTCACTTTGAATCTCACTGCAATGATGTAATTTCATAAATTTCTTGCACAACTGATCACCATGACCCCCCCTCTAAATCAACTACAGAAGAGACGGTGGTAGCTATATGTTGGCCAATAATAAACCTCCACTAATCTCCTTGGGATTCTGGAGAATCAGAGGAAAATGGATCATCAATGTCTAGTCATCCTCGTAATTTTTCAAAGCTTGCATTAGTAGTTTTATGTTCAATGCATCTGCTACAAACATACCTTTTCCGATGGTGTACAATATATCAAAATCAAACCCCTGAAGATACTAAACCAAACTATGTTGCCTCAAAATCATGTATTTCTCAGATAAAATGTAGTCCAAGAGCATATAATCCAAATACACCAAAATCTTACCTCCAAAAAGATAATAGAACCACATCTTCAAAGCATGCAACAATACTACCAACTCAAGGTCCAGATTTTGGTAATTCATTTCATGTGGTTGAAGATAGAGATAACCATTGTCCACCACATAGTATCCCAAAAAAATAACATCTGAGACCCTATACCAAAGGTATCATAATAAACAACATAAAACATTCCAGATTATATAATTATCAAAACTAGAGTTGTAGTCAACCATCATTTAAACACATAAATGATGGATTGACACACAAGAATCCATTAATAAATTACCCCATTCATGGTGATAACTATAATGGATACTGAAATATTAGAGAAATATCATTAAACCACCTATAATACCCACTCATTCATAAAAATATTATGATCTCCAAAACATTATTTAGTTGTTCCCATAACATCATTGCATTGATCATCTCAGAGTCCACAAAAAATATTTCCTCCAAGATTAAATGTCCAAAAAAATCACCTCCATGATCCAAAAGGTTCATTTATAAAAAAATCTCTTGAGATGTTGATCTTGAAGAGTGAAAAACATAATCCTAAAATGATGATCATTTCCCTATTCAGTTTAATAATATACCTGTATATAATCCACGAATTCCACAAAAAATTGTCATGATAATAATGGAAAAACTAATTTAAAAGTTTCATGAAGTCCTCTGGATAATTTTTCAACCAAAAAAGGAATGAACAAGTATTCAAAATGGTTATAATTATTTTGGAAATATGTTTTTGGAACATTCCCATATCAAAATTAGACATTGTGATACACAAAATATAAATTAATCTACTAAAACCACTATTTCACCTTAAACTGAACAAAAACAGTCATCAATGTGGTGAAAATGATACATTTTATTGATTTATTACCTTATCGATCATATGGTAAAAAATAAAAAACTAGAATGTTCCATTATCCTTTTTTAAAATAGAGTTTGATTTGTACAAGGTGAGACAGTCAACTGAATGAATCCATTGGATTTTAAATCATCCAGCCATACATTTAATTCTTCCAGCATTAGGTGGGGCATATAGTACGATGTAAGACATTTTAGAAATTTTCCCAGCACCAAATTGATGAATGACTCCACATCCTGCTCTATAGGTAATCCCAAGAAATCCTCTGGGAAACCATCTGGGAACTCATCCACCATAGGATGTAATCAAACATCTTGAGAACCATCATCATCCTCCGATGAGAGTGACAATGTCTAATAAGAAATATTTCTTATGTTTGGGAGTATATGTCGAATGTGAACCGACTGAGGATCCCATTCACCCTGAAAAACCCGGTCACTTCCATCAGCTGACATGAAACATACTCACTATTGATAACAATCGATGTTTCCCTAAAAGGCATCATCAAAACTATACCAAGGATCACATAAAAGTGTTCCATTTCAAAAAAAAAATGAAAACCCATAACATATATGCCAAGAACATGGTGAGTGAACAATAAAAACTCCTGAAACTCATATCATACTTCTTAATATGTTTTATCAGCAACACCATCACATAAGGGATAAAATTAGTTGGTAACATTAACAGATCAACAAGTTAGAAAAAAAATTGAAATAGATAAACTAGTATAATAGCGAGAAACAACTATGTTGTATGTAATAATAATGTTACCAAAAAATTTCACATTCCTGGCATCTGATTCCACTAGCACTTTGATAAACCTCATGGAGTCCACAACACATAGGCTTATATAGGGAACAACCACATGCATATAACTTCAACCTGAAAAGAGTATCCAAGAAGATGATACAACCCTAACACCACATCCCATAAACCTAAAAACCACTAGCATTGATGGTTTCAGTTGATCTAACATCCCATTTTAAGCTATATATCCTGGACCACTTTGATAAAAACATGTGGCCCTAAAAAACCACTATATGTATCCCATAGATTCACATTAGTTTCAAGTTTTTAGATGATATTTTAAGATTGTTCTTAAGTTATCTGCATTCCCATAGTATTGGGAGACAAATGGCCCCACATGAAAATCTGATGAAAAAAAACTAAGAATGATGTACTGAAGTAGCACCTCCATTCCTCCTTGACTCATCCTGCTCCCTCCTCTTCTCGGATGAACTATAATTATCCCCAAAAAAACCAAATCCATGGAAACCAGGATGGTCGCTTTGATAATTTTCTTAAATCATGGAATGATAATCCATTTTATTCTAGTTCTTATTTATTAATATAAATAGATGGTATAATATCTATATCTATAACCCCTTCTCAAAAAGTTAAGAATTATTTTTATTATTAGAAATGAGATCAGGCATGTGTCAAACTAACTACAATATGCGGTCATCATATTTCATCATTGTTTAAACTCCCTTGATAATCTCCATAAACATGAATGTTTTGGTAGAAGAAATTTTTTTAGGAAACTAATTTTCATTGAAAATGACCTTGAAATATTTCCAACTAATTTTATCATGACTTCAATCTTTCACCACTAAGCCCCACCACTTCTGACTGGGTCCTTCTAACATGAACAAATCACATTTCACCAAGACAACCATAGAGGTGTAAATAAAATTAGACTCCCCTCTATATTTTCATTCCACTCCTCTACATCTTGAGGTTATTTATACCATATATTGAAAGAGTCTTGTTCATGAGGAACACCTGTTATTTGTTTTTACTAGGACTTTGTTCAGATTCCCTAATATGAGTTTCAAAGGATCACCCTTTTTTCACAATGATTAGAAATACTATACTAATGATTACACTAATATCTAATCAATTGGCGAGGGGGAAAATTCTTTGAAGTCTTACCATGACTACACAAGAACTCTGAAAGGAGTAATTTCAATCTAGTAATAAACATCACAATGAAGACCATCAATTCAACCATTATGAAAATTTTCCCCAATAACAATAAAAATTACCTACAGTTTCATAAATAATAACATAATAAAAAACATCACAATATAAATCCAAAACCAAACCAATATACTCTATATATAATTTTTATATAGTCTATAGCTTGTAAATATCACCTATGGTATTAGAAAAATTAAATCTCCAAACCCCATGGATACTCAAGATAGGTGACGATGTGTGCTGGCCATGAACCCAACTAAAAAAATTACATAAATCCCTGATAGTTTTTCTCCTCTCTATATGAAATATTTCCCAAATAACATGACCAAAAAAAGGTTAACATTCTCTGATACCATTTTTTCATGAACTAATCTTTTATTTCATCTAATTTGACACCTGTCCTAGTTCGAAACATGGCCCGAAGGTCATCCTCAATCCCCAAAGGCTAGAAACTACTTCCTGGAAATCCCAAACTACTTTGGTAATAAATTAAAGCATTCACATAGTCATAAACATCCAATTATAACAAAAAAATAATTGAATAATCAAAACCAAAAAAGGATCATTAATGTTCATATTTAAGGATTAAAAAATAAAAAAATGGCCAAAAGAACAACAATGGAATGGGATCCAAAAATCTATCACAAAAACCTTCATGCAATAAGAGGTTAATCACCCTCAATCCACCACTACCAACACCTACATGAAGTGGAATACAATAAATCATATCACCATTCATCAACATGATATTTCATGCCTTTACCTGATTCATACATAAAAAATTCTACATACATATAAAGGTGTATGAATGGGTTGATACAAAGCTGAGTAGGAAGACACCGAAAAGAATGATTCCATACCAAAAACATTAGAAGAGATATCACTATGAGTGATTTAAGAATGAACATGAATTTTTTTCCACAAAACTCTTTATGGAAATAATCTTTAAAGAAACATACTTTTAAATTTAATATAAGATTAAGGTCCATTGTATGCTGATAATATGAACAACATCACAAGATCATCGTAGGAAATAGAAAATTTACTAAAACTAATGGGATACTTGGAACCTCATATCTCTATGAAACATGGTATAAAAAATGAAACCCACAGTGACCTCATATAAAAACCACTAGATATAACTCCATACAAAGTTCTAGTGGTATGCAATCATAATAACATTTTAGTTTATTCTATAATCATAAATCCATCTAGATGAATCCATGTGAAGACAAATCCTAGTCAACTAGCATAATAGTCCTCATATTCCCACCTAGATACCTAGGATTCCCATTGTGCTCAATTTCCATTTAACATATCATATAGATCACTACAGTCACATGAAAATTTATGGAAAATGAAATCACATATATAGAACCACAACATCTCATAAGAAAAACCACTTTTAAATGCACACACACATCAAATATTTTTGAAAACAACTTTCCCACCACATAAAAATTACATCAAATTGATTTATAATTCATGAAATGAAAACCCACATTAAATCCAAGCAATTTCATTTATAAAATCACTTTATAGTCCATACACACCCTAAAAGGCATTGAAAAAACATTTTTCACCATACACACATTTCATAGAGTTAATTTATAATTTAAATATGGTATACTAAAATCATATTATAATTTAAATCATAGAATAACCAACCTATAAATTGGAAACTTCTAGATTTTTGTATGAAACCACCATCTCACCACCATAAGAACATGGAGATTCTTGGAGAAACCACACTAGGTCTACCACCTAAATGAAGATCTGAAGGGGAAAGGATGGATGAAGGAGAATCCTATGGTTAAAAATATCAAGTGGGGATGATATAGATAATATTTTCAAAAAATTTATATGTATATCAATTATTTTAACCATACAAATATATAAAATTATATCTAATTTTCAACAAATTTTGGTTAATGTGTTTTTTGTTCTTAAATGTAAAAATTGGATAATTATGAAATCTTGACAGATTTTTATTAGAAGGGTAGTTTGGGTATAACATTAAAAATATTAATCCAATTTTAATTTTTTTTTTATTTTTCCTTGTTTTATTTTCTTCTACTTTTTCTTCAGGACCAACGGATGATTTGAAATACATGAGGACCAAAAAAAATCAAAATGAACAATTGTTCAGGAGGATAGCATGGAACCCATATCCATAATGGAAAAAGAGGAATGACATGAAACTCCAATTTAATTTATTACACATGTATCTGATATAGATCTAGGTGACGTGTTAATGAAATTAATTATATGATGTTATTAAATAATTAAAATAACAATTTAACGTTATATATTGGAAGAGTTTTCTGGAATTCTGATCCCTAAAAAGTTGTCCTTAGTGTCTATTTAATAACACAATCTGTATGATTCCAATAGATGTTAAATTTTATGGATAAAAGGAAAAATATATTTTCAAACATCTTTCATGAAGTCACCAATCCCCAATTTTTCCATTTTATTGGTGGAACAAGAAGATACTCGGAATGGGATGTTCTGTATTTGAAATTTCAACAATTGAAGATGCATTATGACTCATTATTCATTAATGGTCTATTATGTCACCCCAAGGGAAATTCCATGACTATAAATAAGATTAAAATGGAGGATTGAAAAGGTTATTGATAGGAGATGGAATCTCAGACTATATCTACGATTTAAGATTTTTCTCATTCTTTTCATTTTATTTCAGTTTTCATTTCCCATGTATCATATTCAATTTTTTATATTAAATTTATTCATTTTAAACATCCATACATATTTATCTACCAACTATAATTATCATTATCTATTATATAATTCCATTGTGATCGCTATTTACTTTTCAAAGTAAAGTGACCAACCCGATTCATGGCCCTGAGGGAGGTTTCACTGTATTCATTATTATTATGTTTAATTAAAAATGTTTTAAATCTATTTGAGGTGGATGTGGAAATATTTCAGGGGTACAACTATCATCCAACCCAAAAATATTTCCAAATACCTTCCTTTTCGTTGATTCATTATTCTTCCCTGTCTTTTCATTGTAATACACTTCATACGGTAGAGTATGGGTTTCCATAAGGGTTGAAGTGACATACGGTGGAGATGAGACTTTTAGGAACAACATTATCAGTTGAGGTGTGATCCTATTTGACCATTGAATGAGGTATTGGTTTTGGTGTTCAAGTAATGATAAAATCACATAATAAATAAATAAAATTATTGAAATTAATTAATTATAATTCACGAAATTAATTATAAAATTTAATTTAAAAAATAAATATATAATGAATGAACCTATTACATCCAACCCTTGGACCAAGACATTTCATCAGTAATTTCATTTTCAGTTTATTTTTATTTGGATATTAATTTTTCACTGATTTATTTTAATTTAATGATTTCAAAAAACAACAAAATAATCACATTCATAAGGAATTAAAAATATAAGGTTTATTAGAATTTGTGATGGACACAAATGTGATAATCCTAATGTGAGATCATCTTAGTCAGCCTTAATGGTGCATTAGAAATATAAATTTTCTTTTTCAAATACCTAAGATAGTTATACATCAAAATTGACACCTTTTCTAGGGAGATAAATAGTTATTTGATTAATTTTCCCGTTCTGAATTTCAACACTATTTTTTATTATTTTATTTATTAGAAAAATATATATAAAAACAAAACTTCTCATGATGTATTCAAATAGAAATTATTATTAATGGGAAGATTACACTTAGTTTCATCTACATTATAAATAGTAAAAACATAAAAAAATTATAATAATATGATAAGAAAAAACATAATGAAAATATAGGACAACTAACGAGAAAAATATAATTGGAATTTTAATATGTTCATGCAGTGATGGTGGAACTTGAATGTGTGCCAAATAAAGATCCTGAGGCAGTGGTCGAAGAAATCTCAACACTCATCATTGGAATTGAAGAACTGAAGTTTGTAGAAGTAGAGGTACTTGATGATTCATTCATCATCACAAAACCATTTCAAGAAATGGTAGATGAAAAGTACATACCTAATAAGATACATGTATAAGATCAACATGAACATGATAACTTCTGTAACGAATGTGGGGAACTACATTATCTCCCAAAACCATAAAAAGAAGACGAGTTACCATAACACAATATCTCTCTTTTTAGGGAAGAATAATCTTCCCAATTTTTTTATTTAAAAAAATGGATAGATGATCTCTACTACTGACCTCTATCCAATAATGATCAACTCGAAGAGGAGTTTTCCATTAATAAAAAGATTCAATCCTAACTAACTTATGTATATTATTCATTCTTAAAATAACAATAAATTAATTTCTTTGTAATTAATTTTATTATTAACTTGATCTATTTTGAATTTTCATAATCATATAACTCTAATTATACCCTCGAGGATTAAGAGGAAAATAAATTGCACATGTTTATAAACATCTAGAGATCCATGAATAAATTTAATGTTTACTTGAGGGTGTACAAGAAGTGATCAAGGAGTATTTTCCTTAAGAACAAGAGGCACAAGTTTCCTACATTAAAATGTAATATTTTGAGATTAGTGCTTCATATTTATATATTGAATAAACCATTGATTATTATTTTGATGAAGAACAAATATAGAATCCACTGGATAGTGAAGATAAATTTTCACAAGTAACAACCAAAGAGGAGGAGGTTCCATTATATATCTTAGACCATCCATGAATGGTTTTCCAAATTTTGAAGGGGAAATATCTAGATTACTATATCCATTCTGACCTTCTCAATATATAAGATAAAGTCCATGCTCGAAAGAACCAAATGTGGTGGACAAGATCCAAGAAAAAACCCCCACATAAAAATTTTGGAGAACAAATGCTACTTCTCTTTTACAGGAACTAAAAGTTCTAATCCACCACGTGGGATCGCACCATGATTTATCCTTTTCCTGATTATGAGTTCTTTCAATTTTAATCATAAGAATTTAGATTCCAATTTTATTTTTTGTATTTTTCCAGCATACGGTGTACTCCCTATATTATTTTTTAGATTAAATTACATGATCCTTGTAATTAATTTAGTAATTTTATTTCATAAGATCATGAGGGTATAAAGATATTCAAATTATTAGAGGATGAATATCGAATCATTATTTTAAAATAGAGTTAGTTTTTTTAAATCTTTAATTATTTTCCAAAAAAGGTTTTGAGACATAAAGTTTTAATTTTATGCCCACACTTGAATTATTCTTTACATGGAATATCTAGGATACACGAGTTTCTTCATAATCCTATGATTCTATGTTTTATATTTCAATGATATTTATATTGAATTAGTAAAATGGAGAATTAAATTATTAAATTTAAGCATGGATATTGAAATGATCGCCCATGATTTGAGAATATTGATTTATTCGTGTAAATGAAATTTCCCAACCATTTTTTTAATTATTTGAATATCTGAAATTCAGCTAAATTTATTTGTTATTATTAATCACTCCTTTATTGACTTTATTATTTTATAATTCTCATTCTTTATGGGATTTCTAGACATAGAACTTCTTATTTATTCTTGTGGATATTTCATGACTAATCTTGTGAAATGTAACCGACCAGAACATTCACTTGATGTTTTCAAATCTATGTATTTGAAAAACCTCATTTTCAATTATTGAGACATATTTTCATAATCCCTTATCCTTAAAAGACAACCTTTTCAAAAATTATTCTTTATACTATTGATATTATTAATTCAATTTATATTGATGAGCCATGTTTCATTCTAGTTTTTTCAATTCTTCCACTACACTTAGTATTTGGATGATATTTAAAAATTGAATTGGGGGGTGAAGGAAGTCATGGATTAAGGGATGAAAAACATTTTATAGAAAAGGTCTGGAGGTTTTTAATATGTGAAATTATGGTTTTCAATTCATTTGTTGTAATATATTATTTTCCCCTCTATAATAATGAAATTAAAAATACAATAGAAACAAAAAATTCAAAAATGGGTTCTAATTTGGAAAAAAAATCATGACTACTAGTGATATGTTTTTTTACCATACGTGGTTCGGTTGTGGGTGTGAAGTTTATTATAATGAATAACCATAGAAAATGAAAAACAAATTACAGGGTTCTTTGAAAATTAAAAAAAAATATAAATATAAAAAAGCATATTCAAGAGGGTACACAAAGAATTCATTATTCTTTAATTGGTCATAACCATTACTTTTATTTTTGGGGATTTTGGACTAATTTTAAAGGGATAATTTCATAATACTTTTATTTTTTTGATTTCTTGAATTTTGATTAATTGAGAAGCCTCCTCCTTTTAGCATTAAATTTTCTAACCTTAATCCTCATAGTCATTTGAACCTTTAATGAAATACATCATAATTTTATTTGAAATTATTCCTTACAATGTTGAGATTGTAGTTCATTTACAATATTATAGATAAGTTGAATGATATCATTATATGTGAAAAACTCCACTTGAATTGTATTATGATAGATGAGAGAAAAGATTAAAGTGAGGTAAATCATGACTTGTCACATTTAATAACAACAGATTGAGGAGATTGAAAAAAATGAAGGGATAAGATCTATTATTTTCCAAATGGAAAAAAGTAAAATACATGAAATAAATGATTCTTCAAAAAAAGTGAAATTGAATTGATATTCACTGTTGATTTTTGAATGTTTTTTTTGACATTGAAAATTATTTTATTTTATTACTTTGTAATTTTAATATTGGTAACATCGGTTTCCTCTGAATTAAATGTTGAGATTTTTTTCTTGAGGATAGGCATGGGTAAATTTTGTGGTAATTGTTATATAAAATATTTTACTCATTTTTTATGTATTAAATTTTTTTGAACCAATAAAATTTATCAATTTGATCTTATTTAATGTAATTTTCGAATAATGGTTTGTATTGGTCTATAATGTAAAAATTGGTTAATTCTATAATTTTGAATTATTTTTATCAAAATTATACATTAGATAAATATTTTAAAATAATATTACAATATTTTTGATTAGTTACTTTGTGATTCCATGTATTATTTTTTTAAACATTTTATTCAGGACCAAGGTCTTATTTTCATTTCACGAGGCCCAAAAAAATCAATCAATTTGAACAATTTTTCAAGCAGATAGCATGGACCCCACTTCAATAAAAGAATCATAACTCAATAAACACACCTCCAATTGATATGGTTACATCTTTATATGATAGATAATTCATAGGAGTGTTCTAAAAAAATTTACATTGAGTTATTAAACAATTTAAATTGAAATTGAATGTTATCCATTGGAAAAATATTTCTCTAATTCTTGTCCAGAAAAAATTCATCACCAATGATTATTCAATAAAATAATCTAAATGGTTCCAATAAATATGAAATTTTTATGAAACATGAAAAAAATATGTTTGAACATGTTTTATGAAGAAACTTGTCCTAAATAAAGTTATTATTCTAGGTTTATATTTATATAATTTTAAATGAATTATTTTATACTGAAATTTTTACAATTGAATACCCAATATAGTTCTTATGTCATTATGGATCCATTATGATAACCTAGGAACACATCTATGATTATAAATGAGATTCCATTTGTGGATTAAAATTGATATATATTTGATATGGATGTATGGGCAGCATCTATGCTTTATGAATTTTTTCTTTTCATTTTATATAAGATTTCATTTCCCATGAAACACATTCATATTTATATAATAAAGTGATTCCTTTTCAATATCCATAATTATTTTTCTACTAACTCAAATTATATTTTTATATTACATATTTCTATTGTGATCTCTATTCACTTTTCAATGGAACGTGAATAAACCAAGGTCGGGCCCTAGGGGAGATTTCAAAGTGTTCTTTATTATTAAACATCATTTCAAATATGATTTAAATCTATTTTTTAGGGATGTGGGAGTATCAGATTGGTGTATAAATTATACACCATGGAAATATTTTCAAATCCATTACTTTTCTATGATTCATTATTTTCCCTCCATTATCTTAGTAAAACCATTCATACGATGGAGTTGGGTTTTATATATGTGTTGAAACGACATACAGTGGATCCGTATCTTTTAGGAATAAAATTATTTGTCGAGGAGTTATCATATATGACAAATGTAGGAGGAGTGGTTTAGTGAGATGAAGGTATGATAAAAATGAACACACAATAAATAAAATAAATTTAATTCACTAATGAGGTTGTGCCAAATTAATTATCCAATTGAATTTAAATATCAAATAAATAATAAATTAACTCGTTATATCCAACCCTAGGACAAAGACCTCTCTTCCCTAATTTCATTATATATTAATCTACTTTTATATTTTAAATTTTTATATCATTATTTTAATTTCATGATTTCTCAAAACCTCAATACAGTCATTTTCATAAATAATAGATAATTAATAACAATTAGATTAGGAGAATTTGAATTAGTGATTGAACAATCTATGACACTAACCAAGTGAAATGGTCCTGGTCAGCCTATATGTTGTATTAGGAAAATTTATTTTAATTTTCAATGCCCTATGATAGCCATTAATCAGGGTAGGATAAGGGATTTTTAGTGTAAAAATTAAGGTCGGATCATAGAAAATCTATTTTTTGAGGACATTGATAGGCTACACAGTTAGGTCGCATGGTTTCCAAACCATATGGATACTATACACACCATAATGTCCAAGTAGGTAATGACACATGGTTATAATTAACTTTATGAGAATACATGTGCTAACCACTGTCCAAGAATGATTAATTTACACACAGTTTCTTATCATGGGTGCATGGTTTGAAAAACAGTGCGCTGACCTGAAACCGCCTCCTTCCATTACAAATTTATTCATTTTTCGTAAAAACTGCATGGGAAACCCAAAACACAAAATAAGAACTATAATTAAACAAAATAATAAATAAAAATAGAAGAAAAAAAATAATGTGACACATTACCTATTGTGCATTACATTTATCAATCCCAAAATCAACAAAGGGTATCATGATTCAATTAAAAGCATGTAATAAATCATGAAATGATTGGTGTGTATTTTCAACCCATTAAAATTCATTTCCTTTCAAAATTCAAATTCATTCATGGAAGTAAAACCATCATGAAGAATCCATTAAATTTAATAAATTTTATTTAAGATATAAATACCTAGAAATTAACTTTATAAGGAAAAAATAGAATCTTATAAGGTTCCATTGTAATTTACAAAATTTTTGATATGTGAAATCGCATTCACAGGTCGGGACAAGAACATATGAGGTTTCATGTGTTAAACATTAATTTATATAGAAGGTGGGAAATTCCATTTAATAACAGCATTAGATGACATTTCATAAACATGAAAATTTTCTAACAATGACAAAAGGTATATGAATTCACCAAGTCCATAAGGCCATGAATGATTTAAAACACTAATAACCATACCGTAATTTTGTTACACCACACTTCATCTTAGGTGTTTTATTACAAAACTTGAAATTTTCTAAAAAAAATTCCATTTTTAATAGAAACCGTAAATTTATATATTTATAACTCAGTTAACCAAAAAACATTTAGGAATCCACCATACACGGAAATTCAATTATAGAGTCCATCATGTCACTCAAGTGGTTTTATTATCATTTGGGACATCACTAATAAGATGTAACTCCATTTATAATCCATGATGAATGCTTAGAAGGTGTTATATAGATTTAATAATTTAAACATTGGAAAAATGATATAGACCACCTAACTCATGAGTCCGATTCTATACTCATCAAATATTCATTCTTGAATTGATCTGTTTCGGAAAAAATCAATGAAATATACATCTACCCTAAAAATTGGTAAAATGTACTAGAATGAAATAGTGAAAAATAGCATAAGGGAAACACATAAAGGAATAAAAAGGATTCAAGATATCTCCAATGTGGATCCAATGTGGCTGATGATGTTAAAATCAATCTTCGGAAGATGGGTATATCATTATCCTAAGGAGGAGGATCATGAGAGCTCCATTGATAGAGGAAGGTGTTTCACATGGATGGAGGGAGAATAATAAAGAATAATCTATGTTATTATATTTAATATTTAAAATGGTCATTTCAGAATTTAAAACATGGCCATACGATTTGTCTGCATGGTTGGCCAAACTGTGGACCAATCATTTGGCTCCTTTTTGTTTAGATCCCTATCTCCCAAGGTTGTCCCCATGGTTTTACCTAACCACAAACCATAATTTCACTGAATAGTGCACCAACACATCTTATGTGACACATAGCATACTAGTTAAGAGTATGGTTTTGGAAATCATGTGAAGCTCGTACGACACATGCTGCTTCCGCAATTCAAGACACACGATTTACACTGGTCAGACACACGATTTCAGAAAAACTGTTCTCCTTTACCAGTCCAACAAAACATGATTTTTTGGGTCCTGTACCTCTGAAAACTCAACAGAAGTCCAAAGACTCCCCTCATCCTCTAACCAAATCTAAAAATAATGCAGTATACCATTCAAACTATTTGGATTTTGTTTTGAATGTCATTATAAAGAATATTATTTCCTCCAAACTCTAAAATTCAAACACAATTGGAATTCTACCTTTGATAAAAACATGGGTCATTACAACCTTCTGACCATATATCTTTTCAACCCACATAATCATTAGGGATGAAAATAAATCACCTAACCTCTGAGGGATATGATATCTTGTTCAAATGGTTGTTCTTAATTCCCAAAAAACCAACAAAAATTCAAAATGACATAACCATGTGACCATTAAGTCACTAATAACAGATCAAACACTAATTTAACAACTGAAACACTAACATGTCACTTTCCCCAGCCTTTTTTAGAGAAATTATAACATCATCATCTCTTTAAACATATGGTAGATGTTTCTCCCCACAATATACTTTAATGTTAAAAGGGTTTAATTCTAATCCACGACACCTCCACCATTGGAATAGCATACAAAAAACACCAAAAGAGTTCTAGAGACTCTCCTGGGATGATTTAATTATCTGGGTGAACATTATTAATAATGAGGTCATATTAGGGACCTCACTATAGTGAAACAGTTGAATCCCGATCGACCAAAATTAAATATGTTCATGAAAACATTCTTTACAATAGACAGTCGAACATTTAACCAAACCCTACTTAACCAGAATATGTTCATGAAATAGGTCCTTTTCACCATAAACACCAAACAAGAATTTTAAAAAGTCCATCAACTCAGGACAAAGATTCTTGAAAATCCCAGGCATAGAGGATTTTTGAATTACATACTTAACCAAAACACCTTCTTCAAAGGAATCTTCTGTTCACAATTAGCACACCAACTGAAGCCCAATACTTGAAATTTGGTGATATTCCCTAATAAAACCATCACCTAAACATATAAAATGTCATTACCAAAAAAACAAGGGTGTAACCAAGATCCATCCAAATGGAATTTTCACCCATTAAACTTCACTTCCGAGCCTGAGAATATATTCATGATAACCTCATCTTAATTAAATTGGAGTCCAAGGATCTAAAAATTATAGTCCATAACCCAATTTTAAAAATAATAAATTGGTACAAGGGAAATGCATCCTCACCATATCATTGACTAATCATAGAGTAGCATCCACCTGACGGTCAACTGAAAAAAACACAGATGGTGTCCACAAATCTGTCAAAGGAATTCTTAAACAGGAACCAACAAATCACTAAATAATAACCATCCCTCAATAAAAACAACTCATTTAGTGTGACACACTAATAAATCCTCTTTATTTATAATGAATATAATTTGAAACCTTTAGTGGTCACAAAACCAAAGCTCTCATAGTGAATCATGAATTAATTCAAGATTCGGGATATTATCATTGCTATATAAGATTAAAGTAAGAAGAAATAATGAACTCAAAAGAAAATGGAGACACTTCTATTAAATCCAATATGAAGAGTTATGCACGTTCCCATCCAACCATACCCAATAATCAAAAAAAAGTGTTGTCAAACCACTACTAGTGAGATTCTTAGAGAAGGTTGGCTCTACATACCAACTCATCGTCAACATGACCCACTAGTTTTTATAAACAGTCCATCACTTGATCGTTCAACCATCTCCACCAATGAACTTTTGGGAAAATTGTCTTTTTAAGGGGTTTTATCCCCAAACAACCATTACATTTTTTCATTTCCTGGCATTGCACCGAAACGCTACAAGACACATCGGTCTCATATGAATTCAAAAATCAAATTGACTATTTTCATATGGTCCTCCTCAACAGTGTTCCTTCTTCCTGTAATGTTATGTTTACCAGAACTAACAATATTCCCCACAATATGATTTACATAGTAATTTAAGGGATATTTAGACTAGTCTCACATAATATTTCTAGTTCATATTCACAATAAACACACCTCTGCCACTCCTCTATGTCACAATAACATACATCATGGTATTTGTAATGAAATATAATCCAGAATTAATACCATTTCAAAAACCCCGATCATCATGGAACACTATCCCAATAATTATGATTGGTTTGATTCATTTAATGCTATTTAAACTCTAGTACAAAGATGACCTATGAAAAAACTCATCAACTCGATGCACAACGATTCCACTGAAATCAACATGTTTGTTATATAATTTCATAACATGATTTTTGTGATTTATATCAATACATACTAACACGAGATTACATAGGAAGACAATACATCTTGGATAATATCCATAGACTTGTCAAACCTATGATTACAGGTATTTGATGGCCCATAGAATATATTTAAACCAGAGGAATATCAAACCATACAACCATTAACCAGGATGAAGACCTACTAAATCATCAATCACTAAGAATGAATATTGGTTCACACGACATAATATGTAGCCTTCCATACCATAATCGTTCTTAACATACTGAAACAATGAATTAACGGATTAAAATTTCTATAAAAAGTCAAAAAATACAATGAACACCCATCCTAACAAGGGTTTCATTTATAAAATGATATTAATACTAGAGGAACAACACTATATGTTATATTGACCATAGTATTTAGTATGAAAAATAATCTATAATAGAATTACCTACCACATTATAGACCCGTAAAGTATTATAATCTTCAACCCTACCACTAGTAAAAACAAACAAGATTTCACTAGGTCATATGAATAGCATTTAATCCATTCATAAAAATGATATAGGTAAATAGAAAATTTACATATTTTCCTTCCTAGGAAACACAATATGTTTTATATATCCCTTACATGATTGTACCAAATAAGAATACATATAGAGTATCATTATGAATTCATTTCATTGATTCACATTCTATGTTTAAATATTTAACAGATTTAAAATTGGATATTAAGTACCAATTATAAAACAATATCACTTATTAATAGATAATGGGAACCATAAGGGATCCTTTTGACCAACATGTGTTCATTATAATGTAATATTATAGTAGTTTTGTAATTATTAAGGTTTCAAAAAACCCATAATGGGATATCTCATTAGAAAAATACCTTAAATGACCTTATTGGGTACATTGGTGCATTTTTATTTTAACTGAATAGATTTTCATGAATGTGTGATAGAGTACCAATCCATTAAAATAGAATCCATCAAAAGTTTCAAATTTTAAAATTTTCCTTAATGGGTTGTACCTGATAAGATTATATACCATAATTAATATACTATGGTTGAGTCACATAAATGGTCTATAAGAAACCAATTCATTAGAGATCAAAATTAAGACACATTTAAATTTATATCCATTTCAAGATATATCTTGTATAATTATATACTGGTTCGATTATTTGAGATTCCCTATTCACTTTATAAAGATCCAATATACTTAACAAATTAGAATTTGGCTGATGTTAATTAGGACCAATTCACATTAAAACATGACTTTTAACATCTTTTATATTTTTAAAAGAGTATCTAGATATAGAATAACTCAAAACAAGGTTCAAGAATGTGATTTACCATTCCCAAATTATAAGACACCCACACACCTTACAACTACATAATGAATCTATCTTAATAACAACCCATTGGTTTAGACTAATAAACCAAATATATATATCAAATTCATTACTACTCCTATTATGAAAATAAATAAACATAGATAAACACGATGACGAGAAACAAATCAAGATACCTAGGCTAGACTTGCTAATTTGGCTATCTTCATGGCATATAATCACATAATCATGGTAGAAGATTATCTTAATTAAAAAATTACTCATGATTTTTATATAAACATGAATGATAAATAATGACAAAATCTATTATGAAACTATGAATTTCAATAAAATACCTAACATGTTATATAATACCTAAGATAGTAAACAGATAAAGAAAATGATCAAAATAATCAGGCATCATAGTAATGAAGCTATAGGGAACATAATATACATGGAATATGAATTTCTATGTACTCATAATGATTCATATAATTCTAGATTATTTTTATACAAGGAAATGAAAAATGAAATAAATTTAATAAATTGGTAAGTAGAGGAAATTAAACCATTCACTTAAGGTGAAATCATAATTAACTTTAACGATGAACAATTATTCCAACCCAAGGCACTTATACTCCCCCCACACATGGGTTTATCACTCATATGAATGACTATTTATCTTGAGATGAATCATTCCTAGTCTCATATCAACCATCCTAAAACAATAAGACAAGTGAAAACTAGGAAAACATATCTGATACTAATATATAATTTTATGACCCAACTGACCCCTGAAATGGTTGATTGACATATCTCCTCTTTTCCCCATTCAAACCTCCCAGTATGATATGGGATATCAACTAGAATATGATGATAAAGGAGGTGATAATAGGGAGACACTAAACTAATTGTAAATTTAATACAATGATGTATGAGAAAATAAATAAAAGACAATACCTGATGATATTGAAAATGAATGAAACTATTATAGAAGAATAATATCATCATAATGTAAATGGAAAACACAAATATTAAATAATGACTGCATGTCCCAATGATGATACATAAACTAAAATAATAGGAATATAGTAGGAAACATGATACAGTGAAATACAAGATTAAAGTAAAAAAAATAATATATCTAAAGGAGAACTCCATGGGAAATGAGATATCCTGCCCATTCCTATGCTACTGACTCCTAGGTTCAAATATAACATCAAAGAAATAATCCTAGTTCAAGTGAACATGAGATCTGCTCGGGTACCCCTGTGAAATATTAGGCCGAGCAGGGTTTAAAATAAAACCATAGTGTGCAACCAAACATGGTGTATCATCATCTGGACATGCAGTCATTGTTGAAGATGGTATGAAACCTCGATCATGTGAAAATGAGGTCTGCTTCAAACCCTTATTATCCTTTGAAGATGGTATGAAAAAGGTAAAACTTCAATAAGTAATAAACGCCCTACCTCTTGTTTTTCGTTTGTTGACGGAGTCACAGAAAGAAGTAGATGAACACCGTAATTCATCGTGTCCGTCGCACACCTCCAAACCCGAGTTGTGTCAGTTTAGTGATGAATTTCCGGAGGGTAGGTCGGTAGTTTTATAGGGTAGAAGACTGGGGAAGAAGTCAAGGAAGAATCGTCATTGGAGTTCTTTATTGGAAGAACGCGTTCTTCGTTCTTCGTTCTTCGTTGGGAGCTTTTTCCCCTTCTCCCAAATTCCACCAAATGATAATTCCAACCCAACTAAAAATAATATATTCTCTATTATTTAAATTTTGGAATGTAATTCAAAAGGGATAATTACATTACCTAGGATTCCCTTAATTAAACCACGATAGTTGGCACAATTAATTAAAATGGGAAGGTGGCACCAATTAATGGTATAGGAGGTCAAGGGACTTAACCATCATAAATGAGGGGAGTTGGGAGATTTTCAACCCTCCCATTAATTTGGGGGTTTTAGTCTCGTGTGGTCCCCATGTCGTAACCTCTCATGGGGGGTTATGTTCGGTGGGTCCCCACCTCTATAATCTCTCATGAGAGGTTAGGGTGTGGTGGTCCCCCCTCCAACTCCCATGTGGAGGTTTAAACCAACAACCACCTACGTGGAAGCTTAAAATAAAATAACGTGTTGTAAACTTTATTTTATTATTTCTTTTTAAAATGCCAAAAACTATCTTTTATTCTCGACCCTCTACCGTCAAGGTGAAAGTCTTCTTAAGCGAAAACCGGCACTGCGAGTTCAATGGTGCCCTCATATTTTAGTTCTGAGCACCAGTTCAGAAGTTAAAAAATCCCGCTCGTACGTTTACTAAACGTACCCAAAACAAATTCATAAATTGATTCTGGGCACACCGACCTCATAATCAAGCACTGTAAATTTTTGTGGACTCGTAAAAATCCCATGTATTAACTAAAATTCCACGGAATTTCTTGGTCTTTACATTCTCCCCACCTCAGGGCTTTATGTCCTCATAAGATACAACTCGAACTAATGGAACAAATGGGGGCACTGAGCATGCATCTGAGACTCCTGCTCCCATGTGCTCTCCTAGAGGTTTTCATGTATCCAACATATGTGCACCAGAGGTATCGACCATCCACATAGGTCATGCTCTTGTCTATCCTCAATCTCCAATGAATCCTTTTTGATTGTCACCCCATCATCGACGTCTAGCTCTCCATGGTTGACGATGTGGGAAGGGTCGTGCACGTATCTCCTCAGCTGAGATACGTGGAAGACATCGTGCACCCGATGCAACTAAAGTGTAAGAGTTAGGAGGTAATCCACCTCGCCTACTGTATTGATAACCTAGAAATGTCTGATTAATTGCGGAGATATCTTTCCACCTCTTCCAAATAACTATTGACCTCATCGAGGTGAGACCCGTAGAAGGACATGATCTCCATCATCGAACTCCAGAGGCCTCCATATCTTGTCAGCATATGAATTCTTCTTGATCTGTGTAGTTTTCATCCACTCCTTGAAGATCTGCACCTTCTCAGTGGTAGCTCATACCATCTTGGGTCCCACCAGTGCTAACTCCCTAGGGTCTGTTCAGAACAAGGGTGATCTGCAAGGTCATCCGTAAAAGGCCTCAAAAGGTACCATCCCGATGGTGGAATGATAGCTACTGTTGTACACAAACTCCACTAATATAAATTAATCCTCCCAGCTGTGACCGAAGTATTGGAGACATGAACATAACATGTCCTCGAGGGTTTGAATGGTCCGCTCAGTCCGACCATCCATATTAGGATGGAAGGCGGTTTTCAAACTAAGTTATGTCCTGAAAGACTCCTGAAACCCCTTCCATAGTAGGGAAGTAAACCCTGTGTCATGATCAGAGACAATCGTTGAAGGTATACCATGTAAACGCACAATCTCATGCACATAGAGGTGTCCCAAGCTCTCTACTGAACCCTGCTCTCTAATCAGTTGGATGTGGGCCGACATGGTGAGTTGTTCAACGATCACCCATATCGAATCAATACTCCTAGATGTATGTGGAAGAACCATCATGAATTCCATGGATATCCCATCCCACTTCCACTCTGGGACCTCTAAGAGATGAACCAAGCCTGCTGGTACCTGGTGCTCCGCCTTCACTTGCTGACAAGTGAGGCACCCTGAGACAAACATTGCTACTGCCTTCTTCATACGTGGCCACGAGTGCTATCGTTGAAGGTCTGGGTACATCTTATCTACTTTTGGATGTACCGCTAATGGGGAAGTGTGTAACTCCCTCAACACTTCCTCTTGAAGTGACACTGGTACCATGGTACATCCTCTCAAGAGGATGACGTGCTACCCACCTTCATAAAATCCTTCTACTGCCTGCCTTGTGGATATCTGAGCACGTTGTGTCTCGTAGTCAACATCCTCATGTTGTGCCTTTCTGACTCACTAACGAAGTGGGGGAGTGACCTTAAGATACTGTAGAAAGTCTTTTCTATCTCTATCCACAAAGTATATATGTAAGGCAGCTAGATGCTCTGTCGTCTCTCCTAACAGCTGTATACCAGATGTCATGCTGAGTGCATCTACAACAACGTTCCCCTTCCCAGAAGTATAGACTATGCGAAAGTCGTAGTCCTGGAGGAACACAAGTCATCAGAGATTTCTCAAATTCAGGTCCTTCTGAGAGAAGATATACCTAAGACTCTTATGATCATAGTCCATGGTAAAACGCTAGACCATCAGATAGTATCACCAATTCTTCAAGGACAAGACCACTACTACTAACTCCAGGTCATGTGCAGCATATCTCTGCTTGTGCTACCTCAGTTCTCGAGAACGACACATTATCACTACTCACTCCTAGATTATGACACACCCGATTCTGGTCCTTGATGCGTCACAGTAGACTATGTACCCTATGCCTTCCTCTGGAAGCCTCAAGATGGGGGCACTAGTCAGCCTCTGCCTTTGTTCCTGAAAGCTATGTTGGCATCTCTATGACTATACAAAGGGTTTCCCCTTCTTTTTCAAGGCGAATAGTGGTCCTGGAACTCTGGAGAAGTCTGGAACGATCCTCCGGTAGTACCCAAAAAAACCCAGGAAACTCCGAACCTCCTTCACACTCCTGGGTGGCTCTAAATCAAGTACCACTTTGATCTTCACTAGATCCATGACAACTCCAGCCTTCGAGATGATGTGTCGCAATAAGTGAACCTCTCAAATCCAAAACTGGAACTTCGAGAGCTTACCATAAATCTGGTTCTCTCAGAGTGTGTCCAGTACAACCTGCAAATGGTAGGCATGATCCTCCTCAGTAGTCGAGTAGATCAGAATGTTGCCGATGAAGACTCCAACAATGAAATCATGGTATGGTTGTAAGATCCTATTCATGAGTCCCATGAACACTTGTGGACCGTTGGTTACACCAAAGGGAATAACCAATAACACATAGTGGTTGTACCGACACATGAAGGCCATATTCTTTACATCCCCATCTCGATATCTGAGCTAGGGATAGAGTGATCTGAGGTCTATCTGTGAAAACCCTCGAGCTCCCTTCAGCTGATCAAAGAGGTCTTCAATCCTCAGGAATGTGTACATTTTCTCCACTATCCCCTAGTTTAGGTGACGGTAGTCGACAAAGAGCCTCAATCTCCCATCCACATTCTTGGAGAACAAAATCGGAGCTGCCCAAGGAGAAAAACTAGGCCGGATAAATCTCTTCTCCAGCAAGTCCTCCATTTGTACCTGTAGCTCATGAAGCTCTGCAGGAGACATCCGATATGCTGGAGTAGATATCAGTGACGTTCTGGGGTAAATTTCAATGTATAAGTACACCTATCTATGATGAGGTAGTCCTGGTACATCGTCAGGGAAAACATCTGCGTAATAGTCCACCACTACTGGATATGTCAGAATCTCCACATCAGCTAATCTGAGGGTAATGGAAGCCAACTGGTGAGTGATCGACTTCACCTTCCTTTGAGTGAGTCCTTCCTATTCTACAAATGTTCCATTCTCTCCGGTGAATGTGAAACCAGCCCCATCCATCTGGACACACCACACTTTTCGCCTAATACAGTCAATCTGAGCATGAACTTTAGATAAACAGTCCAAACCGAAGATAACATTATAAGGCCTCGACGCCACTACTATGAGATCCCAGCCTAAGCTCTAACCTCCTAGAGTAAGCTCGCACTGCCGGCACCAGTGCGTAATCATCGAATCAGCTCCCATATGAGTCTCTAGCCGTAAGGATCAAGCCAATGGAGCTGTCTGAATCTCTATGCTCCAAACAAGGGTAGTGGAAACGAAAGAGTGACTCAAACCCGTGTCTATAAGAACTACAACTATGGTGGAGTAGACACAGATCGTACCTCAAATAATCTCTGAAGAACCATGATTGTAAGCCTCAGATAACTGAAGGTGAGCTCTCCCCTGTCCACCCGCTCCCTGCAATAGGGGTGGACCTCATGGTGGGGGTGGTGGTAACACCTTGTAACGTCATCCACATGTAGCTGCACATCCATTTCCACTACCACATCCACCTCCTCCCTATGGACCACCTCGTTCGAACCCCTGCCTCTGCCTGGGAGGTCCCTCAACAGTCTGGTGATCATCCGAGCAGTGGGTCTGATAGTCACGATTCATGTGACCCTCCCTTCCGCATGAGTAACACGGCCTGCTACTGGCATGTGTGTCTCCGCTCCGTGTGCCCCGCATAACCGATCCTGAGTCATGCAGTCGACCACCTATATGTATGGTCCTCTTGGTCCTCTATGACATCTGTCTACTGCCCACTACAGAAGACTCTGCTGAGTGTCTGCTAGAGGTGGGTCTCTCTTGTGGTGACTGCTCAACAAGGCAACTCTCCACCAAGAGGGCTCTCTCTAGCACCCCTGTCAGTGTCGGGATGCTAAGTGAGATCGTCGGAGATCTAAACTCTTTCCTAAGACCCTACTCAAAGGTATAGGCCCTGAAGAATGTATCTCGTACAATATCGTTGGAATAGCGCGAGAGGTCGATGAACCTCGCTGAGTAATGAGCTATTATCATGCTTCCCTGATGCATATGAAGTAGCTCCTGCATCTTCACCGCACGAAGGGTGGCTAGTACAAACTATGCCTGGAATAGGCTCTCAAAGTCTACCCAGAGTAGGGTCACTTTGTCATGAACATGGAGTATCAGGCTCCCCCATCTGCCTACTGCTTCGTGAAAGAGACTCATGACAAGGATCACCATGAAGTCTGCTGGTGTCCCTACCAATCGGAAAACTCTAACCACAGCCTCTATCCAATCATCAGCCACTTGTGGGTCTACCTCTCCCTTGAACCAGTGTGACCTCTAGCACTGGAACTCATTCAACATTCTCAAGCAGCATGCATCATCTTCTGCTAGGTCTAGTGGCATCGGTGGCCCAATGTGGAGTGGTACCGCTGGTGCCTCTGCTGGAAAAGGTCCCTACAACGAGGCCTCGTCGCTCGGTGGGTTGTCTGTATGTACAAATCTTGGGGCTCTAACTGGCCTTCCACAGGGAGGCATCCTGAACGAAACAAATGAAAAAATGTCAAAAGAATTTAACTAGTAATCTGACCTGGTTGAGCTGACTTAAATAAAACTTTTGAAAACATGCACAATATCTGTGTCTTCATGTACTGAGCCGGAAATCAGAAGTCAAGGTCCTGGTGTATGGATATGTCAACCGCTTACACCAACAGTGGACTCCCTGAACTTAATACCATACTTAGTACCCTTAAAACTATTGCTTCACATAAAAGAAAGATCAGAGTTCTATGTTTTTTGGTAGAACCGAATCCTCTGATACCAATTTGTCACGACCCCTCACCCAGGGCCCATGTCGTAACTACCCCACGCCCACCTTCCACAGGCCAGGGGCTTCCGACTAGCACCAAAGGTGTAAATCCCTAAAATGGGAAGGGATTTCCATTATAACAGTAAACGAACCCATCAGAGTACAAAAACAAAAGAAAAAAAGTTGGTAAAAATGTATACAAAGAATGTTCTGGGAAGTAAAAGGGGCTGGAAATACAAGCCCAACAAGAATGTACAAGTACAACTAAAAAGCAAGTACAACTAAAGAAAAGTAAAGCAACCACTGGGTCATTCTCAAGGGTTATTACCTGAAGGGTAGGTACAGATGGCCTCCTATTCAATACACATCCGTCCGTCTCCTCCATGTACCGTCACCCCGACTGGTCCACCTCTAGGTACCATCCAGTCCAACTACTCTGCCTCAGTCAGCATTGTTCGTCGTCTACAACCTACACAACGAGGTGCGGGAAAAGCTCATGCAGTGGTGAGTATAACAATACTCAGTAGGGACACCGAGACCCTCAAGGTCTCACAAAATCCAACAAGGATAAACCAAAAATAATGAAAACAATGGATAACCATTACTTATGTATATGCACATACATATACCTAAGTTATCTAATAAACCATATCAATCATGAGAAAAACACAAAATTCAATGACTCAGCTCAAACCAGGAATGTTATTATCGAAACCATGACGAGTGGCGTACTCCTTCTCTATTGAGTACAGTGGGCCTACCGCATCACACAAAGGCGCTTCCCACTATCCGTGGACTATTGAGGTACTCCTCCTGTCATGTATTGTGGGTCTGTCACATCACACAGAGGCACTCCCCACCAAGGGTCTGGCGCGCTCACACAAAGGTGCTCCCCCTCATTGCCTGCTAAGGTACTCCTCCTATTGAGCACCTTGGGTCCACCACACTCACACAGAGGTTCTCTCCACCGTGGGTCTTCCACGTCACACAGAGGCACTCCCCATTGGGCTAGTCGAGTCACTCCTAGTCGAATCGGTCAAGCAGTCGTAAGGTCTCAACCAGCTACTAGGTCACCGTACTTTGACCGCTCACCACTAGAAGGATCCACTCCATGAGCTACTAGTTGATACTCCAACTATCACGAAGTTCCATGAAGAAGTATCTCAATGGGTCGCCATGTCATAGGGGTCTCAACGCAATAGACGACGCGTCGATCGGACGCTCGGTCTGTGAGTTATTATTAATTTAGTCCTGGGGCCCCGGTTGAATTCATGTACGGTCCAGCATGACCATAACTCAAAAATACCCCGAACTCCAGTGGGGTATTCTCAATCGGCCCTTCATGTTCCTAGAATACCGGTGTTGCTGACGGTTCGTCAAACTGACGTTTGGTGCCAATGATATGGCCCAAGAAGGTAATAGGGTCAGTAGTGGACCTGGGCCCGGTTCTACACGGTCGGACCAACTCGGTCCCACCTAGTCTGGTCCCACCACGTTTGGGTCGACCCGGCCCAACTCACTGGGTCTGACCTAGCCTGTTGGGCAGGTCAGCCTGCTATGTCTGGCCCAGTCCACTGGGCTTGGCCCAGCGGACTGCGGTGACGGTTCAGCCCTGGCTTGGGGCCAGTTCGGCCTGGGGCGTTGCAGGGGCGTGGCCTGATGCGTCTTGTCCGGAGGGCACGAGGGATTCGAGACGCCGGTTCGCCCAGGAGTTCATGGGTTGCACGGAGGCCGGCTCGGGTGCAGCTGGGTAGGCCACAGTAGGGCACCGGGAGGCCGCGGGGGCACCGGGCAGGCCGTAGGGGCGCCGAGCAGTGCGTGGCAGGGCGCCAGGAGGGCGCCGGGAGGCCGCGGGTCACAGACACAGGCGCAGCTGGGCAGCCGGGAAGGCATCGGGAAGGCCGTGGGGCACCGGGTAGGGAGTGACAGGGCTGCCAGGAGGGCGCCGGGTAGGCCATGGGTCACTGTGCTGGGCGTAGCGTGGTGGCCAGGCACACCACGGGGGCTCCTGGCAGGGCGCGATAGGGTCCGAGCAAGCCACGGGGGCAACGACAGGCCATGGGGGCGTTAGTAGGGCACCGTTTCGGTGGAGCTCGGGCCGGCGCGGGCCGTCAGCGCGATTCGCGGAGGTCGCATGTAGCGCGACCTTTGTCGTTGCTGCCTCTATCGCCTCCTCTTTGATAAGTCACCATGACATATAACGTTACAAGAAGGGAGAGATCGATGGAGGATGTCGGTCCGTGTTAGATTGTCCCGCACCCTCTACATTTAGAGAGATATCATTTGTCTCATAATTAGAAGAAGATGATCAATAATATGTCGGCATAAAAATCTTGTTATCCTTTGAATAAGGTAAGAAAAAGGTATGACATCAACAAGTAAAAAAAAACCCTACCTCTTGTTCGTATTTCATCATTTGTTGACGGAGTTGCGGAAAGAAGTCGATGAAGACCGTAGTTCGTCGCGTCCGCCACACGTCTCAAAACCCGAGTTGCTTCGGTTCATTGATGAAATTGTGGAGGGTAGGTCGGTAGGTGTCCGGGGTAAAAGATTTCGGAAGAAGTCGAAGAAGAATCTTCACCGGAATTCTTCATTGGAGGAAAAAATTCTTCGTTCTTCATTGGGTGCTTTTCTACCTTCTCCCAAATTCCACCAAAAGATAATTCCAACCCAACCAATAATAATATATTGTCTATTATTGTAATGTTGGCACGTAATTTAAAATGGAGAATTAAATTATGTAGGCTCCCGTTAATTAAACCACGAGTGTTGGCACCATTAATTAAAAGGGGAAGGAGGATCCAATTAATGGTCGAGTAGGTCAAGGGACATCCCCCTCATTAATGAGGGGAGTTGGGAGATTTTCCACCCTCCCATTAATTGGGGGGTTTAGGTCTCATGTGGTCCCCACGTCGTGACCTCTCAGTAGAGGTTATTTTTGGGTGGGCCCCATCACCATAACATCTCATGGTAGGTTAGGGTGTGGCGGTCACACCTCCAACTTCCAAGTGGAGGTTTTGACAAAAAACTACCCACATTGAAGCTTAAAATAAAATAAAGTGTTGTGCACTTTATTTTATTATTTCTATATAAAAATCAAAAAAACTAATTTTATTCTCGACCATCTACTGTTGAGGTAGAAGTCTTATTAAGTGAAATCTGGTGTTGTGAGTTCAACAGTGCCCTAAGATTTTAGTTCCTAGCTCCAGTTCAAAAGTTATAAAATTCCACTCGTACGTTTACTGAAAGTACCCAAACAAAACTTCATAAATTGATTCCGGGCTCACCGGGCCATAGAATCAAGCGCCGTAAATTTTCACGGACTCGTAAAAATACCATGTATTAAAAATATCCATGGGATTTCCGGGTCATTAAAATATATATGTGCATCATAAAAATGCTAATTAAATATAGAACTCACTTGACTTTATTTCTCAAAAAAAGACTTTAAATATAAAAGAAATATTTACAACTAAATATGAACTTATGAATCTTTGTAACTATCCCAGTAGAAATTATTTCATACATGAATCTTCAAACATAATATCCACATTTAGTTATACCTTTTTTATGACACTTATTGAATGAGATTTTAATTAAAATTAACATTCTAAATTAATGTATACTATATTTAATAATTTTAAATGAAAATTCAACTTATCTATTACAAATTTGATCATGGTGATCTTCTTTATTTTGATCTCTACAAATAAATTTTATGCCATATTTTAAAATATTTAAAATATAGTAAATTTGGTTCATTATATTATTAAAAATTAATAAAATATGAAAACATATATTTCCAATATATTAATAAATTTTTTATCACTTTAGTATAGATGGAGCATAGCCAATAAAATGTCGTTTCTCTTGGAAGAAAACACCCAACATCCAATGGTGACTCATATAAAAGAAAATTTAATATGAGTTGTCAATATTGTATGTTATATATAACAATTTATGAGAATAAAATATTTCAGACTGTTTATGATATGGAAAAATCAAACAATGAATGAAGACATTCTTCTCAAAACATTCATCTATATTCATTATTCTTTTAGCATTGGTCATCATTAAAGCTATTGGAGAAATATAATATGGGTCCCTAAATCTATATATATCTGTCTTTTCATGGTATTTAAAAATTTATATAGATACCTAATACAAAGATGAAATAATTATAATTTTTTAATAAATTAACTGAACACATGTTTTTGTTAATCGAAATACATGGAAAAATATTTCATCATGTCAATGCCCAATTGATCTCCAGATACAATATCAATGACATAACATTTTGAAATCCCCACAGTCATTGAATTCCCATAAATGGTAGAATCCATTGGCATATCATAAACTCCCATTAAAAATTTTGAGCATGTTAACAATCGATCAAGACTAGTAGAATTTGTATATGATATCAAGACAAGTTGAATTTTTTGTGTTTATAGATATTTTCATTAACATAAATTTATTCTTATAAAAAATTAGATAAATATATAAACATTAATATGTGAAAAGAAATTTAGTAAAAAATTAAATAAAATATAAAAATAATTTATACCACTATGGTAATATATTGAAGTATTCTAGATGAAAAAACTAAAAAATGTATGATAAATTGTCCAACTGTACTCACAAAATATGTAAGACATGGTATTATTTTTGATATATCTATAATATCCTATACAGTGATCCTAATATGCTTTATCTCAATATGGAAATGATGAATGGTATCGCTGATTTAATATAACACCCCATATTCAATAATTTTATGAGTATCAAGAATATATAAATCACAATAAAATGGAGGATATGGAGGAGGGGGTGTTCAGGTAGGATAATACCGAGTGGGGATTGGAAACATTGACCAGTGTGTAGGATAACGAGGAGTGGGATCTAATGGAGGAGGTGCAGGAGTTAGATCAATAGGATGAAACTATCCTTGCATGTCTGCAGAAATCACTCGTACCTAAGATCTGATTATATCCTCTATTTTTACATTATTTTCTTGGAGTTTGGCTTCCATAGAATCTAATGTTTTTATAAAAATTCTCTTTCGAATATTCTTAGAAGAATAGAAACACTTTTATAACTAATAATCCTACCAGGTATCCTTGTACATTACCCAGGTGTTCAAGGTTTCCCAATGATGGAGAAAAAATATCATGTCTACCCTCAGAAATAAAAACCCCCACAGTGCGGATCGAGTCAAGATAATCCAATCTGGAATATTTAAAAAATATACAATTAATCATAATATATTAAGGTTTTATTTAACTCTAATAAATAAATATACATCTTACAATCTTATCAGTTATAATTCTTGTCTATTATGTAAGATAATTGACTCTTTATCATCCGAGCCCTCTTTTATTTTTCATTTCTATCGGGGGGATGGATGGGAAACCTCTGTAGATCCTGATGACTCACCTATCATATATTGAATTATTTCTTCTATAATGTGGTCATAAAAACACTTATACCCAATATGAGATAATGTTAGAGGGTATACATTTCAAGCATGAATCTCATGATTATATCTCCTTGATTTCTATAAAGTTATAATTAAGAATAAATAAATTATTAGCATGGTAATTAATAAAAAATATCTAAAAATGTATGATTTCACTTACTAAAAACACTTCTCATTATCTACATTCATAAAATTGTTTCCATGTATCATCATCTATAATTGTATATATATAAGATTTATTTTGATTATTTATATTACCATAAATGAGCTATGATGTGAGGGATGAATTAAAACCCCTCCATCTCCTAGAATCCAAGGATAAACATTTCCACCTGAATCTTTTAGTGTCAGGTATATCATATATCATATTATAAGTAGGGGAAAAAATATATTAATCTATATATTTCAATATATGTATAAAAATAACAAAAAATATTTCCAAGATTGTCTCCCAGAATGTGATAATTTCTCTTTGTCAACACTTCACCAATCATAAGAAAAATACATTTTCATTTAGACTGTACTGATAAAAATGTCACAAATTATCAAGAATTTGGACCTCTTGTAATATCATTATCATCAATGTCTATATGAATCCCTTGTTACAAGCTATAGGAAATATATAATTTTGGTAAATGTGTGGTTACATTTTTACCAACCCTAGAACTCTTTTCCCTCAATGGAATTAGTTGTCTCTTGTAAAGAAGGATGATGAGGATCCTCAATTGGAGCACGTGTATGTTCCTCCCTAGATGCATGAGTATGATCATCTCTAGAAATATTATTTCAATCAGAGTATTGATTTTATATTATTCAATAAATCCAACAAACATCAATTAGTTCAAAAATATACAAATCCAGAAATTAGACACAAATATAAATAAAAAATTACCAATTATTAAACAGAAATAATAGTAAACTTAACATAACACATTTTTATTCTTAATTTTTATATTTAACTAATATTATAACAATATTATGTGATATGATATGGCATAAATTAATTAATAAAATTGAATATTAATGATATGTGAAAATACATAGGAAACTTTCACCAATTCTTTTATAACATATTCCTATACAATATATAATTTTTTAAATTTAAAATGTAAAATTTAGAATAATTAGTTTAAAAAAATCAATTTTTAGATTAGTTATTTAAGGGTACATATGGAAAACTAGATTAAAATAAATTAACATAATCATCAAATCCAACTTATTAGTCTTAATACATAATTTGACAATGTAAAATTAAAATATATAACTTATGAAATTTAAAAAATTAAACCATAATTTAATATATGTTACATGGAATATTAGGAATTTACTAAAGATTGTTTTCCAAAATTCCTTTTTCATGAGATTTCTATATGGGAAAAACAATGAATTCGATGTTTTCATCAATATTATTTGTTATTTATTCCTTATATTTAGGGATCTCAAATAAACCATCATCTTCGTTAAATAATTTATCACAAACATACTATTTTTTTCTTGTAAAATGATAAACCATTGTATATTTTGTTTATCAAGTATATAATTTTTTTTCTGAATGTATTTCCATGATGGAGGGATCCTTTTTTTATTCCAATTAATTTTGATTAATTAGTGTCATTCCAAATTCATCATGGCATACACTATTGTTTCTGATAAACCATTTATGCTTAAAAACTAGAAATTGAAATTTACTGTAAACTTCCACAATATTTAATAAATGACTCTATAATAATCTATTGATAAAGTGAATGGTTTTTTGTCTTTGGCACTCAAAAAATGCATTACTTCTCAGAAAACTGAAACACTTTTATTCTAAACCGTACATTTATTATCTTGATCCTTTGTACGAAAATTATAGCCATTAATTTTATAACAGGACCATGTAATCAAATATAATCATGGACTTCCCAGTAATGATATCAATTCTTCTGATGCATCTGGTTGAATGGTCTTGTTAAGGAAATGAATTTTTTTGGCCATTTAATATCCACATATCATTCTTTTTTGGACATCATTGATTTAACTCATTAATATTCAATTTTATATATGGTTTAGAATCATGTATCTTATTAAATATATAATATTATACCTTCTATATCTATTCACTAGTCAATAATTTTACTTTCAATCCATGAATCACATTTCTACCATAATTGACTCATTCATGGAGTGATATAAGAAAAACAATGTGCTCCATATCACACAAATATCTTTTACAAAACACTAGAACCTCCTCATAAATATACTTCTGAACAATGGATGCATCAGGTCGATATGGATTCAATACATACCCCTTCAAAATATACATAAACCTATCAGAAGGATACATCCTATAAAGTTATATAGGTCGGTAATGCTTTATTTCCTGCAAAAAAAATGAACCATTAAATTCTCTATGATATTAAGAAAGATCGAGAAATATATATTTCTAATAAAAAAATTATAGAAACCACATTCATGACCAAAATGTTCAACGAACTCGAACCGATCACCTTATTACGAATTAAATTAAAAAAACATGATCATAAAAGTCATTATGTCACCGGTGGGTAATATTCCACACAATGAATCTATAAAGAGCAATTGCATCATGACATTGTAGTCCAGAAATTTCATACTTGTCAACTTCAAATCAATTAAAGACAAAAAAATACATTTGAAGAATAAAGATGTGGCACTTTGATATCATGAAGACATTGAAAAAAATAGTTTTTTCTTACTTGGAAAATTAATGACAAGCTGATGGTATTTATGTTTTCCTTCCATCAGTTGTGGGATCCAACTCCAAATGTATTTACATTGAGATTAAGTCAATTATATCATTCAACTAATTTTTAGTCTTTCATTTCTTATCAAACAATATTCCAATAAAATATTCAATGATATTCTTCTCCGCATGTATGAAATAAATTATATGTTTCACCTAATAATATATTTCATATTTTAGATCAAAAAATATGGACCATTTCTTCCAAATATTTATATTATTACCAAATTAATGTGTACTTATGAATGTCACATCAATGTCTTTCACCCTCCTAGAATATAGATTATTGGATAATGGTTTTGGGGAAATATAAATATCATGTGATCCATTGGAATAAATTTTTAATCATCTATGAGAGAGATCCAATGGAATAAAGATTCTATAACCAAAGTATACTATTTTTCTCCCATGATGTTTTTGATAATATGATGTCTGTTGTTCAAAAATTGGTCATACTTTATTCCCCTTAACACTGTTTGTAGAAAAATTTCCATATGCTGTGAAGTCAGTTATAGTGATCCTAATCATTAAATATAGTATACAAATTCCCATTTTATATGAATCATAAATGCTAATACCTTCCTCTTATAATTGTTTTAAATCCTGAATTAATAGTGACATGAAAACGTCAATATAATTTTCAGGCTGTTTTGGTCAAATAACCATTAAACTCATCATTAAATATTTTTAATTCATATAAAATTTAGAAGATAATTTTTAAATTACATATAAAACAGGAAAAAAATTATGTGTGATACTAAGGTTTCGATATGAATTCATTCTTTATGTTCACAGTTCAAGTCTAATATTTCTAACTTCATTTCAGAATGTAGGAAACTTGTGACTGATTTTCATTCACTATTGACAATAAGTTTGAAAATGTATTTTTCTATCTCATTTTTTCTCATCATCATTCCATCTTAACCTTATTTCATCATGTGAATTAGAAAAATAACATTTTAAATACTTAATTATATGAAGATACTAAATTGTTTTGGAAGGGGTCTCTAAAACATCGAGAAAAGCCTGTGATTTTTTCATTCAAGTTATACTATGATGTCCTACATTTTAGACACAATTACATAGAATAATATTCATTACAAAATAGAAAACTACCATTCATGAAGAAATATATTTTCTTTCACCACAATCACATCTAGAATAATATTTTATTTCCCTTATAATTTCAATCTGGATGATTTTTTTATTTAGTAAGAATGTCTTTCAACAATTATGGGAGCTCTATGAAAATATTATAACTCCAACCATGTTTCTCCTTAAAGGGTATCAATATAAACCCAATTGATAAATTAGTATATTTTATAAATCCTATATACAATGTTTTTTCAACCATAACTATATAAAAACTCAATAGCCAGTTGTTTCTCAATGGCCTCTAATTCAATATCACAACTAATTTCAATATGTTTATCAGATTTTTAATCTTTTAAAGAACCATAATCAATAGATATGAAATTCTATATAGTTTCACAATTCAAAATTAAAGTCATGATACATGAATTTAAAACATGAAAATTTAAATGATCATTGATCTCTCAGCTTTTAAACTTCTTAAAATATATGAATTTTAGGATTGGATAGAAATACATTTCATTATTTGTAAAAGTTCGTTTAGAAAATTCCTAAAAAAATCGAATTCTTCTTCTTCATCATCACCTCTTATAGGTGTATTAATCCAAAATTTATTCATTATCTATAAAAAATATCAAATATAAATAAAAAAACAATGGTAGTAATTTATAAAATATTGATATTAGAAATTATATATAAAAATAAAGATAAACAATAATGGAAAAATTAGAAGGAAAATATAGATTTTTGATGAATAAATTTATTCATGTAGAAGGAATTACAAAATTAATTCATTAAAAAAATATATCAAATAAAAATAAATTAATATATCCTTATGAAATTATTATGAAATATATACAATGATATTTATAAAAATTATCGATTAAAAATATAAAATGGTAACAACTCCTTCAAATTTTATTATTTATAAAAATAAAAAAAATTATTCTAAATTATAATTAAAAATATATTCAAAAAAAATTGACACTTTGTTGAAAAAATGAAACATTAAACCTTGATTCATGGAACATTATATGGTACATAATATTCACTAAAAGGGTACCCTATTGTTCGACTACTTAAAAATTTAGACCCATCACCCATTAAAACCTTTTGAAATGCACCAGAGTACAATTTGGTTACATGGCCATGCACAAACACATCACCAAAAGATGCTCATACTCTCAAAATTATCATTTGTGTCCCATTTCTCAAATAAAGTCAACATCCATACACAAAATTCAATATCACTAAATTGATTAACCTATAATGTCTCAATCTATAATAAAATTTGCACTGTAGTTATTCTAATAAACAAAAAGCATTGATGATCCCCTTACTATTGATTATACATTAGAAATTGTTTTCACTAACAATTACCAATTTAAAACTCCAAAATAGTTTTTAACAAAAAATTTCATCATATTATACAATAAAAACATACCATTTCATAAACAAAACATCTAATAGAAAACCCATTAAAAACCCATCATGTGATGTGAAATTACATGGAAGAAAAATTAAACTCACCCATGCACTGCCTTTATTAGAACTGAAATATGAAAATTGTTATATCAATAACTAATTAATTTAAAACCCATGTAATTGGTCTGAAAAAAATGTACAAACACACAACATACACCTATATTATATCATAAATAATTATCCTTATAATGACATATTTTATGAAATAATTTTGATGTAATCCTAATAAAGAAGTATATACTGATTGAGAACAACAAATTCGTACAAGAAATAAAATTAGGATCAACTAATTAATACATTATAAAAGATATTCATACCTCCAGTTAGATGTAGTTGGAGATTATCACATCTATAATAGAACATGAAATGATGATGATGAAGAAAACTCTAATGTATGAAAATGTAATGTGATAATGGGGAAAATTTGATCGAACAATCATCGATTACAGATTCAAAGCCAAATAATGAATAAAAATAGATAAAAGAAAATGTAAAAGGATTAATTCATATATATATTTTATGTATAACACAAGGCCAATGAAACCTAGGTCTTGATTAAGATCATAATGTGATATCAGACCCCCAGATTAATGAAAAAAGATAGTTGGGGCTTGCAAGAGAGAGATGTGTGTCTGTTGTCATGATAATGAAAGAACGTGTAATGAATAGTCAGTCAATTCATAATATTATAAATATTTTTTATGTCGGTTATATTATAACTAATATGAAAAATTTTTTTTCAGTACTATTTAATATTAATTGTATTATAAGTGACCTAAAACTTTATCGTTCACCTTCCTTTAATAAAAAAACCAATTTAAAAGTGTAGAGAATATTCATTTTTCACATTAGTTTTCTTGGAAACCAACTTGAAAATGCCATTTCACATCGGTCTGTGGAAAACCGTTGAGAAAAATTATTATTCCCTAATTTTCACATAGGTAATAAATAATTGTTGTAAAAAATGACATGTAATAATGAACTTCTTTACTAGTGAAAGGTAAGAATGTATGTAACATATAATATTTATTGAATCCTAATTATATCATGAATAATAATTTTATTAATTAATATATAAAATAATAACCATCCCCTAGATTTGATTACAAAAAATGAAACATATCTCATTATGTTCGTTATTGTCCCCTAATTTTCAAGAGTTATATTCTAATATCCCATATGAATGAAAAGGTGTGGAAAATGTTTTATAAAATATTCATAACAACATTTATATATTTGGAAGTCAATTTATTTCATTACATCACGGTTAAAGAATAATATTCCAAGGTACGAGAAGAATTATATATGTAAAATGTGGTGTATAATAATACACCTTCTTTGTTAAACCCACATTAGATTACACATTAAGAAATACATGAATGGTAATTTTTTGAGACCGTAACCTCTAGGAAATCGGGAGGAATTTTTTGAAGCCAATTATATGGGTATTGGTTGAGATACATCACTACATATGTGTATTTAAGATAGTATGATTGCATCTGTTTTATATATTTTATAGTGGTAACCCTCTAAACACTTGAAATAAAAATACATAAAATTTTTCAAACTCATATATAATGACTCCAATGTTCCAAATATTTGATCATAAAGAGGATAAAGTATAATTAATATAAAATTATAAAATATGAATAATTTTATGTGTCATCTACAACATTACCATTTAGCTTAACTCTATTTTTAACCATATTTACAAATCACTATTGTAACAAAATTTTCAATATTTTACAGTCATAATTTTAATTTTAAAAATTCTAATTGGATCATGAATTTTATATTAATGATATAATATATTAATTCTCAAAAATTGTGTTAATATTTTATTTTCTGGATTTTTTAATGATTTAAAATATATTTTTAGTCGTTAAATTCCAATAAAAGTGTTTTTTAAACTATAAAAAATGTCTTAAATGCCATCAATATAAAAATAAAATTTTAATTAAATAACATATAAAATTCATTATCCTACATAAGTATTTATAAAATTATTAGGACACCATACCTCATTAAAATATGATCACGTTCAATATTTTTAATACCATTTGTTTTATTTTTTCGTATCTATGAACTACTTTTATTCTGACACTACCTAATAATTTTAAATAATTATAAAATATTAAAAAATTAAAAAACAAATTAAATTAAATTATTATTTTATATATAATTGGGGTTATAACGGGTTATTAAAAATGTATACATACACATATCCTAATCATAACACATTTTTAAGATATAAAATAAAATAAAATGATATTTTATTAAATATTACAATTCCTTATATTGGAATCCAACCAATATTTAAATTTAATCAAAAGAAAGCAGTTTAAGAATGATTATATTTAAGTATTCCTCCTATTAAAAATTATTGAATTTTTTATAATATTTTAGCTCATTTCTAGTTAATTTTAATTTTTAGCAAAATTAAATATTAACATGATAAAGGATTTTTAAATCAATAAATTATTTTTGTTACTAAAAATTAAATTGAACATATAGATTTTTTTAATTATAATAAAAAACATTTAAACCATTTTATAGTATTCTATTTTTATATATTTAAGAAATAAATTTTAAAACATGTTCGTAAAATAAAAATATTCGTTTTAGAAAAATCGGTTTTAAACATAATAATAAACTTATAACAAAATCAATAATATTGATATTTAATATGTAATGAAATTGAAAATATTCAATCATTGGTATACTATTTTATTTTATTATCAATTCAAAAAAATTTATTTTTAAATTATATTATTTAAAAAAAGGAAATGACTATTTTGAAAAAATAGACATGTTTCTGTATTCATTCACAGTTAAATATTTTTGAAAAATCTAAAACATTAACTCTATGAAAATGTTAAAATGTTAATATATAAAATTGATTCCATTTTTCGAATAATTTTTATATATTTGGAAGAATATAAATATAATATCTTCACACAAAATGGAAAAAAAATTCTGATGTATATATAGTATTAAAACATGAAATTTAAAATATCGTTTTATGGCTAATATATGTATTTATATATATATTAAATAATATTATTTTTTATATAATATATTGATTTAACATAATTCATTATCTAATATTAATTAATTTAATCTATAATCCACAATATTTATTTCACACAAGAAAATAGTTTAATTAAAAATATATCTGTTTACATCAAAATATTTTTAATTATTTCTATCTAATAGATATAAATGGAAGTTTTTTCACCCAAATTATTATGCAAAAAATTTAGAAATATATTTTATAATCTGGATATACGAAATCAACCATTATAAACAATCATCTAGGTTAAAACATTTATATTCAAATAATTACACTTTTATAGTAAGTCATGGTTCATTTATACTCATGGATTAATACACCACATGATATCAAATATATTATTTTAAGAAAAAAAAATATCAAAAATTATGGTTTTACAAGATTCACATATTTTCCCACTAATTATTTCATCAATTTGATGTAAGAATGGGTCCGAAATGATTACATATGGGCCGGAAATACCTATGTATATGCCCCACACAAATCCTTCCTTTTACAGTGTTAGAGATTGGCCTCTTATCTTTGTTTGATATCCAATCAATCATTAATTAAATATTGACATAATAATTCCATAATGAAACCTAAAGGGAGGAACCCCAATGAATAATCCCCACTAAATATATTATTCACCCATTTAAAAATACTGATGTCCTAGTTGGTTGTAACAAAACTACATGACATCATCCTCATAACATGGAATTAAACATTATTAATGGACATGTCATACAACCAAAAAATAAATCACTATAATTATGTTTCATTCAACAGTGATAAACAATGATACATAAGATGAATATATAAGGACAATAACACAATTTAAATCCACTACCTAACTAATCCACTTGCCTAATAATACCATATCCAAATAAGAGGGTCATATTTTTTCTTGGTACCAAAACTATATCAGACTCACTTGAATATATTACCACTATAATGAGGACACATATTATAATTAGGAAATACCATATCCTAAACCCCAATGCCAGAATCTTAACTATAATGGTCCATAGTCCTCATGATCAATTCACTCACATGGAAATGAACATAATGAAACTAAACCCCTCATTGATATCTATATTACCATTATGTTCCTCTATATCATTATCATTTGGTATACATTCACTATGAGATCACACCCAAAATTGTAGGAACATATTCAAAAGAAGAATGTATTTTTCTCAGTGGGACATATTTTCTATAAGAGGATCCATGAAGGGATACCCATTACTAAACCTCACGTCATCCATTTTTAGGAACCATTCACTTGGTTTTCCATTTTGCATAAAATTAAACAACATAGAAATGGTTTTGGTTAAATTACCTCCAATGGTAGAACTATATATATTACTTGAGGACTATAGAAGGCATGACATAACCAATTAATTGATATCAAACATCAAATTCTATAATTCCATTAATAGGGAAATGTCGTAAGATCTTATTAGTTTCTTAGTTCTAAATTTATATTAATTACCACCTCTATTAATATTGATAAAATCTATAGTTTCTATTAGAATTTATTTAAACCACATAGTATTTTATTTATAAACGAATTCATATATAACCTCTTTGATATTTAAATGTTCTAATGAATGTATTTTTATCAAGTTCATATCATGTGGTTTACCAATCCCACACTAGAATTAAATAAATATTTATGAAATATGATAAATTTATAAGATTTTACATTGGTCATAAATAATCAACATAAAAAAGGTGCACTGAGCACATCCTCTCATTCTCGTGATCAAGAAACGTTCTAAAGCCACATTATAAAAATTTATATTGAATGACTATATTATAAACAAAATTAAACAATGAAAATCTCATATATTTTTCAAAAAATTGAGAGCTATAGATGCTTCCATAAGAATTATTAATTTTTTATTAAAATTATTTATGGATGATATAATATTGAAAATTTTATACTAAATATAAATAATTATATGCATGAAGTTATTGAAATATAAAAGAATAATTTTTTGGAAAGCGTTGAAGATGAAATTCATTTTTGAAAAAAAATTAACGTTCAATGGTTGAAAAATATCATAAATATTTTACTAAAACATATGATTATATGAAATAATTGAACAATTTAAAATGTATGGATAAATGATAGGGTTCTTGAAAATTTTAATATTCTAGAAATACTGATTTGAAATTTTATACTAATATAAATGGTGACTGGATAAATTAAATTATGAAATAAAGATTCAATAAGAATATTTTTTATATTATTGAAATTTTAGTTCCCAAATATGAAGAAATATTGATTGTCAAAATATAGAAAAAAATCCCTTGTAAAATTCATAGAAACTATATATTTTTTAAAAATTTCCCAAAAATTATGGACAATAGTGGTAATTTGGAGGCTTTAAGAAATTTGAATGGGTATTTTTTTAATATAATTATTTCTATAATCCAATGGGATTCAAAACAGAAATATATATATATATATATATATATATATATTATCCCGATAAAAAAGAAATTTTTAGATTAATTTTTATAATACATAATTGAGGGTTGAGAAAAAGATATATCCATTAGATGAGTTTTAATTAATATGTAACCAGATTAGTGTTTTTTTAGATATTTTATATACATTCATAATTATTATCAAGTTATTAATTATTATATATAAAATTATAAAATAATAATGTTGATGTAAAGGATAGGTCATTGTGTTTTGAATTTTTACACAAATCATCATGATAAAAACATATACGGATCTGGGATAGTGTATTATACATTATTATTACATGGAATTGGAATATATTGTTGGATGTTGAGAATTTCAAGAAGTGATTGGTATCCATTTTAAATGAAAGTTCAATCAATTCATGAGGATTTGTTTTAAATAATTAATAGAGAAGACATTATGGAATTGAAGAACATATTTTTTTTATAGTATGCGACATATATTAAATTACATGTATCATCTGATTGATTATTTTAATGAATAGCTTTTTTAAAATAAATATTTATTAATAAATTATGTGAAATAATGTTTTGTTTTGATGATGGTATATCAAAAATGAAATAAATTATTTTTGTTTAGAGAAGATGAAAAATCTTTTTTACTTAATCATGAAAGAATTATTTATCTTGTGGAATAAAAAACTCATCCAAATTATTCTTCAAGAGATGTATAATGTTGATAAAATGAATATGAAATACGCTTAAAAGTACTTATATTAATGTGATTTAACATTTAAATAATGGTGTTTTGTTTAGAGAGTAATATTATTTATGTAAATATAATATTTTAGATGTTATTGAAAATGCATTTTATATTATTCACTACAAAAAGGGTGGAAAATAAATATGCTATAAAATAATTTTTATGTAGTTACATTAGGTAAATATATAATTATAAGAAGGAATATTGTGTTTCTATTTCAGATTAATTTTTTTTATGTTATTTTGAAGAGTAACATGATTAAAGAATGATTACCCTATCTTATTGTTTTAGTAATGTGCAAGGTGAGATCACCTAGTATAAAATAGGATTCGAGCATGAATTTATCTTTTAAAATTGGTTTCTATTTTGGGACGTAATTTAGTCGTATGATAAGGACCTGGATGATGAAATCATATCATCCACTTACCAAGGATGAACTATGATGATAACAATCCCACATTCAAATTTTATTTTGATTAATATTATCTAAGATGGAGAACCCATATAAATACCTACAGATAAAAAAATATAAAAATAATACAATGATATTTTCATAACCGATATTGATAATGATCACTTGTTTTTGAGAATCATATATTTAGGGAGAGTATCTAAGATGGGTATGATAAGATGTTAGTATGTTTGTGTTATTTTTAAATCACTAAAATTATTTTGTTGATTGTATATGATTGAAATTATTATAAACATGTTAAATGAGTGGTTTTGAGTAGTAAAATAGATGTTGATTCAACAATAGTTGTTCTAAATTATTATCTTTATGTATGATAATTTTATGTAAGTCATATTCGTGAACAACATGACATTATTATTAAATATCCATATTTCATATGTTTTTTTTATCATGTAGGATTATAATTATGGATTGATGATTAATTTATTTCTTTTAAATCATTAAAATATTATTTACATTTAATAGTTCGAAATTTGTTAATTTGGGGAGTGTTTTGTGAATAAGAAATACTTTATGGGATTTTCATGTCTATTATGTTATGACCCTAAGGATTTTTGGGTATTATATTTGGATTTGTTCTACCTTAAGAAGTTTATGAAAGGGAGTTTGAGAGGAGAAGGAGTGGATATGATTATATATTTTCTATTGTTATCAATAATAAAATAATGTTCATACTAACATAAAATAATTATTATAATACTACTTTGAGGACTTGTAGATTTCTGCAGTTATTTTAAAGAGGTTTTAATATATTGGAATGAGGTGTGTATATTTTAGAAGATAAGTAGATTTGGGTCAAATTTTAAATAGTCCTCAATATAAAATATTATCTCTACTGATAAATAAGATTCATATTGAATCCCACTAAAATATTTAAGAGTCATTTTGATTCAAGGTATAATATTTTAAATTTCAAAAATACATGATAGTATATTTTCTCAAATGTTAGTGAAATTTTGTAGCATACTAAAACACATAAGAGTTATTCTTGATGAGAGGTTTCATATTTGAAAAAGACCCCGATAAATAGGAGAAATTTTATATAATATAATGTCTACTCAAGTACATAATAAAAAATTGAAAATTAAATATTTAAATATGAGGGTGTTATAAAAATTATGTTATCTCTGGTTAAATGTAGAAAGTCACTAGAAAACTACTCAACTCTGTAATATATAAATGTAATGTTTCTCAAATATAATGGACACTCCCCAATACATAAATTTAAATTTATTGATTATTAAATTTCTATATGTGGAGAAGGGAATATGTATATGGTTAGTTAAATTAATAATCTATGGTCACCCCTTCAATATTTATGGTTTATGTATTCTATTCAATTGATAAGGAATGGTCATTTATTAACATAGTCTAATATATAAGTTCTTGATTCATTATCCAAATAGAAAATGATGTTTCTAGTGATATTGTTATTTATTTTAAATATCTCAATGAGACATCATGATATATGAATGATTATTATATGGGTCACACTATGAAGGTAATATGATGTTGGGATTAAAATGACCTTGATGAAAATAAAAAATAAGTTATTGGACATGATGAATATTAACATTACAAAAAGAGATAAGAAACATGTTAATGATTGTATTGGAATGAGTTTTCAATTTCATGAGGAATGTATCCACATAATATTTTCATAGAGATATCCATATGCGATAGATGATTCTGATGAGATAATATTTAATTTAAGGAACATTATTGTTCAACATTTAATTTTAAATTCGAATTTATATTTTTTTATAGAAAATCAGGTTTCAAAATCCATATAAAAAGAAGGATCTCATAGGATTATTCAGGATAGAGTGCCTAGAATAGATGAATTAGAAAGAATTTTTATACTTATTTGTTGCGTTGAATATAAAAAATCAAGAATAATAGAAGGAGTACAACCTTGGTTTGTGTGTAATAATTACACATGTTTCATTGATAATAGGAAAAAAAGGTGAAATAATACAAAATTATGTATATATAGATGAGAATTTACTAATTTTTGGATACATATTATTTAGTATAAAATTACAATCCAAACCCCATTGAATATCATAATACTAGTGAAACTTGTAAAAAGACATTTGGTGAGAAGAAACAATTATATTCATGAGTTAACAGTCTACGATATACCATACCCACTGTATATAGACTAGATATTATAGTGGGTTGTATAATCCAATGTGATTTTTAAAATTTTAATGGTTTAGATAATAATCTATATTGTTTAAACTTTTAAGATAAGTTTTCCTAATTATTTTATATTAAAAATCGTCTCTAAGTTCATCAATTATATAACCAACCCAAAAGTGAATGTTATTTATTTTAAATTAAATCATAAAATAGAAGATGGAATACTTATCATTGACTCACCACAAAAGTACCTACATGATTATTGGGGGCATAAAATTAGGGTATCATTTCTTAATATATATATATATGGGTTATCATATGAATTTTATAAGGGTACATAGAGTGAATAATTGGAAACATACGCTCCAATATACCGTTTATACTTAATGATTCACCTATATGATATAAAAATATAAACAAATTGGGGTTTTCATAGCATAAATAAAGGTTCATATATATAGTTTGATATATATGTGTGTTTCCAAAATTTTATGTTATTGTATCATCATATTATACAAAAAAAAATAAACCAATATAAGGATATCATCTCAATAATATCAAGTTCATTTGATGTGGAATTTTTTTCATAATTTAATTTAATGTCACAATGATTCAAAGGGATATTTTTATTCATGTTATGTTTTAATAAGTTGATAACATGACTATAGGTGGAATTTTTCTCCCAAATAAATAATATAAATAACAATAATCTAAATCTGGTTTTGATAAAATTGAAAACTAAATAATAACAATTGGATGTAATGTTATCTCTTGTATTTGATAGAAATATATTCCAATGTATTATTCCATAATTACTAGCTACAATAGTATTCTTTTTTTTTTGGTTTGTTTTAAATAAGAAATCAGAAAATAAAATGAGTGGCACATCATAACCTAGGAAGGCCTAGAATGGTATAAGGTCTTGCTAATACCATGAATATAAGAATTATACTAAAAATATATTTCTACTTGTTAATGTGTATTCAATAATGAATTAAATGATTACTACTATTGTGGATGTTATGAGGAAGAAAAATCATGATCCTTTTGGAAGATAAAACTAAGGTATCATTGTATAATATTTAATTATAATTATCTAAAACATATTTTAAATAATATTTATGGATTTTTATACTCTAAAAATTTAAAAATATTCTTTATATAATTTTATGAGTATATATAATTTGTAGAAAATATTTACTAGTATAGAAATGGGAAGAGTAATAAAACTATTTTTTAATAATATATACAGTATCGACGAATGATATTGAGAGTGAATAAAATTATTTCCTATATAGTTGATCCTATGAATCATAGAATAAATATAAAATAATAATTATAAGAATATATTAGAGAAAATATTAATAATTTAATAGATACCCTTGAATAAACAAATATTTATTGATGATGAGGAATAAGTGAGAAAATTATGGTTGTCCGTTCTTATACAAGTGATTATTATTTTTTGATAAACCCATGATAAATATCATTCATCCTAAATACAACATATAAATGAAGATCACATAAGGATATTTTCGAAGATGAAATACCGAGATTATTGTTTATAAAACTATACTATATTAACACATGGATGTTAAACACTGATATTGGGGATTAAGATCTCCCAAGTGTATGATGATTAATCTCTAATAACATAGGAAATATTACTCATATTTTTTTAAGGAGGACCCATTGATCACTATCATGATCTCGTAAAAAATCCAACAAGATTTTTTCAAACTAAGTTATTCACGTGTGAAGAACATATTTAATGATAGTAAATTTTTTTTGGAGATATCATGCTTGTATTAAGTTTTATTATATTGATTATATATAAAAGGTAGATCCTACTTGAATGTATAAGTGACTAGATATCCACATCGGATTCAACCCTTGTAAAAAAGAAATTTTCTCCCTATCTTTCATTTTTAATACATTTAATGATGTAATTATTCATTAGTAATTTATATTAACATCAATATATCTTAATTGATACAAATATTTGACTTTAATGTGTGGTAATTAAAATGGAAAATGAAATTTATAATAATAGTTCTTTTTATTAACCTCCCATTAGATGACCAAAAATTTTTTTTAGAGTATTTACATTAATATTGAAGATAATTTAGGTTTCCTCTAAATGGTTTTTTGTTTTTTTAATTCTCTAATATGAATTTATGGAGTGAAAATTTATTGATGGTTATGAATTACCTCAATGTAAATGTAATAACCACATTCGTATTAGTACCAACCAAGTGGGTTCATCTAAAACAATAAAAGACATTAAAAAGAAAGTGGGAATGTGTTTAAGAGTCATAAGAAAGGAAAAAATAGGGTTCACCATTTATTTCAGGTAATCAAAATGGTATTTTATCCTAAAATTGATTATAATGAGCCTATTAAAGGATTAACCTCTATTTTGATGAGTTTATTATGAATAATTGACTTACAAAATATTAATCTAAACTAATGTGTTACATGAAAAATGTTCATGTTAAATATTTTCATTTTTTTACATTCATACATCAATGAACTAAAGCATAAAAACTGAAATTTTTAGATGGGATAATATGTTATGGAGAGAGGGTTGATTAATATATAGTGAAATCTAAACACTCGCATTAGAGATGTACAAAAAATGGAACCATTCATAATTATCAATAGAAGAAAATTCTTTATAGATAAAGAGTTCATTAAAATATTCACTTATGATAGAGATAAATTATATAAAATCTTTTAAGAGATTATCCATGAATCAAAACCAATTATTTTTTCCAAGAATATGAAGTTGGAGGTCATGGATAGAAATGAAATACCAATTGAAAGTTAGGAAAAAAAATTATAAAATACATGAATATATGAATGTGAAGATTTTGAATTAATCAGAAGATATAATAAAAATAATAGTGGTTGATAAAAATACACATAACATTAAATTATTTATGAAAGAATTTAAATTTGAAAATATAAAGTGTGTTAATTTTTCTCTTTAAAACTACATTGAAGAAGAGTTTTTTCGACTAAAAAATATAATAATTAATATATTAAAAATCACCACTATCTAATGTCATAATGATATAAATAAAATTTATTATAGATGAACATAATACTTAAATTCAAAGGAAACCATTTTCTAGAAAAACAATTATATATGATTGTTATTTCAATGGATAATATATGACATAATTCAAAATTCAGTAAAAGTTTCGTGGATAAAATTCAATGAATATAATAAATGTTTCAAGGGTTTATATGATTAATATTAAGAGGATAATATCCCCAATATAGGATCAAAAGAATGCCTTTTAGTCCAAAAACCGCATATATGTAAATACAGGTAAAGAATAATGATAATGGTCCAATTTTTATGGGTCACTTATAGTGTGGTGGAATACGTGGACAAAATAAAATTGAATGTTGGAAAAATAATCATTTTTAAAAATTATAATATGATTTAAATTAATAGAGGAGTGAATTAAATTCTATGTAAAAACCTTCTAAGAAGAAGTAGTTCACATAGCTAAGTGAAAATCTATTTAATAAAAAATGATTTTAATGACATGAAATTTTATATGGAATTTAAAACAATTTCAATCATACAGAAGAATATTTATATTTTAAATCAAACATTAATGTGATAAAAGATATTTAGATAACAATAGTAAAAAAATTATATATGATGAGAAATAGAGGGTGTTTTTCATGGGTTGTTAGAAAATGTTATATATTAATCAATGAAGATACATAATTAATGGTGAAAATGATGTGAAAAAATGATTGGATAGATGTTTATTGTGTGGAAGAATATGATAAAACAATGAATATATTATTTATTTGATTAAGATTAATGAAAAAGATATTCAACTAGTAATATAAGGATAATAAATCCAAGATATAAATAAAATGATATATTTGGTAAATGAAATAAATTAAGAAAAACTACAGAAATTGTGAAAAAATACTACACACAATCATTACAATTTTATGGAATTGCTACCAGATTGGAATGGGGTAAATAGAATCAAAAAATAGATCCATTGAATTTGTTTAGGAAAAATATAAAATCATTACAATGTCCAAATGATATCCTAATTGTTTGGACATCTAAATAAGATATATAAAAGAAGATGAATATAGAATAAAAAGATTTTAATTTATTTTCAAATTATTGTAAAATTGAAAACTCCACATGGAATAAATAATAATAAAAAATTCATAGTTCTTCTAAACTCTTGATTTTAGAAAATCAATATCAGGGGTATCATGAGAAGTTCCCATCATAATGAACTTGATAAGAAATGATTTTTTGGGTGGAGATGAAATTCATAACAATATTTTTCCACTAATGAGATACGGGGAACACACCTTAATCAAAAATTTATTTTTTTCAAATTGATTGGAATTAAAGGTGCTATGTATAATCGGAGAATAAAAATTTAATAAAATCCATATTTTAGGGACTATTAACTATCATATAATTATTATTATTGAGATTATGATGTATTCTTGAATCAATTCATGTGATTACAAAGGAACTATGATGTTCCTTTTTAATAATATCACCCATGGTGGTGAATTGATATAGTTTATTCCATAGAGAGGGGTTGATTTGTGAATACAACTAAATGGAATCACACCATGTCATGATATAATTTTTATAAAATGAGTCATTAACTTGGTTTTTCATTTATATTCTAATAATCGTACACGAGAATTCAGGTAAAGAATTAAAATTCGATATTTATATTATTAAATTACGAGAAAATTGTAATGAAAATGGAAAGAAACGTCATTTCAATTTTTTATATGTTTATTTTCTTTATAATATGTTATGTATTGCTTTAAACCCTACATTAATAGTCCCTATAGAGAGAAAAATTATTTGGAATCACAAGATAAATACTTATATGGATATATATGATATCTAGGTTAATCACTATTGTTTTATACATCGAGAATACTCAGGTGGACTTAGATTTTATTAAATAATGAATCAACACATAAGATAAATATGAATCCACGATTATCTCAATTAGATAATTTTTTAAAAAGTGTGATAAGATAATATTTAAAAATGTGAAAGAATCATGATATGAGTACAAAATTCACTCACCCTATTTACTTTTTATTTATCTTAAATATTGGAGAGAAAGATTTTATCGTTAAATATAAAATAAATTGAATTTAACTCGAATATGGATTAACTAAATAGAGTATATTTATGTTACCAAATATAATGGGATGATTAGAGTTCCAATTTTTTCCTCAATATGTCCCTATGGTTATATGTAAATATATCTTGTCATTAGTTATTAATGATGAACACAACAAAATAAGAATTTGAACATTGAGATAAAACATCACGTTCTATTATACTATATATATTATTATATTTATTGAGTAGTAGAGGTCAATTATATATTGTAAATGATGATGGAGGTTTAAATAATATAATTTACAATGGTAATGTCATGTTGGTTCTTTGAGTAAATGGATAAATAGATTCAAATAAGTAGTGAAACATCTAATGATTATAAATATAACCATATAATGAATCATTTTCATCTGATGATGTATAATGAGAGAAATAATTATAATATATTTATAGAGGATGATAAAGTTAGAATTTTTGGATAATAATCATGAAAAATGGAAGAGTGGGAATACATATCTTTCTTATGAAGCATCATGCATGTATCATAGCACCAGGCACCAAAAAGTATGTTTCTATAATATTAGTTTCGAGCACACCATTCCCCATAATAACAGATCATCTTAGCACCATGTACCAAAAAGTATGTTTTTATGGATTCATAAAGAAAAAAAATAGGGTATCGACACTACATTCTCCCTCTACTTTTTTTCCCTTGAAAAGGGAAAACTAAAAAAAAGGTGGTGATAATGAGACTGTAACTAGCTCTCCCCCTCCCATGTACACTCTTGCATGATCCCATGCTTCGATAGCATATACACAAAGATAGTTTTCTATAAACATAGGTTTTCTCCTTCTAATAATCGATCTCTACAAGGTCCTCCATAATTTTGGATGTAGCCTTCATGTCCATAAGACCCTATTCAATATCTAATTTGGGATCAGGAAACTATCCCCTTCATTGCGACACATGAAAGTCATCATGTAACCACTTCAAATATGGGGATAAGGTGAAGTGGATGGAAACATCACCAATGTCCTGAAAGATCAAAACTAGACCATTATATTTATGGATAACATGCCTCCCATTTTGAATCTCAACAATATTATTCAATAGGATACTCTATGGAAATCATGGTATCTGAGATAGAAATCAACATGAATATGATATTAATTTTCCTAAGATTTCACCTGACTCTTATATTTCATAATTCCCTCATGGATTACCTTGAACTTCTAAACCATTTCATACACCATATCTAGCCCCACAAAAGATTCCTCAATGATCTCAAAATAAATTAAGGGTCTCTGGTATGGTCTCGCATATCGAGCCTAGAAAGGTTCCATGTAGAAGGCAGACTGATATCTACTATTAGAAACAGTATACATTAAGCATTTGTGATCCACAAAGATTTGTTTGAATTATAACTGGAAATTTCTTAGAATATCCTCCAACCCCTAGATAGTGCACTTGGTATGCCCATCATTTCGGTGGTTAAAGGTTGTACTAATCCTCATATGGGTCCAAAAGGCTTCTTCTAGAAATCATGACAACTGTTACATGAACCATGAATCATAGTCGAACACAATAATCAATAGAACTCCATAAATCCATTTGATCCCTCTCCATTACAAGAGGTGCAAACTCTCTATAAAACACTGATCCCTATCAAAAATGATTTTTTATAGCATTGTATGTTAGTAAACTATCAACCAAATCACATATGGGAAACACACTATGTATGGATGCACTATCACAATGTCAATAGATATGTTGTTATTTTTCCACTATGGTATTTCAAGAGGCCTTAGAAAAAATAATGGATCCTAGTGATTGGACATCACCTGTTGAAATGCGAGGAATAGATAGATGAAATCATCCAAGCTCTATATGAGGCAATATCACTAAAAATATTACTGAAGTACTTGGTAAATCTTCCATATACTATGATGCATCATATAAGGAGATGTTTGAAACTCCCCCACCATTTAATCTCATATCATGACCTAGAACACCTTCGATCCCTTGAAAAGGTGGGTGTGATTCCCTCATAAAAAAACATCTATTTCATCTTCTATCGATATCTATTCCCATTGTTCCAAATATTCGATGTCTCCCAACTGAGCCCCCATCACATGATAAAGATCTGAAGGGTTAAAAACAATCAAATAAAGAAAAGAAATACCCTTCTCCTCAACTCGGTTCAACTATAATGAATCTAACTAATGACTCCTCTACTTGTAAATAACAAAACATCCCATTAAGTACATATTCTAGTATGTTTAGCTTCTTATATGTATATAATATCTAATATTAAAATTCCAGCATGAACTCTAACCAGTGCCTCTATCTTAGGTTCATGTCTCTCTAAATGAATACATATGTGAGAATCTTATGGTTTGAGTAAACAAAAAACTATTCTCATAGAATATAATTCCTGTATATCAACAAATACAAGTCTACCACTACCAAACCTAGGTCACAATTCTCAAAGTTTATCATTTGGGGTGTCGACATCCTTAACTAATATGTGATCACTTCTAATCAATATTGAAGTAGACAACAAATTCCAACTTTAGATAACTAAATATTTACTACATAGACCTTTCCCTCCATAGGAAATCTCAAAATCGGATCACCTTTCAGTCTCTAGCTCAAATACTAAATAGATCTATGGATCTTATCAGTCAAGATAAAATGTTTCAATTTCTGTTTCAAGGTGGTCCAAGGAGTTGAAATACTTGAGATTTATTCCAAAAACCTCATGTAGTTTACTTTCATGTCACGAATACTCCATTACCCTCACATGCTCTTGGGTTCCTCCTAGGAATGCACTGCATAAATATTTATTGAGTCCATAGTTAATGAAATATCTGAAGTTGCGTGCCAGAGAAAATAAACCTAAGGGATCTTGAACTATCCCTTTGAGATCATATAATCTATTGGTGCTTCAAAATTAATTATAATAGAATACTAAAGTGATTTTCATGTATCTCCTCTAACATAGGGTACATGAATATATCACCATTGAAGGGAAAAAATTGGTTCTACTCTGGATAAAAGTATTGGTTCATCACAACCATAAAAAAAGTAGGATAATTCATCATATCACAAAATATCACCAGGAAATCAAAGCATAAATAGTGACATTAGAATTAAATCATCATAATATCTACCACACAAACCCTCAACTAGTTGTATTTGGACCTGGGACCAATATTAATGGACCATATCATACAACAAAACTAATCAAAGAGGCCATATACACTAAGAATGTGGTACTTTTCTATTTATCATGACCTAGTTCGGGCAATGAAAATCATCTCAAATATATAATCTCACATTAATATGTTTCATGTACAACATCAATGATTATCTGGGGGATACAATGGCTCTGATGATACCCTACTCTTTAAGGTCCTCTAACTACAGCCTCATCCCACATATATATTTAGAGGCCATCTTTTCTGATGAAGAAGATATCATAGTGATCCTATGTAGAACTTTGATGAAGAAATCCATCTACCACCTCAACGGCAGTTCTAAAACATCCCACGGGAATACTTCCAAAGAATAATCTATTATTTATGGAATACAGATGATTGAATACCCCCTTTTTAGCTAATATCTCAATAAATGACCAATGATGGGATGTATCTTCTTGTTTTCAAGACCCACTCCCTCCTTGATGAGATATATCTATCCAATAATAGGGAATCTAATTTCATCGTTCTGAAGGCATCTATCTCGTCTATAATGATAGTTGATCTATGCTTGGACCATGGAAAACTAGTCCATATCCCTGATGATGTCATAGGGTCTCATCATGATTACCTAAAGTTCCCATGGGAAACGCTCTCCACCAAGTGATATCTCGCACTACTAAAAGATAATTTATATCAAAGGAGAGTTCCTTCATGAAATTCCAGGAAAATATATATTGGAAAATTATCAATTGCAAGATCTATTTATGTAAACATGAGTAAATATATGAGTAATTAATCACCACATATTCTACTAATACTAATGAAAAATAGTAGAGTCAACAAATATAAATCCTTAAATCATATATTGAGCATCCAGGTCCCAAGACTCTATATCCTGGAGCTGCCAATATACTCGACCACCTGCTCCTTGACACTGAGTTGGGTCTCCTGGTAGTGGTGGGTTGTGTAGCTCATAAAAATGTATACAACCCACATCTCATCCTCATAGATTCTAACCACCTATATTTCCATTTCCCCTGGGGGTCAATCAATATCTCATTTTTTAGATCCATGATCCCAGTTCAACATCAATTATGTTCATCCATCATCTGTCTTACTAGCCTCTCTAAAACATTGGGTCAATAATTAATTCTCCATATGAACTCTACCATAACAATAATAACATATCTCCTCTCCAGGATTCCCTATTCCTCTGTACAATAATTATTCCATATGACCAAATGTCTTAGTCTAAACATGAGATGATCTCTTTTTCTAAGATCCAGCAAAACAGAACATGCAAGAAGTTGCAGATGACTCAACACTCCGATTCCCACTGCTACGTCAAGCTTCATGGTGTCCCATATACATGGTGTTCTCTATCATTGGTTCCCTATATAATACTACATCAAAGATGGGAATGCACTGGGATACCACAATATCATGAATATCATTGTGGAGACATACTAAAAAAAATCAATGAATAGAAGTATCCATCCCAAAACACGCCAGGGGAGTACCACATTAGATCAGTCACCCTCACTGTATACATAGAAATAGTCATATCTTCATGTTGCAGCTCTAGATTCTCATGAATCTGGTCTTACTGTAATCATGATGGGTAATACTTATCCAGACACAATGTCTATAAGTAGGATCATTAGATTATTGAATCATCATGTTTTACTATTATTGAGATCCTCCAGCACCAAAATATCTCTTTTGATACAAGTGGCTATCAGAAAACCTATCAGATTGGTCAGATTTTGTAAAATTCTGAAAACTCATATAACTGACCCAATTGAATCCATAATTTCATGTGGATTAGGCTCACCATGTAACCATATTGGCCTATGTAACTAAAACTCATAGAGTGCACTATGAATATCCACACCCTTATCCTTCTCTTCTAGTATAATCATCAACCTAAATATTGGGGTGCATCTACCATCCCACATTGAGGAATGATCTTGAGTGATGGCCCCTGAATAGATGGCTCATCACTCATTGGATCATCCTTAGGATCCTAAATCAGAAACCTGGCCGACTTCATTGCAGAAGAATCTAGAAAATATAATAATGATGTACCACATTTATATGAGCATATATATATATATATGGGGATCTATCCCAATAAGTAATGTTAATATACTCAATCCAATATTATGAAAGTACCAATGTTCCATACAACCAATGTATAGATTTTACAAGTCTACAGGAAGATAGTAAGAGTCGTAGTGAATGTATATATTTGACACCACACCAACACCGACATAAATGGAATGATAACAATACTAGAGACACATTGATACTATTTCCCTAAGATCCCAACCAAACCTCACATGGGTACATGACACCAAGAAAAATCTCAGTGTAGAATGATATTTTATAAAAATATTTTATGAAATGTCCCTCCAGTTCCAACCAGGATAACGAATGTGTAAGTTGAAACTACCCTAATATCACCTCTATAGGAATGGGGGTAGATATAATTTTTTAAAGGAATAACTAATATATATGTAATTTTCCTAATATACCTATATTCCCACACCCAAACATCTCTATATAGATTTGAGGTGGAATAAATATAAAAATTTAACATATGGAGTATCAACCTTGAATATAAGGATATCTAGGGAATAAAAAAGTATAAAAAAATAATATTAAATTTAACAATGTAAAAATACACACCCAACAAGAATGATGTACCATCCTCAAAATCATTGGAAATATAAATGGTGAGGGAGCTCAGCTCTAGATATCCAATATTTGACTATCATACATAGCCAAATGCACCAAATTATCCAATTTGTTACTCCATAATCACCATTGACCTATATTTAATCTTCATAAGGAACAAAATTTGTGGGAAAACCCCTTATATGGGTGAGTTGTTTTATACTAAGTAGGACCCCCCCCAATCTGGAGGGGGCGGGAAATTTGAGTAACAATAGAAGTAGACAGATCAACCAAAACCTATAGAGAAATGAAATCCAATCAATATAGATTTATATATTCTCATAAAATAAACACATACTAGAGATAAAGGGGTTCTCAATGTTATAGATCTTCCCATGATAAGTGACTTCCAAAAGATCAGTGTTGTCCACCAATGATGCCCATCATTCATATGTCTGTCTGAAGAGTATTCACATACCGCCACATCTCACCACATCCTCACATATTTTAGGTGGTATAATATATATATATATATATGACCCATACCGTGTGAAAATAGTATGGTGACACTAAATATTTATAGTACCCATGAATTATCCCTACATGAGTGTTCTACTATATAGATCTAGGACCCATTACATGAATCTCCATGAGGGTTCTACTTAATTTGTAGTTAGTGGTCCCACACCCTAGAGTTTTAGGAAGTTAAACTCAAGGGATAGAGGAACCATAAATTGTCCTAGAATTTGGGTTCCACATTTATGATGGATAGAGGTCCCACACACTAGCATTTCTAGGAGTTCCACTCTAAGGATATAAAACCCATGTTTTATATAAAAAGGAATATTTCAATATATAGATAGATATTGGTACCATAATCTACTCCATATAACATTTATTTATATATAAAATTTCAAAAAACTACCAAGGAAAACAATGTTCAAGGAGGTTGAAAAAAATAAAGACAAAAGGAATCAACTTTAACTAAACTAATACACTATGTGGACATTTTTTCCACACTTGTTTCCATCAGTTTACATACACTCTATGTATAGAGTACCCACACATTGTAGAAACATGAGTATTGTACTATGATGATCCTATCTAATAATTGAAATTTTGTAAAATCAAAAAGGGATGTTTCATCCATGGAACATATCTCATCATATAAAAGAATCCACCTTTGCATTAAACATAGAAAAACACTCAATATTGGCTACTCGTGGTACAAAATATGAGTTCAAATGAAGGATATATAAAATGAATAAAATTAATAAATATGTACATGGTGTGTAAGGTACCCACTCAGTGTGTGATCTAGCTGCACTAAATAGATATGTCCTCACCAACACATGCTCATATAGTAATGTTGTACTAATCATTGTGTAAGGGTACTATATGGAATGTCTCAGCCACCTGAGGTCAGGTTGTTTTCTTCAGGTCATGCTTATGTCATTTGGTCCATGTACATATACAATGTCCATGATTTGTTACACTAGTCATGTGCGACTACATTCCATTTCTACTACATATTTCCATGTTTGTGTACTCCCATTGTACACACTAGGACACAAACACAAGGCCAAATTGTTTGTGGGGTTCCAAAATGGCATTGGATATTAGGCTGACTCAAAAACACTACCTTTCATTATAGGACACTACACGACATGTGTTCATTGAACTAAAATCTATGTTGTGGGGTCTTTCATAGATTTCTAGATTTTCTATTCTTATACTCAATCCACTACAATGTAAAAAATCATGCAATTTGAACACCAATAACCAATGGTAGTCAAATAAATTCAATGATTTCGGTCCTCCAAATTTAGAAAAATTGGTATCTATTCATCTATGGTGGACCATCACACAACCGACACACCTTATGTCACTATTGATCAGTATCTGATCCAAGATTCATAGAAACTAGAACTGATATACCATAAATCAACTTTTTCCATCCTAAAATCTTCAATACATTCATTACACAAGAATTTCCCATGAATTTGGGGGATCGATCAAACTTGAAACCACCTAGTAATGTATAATCAGGGCTCTATAGTCTAATGGTGAATAATCATGAGTAATGATGGGTGAAAATCACAAAAATGTGAAAAAATAATTAAAAATTTTTAATGTACAATTATTATAGATTAGGGATATTTAGTTATAGGATCATGGAATAATGGTTTTAAATTGAAAAATCAATTGAAATATGATAGTCACCATTATATAGAGGATTCATATAAATTAAGATCATGAAATAATATTTCTATCACTCTCAATCTCTTTACTGGAAGGAAAAAATCAAAAAAAAATATGATTGTAACCTCAATTCAGATTGATTTTTGGTAAAGATCATGTTATCCAACAGTGGGGAAGATTTATTTAATTTTTTACACCTAAATTCACCTGGAACTGGAGTATCATCATCATTTGTTCTAAATTCTCCAATGAAGAATTGAATAATTATCCTATTACTGATCTTATTATTTTTTTCCATCCCTGGTTATTCACCATAATAGTGTATTTATACGAGAAAATGGTTTAGGTAATTCAATTAATTAATTATGTAAATTTAATAATTTACTAAAAAAACACACCCCACAAACAATGTCTTTATCAGAGCATCCTGGGCTGAACAACTTTAGGTCTTGCCTATATAAAACCTCATGATATGAATTCACCCATGGAATCATTTTTCGATTTTGAGAATTTTTATATGAGATATCGTAATATTTATAAACAATAGTGTATGTGTGATATAAAATATATTTATATATTTATAAATCTAATCTGGCCCACACTAGGCCTTGATATATTATTTCATCTCATTGCATGACTCTGAAAATATTCCCTGATATATTTCATAGGCATATAGTGTAAAAATATTTTCTCTATAAAAATAATAATAATTTCTTCATCTTATTATATATTTTTATGAAAAAATTGGGTTATAACTCATCAATGATTTATAATTCTTTTGAGAAGAAATAATATGTCATGAATCATCAAAAAATATTTCCTCTTCTGAATATATAATTTGAGAAACTAATATTTCATCTAGGAGAATCACCAAATATTTTGATTACTCACATGAAACTTATGAAAGTAACTCAAATGAATTTTTCTGATGGCACATTTTCTTATAGTATTCACTTCTGAAGATTACTTATTAACAACTCCAATCAACACGAAATGAATTGTATGCAAAGTTAAATGCTTATTTTTTCTATAAAAATTACTCATACAAAAAGTTATTTAGATCATAATTATTATTATTTATATATAAAATTCATTAAGGGAAACATAAAAAACATAAAAAATAATTCATATTAAGTATCAACGACTTGAATGCGATATGTATTTCCTATAAGATAAATAATATACAACACATTAAAGTTAATCATATATATATATATCAATAAATTTCATTATACATAAATTCTATAATTATGTTTTTATTTAATTCATATAATCTTATATTTATTTCAAATAATTATTGGTCCCTTTTTTATCACTTAATAAATCCTCTAATCACCATGTACCATCATAAAATATATATAGGAATCATATTAACAATTACAACCTCATCCAGTAGACATCCAATTTATTATAAATCATATCAAATACACTTTTAATGTTTTTTTCAAAAACCTCTACCGTAATAATTATATATCCATATCAATAAACTATATCCTCCAAAAAAAATTATTTCCTTAATATTTTCAATAAGCATAATATTAATTAAAAATTATATGGTTTCTCCGCAACTCGTGAATTATTTTAACACAATTTAATGTAGATTATAAAGTGGTATCTAACATTATAATATCCCTAAAATCTCTTTAACAGTTGTAGATATCACTAAAATCGTTCCATCAACACCTTCCAATGGGTATCATAAACACATGTACAACAATAATTTTATATTGATGTTGGTTAATAATTAGACCAACAAACAATTTATGGGAACACACACATATATAAATGTATGTATGGAGAGATTAACATGTTCTTTTATGGTCACATAGTGGATACTCACAAAATCACCCACAATTCACCAACAAATACATACTAAAACTTATTGAAAACAAAAAAAAATGAATAACCAAAGTGTTATTAATCCCACCCTATTTGTTTGTTTTCAATACCAATAGTATCCTTCATCTATTAATATTTATCATCATGTCTTCTCAACAATGTCAAAAAAAAACGGTGAAATTATTTTCTCTGCATCATTGATACAATGTGTAAGGGAAGTACATCAAAAGGAAAATTTTATCCCCCATTGGCTATTAAGCAAATTCTTTCCTTTTTTTCTTCCACACCCATAGTGCTCATGTAATTCCACATGTGATGTGTGGCATCTCATTTTATCTTATAAATGTGTTATGAATCAATATAATATATGTTTATGTCAGATGACTTGATATATAGATAAATTAAAAAAAATTATATCAAATATATCCAATAACTAACCATAACGTGAAAAAAAAAATATATAAATTTATGGGGTATTACCACCATATTATAAATAATTTTTCTAAACTATCATTCAAAAAGAAACAATTCATCAAAAAGAAACATATGTATGTATGACCCACACTATATTGTGTTAGATAGCCACACCCCCATTATTATCATATACAATATATATAAAAAATCATTTTTAAATTGAAAATAATTCTGTATCTTTTGTTTTATTTAGTGAATGTCCATATATATTGATTTTAATTAAATATGTAAATATATTACTATATCACATCATTGAAGGATCCACCACAATGGATGATGTCCAAATTTATTCACAATGGTTTTCATCTTCTAGTGACATGATTTAAAAAAATATTCATATTAGAATATGTTATACACCACATGAAATATATTAGGTAATGTTTTTAAGGAGGTAAATGATTCCAAATGAAGTATAATGCATTATGGGAGACATTAATTTATGTATGAGATTGAAAACATTTAACATCACCATTTCATGATTCACCTTTATTTCCCTTTTCCATGATTCACAACTACAAAAAGATAATAATATGGTCATTCTTCATCACCTCAATAATTAATGTTGAAGGGATGAATCTTCATTCCCAAAAACACAACTCCATTCTATGATGGTCTTCAATATTGAATGTTCATTCCTGCAATTTATGTATGTTTATCGATCTAAAAATATTTTGGATGCATGATCCTCATAAGAATATCGTCCGTCTTAATCACCTATACAACTAATATATAGGGGATGAATCATTATTCTAAAAAGCAATAACTCCATTATATGATTGTCTTATGTGTTAAAATCTCTTCATTATTAACATCTATTTATGTTTCTCAATCAAAACATATTTTTTAATCATGATACTCAACATGATTTAATCAATATATTTAGCTAGAACATGATTCATGAATTTTGGAATCAAGGGAGGTTTATTTAATATCATGTTCCAACCTTTTCAAATTTTCTAACTTGTATTGTGATATTGTATAGTATTTTTTTATCATACACATACTTAAACATTTTTGAGTAATGCATCTCTATATAATCCATTTTTGATACACAGCATACCCTAAATCCATGATCCAATGATCATAAATACATTATTTAAATAATAGCATTGAAATGAACTCAAATGATTCAATATTAAAAATAAATAAATTCGATTTCACCAATAAATATTGAATCAAATTTATTTTATGGACATTTTATGATTATTATTTTTGGGTATTATTATTAAAATTTAACTATCATGTCCCACTTTTTCTAATGAAATAGTTACTTTTTACTCTATAAGAATGTACATAATGTAAAATATGTCCTTACCATCTCCCAAAAAAATCCCCACAAATGATAAACTTTTATTTAGGTCATATTTAATACCTTTATATATATTATGGTAAAATGGGAACATATTAAGGATGATCTAAAATAGAGATTAGGGTTAAACATTAGTGATATGAATCAGAAATCAAAACTGAGAATTTGATGAGATAAATAATATGGTATGAATTAATTAAAAAAATTCATTGATTTATTGAGAATGAAGTTATAATATATTCATGGATAATGAATGTGATGAAAATATCATATGGATATTAGTAACTTATTTCGTAATAATAAAATGATAAATTTTGGATGTCTACAATGATTCCCTATATCAAGACATCATGATATTACATTCAAGGCCTCATGTTTATGAAATTTTATTTCCGGGAAATCATACATAAAAATAAACTAGTTATTTTGTCTCAAAATACATATGGATTCATCGAGAGAATGTAAATACTTGGACCCAACCATAAAACCCTGTATCTAATAAATTCATAATATACAGGAATAAAAAATCTATATAATACAAATCAACATTATTTAGTAAAAATTAAACATCCATATTAGTATAACAAGTATACATATTTCCAATAACTATACAATAAATTACGATAACAGATTTCTATGTAATAATCCCTCAAACTAACACAATATAGTGAAAGGATTATATGATTATATAAATAATTTAACAAATTATTAAATTTATGTAATCTAGGATAACATCATTAATTCAATACAGTGAAAATTATAATATTTTCAATGTAATGGAATTGGGAAAAATGTATTCACATGACATTAGTTGATTTTGAAATAAAGCGTCACAGATGGATTGAAAAGAGTTTAATTCGTCAAAATAATATAGTGTGTGTGGATTTTTTGGGTAATATATTATTAATATATATACATAAAATGTAAAACTAATGGTGGATATGAATCATTTCTTGGTGAATCATAATTGAGATGTGAATGACCTTACTGTAATGGTAATATATAAATCAAAAGAATGTGAGGGGGATAAAATTAAATTTAAATACAATGAAATGTAATAAGTTAACCATAAATGATGTAATTATGTTATTTAATTCCCTATATAAAAAAATATGGTGAAAAACATAAAAACTATCTCATGGAATTGATAACAAGGAAATGTCATAGTTACAGATTTATAAAAATTCAATTCAGAACACCATGAAGAAGAGAATTGCTAATTGAAAATTAAATATACTAAAAATGGTAGAATTATAATATAAATCATTAAATGGGAATTTTGTTCAATATAAAATTTATGTAATGGTTTATTATATAATTATTTCTCATTTAATTGTACTTTGGGATAAATGCACCTTACGAAATTAGAATCATTAATATAAAACCCTCTTGAATGATATGATTAAAAAGGAAATATTCAATAACATTAATAATAATATTATCATGATACAAATGCATAAATTATAATTAGATGAAATAATACTAGGAAAACATGGTGTATTTTACCAAATAGTTAGCCAAGGGAAACTTGGAAAAGAAACCCATACTAATAACATAATCATTGAAATAAAAGTCATTTTATAATGAGATTATAATGAAAAATAATAGGAACCAATAAAAGAATAAATAAATTTAATATAATTAATTTATTTGGAATAAAAAATTAAACGTGGAACTGTAGATTTTAATATAGTATTTTTTTCATTTATTTATCAAAAATTGAGTTAGAAAAAACCCTTTAATGTTTATAAATATTCGAGTAGAAAAACCATGAATATTAAGATATAAAATAAAATATTAAATAAAATGATAAATTAGTAGAATATGTTTCATAATGTTAATGTTTTAGTATATACAATATTCCAATTAAGACATGGTTTCAATAAGAAATATGTCTCAATGGGAAACAAATTTGAGATAAGAAAACTTTATTTGAAACATATTATTTGAGGTATGAATCGTTTAAAACTATTATTTCAAGAAATAATTGTATAATTAAAGAAAATTGTAATGAAATCTAATATGAAATTTTCATTTGGAATAATAAATAAATTATGGAATTATATATTTAAATAAAAATATTGGTAACTCAATAGATGAATATTTAGAAAAAAAATCCCTTACAAACATAAACATTCAAGTCAAACCCTATTTTATGATATGATATCAAATTAATAATCAAATGAAAATAATAATGATAGGTAAAGAAACAAAATATTTTTTTTCTATTATATACTCCATTATAATGAATTGATGATTTAATATAGGTAATGTGTCTCAATCTCTGATCATTTTTGACAACAAATTCGTACAACAATTTCTGACTTCCCCTAATGAAGTTACATCTCCTCTCTAAGAAAAATACAAATCATAATAAAATAATTAATAATATTATTCATATATGTTACATTTTCTATAATTCATTTATAATATTTCTTCATATTTATATTATTAAATTATTATATTTTTTCAATATTGGGTGTGATAATCTTGACTATATTGAACTAGATCCATTAAAACATTGCTGTTATTCAGTAATCTACCAAAATTAATCACACATATATCAGAAAATATATAGTAATTCAATATTTATATTTATTTAAAATGTTATCATTTCAGCCTATGATGTTAGATTCCAATCCATAAACAAGAAATTATCGATGATCTTGATCATGGGAATTTTGATAAACGAACATTGGTATCTTAATTATCGAGTTTATAATTAATATTACAATTCCAAATCCAAAATAGAATATCTATTTTCCAAATTATATAATAAATTATTATTAATTATGTTATCATAAGAATCAGTTATACTATTTTATATCATTGTTCAAATATATTGTTAGACTGACCCAATCATGAACATACCATAGTTAATGGATGATTATGATAATGAGAGTGGTTTATTTTTTCATATAAAAATTATTACAGTATAATAATTTTATTATTTAGTTATTTTTTGTTTTTATAAATTATTTTATTACTGATTAGTAAATATAATTAGATCTATATAAAAAATGAGATATGTTAATTCGTGGAGGTATCAGTCTGCATAATTCATGGATAACAGTTTCATTTTTTATATAATGAGTGGGAATGAAGGAGGATTATAATTTATCTCTTCATAATAATAATTTTCTTTTATATGTCACATTTAATCATACAATTTACCTTATAACCAAGGAATATATGCGTTATTGAAAAAATGTAAGATGTCACTTCGTGGAGGAAATAATCCACAAAACACACGATCGATGATCTTTTTTTTCTAAGTGGCTGAAAAAGAATTAATAAGGGGTTATTCTATTAACTTAATGAAACTTTAGAATATTATTAATAATGATTAAATAATATCACTATGATTTTTATTATTTTGGAATATAATTATTAAGAATAAAAATAAATGTATTTTTTAATACTTATTTTGAAATCATGAACATTCTCCTGATTGTATCATTTAAAATAAAGGGAATAGGATAAATAATCAGTCCTAATGGATTAATAACAAGAGATAAGATTTTAGGAGGAACAAATTAAATTAATTTGATGAATAAATTACAATTAATTTGTGTAGAATAAAGGGGTGAAAGTATCTCCATTTATAAATGAATAAAAATTAACATTGGGAACATCAATTATTTTCAACGATGGAATGATAATATTAAGTGTTAAATGGTTCAAAAATATAGAATCAAGTATTTTGGGGGTGTCATTGGGTGGATTAATCCTCAACCAATAATTTCAAAACACGTTTATAATAAGTTATAATTCATTTGTTCTTATATTTTTAATTATACAATTTACAATTTTTTATGGTATCTAGATTTTACCCATGTATCTTCTGTTTCGACCAAATTATAAAATAACCTATATTAACAAATTTTTGTGTGAGGAAAATAATGTTTTCATAATTTATTCTATTCATATTTATAATTACTAGGAATATAAATTTTAAAAATAATTTTTTTTATATTGGAATGTTTTTTTGTTGAAAATGTTGTTTTCACCATTAAGTGTTTTTAGTATTTCTTAAGAATTGATTAAAAATTAATTGAGGGATAATATATTTAAATAAAGAATATGTAATATATTAACCTAACCTTTTTATTGTTATTAATTTATTAGTTTTCATAATAATATGACAATATTAATAAAACAATTCATTGAATATAATAGTTTTAACAAATTCATGGAAATTAAATTTTATCATAGTATTTATACTTATAGGACCAAAAATGATTTTGAAAAAATTAAATAAAATGATCATCTTGACTTATTATATGAAATCTATATTTTGGATTTATTTGTTAGAATTCATGATTACCAATTATTTTATATACATGAATAAATAATTTTTACTGAAAAATATTACTTATGTTCCCAAAATGTAATATGTTGGTTTTAAAAATGCATAAAAATATCATTAAATTATTTATTTTAATTATTATCATAAATATATTATTCAAAACTATGATATACTTATGTAGTTATTGTATTATGATAATTCCATACAATAGATGGTATTATTAGTATGATTATTCTATCACTATTCATGCATAAACCTATGTTTTTATTTAAAAAATCCCAAGATAATATTATAATTATACATATAAATAATCACATTATTTCTATAAAATAAATTTATCTGATTTAAGAAATAAAGTTTTATATAAACACCTTAATGTATAACAAAAAAAATTCATAAGAAAATAAAATATCTTTTTCAATACTACTTATTCTTATTATTATTTCATATCAATTAGTTTTTAAAAAACTATTCATATATTAATCATATAAAAAATATATTTATCAAAAATATACTTATTTTAAGATAATTCATAAATATTAATTTTTTTGGAAGGATATATTAAAAATCATAGATTAGTATAATTAGATAATTTGTTATAGAAATTTAATGTGTAGATTCCAAAGTGTGTATAATGAAAATTAGTTTTTTTCATACATATATTACATTATTATATTACATATATTTTTAAACTAAAATTATACATATATGTTATATGGTTTATATACTATTCTCTAGTTCAATTTTTTTAGGTGTTGCGTATATCACTTGCTATAGAAAATATAATGACATAAATGTATATGTAATTAAAAATATATTGGTATTTCATTCTACTTCCTTAAATAAAATACATGATCACATTTTTTATAAATCCTTACTAATTCATGTTGGTTAGGGAGTTCTTAAAATAATTATAATACAAGATATTACATATACCTTACACTTTTAGGTTTTATTAGGTAATGAATCTGTCCTAAATGAACAGTAATCATTTATATAAACATGAAAATAATTATGTATATACCCAAATCATATGTTCTATAAAATATAAATTTCCTAATATTATCTGAATCAATTATAAAATAAAGAACCATGAAATAATAGATTATTCTAAAAAAATTATAATTTCATTTACCCTAAAAAAGAATTTCTTTATTCATCACAAGATTACATAATTGATAATATATAAAACACTACCAATAATGTGTTGAAATAACTAAAAATATCATTGATCAATTATTAAATAAATAAATATTCAATTATATGGCTATAAAAATTATCTAGATCACATTTCCTATGAAAATTCAACCGTTTAATACCTCAACATAGATCATAGATTAATACTAATAGTATTATAAAGGTCATTCATTTCTTCTCCAATATTTTTCACCAAAATATAACCTATAATTAAATCACAATTCTTTATCATAGATAAATTTTAATGTTCCCAATAAAAATATTAAATAAAAACAAAAAATTAATACTAAACATATGTTTCATAGAATCCTAGAAAAATTAAATTTATAAAATAATATATATGACAAATATCACTCACAAATGAAATCAAAATATATATTCATGATTTATATTCTTTTATTATATCAATATAAATACTATAGGAAAGACTAGGAAACTCTCCATTTCCATTTTAATTATCATAAATGATGATCTTAAATAGTTTAGTAATTATCCCATATACGGTTATAAGGAATAATTTTTTCTAGAAAAATTCTGTTCTCATCTTCATCTTCATGATTATATATTAAAAAATGAAAAAACACAAAAAATGGTATTATAGTATATTAACAATGTATATGAAACAAACACACTAAAGGTGTGTTCCCTAATATCACTTTTTTATTAACATAAGTTAAATTCATCTCAATCTATGACTGTCTTGGTTAAATCCTAGGTTATCTTGGTCATTTCTCCATTATGTTTCCCGTCTAATTAATGAACAACATAATAAATTAAATTATAATTGTTATTGAGAGATAATATTTTTAAAAAAATAAAATTACAACCTTGAAATTCTACTGATGATTGTAGTACTATGACAACTCATCAGGCACTGACGTGAAAATCCTATCAAAGATTAAGTAGAATTTTTTAGGTTACTACCATGTTTTACATCTATCGAAAAACTACATCAACATGAATGTATATGAATAGGGTTGTAATGTTTAGGATAAGAACACAACATCTACTTTACCAAACCATTTGGATGTCATCCTACAAATAGACCTAACCTTTTTTGATCCCCATAATTTTGACTATAGTTATCTTATCATAATCACAATATTACTTGATATTACCACAACTAAATAAATGGTTACTTATACATTTGAAATTAATATTATCTTTAATATATTAACCAATAAATTATCAATAAATAAATCATATTGTGTAAATATATCTAAAAGCACATTTTATACTAGTAGTTATAATAAAAAACCACAATCCTCAGTTGAAATCACAATAATATATTCCTTACATATCAACATTAAAATGAACCAAAGTAGACCATTTTTTATAATCAATAATTGTAACACCACCAAAAAATATTGTGTCACATTAATTCAAAGTAAACATTACTTTCACATTTTATTAGAGTTATATATATATATATATTTAAATATTAAATCCCATGTCTTTGTTATAAAACATACATTTTTCAATATAAAAGAATAAATATATCAATAACATGCCATCAGTGTCTCTAAAAAAATTCTTTATCAATGATAATATTTTAAAAATATGATTTGTAAAAAAAATATTAAAAACATATATAAATTGATTCATAATAAGGGGTTTTAATACTCAGTAATTTTAAATGTATCACATATAAATAAAAGTTCATGACTCGGAATATGGTGTGGAAGGTAATATTTATTGAATAGAAAACAAAACATCCATACTTGAGTGAAACAAAATGGATTATATATCCATGTATAACATATAAAATTAAAAGAACAATTGAATAAAAAAATTCCTTAGTTATAATAATCATAATGTTGGAAAGCTAATTCAATGAACTATGTTAATATGATTTGAATACATGAAAATAACCAACTTAGTTTGTCTGTTGATACCATTCAATGTATCAAGGGGATTTCTATATTGATCCCCAAAAATATGTTATAAATTAAAATTATTTAATAATATTATATAATGAACAATTAATATTATTAATAAAAATTTATTCATAATTAAAAATATCTTTTTGGAAAACTAATATATAGACTATTAATATTTATCTGATTAATAAATTGAATATATTTATTTGTAAGAAACACTGAAACTGTCACCTTATAGAGTATGCGTACTATGATTATGTAGAAAATTTCCCAATTTATCAACCAATAGAACCTAGGAGTATACCCATTAGTCTATAGGATGAAATATAGAGTTTTCAAAATGTAATGGAATTAGATTAAGATTCATTTTAGTAAAAGGGGATTATTTGGATAGAAAAAGGAAGCTATGTATTACCATGTGTATAATCAACCAAAATGAAAGAGTGTGACAGGATTTATAAGGTAATACATGATAAATAAAAAACACATAAAGGAACCATGTGGTGAATATGAATCATATCTTAGTATATCTATCTTGAGATGAAAAATACTTACAGTAAGGGTTGAAAAAGATTCAAAATATGGGAGATGGATACCATGAAATAAAAATATAACTAAATGACTTTTATTACATATAAATTAAATATATATTGATTTAAAGTATATATATAAGATATATGATTGATTGAAATATAAATTGTGTCTCATGGAACATAATATAAGGACAAATTACACATAAAATGTGGCAATTCATTGAAGTTAAAAACCATTGAACGTAAAAATTTCTAATGGTACATTAAATGAAATTAATAATTTGAAAATAATGATATATAATATAAATTTGTTATTAAATTAACTAAAAATTACAAAACATGGTTTATAAAATAATCATGTCTTAAGGAATTGGGATTTGAGAGAATGACTTCTTACTAAATTAGATTATTTTGAATTAAAACCCCATGAGGGATATGACATCTAATGTAATATAAAATACTAATAATAATTAACATATATTGATTCTAAATATTAGAATTTATGAAGATCAACAATTATATATAAAACATGATGTATAATATGAAATAAGTCTCAAGGGGTGAAAATGAGACAATAAAACACTAAGAGTAAAATATCATTGAGGTAAGAATAACATTATAACAAAGTTTTATGAAATAGTATTTGATCCAAAAAAATATGAAGGAAATATAAATAAATTTATTTATGTGGTATAAAAAATAACACTTGAAACAATATTTTTCAATAAGAAAGCTTTGAACTCAATGGAAGGAAATTTTATTTAGAACAACCCCTTACAAAGATAGAAATATAGAGTCCAAACCCCAAAAAATGATATGATTTATAAAGAGATATTAAATATGATTAATAATGAGTGGATTAAGAAACAAAATATTAACAAGGTAGTAGATACACCATTCCAAAGAAATTTTTTTTATTATGAATAATACTCAAGGGGTGAAATTCGGATATAAAACACCCTTTTCTTACAAAAAAAATTTTTAGGTAAGAATAATTATATATTAATGTTGTTAAGAAACATTATATACCCTAAAAAATATTATAAAATTTTATAACTCTGTATAATAATTAATATATTGATAAATAAAGTCCAATGTGAATGTTTTTATCTTAATTGATTAAAATTGAGTAATCCCAAATAGTTGAAAAAATTGAAACAGTCAAGTAAAACCCCATTGATGGAAAAGAATTGAAATAAATGATAAAATAACATAGATAGTGATAGTATAATTATTGGGGAAATTAATGGTGAATTATATATACCATTATAATGAAATCATGGTGTATAATAGAATATAAGTCTGAAATGGGTGAAAATTTGAGACAAGAAACGCTTACATTAATTCCATAACTATACAAATGCACTGGAATATTATATCTAAAAAATTAAATATTTTATTCACCTATTTTAGAACCATTAATATATATTTCTATATATTCAGATATAAAAATAATTTATAATTATTCTATAATTGTATATTATTTTGATATTATTTACATTCCATATCGGGTGTCTTTAAATTTGATAGTATTGTTTAAGTTTCATAACCTCAGTATTGTTCTTAATTATTATCCCATGGTTCACTATTTATATAAATTTAATGGTAAGATAATATATTATTAGTTATAATTTCATTCAATAATATTTTTCTGTTCTTATAGACGCAATAACATATTAGCTCGATTCATTAATATTTCATGAACTATTGTTGGAATCCTAATTAATGATTTAAAATTTATTTTTTCACTTAAAAATTATATTAATATATAAATTCTATTTTATAGGTAATAAAATTATCATTAATATACATGGTATTATTTTATATATTTGTTCATGCAGATATTCGAACTGATTCAAACATGAAGAAACCATACTTAGTAGATGATTTGATTATGAGATTGATTTATTTTGAAAAAAAGATATCATTTCATAGTAATAATGATATTATTATGCTATTTTATTCGTTTTAATATTAATTGAATATATTTTAATAAATATTAATGAATATAGATCAATAATGAGAAATATTACTCCACAGAGGTAGTAGTCCAAACCACACATAGTTAACGTTTTGTATTCATAAGGAATGAGAGGGGAAGAAGGTAGATTATATTTTATTTCATAATAATAATAAATCTTTTTAATATGGGGCATTTATTATTCAATATCATCCTTATAACTGTTGAATATATGTTGTGGTGAAAAATGGAAGGAATCATTTCATAGAAGATGTAGTCCGCATAACACATGATTGACAACAACTTATTTTTAAGAGTGTTTGGAATAAAATAAAAAACTTATATTAATTTATTATACTAAATAATAATTATAATGAATCTATTGAGTTTATTATATAACTATGTATATTATTTTTGAGGAAGGAAATGAATATGAACAAAAATTTAAGGATTAAGTAATACTCAGTATGAGGATCTTAAATTTCTCTTGAATGAATTAATGGAAATAAAGGGTATATTCTAGTTAACAGAAACCGACGGATTATGAAATTGAGAGAGGGTTCATTCTGGTGGAAAATTATAGTCTTAGGATTTTATTAGATAGGTTTAGGGTCACATTATTAAGTTAAATCTACAACTTTTATAAATTAATAAAATGGAATATTTCTAAACATCCATCACTTTTTAATAACAGATTGACACAATTTAGGGTTATATTGATTCAGAAGTAAATAATAATGTATAATTGGTTATATTTTGTCTATAAATGATGACAATATTATTTAAAAATTTCATATTCCTATTTTTTCCAATTTTTTATATTTTTTAGCTTTAAATTCATTTCTCTTCATCAGGTGTAACTACTTTTAATCCATCTAACTTTTTTTACTAAACATGTAAAATAAAACCAATTAAAAAATTTTGGGTTTAAAGCTAAATTTTATAACCATTTTATCAAATTAAATTAGTAATTATGAGTTAGATTAAATTTTAAATTTCAACTATTAATATATTGGAAAAATGTTTTCTTCTCCATTAGGGACTCTTGAAATTAATATTTATTTATTAACAATTTAATGATTGATATACTAATTAAATACCAACTTATAAATTATATTATTATTATTTATGATAATAAAATTATTTAATTAAATTGATAAAAACTAAACCATATTAATAAAACAACTAATTAAAAATGTAATTTTTATTATTATCAAATTAATTAACTTTAATCACAATAGATATAATTTGATAGAAAAAAGTAAATTTGAACTTATTACATAATAATATCATGTTTACGTAATGTATTAAATCTATTTGGGTTTATTTAATTTTTATAAGTGATTAAAACTATTATTTTTATATAATTCATTGAATCAATTTTTATAGTAAAATTTTAATTATGATTCAAAAATGAAATACATATATAATAAAAAGACATGAAAGTAATTATAAAGGATTTATATTAATTATAAATTTATATTTATTTTATATAAATATATTTTAATAAAATTTAAATAATTCTAATACTATAATAATGAAATAAAACTAATTTGGAAATGTCTGTATTTGTTCAATATTCATAGAAAACCAATTTTGTTATAAAACTCAAAAAACAAAATACTAAACTAATAATAATATGTTGAATCTAAAATTGAATTATATATTTCTAAATATAAAATTATATTATTTGTGAATATAACTTCAAAATAAAAATATAATAAAAACTAATTTATTAACAAAATAACTATTTAAATTTTTTCATCTATTATTATTATTATTTACTATGAGATACTAATATAATTGGTTTTAATATATTATTCATATCAAAATCTTTTTATCCATAATTTATTATAATTCATAAGAAACATATAAAATTTCAATTATTTTTGAACTGTAACATGTAAAATAAAAAATATGACATTTTATTTATTTATCTAAAAAATATTTATCATTTACTTATTATGGATAAAGACCATTATTTTTATTTCTACATTTATTTAAAAAAATATTAAAGAACTATGTTCGTATTAGAATTAAAAATATGTGATATAACATGACTTTTGAATTGGTGTATATGTCAAATTCTTATTTAATAATTGGATGATAATTATGAGGCACATATATTCCTAATAGAGGTGTTTTAGATTCGATATAAGGGTCATAGGAATATTAGGATTCTGAATAAGGTGAAAATATTAGTATGGGGTGGCCTGTGATATTTAATGTACCGAAGAATAAACTGGGGGCCTGGGAAGTATTACCTACATCGCTACAGGTTTCGTCGACTAGAAAGTTTCTATAGTATAGGTTTTGAGTCCAATATCTTGATGGTGGTCCTATTTCCTCTAGATGATGGTATTAAAATGGCGAAAACGAAACATTTCACATTGTATTTCTATATGATTTAGCTTTATATTCTCATTATTTTTTTGAAAAATAATCACAGGATCTCCCCATATTCTTCCCTTGGTTCCCATTGGTATAGAAAAATTTTCATATGTGTTTTCCTTTTCAAATCAAGCTATGGCTATATCATACATCCTCTACCTTTTATCCTAATTCTTTTTCACTGTTTCAATGTTGTTCTAGTGTCGGGTTTTAGATTTAATTTCACAATAGTATCAACATATCACCCAATTTTGATTGGGATTCAATTCTTCCCTGTAATGGGAAATCCTATGATGATATATTCTTGAATAAATTATCATTTGGATGAAGCTAAGTCAGTGTGTTGAATTTATTGAGTTTTTATAAATTTAAAAAAATTAAATTTTGAAATTGTTTGGAATCTCTTTTTTTTCAATTTTCCCAATTTTGTGTCATGGGAACGACATGGACCATATTTATGTGGTTGGTAACTATTGAAGAAAATGTGTGGATCCTGTTGAGAATTTAATAATTAGTCATATTTTTAAATAATATTTTGATTTAATTTTTTTTTTAAATTTAATTGGTTATAATTAATTTATTATGATTGCACTATGTGTGGTACTTTTCAACGATCACGAACCAAGGATGTTTGACTTTAGGTGAGCTTAGGAATGTCTATGAATAGGTTTTTTAGGTGGAGAATTTATTTGGAATATCGTTAATTGAGTTGGGTGTCCATGAATATTTCGAAATGAAATTATGCTTCTAATATGTTCCATGTGTATGTTCATTCATTAAACTAATATAGATTTACCATATCAAAATACATTAATTAATGGATTTATAATTTAATTCATTAAATTCAAATGTAAATAGTAAATACGTATACACCCTCATGTCAATTAATATTAATATTTTCATGGATTACCCTTGAGACGAATAATTATTTCTTTGACAACCAATGGTTGGGGTCATGATCATTTTAGTGATCCCTCAATAATATGGACCTCTTGGTTGGTGGTACTAGGTTATTTATCATTTAATTGAGTTATATAGGAACCTATGGGCTCCACCATTTGGAGGCATGGCATGAAATGAGTTGAGCATCTTGATCATGCCATGTGAGGGACATTGAGATACCTTATCTACATTTTCTTTTTTTGTGTATGGGTTTGGTGTCTAGACATATCATGATATATTGAAACACTAGGATAATTTCCATGTACCATATTTATAAGATATTTTTTTATGGATTACACTTTGAGGATTATAAGGGTTTTCAATGTATGAATTTTCTATGAAACATGACACTCTTAATTATGTAAATTACCCTGATCTTTATAAATATATAAGGACCATGGACCCCATGTTTGGTGTTGTAATAGTGATGTTACCTAGTGGATCATAGTGGTCACCCCAATGATATAATCTCCTTGATAGATTGTGTTGGGGTATTGATATTGATTATATGTTTTTGAATTCATCCGAAACAAGTTATATATTTTATTCATGATGTCATTCTCTATATTACATCATTGTGTTATTGGTTATGAAATTTATAAAAGCCTTATAGTAGTCTTGTTTATACTAAAAAATCACTTTTATGGGAGGTCTATGTTAATATTGTGTTATATAAATACAATATGTGAGTTTTGTATTACTTGAGATATTATACCTAGAATATGAAAACATCAATAGAGGAGGTTTATAATAAGTCCAAAATTATTCATTTTGTAGTGAAAATTCATAAAAAGGACTTCCATAATACATTTCCATGAGAAATAAAATAAATTATGAATATGATACTTAAATATCCTTTGTATTGTTTTTATATCAATTTTTTTCATTCTTTAACAATTAAATTTCACAAAATAATTGTTGTATAAAATTTCAATTAAAGAGTTGTTTCAGGTTTAGAAATTAGTTATTATAAATTATTAGGAGAAATAGGAAATAAGAAGAATTATAATGAAATATATTTACAATATTATATAAAGTTATTCCATTCAATCATGTTATTAATATAATGGAAAATCTCATGACTCATCATTTCAATCCATGAGGTATATGAAGATCTAGAAATTCCCTTTGAATAAAGAACAATTTTTATGTTTGAATATTGTTAAGAAATTTCTAAAGGTCAATTTTTTTTACTATAGAAACATACATGACATTGTATGAAACTGGAGATAATATATTTCCCTGTTGTTTTAGAAAAGGAAATTAAATAATTTTCAAAATATGAGTTTTAGATAGATAGTTTCGGAAAAACTATTCAGATATACTTTTGTATAGGTGTAAAATATGTGAATGAATGTCTTCAAATGAAGAGGTATATAAAGTGATAATGGTATAAACTGATCAAAATTAAACTCTAATAGTGATACTTTTTTATGAAGAATGTTGTTTTGAGTTCGTTTAAGGTAATTTAGTGAAACTATTCCTCAGATGAACAGTCCAAAAGAATGTTTAAATTTGGGAAGATTATTGAATAATTTTGTGTCAGCAAAACAATGTTTGTAATGTTATGAATATTATGGAAAAGAGAATATGTTTATTGGATTGATGAGAAGTAAATTTGTGTTTTTGACATAAAAAATTTTAGTTAGGATACAAAACATCCTGATTGGCATCGAGTAATAAGTGTTAACTACATTTAGGAATTTTTTTATTTTAAAAAATTAAAATTAGTAAAAAATATCATTCAAACATTTTATTTAGTATTCATAATAATAATCATTTATAAATAATATAGAACATCATTCAATGAATTGTTTTCAAATGATACATGGTTTTAATGATATGTTTTCTAAAAATGATTATTTATTTGGTTTAATTTTAAATTATATAATGAAATTGAATGGGGATGAAGAAAACATACAGGATTTTTATTAATGAAATATAATTTTAATGTTTATGAAAATACATTTTAGGTGAACATATAGATGGGGTCATAAATTTTATTTTAAAATTGGTTCTTAAAACTGAAGCCTTCAATACTTACAAAAAAAGTAAAAAACAATCATTAGTAAGTCATAAATTTTTATAGAGGGAAATTTTACGATTGAATGAAAATATCTTTATCACTTTTAAAGGGTTCAAGATTAATATATATATGAATATTATGTTTTGAGAAAACAATTTATATGTAGTTAATCGACGATGGTATTGTGATAGGATGAGTGATATTCTATTTTAAAATGTTAAAAAAGTGATTTTATTTATTGGATGTATAAAAATATGATTGTACAATAGATAAAAATTTATTTTGTTTCTATAATCACATTCTTGAGGAGACCTTTAGACAAAGATAACTAGATAATTGGAAATAGAAAATAAATTCTATCACTAGACAAAGGTATTGGGGAAAAATCCAAATGGATGGTTATGATGTAATTTATATAAATTTTTTTAAGTCAAAATCAGACGATGATATAATGAGTTAAGGTAGTTTGAGGGAGTTTGGAATCACTATATAAATCATGAAGTATTAAGATGATTCAAGATTTCTCTATAATTCATGGAAACATCCAAATGAAATTCAAAAATTGAAAAATTATGTTTTTGGTTCAGTAGTTGGTTGGAAAATTAAATTCATTTTATGAATTTTTCATTCCTGTAAAACCTATATTATGTGTATAGAGTACATATTAATTTTTACATTTCACCCCATACAATGTGTTATAATTATAAAAATTGGTATTATAAGTGATTTTCCAATTGCATTGGTTTTAGGATATAGATTTCTTAATTGATATTTCAATCATATATTCAATAATGATTTTTGTTTATATATCAGGAAATTTTCCCATGGGAAATTTTGGAGCAATGGATCTATTATGTACGAAAAAATAGAGGTAAAAAAACGAAGCACATATTTTAGTGAGGTAGAGAAGCTAGAGATTACCTAATGATGATAAGTACATGATAAAGACTCTTATTAGATGGAGGAAATAGGGAAAAATTTCTTATTACATTTCATGGGAGATATTTTTAAAATATCCATACATTTTTTTGTGTGTCGTTGTTTTATATAAAACATTAAACTAAAAGGAATCATTATAGTCATACATATTAGGAGAAATAAGGTGTCTTTTCAGAGTTGGCTCAAAAATCATATTCACTTATTTATAATACTGAATTTCTATGGATCCATGTGTATGAATGTGGTAAGGATTTAGGTTCTCATACTGAGGATTAAATATATCAATTTTTTTTCCTTTTTTATTTTCTCATAATTTCATGAATGTGATATTTTTATAAAATTTGATAAGGAACATTACGTTAATAAGTTATAGGGTTTAATTGTTTTATTTTTGGAATTTGTATTAAAATCAATACTAATTAACAACCCAATGACTTAGGTATACTCATGATCACCCGATGGTGTTAGAGGTAAAGTTCCACTATAGAATATGTATCATAGAAATTATAAAATTTGAAAACAAATTATGTATTGCTATATTTTATGGAAAAATAATCATTTTTAGAAAAACATAACTATACCTATCTTCTTTCACCTATCCTAGTGGGTATTGGTCCAGAAACTATTAGATATCCACCCATTGGGAGAAATTCATCCATTATTTTTATTTACATGTGGAGAATTGAGACTTATGTAATATCTAGATATACAATTATTATGATTTTTATAATTAATTATATTTTAAATCTTATGGGTCTAAAAAAGTTAAGTTAATTTTCGATAATTTTGAATGTATATTTGAAGGAAACGCAAAAGTAATGGAGAAAAAGTTACAAATATGATGATTCATGTACGAAGATAAATAATTCGATATGTAGAATCATTTGGGAAAATTGAAATAAGTTAATAAATTCATATGAAACATTATAAGATTTAGTGATGCTTTAGAAGAATTTACTATTGTAAATAAAATCATGAGATACTTTTTTAGTAGTTTTTATTCTAATATTTATATATTTTATGATAAATCAAAATTATCACTTGATGAACTATATAAAATTTATCTTTCACATGAAATGGAAAATATATATAGAATTCAAAAATATTATTAAATTTGAAATGGATTTCTATGCTATGAAAATGTTGAATATACATCATACTGAGAAAGTTGTTCTTAGTGATTCAGAATAAAATTAATATGATGGAACGAATAAAAAATCATGTTCCTCATATCTACACAAACTATGAAAGGTGTAGAGGAAATAATTAGGTCAAACATACACTATAATGATTTGACTGTGGTGGTATTATGAATTTTACTATGAATTTGCCTAAGATGTAATCTAGAGAATATATAAGACATTACAAAGGAAAATATCAGTGGAATAATTTTAACAAGTTTAATATGAAATATATGTTTTCTACTAGTTGTATGAATTAGTTTTTTGAAAACATATTAAGAATATTGATTTAAAAGGTCAAATATGAAACAAATGAAAATAATTTTTCATAATATTAATGTTAAAAAGTGTAGAAGCTTCTTTGTAAATGTCTATCAATTGGAAGATTCATTAAATAGAGAAGAAGAATGAGGGGGTGAATAAAGATACAATGAATAATAGCTAAGATATTAACTAGTCTCAAGTACTGATAAAAGCACTAAACTATAGAAAGAAATTTAAAAAAAGAAACTAATAATTTTATTGTATAATTAAAGAATTGGTTATATCATTCCATAGAAAGAATTGTGAATTCTCGAAGTTGTAAACCTCAAGATAATTTTATTCTCTAAAAAAATGATTGTGGAATATAGCTATAATAAAATTCTCTCCTATAGTGATATAATGTTCGATACATAATGAAAACATATTTAGGATGATAATATCTTAATAAAGATAAATTAAAATTGAAAAAATATAGGTATATACTGAAACATCACATAATTTAGAGAAAAATAATTACAACAAAGAGGTGAAATCATTACCATTAAAATATCAATGCTCATCTGATTTCATTATCATTACACGTGTTATGAAATGTTTTTGGCAAACTTTAGTTGGGAATGGAAATGATAAATATATCAAATATAATTTTCTTATAAATTTTCCTTTTTAGAATGTTTCCCATTGCATAGAGGAAACAAATACAAAAGCTGTTATAAACCTTGATAAGATATTTATAGGTAAATATAGTTTTTTATAAAAGACCATGATTTAATCGTTATTATTATTGATGTTTTTGGTCTTGAATTTTTTTTTAATTTTCAAAACAAGATGTCTCTAACAAGAATTAAATATACATTGAGGGTGTATATAAAAAATATAATTTTCAGTAATTTTATTATGTCTTGGGTCATAAAAAAAGAAAATTCAAAAGATGTCAGATAACTTCCAACAATAAATTAATTTTTCTAATTGGGATTTATCTATGGAATTTGGTAATAAATAAGTAATTTTCCTTAAAATTTTTCAAAAGTTCCCTTCGAAAAAACAACATATTCTAAAACATAAAATGAAGATAGAATTAAGAATGTCAAAGAAATAGATTTAATTTTTAAGGTATCTCTAAAGGAATAGAGTTGAAAAAATGGATTCTTGAAAGTTGGTTTCCCTCACATATGACAAGTGATTTTAAAATTTTGAATTATATTTGAAATAATTAACTATGAGTAGTTAATTTTGAAATAATAAATCCTTAAAAATTAGTAGAATAAGTACATATAATATTTAATATAATAAAATATAATATAATGATTATCCATATATTGATGGGATCAAAATAAATATACTTATTTTGATCCAATATTGTTATTATGAGAATAAATTGATATATAGTAATTATTCATAAATCATCAAAATTTATTGAATTTGGTAATGTTATTAGTCTGCGAGAATGAACCAGAAATCATCTATTCCAAATATGATGTATTCGTAAATCCTACTATATGAGTGTTAATGATGAGAATAATTTGTTGCATCACTAGCTCAAGAATCTTGAATAGAAGATTATTAATAGAGATTCTAATGTAGTTGCATTATGAAAACATTCAAAAATTAATAAAAATGATGGTAATGTTTGTACAATGTGTATGAAAGAGAATATGATCATCAATTCCCCTCAGAATATTGTAATTCAATATTCAAGGACTCTGGAAAATATTCCCCACAATTTATATTAGATGATAGGATATCAATGAACAGAAGTTAATTTTTAATTTTTCCCTTTAATTTATGGTTTAATTAATATGTCCAAGATTATTTTCAAAAAGTACAAATCAATAGAAATAGAAATGTTCATATTTTTCAGAAGGGAAACTAAGAGAGAAGGGAGAGTTTATATAATTAAAATAATAACATACAATGGAATGGAGTGGAAATTTAATTCATTAAAATCATATTTGCAAGAAATTAATTAAGAGTAGTTATATTGACCTATATAACAAACACTAAAACTGATTTTTAGAAATAAAATAACAATAGTTTTAGTAGAAATGGGAATAAGTATTCTGGTATAGTATTATATTTCAATCGATCTCTACAGAAAACATATGACTACTATATTAGATTTATAAAAACATATTCATTAATGTTGGATGAAACCATTAATTCATATGAAATGTTTAAAAAAATCCTTTTGAAATATATTTAATGGTTTTTGGATGTATTTTTTCCTTAAAGATCAAATACTCATATCATAGAAAAGTTGATCAAAATAATGAGGAATAAATTTTAAAGGAATATTGACCCAAAATAATATGTTATAAATGTTGGAAAAACTATTAAAAAGGATCTGGTTTTCTGATGGTGTTAATTTTATGTAATATCCAACATCCATGAACATGGTTGTTGAAAAATTTAGGGAATGTAATTTAAATGACTATCAAATAAACTAAATAATTTGATTAATAATGTGATCCAGAAGAAGCGATGGATGATTCTGAAGAATCATGTAGAGAGAAAATTAATACAGTATTAAAATCATTGAAATTTAATACTCTATAAAGATAAGTTGATTATGAGAAAATTATTGGAAATCAAAATGAACTGGTTCATACTATAAGATATTAGATATAATTGAATTATACTTCACTTATCTCAGAAATTCAATCAGAATAAGTATGAGAAAAAATTGAACAAAAACAATGGGTTGATTCTATGAAAGAATAGATGGACTAGATAGAAAATATTACTACCTGGGAACATGTTTCACATCTATAATGTAATAATATTATTGAGATTAAGTGGTTGTGCATAATGTAATTGAATGAAAATGGAGAATCGTTGAGGGAAAAAGATATAATTTTTGTTAATTTATAATCATGGGTTAGGAGAATGGATTTTTAATAAACCATTACCCCCATTACATGATTTGAATCAATCAATATGTTCTTGGATACGGATTTACATCATTGTTATAAGTCTTATTAGATGGATGTTATGTCAACCATCTTCAATGGAGAGATTTATGAAGTTATTTACATGGTTAAACCATGTCGTTTACTACATGATAATTATGACACCATAATTTTTTTATTGATGAAATAATTACATGTATTGAAACAATGTACATGAAATTGGAATTCATGACTTGATAGTTTCTAGAAATTTTTTCATTTTTTAAAATGAAATATTGATAGAAACTTATACGTGAAAGTTATAAACATAGATAACCTAATTTTCATCATATATGTTGATAATATATGTTTTAGTTGTAATATGAAAAATATTGTAATGAATTTACTATGTAAATGAAGAAGAATTTAGAAATCTAAATGATAGGATAATTATTATTATTTGTGGGTTTACATGTAAAAAAAAGAGAGATACATTTTTCAATATCAATAATCATATTCTAGAGAGATGAAATATAAGTTCTTGATAAAATATTCTAATAAATATTCTGCTACATTTTTTGGGCATGAAGGTGAGTAAATATGATGTTGGGAAAACTGTTTACCCGATTGATTTTTGAAAATTAATATCTTTTTTCACTAACATACAACATTATTTGCATACATTGGTTATGTTGTACCATATGGTTCTAGATATCATAGTGATCAAAAGTTATCTCACATAACAGAATAAAAAATAATTATGAGCTATAATAATGGAATGAATTAACATGGGATGTTTTATAATAAAACTCATAATATGAAATTTATTATCTACACTGATTCTAATTGGTCAGGATATTAAAATGAATAAATATTAATATCAAGAGGATTATTCTACATGGGCGAATTTTATTTGTTCTACCATGGCATGAAAATGAGTTCAATAACAGTGTTGGAATCACCAGTTTTGATAATCCCAAATCATGATTAAACATTAATTATGATGTATTAAACCTTTGCATTAATATTATTATTCTATGCCAAAACGTATTTTATTCTAAACAGTTCATATTCTTACTCTCATAACTTTACTGTAACAGCTTACAGTAGTATTTTCATAAGTTTGGTATTGTTAGCCAACAGTCAGAGTTTTCTTTTCAAAGTCACAGTTACAGCTAACTGTCACCTTAAGTTACTGTTGCAATAAGTTCACAGTTACAAGGTTACAGTCGAAGACTAATACAAGCTTACAGTTACGAGTCTACTGTTATCTATTGTCAAAGCTAACAGACGAAGGTCACAGTTACAAGACTTCTGTTCAAAGTTATCTCTGCTCAAGTTCACAGTCGAACAAGTCTACAGTTGGATCAAGTTCACAGTCGAACAAGTCTACAGTTGGATCAAGATCACAGTCGAACAAGCTTACAGTCATAAGTCTACAGTCAAGGTTACAGTTAGACAGCTTCTTTCGACTAAGACTACTGATGATCGAGGTCTACAGTTGATAAAGGTTACAGTTCAACAAATTTGATATTACAAGTCTACAGTTAGAGAGGCTACAGTCACATGGAGTAAAAGCTACCATTGCAAGCCTACAGACAGCAAGCTTTTGTTGAAGTCAGCAGTCAGAAGGAAGTCCACAGTTGGAAGACCACAGTTGAAGTCCACAGTGACATACATTCTCGACCAGTTTATTATTATTATATTTCTATTTTTTTCTTTACCAATTTGATTAATACTAATCTAACGGTCATGTATAGACAAATTAATACACCTAACATTATTTATTGATATTTGCAGACATATCAAGAAATAATACAATGTACGAGGAAGATTGCACGTGTAACTCAAGACTATTTATCTTGTCGGCCTCGGGTGAACAAAAAGGACATATATGGAAAAGTATAAAAAGAAGAGAGAATCATTCAAGAAGCAAGACATGAATGGAACAGTTACACTGAGTCTAACATCTACAACTGAGAAGGAGATACGCATATACACAAAAAGGAAGAACTCTCGAGCATTCATTCTGAAAAACAAAAGAGTCTCAGTGAACCGACTGAAAGAACTGTCTCCTAAAAGCCATGCTGTGAAGCACTCAAACTCAAAGAAGCTGATCACATGAACATCTGGAAGTCTGGAAATCCCGACACTCTGTTTTAGTGTCAACTTACAGAAAAAGGACCAAAGCTTCAAGTCACTCATTCCTACGAGTCCAGAACTGATCTGCCAACACTATAGAGCACTCTAAACCTTCTTCTTTCTATCTCTTGCTCTACTATGTTTAAGTGTTTTACATTTATGAGCAGTGTGTTAGTATTACACACACGGTCTCCTGTGCTTAAACGGAGGGATACTGAAAATCCCTATCCCAAACCTTTTTACAATTGTTACCCACGTATAACTGTGGAAGAAGCCTGGTGTGGCTTGGTCATTTGTTTTCCCACGTATAACTGTGGCAGAGGTTGTCAAACCTGGACAGTTTGTGAAAACTGTTGTAAAGCCCGATACAGGCTGTGTATCAATCCTTTTTATAAAATTGCTTGGTGGCAGGTGATCACCAAGTGGAAGAGGACTAAGTCTCGGCTTGAGACTGAACCTCTTGGTTAATTCTCTGTATTTGTAGTTATACTCTATATCCATACTATACATATTTATTTCATATTCCGCTGCTATTACTTTGAAATATAATCTATCTTCAAAGCTACTTTGATAATTAAATTCGCAAGTGTTTATGTTTGTTATAAATCAGTAAGTTAGTTTCAAAAGTTAATTTAATCATAAGATTAAGTTAACTGAGAATTAATCAATCTTTGAGAAACTAATTGAACCTTTATAATCTATATAAATTCACTACAGTTTAATTTGTTTTGAAATTGGGGGATTTTAATAGAAATTGTTTTTAACAGAAATTTTAATTGGAACTCAATTCACCCCCCTCTTGAGTGTCCACTCCGACCAACATTTGGTATCAGAGGTTGTGTTTATCTCTGTTATACTTGCTCAAAGTTTTATTTTAACTCTATGTTTTTAAAACTGTGATTGTAGTTTTATCTAAATAATCTTAAATTTCTGTTAGTTCTAAATTTTATCTCTTTAAAACATTTTCTAAAATTTCCTTATGGATAATAGACTAGAAGGTGCTGCTACTAACAGGCCACCCTTCTTTAATGGTGTGAATTATGCCCAATGGAAGCTCAAAATGAAAATTCATTTGGAAAGTATGGGTTTTGATATTTGGACTGCTATAGAGTCTCAATACAAGATTCCAGAAACTGAAAGAATAACTTGGGATGAACCTACTAAGGTAGCTTACAATAATAATTGTAAGGCTGTGAATGCTCTCTACTGTGCTCTAGGAGATGAGGAGTTCAATAGAATTTCTACATGTAAAACTGCTTTTGAAATCTGGGACACCTTAGCTGTTTCTCATGAAGGAACAACTAATGTCAAGGAAATGCGGTTAAATACTTATACTATCAAATATGATAACTTTAAGATGAAAGCTGATGAACCTATTTCTGATATGTATCTCAGGTTTAATGAGATAGTCAACACAATGAGCTCACTCGGAAAGATTGTTCCAGCAAAGGAGCAAATCATGAGATTATTGAGATGTCTGCCTGACAGATGGAGAGGCACATCCGTTTCAATTAGAGAATCCTGTGATATTGGAACTTTGCCTGTCAAGGAGTTAATTGGTAAGCTGATGATGTACGAAGAAGAGCTCAAGGTAAATAAAGAGGAAGATGAGGAACCAAAACGAAAATCTGTAGCTTTTAAGTCTACTGCATCAAAGAGCAAAGACAAGGAGAAAGTGCATATACCAACTGAATGCTCATCTAGTGAAGACTTAGATTCTGATAGTGATGTCGAGATGGCACAAATAGCAAGGAGATTCAAGAAGTTCTATAGGAAGAAGAAGTTCTTCAGAAAACCAAACTACAAGGGTAAGTATGATAGACAAGGTAAGTGGAAGAAAGATTGGAAGAAAACTGATAAAGAAGAAGACATAGTTTGCTATGAATGTAAAAGGAAAGGACACATCAAAGCTGACTGTCCTAAGTTAAAATTCAAGAAGAAATATGAGTACAAGGACAAGAATTATAAGAAAGCTATGAAGGCCACCTGGAGTGCTTCAGAAGACAGCACAAGTGAATCAGAGTCCAGTGATTCTGAAAGAAATTTTGCGAATATGTGTTTCATGACAAACACATCTGAGGTAACCTTAGACACTCCCACTTTAAACTCTTATTATTCTGAAGGTGAAGCAGAATCTGGTTCTGATTCTAAAAATATGTCTAAAGATGAATTGATTGAATACTGTAATATGCTGGAAGAAACGTGTAATGAACTAAAGGATAAATATAAGTCTTTAAAGAAACAGCATGCTCTTACTGCAAGTGTCAAGTATGCACTTGATATAGAAAAAGAGAAAAATGTTCAATTATTAAAGGAGAATACAGAACTGAAACTATCTAATGAACAACTTAGAAAGGACTTAGAAACATTCACAAATGGAAAAGATACTCTAACCCAACTGCTAGGAAAGAAAGTTGCACCTAAGTATGCTACTGGCTTGGGATACCAACCTGGACAAAGACAATTTACTAAAACCCGATTTATTAAGTCTGAAAAAAATCCTGATAGTTCTAGTTTTGGAAATTCGTATGCCTCAACTGGTTATTTAAATAGTTGTAGATCAAATAAAGTATATCTCTCTAAATATGTTGCATCTATTAATTGTATGGGACCCATAAAACAAATCTGGGTACCTAAATCCTTGATTGCTAACATATCTGGACCCAAGAAAATCTGGGTACCAAAGTCATTTCCTGTCTAATCTGTTTTGTAGGAAATCTGTTTGAAAAGCAATTACAATAAGGTATGGTACTTAGACAGTGGATGTTCAAGACACATGTCTGGAGACTATTCATTCTTCAAAAGCTTAATAAAAGTTGATGGAGGATATGTCACTTTTGGTGATAACTCAAAAGGAAAAATCATCGGCTTAGGCCAGATTGGTAACACTGACTCAGTATTAATTTCCAAAGTTTTAATTGTTGATGGACTTAAGTACAACCTACTTATCATTTCTCAATTGTGTGATGATGGTTTTAATGTCAAGTTTGAAAACAATTCTTGTGATGTTTATAATTCCAAAAATGCTTTAATATTTTCTGCCTTAAGAAATGAAAATGTTTATGCTGTTGACTTAAACACTTTAGCTAAACATAATGTTACTTGCTTAAATGCTTTTCATAAAGAGTCTTGGCTATGGCATAGGAGATTAGGACACTGCAACATTCACTCACTAAGAAAACTCTCTAAGAAACACCTAGTTAGAGACCTACCTAAGCTTGAATTCCCAAATGACAAAGTGTGTAATCCCTGTCAAAAGGGAAAACAACACAAAGTTTCTTTTAAACCAAAGAAAGAAGTTTCAACTTCTCAACCACTTGAACTGGTTTACATGGATTTGTTTGGACCATCAAGAATTTCAAGTCTAAATGGGAAGCACTATGTTTATGTTCATGTAGATGACATTTCTAGATATACTTGGGTATACTTTCTAGCTCACAAAAGTGAAGCATGCTCTTCCTTTGTTAAATACTCTAAGTCTGTAGAAAATCTTAGTGGACTTAAGATTAAGACCTTGAGGAGTGATCATGGCCATGAGTTTGAGAATAAAGAATTTGAATCTTACTGCTCACACAATGGCTATACTCACAATTTTTCTGCTCCTAGGACACCTCAACAGAATGGTGTAGTGGAAAGAAGAAACCGAACCCTGCAAGAAATTGCAAGGACTATGCTTAATGAATATGACCTGCCAATTTACTTTTGGGCTGAAGCTGTTAATACAGCCTTCTATGTTATTAATAGAGTCTTGATTAGACCGGTTCTTAAGAAAACCCCTTATGAGTTGTGGAATAATAGGAAGCCTAAGGTTAATTACTTTAGAGTTTTTGGTTCCAAAGTCTTTATTCTGAATACCAAAGATAATCTTGATAAATTTGCTCCAAAAAGTGATGAAGGAATTTTCCTGGGTTACTCTATGACTAGTAAAGCCTATAGAGTTTTCAATAAGAAAACCAAATGTGTGGAAGAATCTGTTCACATCAAGTTTGATGAGACTGATCCACATGAGCCTAAAACTTCTCTTGAAGATGTTGAAGAAGATTTATCTGTTCTGGACCTAAATGACAAATCTAAAGAACCTGTAATCAAAACATCCAGTTCTAGACTTTTTCCAGAATCTTCCTCTGTGGAACCCGAACCTATAAATGAACCTGAAATCTCTAGTCCAACCTTTACCAAATCAACTAGGATTCTAAAGAATCATCCTTTAGATGCTGTTGTTGGTAATCTTGATAGAGGAACACAAACTAGAGCTTCTCTAAGAAATCAGGTTGAACATCAAGCTTTTCTTTCACAGCTTGAACCCAAAAATTTCAATGATGCTATCAGTGATGAATTCTGGGTAATGGCTATGCAAGAAGAACTAAATCAGTTTGAAAGAAACAAAGTTTGGGAATTAGTGGAAAGACCTAAAGACACTCGTACCATAGGCACTAAATGGGTGTTTAGAAACAAAGTTGATGAGTTTGGTAATATAATCAGAAACAAAGCTAGGCTAGTTGCACAAGGGTATAGTCAGGAAGAAGGAATAGACTATGAGGAAACCTTTGCACCCGTGGCTAGACTAGAGGCCATTAGGATATTACTTGCTTATGCTGCTCATCTGAATTTCAAACTATATCAAATGGATGTTAAAAGTGCTTTTATAAATGGATATATAATTGAGGATGTATTTGTGGAACAACCTCCTGGTTTTACAAATCCCCATTTTTCTAATCATGTTTTTAAATTATCTAAAGCTTTATATGGTTTAAAGAAAGCTCCAAGAGCTTGGTATGATAGGCTCAGCTCTTTTCTTATTTCGAAAGGATTTACTAAAGGGATAGCTGATCCTACTCTTTTTATTAAATGGATTTCTAAAGATGTCTTAATAGTACAAATTTATGTAGATGATATTATTTTTGGATCTTCTAAAAATTCTTTATGTGTTGATTTTTCAAAAATAATGCAAAATGAGTTTGAAATGAGTTTAATGGGAGAACTCAAATTTTTCCTTGGATTTCAGATCTTTCAAAATAAAAATGGTATTATTTTGAACCAAAGTAAATATATTAAAGATCTTCTAAAACGATTTTCTTTGGATGGAACCAAAGGCAGTGACACACCTATGAGCACCACTTGCAAGTTGGACAGTGATGAAACTGGTGAACTAGTGGATCAAACCAATTACAGAGGTATGATAGGTAGTCTACTGTACCTTACTGCCAGTAGACCTGACATCATGTTCAGTGTATGCATGTGTGCTCGGTTTCAAGCCAATCCAAAAGAGTCTCATTTGACTGCTGTTAAAAGGATTTTCAAATATCTAAAACATACTCCCAATTTGGGATTATTTTATCCAAAAGGACAATCATTTCATTTATTAAGTTATTCTGATGCTGATTTTGCTGGCTGCAAGTTAGATAGAAAGAGCACCTCTGGAACATGTCACATTTTAGGCAAGTCACTAGTATCTTGGTGTAGTAAGAAGCAGAATTTTGTTGCATTGTCTACTACTGAAGCTGAGTATATAGCTGCTGGTAGCTGTTGTGCACAAATCCTGTGGATGAAACATACTTTACTAGACTATGGATATCAATTCAAACATGTCTCTATAAGGTGTGACAATACAAGTGCTATTAACATTTCTAAAAATCCAGTATCTCATGCTAGGACAAAACATATTGATGTGAGACATCACTTTTTGAGGGATCATTATCAAAAAGGTGATATCACTCTTGAGTTCATTGGCACTGAACATCAGTTAGCTGATATTTTTACAAAGCCTTTGAATTCTGAGAGATTAAGTTACATCAAACATGAGTTAGGTATGATTAATTATAGCACAGTTGAAACCTCGCAGTTAGAACCTCACAGTTAGAACCTCACAGTTGAAACCTCACAGTTAGAACCTCACAGTTGAAACCTCACAGTTGCAACCTCACAGTTGAAACCTCACAGTTGAAACCTCACAGTTGAAACCTCACAGTTGAACCTCACAGTTGAAACCTCACAGTTGAAACCTCACAGTTGAAACCTCACAGTTGAAACCTCACAGTTGAAACCTCACAGTTGAAACCTCACAGTTGAAACCTCACAGTTGAAACCTCACAGTTGAAACCTCACAGTTGAAACCTCACAGTTGAGACCTCACAGTTGAAACCTCACAGTTAGACCTCACCGGTGTACCTCACTGTTACATCTCTCTGTAGGCTGTTTCGCTGTTTAACCTTAGTTTATTTTTGCGGGAATTCGAACCGTTTCTTTTCTTTATACTTTTATTTCTAAATCCTTAAATGATAAAATAGAGAACATCGAACATATCTCAATCCAATCATCTCGGCCCTTGCTCTCTCAATTCCTAAACCCTAAACCTTCAACCGAACCTCGAAACCTCTTTCAGTTCCAATGGCCAGAACAAAGCGACCCCCGACTGTCAATGAAGATGCGCCAATGCCAAAGAGGACTCAAGTCGAATCCAGTGGCACCGGGAACGCCTCGATAAGACCTGTTAATCCACATCTGACTAAGAGAGAAATAGTTGCTGAGAAGGAGCTAAGTGAAGAATGGATTTTATCGAGCAGATCATTAGTACTGGCAGTGCTTAATGAGCAAGGATGGACCGAATGCTTCGCAAACAATAATGGACCGTACTACCCGAAGCTGGTGAAGGAATTCTATGAATATCTACAGTTCGAGGAAGAGGATGATCTGCATAGACTGGTGTCCAGAGTAAACGACAATGAAGTCAGTTTTTCATCCGTTGAATGGGCTGCATGTTTAAGAGTTCCTCATGAGGGTATTTACAACTACTATTCTGGAGCGGCTCCTCCAAACAGTAGAATCTTTGATCATGAGACGGCTCTGGAAGAGCTGACAGGCAATGGCACAGTAAGAAAGATTATTGCTGTTGAAATGAGTAGAGAGGACAGGCTTCTGTTTAAGTTTATTCAGCATGTACTGAGTCCTAGAAGAGGAGATTTTGCAACTCTGAAGCACCAGGATATTTACTTGATGTACTTATTAAAACATGGAAGGAAGATCAACCTGTGTAGGTTGCTGATGGCTCAGATGGAGGACATGATAAAGGCAAGCTCAAAATCAAGTGCCTTGTTTCATGCTAAACTCATTTCGGTTATGTTGAAAGTGAAAGGTGCAGCTGGAAGTCAGGAAGAGTTGATAGTGGCAAAGAACAGTGTATGTATCTCGAAAGTAATCTTCAAATTCATGAAGATCAGTTGGAATCCCTGGAAGAAATCATGGGTGAATGATGAGGAGAGAATCTATGATAAATTTAGCCCTTCTACTCATCCCTCTAGACCGAGAGATAGGAGAGATCCAGGCTTAAAGCCTGATGAGCCTGAACCTGTATACTCAGATGATGAACAGACTGTAGTAGTTGGTGACTCTGCAAGAGAGAACACCCCAATTGATGAAGGGAGTGATCCTGATACTACTCACAGTCCTGTCAGGACAGTGACGTTTGGAGCAGCAAGCCCTCCAAAAGAACTACCTAGTAGAGAACCTGTTCTAAGAGACAGTGAGACTGAGTCTACAGAAGAAGAAGAAGAAGAATCTCAATATTGTGTCAAGGACACCTCTGACGAGGCTGATACAGTCGAAGCAGAAGAGGTTGGAACTTCAAATGAAAATCAAGAAACTGTTGCAGAAGAACTTAGTATGAGCCCTCTGATAGGGTATACAGACAATTCAGTGTCTGACCAGGAAGCAGGAGTGGTCCCTACTACTGTTTTCATGGAAGTGGTTGATGACCCAACAGAGAGGGAGGATAACCTCACTGCTGAACCTATAGAGGAAGAAAATATGGAACCTGCTAGAGCTATAGAAGAGAACATAGAGTTACCCAGAGTCGAGCAGATAGTAGAAAATGTTCAGGAAGGAGCTCTAAGTGAGGGGGAGCGTTTTGGTTCAGTCTCTGTACTGTATGATATAGAAGGATGGACCTCAGATCCAGGATACATGGTGTTAGGACTCAATTATGAGGATTCAGATGAGGAAAACCAACCACCAAGAAATCCAGTTATCCTAACTAACAGCTCTCTAGTGTTAGAAACTGAAAGATTGGCCACCAAGGAAGACCTTGAATCCTTAAAGAATGAAATGAAGGAGACCATCAGACAATCTGTTGCTGAATTGAAAACCAGTCTTTTTGATGAGATGAAAAATGTAGAACAATCCTTAGAATTATCTCTAGGATGTGTTGTGGGAAGTCCAATCAAAGAAGTGATGGATGAAATGAAAGTGTGCCACACTCAAATTGAAAGCTGGACTGGAGCAGTAGTGGCCCTCAGACAATCAGTTGCTTCTTTAACTACCCTGAGCAGTTCTCAGACACAAGTGGCCAGTGAGATTCGATACATCAAAGAAGTGGTCATGTAGTTTGTGGAAATATTTGAGGCTTTCAAGAAATCAGTAAAAGAACACTTTAGCAATCAGGATGCTGTCATTCAGAAAGTGATTGGAAATCTGACTCAGTCTTTCAAGGAGACAGTGGCATTCTCAGTCAAGTCCCTTCCTTCATCTAGCTCTCCTGTGGACCTTGATCAGTTTAGAAGCCTGCTCAGAGAAGAGCTTACTCAGGCCCGTGCAAATGACACATCAGACCTACAGATCCTTGCTACTACAAGAGAAGTCAGTGGCTTTGTTCGTGAGCACCTACAGGCTGCTACTGCTTCTCAGGAGGCCATCAAAAGTAAAGTGGATCATTACTTTATCGGATCTTCACCAAGCATCAGTTGAACCATCACTTCACGCTCATGCTAGAAACTATGAAGCTGCCCCCTGTAACTCAAGCTTTCAAAGAACAAGTTAGCAAGCTACGAGAGTTGAACCCGGCTTTGGATAAATTCTTGGAAAACAAAGATGACTTCTTATCTACCATGGACAGAGGAGGAAACATCATCATGGATTTCAGGAATCTTCTCTTACCTTTTCTTCATGTGGACTGCACACCTGTCATAGTTCCTCCTGCTCTACCTGTCTCCAACCCCAGTGGCTCTTCAGTATTGTCTCCTGCTGATGCCCTCAGAAGCCTTAGACCACTGATACCTCGGCAAGCTACTCACTACAGGCCTTCAGGAGCATCTGTTGCTGCCCCTCCAGACATTCATGCTGCACTTCCTAAGCCTGTTGATCCTTCACCTACTGCTCCATCTTCTTCCTCCAAAGAAAAAGATCCCTTACCTACAGATGACGAGGATTGAGTCTGTTTATGTTTCTTTTTGATAGGGATCATGTATTCACGTTTTGGGTCATGTCCTGTACTCATTCCTAATACAATGTTTATTTTCTCTCTCTCTGTCTTTCTTTTTGTTAATCACAAAGGGGGAGAAATAGGGAGAAATAGGGAGAAATAGGGAGAAATAGATAGGGGGAGAAATGGGGAGAAATAGGAAAAACTCAAGGGAGAAATGAACCTATACAAAGAGGAGAAATCCTTGCGGATTATACCTAATTTTTGTGCTCATATTGCTAATACTGTGTTTTGCACACTTCTCTCTGATACTTCTATATTTCATACTGACATAATTTGTGATTATCAAAAAGGGGGAGATTGTTGGAATCACCTGTTTTGATAATCCCAAATCATGCTTAAACATTAATTCTGATGTATTAAACCTTTGCATTAATCTTATTATTCTATGCTTAAACGTATTTTATTCTAAACAGTTCATATTCTTACTCTCATAACTTTACTGTAACAGATTACAGTAGTATTTTCATAAGTTTGGTATTGTTAGCCAACAGTCAGAGTTTTCTTTTCAAAGTCACAGTTACAGCTAACTGTCACCTTAAGTTACTGTTGCAATAAGTTCACAGTTACAAGGTTACAGTCGAAGACTAATACAAGCTTACAGTTACGAGTCTACTGCTATCTATTGTCAAAGCTCACAGACGAAGGTCACAGTTACAAGACTTCTGTTCAAAGTTATCTCTGCTCAAGTTCACAGTCGAATAAGTCTACAGTTGGATCAAGTTCACAGTCGAACAAGTCTACAGTTGGATCAAGTTCACAGTCGAACAAGCTTACAGTCATAAGTCTACAGTCAAGGTTACAGTTAGACAGCTTCTGTCGACTAAGACTACTGATGATCGAGGTCTACAGTTGATAAAGGTTACAGTTCAACAAATTTGATATTACAAGTCTACAGTTAGAGAGGCTACAGTCACATGGAGTAAAAGCTACCATTGCAAGCCTACAGACAGCAAGCTTTTGTTGAAGTCAGCAGTCAGAAGGAAGTCCACAGTTGGAAGACCACAGTTGAAGTCCACAGTGACATACATTCTCGACCAGATTATTATTATTATATTTCTATTGTTTTCTTTACCAATTTGATTAATACTAATCTAACGGTCATGTCTAGACAAATTAATACACCTAACATTATTTATTGATATTTGCAGACATATCAAGAAATAATACAATGTACGAGGAAGATTGCACGTGTAACTCAAGACTATTTATCTTGTCGGCCTCGGGTGAACAAAAAGGACATATATGGAGGAGTATAAAAAGAAGAGAGAAGCATTCAAGAAGCAAGACATGAATGGAACAGTTACACTAAGTCTAACATCTACAACTGAGAAGGAGATACGCATATACACAAAAAGGAAGAACTCTCGAGCATTCATTCTGAAAAACAAAAGAGTCTCAGTGAACCGACTGAAAGAACCGTCTCCTAAAAGCCATGCTGTGAAGCACTCAAACTCAAAGAAGCTGATCACTTGAACATCTGGAAGTCTGGAAATCCCGACACTCTGTTTTAGTGTCAACTTACAGAAAAAGGACCAAAGCTTCAAGTCACTCATTCCTACGAGTCCAGAACTGATCTGCCAACACTATAGAGCACTCTAAACCTTCTTCTTTCTATCTCTTCCTCTACTGTGTTTAAGTGTTTTACATTTGTGAGCAGTGTGTTAGTATTACACACACTGTCTCCTGTGCTTAAACGGAGGGATACTGAAAATCCCTATCCCAAACCTTTTTACAATTGTTACCCACGTATAACTGTGGAAGAAGCCTGGTGTGGCTTGGTCATTTGTTTTCCCACGTATAATTGTGGTAGAGGTTGTCAAACCTGGACAGTTTGTGAAAACTGTTGTAAAGCCCGATACAGGCTGTGTATCAATCCTTTTTATAAAATTGCTTGGTGGCAGGTGATCACCAAGTGGAAGAGGACTAAGTCTCGGCTTGAGACTGAACCTCTTGGTTAATTCTCTGTATTTGTAGTTATACTCTATATCCATACTATACATATTTATTTCATATTCCGCTTCTATTACTTTGAAATATAATCTATCTTCAAAGCTACTTTGATAATTAAATTCGCAAGTGTTTATGTTTGTTATAAATCAGTAAGTTAGTTTCAAAAGTTAATTTAATCATAAGATTAAGTTAACTGAGAATTAATCAATCTTTGAGAAACTAATTGAACCTTTATAATCTATATAAATTCACTACAGTTTAATTTGTTTTAAAATTGGGGGATTTTAATAGAAATTGTTTTTAACAGAAATTTTAATTGGAACTCAATTCACCCCCCTCTTGAGTGTCCACTCCGACCAACAAACAGTAAGCATATAAAATTAAGAATTTGTTTCTACTAGACAATATTGTACTCAAATATTGTGGGTGAAAGATCATTTTAAAGATTATAAAGTGTATTGTTCTATAATAATAATGATTCTTTTTGATAATTTGTGTTCAATTGATCTTTATAAGAACCTAGTATAATACGTGAGATTAAATAATATTGATACTAAGTATCATTTCATCCATAAGAATATTTTTGGCAGTAATGTTATGTAGGATAATATTTGGATGACATTTCAAATTTATACAATATAAAAAATCTAAATTCTAAAAGGGTAATTTGTGGTTTTGAGGCTACAACATAGATTAACGATTCCACCAATGAATTCTAAAACATCTAATGGAGATTCCCCCACTATGAATTTCATTAAATTTAAAAAGGGGGAGAATATTTAAATCACTACCTCAAGATTGGGAAAATAATTTATTTTCCTAAAAATGGGATATTATTTAAATATATTCCAAAAATGAATATGAATACTTAGATATCATAAAATTTGAATAATTAAAAATTGATAGAAGATTTGTGAGGGGGAGTTTATCCAAACATGCCAACAAGTTTTATTGTTGATGAGGGATAAAATTCCTTCATATTAATTTATTTATCCATTGTGTGGTGTCATCACCCTATATATTAGATTGTTTTTTTAGAATTTGTAAAAAAAATATTATTGATGAAATTAGACGACTTAATATTATTGTTAATGATTATTTTCAACTAAAACAAAGGATTATATTTAAGATATTTTTTGATGTTTTGAAAAAAATGATTTATATTAGTCGAAAATTTTTCTTTTTTAAATAATATTTTTTTTAAAACTGAAAAATATTTATTTCTTGAAGAAGATAATTTTGATGTTATAATACTTATACAGAAAAAATAATCTAGTATTTTTGTAAAAAAAATAATAAATAAGTCATAAAATGATATTTTGTTCAATAAATTTCATATAATTATTGAAAATATCATGATATAATATGTTGATCAAAAGCGAAGTTAATGATTTGATAATTTTATTTAGAAATATAAAATTTTTAATATTGAAATAATTGAATTAATTTATAAAATAATGATATTCGCAAATTGTTCGTATTAGAAAATCCCAATAGAATATCAAAGAATATATAATTAGAATTTTTACATCTATAAGGGATGATGAATATAGAATCTACAACATAGGAATTATAGATAAATAGTTTGGGTATAATTTTGATAAGTTATGAGAGATGTGAATTAATGTATTAAAATGATGAAGTTTCTTATGTGTGGATCATGCATACAGATAATCAGAATATCCCTCCAAGTATAGTTACAATGTGAAGAATCTGGTAGAGATATTTTTTAAAGGAATGTACAACATCCATCAATTCGATGAATATTCATGATGAAATTTTACAAGGTTCATGACTATAAAAGGAATTGGGAAAGTATAATCTAGTGTCACGATATTGTGGATCCAATGGAACAACAATGAATTTCATTGAAGATAATAGTAGCATCATTGAGTTTTTGCTATAAAAAGAGTTATTATAGGGATAAAACATTATAAAAGATATATTTTGAAAATATTTTGTGAGAGTTATGATTTTTTTATATTTTTAAAAATAAAATTTTGTGTAGAATATCTCTCTAATAAACATTATTTATATTTCACAATAATAATAAATCATAATAAAGTTAGAATATTAGTAAAATAATTTATTAGAAATATTTTAGTGTGAAATACATTGTTTTTAGAATAAGAATGTCATTATTTCAATAATGTTTCTCAATGATTATATTGAAATATAAATCAGATGAGTGAAATTTACTGAATGTTTGTGAAGAGTTAATATTTTAATATATGTGATGATACAGAGGAGAAAAATCATATTTGACGATAACAATTTGATTTGATGATGGTTGCATTGAACTAATGTCTTTAGATATTTTAACAGTGTAATCCGCCATCATAAAAAATTCAGCCAAATTTTTTAGTAAAATTCAATTTTACAATGTTAACAAGTGAGTTGCTTCATTGGATGGAATATCATAATATGGAGAAGAAGGAAAATATACCTATAGAGACAGGTTGTTCATAGGTTTATAATCTTTTGGGGACATTTTAGGTGGTTAAGTGTGTCTGAAGTGGGGAAATTATCACACTTGAATGGTTTAGTTATGTGTATACTTATGTATGATGATTCACACATGGTATTTTGCGAATTGTTGGTCCATAGGGATTAGACCTCATGGAGGTATCCCAATTGTGTTGGTATATCAGGATTATACTTGATGGAGGTGTCTGCATACCATATTTTAGAAACATGCATCACATTCCATGTAGATCGATTCTATAGTTTAGGGTTGTGTGATAGGACCTAACCATGATTTTTTTAATCATGTGGTAATGATTCTTTGGTTATAGAAGGAGCTTTGACGAGGGATGGTGTAAAGATTGCCTATATGGGTTAGCCAGAGTATGTGTCCATGTGGGTGAGGTGACCTAGCACATAGTAGATATCCATCATGAGGTCATCCCATGATGATTATATATGGTTATTCTTATGATCATCACATGGGGTAATCCTATAGTTTAATTTGATGTTATGACGATGTTGTTATACTATTTAACTTTATAAGACTAGGATGGGGAGATAGGTAGTTTTACGATGTGCATCTCAGATATGGATGACACATACACTACGAGGGGGAATTTATCATGGAAAGAATAATATACAGAAAAATTAATCTCTACTAAGATCGATAATATTTTCCCTCAGTGATTCCACCTTTAGGTCATACATGTCTACTAACCATGAACCTCTTGGTGGGGAATTGTGTAATAACTAAAGTAATGGAATGGAATTGAGGATGCGTGGTGATATGGTGTTTATAAATAGGATTAATAGTCATTAAGGAAGATATTCATTGGAGAAATAGGTAGGACAATGGACAATGATACACTTCTATAATACAGTTGCATCAGGTCAAGGACATGATGTTTCTTCATGAAAATCGATCAAACTTTATGAAAATGGGTTTCTGTGAGGCATGGTCTCTAGTTTAAGATAATAGAATTGATCCTCAGTGATTATATGTGTGAAAATTGTGTGATTATACATATATATCGATGGAGAGATAGAATCATCCCTTGTGTGAACCAAAAAAGAGGATAGGGATATTTCTTAAGGTTATCTGTATTATGGGAAAATACACATTAGGTTCCATAGGTGGCCAGTAATGAAAATACGCTACCTTTGAAAAATAATAGAAATTATAAAAATTCATGGAAGATAGGTTTGCACAAGATGCGTCCATCACTTCATCTTATGATGATCCATCACCAATGTTATGGGTGTGGATATATTTATAGAAAAAATGGGAAGCAAGTGTTTCAAAGCCCGATTGTGTCATGAAAATTGGTTATGTTTACTTCATTCCTTTGTCATGGGGTTGTGTAAAAGTGATAAAATGGTTTATAATTTCCTTTTTGGAATATTGTAATGTCACATGGAAATGTTAGTTTTTCATGTAGGGATAAAATATTTCATGAAAAAATAATTTTCTTCATATTATAATTCCTAGAAGTTTTGTGTATTTTTTATCTTTAGAATCTCCTTTCACAAATTAATGTATTTTATCTTTGATGTGAATATTGTGAGTGAACCTTGAATGTTCCTCACAAACACATAATTGGATACATAATGTTCATCTAGTGTGTACTATACTTTTTTTCCTTTGAAAAAATCACATTCTATGATTTTATAACCAAAAATCCCCACAATTGAGTTGGATAAGATATGGGAGTGGATGATTGATTTCATATGGAAAATACATATTTAAGGGTTGACCACCAGTGTGTCAAAAAAATTAATGGATGGGTCACAAAACACTATTGTGAATTCACAAAATCATGGGGGGAAATACTGATAACTAGAGAATCGTATGAAATTCAATAGTCACATGACATCCATTCATGATAAGAAGTCTATCATGTGAAAAAAATTTAAGTATTCATTAACTTCTAAGCATTATCCAATTGTTTTCACACAATATATTTTTACGTAACAAAACTTGTGTCCAGGATCCTTGAATCTAAGTGAATTACATATAAGATTCATGAATCAAAGAGACATTATGAAAAATATATATGAATTTTTTTAACAAAATCCATTTTTCATGACCCAAAAATTTCATATTCTCTGTGCATATTTGAGATGTCCAACCCTATATACCTGATTGGTATTGATTTTTTCATTGATACATTATGGGATGAAATGGATGAGAATCTTGAGATCACTCACTCAAGGAGAGTCAAATGTGATATAATTTGTATTGACAAAGTCCTAGAGAGTGTACATTCATTGAAATGGGCTTCTATCATTTAATTTTTTCTAGTAGAAAAATTTGAAAAAACACAACCATGGAAGTCATCACATTGTTGTTCTGATTCACCTGACATAATGAACCAATCTAATTGAATATCACTATTATCAGTCACATGAATAAAACTAATTATGATTTCACAATCTAAACCCTCATTGGGAGTACAAGGATGGTGAAAGGGAATCATCCACCAAACAAGTTGTTCCATGATTTCTATTCATGGATCATTCTGAACAGCCTTCGGTATTATAGTAGAGTCTAGTATGAATATTGTAATATATGAGAAAGAGAGATATACAATGATGTTTGGGTGTGTAAATATTCGGTATGCTTCATGAGTGATGATTATGGGGCTGATATGTGACATATATTCTTATTTATGGCAGTTTGGACATCCCAACTCCATGTCTATAATTAATAGGAGCTGATTCTAGAGCTTCTAAACCACTATTAACCTAACTCCAACACGTTAAAACTTTATTATGGGAAGGTGGAGATCAATTTATGGGACCTAAATTATATATGGTGAATCCTAATGATAGTATTATAGTAATATTATTTCCTTTATGTTCCAAATTACATGGGGGACAGTTCTCAGACACCCATAATAGCTGAAGTAATTTTTGATGAACTAACCTATTTAACATTAAATAATATTCTATTTTTAATCACTTCATTACCATGAAGTCCTAGAGGGTAATATTCTTGACTACATAAGATATGAATATTTTATGGAATCCAAAATGGTTACCGGTGAAATGAAAGAGAACGGTAGGTTCATAATGGTTGATGATGACGGAGGTCCTCTGTGAGAAGTGGGGATGCATTATGATAGATGGAAAACTAGATATTAGATACACAATGATTTTGACCAACATTCTTAATAGGTGGATGATTCCTCTGTATGATACCAACATTTTAACATGTCCCGGGATAGTTGTGTATGTGGACAAGCTATTGTCTAGAAACCCTTTGAAATTGGGATTTCATTTGATTTATCAAATTGACAGCTAAATATAGTTTGTTTGAAGGAGATTAATTTCCAGGAACATATATACCCAATTATAGTTCTTCAAAGGCAATTTCATAAAACATTTTATGGTGGATGAGTTACCCAACATCATTACACCCATGAATAACAACATGAGGCACTCTATCCTCAACATATATTTGGTCATATTGGTTTCCCTTGATGAAATTGGGGTAAATATTAGCTATGGGATTCATTGGAATTTCAAATTTCACCCATTCTTGACCTCTATTGGGGAGATGCATGAAATCCTATAGGGGACAGAAGAATAGTGGGAATATCATCATGATACCTTTGTTGGATTGTTAGTTTCCATGATAAATTAAAAAACGTTTTGGTAATTTTTCACTCCTTCCAGTTTCACCCAAACCTTTAGGTGAATTCAGTATCTAAAAAAGTATGTTTTCATAGTGATCCAAATAAAAATGATGCATATATCATTCCACAACATTGGTCTATGTTCAATATAGTGGGAATAAGGGATTTCAAAATGCTTCCACCAATCAAAAACATTATCAAAATTTTCAAAACCTATGATCGTAATTTGATATAAACATAACTAAGTGAAATCATATGTCATCACTTCAGGAGGATTTATATATTAGGTGAGATACTTTACTAGTAGGTTGGTAGATGTGTTATATCTTAAAGTGACCACTTAGCATCGAGGGACCATGTCAAAGATGTGATAGGGTAACCTCAAGGATCTTTTATACCCCCACCCCAACCTAATATGGGATCCTTCATATGATTTCATGATAGAATGATAAGAGTCCTTAGTGTGTGTATGGTCAAAAGAAAATACGAGATTAGTAGGTGGGGTTGTCCACCGATGAAACATATCATGTAATATTTGAATAATATGGTGTGTTTAGGTTCACCTTACTAGTAGAGAGACTATAGAAGAGGCTCATTCGAGGTGGGACCAAATGACTAGTGGTTGGGATTGTAAGGATCATGAGATTCATGGGCTACCATGAATGGTTCACCTATCTGATAGAGATGGATCCCTTCTCACACTAGTGCTGAGAAACTGATCATATTAATGATGAAAAATGGATATTTTTACGGTGACACCATAAGATATATGGTCTATTGAGATCCACATCATGGTGAATATATCTATAAAAACGATATGTTTAGTTCAAATGAAGAGGTGTCTGGGAGGTCCTCCCTTGGCAGAGACCTATAATGGGTGCATAGAGGTCACTACCGAGGGGTTGAATGATCAATCTCTTATTCAGTGAATTGCATTTAACTTGAGTTCTCATATTTTCACCCATAATTTTTAATTGGTTATAATGATATATTTTTTCCCATGCAGGATGAGATTGGGTAGTCTCAAGAGGTCCATATTGAGGGGTTGAGAGAGCTTCCTTAATGTCTAATGATCTCGCCTCATATTATTCTTTAGTAGTTGTAGTCAAGAGTAGAATATGAAGAAGGATTCAAATGGGAGTTTTCAGATTCTATAAACATGATAGTCATCTATAGAGGGCCATGAATTGACATTCCAATGGAGGTTCCAAATCCTAGGGAAGATAATCACATAAAGGGACTCATCATCAAAATATCTAAAAATTCTGGAGAGATTGACTCCAAAAAATAAATATGTTCAATCATCTTTAAAACATTATTGGGTAGTATTAATGTCCCATTTAATAAGAAATATTGTTTTTCTAATGCATCATTAATCCAACAGTATTGATTAATTCAGTTCTAGTTGTAGAGTTTCCAAATGGAAACTATGGGTGTCCAGTTATAAGATTCCTATTTGAAGACCATTGTATTGTTTATCCCAAAACTCTCACCTTCTATAAGTTCCACTAACATACAAAAAACATGTTTATCAATCATTATTTTAATATAAATAATGATCCACATTAATTCATTTGAAATAATTATCAAGAGAGATCATGGCCATCCAACAAGTGGAGATGAGGTTACTGGGGTTCACCTCCAACCATACCATGGGGATCCAACCAATCAGGGAGAGATATGTTGAATCCCCAAGTGTAAAACCACTATTGTAATGGAAGATGTTGGGGATTCTGATCATAGAGATGGTGATTCTCCTATCTATATAGATTAATCAGACCTAAATCTCTATTCTCTTAATATAGAGCTCAATCCATCTAAGAAGATTCCTAAGCATGATCTTATTTCTATTGTAATTGCAGAATTTATAGTTTTTGAATCAATTACCTTGAGGTTCATTATAAATATGTGTGTGAAATCACTGAGGAGAATTGAATTATCTGTCATAGGTTATGGATAAGCATGCCTAATTTCATCAACCAAACTCTAAAGCCATAGTTGGGGAGTCAGATGGGATCTCTCTATCAGTGGATACAATACCTAGGAATTAGAGTATTGGAATCATCTTGTCTCCAAGAATTAGATCATGAATATCTATATGAGCATCTTCATGTGGAGGAATAAAATTCAAGGCCATCTGGTCATATAGAAAATTGATGGTAAATTAGAATCTCTATATCATTAAACAATAACCCACATGACTGTAAGGGAAGATTCTTTATCATATGGAAATTGTCAATGCATATATATGGATCATAAATTAGTTAATGTCCTTGGTGTTAGAGTTTAGGTCCACAATTTTAGAGGTAGAAACACTAATAACTGATTGTAAGGATGAGAAGGTCTATTGTCTAATCAGAGATGACAATCTTCGCCAAGTGGCCAATGAGGAAGCGACATAGCTTGATAGGATGGAAAAATATATCCGGTCTACTCACAAATATATGAAATTAATGTAGTGATAAATTTATTCGTAAGATCGTTATGGATATTTAATTTGGCTAAATTAAATTTGTGGTAATGATCAGTGTGTGGCCCTTACATACCTCTCAATCATGTATTTTTTTAAAACCCTGCATACCTTATTGTTTTTTCTATTAATGAATCTATGATCATATTTAAAATACAACCCAAAAAATATATATAATAAATAAATAATCATTGTTAGTTTGGGAAATAAGGTACAAGTTAGATATTTTTCCTTTTTATTTGATCTCAGTAAGGAGTTGATTACTCATGGTCTCACGGACCGCTCGAAGTATCCTAACTAGAAAAGATATTTTCAGAGAATGGGGCTATCTGAACATCCAGCATGTTATCATCCAATATGTGGTAGTGAAAAAATACAATTATTCTAGGGGATCTTAATTTTTCTATAACAAATGTAGTGTGAAGAGATTTAATTGATATTCCGATTATCTAGATCAAAAGTGGTGACTAGGAGATAGGGGATAGATAATAACATTTTTTAAGCGCATGTTTCACCATTTCATTGTCGAGGATGGGGATAAATAAATGATTCTCAACCATTGATCATTTTAAAAATATAGTACTTTTTAAATTTGGTAAGAACAGTTCTGAATAAAGTGCCCTTAAAGGTTCGTGAACCAGTGTGGATGGGAACCATTATCATTTGAGGGTTTGATCAATTGAGAAAGATGATGGGGATCCAAATCAAAGAGGACACAAAGTGTGGGAGTGAATCAATGGGAATGTTTCCATAGTGTTCAACAATATAATAATTAATACCATGTGTCATTGAGATCATTTTGTAGGTATATCTATTTTGATAAATAGTTAGACTCGTATTCCCAGTTGAACATCATCCAATATTCCAAACAATAGGCAAATTTAGGGAGTACATTTGGTGATCAACAATGAAGGGGATGTGGCTTCACATGAAGGATCATAAGATGTTTTATATTGTTATGTCAATCCTTCAGGAAGAATAGAATGTAGTTTAACATCTTCCGAATAGGATTTTTAACAAATAGTTAAATGTATTATAGTGTGGATAATTTTTCATACTATTTAACATAATGTGATTTGGTTTTTCATTGAACATTTTATTATATTTTTACTATGAATTATTAAATGAAGTGGGAAAATCATATCTTGTTAGGGTAGTGGGATTCATGAATAGAAAAAAATCGGTGTTACCTTATATATGAAATAATAATGAAAAGGTATATCGTAATTTTCATCAAAAGTCTCAAAAATATTGGGGTCCAACAAGGGCAGTGTGGTTTACCCATGATTCATGGTGGGTATCGTTATCTTTATACCACTTTCATTTTATAAAATCACTTTTTCCATGTCACAAAACTAACCGAAAGTGTTGGATTCTAACTTTTTATTAGGATTATACTTTGGGGTTTCAAACATATTTACATATGTGCCACATTACATTGTTAGATTAGGGTCATAACAGTTGTATTGAGATGTATCAAATGGTTTATTTTCATAATTCATGGAAAAAGAGTTCAAAATACTATATGGTCAGAACATTTATAATTGGATTTTGTCTCTCTAGGTTTTTTTAATAACATGAGATAGAGATCAATATATGTTAGTATGGTGCCAAGGTGGCCCTTCCACATAGTATAGCCCTAATATAACATTCACACAGTTTATGTTCAGAATGATTATACTGAGAATCCATGTTTAAGGTCATCAATTTCAAACCATTAGGGCATCCATGTGTCCTATTATTTCATAATAATATTCCTTTTGGACTCATATGCATTCATGATCAATTCTCTATGTGAGAAACATGTAAAATATAGTGTTTTAATTTTTATAGGGGTTCTCCGAAATAGTGGTAGATGTTACCATCATAAGGAATTCAGGATATTGTCGATCATGAATTAAAAACATGGATAGTAAAATGGAAATGATGAAGGGGAATTGGAAATTATTTCCATGTCTGAAACATATGTTCTACAACCATTCCTGTCAAGGATGGGGTAAACACATGTTGGATCGGGCATTGAAAGAGTTCAGAACAAAGGAACCACCATATTTTTACCAGTGATCCTTTGAGACATAATCTTATAATGGAATGTGAGCCATTATGTCCACAAAACATCATTGTTAGTGAGAATTTTCATATTCAAGGGATGATGATTACCAAAATCATAGAAAGAACAATGTGGGGATATTAAATTGGGGGATTTCATAGATGGGATTTTGAGTTCTTATGTAGCTACACATCCATGTGATAAAATGATGTAGATGAATTTATTAGTAGGAAAGGGTTAAACCAAGCACTGAGGTGGAAGAACACATAATTATTTGGTTGTAGTGATGGATCCAGGATAAAATATATTGGAATCACTATATATCCCATTTGAATGAGAATACACCCAAATTCAGTTCTAGGAAATGTTGGGGTAGGAGACCAAAAATGAGAGGTGAAATTATCTGGGTTAATGATTTTTGATAGTCACATATTTTTCATATTAGGAATCATAGTTTTTTACGGATTTAGGCTATAATTTAATTTCATCCACTGGCGATGTTAGTTTCTTGTCATCAAATATTTTCCCTATGATGATCCCCCATTTTATATATGTAAATTCTATATTTTAACATATTAATATGAGAACATTGATTTTTTTCATCCCAATTTTTTATTTGATTAATCATAGTTTTATATGGGGTAAGGAAACATTTTAAATTATTTTACTGAGGACATTTTTTTGTTCTTTTGGTTATCTCACACTTTTTATATGTTGCATACTATGTTTATTTCTAAGGGTTAGAATAGATTTTAAAATTATGAAGTAAAGAAATTTTTTTCTCTTTGTTATAATTTTTTTCATATGATTCCATTTGGTTTATATGAGGAAATGATTTATTTTGACGTAATGATATGTAGGAATGTGGATTTATTATTTTGAGTCATACACCCCGTATTGTGGTTGCGATCAGTTTATGGTCATGTACTCAGACGATAGAGTGTGCGTTTCATAATTGGGATTTTGTGGAACGATTGTTTGATAACCCATTATGTGAAGAGATCCGAGGATGCATGATTCCTCAAAGAACATATTTGAGACAACTACTCACAATTTGAAATCATGATGCTATTTGAGAAAAGACTTCACAATTGGTTGATGGTGTGTCTAGACCAAGTATACGTGATCTAGGAATTTTTACATATTACTTGAGAATTGAAATCAAGACACACATAATTATATAAGACATAATTGTGGAAGACCAATTTTAGTGAGTAATTCTCCCCTTGAGACATGATATGATAAAAAAAACTATTTATTAAATTTTTGGAACACTGATGCTAATGAAAACCATGAAATGAAGGGTTTATAAATGGGATGATGAAAATAGTTTAATGTTCATAATGATTTTGCCATAATGGGTAGTGGTACATCAAGGATTCTTATGTCATGAAAAATAAGAAAACATGGTATAGAAAAATGGGCTATATGATACACTAATAAAAAGTGAAACTGATTTCATAGAGTTAGAGTCCTATGGTTTGGACTATAGGAGGCTGAATAATTAGATGGTGTCATTGATGGGTCCATGATGTTTAATCAATGAATCCATACTCTTACCATCATTCATAATAATTAATACATATTTAATTCTAGAGCATGGACTTGTAGGATACAAACACTGTTAAGGTGGAATCTTTTCTAGTGATTATAATGAATCATCTCATTTTTTTAAATGGGAAATCCAATGTTTGAATCATTGGGTAAATATATAGTTTAAAATTGTGTTTTGATGACATTAATTTGGTACATCTCATTTATTTAAAGTGATACATCATAGGATTACGTGGGTTAAGGATTAAACATTGACATTGGGTGATGAGGTGGTGTGGAGTGCTTGTGAACAAATTTCCTTTTCAGTTTATCATTATTTTAGGTCATGTGGAAATCTAGATTCATTGGAGATCTGAGAAATGTGATATGGTCTTGTTCCAACATAGGAATCATATTAGGGAAATTTGATAGTGATAGACCAATGACAAATGGGGGAGTCGTAATTGTTACCCAACCTTGGGGAGGCCTGTTTTAATCTATTTTTAGTCTATCATAAATATAAAATGTTAAGGTATTAGTAAGAAACATAAGAAATTATGAATCAATCCATACATAGTTCTATAATATTTAATGGTGGAAGACAAAAACTATAAGAATGGGGATATCATTTCCACCATTGATGAGGCATTTGTTCTACAGTTTATGTGTCTTACCCAAGGACATTAGATGTGTAGTTTAGGTTCACATAGTTAGGACCAAGTGGGATTTGGAAGATAGTTTAAATTTATGATTCTTTGAGTGAAGAACCTTTTTTGATAATTTTTACATGGAATGGAATAGGTAAAAATTGATGTTAAAATATGGTGATGTAAGACCGCATTCCATATAAATATCATAACACAAACTACACAATATTTTATGGAGATAATAATTATACCATAGGTGTGGCCAAAAGTACAATAAACTAAATATTTTTTAGCATAGTCCCACATGAGGGTAGTATATATGATGAATTGGATACTGAACCCAATGAAAGTAGTTTATAGGAATCACTACATATCATATAAAATTAGGAATCAATAAACACATTAATCAATAACTTGGCATAGAAGAGTTAAAAATCATTCAAGGTGATGTCTTATCTATAATGAACATTAAAACATTTCTTATTTTTTATATAAGTAATAATATATTTATTTCATAGGGATGTAATGTTTTTACATGTTTTTTAGTGAGGATGATGGGAATCTATTTTTAATTTCATGCAACTAGGACTATCGATAATAAATTTTTAAGGTCATAGATCCCATAAAATAGTGTTTAAAATATTTTAGTGTTATACTTCTTGGAATTTATGGTTGATAATTATTCATGGTCATAATTTATAGAATAATGGGGTAATTATTAGTTTAAGTCTATAGATATTAGACACAAGTAAATACTGTTTGAGGTCTTGTTTCTTTGAATAAATGAAAAAAAATTTGTTTAATGACATTGATCTTGAAACCTCGTCACTATAGATTAATGTCACATAACATTGACCATACTATTAATTTGATGTAATACTTGAAAAAAAATTCATTTGTGGGAGTTTTTATATGCCCACCATCCATGGTGACTAAATATTTTTCCACATTGGAAAAGAACTTATAGATTAAATAAGGTCCTCCCCATTCGAGCTCCACCATTTATGGATTATTCCAGGTAACATTATTGTTCTAGAGAAAGTACCATGTCACCTTGTATGAAGTATCAAGGATAGTTATTTTTAGAATTTATAACTATCCTTTTTTGGCGCCTCTATGTTTTTCAAGGCATGAAGTCTATTTTCCTTGATTTCCACTAACTCTGTTAGATATAATTCCATAATTTATTCTGGTGTCATATACTCTCACACAACAATTAAATGTGATGTCATCTAAACCTAAATGGTTAATACTATATGTATTCCATAATCCATGGAGTATGGTGTCTCCAAGTATGAATTGTTATTTTCTATCTGATTTACCTAAATATAATTAGGGATCTTGTATGGAAAATACTTTTTCTTTGAGCACATCATTTTCTATAATATGTAAAAGAGTGGCTTCTTGAATTCCTCAATATTTCCATTTCTATGTGAAAAGTAGTGGGATGTATTTTTGTACAAGATGATATTATTGGAATGAATTTTCTTCATCTCAACATCCCATATGTATGTAATGTTTTCATTGAGAATAGAATGACACATCATAATCTTATGGATGATGTGTGAGCTCCTGAAATGAATCAAAAACCATATTCTTACTTCTTGGATGGGATCTGATTCTACCCATTTGGAAAAGAATTCTATTGTGTCTAACATGAACCTAAAATGTTGTGTTATCTCTGGTCGGTAGGGTCCCCTAATGTTGAGTATCTATACATCAATGGGAAAATAACATTGGATAGTTTAGTGAAGCTTCATCTATTAATGAAAAAATTTATCATGGATTTCACATGGTTGAAATCTCCTGAAGGACATAATGTAGTCATGAACCATGGTGGAAAAAATGTAACCCAACCTCTATTTTGTTGGAGATAATTAAACCTACGTGAGGGGAAACAAAATATCTAGAATATGCATCTAGTAATACATGAGGATCTCTATCCCATTTTATGAAATTGAGGATAATTCCCCTAAACCAACACCTATTTGGGGTTTTTATACGGGTAGGGACACTCTGGAGGGTAAAAATCACTACACACCAGTATATTTGAGAATGATTCTCTCGTTTTCGTAGAATAATTCAATTAAATAGATACATCAAAAAAGAGTTTTCAAATTAGGTTTTTAATGAATATGGGAGTATTTTATGGACCTGGAATAGAAGAATTAGAAGCCAGCTTTTTTATCTTTAGGATACCATCATATGGGGTGGAAGGGGTGATGATCCTATGTTGTTCCACCTGAAATACTAGGTCATCTAAATTGGGTTCTATTATAGAGAAAAATATGATTTTGAAAGAAAAAACTATATAATTATATGACCAAGAAACATGGTTCACATTTTCCAAGTAAGGGAATAGGTTTATGACCTAACTAGTATGTTCTAGATGGGGAATAAGATATTACTTTATAATTATGTAGTCACCCTTTATCTATTTGATGACCATCTTGGATTCTCCCTTAGCATGTAAAAATGTGGAAATAAATTTCATAGTCTAACTATAAACCAGAAATCATAGAATGATATTTTTACTCAATTTCAATATAACCTTATGAAAATTGGAAAGTGTACTGAAATATGGAATGTGATAGAGTGAGAAATTGATACCCAGTAATACCCTTTTTTCTTTGGGCTGTAGACGCTTCTATAGGTCGGTCTTTATGGGGGGGGGGACTATCTATATTCTTTTTTCAAAATCCTACAACCTCATCCACTGATAAAATAACTTCAATGGGAAATTTAACATATAATGAAAAATATTCAAGGGATGGATGTGTGTCTAGGAAGTTCACCAATGATTAGCCATTAATACCCTTCTATTTGGAAAAAATAAAGTTGATCTACTAGTGGATTACTGCCCAGTGTGCCAGTTGTACAGTCAACCTGATGTGATTGATGATGTCTATTTATAGGTCTACTCGAGATAGACGACTTAACAAATGGTTCTTCTCATAATATCACTTCTTCTACAATGAAATTTACACTATGAGGTAACAATTATTGATTTGGTTAGTATCTGGTATATGTGGTGAGGAGAATTACAATGAGATAGTATTGGTTGTTTTCACTAGCCTCATTAGTTTTCAGGGATAGAAGGGTGTTGAGGAACTATTCTAGAGAAATCCTATAATGGACTAATAACATTCCTAATAAGTGTTATAAGAGAAAAATAATTATTGTACTGGGTGTATATCAATATCCACAAACACAGTCTTGAAATCCACTTAACACTTTAAAATGGTTACTTTTTCATTTTCCTCAAGAGTGGATTACACTTTCTATATATATTTATAATAAATTACAAAATATGGGATATGTGTCACAGGAGGAATCACAACTTTTCGAGATTTAATTTTTTAATAATTTAATATTTATTCTTCAATTTTTTGCGTAAGAACTTGATTCCTCTAAATAAAACAAGAAATAACATAATAATTTTAGAGGTTACTCTGAAATTTCACATCAAGGGGTTCATCTACAAGCATCGAGAGTAATTAAATATGAATACATTCTAAAGATATTTAAGGTGTTCTGGTTTCTAGTGGGGTTTTCAACCAAATAATTCACATAAAAATCCACCAACATCTTTAGGATTAGATTAATTATAGGGTTTGCTCTATTAAAAAAGTGGATCCGGTATTCTTTATGCCAAAATGCATCACCAGGTTTCATAATGTTCCACGGGTTCCTAGAATGTAGTGTACTTCATATCATCATAGGTCATCTAGATCTAATTAACCCAATAGTATATGCCTAAAACTAGGAGGACATGGATCCTAGCTACGACATCAATAGAAATATTTTCCACCATAATGGACAATAATCCTTTGGATAATAGAGGATGAGTTCCCAAAAATTGATGCAAAATCATATATTCCAGTTATTTATTGGACTAGGACAATATTAGTTATCAAACATAGGTACGGACCTCCATGAAAAGTTTATATTTTCCTAATATGGTAAAATTCAATCTTGGACATAGAACCATGAGAGTGTTAAATATTTTTATGATTTTCCATATACCCATGAAGACCAAGTAGGAGACCAAGGGGATGAAGAGAAACATAATTTTATATCAATAGAATCACAATATATCTTGAATAAAACATGTTATAATTCTGTTTATGGGAGAAAACATATTGTAGATTTACCTTTGATGATATATATGCATTTCTTTTTGTCATCATCATACATTATTCAGTTTTAAGGTGCACCTTTGTTAGGTCATTGGTTGTGGTGGAGGCACCCTCTTCCAATGTTAGAGGGATTTCATCAAAATTATACTCATCATCTGCGAAATGGGGAGGAGGAAAATCTACTTGGTTTTGATGACCCATGGGGAGAATTATTATTTTCTCTAGTGCATATGGATTATTAAATAATAGGTTTCAATTATAGGGAGACAATACTGATAAATTATATTCTGATAATTCTATTTTATTTCCATCTTTTATGTCCACTCATGAAATCAATGTAGTGGTGATGGGTCAACCCCTATCGATTAATAGGCTCAATGAAAAAAATGCATGATTTTTTTTGGATCAGTGTCCATGGGTTATACTTATATGTACTTTATAAGAGTAGTGTCGTCATGTATTTCTTGGAATTTCCATTGTATGACTACATGTTATTCATTGATCAATCATTTTTCATGGTGACTACAAAAAAACCTCCCAGGTTTAGTGATTTAGGTTTCTACTAATGTATTAGGATACTATATCTATCATTCAATCCAATCCAAGTGTTCACTATAATTTCTATTATATAATTAGGGGAATTGATGCACTAATTATTATTTGTAATGGGAAGGTTTAATTCCCTTTTTTATAATGTAAAATATATATAGTGCGACTCATATAAATCAAAAGTGGATGCATCACTATAGAGTACCCTTAATCAACTATCTAGAGTGTTTTTGAAGTAACGGTGTTAAGGGGAGGGTACAATTGCATGAAAATAAATCACAGGCCTTCCCAATAGTTATTTGTAATAAATATCTTGTGAAAATAACACTATCTCAATGTTTGGTAGTAGGAAACTATATTGAGTCATCCACAGAATCATTCAATTTGATTTATTACCACTTTTACCATACACCTAAATTTTCATGATTAAAGGTGCCAAATATGATTCCATAAGACTTTCATTATAGAGCCTCTTCATTAGAATGTGTTGGATCCTAGATTCTATATCCACTAAGTCTGAGTGGATTTGTATTCCAATTAAATTTCATATTATATAATACAAGCATATGTTACATTGAATAGTAACACCTATGTATTTTCTAGAAAGAGAAAATATGGACCGATATTCCATGTCCTTAGACACTTTTGTTTTATAGGCCTCAGTAGTAGAAACTTCATTCTTGAAGTGAAAGGCGATCTTCATGGAATCAACTGGGATTTAAATCAATTATATTTATAGTTAGATATCCTCATTAATTGAGATCCATGATGGTATTATGGAGAGATACATCATCATATCATAATTATATGCCTGAGGAAGTGTTTTTATTAGAGAATTTTTATTATTTAATAATTGGTGTAGTATATTTTATTGATTATGAATTTGGGACTTACTAGTATTGGATATATTATATTAATGGTATGTTAGTATAATCAGAACAAATGATTATTTTGGAACCAGATGGTAGAGGTTAGGTCCAAGCATGATGTGTATGGTCAATATGCACTCCTCAATTATTCGTATGGTAAACAAAAAAAATCTACTAAAATGATGTAGCAGATAGAGTAGACATGGATGACTGGGCTATTTGATCCTTTCATGAGGCTTTCTATCTAGCCATATTGGCATGAATAACTGTGTTCGGTGATCTATCCCAATAATTCTAATGTCTTTCCTGCCCACTTACTCCCCTTCATCGATATTAAAAAAAGGTGATTGAGGGGTTCACATGACATTCCTCTTTATTGAGCATGTAGTATTGGTTCAGTAGTTTAAGGAAATACATATATAAATAATATAGATCCTCATTGATGGAATTGTCTAGGGCTGGGTATACATTGGGAACATATCCAAACTCTGGTGGAATTGCGTAATCAAGGGTTTGGATTTATTTTAGCGGTAGTGGAAGAATTTTATTTCCATTACATAGTTGAAATCTATTCTTCTTAGACATGGAATTATGTGGTGCAGATGTAAAGGAATCTATTGCAGGTGAAAAAATAAAAACAACATTTTCTTTTTTTCTCAACATTGCATTGAATATTACATGTTTCTGACTGACTTACATACGATCCAAACATGTATTTCACTTATGTAACCCATGTATGGGATCATTTTTCAAATCACTCGAGCCTTGTCTATGATTATCAGGTGTAGTATAGACATGTTTCTACTCTGTCAAGAATCTACGAATCTGATTATACCACGATCTACTTGGTTTTGTGGCTAATATTCGAAAAATAATAAGTCATTGATGGTGTATCCAAGTATTCTATGATATGGAAAGTGATTAGGATGTCCATTTAGTTAATTAACCATGGGAATATTCCATTTTTGAGATTAAGGACTCCCTTTTCGAGGACATAGTTGAATTATCCCTGTGCCTACACATCCTTGATGTAAGAGGTATTGTTCTTCATTTCTATGAATGTCGCCTAGGATACCTAGCCCTAATGAGGGTCCAGATAAAAATTCACTATTTAAAGATGTTGTTATTAATGAGGCTATACCTAGTAGGGATACACTTTGAGACGCACATACAGTAAATGGGATAGTAGGTGTACTAGATCATGATTCACTGCATGTATAATTGAAGTTGTCTCATATTATATAGGCCTTTTACAGAAGATATAAGGGGTAATGGGTGTGATTATTGTATGGTGTGCTGCAAGACATCTTCTGAAAGCTGATATTTTTTTATAAGTCTTCAAATTCTCATGGGTGGTTCATAATGATAGGGTTAGGGACTATATCATTTTATATTTTCTTTACACAAATAATATATATATATTCCTATAAAATCTATATTTACATGAAAGATGTGTTTCCCTTTCATTAGAACATTATTATAGTGACTCTTCCATCAGAGTTATTTCTACTTTTGAAGAGATAAAAAATTATTTTCCTATATGAGGTGGATTATAAGTCATAGAGGAACTATCTATTGAGGTCCACTAAACATGAAATTCCCCCAATGGGTAGCTCAATATACTAGATAAACATAGATAAATCCTTCATCTAGAAAAATAATATAAGCTTGGTTCAATAATACTATTATAATGTCCCCAAAATTGGACCAAGACATTGGGAATAGTGGTTTAGACACTATAGTGGATCATGTGTTCCAATAAATGGGTTTGAGCTAGGATTGTCTAACTCTTGGGTTGTTGAACCATTATCCATCCATACTAGTCCTAACTTTCCATCAAAAGGATTTTTCACTTTATTTTTTCCCAAATAATTGAGATGGGAAATGAAATTATTTAGCACATCATCATTGTGATGATTTTTTGTTAACAATTCATTGACCATATCATCTAATTTAGTACGGGAACAACATTGATCTGAATTCTAATAATCATACTACTCAAGTGGGTTGGGTGACTCATATCTCGATCATTTTCTTTAGACACCATCATCATCCATAAGAAAAATCACAAATTTATAATGTCCAACCATATAACCCAGGTGAGGAGGATAGAGATCCCCATTCTAGGAGAGTAGATGGCCCTTCTACAATTTTCATGGTCCAAGTATTTCTTGGAAATTATCTTAGTAGTGAGCCTGTTTCATTCCACAATCTCCTAAACAAGGGTGGCTATCCTAGGGTCTAAATCATCTCTTGTTTAAACAAAAGATAGTTTTTACGGAAAATAATATTGCTTTATATTGTCTATATGTCAATTATTAGAATAAAACTAATTTAGTGTACTCATGATGCCAACTGTTTGTCTCTTCTAATGAGTGTAGCCACCTGTGGGGTGGTCATGTTTGTGATGTTTCGTCCCATAGAGAGGTTTGTTGTTGTCATGCCTAAAGTTGTTTGTCCTATATATCTAATCCACATATGGTGATAGTGATGACATTAATGGTGTAGTTATCTGCATTGGATCCTTTATGGTAGAAGAATAATGTAGATTTATGGTGTCATCATTGATTTAGGATAAGACTAAAATTAGGGTAAACATATCCCCCCCATCATCTTATTTGTGAATGATTAGAATACTCACTAATGACTCTATAGAGTATTTTGAGGTTCCAGATATTGTTTTTATGTAGAGACATGATGTGGCCACAAGATTCAAGACAATGAGAAGCTGGGATCACAATGTTCTCACCCCAGGATCATTGTCGATGAACAACATAGTGGTTATCAGAGATTCCTGGTTAGGTGACCTAATAATTTAGAATTTGGGGAAATGTCACCCGGATATTTTGTATAAATGAAAATTCTTTTTCGTTAGTGATGTAATCTCAGTTGAAATAATATAGATCAATAAGTGGATAAAATTAAACTTGTAGCTAGATAATGGATAAGAGTCTCTATAAGTCCTCTTTTTATTACAAGAAGGATTATGCAACTCTAGGATGGAAAATAACCTAATTAGAGCATGCTAATATACTATTTGGAGAACTAATTCTTATCATATTTACTTCTATATTACATGGAAAGGGGATGATATGAATGATAGAGATAAAGCACATGTTGTAATGTCTCTTGAATGTAGATCTGGCTTCATGATCATTTCCATGTTGGATAGGGGTTTACCAAATCCTCATGGATCTGGGTGGTAACATCCCATTGAGGCTCATTGAAGTGTTTACTATAAATAGAACATGTGAACCCAAATCATGAAATCTCTCCAACATCTAGTGTGTTGGTGGAGAGGATTGATTTTTGTGGAAAAGGAGAATGTTGAACAATGCTTCCTTCGAAAGAGTCTATAAATTCATAATATTATAGTTACACATGGATGGAATTGAGGATATTATAGACCATATCTTTTTGGATTGTAATCCTCAACCAATGGGATTCTTCAACCATCTTTATCATCAAGGGTGAAGGTTACCTCGTTGAATCATCCATTGCTATATAGTCTTACATGGTGACAGTGACATGATTCTTCCATTTGTATAGATTTCAAAATTGTGAGACTCATCCAAGATCAAGAAGTTGAGGGTCTCTTAGGATCCATCACATGTGTTGCGACCAGCACCACCAACACGAACCCCAGAATTGGTGTTGTCACTCTATCCCCAATTTGGTTATTTAAGGTAAGGCATGCTTTTTTCATGGGGAGGACCTCCCGGGTGGTTGGTGATTGAGTGGGGCAGGACATCTACATTGGTAACCCTCATCATTATATGTTTATAATTACTTCTAGAGGCACCGATGACTGAAAGAGTCATTTTATCCATCCTATGATGAAGATTTAGTATTAATCCATGGTTTTAAAAGATGGATCCCCAATTATTATTTTTTGGGACCTGGTGGTATGCTAGATTGTTGTTCAAGGTTACCAAAGTTATAGAAGATAACATATATTTGGGCATAATCTAGGACTATACCCTACACTGACATTAGGTTTTCTAGACTGGGGCTAGTGGATATGGGATAGAGTCAACCAACTCATTGTCCTATGGGACCAGTTTGTATCAGATTAGAATCAGCTCGAATGGAGTCCTACTGGGTAGAACCCTAGTGGTTGATGATATTGGTAAAACTCAAAAATATCCTACCTTCATGGAATTGGAGTGTGAGTTATCAGAGCGCTATGAGGATAGACTCCCAAATATTTTCTGTTGGTAAGGGAAGCTTTTCCCCGTACACACCCCTCATTGGTGGGGTTGTTTGTGAGGTAAAAATTCATTGAGATCATGGCTATCCATATAAATGGTGGGAATGATACAATCATGTTATATTCGACAAACTATAACATAGATACCCTTATATGAGTGATCATGAAGGGAGAATAAAGTCATAGGTACTCAATAGTTGAAGAGGTGGTGGGTTTAGGGTTAGAACATAGTCATGTGGGACTTCCATAGAAACATTTCACCTCCCACTATGTACATTAGTTTTAGGTTCCTAGAATCCATTAATATGATTAAAATAGAGAATGTGCACTGGTCAACCAAAATAGGTATTGTGAGATTTATTCCCAATACCCCAATGTCATCCATTTATCACAAACCAAAGGAGGGATCTATGATAATTTTGAAAAAGAATGAATTTTCCCAATTTTATCTTCCTCATTCACATTATAGTTTTATGATGTGCCCAAAAATTTCCTAGTGGAACATGTTTCTGAATATTAGGATCTGATGGCATATAAATATGATTATTTACCAATGACACCATTCCCAATATTTTAAGAAGAGATTCACATTGGGTTCATTATTTCTATTCCTGACGATTTTTCATAGGGGATTCATTCCATATTCTATTCATTCATTTCACAAACATTTTTCAGCATTTCTATGATCAAATTGTAGGATAATTTTATCACATTAAATAATGATGTTATCTATTTAATCGAAACTTAATGATGAGATGTTCAACCCTCATTCTATGGATTCCTCATTTTATCTCATTGGCTCATCTTGGTTTCCCTCATTGATTAATGTTGTGTTTTTGAAACACATTTTAGGTTCCACCTCAGGGTGGATGTAGGTTAATTACATTACTTCTATCTCGATAGGGATGACACCTTATGTAAATTTATATAGTAACAATGGTCATGTATAAGAAAATATGGATTTTGGTTTTTAAATAACTTATAAATTATTATTATATTAAAATGAATCATATGTGAGGGGCTTCGTATTCATTGATCATGAAGAATCTTGTGTCGTCCACAAGGTAGGTGACACCAATCATGAATGTCTTCTAAGTTATTGTAACACAGGCATCCCATATTTATTTCATGGGGTGGGGATTCTGGATCAGGCCACAAGTTTAATCCACTATGTGGATAGATGGATAAAAGGTTTAATTTCATATGGGGATAGGTGTTTCATATATTTAACATTGGACGAGGATATGTTGGGTCATAATGTTAATGTAATTTATGGATTGGGGGTCAACTGTTTATCATCATACAGGGATAGGTGGGTTGCATGTTTAACATATTTTGAGGACATGTTTTCCCTATGTTGAATATATTACAAGTAAAGGTTATGTTAAAGGTTTAATTTATTGGACGGACATATTGTTCATTGTCTTACCATATTATATGAAAATATTTGGTGGTTAGTTTTATCCCTAGGTAGAAATGTATCATTTATAGTGTTTGGGTATGTGTTCCCCCATAGAGTAAGATTTTACAATTAGGATTTGTTGGAGTGTTGGGAATAAATATTGGACCTTAAGGCTATATCCATGATGTGTTGGTATGTTAGGATTGATCCTTTGAGAGGTGTTCTACACACCCTATTTGAGGCACATGGATCTAAACTGACATAGTTTAGTATTGTAGTTTAAGGTCATGTTATAGGACCAGCCGATGTAGTTTAACATTATGTTGAATGGATGGTCATTCCATGAAAGGAGATTCAATGAGGGATTGTGTGGGTCATACACATAAGGTATATCTAGAGTGGGAGTCTATGGGGGTAATTTGATAAAGCTCCCAGTAGATGTCGATGGGGGTGTTAGCCAATGATGATTATACATGCTAAATATCATGCGCATCATTTGCAGAAAGGATAAAATTTAGTGTCATATATCAATTATTTTTTTCAATTTTACATCATATGACTAGAATGTAATGTTTGTATGTTTCATTTAATTTATCTCAGATGAGGATTATACTTACAGGCTAAGTGGGATCATTTCAAGTAAATAAGAATACCCATCAAAATATTCTCTACTGAGATTGGAAATCCATTTTCATTGGTTATTAATACATTGTGAATATGTCTATGATTATCATTAAAAATTTAGGCGAGGAATAGTTTAAACAATTTCATAGAAGAGTAGAAATCCAAAGGCCTTGGGTTTGGGTTCTTATTTATAAGATTAAGATGCAATATGGTGCCTATGATTAGGAGAAACATGTATGAAAATGGTCATGATTTCACTTGAATAATATGTAGAATGGGGTAAGGGAATCAAAGAAACATATAGGTTTATGGAAGTTCAGTCACACAGATTCTGTACGTCAGATATTTTATTATAATTGCATGATGTCAAAGAATAGTTTTTTTGGCCAAATCCAACACTTCATGTTTAATAGATATGTCCCCAATGTCAGTCGGTGAGGGTATATTTATAATAGACATTTCCATCCAATGGAATTCGGACCTACTAGGTGATATATGTTTTATCACACCCTCCATGCATTTTTATGAGGTTGTGGCCACGTGATCCAATGGTTTCATTTTGAAATTATCATGTAATGAAATGTTTTATGAATATAAAGGGTTTTCATAAAGTGAGATACTATTTCAGTTAAACACCATTACAATAATTATCATCCTCTTTAATGATCCATGGAATTCTAAAATTTAACATCATCTATATCTTGCAAAGACACTATCTGTGTGATGTGATAGTTGATTTCTAACAGTGAATTTTATGAGAAAAAAACTAATTGGATCCAGAGTAGTTGTCTTGTCAAAACTGGCTTGTTATTTTGTGGAATCATTAAGTTGCTGATATTTTGGAGCTAACTGTGCTTTTGTTATATTAGATAGAACACTAGTTATAAAATGATATTAATATTTTTTTGTGCACCAGATAGATAATATGATACAATGAATTGTTTTTTAGTTGGACACTTACATACTAGAGGTAATTGGACAAATGTTTTAGGAAAACATCTATGTATTTTTTTAGAATGTTTGATACAAATTTTGTGGATCAGTTTTGTAAAAAAAATTTGTGAACTAACATGATTCGGTAGAGTCTTCCCTATCATTATATTGAATTATTATAATACAAGTTTTCTCAAATATGTTAGTCACTTCCTTTTGTATATTTAATTACCATAGATCTAGACTATTGACTATGGTATGGAAATATGTTCTCATAATGAGGATAAACCTGGAAAATCCTATGATCCTTATTTAAATTATCATATTTTTGTGCTACTGATATTTTGTAACAATATTTCCGAAACATAACTCTAACATGTAATTTGGATCAATTATCATATTGTTAGAAATTTTTAAAAAGATAACCATTTATTTTCCATTATAGTAGTGGTTCATTGACCCTTTTTACATTCAATATTATTAGTGTGTTCTATAGAGATTTAGAGACATATATGATCATATATAATTGTGTGGAGGTGTCTAGTATCATTAAAAATATCATTGACACATGATATGTTTACTGGGAGACAAAAGCCTATTATATTGGGTGGAATATTTTTATGATGTGTTAAGAGACACTTAGACATTGGTCTATACATATATGATTGATCATGATCCTTGTCCTTAGAATTGATAATGGTTAGTTATACTAAATGGGTTTTCATTATCTACCTAATATCCTCAGAGTATCTATGTTACTTGTATAACCTAGTATTTATATTCTTGTTTTAGGAATGAGTTATTCCATGGTATCATATTCACATGATCAAATTGGATATCTATGATTGTATTAGAAGTGTAAGATGAGTTATGGATTGTCGTTGAATTTGTGCCTCAGTGTTTTTCAATATTTATATTTTATGTGAACGACATAGTAGTAAATCCATATTGTATTATATAATGAATATTTTGGTATATAAAATCACATTTCATATTACTATTCCATTTATTCAATTCCTTATTTTTATATTTACTCTTATATAATGGTTGTGTTTCTTATATTTTTATTTCGACGACTAATGTCACTATAATAAAGGGGGTATAGGTTTTCATTGTACCACCATAGACCTTTATTTCTATCCGGAATCTTCTAGTTTATAAGGAGGTGTGATAGAGGTTATGTGGTAATCTGATGTTATTATATCATATATTGAGTTAGGCCAAGGAATTATAAAGTTGTATTGAGTGAATTTTTATTTTATTAACTATTTTTGAACAGGGTCGAAAGGAAAAATAAGAATCTATCAAATATTGAGATGGATGTTGTGATTATGAATCTTGAACACTTGTTTTAGGATGAATTCTGGGTTACTAAGGTCTTAGGAGTACACTTTTTTGACATATATTTTATAGTTCCATATATTATTTCAACACATGTTATTATTCATATGAAATTTTTGGTTTTATGGTTAATTCAAAATTTTGATCTTGGTTATTAATCAAAGAAGATTCTAATTCATCATTATCATCATGAAGGTATTAAAATAACATATAGAACATTTTTCTGTGTGATATTTTTCCAAATAAATGAGGACCAACATATAAATGTTTCAACCACTAGCTATATGATGTTTTTCAATATATTAACATTGTGGAATATGAATTAGATAGACCTTCCAATATAGTTACATATATCCTTCTGATGTTTTTTCATGGGGATCTATGGTGATATGTTTGATGATGAGTATAATTATTATATAATCACTTGGTGTGTGGGACACCTGGAAACCCACATAGGTCAAAAAATCACATTATTCCTTAGATAAAAACCCTTGAGGGTGGTTTTGTTTAAGGATGACTAATTTAATGTTCTAGTAAAAACCTATAGAGTGTTTAATTATATAGCTTAGATTGAAATTTTATCTACCAAAACCTCATTTTTATGGATACATGATAAGGATATTCAAGGTATATATGGATATATATAATTATATATTTAATTAATTACCAATGAGGACTATATTATAGAGGGAGAAGTCACATGAGTGGGAAATCATTTAGAATCGTGGTATACGGTGTTTATTTTTTTGGAATGTGATGTTGGCTATATGTATATGAGACCCTTAAGATAGTGGATGGGAACATTAAATTTCATTGTTTATTTGATATGATTGTAGGTTTTAATCATTAGGGTTTATGATTTCTCATGAGACCTGAAATATGGACATGGTGGGAGACCTAGTGACCATCCAAATGTGATTCAGTTTTTAGTGATTCGGTTCCTAGTATCATGTGTGAGGGTATCCCATTATGTTGGAAAACCCATGATTTAATTTTCCATATGGATTAAGAGAATGGGTGTATTATTTTACTCAATACTAATTCATGGGATGCTCTTGAGGGTTTGTGAAGTTCTCATGATGTTATATTTAGTTTTTTTTGAAAAAACTTCAGTTCGACTACTTTGTGTTGTGGCTTGTTTTTATGGGTAAGACAATTTAGATTCCTATCCTATTTGATTTTGGATGTTTTTTTTGAGAGTGGTGCAATCATGGGTAGAAGATTATTTTTTAAATGATACTATATGTTGGACATGGTGTCCTATGAAAATTTTATTTTACTTTTTTAGCATGTATATTCAGTGGATTGAATATTAAAATATAATATAACATATTTCTCATTTTTTGATATTCCTATAATATAATAATCTCCTAGGGTAACATCCAAATCTATAAGGTCATTGAAGTTTCCTATAAAAATGAGAACCTTGATATTCTATGAAAATATTCCTAAATATAGTTCTATGGTTAGATAAAATTCTATTAATGGACACTTAATATATTATTTATCATGGGAGAGAACTCATATGTGGATAAGGATTATTCTCAATAATTTCTCACTTGGAAATATCTATAATGGGGGATTTTGAGAACTCACACACCAGTAAGAAATCCATATGTGTTTGTGTCATCAGATATTATTATTTGCAATCATTTTTAAGGGACCATAGAATTTAATATTTTCACTTATTAATTTCATGACTCACACACATTGATTTAGTTACCAAAATGGGCACGTCAAATATTTATAGGATGTATGTTTTGTTTGATGTATCATGAATCCAATTTTTTTAAATGATATGTTAATGAAGGAATTGTCCCATACATCTTTATGGAAGTAAATATATTGAACCATTGATTTGAATAGAACTGTCACATTAAAATCCATAGACGCATTACAACAACATGTTTATTTTATATAGTTAATGATTCATGCTTTGAGAAAATTGGTTATTGGAACAGATGTGAAACAATCTTGATGAGATATCAAGATAAAGGGATAATAGTACGCTGATATAATTTATATATATTTGTAAATGTTGTGACATTAAATTCTTTACCCTAGGTGCATTAACCCATTTCTTACATTAATCATGGTATCTATGAAATAACACGTAATTTCAATGAGAATGAATCCTATTAGGTGAAACACTATGTGTTTCCATTGATTTTGATTTTGTTCCATATGAATTTAATTATCATAATAAATATTATTCTCAATATCATGGAATAATTTTAGTTGAGTTTTATTGACCAAAAATATTCACAAGGTACCCAATAATTTAATTATTTTACTAAAATATATTCACTCTATTTTGAATAATAAATTTATTTTATTTTATTTATTAAAAAATATAAATTTAAATATTTATTCAGGTATTATATAAATCCCTATGGGGATGAATGGATGACGAAAAGAACTGTAAAAAATATTAACGTTCCAATATCTAATAATGTAGTTATCATTTTTCCAATTATGTAAATTTATAAAATAATATCATTATTATTAAATTTTTGAACGGGGGTTATTAAGGATTCTAAAATTAATCTATAGATCTTATTCAATTAAAAAATTATAATATAAACCATATGTCAATAAATAAATAGTTATATATATATTTTTTAGGGTTAATAAAATATTTTGAATGGAGAATAATTGCACCCAATAGAATTATCTATCATTTATTTTCCACCCACCTTCTTATTAATAATGAAATTAACTCCTTCATTCTTAAAAAAACATAAACAATCAAGACCAATATTTCCCAAAATATTATTTACTATTATACCACCCGAAAATCAATGGGTGTCATTTGGAGAACAAATGATCATGTTAGGATCAATTATACATGGATTTTACACCTGGATCATCCAAGAGAATTGATGGCAATTTTAGTAGTTTTTTTAGAAGATCAACATCATCATTGAAGAAACTCTGCTATGAATATGTAACTATTTCATTAGATAAAAAAATTAAATTTAACATGAAATATCATTTATTGGGGTTTTAGATACCCCAAATTAAAATAAATTTTAATTAACACCCAAATTTGTTATTCTACAATGCTCATAACATAAATGATTTATTAAATTGGTCAATTTATAATTTCTAATGATTTTTTTTTTTTTATTAATTCTAATTTAAAATTTGAGGTTCATTTCTTATTCTAATTCCCTCCTGATCTATCATGCAAATCATTTATTTGTACTCATTTATTCTCACAAATATTATCTTGATTGATTAATAAATAGTGATTTTTATATATGAGGATCATATTTGGATCTACCAAGGATCATAGAAAGATAAAACAGGACTAAAAAGCATGAAATCCTTTGTTTCACACCATGTTTCCATGTTCATTACACAAGGATGACAACATTGATTTTAGGTCATTGAGTAATATGTAAAAATTGCATGTAATAAAATATTGTGTGTGGAAAAACGATTTGATGGAGTAAACAACATTTTTTTCCAAACATTTTCACAAAAAAACATGATATAAAAGCATGTCAAGTAATGAATTCACCATTTCTATTTTATAGATGGTGGGTACTAGTTGGTAAACAATTTAATTATATGCAAGTGTCATTTATCCCTAATAAAACCAATCATTTCATAAATATTTGTGCAAATTGCACATTAAGTCCCTAAATGTGTAATGTACTTATTTAGTAATGTCATGTAAATGATATGTTGATGTCTTGTACACACCGTGTACTTTACCAATTTTTGTGTAAATTTTACAATAAATTAATTATTTATGAAACAGTTTTGATCAAGTTCCATGGGTTGTTTCATTAACAATACATGTCAGTTTTTAGGTGATATGATATATTAAAATATAAATTTATTCCATGTTATATTTGATTTAATGAGTCATAAATGGTAATTTTATATTAATGAATCAATAAATTACATTATATAGGATATATAATTCTAATTTCTTACTTAGTTAATTATGTTTACAGTACATTGTTTGAAATTCTAACGTCATTTTAACAATATTTTTTAGGATTCAATATCTAAAAACAAACAATATTTAGTATTTATAACAATATTCATTGGGATTCTCCCAAATACATCATCATATACTATTTTATTGAGTTTTAGCTGAACTAAAATTATATAATCTATTTTATATCACGTTTTATTGAAATATTTTATGTAATTTATTACAAGTGATTTCAATTATTTTTTTTTCAAATTAAATTTTTATGGACTCTGACTCATCCATACATGCATTATTTTATAGTACATGTGTTCCCAAGTTTATTTTTATATTTCCTCATAATGTTTCCATGGGGTCCCTTACTAGTGTGTGAATTGTAAACAAATGTAAATAATTGATTACCAAAGGAATGTGGAGGAGGATCAGGAAGGAATCATAATGATGCCAACCCAAGTGATAAATATGTATATAGGTGGAATACACCAAATCATTCCAAGACATGAATAAGGAGTTATTCCCCTAGGTAATAGGTTAATTTATTGTCCACTCAAGAAAATAACCCTTAGATAATCCCATGATTGACTGATTCATCTATTTTTTCTAAGAATTATTTATTTTATTTATGTAAGATGATGATATAAAAAATCACGGAATTAATATTCGATGAACGAATTGAAATAAATGAATTATGAATCAATGATTTATCCAAAATCCTTAGTTAATTATGTAAAATCCGCTTTATATGAAAAAATCACGTAAAGGATAAAACATGTTAAAAATGAGGCATAATAAATAAAAATTCGTCAACTAAATACTATATCTGATTTGGCCTTCCCTTACATCATTACAAATGATACCAATAGTTCTATGTTTCTTGCTGACCATTGTTTGGTATTTTTTTAATTGGAGAGCTTATGATTGTTTTTTGATGACATAACCATTTTATATAATTAACAGTATCACATTCAAGATATGGTTCAATTTTAAAGAAAGTGTTGATGAAATCAATTTCAGAATTTTGTGATTGGGGAATCCACTCAATGAATCAAGGAGATGAATGTCTGTAGCGGGTTAATAATTTTCTAACAAAATACCTTCTTGTGGCATGAAAAAACCTTTTGGGGTTTTTCGTAAGGAGCATATAGTCCCCTTTACTAGAATTTCCATGAAACTATACATCCTATGTTAAATTGTGATGGTTATTGGGAATTTATAAGATATTGGTATATTTAATAAAAAATTTATTATTTTTATTTCTTAGATTAAATTTATTCACTAAAATTACTAATAATATGATATTTTAAATTTTATAATAAATTTACTATTTATAATACTCACTATCCCTTTGATTTAAATTAGATAATATCATTATCATCACTAGTAGTAACTTCAATAAATGGTTCATATGCCTTCTGGTTGTGCTATATCATGAATATGAATCTTACGTAATATAATCCTAAATGGATGAACTTTTTATTAAAGAGGATTATGATGAAGATTTCATCATCTATGAAATAAAAATAATTAAAATAGATGATGTTCAATGATTGATTTCATATTATATGTGAAGTTTACTCCTGATATCCAACAAAACAATTGATTCTTCTTGCATTGTTAACCATATATAATAGAAATATGAGGAATGATCAATACAGTAATGGGACAATATTTCTAATGCGGGATTTTGTAGTATTCCTGTGGAGGATGTACTAGCTAGATCTCATTTAGTCAAGATCATTGACTATATTAATTTCCTAAAAGTACTAGGTTTTGATCTCCCTGATAAAATAGAGACCAATATTTTCCATTCATTATTATCTTAGATATACTCAAGATTTTTTTTTAGTTTTATTATGAACTACCTTGAAATGTCTCTCCAGTATCTCCAGAATAATCATATGTTTGTAGATAATGATATAAAGTGAGAAAAAACTTTCATCCTTATGGTGAAAAAATATATTGGGAATGTTATGAGTTCTAAGCCAAAATCTTCTTTACAACCTTACAATATTCAAATAATCAATGTTAAATCATAAGATCATAACGCTATTTGTTTCGAATGTGGTAAGAAGGTCCACTAGGGAAAAAAATTACCCGACATAGGAAGTGAGGTGATGAATCCTGTGTTTTTGTTATTGATTATAATTGATCTATTTCAAAAAATGGGGTATTATATAAAACTTTGGGTTCTCAAATATGTATTAAATACATTAAACCTATAGATTCCAATTTATTGAATTATTGGAGGATATCTATCAGTGTTACAAATATCTAAAAATTCTATTATAACCATTGATTAAATCTTCCTAACATTTCCATCTAGAATGATCATAGTTTTCAATAGTTGTTATTATATTCCATCCACTAACAAAAAAAATATTAATATATATGGACATGATACAAATGTATTTATATTCATTTATGTGAAGAAATTTTTCATCTATTTAAATGATAAAAATTTATATAGTAAGTAGAATTTAAATAATAGTTTTTCTATGTTGGAATACACAAACAATGTAATTGATTTTTATAATGAAACAACATCATATGAATCACACAACACAAAAAACTGTAATCAATGTATATGTCATGAAAATAAATATCATTAGACTTAATTGATTCAAGTTGGATATTTTTATTTATTTAAAGTAAAACCACTTGGTGTATGTCATGTATTTTTACAAATTAAGAAGACAAAAGTATATTTTTGAGGGGAAGGTGATAGGGTAAAATTATACATGTATTATCTCATACTGATGTGTGTATTGAATTTCACATTGAAAAAATGGTTTGGTAATCATAATTAAAATTTTTCTCGGATTATTTTAGTAGATTTGGAAATACCAATATAATGAGGTATAAGGTGTTCTCCTGGGAAAAATTAAAAGAAATAAATAATGATGTTGAGATCCATCTTGGTAAAATTAATATGAAAATTGTCAAATACCATGGTGGATAATATCTTAATCCATAAATAATTTATTTTTAATTAATAATATTTTTTATTTTATCACAACTCACTCCTCCTTATAAACCTCAATAGAAATGTGTATGTTAAAGGAGGAACAATGCATTGATAGACATGGTGAGATTAATAAAGAGATATTAAAATATTCTATTATCATTTTGGGGATACATATTTTATACATAAGAAATCATACTGTAAGATATAGCAAATAAACTAATAAATGTTATTCCATATATGTTTTGAAGTGGTTGAAAATACATGTATTTGAATTTACATATGTGCGATGGTGAATTGTTTGTTAAGTAATATTTTGGTATAAAAAATGCACCCTGAGCCTCAATAATTTCTTATATAGCATACCCTAACAAAAAAATGGATATTACCTATACGAACCCCCACAAGAAAAGGCTAATAGTGTGCAGACACGCCCTATTACATAGAGTAACGTATGTTAAATTAATCGTGAGAGAATGATAGACATTGATGAAGTCCAAGATCTTGACATACAAAATTCATTATAAGTATATATTCCACAAATTCTAATAGAAGATGTTTTTCCAGATACCAAAATATTTCATAGGAGTAAATGAGATGTCATAGAACTAGATAAGTATGGTTTTCCTAGTCAAAAAGTATAGTGACTGAATATTAGTTTATAATAATGATTCATTAACCTAAAATGATGAAGGGATTGGTGAAAATGTATACAGATGGATATAATACTGAAAATGAGATGGATTCCATGGAAAAGACCAAGTTTGTATTTTGGTATATTCTCATATAGATGTAAATACCATTGGGTGTAAAATGATATTCAAGAAGAAAATGGACATGTTTGGATAGGTATTTATCTAAAAGGAACAACTAGTTGGAAAATAGTTTAAACAATTTCAATTCAATTAATATGATAAAATAGTTTCAAAATATACTATGGTAAAATTCCACAAAATTTTAAATTCTATTTCATCCTTCCATGAAAACGATATTTTGATAATGGATGTCAAAATATCCTTCCTTAATGGGATCCTTGAGGATCATATCCATATAAAAACAATAAGGGGTTGTCATCCAACAAATTATATGCATAATAATTTATGTTGATTACATATTACTTATTGGAAATTAAATTCAAGTCATATAGTCTATTTAGAAATTGATGAATAGTTGATTCCTCATGAAGGAATAATTTAATAAGAATACATCTGTGGGTTCCATATATATCATGATAGATCTAGGAGACTACATTACCATTGTCAAGGTACATATTTTGACGTGATGATGAATACATTCAGTGCATAACAATCTTAAATGGTATTATTACTAATGTCATATGGAATTTATCTTTCCTAGAAAATGTGTCCTTAGAAATGTGATGAATGAAAATGAATGGTAAAGATCCAATATTTTTTATCAATTTTGTCACTCATGTATTTTATGCTATGAACTAGGATAAATACTCCAATTCCATATGTGCAGTATGCAGATATTCGGTTGACCTATGTGATTTCGATTTGATAGATCCCATGAATATACATAAGTAACAGAGGAATATGAAGTATATTTTTATTTTCTGTAGTGGATATTCCAAAATATTCAATATAGGATATGAATATTCTTGATTCCAAATAGACCATGATGATATAAAATCACAAACATGATACATATTAAAATTGAATGGGGGTTCTCTTTGTAGAATGATCTCAATGAAGGCTGTGGTTGCTAATTATATATGCAAATACGAGTATATTAGGACTTCTGAGGTAGCTAATGATGTACTATGGATACATAATGATAACCAAGAGCTTGACATGGTATCTATAAGTAATGACGACATCACACTCTATTGTTATAATATTATCGTGGCTCACTCAAAGGATCCAAATAAACATTATTAGATGATGCACATACTATGGATGTACAATATATTGATGTATATTGTTTAGATAAGTGATGTAACAATGAGAGGTAATTCCACAGATGTTAAAATGGATGCTTCTAGACAAATTCAAATACATACTAAAACGTTATTATCATGTGAGTTCAAGTGGACTGAATGTTGTAGGTAGTTGGATCTAGTCCACATAAGAGTTTTTTGGAGTTTTTATGCTATGTAAAAACACACACTACATTCATTAAATGTATATTCAATGTATTTAATATTAAAACTAATTATTACATAACATTTATTTTTCTATGTTAAGATCATATAATATTTTCTAGGGCATCTATTGTATTGATAAGGTAATATCAGTTCCCTGATATGATAAGAAAATTAATGTGTTATGATGATATTATAAAATATAGTTCTATGATTTGATATCATGCCATGAATGGAAAAATATTTTATAGACTCTTAGATGAGAGTAATCATGTGTGTATGGGGTTTCATCACATGAATTTATGCCATTTTAGTAGCTACGAAGGGATATTATGAGAACATACCCACCAGTAGAAATTAAATATGTTTTTTGTCATGTCAGACTTTTTCATGGTATGTAGACATTAAGATTATCATTGATGTGTTTTATAACTTTGAAATATATATTTATGAACCAATAACATCACATCATATATTGGTGGAAAGTAGTGTGCAATCACTGTTTCACGAATGAAATGTTATTAATTGATTTTTTATAGAAGGAGTTTCCCATATATAATTATGAATGCATATATATATATATTCCCCTTATTAGAATAAATCCATATTATTTAATTCCATGGAAATGGTTTGATGACATATTAATTCCATATTTTCAACAAAAGACTTATCAGATTTAAAGGATGGTGAAATATATGTGAAACTAGCATGATTAGATATTGAAGAATATTTATTATATTACACAGTGAGTGTTCATATGTGGTTTTCAACCTTATTTTTTTTCTTTCCCTTGGGTGAATGGACCCTTTTCTATATAGAATTATTGATTTTTTGGGAATCCTACCTAATGGAAATAATTATTAATATTAGTGGCTTCCGTATTGTTTTTTATATGATCTATTTTAACATATAATAAAATTAAATTATTGGAATAAAATATTATTCTTCAGAACAAGGTATAATTTTATACATGTTTTACTAATCAATAATATTTTCAAGGTAATAAATAATTTATTACTTTTTATGTTATTTTATGACAAATATATATTCGTTGGATTTTGAAAAACATATTTATTTTATTTATTGATCAATAAATATTTAATAAAATATTTATTTGGGTATTCAATAAATACAAATGTTGATGAATCGACAATTCAAGTGTGAGTTGATTAATATTAATTCTCAAACCAATAAAAATTTATTTATCACTCTTCTTTTTAAATCCCTGTGTAAAATATTAACAATATCATTATATTATGGAATGTGATTTTCTGAAGATTATTATATTATTTAAGGGCTGGTATGTAAGCAAATTATATTTTACCATAAACCCTAGATTTATTAATAGATAGTTATTCCTATTGTGAAGGGATAATATAGAAATGATAATTGAGAATTATTGTGCTCAATAGAAATCCCAATATAGAATTGTTCACTTATCTTTCTCTTAATAATTTGAAGAACTTCAATCCCAATGTAACTTGAGATATCAAGGTGAAAAATGAATGATGATTTATTAATCATGAAAGCATCTGAAAATATGTTGTTTTCATTCAGAGATCATAAAATAATGTGTATATAACAACATAAGGGATTCTACCATTATATCCTCAAAGAAAAAAAATAGTTAGTTGAATAGGGTTTCCATAAGAGGAACACCATCAGAGATGAATGGATCCTAATATGGGGGACTAATTTTTTTAGGACTAGAAAAAATTATTTTTAACTAAACATGAAATATCCATTATTAGGTTTTGGGAAAACTTTAAATTAAAATAAATTTTAATTTATGCCAAAAATGGTTCTTTTACTATTCCCGAAACACACATTATTCAACAATATTCTTCTATTTGTGTATGGAATGTGTAAGGCTCCTAATTTTCAAAAGAAGATCCAATGGTACTCTTTTCGATAGGACAAAACTTCCATGTATGATTGTAAATTATTTTGGATAGGGCATAGTAATTTTTGAATGAGGCTCACATGACTGTGAGTTGGTATTGTGTTTGGGAAGTTCTAATGACAAATGCCATTCATTTATAGGTGAGATCTAGGTACATCAATCTATTGTTTTTAGATATTATTTTAAATCAGTGGGAAATAATATATGAGCTAGGGACAGATAGTAATTATTTATGTGTGTGGGAATAGATTATTATAGATTGGAAAATAATTTGATTTACCCCTTCATAGGAAATGTGTCATTGTTTTTGGATCATAATGTGTATGAATGACTGATATGGGATGATCATCTTCAATTACTAGCTTGACAGTGATCATGGAGAGAAGGGAGTATGATGTGTTTAATATTGGATAAAATTGATGATTTTTTTCTCAGATATATGTTTAGTAATTTCAATATATTAGGGAGCTCATTAGTTTTTGAATTCTGGTGGTGAGTCTTGTTATGATTGTGGTTTTATACGTTGTTACAAATTCCATTTTTGTGACATATAATGGGATATTACAGTGAGTAATGACCTGGAGCTCAGGTGTAAGTGTGTTTCTTCATGTAAAACTATTATTTTCATTGATATATAAGGTGTTAGTAGTAAAGAACAAGAATTGGGTTCAATGGTGTGATGATAATGATTCTCATTTGGTTGGGTGGGAGATATGAGAAATTCTATATAATAAACCTTATGTTTTTGGGGACATGAATGTGGTAGATTAATTATCGGATGATCATTATTGAATTTTGATGTTAATGAGAAACTAAATCTAAATTATATATGATTCCTTAGTAAATTAAATGTATGATTTTAGATATGATATTATATGGGGATAGAGTGTCATATTTGTGATTGGAATAAATGAATATTATTTGTAAATGATTTAAATTTGGGAAACAACTATGTTCATAATTAAATAAGGATGGTGGTTTTGGTCAGATGAGAATCCAACCATGGAGTTTCATTATAATATAGGAGTGGCCTTTAGTTTTAGTGTTTGAATAATAATGGGAGACCACGATGGTGAAAGACATTGTGATATAGAAATGTATAAGTGTGATTGTAGCTAAAGTCAATAATCCCTTAGATGGGATTGCTATAGGGGGTATAACAGATGGTTTCATTTGTAACTTTATTAGGTGGGATATAAACCATAATTGGAATGTTTTTTAGATACAACAGTTATTATTGAGTAATTAATAGTATTTTTAAGGAACAACATCTTATTTTATATCCTTTTAATTATGTAATGACCCATAATTAGAAATTGTATAGATAATTTATTTTCAATTTATATTGATTAAAATTTCATTTATAATTTCACCTAAATGAGTCAGGAAGGTCATTATGGTGTCTAAGTATTTTTCAGAGCATAGAGACCCAGATTTTGGAGAAGAAGACTGGGATTCATAGATATACTAAATTATGCCGTCGGGCCGCATGGTATCCATAACCATATGGGGAAAGTACAAAGGAAGGAAGTTTTGGCATAGTTTTTGGGAAACTGTGTGAGCCCAAGAACATACCCATACATGATGCATTGGTTATTGGGGTTGAAATTTTCATACATCTTTCACATTAGTAGACACACTATGTGTCTATCCCATGAGGATTCATCATTTAAAAGTGTCTTCGTGCATATTTGGAAAAAGGTTTGGCGAACAGTGCAGTGAAACCATGAACCCCTATCTGTTTGGGTGATTTTAGGTTTTCTCCTATAATAAACTTAAATTCTAAACCACTAATTTCCTATATTAATTTACAATGTGTTATACTGAATTCTCATCATGTTATTCTCCTCTCAATACTAAACTAGGTTTCCTGATATATATTACATTCATGAAATAAATCAAGATATTTTAGAAGTCCTGTATAGATAGAGGAATTCATTCAAAAAATTTTAAATCATTTCATTGTTTTTGTTACTATCTATTATGCAATTTTGGTGAATCCTAATTCATACTATTTTCATGGTTATAATAAATTAATTATTTTTCTTCTATATCACAACTATTTTTATGATGATGTTATATGAGGATTCATCCAAAAACATAAATTATATGATCTAGATTATATTCTTGAAATTTATGATGTTTTCATGGCCACAAAGGTTTTCCACAAGTTGTCCATTACAGTGTATTTCTATAAAATGAGTTCCTTGAATCTAAATATTATTTTAAATAGAATTTCTGAGCCATTATAGTTAATTATATGATATGAACCTTGATTATGGTCACCCTAAGCATGCATTGGTTTGAAATTCCCACATTTTATTAAATGATTAAATGAACCGAATACCTCTTAAGTGTTCGTTTGGGATCCAAATTTAATTTACCCTAGTAGGTAAATGACTAATTGATAATACTACATCATAAGGGTTAACATTTATATTGAGTTGGTGTTCCTTGATTAATTATATGGATTGAACATATTGAATGGTTTTATTAAATATGGGTTCCCTATTTAAATTAATTTAATAGAAGTAAATGGGTGGAATGGCCATGAAAAATTATTTAAGCTTGTTATATTTATTCATATGGATTAAATGAAATTTTATACCCCTTTATTTATATTAGAATAGATTTTTATAATTACAATGTGGTGACCCATCATCCTATTAATGTAATTATGATTTCCCAATTGATATTGGATGTGGAATGATGGTTATGGGTCTTATTGAGCATGACCTTTCACTCACCCTTGCATTAGGTGTTGAGCATGAAGTCCTTCACAATTATACTATTATCATGGAATTGGAAAAAATATTCCATGTTCCTATATTAATGATTTTTGGAATTACGTGTCATCCAACCTATATCATGCATTGTGAATGATATATCAAATTAAAATTGAATATTCAAGGAATGTACCCACTTCATTAGTCTATCCGCTGGTTTGGGCTAATTATGGATGTTTATGTTATTCCCCTCTCAAGTTATCACCTTTTATCCATGTATATATATTAATACATTCTCATCTACATATTCTATATAGGTCGATAACATATATAACAATATTAAAAACATTTGTACTTTATATACGTATGGTTACTGATTAGATGCATTCCAACTGATGCTAATATAGGTGAAGACCACTAGGTATCCTATAGGAAACTATAATGAAGATAATTTATTTATTTCAATAATTTCATATCTTTTTTATTACTTATACACTACATATCTATGGATGTAAACGCCCCGACCCCAGCTACCCAGAGTCGGTGCATTACTTCGTAACATTGGCATGATCACAAAAGATCAAGTCTCGAAAGACCGATTAGTTTAGTAGCCTTGGAAACACTAGATACATTCGTAAACATTACATTACATCATAAAGTGAAAAACTACATTAACAAAGTCTCCATAGTCCACACTCATATCCTCTTCTGACTATCCCTGCAGGTCATTCATAAAATACTTCTTCACATCCTGGAAAATATTAAAACATTGAAAGGGGTGAGCTCAGATGCTCAGTAAGGATAACAATATTGTGGAAGCTTTCATAAATAAACATTAACATTTAAGGCAATGTATAACTAAAACAAAAGCCTTTTAAACATGAACTTCAACATAATATGGCAAATGTAAAATGAGATAATGCCATTTACTTCATCACATGGATATTCTACTGGTCGAATAATCACATGCAATATCAATAACCACTTTCATAATGATGGAATGCATAATGCCAGACTATCATAACCACGTAGTCAAGGCCTCGTGCCAAGACCACAAATAAGATTTTGTCAAGGCCTTGTGCCAAGACACTAGTTTGTCTCATGAGACCTGCCGATGCATCGAGGAGCTATAGCGGGCTCCACCCGTCACTTATTAAGTCCAATGCATTCCTCATATGAATAGGTTTAAACATATCATAAACCATAACATAATCGTATCACATAAAACATGCATACACATTTCAATCACAAGATTTCAATACAACACATTGATATAATAAAAACGCTTTCAAAACCATTTTCAATACCAACATAAAAGAAAGTTAAAACATTGTATTTATTTTTCATTAAAAAAAATGATGGCTTGTAGAGGAAGCCGAAACTCAAATAACGGTTACGACGGCGGAGAAGTCGTTGTCGGCGCATACGTACGACAAAAACATTCCCTTTTGTCGTTTAGTAAACGCTTCGTATAAAAAGATTCCTTTTGAATAAATGTAAAAGTCAAAGGGGTTTATACACCGTATAAAAGAAAGTTGTGTATAAAACGAAATATGCCTCAATAAAAGGAGATTGAGACGAAGTCCTTAAAAAGATAATTTTTAAAAAATAGATCTATTATGTGTATTCACTATAGGTACACATAATGAAAGTAAAAATAGTAATATCATGACATAATTTGAAAGTAGGAGATTAACCCAAAGAATGGAAGTTGGGTTAAGAAGTTCCCTTACCTTGTGTCCGACTTGACTCAACCGTTCTTTAACCTCCTGAATAATAAACTAGAGTTAATATATACCTTATTAAGAACCATTCTCAATTTCATTATCCTTATTATATCACTTATTACAATGATATGATCATTATGTAATTATTTAAGTTAATAACGGTCGTTTTGTCGATCTTTGGTACTTGAGTCAAAAATAAACTTCTTATGATTACAAGTTGTTAATGTGGTGAAATATCCATTATATCCAGAATTATATTCATAATTTAGATGTCATATATGTCTTATATATCCAGTATATACATTCATTTATAATATTACGTAACATTTAGAGGTAAGAAATGAAATGCACCGTTCATGGAGACGGTAAGCCGTACGTACGCATGAACGCTACTTTCATTTCAATTTCATATTTAATGGAACTAAATCATAATGATATAAATGTATAATATAATTCCAGTATAATATAGTGTATAATACCATTTACTCCATCCTTTATACATCCCACATATGGCATTTACGATTCAAATCACTTTGAGGGGGCGGTAGTCCGCACTTCCTAAAATGAAATTATCGCGTTTTACCCATAATGGAAATCATAAAGTATGCCATAAATGAAGAATACAGAAGCATAAGTAAAACAAAAACATATTATATATCATATATAAAAATAGTGACATCTTAATGGCCACCTTTGAAGGTGTTATATGAGTGTTGAACAATCATCGCTTCGTGAGGTAGAAATTCGCCATCCACAGAAACCGTATGTTCTTTAACAATTAGATGTAGGTGTGTGTAAGTGTAGCTCGAATCCTTCTTATAACAACATCCTAGTATATTGAGGATACTGGTGTTGTTACAAAAGAAATGAATAAAAAGAGTTTAGGGGGTTGGAGAAGAAAAATAAAACAAAACAACATTATAAAAGACATTACCTCAAAATCGGGTAACTCTTTTTGATTTGAGCCAAAGGCTTCCTTGGGAAGAGTTCTGCCCAAAGTGAGGATTCTAGGAGTAAGAGAGGGATGTTGGGAGAGTATTTGGGCAGAGGTTGGCCGAGCCAAATGGCTTGAAGGTGTGAATAAGGTGGGAGAGGTGGGGGCCTTTTATAAGTGGAGAGGAGGGGCACTTTTGGAAAGTAATGAAATGTTACATTATTTCAAAATGCTTTTCGGATTCTAAAGGTCCCACATCTATATAATTAGAGGCTAAGGTGATAAGGTTTCGAAATATCTTCATCCAATAGGCTTTGGACAAGTGTAAGCCTCGGATTTGGCATTATCTTCTCATTTTATTTAAATCGTCAAATAATGATGTCATCGCTGCATCATTATTATGTCATAAATACTTTAATTTATTTAATGTCTAAAAATTATAAAACAAATACTATGATGTAGGAAATCTTTTTAGCTTTCCAATGACTATTTATAATCAAAATTTGGACTTGTATAACCCCAATTAAAAATTGTTTTAGTAGAACAATTTATGTTAGTGTCATTTTCACTTTAACATTAAATAAAAACTAATTTATGTCATTTCCCAACAAAAGTGGATCCATGGGGTCCCCAAGTTAGGCCATGGCTTGTCTTGGTCGGCCATGACTCAACCAATGAGGTTGGGACATGTGTCTAGGTCATTTAATATTATTAAAGTATTATCTATACCTTAAACTACACTAATTACCACTAATCGCGATTAAGAACTTAATAAGTTACTATTCACCAAAAAATTATTATAATCTCATTGAACCACATTTTACTTCTTAATGACAACCATGTATGTCGGATTTTTGAAAATCAAATCACAGAAGTGGTAATATTTCATTTAAACGAAAAATCAGTTATTTAACTACCACTTAGTGGTTTCACTATTCATCAAAAATTGAAGTTTCTCAGAACAATGCCAAAATTTCATCCTAAGCTATAATTGATATTCCGAATTCAAAAATGATGTCTATTTTACAAAATTCCAAACATATAAGTTGCATTAATTAATTTTATAATTAATTCCCGCTGTTACGACAAATAGCGTGTTTTCAAGAAACAATTTATATCAAAAGATTGGCAATTGTTTATGTCCAAATTCAATGTTAAATTAATTCTAATGACCACCATTGGATAAAATGGTAAAAATATATTCTAATTATACATTAAATCCACTCAATAGTATAACTTATCACTATAAATTATTTTGATTAAAAAAGTTGTTTTATGTATTTTTCACTATTCATAAAAAATTAGAAGTTCTCAGAAAAATACCAAAAATTCAACATAGGCTAATTTCGATATTACGAATACAAAAATGAAGTCCATTTTGAAATATAAAATTTCTATAATTTTAAAAAGTGGTTATTACTATTCATAACGGCTAGTTTGATTTGTCGCGATGTTTTAGAACTCGAAGTTGCGTACAATGCAAGCTATTGTATTATTGAATGAGAAGCGTATCGTGGAAGCTCGGGGTGTTACATTCTCCCCTCCTTCAATAAATTGCGTCCTCGCAATTTGAAATTTTTCTTGGAAAATAAAAGGTTGAAAAGGGAAAATACCTTTGTGGAAAACCCACATCGGAAATAAGATTAATAAAATTTAGCCTTAATAAGAGGTAAATGGAAATAAGAAAGTCACCACCAAATTATAATCTCGATAAGGAGAACATTGGTGGCAATTAGAGACATATAATTGGAGGGAAAACGTAAATATTTGTAGGGAGTGATTGAGGTCATCAATAACAATCAACTGTCAAATTGAGGGCCTCAAAGCCTTCAATCTATATTGATTTAAAATATCATCAGTTCAACAAGACATAAGGTATTAGGATAACACATTTTTTTGTTTTAATATCCCTTTACTAAAGTTTAAGAATTAATTTATTCATTGAATAAGAGATAGGTATATATATATTAATGCTTGACAATTAGAGTTTCAACCTTCAACTCATCTTTCACTCAAAAAGATAATAGAACTCAAAAATATCATACTTATCCTAATTGTATAAGGTTCAAAATGTTAAAACATACCATTTAGATTAGTAAAATTATTTTGTAATAACCAGGGACTTCCTGTAGGCTAGTGGTAGGAAATAAAGGCTTGTCGCACTTTGATTGTGGGTTCGATTCCTACAGCTTTGTCCGACGCGACGGTTTATGCCCCACCCTGCAGGTTGTCCTTTTCCTAAAACTATAGTATTATAATACTCCAAAAACAATCTTCATTAATTTTTTAACCTTAAACCATACTATCCAAAGATCAACTTAATCCACTCCAAAATAACTCTGTCCAGACTTTCTCTAAAATGTCTCTTAATTCCAAAATCAATTGTAGCATCAGATTCCCCATAAAAAGAAAAGTTTCTCTTATTGTCACATACTAAAAATATGATTACCTTAATCATATTAAAACCTTACTGAAATCAAAAAGTACTGCAGTACAATCCTTATATAGATCACATTATTCTAATAACCAGAATATAATCCATGAGTCCAAAAGCACCAATACAGTAGTTATTCTGCTTCAACTGTAGTAATAGCATAAGATTGTCCTTGATCCCTTGGCCTTTTCTGAGGTAAGTTTCCTTGACGCTTAGGACATTCATTTGCATAAGGACCCATTTCTCTACAATTGTAGCATTCAACTTTGACAGCCTCTTTCTTTCCCTTGCAATCACGTGCCTGGTGACCTTTTTCTCCACATTTATAACAGACTCCCATTCCTTTTAGGCAAGTACCAGGGTGGTTCTTCCCACAATTATCACATAATGGAAAATCCTTCTTTCCCTTTTTCCCTTTATCTGTCTCTTGTTCTACCGTTCTCTTCTTCTCTTGCTTTACTTTGTTGTCATAAGACTTAGAGAATTCCTTTTCTGTCTTGATAGCACATGAGACTATATCTTCGTATGATGAGAAGGATTGTGATACTAAAGCTCGACGGAGAAATGGTTTTAACCCATCAAAGAAACGATCAATCTTACTCCTTGGGTTACGTATATAATCGGCAGCATGCCTCGCTAACCTTGTAAAGTTAGCCTCATACTTTGCGACATTCTCATCCTCCTTCTGCCTCAGACTCAGAAATTGCCTTTCCATATCTGCTCGATGGTCACGAGGAAAGTATTTTTCTAAGAAAAGATCTTTGAACTCCCTCCATTCCATATTCGATACGTCATCATCTTCCTTTGTGTTTTGAATCAGCGACCACCACTGATCGGCATCTCCAGTGAGGCGGTAAACTGCCATGACAACCTTCTCCCTTTCACTACTCCCCAAGGCATGGAATATTTTCTCTAAGGAATTTATCCATTGCTAAGCTACTATAGGATTTGTACTCCCATTGAAGGTTGGTGGTTGTTGCCTCATGAATCGATCTAACATTGATCCTCCACGCTGTGGATCAGGGTGCTCCATACGGGTAAGGTTATTATTCATAACTTGAGTAAGTTGTCCCAGTATGGTAATAAGTTGATCAGCACCAGTTGTATCTCCAGATCCACAATAATTATCTTGAGCAGGAGGGCAATCCCTACACGGAGTTCGTGCATTGATACAGTTTCCATTCCTTCTACTAGGCGCCATTTCTAAACAATGGCATAATCCAGATTAGTTTATGAATCAAAATACATAATTCCATACTTGTATAATACTTAACATAAATTGAACTATTTATGGATATAATCCATAATCATAAAAAGAAATGTTTCCTTTGAGGAAGTATGTACTCATAAACCTTACATAATGGTTTGTAAAGAAAATGAGAATTATCCTAAGCATATCCCCCGGGAGTGTCGTAACCAAGAGTGCAGCAAGGCCCGTTGTCGTGCACCAGTTCCCATTCGAGTCTAGCTCAAAGCGGTGTTTTCGGGTTTTACCCCTAGGAACATCTGTGCCAGAGCCGCCTCTACCTGCTCGTATCCAGACAGGGATGTATTGCTCGGAAAACTCACAAAATCTCTTACAATAACAAAATTCTAGGAAACTCTTCTATACTAATCCTCAAAGTTTATCCTTGGGCTATGTGCTCTAATCAGAGTTTATCTAAATCTAGCTTCCAAGGTTAGTACTAAACTGCCTCTGATACCAACTGTAAATGCCCCGACCCCAGCTACCCAGAGTCGGTGCATTACTTCGTAACATTGGCATGATCACAAAAGATCAAGTCTCGAAAGACCGATTAGTTTAGTAGCCTTGGAAACACTAGATACATTCGTAAACGTTACATTACATCATAAAGTGAAAAACTACAATAACAAAGTCTCCATAGTCCACACTCATATCCTCTTCTGACTATCCCTGCAGGTCATTCATAAAATACTTCTTCACATCCTGGAAAATATTAAAACATTGAAAGGGGTGAGCTCAGATGCTCAGTAAGGATAACAATATTGCGGAAGCTTTCATAAATAAACATTAACATTTAAGGCAATGTATAACTAAAACAAAAGCCTTTTAAACATGAACTTCAACATAATATGGCAAAAGTAAAATGAGATAATGCCATTACTTCATCACATGGATATTCTACTGGTCGAATAATCACATGCAATATCAATAACCACTTTCATAATGATGGAATGCATAATGCCAGACTATCATAACCACGTAGTCAAGGCCTCGTGCCAAGACCACAAATAAGATTTTGTCAAGGCCTTGTGCCAAGACACTAGTTTGTCTCATGAGACCTGCCGATGCATCGAGGAGCTATAGCGGGCTCCACCCGTCACTTATTAAGTCCAATGCATTCCTCATATGAATAGGTTTAAACATATCATAAACCATAACATAATCGTATCACATAAAACATGCATACACATTTCAATCACAAGATTTCAATACAACACATTGATATAATAAAAACGCTTTCAAAACCATTTTCAATACCAACATAAAAGAAAGTTAAAACATTGTATTTATTTTTCATTAAAAAAAATGATGGCTTGTAGAGGAAGCCGAAACTCAAATAACGGTTACGACGGCGGAGAAGTCGTTGTCGCCGCATACGTACGACAAAAACATTCCCTTTTGTCGTTTAGTAAACGCTTCGTATAAAAAGATTCCTTTTGAATAAATGTAAAAGTCAAAGGGGTTTATACACCGTATAAAAGAAAGTTGTGTATAAAACGAAATATGCCTCAATAAAAGGAGATTGAGACGAAGTCCTTAAAAAGATAATTTTTAAAAAATAGATCTATTATGTGTATTCACTATAGGTACACATAAAGAAAGTAAAAATAGTAATATCATGACATAATTTGAAAGTAGGAGATTAACCCAAAGAATGGAAGTTGGGTTAAGAAGTTCCCTTACCTTGTGTCCGACTTGACTCAACCGTTCTTTAACCTCCTGAATAATAAACTAGAGTTAATATATACCTTATTAAGAACCATTCTCAATTTCATTATCCTTATTATATCACTTATTACAATGATATGATCATTATGTAATTATTTAAGTTAATAACGGTCGTTTTGTCGATCTTTGGTACTTGAGTCAAAAATAAACTTCTTATGATTACAAGTTGTTAATGTGGTGAAATATCCATTATATCCAGAATTATATTCATAATTTAGATGTCATATATGTCTTATATATCCAGTATATACATTCATTTATAATATTACGTAACATTTAGAGGTAAGAAATGAAATGCACCGTTCATGGAGACGGTAAGCCGTACGTACGCATGAACGCTACTTTCATTTCAATTTCATATTTAATGGAACTAAATCATAATGATATAAATGTATAATATAATTCCAGTATAATATAGTGTATAATACCATTTACTCCATCCTTTATACATCCCACATATGGCATTTACGATTCAAATCACTTTGAGGGGGCGGTAGTCCGCACTTCCTAAAATGAAATTATCGCGTTTTACCCATAATGGAAATCATAAAGTATGCCATAAATGAGAAATACAGAAGCATAAGTAAAACAAAAACATATTATATATCATATATAAAAATAGTGACATCTTAATGGCCACCTTTGAAGGTGTTATATGAGTGTTGAACAATCATCGCTTCGTGAGGCAGAAATTCGCCATCCACAGAAACCGTATGTTCTTTAACCATTAGATGTAGGTGTGTGTAAGTGTAGCTCGAATCCTTCTTATAACAACATCCTAGTATATTGAGGATACTGGTGTTGTTACAAAAGAAATGAATAAAAAGAGTTTAGGGGGTTGGAGAAGAAAAATAAAACAAAACAACATTATAAAAGACATTACCTCAAAATCGGGTAACTCTTTTTGATTTGAGCCAAAGGCTTCCTTGGGAAGAGTTCTGCCCAAAGTGAGGATTCTAGGAGTAAGAGAGGGATGTTGGGAGAGTATTTGGGCAGAGGTTGGCCGAGCCAAATGGCTTGAAGGTGTGAATAAGGTGGGAGAGGTGGGGGCCTTTTATAAGTGGAGAGGAGGGGCACTTTTGGAAAGTAATGAAATGTTACATTATTTCAAAATGATTTTCGGATTCTAAAGGTCCCACATCTATATAATTCGAGGCTAAGGTGATAAGGTTTCGAAATATCTTCATCCAATAGGCTTTGGACAAGTGTAAGCCTCGGATTTTGCATTATCTTCTCATTTTATTTAAATCGTCAAATAATGATGTCATCGCTGCATCATTATTATGTCATAAATACATTAATTTATTTAATGTCTAAAAATTATAAAACAAATACTATGATGTAGGAAATCATTTTAGCTTTCCAATGACTATTTATAATCAAAATTTGGACTTGTATAACCCCAATTAAAAATTGTTTTAGTAGAACAATTTATGTTAGTGTCATTTTCACTTTAACATTAAATAAAAACTAATTTATGTCATTTCCCAACAAAAGTGGATCCATGGGGTCCCCAAGTTAGGCCATGGCTTTTCTCGGTCGGCCATGACTCAACCAATGAGGTTGGGACATGTGTCTAGGTCATTTAATATTATTAAAGTATTATCTATACCTTAAACTACACTAATTACCACTAATCGCGATTAAGAACTTAATAAGTTACTATTCACCAAAAAATTATTATAATCTCATTGAACCACATTTTACTTCTTAATGACAACCATGTATGTCGGATTTTTGAAAATCAAATCACAGAAGTGGTAATATTTCATTTAAACGAAAAATCAGTTATTTAACTACCACTTAGTGGTTTCACTATTCATCAAAAATTGAAGTTTCTCAGAACAATGCCAAAATTTCATCCTAAGCTATAATTGATATTCCGAATTCAAAAATGATGTCTATTTTACAAAATTCCAAACATATAAGTTGCATTAATTAATTTTATAATTAATTCCCGCTGTTACGACAAATAGCGTGTTTTCAAGAAACAATTTATATCAAAAGATTGGCAATTGTTTATGTCCAAATTCAATGTTAAATTAATTCTAATGACCACCATTGGATAAAATGGTAAAAATATATTCTAATTATACATTAAATCCACTCAATAGTATAACTTATCACTATAAATTATTTTGATTAAAAAAGTTGTTTTAAGTATTTTTCACTATTCATAAAAAATTAGAAGTTCTCAGAAAAATACCAAAAATTCAACATAGGATAATTTCGATATTACGAATACAAAAATGAAGTCCATTTTGAAATATAAAATTTCTATAATTTTAAAAAGTGGTTATTACTATTCATAACGGCTAGTTTGATTTGTCGCGATGTTTTAGAACTCGAAGTTGCGTACAATGCAAGCTATTGTATTATTGAATGAGAAGCGTATCGTGGAAGCTCGGGGTGTTACAATGGACACTACATGGATTACTTCAGAAATTGTATTTTGGTCTACATGGATTTTATCTCACACAATACAGGGGTGCCTTTGGTACCCATGAAAATTATTTATCTATAGGAATGGATAGTGAAAATAAATATACTAAAAATTATTCATACTCTTTACTTATAGTATGGATCCTGGGATCATTGGAAAATGTTTATTCTCAAGATTCTAGTGGATTAGTCTTTATTTTTTTTATAGTATATTGTAAATTTCTCTTCAATTGTCCCATTTTTTTATACCATCTTGGTATGAAATAAAATATTATATCTCTCATCCTATTAGATTTTTTTATAATTATATTTCCGGATAATTTTTATTTTGTAGTATATTGTTATATCTGTTATATTCAATTTTATGCTACTATGGGTTACTGGTCAACTGGTCATAATTTTTGATTATGTTATTCTTATTCTATCTTCTATTATCTAATATACTGATTATTCCATTCTTATATGATGGTATAGTCTCCCCATTGTACCATTATTACACTACTGTTGCTATTCAGAAACCTCATGATTACTAGGATGTGTTCCTAAGGCCATATGACCCACCCGCTTGGGGAACTGGTTAAGTGGATCTCGGTTTGGGACCATAAAAAATGGTATCATAAGAGTTTATATAATATTTTTACATGAAATATAGGAATAATATAGGATACTATAAGAATATGGAATTTGGTAATGATCCTATTCTTGGCAATAAAAAAACACATACAAGGGAAACCCAAATTACATGGGATGGTTAATTGGTATTATTGATTATTTCTGTTAAAGATGATAGGACATAACGATTGGGTGAAAAAATGTATTATATTGTAATTATTATTAATGTTCTTGATATGATAATTATATTACCTATTACAGATGAAACATGTCAGTTCATCACATTCATTATTATATGTAAAATATGATAATATTGCATGCAATTTTTCATGTCGTGTGACATTCTGCATGCATTTCTATGTCTCATATTATTAGTACCTTGATTGTTATATATGGAAATATTCTAAAATTTCATTTCATAATGAAAACAAATAATTTAAACATAATGTGTCTTCCTTATAAAAATAATTTTATTCTTATATAGGTCAAATCATACACCATTAGTAGTTGATTATGGTATGTGGATCCCTATACCATTCAACACATGGGGTAGAACATTTCGTGGTTACTATTAAGTGGATGAGACATTTTAATTTATAAGGATTATGTGCGACTATAAATGGGTAATTTTGATCCATCTAGATCAAAAATTTAAGGAGACTTAAATAAACATATGATTTCAAATTTAAAATATTCGTAACTTTCAATAATTAATGGTCATCTTATATGTATGAAACTAGGACATGGCCAAAAAGATACCTTAATAGAGGTATGATGGTGGATCTATTAAGTTATTATGAAATGTTATATAATATTCCTATAACCTAGACATGGACATAGAAGAATTCATAGATGAATAAACATTTATAGGAAGGCTATATACCTATCTTAATTATCGATCTGTGATCTTTACAGCTATTAAATTCATTTATGTGTTGTGTGTGAGGTTTTCAAGTATCATGCCACCATGATATCCCTATGTTATATTACCTTAATGTGTTGTTGACCATGCACTAGTTTTGGTGGTCCTTGATCTTCTAAAGATCCATCATATAGTTCCACTTGTGGAACCACTAGAAATTATTGATAAAGGAATCGATGCCCTGTTTCGTGAGGGTTTTCAACTATTGAGTAAATGTATGCAAGGTTTTACCTGACCTACCATAACTATAGATTATTTGACTCATGAGTTCTATTATGAGCATCCTGTAAACGTTTTGGGGTATGGAGAACCAAATTCTATTCATTCATGCATCAGAGATATTCTTTCTATATTTTAGCATCAAAAGATTCCTCTAGAGAAGAGAATCAATCTCACTGCATATATTCTTCGTAATTCAACCACTAGATGTTTGAATATTATTACCTAGGTATATTGGAATAAATATATAGGTTAAGTTGAATTTTAGATAATATTATATGACTCTGTATTTCCCCAAACTACGATGGATGATCATGATAGAGATTTTATGAACCTGTAGCAGGGATCCATATTTATCAAAGAGTATTCTTCTCATTATACTAATATTTATTGGTTTGTATCCTCTCTATCATGTGAAGATATTATGGCTACAATGTGATTCGATGATCTGATGGTATATTTAATCTGGTCATAGGCCGATGTTTTCAGGATGAATATTATTTATGAGATAGTCAAGAATTCTCTTTTTATAGAGATAAATTAGACAGATGATTATGTTGAAATAGGATGGTTGAACACATATACCTACAAATGGGTCTTCAATATGACACAAGAAACTCTTGGAGGATTATCAACATGGTAGTATTAGAAAAAACCTCATACCGACAGTTTTAGGATATGTCACCAATAGTAGAATTCGAGACATAAAAACTATAGTGTTTATGGGATCTAGTGGAATGAATATGCTATAGTTGGATGGGTCATACCCCTCAATCCTAAAGGACCATTCCATTAGTGTCTAACAAATGGGGTTATAAACATACTCTAAATTATTGATCATGTACATTAGTGTCTTTTTGTGAAAGAAACTATAATACCACTGGCCACACAGTGTGAGGTGGTGGTCGAGGTAGAGGAAGTCAGACTTATGATTATCAGGGCCAGTAGTACATTATTTATCGTGGGTTTTAGTCTATGAAAAATACTGTGGTATAGTCTTGTTAAATTTATTTTATCCAACACTAGAGGTTTAGAGAACCAGTCCTTCTATAGTATAATATAATATTTTTGTATCATCTAATTTAGCGTGTAATTTATTTGATATGGGAAAATCTAATTTTTTATATCAGAAGAAATGATGGAAAATATGTTCCTTCAAACCAAAATACATATGTGGCATGATGATGCTTGAACCCCCTTTTGATATCTATTCTGAGAGTGTATTCCAATGTAAATATTTTCCCATGGAGATATGAATAACTATTTTCTTATGCAATCTCTTCATCCTTCACCTGAAATTGTTTTATGTAATCGTTGAGATGGATTAGTTAGTTATCTATCGATCATATATAGACTGCTATCATTTAAGGGTGTTGTTTATATCCCTATAGGTCAATAAGTATCTGTGTAATTTAGAATGGAGTGATCATTCGACTTGAGTAGGAATGAAGTAGTAATGGGTAGTGGGGTGACTAATAAGTTTTTTAGTATCTTCATAGATGATAAGGTGTTGTGACAAAATATTTTTCCTCCTTTACTACATCATTCCAATGTAGTTTTCCATGATGACTTTTCTGAGATATCTCTAGTGTCTGAGGTATAATTTACCATTAAGTTATTTCCAATAGAAGCATCAATGTTCATTACATCTCAGTTCAAGGAACCAATATTGATATGAGAGGTTAAGAAACTATTATAGGACATGAAGAATAATGACTTATTACACTGAAAAACTTCTCCTTAGGTTTCCCTTGTCCATTTTTGAAGAAGGAGAATGGTTACCTCAGGCTTTGTGTGGAATACCAAGGTTTGAACCAGCTTATGATTTTGAACTGGTATCCACTAACACAAATAGATATCCTTTTTGTTCAACTATAAAGAGAGTGTGTGTTTTCAATGATTGGTTTTAGGTTGAGATATCACCAGGTGTGTTTCAATTTATTATAAAAATCTCACACAACATTCTGTAGAATATATGGTCTATATATGTACCTGATCATGTTGTTAGGTATCATGAGCGTAAATACGGTTTTCATGGCTCTAATGAATCATGTTTACACTCTTATTTAGATTCATTACTGGTATTCATTGGTTAAAATATTTTAGTGTATTGACAAATAGTAAATGACAATTAGATGAATCTTGATATCATGATGGACACACTAAGAGAAAATCAGCACTATGATATTCTAATTAAATTCCACATCTCAATTTACAAGGTCCATTTCATGGGGAATATCATATCAGAGTCAAATGATTCATTAGATAGAGAGAAATTTAGATCTATCATTTCCTTGTAGCATACTAAGAATTTATTTGATATCAGTAATTACTTTGGGATATTAGGATATTACTGGTACTTAATCTAGGATATCTCTTACAATGAATCACAATTTAAATGTCGTATTAAAAATTGTTTTGAAATATATATGGCCCGAGGAATGTGAAGAACACTTCCAGCAGTTCATGTGAAGATTGAGTTTATCACGGATCTTAATTCTTTCAGAGTTGTGTTAGAGATATATAGTATATTTTGAGACATCATTTATCGGGATAGAAGCTATTTTGATATATGATGGGAAACACATAATGTGATGTTCTCATTATATGAGGACACAAGAGATGAACTACTCAATAGTTTACCTTGATCTAACTGTATTAGTTAATAATCAATGTCATTGGATACACTATTATCATGGAGAGAATTATATATAATTTAATGATCATAGAATCCTCATGTTTAACATTACATAGTGTGATCAGAATTAGAAGTAGTGCCGATGTGTTGATTATTTTATGTCCTCCGATTTTGAAATTCCTTACATGCCTAGAAAAATGAAATGCAGTATATAGTTCTCTAATCCCATTGAATCAGACACTTTTGGTTCATGGGGCTAGTGGTAAATAAAAAATCATGGATATTTTTAAAAAAATTCATTTTTAGGTTCGGTTGGATAATGGGAAAACTATCCTCTTATAATCTTCAGTGACTACTAAAGTTCTAGACTGGGTGAGAAAAAGACAATTATCCAATTTTGAGGGCATATTCATAAAGGAATGTATCTTAGATGATGCTTCATCTTATGGTATGATGATGAATATCTATGAGCACCTATAATTTTAGGGGTATGTGTAGCTCCTAGAAGATATTAATGAAGTTATTACATGGGAATTTCATGCTTCAACTTGGGTAGTACATCCTTTATTACCAAAATATATTGATACGTAAATCACCAGTATTGATGGAATAATATGAAATGTATGGTCTCAAAAATTATCATTTGGAGTTCCACCTATAATTAGTTGAATTTATTACATTAGCATCTAACGAGATATTTGTAACCATTTTATATTCCAAAGTTAAAGTTGTAAGATTTTTCAATGTATTTCATGAATAATTTAACCAAATAACCTCATCTAAATAATATGCTTTGGGTTGTTTTTAATATTTTTATGATGGTTGTAAACTTATTACCTTAGTTAAATTCCTTCTCATTGGATACATAGGGAGGATATATATCAGGTATGTTGTATGACATCATAGAGATCAATGATATGTCATTTTATATAATGATTCTTGCTTCATGTCATGGTTCGAGAAGGTGTTGCAGAAGGCCATGGGTATGTAGGTGCTCTTGAGAAATGATTATCATCCATAGAACTGTTGAAAAGAATAACATATGATTCAGGTTTTAGAGGACATGATCTATGCATGTATCCTTAACATTGAGGGTGTAGTGCCCCGACCCCAGAAGCTCAGAGTCAGTGCATTATTATATAACATTGGCAAGATAAAAGGAGTCATATAATGAATGACCGATCAGTTTAGTAGACTCGGATGTACTAGATATATTTATAAGTTTTACATTACATTACAAAATGAAAAACAACAATAATATTGTCTCCATTGACCACATTCATATCCCTTATACTATTCCTACAGGTAAGTCATAATATAATTCTTCACATCCTGGGAAAAATAAAATATAGAAAGGGATGAGCTCAGATGCTCAGTAAGGATAAAAATATAGCAGAAATATTAATAAATAATCATAAACATTTAAGGAAACATATAAATCTAAAACATAATCCTTTTAAACATAATATTCTGAATTATATGACCAATATAAATCAAATAATGCCATTTACTTATTCACATGGATATTCTACTAGTCTAATAATCACATACAATATCAATATCCACTTTCATAATTATGGAATGCATAATACTAGACATCATAACCACATATTCAATGCCTCATTACAAGACTACAAAAAATATTTTTTCAAGGCCTTGTGCCAAGACACTAGTTTGTCTCATGAGACAAACCCATGCATCGAGGATCTATAACAGGCTCCACCCATTACTTACTAGGCCTAATTCATTCCACATATTGAAAGTTCTAAACATAGCATAAACATTCGTATTAAAACTAGCATATGAAATGTAAACACTTTGTCCATAAACCATGAATGGTATAATAATAACACATCCACAGTCAAACATATCACAAAACCTTCAATACAAAATGGAATATTTGTATAATAAATCAACCTTGATCAAGAATAATATCCCGTAAAAGATGTTGACATAGTTGAAAATGATCAGTAAAAATATTTGGGAGAAATATCCCTTTTTCATGAAATAATTTAAAAGTCACATTAATTATAAAGGAAGTCATTTAAGAGATAGTTTTGAATCAATGTTTCCTGTACCACATTGAAACTTTTTGAAGGAATTAAACATTTTAAAACATACATGTACATGTAAATAAATCCTTAAAACCATTTAAAAAAATGGACATTAATGAGAACGGTTTATAAGAATAAATATTTAAATTTTTTAAAATTATGTATTATTAAAAGAGTCCCTTAAAAATCCCTATAAGAACTCTTTTATGAAACATGGACATGGATAATAAATATGTCCCAGTAGATACTTACGTAAATACAACCATGGATAATAATGTGATTGTGAAATTAACCATTACCTTGTACTTTTCCTTGGTCGAGGGTATGCTAACCTCCTATATAATAGTTAAATAATTGTTATTAAATAATACAAGAAATTCATAAATAAATATGATATCATATACGATCTTCTAATATTTCTTTGTTAATAATATTTTAGTAGTATAATCGTTTCAGGTGTTAACTGATATGTTTTCCTTTATATGCTTGGTTACAAAAGACATTTTTGTTATAGATATGATGTATTTGAATTATTTCTAGTATATTATTGTGTTTTTAACCATTATTTTTAATCATAAAATGTAAATTATTTTTTAATAATGACGATGGGGAATGAATCTCATCACGTTTAGGGAGATGATAATCCATACGTACGCGCGAGCGAAAATATGATTATATTGATGGTGAAATAGTATGTAATTGGATGTTATATCATATATAAACAATAATTAAAATGTTATATTTATTATTTACATCATTTATACTCATTATTATACCCAACCAAATAATGAAGTTTTTAAATAACAAACTACACCACGATGTGGAGACGGTAAGCCGTACGCACCCACGTATGGTGTCTTTGTCATTTATCAAATAGATAGAATAATGAATATTATTGTACCATATTTATAATAACATCACAGTATGTAGGAGGTGCTGGATTTATTATTTTGGTTTGGAAACAACAAAGAAAGAGGAAGTGTAAGAAGAAAGGAACTTGAAAGAGGGTGGTGAAATTATTATCTCTTCTTCGTGTGTTTTCTTATGAGTTGATCGAAAGGGATCCTTATGTGGGATTTATGATAAAAGTAAGGACATTAGGTTTATGTTAAGGAATTTGGGAGGATATTGTGTTAGGGGTTGGATGAGCCAAATGGATTTGGAGTTGTGATTTTGAGAGAAGGGGAAATACCCGTTTATAAGAGGGGTGAGGTTCACTTTTTGAAAAGCTTGAATTATTATTATATTATTCAATAATATTCAGTTTATAATTGCTCAAAATGAATTTATTTATATCCATAGGTGGTTATGGGTCACAATCATTTCAAAAATTTGATTTTAAACAAGTTTAGTTTACTATATTGACCTTATCATTTAGATTTAGCGATTAGTTAAATAGTTTAACATTTACCATGTCTTCTTTTATTATTACACTGTATGGTTAATAAACATACTGTAAACTTACAAGATAACCTCAAGTGGTTCATTAATGACATATATAATATTATTTATGCCATTTTGGATAACCTTATATTTTTAATAATATTATATAATATAATAATATAATATTTTAAAAAAAACTCATTTATGTCAATTTTGACACTATTTAGTATTTGGTTTTTGTGAAACTCATAAAAACATTATTACTTATAACAAGATACATTGAATCAACCCTAATATGAAATATTTACCTAGAAAATTAGTGGATGGAATCAAAACTTTTAAATACTATTTATTTTAATATTTATAATATAAACAATATTATTATCTCATTAAGAATGTAATTACTGCATCATCATTGTGTCATAAATAAATTTAATTAGTTAATCTATAAAAATTATAAATAAAATACCATTATGTAGAAAATATTTTTGTATTTCTAATAAATTTTTATAGTCCAATTGTCTTATGTATAACTCTATATTAAAAATGGTTTAGTTAATAAACATTGAATTTAACACAATTAAATCTTCTTTAAAAATACTAATAATAAATGTCATAATCAAAACAAAAGTGGACCTAAAGGATCATATTTTATTCCTAAAGTTGTTTTTGGTCTATTTAAAATTATCCAATTGAATTAGGACATGTGTTAGGTTAATTATAATATCATTTTTACCTTTAGTTACCCTATTTTACTTTTAACCGTGGTAAATAAAAGTCAAAAGTTAATATTCACCAAAAAATATTTTGATCTTGTTTATCCACATTTTACATACTATTGTAAAATGTGTCTCTTGTATTTTTTAAATTCAACTCATAGGAGTTGTAAAATTATGTTTTATGAAAATTTGAAAATGCTCCTAGAAGGTGGGTAAAAGATGGTAAAAAGTTCAATAAAACTTTATACATGTTATTTTATTATAAAATGACAGAAATGAATTACATTGAACATATATGGTTATTATATATCTATTTTGGCTTAAAATAAATTTAAATTACAAAAATAATTTTTTAAATAAAGATTTAAACAATAACACAGTGTTTTTAACTGTTCATCAAAAATTGGATATTTTTAGAAAAATACCGAAAATTCTCCCTCATATAATTTTGATATTCTGAATTCAAAAATTAAAAATATTTTAAAAAATTAAAAATATAGAAGTTGTATTAATTTATTTAAAATTAATTCCTGTTGTCAAAACCAAAAAGCAGGTTTTTAAAAAGTAAAAACTTTCAAAATATTGACATGCGTTTATGACAAATTTAAATGTGAAATTACTTATAATTAGATAAATTTAATTGAATGATAAAAATATAATCTAATTATACTTCCAACCCATTAAAATTCATAATTTTAACACAATAAATTTTTTCGATTAAAAACGTTGTTTTCAATTAAAATTTTGTATTTTTCACTATTCATCATAATATGAATGTTATTATAAAAGTACCAAAAATTTATCCAAACTAAATTTTTATGTACCGATTCTAAATAATAATTTAATTTATTTAAATTGAATATATAAAAGTGTCAAATAATTGTTTTAAAAAAAATCTCTATTAAATAGGCTGTAAAATTGCATTTTTTGAAAAATACTTCTTTTATCTGAAAAATTGAATTTGTTATTATATTATGTCTAATAAACACAAAATATTAATGTTAAAATTATATAATATATATATATAATTAAAAAGTCAGTTAATATTATTCATAACTTTATTTTGAACATCTAGTTTGGTAAGTCGTGTTGTGCCCGAACTCGTTGTTGCGTGTAGCGCATATTATTATATTACATTGAAAAGAAAACATATATTGAAATCATGGGGTGTTACATTATACCATCCTTAAATAAATTTCACTCTCTCAATTTGAAATTGTTTTTCGAAAAGGTTAATAATAGAAAAATACCTTTGCAGAAAACACACATCGCAAAGTGGTTTAATAAAATTTAGTCTTAATAAGAGGGAAAGTGAAATGTAAAAGACACCACCAAATTATGATCTCGATTCAGAGAACATTGGTGGAAATTATAAAAAATATTTTGAGGAAAACCGTAAATATTTGTAGGGAGTGATTGAGGTCATCAATCAAAAACAAGTGTAAAATTGAGGGCCTCAAATCCATCAATCTAAGATGAAATAAAATATCATCAGTTCAATAGAGACATAAGTTATTAGGATAAATTTTTTTTAATATCCCTTCCATAAAGTTTAATAATTAGTTTTTTCATATAATAAGTGGAAGAAAAAAATATATATATATATACTTGACAAGTAGAGTTAAATATTTCAAATAATTCCTACCATAAACTCATCATTCATGCCAAAAGATAATAGAATTCAAAAATATTTTATTTATCCTAATCATATGGGGTTCTAAAAATAATTAATTTATAACTCATTTGTCAGACTATTTAAAAAAATACATTATTTAAACTAGGACATCACGTAGCCCAGTGATAGATGATGCCCCGTTGTTGCCATTCGGTTGCGGGTTTAAGTCTCGCGGCCTTACCGGATGCAACAAGTTATCGCGCGACCTCTAGGTTTCCCTTTTTATAAAAATACAAAAAATAATATAAAGAAGTTTTTTTAACCTTAAACAATAGTATCCAATGTTAAACATAATCCACACCAATTTTTAGACTTATCCAAAATACTTCTGTCAAAACTCACTGTCCAAAATTTATAAGGAAGGTAAACACAATGAAGACCCTTTGTTTCATGTAATTACAAGTGAATACCTTTATCATGTATTCTATTAAAACACATTAACACCTGGGATTACCATAAAACGTTATTGATAACATTAATTCTCCTTTATTCCTTATAGAATACATGATATAATTCATATATCCAAAAATGTTTGTAAACCCCAACAATGATAGAATATTCAAATCATTAAACAGTTTCATGGTAGTTAAAAATATCTAATATAATTTATCCAATTCAATCATATAATATTTCAAAATCAATACCTCAGTAATAGAATCATATTAAGGTTTATCATTATCTCAACGATATATTTTCCACAAAAAGTTAACCTCCTATTGAGGCACGTTTCTTGGTTCCACACAATCTCAAGTCCTTAATTAAATAGTACTACAGTACAATCCTTATATACTCTATAATTATTATATCATGTACATCATTAATACAATACTAAAATGAGACAAATAATTTTATAAATAACATAAGAACTCTAATCATTCGTTTTCATCTTCAGTTGTATCATAACGTGATTGTTAACCAAAAACAGAATTTATAAGGAAGGTAAACACAATGAAGACCCTTTTTCCCATGTAATTACAAGTGAATACCTTTATCATGTATTCTTTTGAAACACATTAACACCTAGGATTACCATAATACTTTATTGATTACATTAATTCTCCTTTATTCCTTATAGAATACATGTTATAATCCCTATATCCAAAAAAATTTTAAACCCCAACAATGATAGAATATACAAATCATTAACCAGTTTCAATGTAGTTAATAATATATAATATAATTTATCTAATTCAATCATATAATATTCCAAAATCAATACATCGGTATTAGAATCATATTAAGGGTTATCATTATCTCAACCATATATTTTCCAAAAAAATTAACCTCCTGTTGAGGCACGTTTCATGGTTCCACACAATCTCAAGTCCTTAATTAAATAGTACTACAGTACAATCCTTATATACTCTATAATTATTATATCATGTACATCATTATTACAATTCTAAAATGAGACAATAATTTTATAAAAAACATAATAACTCTAATAATTCTTCTTCAACTTTGGTAGTATCTTAACTTGATTGTTAACCAATAACAGCATTTGGGGTATACTCTGATCATTTGGAAATTGATTCGCGTAGTGTCTAAATTCCTTGCAGATGAAGCATTTTACATTTGAAACCTTTTTCTTACCCTTTAAATCACATACTTGGTATCCTTTTTCTCCACACTTATTACAAACTCCAATTCCCTTAAATCATTTACCAAGGCGATTCTTTCCAAAGTTATCACCTATGGGAAAGTTTTTATTTCCCCTCTCCACTTTATCCATCTTTCTCTCTTCCATCATTTTCTTCTCTTACTTCCCTTCAAAGACATAAGACACATATAATTATTTACATATATTATTAACACATGATATTATTTCTTCATATTATGAGAATACGTGGGTGACTATTTCCCTTTTAAATTTTTTCTTAATACCATGAATGATATGATCCTTCTAAATATTTTGATAATGCGTATTGCTAGATTTCTCATTCCTTCTACTAGGAGCCATTTATAAACATTTGAATACCATTTGTTAGTTTATGAATTACAATTCATAATTCCAAACATGTAAAATACCTAACATTAATTGAAAAGATTATGCATATAATCTATAATCATAAAATGTTTTCTTTGAGAAAGTAATTACTCCTAAATCATTCATAATGGCTTGTAATGAAAATTTCAATTATCCTAAGAATATCCCCCCATGAGTGTCACAACCAAGAATGCAGCGAGGCCTGTTGTCCTGTATTAGGATAACATGGGTCAAGCCCAAAACTCATTGTCAGAGTTTTCACTCCTAGGTACATCTATGCCAGAGCCTCCTCTACCTTCTCTTATCCAAACAGGGATGTATTTCATGGAAAATACAAAAAATCTCAACATTATAAAAATTCTATAAAGTTCTTCTATACTAATAATTAAATTCAATCTTGGAGTAAAAGTCTCTAATAAGTGTTTTTCTGAATCTATTTTCCAAGGTATGTAATAAACTTTCTCTGATACCAACTGTAATGCCCCGACCCCAGAAGCCCGTAATCAGTGCCTTATTACATAACATTGGCATGATACAAGGAATCATGTTCCGAAATACCGATCAGTTTTGTAGCCTTATAAGTGCTTGATAAATCCATAAGTATTACATTACATTACCGAATGAAAAACAACTACAACATTGTCTCTATTGACCACAATCATATCCCTTAGACCATCCATGCTGGTAAGTCCAAATATTCTTATTCTCATCCTAGGAAAAATAAATGATAAAAAGGGGTGAGATCAGATTATCAGTAAGGGTAACAATACAGAGAAAACATTAATAAATAAACATAAACATTTAAGGAAATATATAAGACTAAAATATAATTCATTTAAACAAAATATTCTTTATTATATATCCAATATAAATCAAATAATTTATTTACTTATTCACATGGATATTCTACTAGTGGAATAATCACATGAAATATCAATTGACACTTTCATAATGATGGAATAAAGAATGCCAGACATCATAAACACATAGTAAAGGCCTCGTGGAAAGACTAGAAATAAGATTTTGTCAAGGCCTTGTGCCAAGACACTAGTTTGTCTCATGAGACCTACCCATGCATCGAGGAGCAATAGCGGGATCCACCCGTCAATTACTAAGTCCAATGCATTCCTTATATGAAAATGATTAAACATAACATAAAAATTCATATTAAAACTTGCATACATAATGTCAATACTTTATCTATAAACAATGAATGTTGTAAAAATAACACATCCACAGTCAAACATATCACAAAATGTTCAATACAAGATGGAATATTTGTATAATAAATCGCCTTGGATCAAGAATAATATCCCAATAAGGATTTTGTCATAGTGGAAAATGATTAGTAAAAGTATTCGAGAGAAATATCAATTTTTCATGAAATCATTTAAAAGTCACATAATTTATAAAGGCTGTCATTTAAAAGATAGTTTTGAATCAAAGTGTCTCATACCGCTTTGAATCATTTGAAATGAATTAACATTTTAAAATATTCATGTCTATATAAATAAATCCTTAATACCATTTAAAAATCTTGGACATTAATGAGAATGGTTTAGAAGAATAAATATTTAAAACATTTAAACTGATGTTTTATTAAAATATTCCCTTAAAAATAATCCCTTTGAAAACACTTTTATAAAACATGGACACGGACAATAAATATGTCCCAGTAGATACTTACGTAAAAACAACCTCAGATAATAATGAGATTGTGAAATTAACCCTAACATTATACTTTTCCTTGGTCGATGGTATGTTAACCTCCTGTATAATAGTAAAATCATTGTTATTAATATATACAAGAACTATATACATAAATATGATTTCATATATGAATTTCTTAATATTTCTTTGTTGATAATATTTTAGTTGTATCATCATTTTGGGTGTTGACGGATCTGATTTCCTTTATTTTCTAGGTTACTTAGCCATGTTTTTTATAGATAGGATTTATTTTTTAATATATTGAATGAAATTTTGTTCCTAAAAATTATTTTTAAACATAAAATTTAAATTATTCTTGAATGATTACGATGAGGAATGAATCTCATCACGTTTGTGGAGACGGTAATCTGTACGTACGCACGAGCGACAATATCATTATATTTATGGTGAAATAATATTTAATTGGATAGTATATTATATATATAAAATCATTACCATGTTATATTTTTTATTTACATTAGTTATACTCATTATTATCTCCATCCATAAAATGAAGTGTTTTAATAACAAACTACACCACGACATGGATACGGTAAGCCGTACGTAGGCACCTTTGGTGACTTTGTCATTTATAGGATGGATAGAAAAGAGTATATAGTTGTAAAAAATTTATAATAACATTAGAGTATGCAGGAGGTACTGGAGTTATTATTTTGGTATGGAAATAAAAAATAAAGGGGAAGTTGAAGAAGAAAAGAACATGAAAGAGGGTGGTGAAATTGTTACCTCTTCTTCGGGTGTTTCCTTTTTAGTTGATCAAAAGTGCTCCTTAGGTTGGATTTATGATCAATGTAAGGAATCTAAGATGATGTTAGGGAATTAGGGAGAATATTTGGTACGGGTTTGGCTGATCCAAATGGATTTGGAGTTTTTATTTTGATAGAAGGAGAAGTACCCTTTTATAAGAGCAGTGAGGGTCACTTTAGGAAGAGCTTGAATTATTATTTTATTATTCAATAATATTCAGTTTATAATGACTCAAAATGAATTTATTTTGAGAATTAGTTGGTTATAGATCTAAATACTCTCAACCAATAGGTTTTAGTCATGTTTAAGTTACCATATTAACCATATCTTTTAGATTTAACTATTAGTATAAAAGTTTAACTTTTACCGTGTCTTCTTGTATTCTTACACTATATGGTTAATAAAATTACTCTAAACATACAAGTGAAACTAAATTGGTTAATTAATGACATCTATAATATTATTTAAGCCATTCGTATGATCTTTAGATTTTTATGAATATTATATAATTTAATAATATAATATATGTTTTAAAAAGTCATTTATGTTAAATTTTACATTATTTAGTATTTAGTTTTTGGGAATGTCATAATAACATTATTAAATAGAAAAAGATACATTGAATCATCCCTAAAAGTTCATATTCTCCTAGAAAGTTCTTGGATTGCATCAAAACCTTTAAATTCTATTTATATTTGTATTTATAATATAAACTATTTTAATATTTCATTAAAAAGGTAATTACTTCATCATAATTGTGTCATAAAAAATTTTAATTATTGAATTTATAAAAATAAAAATAAAATACTATTATTTATGAAATATTATTATATTTATAATTAATATTTATAGTCTAATTAATCTTATGTATAAACCTATATTCATAATGGTTTAGTTAATAAACATTGAATTTAACACTTTAAACTCTCTTTTAAATAAAATTATAATAAATGTCCTAATCTAATACAAGTGGACCTAAAAGATCATATTTTATTCATAAGGTTATTTTTTGTCTAATTAAACTTATCCAATATAATTAGAACATGTGTTAGTGTAATTATAATATAATTTTTACCTTTAATTTCTGTATTTACTTTTAACTGTGGTAAATAAAAGTCAAAAGTTACTTTTCACCAAAAATAATTTTCATAATGGTGATCCATATTGTACTTACTGATTTCAACTGTTTCTCTTAGAGTTTTGAAATTCAAATCATAGGAGTGGTAAAATTATGTTTTATGCAAATTTGCAAATGCTCCTAGAAGGTGGGTAAAAGACGGTAAAAAGTACAATAACAACTTATACATCTAATTTTTTTTATCAAATGACTCCAATGATTGGAATTGAACTTATATAGGTATTATATATATTTTTGAAATAAAATAAATTTAAATAAAATAAAAAATTAAATAAATAAAAAGTCGATTTTAGACAATAATGCAGTGTTTTTCATTATTTATGAAAAATTGAATATTTTCAAAAAAATTACCAAAAATTCACGCTAAGAAAATTTTGATATTCTGAATTCAAAAATTAATTCTATTTTAACATGTTCAAAACATAAAAGTTTCAATAATTAATTTAAAATTAATTCCTGTTGTCAAAACTAAAAAGCGGGTTTTTAAAGAGTAAAAACTATAAAAAGATTGACATGTGTTTATGTCAAATTTAAATGTGAAAATACTTATAATTAACTACATTGTATTAAATGATAAAAAATAATCTAATTATACTTCCAAAAAATTTAAATTAATAATTTTAACACTATAAATTATTTTTTTTTAAAATGTTTTTTTCAATTAAAATGTAGTATTTTTTACTATTCATAACAATATTAAAGTTCTGAGAAAAGTAACAAGAATTTACCCAAACTAAATTTTTATGTCCTAGTTATAAAAAAGAATGTAATTTCATTTAATTGAATATATAAAAGTGTCAAATATTTGTTTAAAATGATTCTCCATTAAATAGGCGGTAAAATTGAATTTTTCGAAAAATACTTCTTTTATCTGAAAAATTGAATTTTTCCTTATATTGTGTCTAAGAAATAAAAAATATGGAAGTTAATATTATATAGTATATATGTATATAATTAAAAATGCAGTTAATACTATTCATAATGGAATTTTGAACAGCTAGTTGGGTATGTCGTGGTGCGCTTGAACTCGTTGTTGTGTGTAGTGCACATTATTGAATTTCTTTGAAGACATAACATACTATGAAATTTTGAATTGTTACACTCTCCACTCCTTCAATAAATTGCGTCCTCATAATTTGAAATTTTTCTTCAAAAAAGATAAAAATAGAGAAATACCTTTGTGCAAAACCCATATCAGAAATTTGTTTAATAAAATTTATTCTTAATAAGAGGGAAAGGGAAATAAAAAAGTCACTCCCAAATTATGATCTTGATTAGGAGACCATTGGTGGAAATTAGAGACACATAATTGGAGGAAAAATTTAAATATTTATATGGAGTTATTGTTGGCATCAATCCCAAACAAGTGTAAAATTGAGGGCTTTAATGTCATCAATATAAGAAGATGTAAAATATCATCAGTTCAACAAAACATAAGGAATTAGGATAACACATTTTTGGTTTTAATATCCCTTCCCTAAATTTTACAAATTAATTTATTAATAGAATTAGTTGGAAAAAAATATCTATATATATATATACTTGACAAGTAGAGTTTCATGCTTTAACAAATTCCTACCACAAACTCATCTTTCACTCTAAAAGATAATAGAATTCAAAAATATTCTATTTATCCTAATCATATAGGTTTCCAAAAATAATTATATTCTTATTAAATTTTCAGAATATTGTAAAAAACTACATTATACAAACTAATAAATCATGGTGGTCAGTGATAGGTGATGCCCCCTTGTCACCCTACGGTTACAGGTTCAAGTCTCGCATCCATTCCAGATGCAACAGATTACCACCCTACCACCAGGTTTTCCTTTTTATAACAATCCAAAAAATAATATTAAGAAGTTTTTTAAACCTTAAACATTAGTATGAAATGTTTAACTTAATCCATTTCAACCTTTAGACTTATTCAAAACAAATCTGTCCAAACTCATAGTCCAAAATTTATAAGGAAGGTAAACACAATGAAGATCCTTTTTTGCACGTAATAACATGTGAATAACTTCATCATGTATTCTTTTAAAACAAGGTGACACCCTGAATTACAATATATAATTATTGATTACATTAATGCTCCCTTATTCCTCATTGAATATTGGATATACTCCTGATATCCAAAAATGGTTTAAACTCCAACAATGATGGAATATACAAATCATTAATCAATTTCATGGTAGTAAAAAATATCCAATATAATTTATCAAAATCCATCATATCTTATTCCAAATTCAATACCTCAGTATCAAAATTATATTACAGTTTAACTTTATATCAACCATATATTTTCCAAAAACATTAACTTGCTATTGAGTGACGTTTCTTGGTTCCACACAATATCAAGTCCTTAATGAAATAGTACTGTAATACAATCTTTATATACTCTATAATTATTATAACATATACATCATTAATACAATACTCAAATGAGACAAGACTTTAATAAAAAAAATAAGATCTCTAATCATTACTCTTCATGTTCAGTAGTATCATAACATTATTATTATCCAATAGTAGTATTTGGGGAATACTCTGATGGTTTGGACATTGATTCATGTGCTGTCCCAACTCTTTGTAGATGAAGCATTGTACATTTGAAACCTTTTTCTTACCCTTTCAATCACGTACATGTTGTTCTTTTCTCCAAAATTATAAAAAACACTCATTCCCTTAAAGAATTTACCAAGGTGATTCTTTCCATAGTTATCGCATGTGGAAAAAATTCTTTTTTCCCCTCACCCCTTTATCCATTTTTATCTGTTTCATAATTTTCTTATCTTTCTTCCCTTCAAAGCAATAAGAGTCAAAGAATTCATTAATTATCTTATAAAAAATGATATTATATGTTTATATGATGAGAAAATGTGGGATATTATTTCCCTTTTAATTGTTTGATTAATACCATGAAAGATATGATCCATCTTAATATTTCAAACATGCGTATTGCGAGAATTCTCATTCCTTCTACTAGGAACCATTTCTAAACAATGGCATACACTAGGTTAGTTTATAAATCTCATTTTATAATTTAAAACTTGTAAAATACCAAATGTATATTGAAAATATTATTTATATAATCTCTCATATCAAAATGTTTTCTTTGAGGATTTAAATAATCCAAAATCCTTCCTAATGGATTCTTATTAAAATTTGAATTATCCTAAGCATATCCCCCAAGAGTCTCATACCCAAGAGTGCAGAAAGGCCCATTGACGTGTACCTGGATACCTTGGGTCAAGCCCAAAACTCCTTATCAGAGTTTTCACCCCTAGGTACATCTGTAAAAGAGCCACCTCTACCTGCTCGTATCCAGACAGGAATGTATATCATAAAAAATACACAAAAAATCTACATTACTAAAATTGTAGGATGTTCTTATATACTAATCCTCAATTTCTATCTTAGGGTAATGTTCTCTAATCATATTTTTTCTCAATCTAGTTTCCAAGGTACGTACTAAACTTCCTCTGATACCAACTGTAACGTCCTGGACCCAGAAGCCCGGAGTCGGTGAATTATTACAGAAAATTGGCATGATACAAGGAATCATGTCCCGAAAGACTGATCAGTTTAGTATCCATGTATGTACTAGATAAATTTTTAAGTTTTACATTATATTACAAAATAAAAAACAACAAAAACATTGTCTCCAATGACCACATTCATATCCCTTAGTCTATCTCTGTAGGTAAGTCATTATATACGTCTTCACATCCTGGAAAAACTAAAACATAGAAAGGGGGAGCTCAGATGCTCAGTAAGGTTAACAATATTGTGAAAACATTAATAAATAAACAAAATTTTTTGGAAATTTATAATACTAAAACATATGCCTTTTAAAAATAATCTTTTATATAATATGGCCAATATAAATCAAATAATCCATTTACTTATTCACATGGATATTCTACTAGTCTTATAATCACATTCAATATCAATAGTCGCTTTTATAATGATAGAATGCATAATGCTAGACATCATAACCACAAAGTACAGGCCTCGTGCCAAGACTAAAAATATTATTTTTTTCATAGCCTTGTGCCAAAACATTAGTTTGTCTCATGAGACCTACCGATGCATCGAGTAGCTATAGCGGGCTCCACCACTCACTTACTAAGTCCAATACATTCCTCATATGAAAAGATTTTATCATAACATAAACATTCATATTAAAAATAGCATATGAAATGCCAATAATTTATCCATAAACCGTGAATGGTATAAAAATAACACATCCACAGTCAAACATATCACAAAAACTTCAATATAATATGTATTATTTGTATAATATATCAACCTTTATCAAAAATAATATCTCATAATGGATGTTGACATAGTGGAAAATGATCAGTAAAAATATTAGAGAGAAATATCCCTTTTTCATAAAATCAATAAAAAGTCTCATAATTTATAAAGGAAGTCATTTAAATGATTTCTTTGAATCAAAGTTTACCATTCCACTTTAAAACTTTTGAAATGAATTATCATTTTAAAAAATTCATTTCAATATAAATAATCCTAAAACCCATTTTAAAAACATGGATGTTAATCCCAAAGGTTTACAAGAATAAATCCTTAAAACATTTAAAATGATGTTTTATTAAAAGTTTCCCTTAAAAATAATCCCATTAAAAAGATTTTTATGAAACATGGAAATGGATAATAAATATGTCCTAGTAGATACTTATGTAAAAACATTCTCGGATAATAATGAGATTTTGAAATTAACCCTTACCTTGTACTTTTCATTGTCTGTGTGTAAGTTAACCTCCTCTATAATAGTAAAATAATTGTTATTAAATTATACATGAACCACATACATTAATATGATATCATATATGTTCTTATAATATTTCATTGCTAATAATATTTTTGTAGTATCATCATTTTGGGTGTTAACTGATATGTTAACCTTTATATGGTTGGTTATGTAAGCCATGATTGTTATGGATATGATGTATTTGATTCATATATATAATGATATAAAGTTATATGAAATTATTTTTAATCATAAAATGAATATTATTCATGAATGATTACGATGTGGAATGAATCTCATCACCTTCGTGGAGACGGTAATCCGTATGTGCGCACGAGCGACAATATCATTATATTTATGGTAAAATCATATGTAATTGGATGGTATATAATATATACATAATCATTAACATGTTATATTTATTATTTACATCATTTATACTCATTATTATACCCTTCCAAATAATGAAGTGTTTGAATAACAAACTACACCACGACGTGGAGATGGAAAGTCGTACGTACGCACATATGGTGACTTTGTCATTTATAGGATTTATATAATAAAGAATATGATTTTACCATATTTAAAATAACATCAATATATGTAGGAGGTAATTCAATTATTATTTTGGAATGGAAAAAACAAATAAAGAGGAATTAGAAGAGGAAAAGAACTTGAAAGTGGGTGGTGAAATTATTACCTCTTATTCTGGTGTTTCCTTTTGAGCTAATCAATAGGGCTCATTAAGATGTCTTTATGATTAATGTAAAGACTCTAGGTTTATGTGAGGAAATTTGGGACATGATTTGGGAAGGTTTTGGTAGAGCCAAATGGATTTGGTGTTGTGATTTTGAGAGAATGGGATGTAACCATTTTTAAGAGGGGTCAGGGTCACTTTATAAAAATATTATTTTATTATTTTATTATTCAATAATTTATAATGGAGAAAAATGAATTTATTTTGAGACATAGGTGGTTATGGGCCGAAATCCTCTCAACCAATAGGTTTTAAACATGTTTTGTTTACCATATAAACATTATATTTTAGATTTAACTACATGTTAAATACTTTAACGTTTACCATGTCTTCTTGTATTATTACGGTATAGGGTTAATAAACATACTCTAAACTTCCATGAGTACCTCAAGTGGTTAATTAATGACATATATAATATTACTTATGACATTTGGAAGAACCTTATATTTTTAAGAAAAATTATATAATTTAATAATATAATATTTGTTTTAAAAACTCATTTAGGTCAATCTTGACAATATTTAGTATTTGGTTTTTGTTAAAGTCAGAAAAACCTGATTACTTCGAAGAATATACATTAAATCAACCCTAACATGAAATATTCACCTAAAAAATTCGTGGATGACGTCAAAACCTTTAAATTATATTTATTTTAATATTTATAATATAAAATATTTTAATATTTCATTTAGAAGGTAATTACTGCATCATCATTGTGTCATAAATAAATTTAATTATATATTCATAAAAAAATATAAATAAAATAATATTATGTTGGAATAATTATTATCTTCATAATAAATATTTATAGTTGAATTTATCTTATGTATAACGCTATATTAATAATTATTGAGATAATAAACATTGATTTTAACACTTCTAACTCTTTTTAAATAATATAATAATAAAAGTCCTAATCTAATCCAAGTGGACCTAAAGGATCATATTTTATTCCTATGGTTGTTTTTGGTATAATTTCTTTTATACAATAGATTCAACACAAGTGTTAGGGTAATTATAATATATATTTTACATTTAATTACCATATTTACTTTTAATACTGTTAAGTAAAAGTCAAAAGTTACTGTTCACCAAAAATTATTTTCAGCTTGTTGATCCAAATATTATTTACTAATTTCAATTGTGTCACTCAGATTTTTTAAATTCAACTCACAAGAGTGGTAAAATTATGTTTTATGCAAATTTTCAAATGCTCAAAAAGGTGGGTAAAAGACGGTAAAACAGTTCAATAAAAATAAATACATCTAATTTTATTATAAAATGACTCCAATGAGTGAAATTCATAACACCCAGACCCTAGATACCAAGAGTTGGTGCATTATTACATAACATTGGCATAATCACAAGAAATATCCAGTCTCGAAAGACCAATTAGTTTAGTAGCCATGGAAAAACTTGATATATTCATAAAGTTTACATTACATCAATTACTGAAAAACTACAACAACATATTGTCTTCATAACCCCTCATACTATCCTTTCAGGTCATTCATAAAATACTTCTTCACATCCTGGTAAAAATAAAATATTGAAAGGGGTGAGCTCAGATGCTCAGTAAGGAAAACAATATAGCGGAAACATTCATATATAAACATAAAAATTCAAGGAAATTTATAACTAAAACAAAGGACTTTTAAACTTGAACTTTAGCATAATATGGCAAGAATAAAAAGAAATAATGTCATTTACATATTCACATGGATATTCTACTAGTTGAATAATCACATGAAAAAATTAATAACAACTTTCATAATGATGGGATGCATAATGCCAGACTATCATAACCATATAGCCAAGTCCTCATGCCAAAACTAAAAATAAGATTTTTTCAAGGCCTCGTGCCAAGACGACAAATAATATTTTTTCAAGGCCCCGTGCCAAGACACTAGTTTGTCTCAGGAGACCTACCGATGCATCTATGAGCTATAGCGGGCTCCACCCGTCAAATTACTAAGTCAAATGCATTCCTCATACTAAAAGTTTTAAACATAACATAATCATTAGTTTTAAAACTACCATACGAAATGTCTATACTTTAACCACAAACCATGAATGGTATAAAAATAGCACATACACAGTCAAATACAACTCATTCAATAAAATTTGGAAGATTGTATTGTATCAGATTACCATCAATCGAGAATAATGAAGGATATTGACATAGATGGACATAATCCTCAAAACTATTAGAGAGAAATATCCCATTTTTTCTTGAAATTATTTAAAATCCACACTATTTGTCAAGAACCCATTTAAAATAGATTTTAGAATCAAAGTTTCCCATACCACTTTGAAACTTTTAAAAGGAATTTTTATTTGAAAAAATTAATGTCCATATAAATAAATCCTTAAAACCATTTTTAAAACATGGACATTAATAAGAAATATTTAGAATAATCAATCTTTAAAGCATTTATAATGTCATTTTAGTAAGAGTTTGTAACCAAAAGAGAGACACTTGAATAAAAATAATTGAGGGAATAAAAACTTTGTAATATCATGAGAATAAAGGGATTCATGATATATTATGTCAAAGTACATTATATACACCATATAAAAGTGATTTGGTGTATAACAATAAACAAGTCTCAATGGAATGTAAATTGAGATGAAATATCTCATAAAGGACGTATACTAAGGTTAAGGATAAATCAATGACATAATTATGAGTGAAAAATATAAATATACTCAATATTATTGGATATTCAGTGTAAAAAAATCAAAGGACATTCACACATATTCTTGTAAATACCACACCAATGAATTGGATGTTTAACTCAACAAATCGAGATTGAGTAAAAATTACTCTTATCAAGTTCATACCGATGACCTGGTAATTTATCAATGGAGGGATTATGTGTATCAAAAGTATATCCATAGAAATGGGAGTGTAATTTATGACATAATCAAATTAATAGTGATTCTACACATAATCATGGATTAAAATAATTAATGAATTATCCATAAAGCCGAATGAGTGTAAATTGAAATTTGAAATTCCCTTATTGATTTGGTAACATACAAAACATACACCCATAAAAGAAGGATCATAAAATTATGATTAAAATATACATGAATTAATGTATATTACACAATGAATTAAAACATGGGCAGTACACACACCACATGTAATAAATAAGTGGTGAACAATGGAATTCTCACATAATTAAAAGTGAGATAAGTAACCCCTTACTTTGTACTTTTTCCTTGGTAAAAGGTCAGTCAACCTCCTGTATAATGGTGAAATAATTTTTATTGAATTATAAAAGAATCTTTTACATTAATATGATATCATATATGATCTTTTAACATTGATTTGTTAATAATATCTTAGTATTATCGTCATTTCGGATGTTAACTTACTTGTTTTCCTTTATATTATTTGTTATGTAAGCCGTGTTTGTTATGGTATGGTTGTATCTTATTCATATCCAGAATTATATCAAGTCCTTAAAAATTATTTTTAATCCTCACATGAAAATTATACTTTAATGGATACGATGGAGAATAATCCTTATCGCGTTCGTGGAGACCGTAGTCCGTACGTACGCAAGAGCGACAATATCATTCTTTTGATGTTAAAGTAATATATAATTGGACAATATATCTTATTAAAATAATAATTATCTTGTTATATTTATTATTTACCATAATTACACATCATTATTATACCCATCCATAAAATAATTTATTGAATCACTATTACACCACGACGTGGAGATGGTAAGCCATACGTACGCACGTATGGTGACATGCCATTCAAAGTATGGATAGAATACTGAATATGGTTGTACAATATTTATTATAAAATCAAAGTATATAGAAGATACTACAGTTATTTTTTTTTTATAGAAATAACAATGAAAGTAGATGTTGAAGAAGAATGGAACATGAAAGAGGTTGGTGAAAACATTACCTCTTCTTCGGGATCTTTCTTTTGATTGGATCAAAAAAGCTCCTTAGGTTGGATTTCTGATCAAACTAAGGCCACTAGGTTGTATTGAGGGAAGTTTAAAGAGTATTTGGGCAGCGTTTGGCCGATCCTAAAGGCTTTGAATGTGTGAATTAGTGAGAAGGGTGAGTGCCCTTTTATAAGAGGTGTGAGGGGTGCCTTTGGAAAAGCTAGAAATATTATTTTATAATAATTTCATATTCGGTTTATAATGGCTCCAATGTGGATTATTTAAAGTTTAAGGTGGGTATTGGTCTAAAAACAGTCAACCAATAGAATTTAGATAGGTTTGGGTCATTATATTAACCTTATCCTTAAGTATTAACTCTTAGTTAATTAGTTTCACTTTTACAATGTCTCTTTGTATTTTTATATTATAAGGTTAATAAACTTACTATATACATCCAAGAAACCCCCATGTGGTCCGTTAATGATCCACCTATCATGATAGAAGTGTCTTTGCTAAAAAATAGTTTTTTAGGAATTGAATATAAATTAATAATATAATATTTGTTTTAAAAACTCCTTTATGTTAATTTTGACACTATTGGGTATTTTGTTTTTGATAAATGCATAACAGCATTATTATTTCGAAAAAAATTTATATAATCAATCCTTATATGTCATATTAACCTATAACATTATTTGAATTCATAAAAAGTCTCAAATTACGTTTATTTTGATATTTATAATATCAATTACTTTAATATTTAATTAATTAGTTAATTACTGCATCACCATTGTGTCATTAATAAATTAAATTATTTAATGTCTAAAAATTATAAATAAAATACCATTATCTCGGAAATCTTTTTATCTTTCTAATGAATATTTAAAATCAATTTAATCTTATGTATTACCATATATTAAAAATGTTTTAGTAACTAAACTTTGATTTTAACTCTTTTAACTCTTCTTTGAATTAAATAATAATAAATGTCCTAATCTAATACAAGTGAAACTAAATGATAATATTTTACTCCTAAGGTTGTTTTTTCTAGAGATACACTTGTCCAATAGAAATAGGACATGTGTTAGGGTAATATTAATATCATTTTTACCCTTAATTACCCTATTTACTTTTAACCGTGGTAAAAAAAAGTAAAAAGTTACTATACCCCAAAAATTATTTTCATCTCATTGAACCACATTTTACTCCTTGATATTAACCGTTTCTATCGAATTTTTTGAAATTTCACTCACAGAAGCGGTAAAATTTAGTTCTGTGAAAAATTCAGTTTTTAACTACCACTTAGTGGTTTCACTATTCATCAAAAAATGAAAGTTTCCATAAAAATACCAAACATTAAGCCTATGATATATTTGATATTATGAATTCAAAAATGATGACTATTTTACGAAATTCAAAACATATCAGTTTCATTAATTAATTTAAAAATTAATTCCCGTCGTCAAAATTAATAGTGTTTTTTAAGAGATGGTAACTATCAAAATATTGACACTTGTTTATGTCTGGTTTAAATGTGAAATTACATCCAATGACCAAAATTGTATAAAATGGTAAAAATATATCCTAAATATACTTTAAAACCACTCAAATTAATAATTCATCACTATTAATTATTTCGATTAAATAAGTTGTTTTTAATTAAAATTTAGAAATTTTCACTATTCATCAAAATATGAAAGCTATCCGAAAAGTGCCAAAATTTCACCCTAAGATAATTTCGATATTATAAATCCAAAAATGAAGTCCATTTGGAAGGATACAATTTATAAAATTTCAAAAAGTATGTACTACTATTCATAACGGTTAATTTGAATGGTTGTGGTGTGTTAGAATCTCAAAGTTGTGTATAATGCACAACATTGCATTATTCAAAGGGAAACGTACCATGGATGCATGGGGTGTTACGTTCTCCCCTCCTTCAATAAATTGAGTTCTTGCAATTTTTTTAAAATTTTGCTTGAGAATATAATGGAAAGTCCCACATCAGAAAAAGAGTCAAGAAAACTATCACTTTAAAAGAAAGGAAGAGAGGTATAAAGGTCACCCAAGATAACCCATACTAGGATTCCATGTATGAAAACATGGATATGGACGATAAACTAAGTGTTATGTTCATATGGAGAGGGATATAAAACATGATCAAGAGAAAGTTAACAATAAGAAAATCAAGAAACTTGTGTTGGGATAAACGGACAACATTTTTTGTTTTAAGTTACATTACATAAGGACGATGAATTAATTTATGATATTAACTAAGAACATAAAGAGATATACTTACTTTTGAAGTTGAGTTTCATTATTTAATAAATTTTTACACTAACTCATTTTTTTTGAATAATGAGTATTCAAGAAGACTTGGTCACAATGGAAGAGCTAGAATAAACTTCTATAGAAATACATGATCCACGTATGATATACTATATATTTACATTGTCTTTATAGATTAATAAAAACCAAAATGTTTAGTATAATATCTGATGATCCCCCAAATAGATATTCCATTAGAGAAAAAAATAGTAATCTTAATTTTTAAAAATAAACCATCAATACACCATAGTAAAATAAATACCATTCAATAATCAATTATCCTTAAAATCATTCAATATAATCCAAACTAATATTGAAACCCAAAACTTCTGAGAATGTAGTCTTCCACATTAAATTGTATCTCTAAATTACATTACATAATCTTAAAGTCACATACTTAAAAGTAATTAACCTAATCATTTCCATTAATAACCCAAATCACTATAAATCCACAATAAAAACATAGATAAAAATCCACCATTACTCCTCAAATGAAATCCCATACTATTCTAGTTTCCATGGGCATATAGTGTTCACAACAAATCTAACAACTTACAAAATAACATTTATCACTAAATCACCAAATCATTTTCCTATACTAATGGTATTCATTTGATAAGACAAAAGATCCCAAATCAAATTATTATTGATAAATAAAATCATTTAACCAAAAATAATACTCACACTAACAAGGGAATTCACATAGTCCAGTGGTTGGTGATAAATTCTAATCTCACATTAGTTGTGGGTTTGATTCCCACAGCTTTTTCTAACGCGACGGGTTGTCACACGGTCTACGTGTTGTCCCTTTTCAAAAACAATATTTTAAAACATTACCAAAATGAGATAAATTCCTCAAAATAACCATAACATCATTCAACCCCAAATCATATCTTATACCTTGAATTTTCATCCCAAATTATAATAACTTATAATTTCCTCAGTCCCAACGATCATATAAAACCAAATGGTTATTTATAACTATATCCACAAGAGAAAAGATAATTCTTCCTCAAATATCATTCTCACATGGAAAATTGTAGGGTTAAAAATACAAGAGAAAATTATTCCGATGTAAACCCATGAACAAGGACCACTAATAATTTTTAAACATTTCTCCAACCATTTATTTCCACATAGCTTCTTCTTTGACCAAGAAAATATCCTATAGAATAGGGCATTCACTCGGGTAATGGCCAGGTCCCCTAAATTTTCGGCAAATGACTGTAAATGGATTCTTGGGACCATTATTATCTTCTTCCATAGTACTCTTCATTTTTCATCGGAAATTATTCACTTTATGTCCTTCCTTCCCGCATGTAAACCATTTCATTGTCCCATTGAGACACTTTCCTGGGTGTCTCCTTCCACATTTTTTGCATGATGGAAATTGAGGATTCCTTTCTCCATGGTCTCCACTATTGGAGCTCTTATCATTCATCACCTTTCTCTTCATTGTAGAGTGTGGGAATTGGTTAATATATATATTGTTGATCATATTTTTGGAAAAATGATTTGGTAAAATGACAATATCTTTTACGCCTATCAACATTCCATGTTGATTCTCATTTCCAGCACCGTTCCCACCTTGTACATCATTCTCAAAGTCACTGTGACTTCCTTGGAATCTAGCCATTGACTAAAACCAGAAAGCATTGTGTGAGTAATAGTAGTCATAAAATCATTTTGAGATTAACATGTCACCATATTCTCAATTCGAAACACATTAGGATTAACCCAGGTCATTTACCCTCATCTTATATATATAATACGTCAAATTAGTTTGTAAAGAAAATGTAAATTATCCAAAGAATATCCCCTGGGAGTGTCGTAACCAAGAGTGCAGCAACGCCCATTGTCGTGCCCCAGTTCCCGTTTAAGTCTAGCTCAAAGCGGTGTTTTGGTGTTCTACCCCTAGGTACATCTATGCCAGAGTCGCCTCTACCTGCTCGTATCCCAAAAAGGATGTATTGCTCGGAAAACTCACAAAATCACTACAATACCAAAATTCTAGAAATTTCTTCTATACTAATCCTCAATGTTCATCTTAGGTCTACGTGCTCTAATCAGAGTTTATCTAAATCTAGCTTCCAAGGTTTGTACTAAACTTCCTCTGATACCTACTGTAACGCCCCAACCCTAGATACCCAGAGTGGGTGCATTATTACATAACATTGGCATAATAACAAGAAAGATCAAGTCTCAAAAGACCGATTAGTTTAGTAGCCTTGGAAACAATAAATATATTCATAAAGTTTACATTAAATCAATAAGTAAAAAACTACAACAACATATTGTATTTATATCCCCTCATACTATCCCTATAATTCATTTATAAAATACTTCTTCGCATCCAAGGAAAAATAAAACATTGAAAGGGGTGAGCACAGATTCTCAGTAAGGATAAAAATATAGCAGAAACTTTCAGAAATAAACAAAAGGAATTAAGTAAATGTACAACTAAAACAAAATAATTTTAAACTTGAACATCAGCATAATATGGCAAGGATAAAATGAAAAAATTCCATTTACTTATTCACATGGATATTCTACTAGTTGAATAATCATATTAAAATATTAATAACCACTTTCATAATGAAGGAATGCATAATCCTTGACTATCATAACCACGCAGCCAATGCCTCGTGCCAAGACTACAAATAATATTTTTTCAAGGCCTCGTGCCGAGACACTAGTTTGTCTCATAAGACCTAACAATGCATCGAGGAGCTATAGCGGGATCCACCCGTCATCTACTAAGTCCAATGCATTCCTCATATGAATAGTTTTAAACATAACATAAACATTCGTATTAATACTAGCATACGAAATGTCAATACTTTAACTACAAACCATGAATGGTATAAAAATAGCACATCCACAGTCATTCATAACTCAGTCGATACAAAATGGAAGATTGTATTGTATCAAATTACCCTCAATCGAGAATAATGAAGGGTATTGAAATAGATGGAAATAATCATCAAAGCTATTAGAGAGAAATATACCCTTTTTATTGAAATCATTTAAAATCCACACTATTTGTCAAGAAGCCATTTAAAATAGATTTTAGAATCAAAGTGTCTCATACCACTTTGAATCTTTTAAATGGATTCATTGAATATAAAATAATTGATTGAGGGGGCCTGCTTATTCATTTATTCTTGTTATATTTAGTCATATGTCTTACATGAACTGTAAAAGCCCTTTATCTTTATTGGAAATTGTGTTTATAATGAAAATTTGGTGACCCCTTAAACTTTTACTATTATTATGATTATGCCAAAAAGATTGCCTGCAGAAAATTGGTTAGGGGACTTGTTCTTTCTGAAATTTTACTATCCCTGACATTGGGTGGTGAGTGTGACATATCACGATATTAAACTGATTTATATATGATGGGAATTAGGTCCCAAATTAATCAATTTATGGTGTTGGGATGAAATCTCACCCCACTTCTCTTGAGTTTTGATACAGAAATCTCTCATCCTATATGATATTCAAGTCATGCACCCTCTGTTTGAGCCTATTAGCTTAATTAGACTTGTTGTGGATGTCTGAGATATGCCCCATTCTAGAAAAAACCATGTATCCAAGTATATGGATTCTTATATCCTCACATACCTAGTCAATATGTTTTTTATATAATATATGAATACAGTATATATAACATTACATATACGCATGGTTATAGATTAGACTCATTTCGGCCTATACCGAATCTAGTGAATTTCTCCAGGATTCCTATAGGAACCTTAGGAAACTATCATTTATTTATTTCAAAAAATTCTTATCATTCATTATTACCTGTACACTTCATAGCGATGTACACTACTTTTATTACATCTATACACCATTAGTGGTGGCCTACTGGGACATTTTCTCACACCCTACTCGGGATGCCTTCGGTACCCTAGAAGATTACACGTCTGAAGGTATGGATAAGGGATATCACCCTAATAAACATTAATTGTATTATTTACTTATATTATGGAGAATGAAATCATAGGATAGATCATGTGATCATGATTCTAGTGTAGCAATATTTTTTCCTCTTTGATTTTTTGGATATCATGTTTTATAGGTCAATCCCCTATTTATTTTTTTAGAATATTATATTACCATTACATCACATTTTATAAGAATTAGTTACTTTGATTTTTATTATTATTATATTTCATGATAATTTATTCTTCTTCAGTTTCTTGTTATATATTTTATATTCTTTTTTTCAATATGCCAGGTTACTTGTGCATTGATCATAGTTTCTATTTATACAATGATTTCATTATTATCTTTCATATGTTATACCTATTGTTTATATTTAATATGAGGATATACTCTCCCTCGTGTACCACTTTTACACCTTCAATTCTTGTAAATTGCCTCTGGATTATGGAGAGGTGGGAATGATTCCATGTGACCCACTAGCACAGAGAACTGGTTAAGTGGAACTCGGGCTGAGACATATCAAAATGGATGTTTTATCCATTTAAGGGGGTTTTGAAAAAATATGATGATTTGGTGTTTGTGTTTATGGTATTTCTCATTTAATTTTAGTATATGTATGTATATAACTATATAAAATGAGTTATTATATAGTAATTGAATTGTCTGGGTAGTCCTATAGATTGATGGGGAGATCCAATGTATAGAATTGTTTGTTTTTGTGATAATTTCTATTCCGTGTTGGATCATATGATATATAATACATTTTATTATCACAAAATTGTGTCTTGGTATGGATAGTCATTGCATGACACTATCCTGGATGCTTGTTAATTGTTAACCATGTTGGATTGTGGTTCTATGTCTTAAGCACCTTAATTTTAATGTTACACATTTAATGAATTATTGGCAATTAGAATTTGGACACCACCATTTCATTATGAAATGGAAACCCATATAAGTTGGGTCGTATTATTGTACAAAACTATAAACATATGAAGGATGTAATGTTTTATTTTTTGTGATTTATAATTTATTGTATTCATACGAGAATTTGAATTTAGAGTGGGAAAATCAATTTTATTTTGTTGGAGGCGTTGAATTTTGGTTTGAAATTTGGAAAAAAATTAAGATTCATGCATAAACAAAAAAAGAGGCGTGGTATAGATATTTCAAGTATTTTATGGGATTCAAGGAGATATGGAAGGTTTTAGTGTTAGGCTGGGGTGGATGGGACACAAATCTATTTCTATAGACTATCTAGTGTATTAGGAAATATCATCTGATGATCATCAAGAGACCAGTTAGAATGGGGCCTAGTACTAGATACCCCATGGGATTAAAAGGGTGAAAAATATTTGGTTATCCACTTAATTTTATGTGTGGGGGACCTATATCCCCCTTCTTATTCTGGTTCATGGTCAAGGGATCTCTTTACATATTTATCCTTGGATTTGTGTGGTATGGGATAAAATTAATAAAATGTTTCATTAGCAGATCATGGTATAATTATCTCATAATTAATCTACCTTCTATTTTTATTATTCCTCACATATTTAATGTTGTTATAGAGTATTGTATTTATGGTCATTTCAATAGATCACTGTGAAACCACCCATAGGTTATGGGGATTTTTCCTACCTTCTAAATGGATGTTCCAAGATGAGGTCTACCTACTAAAAATCATCATCTCGATGAAGGTACATTACCAAAACGAATTAAGTGATATTTTTTTTCAATTAAATTGAATTATTTTTTTATTTTTTTGCATGGATTGGTAGATATTTTTCCTAGATTAGGGTTTGGTTAAATGTCATGGGCCATACTTGTGTGGTTGGTTACCATTCAAGAAATCATATAGTGCATAGTGAAAATTTTGGAATTAATAAAATTTTTAAATTACATTATTAATTAGTTATATTTGGTTATAATTACATAATTATTATTCATTTTCATCAGGTATTTTTTTGATGGTGGTGAAAATTTGATCTAAGAAAATCGTGGGGGAGGCCAGGCTAGGGAATTTTTTTAAAAAGCACATGTTGAGGTATATGGTCTTGTTAACTTACCTAGGTCCTTACACATATGTTATGTGGAATGTGGATGATAAATCAAACCACTAAAGAATAAAAGAAATTTATAAATAAAAGAATTGTTATATTTAAAATTTAATTGGAAAAATTATAATGTAAACTAAAAAACATATGTAGACATGAATCAACTAATGTTCTAAAGGAAATAGAAGACCCTTTAATACCATATTCCTATCTATTTATACCAATATATGTGTCCATGACCACTATAGTGATTCCTTATATCTTATAGAAATTTTTTTTGGTGTGATGGTGTAATGTATGACCTTGTTGGATTATGTAGGAACCCTTGGAAACCTCATTGTGGAGGTTTTTTGTGAATTTAAAAGATCATCATGAGTAGTCCTTATGAGAGACATTGAAATATCTTAAATACTTTGTCTTATTGAGACCAGGATGGGTATGTGGTCATTCCTAGATAGATCCAGATACATGGAGATGTTACATGAGCCATCACCCTCATATATTTCTAAATGTATTACGTTGTGAGGATTATGAGGACATTACATATGTATAATTTCTATGGAAGATGACACACACTATGATGGGAATATTCTAGATAATTATATAAAATATAATGAGGACCTAGGTTGGTATGTCAACCATATAAAATAAAATAGTGGACCTATATAGGTACACCGACAATAGACTGGCCATATGTGAGTGTGGATATATATTAATAATGATTGTGGTTTTGGAAATTTAAAAACCCTTGTTATCATTTATAATAATGATTTGATATGGTATAATTTCCCTATTATTTTTTCATTTTTAACTGGATAAATCTGGTCGGTTGGTCATTATTTGGATAATAAAACAAACGTATAGGAGGTATGTGTTACTACTAGCTTAGAAAAACCCCGTAGGGGATGTTCATGATGCCTGAGGGAAAATTCTCAATCTGAGTAAAATCATGTATGGGTAGTGTATAGTACTTAAGGTATTATTCCTTTGAGAAAAAAAAACTATTATGTGAGATACTTGTGACACATGGTTGTGATAATTCTCAAATGGGTTGTCTATGATTATATTAGTGGGGTTACCATGGATTTGGAAAACAGTATTATATTTTATACTTGGATGGATCTTTTTAGAAGAATCCTTGTTGGTTGTGATACATGATATTTATACTGTAGTGAATCTTGTTTGTTATATTGGTTTGTGCAGTCATCCAAAAATCCTGATAGACACATCATCATAGATCGAAGTAGGTATGACCGATCAGTTTCATGGTTCTACGGATAGAATGGATTTACAAATTAATTAATGGGTTAGCATGGTCCACATGACATTCTTAAATACATTCAATTACATGTCAAATTAAGTGTTGTTTTATGTTTATTTTAGTTGTTATTCAGATGATTTTTTATTCCATGCATGAATTATTCATATATCATTAAAATATTGATTATGTACAAGACCATATTAGTGATTCCATGTAGATTTTGTACTCATACAATACATGAGTGGCCCTGGTGTTTGGGTACCATAGAAGAACTACACACATTAATGACACAGGTATAGTTGGGGCCTAGAATTTTAATTATTGAATGTGACATCGTGAATTGTGTTTAGAGTTTGGAATGAAGCATGGCTCAGAGTGGAAGAATATCAATAGTTTATTTTATGGTTGTATGTTATTCATTTTTATATAATATCAGCCTTGTTGTTTATCATACTAATGTTATTGGATTACAACTCAAGTATATAAGATAGCATTTAATATTTTTATTTCATGTTTTTAGTTTAATGTATTGATATATACTATACTATTATGGATGTGTATGTTTTATGGGTTTTTCAATTGACATTTCTACTCTAATTAATGGGGTATTGTTTTTTAATTATAATAATGTTTACTGACACTAATAGTCGGTATCCATGTGAATATGAAGATGTCTCTATGAAGTCATGTGAATATCCAATCTATTTACCATATAATAATTATCCATATTTAGGGATTCAAATTCATTTAAAAATATATTTATTCTACAATTAAACAACCAATATTTAATGGTCATATACTGATACATGGTTATTCTAAGTATGGTGTTACATGTATCTCACGTATCAAACATATTAGTTTATAAAGGAATATAAAATTTAAATACTCTTGATGATACATTTATAGATGGAAATAGTAACATATGATTTACAATTATATCATAACACTTTATTCTAACCAGAAATCATATAAAAAAACACGGTACTTAATTGTTATACATTATTTCACCTACAACCCATAAAAATTTTATCTTGTGGGTTGCCCTTATTAGGTAGCCACAAAGTTACATCTTCAGTAGTGTCAACCACTAATCCAATATGATTATCTATTTCTTGAATGGTTTCCCATTTTGACACAAAAAATAACCCATAATTCCTTTTGTTAAAAATTATCTTGAACAGATCTATAGTTTTCCATTTCTACCATAGTTGAAGCATCATGATCCTTTTGTTTTGACACCCTAAAAATACTTCTTTATTTACTTTGTGGGTGTGGTTAATTCAGTATGATTCATTTATATACTACTCATGGTAGACTAAATTCATCTACTATATATTTTTATCTCATATTATGGTACCTTATTCTCATAACAATAAACTATATAATGATTTGGTAAATAAAATATTTCTTTATATAAATTCCCACTTTCATTGTATTTCTTAATCAAATTATACAAACATTCAATTTTATTTTTCATATAAATATTTTTCTTAAATTTTTATTTATTTGTTATAAAATTTTTATGATTATAATTTTATCTATCTAAAATATAATTAGTCTTTTTATCACCTAAAAATGTAAATATATTATGTTATGTATTTATTAGTAATTGAAAAAACCTCCAATATAACCAATATTTTCCAAAGAATATTTTTATGTTCAATTTTGTATCAAACTATATAGTTTTTTGATATTATATATTTTGGGGTGAGAACACAAAAGTTTGTGTAATACGTTGGGTGGATTCTATTCTTTGACTTTCTGGATTCTACATTAGTTAATTTTTTTGGGTTTTTGTTATTTTTCCCCATTGACTTTTTCCATATTTTTATTTAAATCTAGTACATTAAATTTAAACTACATTAGTGAAAATATAATTTTAAAATAGAGGGATTCCAATTCATCATATAATCATTTTTATGATTCTATAGATGTTTTCAATACCTTTTTTACAGAAACAAATTAACCAATTTTATCAAATTTATATTTATAAACTTATGTGGTAGAACACTTCTTTTTAATTGACTGGAGTGTTCTAGATTGAGATGAATCAAGGTTTTTCACTAATATTTATATCTTTTGGAATTCGAGGATTGTGATATAATTTTAATCATTAGGTGATATCATATTTCCTTCCCATTGACATTTAAACAACAATGTTTTCATCATAATTCCTCATATATCCTTTTAGATAATTTTCAATGTTAATTATCTCATTCTTATTAATATCTATATATATACCCATGAAACACCTTTAAATTATATATATATTCTCTAAATATTGGATCCATTTAATGAAACTTTATGAAATATCCCCATCTCACATTTATCTTTTTTCTTAATTTTTAATTAGTTAATGAAAATATTTCATTTTAAAGTGTCAAATATTTTTTCTATGTTGTAACTAGATTTTTCTGTGGTTTTTATGTTATTATCTTATGAAATACTACATTTTACATTATTTAATCTACTTATCCAAGACGATATTTCCCATACTATAATCCATTGATGTGTGTAAATAAGAATAAAACAACTCCAATAGGGGAAATTTTATTTTATTTGTCAACTATAGAGTAAAAAAACAAAGTGAATTATTATGAAAGTACGATTTCCTTCACCATAACATGAACATAATGGATTATAGGAATAATAATAAATTGAATTAATAGGTAAATACTACCTTTTTTAATTCCATTAAATAATTTTTATTCATAAATCTATTTAAAATTCTACCTCAACCTTTTATGTTTACTTATTTTTTATTTTTTCATAGTCATTTTCAAGTCCCCTATATCAATAATAAAAATAATAAACACTATTTATTCAATATGATGATATTATTTAAACAATTAAAAACAACAAAACATATTTTTTACTAGAAAAAACTTGTTTATGAAAATTCAAATCTAATGTGATATAACTTAGTCTTAGATACATATAAAATTTCCCTAAAAGGATGGTGTAGACACCTGAGAGGAGTGGTTAATCATGTGTTGCCAAAAGTTTACCAAATATAGATTTATCTATTGAAAATTCCTCGTAATTGGTATTAGAAACTCTGTATTCAATTAATAATGATGAATATTTTATTTTTTTAGCAATTCATATATTCTTATATGGAATGAAATGTAGAAAGTAAATATATTTAAGACTGTTTTATGATTTTTTTCTCCAATATGGGAAACTTGCCACATTTTACAATGGATTATTCACAACTATACTTGATTTTCATCCATTAATGTTATCATTATGTAAATATTTTGTGGTGTTTTTTCTTCAAAACTAATGTTCCATCACACAACATCAAATTACCCCATATTGTTTACATTTTCAAGTGTCCAACTACACATCATATCTTATCACTATTTTGTCCAACATCAAACTTCAATACTATTGAAATATATCCCACTATGGATAGTTTGTCACAATATAAAATCATAAAAATTTAATATTTACATAGTGTCTTTTAATTTCTATATATCTTCATCAATATATACATTGAACTCAGTCCCTATTTTATCCAAATTCCATGATTTTATTCAAAAAACAATTGCATCGTACAATAAATTTATGATGTAAATAACCAATACATTTTCTGTATAACTAAAAATAGTTTTTCCTCACTCATAGTCTTCTTCATAGGAAAAGTATGTAATCTATTATACTATTTATTATAGGTTATTTTACTTCTTTTAAATTCACCATCATTGTTATAATAAAAAATGATTATCTACAATTCTATTATTTTTCATATCATTCGATTCATAAAATATTCATGTTTACATTGTTAAATTGGGTTCTCTTATTAATTTATATCTCAACTACATTTTATAGATTTTAAAAAGCACTCTCGTAATCACAATATGAATTAGCATATATTTCTATACTTTTAATTAGGGTCCCTCATCATGTTTTTTGAATTTATTATGTGAATAATTTTAATTCTCCAAACTACACGTTCATTTTGGTGTCAACTCACATTTACATAAATTGAAATATCATAGGGGATATTTTGAAAGCCCTAAAATCAACCATTTCATTAATCAACATCCATGAACCATCATTTATTATTAAACAGATTCACATGGTTATTGTTTCATATGTATATTTTATGAGATATTTCTTCGAAAAAACACATTGATAACTTCTGCGATAAACACAACACTGAGTCTAAATGAACTGCACGATAGTTTCACATTAAAACCTAGTTCTTCAATTGTATGGTATGTGTCATGCGAACAAAAATATGAAACATTTTTTTATAAAATAAATTAATTGGTCATCCATTAATTTTAATCAAATATGAAATCATCTGAATGTAAAAGCAATGTTTGGTAAAAAAATGCTTTTTATCCATGTAATTTAATTTATACATAATAAATAAGTGTAATATAAATATATGAAAAATTTTAATGATGTTTAAATAATATATTTTCAGTAATCAAATTTAACATTCATCTGCTATTTTTTTCGAAACATGGGCTTAGAATTAATCCAACTTTATTCTCAAAAATGTATTTTTCCCAAAATTTTGTTTCATTTCATTTTTAAATAATATTTTAAACTTAATTTATTCTATATATTAAAATTTAATCATTAAAAATGAGTTCAATTTTATTTATTTTTTGGATAAAAATGTTTAAATACGACCCTTTTATTTATTTTCAATGAAAATAGTAACCTTTGTAAATATGTGTCACATGTATAAGGGTATAATTTGAAAATTACAGTAAATATATTTGAAAAAGTCTTTAAAATTTCCATAAATCTTGAATGTATACTATTGGATGAGCTATGTTCAATCACATTCAAAAATATAACAAATATATGGCCACTTAGTGTAATATTAATTTAACTATAAATTTTATATTAATTTATGAGAATAATATATACAAAATGTCATTGATAACTTTAATAAATTTAATTTTTTTACAATAGGATAAAAATTGGATATGTTGGATTAGGATTTGTTTGGATATATAAATTATTTTTTAACAAAGTAATTTATTATTTAATTTTAGTAATTGAATAAATTCCTAAAATATTTATTCAAGGATAAGAAAATATTTACTCAATTAATAAAAATATTAAAAAATGATTTAAAAATATAGAAGGTAATAAAATTTTGATAAAAAATTTTTCCCTTGAATTTGGAAGTTAAATATAAAATATTATTTATGTGTGAAATAAGTATATTAACGTTCAATAAAATTCATGGTTTATTTAATGTCAAATTAAATTAATATTTCTAAAATTAACATTATAGATATTTATTAATATATAATATTTTATTAAATGAATTAAAACCACGAAAAATCATATCATTATACAAGTTAATTGAATATTGGATAATATATCTACCATGTTCTATTTATGAGTCAATTCTCCATTTATGGTAACATTTTTAACCCTTTATGGCTGAATTAGTTGTTACCACAATGTTCTTCAAAAATTTTAACCAAGTGGTTAATAAAAAACATAAGGCTTAAAATAAAACCCAAATATGTATAAATTCAATTGGATGTAATTATTACAATAGTATAATCTTATTAATTTAAATTATGTCTATTTTCAATCATTTTTATTAAGAATAACTTTTTATATATTAATCTTTTGAGAAATTTCAAGTCTGTCCTCTACTTCCATTATCATGGGATTCCACACCATTCAATAATTTAAACCATATTTTTACATAATAGTCAACCAAAACCTAACTATTTCACTCATAAACATATTTTTCCTTGTTTTGGAGGTATTTTAATTCCCAAAATCCCAACCATATGTCTTTTAATTAGGGATCTAAATGAAGTGTACTGAAGAATATATAATCATCTCTGCCGAAAATTTCAAAATTATTTCTTCTTATAGCTTCTATAAATATACGATATTCATGATAAAATAATGATTTTTTGATCTTATAAATAGTGAAATTTTATTATGATAATGGAAATAACGTTATCCACTATCGTTTCAACCAAATGTGAAGTGTTTTTATCACTCATTTGTACATTTGGACAACTGCCTCCGCATAGAGGTACAATTCATATTTATTCACCAAATTTCAAGGGAAGGTATTATAATTAGATTATTATTTTTATATATGATATTTTTTACAATTTAATTATAATATAATTGTAATATCAATTCAACCTTTTCCACTTCAAATCCAATGGAAAACGAAAACATCATTCCTACGTACATGTGGACTACCACCTCTATGAAGTGATGTAATTTTTATTCATTTATCTTTTAAATGGATGATAATAAAAATGTATTTAATGAATATATATTATATATATTATTTATCATCTTTTACTTCAAGGTGAATTATTTTTTACCTATATTTAATTCAATCCATTGAAAATTTAAAATTGTGTTCATGTGTACGTACGACCTACTATCTCAATTAATAGTGTAATTAATATTTTAATCTCCACATTTTATGGTTTAATATAAATATTTATATAATTAAAATATATTATTTATATAATGATAAAAATTATATATATTATGGGACCATTATTAATACACAATGACAATAACAAGAATATTTAAATTCTCATTAAAATTAAGTATTTATCACTGAAATGGATAACATTATAAATGTTATTAACAAATGGGAGTTAAAATGTAATAAGTTGATATAATATTATATTTTAAAATTTAAAATTAATATTTCATATAATTAAAATCATTTTAAATAAATTATACATGATATAAATGTTTTTTATATTTATGTAGAACTCCAAGAAATGGATTTATAGTATCAATTATATTTCTAGTCGATATATTCCATAGTCAATACTCATTCCTTTTATGTGGTATATATACTACAAATATATAATTTTATATATTGAATCATATTATATTATGATATTTAACATTTATGTTTATGTTATTACTTCATGGATATTTAGATTAAAATGATACCAATGTGGTAATGGTTTTACGTTTCAATGTCATTATTTATTGAGATAGATTATGATTAATATTATGATAATGAAATTTCATCATATACCTTTTCAAAAAGGAATAAAGTTTATTATCATATGGTTATTTCTTACGAATACATGTGTTTATTTATTTTTCATTACATTATATACACAATAGTCCAAAATAAAATTTTAATTATAATTTACTTTCCTTCGTTCACCGGTTGAAAATCATTTTTCTTTTTAATACATGTTTTTGATTTCATAGATCTCCAATAAAAATATCTAATTTTCATGATGTTTTCATTGTATCTCTCCTTAATATGTTCATACTGAATTTATCACATGCACTAAAATTATTAATCACACCACTAGATTATGATTATTTATATAATGAATAATTAGTAGAAATCTTGGATCATAGAGATAATGTCATACAGAATAATACTATTCAATTTCATAACATTCGTCGGAGTAATAATAAATTTGAAGATGATACTTGGGAATTCAAGGAATTTATGAAATAAATATATATTCATTTTATTATTAATTTCAAATAATTTCACGTGTGAGTTTTTCAATATGTTGGTATAATGTAACACCATGATATTTTACGAAAAATATTTCTTCAATTAAAAATTTCAATGATATCTTGTGACACTTTGAACTCCAAGTATAAATGAATTATAAAATAGTTTATTACTATTACCTAGCAAAACAATAGTTCGATATGAAGAAGAATTATTAAATTTTGAAAATTTTATTTATAAAATAAATTCATTAGTTATTAATTAGGTAAATAAAAAAATATAATTTTAATGTATAAGAGATGTTTTTCGTAGATGATTTTTTTATATCAGCAGTGGGTTTTTTGTAAATAAATTAAATAAAGCACTATAATTTATAGATTTTAGTAAATCATAAATATAATATATTCAATGAATCATTTTAACATTCATATAATTTTTTTTCTATGAATGTGTTAAAAATAATTAACGATTTGTGATTAAAATGTGTTTTTCATTATTAGTGGATTTTAATACGTCCTGTGAACTTGTTTGAAAATGAATTTGGACTAACTATAAAAATGTAATCTTGAAAAATGGATCCAAAATTTGAAGTTAGGATAATTAAATGTGGTAAATATTTACCTTTTCTATTATAAAGGTTATCATTTGTAAATATTTATAATCTCGACAAGGGTAAAACCTGTACAATATGGCTAAATATTTTGGATATGGATTTAAATATTCCATAAAAGTGGAATTTATTCTATTAGATGAGTGTATTATGTTATATCCATTCATATAAGTAATATTTGATCACATGGTGCTATATTTAATTAGTTAAGTGATCTATATTAATTTTTAAAATGTATAAATTAAAAATGTCCCTATAGTGAAATTAATATCTATAATTATTTTACATATCGATAAAAGATGATAATATTTATTGTAAATGATTATTTAAAAGATACTATTTTATTTCAAAAAAAATTATAATTTTTATTTACATAATAATTACATTAAACAAATTTCTAAATTTGATACAATATTTATTCAATTCTTAGATATATAAGATAAATTGTTCTAAAGATATTAAAAGTTATAAAATTTGGATGAATCATTCTCTTAAAAAATTTTGTTACATAAATATAACATATTATTAATGTGTAAAATTATTGTATTAAATTTCAATCATTTTCATAATGAGTATAAAATGATATAAAATAGATATTTCCCAAATTGAGAGGAATGATATTTTATAATAAATAATATTTTATTAAATGATTTGAAATCATAAAAAAATATATTTATCAATGTTAATAGAATATGGTTTAAAATATTAAACATGGTCCATTTATGAGTCACTTTTATATTTATGGTAATTTCCTCAAACCTTTATAATTGGAAGATACATTTTCATGTTCAAGGAAAAAAATAGTTAATTTCGTAGTCAATAAAACTTTTCAAGCTTAAAATTACACAATAAAAAACTTAATTGAATGATATTATTTAATATATATCCATGTTTAATTAAAATGGTCTTCCATATTTATGTATTTTAATTGATAATGAATTTTTTATATTTTATTATTATTTGAATTCCACGTGTGTCCTATCCCTCCAATATAAAAGGACACATTTCACTTCTTCTATTAAAACTACAATGATCCATATAGAACAACCAAAACCTTAGTATTAGTACCTAAAAAATCCTCATTCATGATTTAATGGTGCTAAAATTCCAATAATACCATCCATATACGACAGAAAAAAATATCAAATGGATTTTTTCTGAAGAATAGTTAATTATCTTTACCGATAATTTCCAATTTGATTATTCTTATACCTCATATAAATATTTGGTATTGTTTTTAATATATTATTATCAGTATCCTAAGTAAATATTCATGTTATTATGATTATTTAACCACTATTTCCCACAATCCTTTCAATCAAACATGAAGAGGAGGTATTTCTCGTGTGCAGGAGCGGACTACAGGCTCCACGCGGCGATAAAATTATTTTTCCATTTCTATCAATCATGGATGGGTATTACTATGTAATTAATTATTATAAATCAAAATTATTAAATTATTATGACTATTTTAATGTAATATCACATCATCAATCTTACCTTCTCATCCATTGGAATATTATAACGTTTCCCATATATACATGTGGGTTACCTCCTACATGAAGCTATATTTTTTTATTTCTATATAAAATGGATGGTAATAAGGATTATTATAATTAATATAAATTAAAAAGACAATATAATAATGATTCTATAATGGTGAATTTTTTTATCTCTTTCCATTCATCGAAATAATAAAACAACTTTCATACATATGTATGACCTACCATCTGCATGAATACTATAATTTATATTCTTGTCACTACATTTTATGGAAGAATATAAATATTTATATAATAAATTTACATTATATTTATATCACAAATAATGTTTTTGATATTATAAATCCAATATCAATGTATAATTACCAGAATAATTTAATTGAAATTATAATAAAAAACTAACCAATTATAACCTAGAATGATGATTTTAAAGAGAATTTATTAATTAATCGGTATTGATAACATTTATGTGGATGATAATTTATATTTTTATTAGGTACATGAATATAGTACATAATTATAAGAGATTTAAATTTATTGTAATAGAGTTTATCATTCTCTTAAAGAATGTGTAACTTGATGTATGTGATTTCAGTTTTACTTGTATTTCTTCGTAACATATGTCATAATCACAAATTTTATATTTATTTGGGGTATACACTTCCACATTAACATGATATTTTATGAAATTATATATTTTCATCATATTTAATGATTCATTTTATTTAATTCATTCATTGTGATTATGATTTAAAATATTCAAAAGGGGTATGTGATTTCTGTTATAATACCACTCTTAATCGATGATTTTTTATGATTATGATTCTAATGATGAAATTTAATGATCAGGAGCCTATGAATCACATGAAGTTTCTTATAAAAAAGTTATCTATTCAAATTAAGTTTTTTTCCTATTAGTTTCCTCACATTATGTACTTAAGATAGTGAAGGATCTTTTTAAGTAAAATAATGTTTATTTCATTCTTCAGTTAAAAAAACATTTTCTTCTATGTCTGTGTTTTCTAAATGTGTTATTAGAAATGTATTTAATTTTATCCATTTTATTTTTTTTTAATTTAATTTTACCCATTAATTATTTTAAAAAAAATTATAAAAAAAATTGTAATTATCATTCGAATTAATTTCTTTCTTACTTTATTATTAATATTTTGATAGGGGTGTTTTCTTTTAATTTAATCTCCGTGAACAAAATTATAATTAATTATGAAAAATGTTTGAATTATAGATTCCCTTCTATGTTTCCAAGGTTATTTTAAATGAAAATCATTTATTTAATAACATGGAAAATATTCTATATTAATTATATGATTAAAATTTAAAATTTTATTCTCCTCAAGATATGATTAAAGTGATCTTTTAAATCCATTTTTAAATATGATGACATCTTTTGATGATAATTAACATTATAATATAGATATTATATGATGATACAAACCTTATTATTTTTTTGTGTAGTTTATTATTTTATGACATGATGTTTATTGTGACCTTTACTTTTATATGGGTTATGATATGATGTAATGATATAATGTTTTTGAAACCCATTGGTTTTCCACATGATACAGAATAATGTGATATCTATGAAAACTATTTTCTTTTCATGTGTTATCATATGATGAATTGTTTTTGACATTTTTTTAAACATATGTATGATTTTAATTACATGATGGTTTGTCTTTGAATTATATATCTCTCTAATGAATTGGGTAATGATGTATATCTCATTAGATAAATCAGACTGACATTGGGAGTGAACCCAGTTCAATATGGGGATCCATCAGTTATGATAATATGGGGAGTGAGCTATGATTACTATGATGAGATGAAGTGTAAACCCAATCAACTATGATAATATTTTCATTTATCATTGACTAATAGGGAATAAATATATATGATTATGTGTATGTATTACATAAGTATATTATGGTAATGTTATTATTCCATAGATAATATTATTTTATTTCTTTTAGATTTATTTCTTAGGATAATTTTACCTGTAACTCACTATTATGATCTATGATATATCTGGTATGGTTTTCATGTGTTATGATACTAATATGATACCCTATAATCATATTATTCTTAATTTATAATTGATATCTCCCTTGGTTACAATTATTGAGTAGTTAAGACCACCATTTGATGTGTTTCTTTTTCCCTAGGTTATGAATCAATGTTTTTTAATATATATTTGAGTGATGATATTTATGGTGAATATAGTGTGATATTATGTGGATAACAAAGAAAAAAAAATTATTTTCTATTTTTCTAAATACACTTGGAAAATATGATTTTGGTGGGGATTTGTTGGTTATGTAATGAATGTCCATCTAATAAAATGTTATATATATATATATATATGTGAAAAGTATGGGACACTATGTGTTTTTCCCTATGTCCTAAACAATATTTTAAACTACATGTATGATGTAATTTGAAATTTTTACCCCTATTTATTTTCTAATCATTTCCAATTCATATCCATATATTTCATCCGATATTCTTCCAGATATCCTAGAATCTTTGTTATATAAAATATACCACAAATAAATGTTAATAAAATGTTTCTAAAATTGTCTTAGTAAAATAAAAATAATTTATTTATTCTTGGATGATCATGGATTGCAACATGGGGGATTCAAAAAATATCTAAATATTAATCATTAATCAATAAATAACATATACAAAAACAACCAATTATTATTCATTTTTACCAAGATTCAAAATGAATTTTTTATATTTATAAAAATCTAGAAATACTAATAATTATTCAAATTTAAATTTCAGATACAATAAATTTGAAATTAATGATTCATATTGGAAAAATTTATCAATATAAACTCTTTCGTTATTGTTCATTTCCATGTTTTGAATCATGATTTAAAACATTTTTTGATGTTTAGAAAATTAATGAAGAATACTTGGATATTCTAATTATTATTCCAAGGTTTTATTTGATTTTAGTCATCAGTGATGATATTCATATATAATAATTTTAAAAACATGAATAAATAGAATATTGATCACATATTCTATCATAACATTCAATCATCTCAAATTGAGTCTTTGATCACGGTTCATAAAATCATGAAGATGTATTTATCATGTTACGATAGATCAGCTATTATAAAACGTTATTTCCTCTTTAAAAATTAATTATACAAGAAACTAATTTTCATCCATAATACTTTTTTTATTTTTCTATATTGTTCATGACCCAAACACAAAATAATTATAATAACATTACAAATGAATCATATGTTGGTTTATGAAACACACACACACACACACACATCTTTATAATGACTAATACAAAGCATGAAATTACTCATACACATTTTGAAATGATTTTTATATCGTAGTTGTTACTCAAATAATGGGTCAAATGGTTCATATGTGGGATAATTGACTTTAACACTTATTTTAATAATAGATACATAAATCTTGAAACCACATATACATTTAATTAATTAAATATTAAAAATATTTAAATTTCTCTTAGATGGCTTATATTTAACATTGTGAAGAATCACATATGTTGATACGGTCATTGATATATATATATATATATAAATCCTATATAAAATTTCAATAATTATTCATTTTAACTTAATGTTTCATTAAATTCATCCAAGTACATTTTAAATCTATTCAAAATTACATCCAAACACATTGGACTAATATTCAATAATTATGATTATAAATAAAAAAAATTCAATCTAATACAACAGTCTTCTAAGGTATTTTATAGAATATATTATACATTAGTAGAATATTTAATAAATGCATCTATATTAATAATTTTTGTTAAAATATGAAATAATTATAATATTCACCATAGATTATTTCTTCACTATTTTTTTCGGTCAATATCGTCAAACCATTAATTCTATCTCCATAAACATTTCATGAATTTACAAATATTTAAATATATTTAATGGTAATATTCGACACGTGATCTATTCTAAATTATATTAACAATTTTTGATATAAATGGAAAATTACCCCAATATTTATCATTATATTTCAAAGATAAAATAACACAAACCATAAAAAATAGAGGCTACTCATGAATTTATCTTAACACATATTTTTGGGTTATATAATCTCCCCGGATTTATATTTGGGAAGAAACTAATGTTCCTTCTTGGAGAGTGGGATGATACTCACTCTATGAAACATTCACCAAAAGCATACAAATTGATAGTTATTCGCCAAAAAAAATTCACTAAAAAGGGTACATAAAAAATGGTATAGAAACCCCACAAGAAGATTGAAAAATTATAATATGTGGTGGACTAATATTTTTATATTTTTATAGCATAGAAGTGGTACAATGTAAATTATGTATTTCACACTAGTTTACGATGAATAGTGAAATGACATCCCAAAATTTGTTTCATTTGTTAAAAAATAATTTCATTTAAAAACATTTATCAATGTAATGATATTTTTATATGATAACATGAAAATAATAATTGATTACATCAATTCATGTTTTATGGATGTCTTTAAGAAGAAAATAATAGATTTCATATATATTATCAAATGGAGATATCATTAACAAGGATTAAATGAGAAGTGTAGAAAATATTGAAAAATACAGTCCCACAACATTATAAATTATAATTATACCAATGGTGTCATGTGACCTTCAGTGGGCCTCTCATTACACCAGTGGTTTAAACTAGTGGTATGGGTCTAGATAAGTAATGTTAGAAGGTGATTACCCCATTTTAGAGGGAACCTTAATATTAGGATAACAATTAATAAGACACATATATTAATTTGAAATAATTTATAATAAAAAATTGTATATCTATTTCAGAAGGATTATAAATGTATGAATACACAAGTAATCACCCACTAGGATGATCAAATATACATATAATTAATGTATCAAATAAAATAACAAGAGGCTCTACTAAAACTCTAAACCTCACCTAATCCAGAACACTGACATATAACATTGAGCAATCCTACCCTGCCATGAAACATTGGTCCTCTTCCCAACCTAAACATCAAATGATGTGAGAGTCTCCTCTGGTATGCAAGTGTAATGGTTGTATAAGTGTGGTGTGAGTTAAAAAATATACAGGGAACCATTATTGTGGAAATATAATTAAATTAATTTTAGTTATATGTGTAGTTGATAGGATATAAGTAAATAAAGATTTTCTAAATAAATAAATAAACCTCTTTCCATCCTCAGGTCCACATCCCTAATCAACTGTACCTATATGGGCAAGTTATATATTTTTTTTAGGGAATTTCTCAGACTCTTACAACCACAGCAATAACCAGGGATTATTTAACACTTTTATATTTTGATAACATTCAGTTGGATAAACATATAGTTTCATACATATTAGTTCTTTAGGAATAACTCTATCATGAAATAAAAACCCAAGTAATTATCTATCCCATTATATAATGGTTCATGAAATTTTATCCCTAATATTGTGGGGGACTTCACCATATCTTACAAAGACCAAAAAATCCACATTATCTAGAATAATTATGATATATCATCTTCTATGATATAATATACCAACTCCAAAACTATGGATTCCCCCCAGTAGTTTCATAAAACTGCTTATTTATGTTGTTTTCATTAGTTTCTCAAACCTCCTATGTTTGAGAGTTTTTTTTAGTTTCAAATACATCCCTTATAAATGTTTTTTCTTTAGAAATATATAAATATATACTAGGACAAATTTATTTAGTATCATAAATCTCCAGATTAGATATGTTTTCCATTTCCTTCAAACAGACCCCATAGTTGGGTGTTATTAATCACAAATAAAATAAACACCACCCTATGGTGATTTATATATAACATATGAATATAAAAAAAATCTTTTTTAATACCCAATCCTATAATCAACAATATTTTCCATTCACACATGCTCTGGGTTAATAAAATTCATGTACCTAATTATGTCCCATATATTTGTAAATTGTAGGTCGCCAATAACTGAGGGATTTTAATCTCAAGAATGTCACACAGACATAACCCATATCATAAGAGACATCACACTACTTTAAATATTCATAAATAAAAAATTACAATGTATTTCACTATCGATATAACACTTCATAGATTGTATACATGGATTTCTCATAAACTATACACACCTATGACCACACTAGGCCAGACTATACAATAGGACCTTACCCAGCCTGCCCATGGTCTACCCACCTAGGCTATCCATAAATTGTGATAGGATAAGATATCACTCACCCAATTATAATCTCTATTAAACTCATGGATCTATTTGAAAACAAGGTTTAATGATGTCCAAACTCTAGGTCAAACATACCAAGTCATCAGACACCACTAGAAGAGGCAACCAAGGGCTCCTACTCTAGGGCCAACACAGTCATCTATTTTAGTGTATCTATGTTACAACCCCCATTGAAGTTTTGTTTCTCAAAGAAATAATTTATAGGAATTTTATTTTCCATCAGTATTTGGGACATCAACAAGCATTCCAAGTCCCCAAGTCCTTCACACTATTTTCAATCACTTATATGAATTCCCACTTATATTGATTTTTCTATTTAAACTAAACATCATTATAATAATTATATATAAATTATAATTCATAAAAATCCATTACAAATTGATATGAATCAGATCAAAAAATATATGAACCATCAGGTGAATAATAAGAAACATATACCTTTAAGGGATCTACTTAGATTTAATTCATAGTCTTGTATCACTACCACAAGCTCTCTATGATATATGGTGGCCTATCCAAGGCCCTAAATCTGGTCAGGGTATTTTAAATCGCCTAAAATATGTTAAATATATAATTTTAATTGATTAATTTAATTTCAAATAGAAATAATTTTTATGAACTCATCTGGTATCCAACAATCACAGATTCTTCAAGCAATAGGGTTCCAACCAAACACTCCACACCCCTGATCCTGCAACGAGATAATCCTCAACACAATTGAATATTTACATCATTATTATAATTAAATGTTTGTGAAAAAAATCAATAAAAACAATGGAATTACATAACTCACTCGAATAACTGTTTAATGACAAGAATAATTCACAATGGATTTCGTTTACCACAAGTAGATTTTATTCTCTTAAGCTATCTATAAATTAATCTACGATGCTATGTAAATGGATTTTAATAAATTTATCAAGAGGAAATAAATTAAATTATAATAATTAATGTGTTGGTATAAGAAAACATATGAATAATTTTATCTCAAAACCCAAGAAAAATCTATCCTTAACACAACATGATCAAGGGAAAATAAGAGTAAGTAGTAAGATCAAGACCTAGAAAATATGAGAAATATGATAAGGAAATAAGATTATTAATAAACATTAAATTAAAATTGGGGGGGGTGTATTTACCCCCTTGAATGAATATTGGAGAGTCGGTATTATTACATCAGAATGTCAATGGATCTCATTTGGCTGTAGTAGTAGCCTACTTTTTCCCTGACCACTACACCATTGAGGTAGGAGATCATTTATTTCTTAGAATCACACCATGGAAAGGTGTTATGAATTTTGGTAAGAAAGGAAACCTAAGTCTATAGTTCATTGGACCTTATCAAATATCTAATAAAGATGTACTAGTCACCTATCAAGTAGCTCTGAATTTGAGTTTATCATAGGTACATAATGTTTTTCATTTTTCGATGTTTAGAAAGTATGTACCAACTTCATCTCATGACTTGAGCCCAAATGTAGTTCAGCTGGAAGAGGAGATTTCTTATGAAGAGAAACCAGTTCAGATTCTTGATAAAAGGGAACAAGTATTGAGAAATAAGGTAATACACAAGGTAGATGTTTTATGGAGAAATTACATTAATGAAGAAGTAACATGGGAACCTGAAAATGATATAAGGGAATGGTGCCATCAATTGTTTAATAAGTTAATAATAAAATTTTGGGGATGCAATTTCAAGAAGGTAGGTAGATTGTAACACCCCACATTTTTAAAAATAAATGAAATGCATGAAATAAGAAGAATATGTGAAACAAATCATTGTTTTAATTATATAGTTATAAAGTAGTCGTTAAGACATAATTTTGTTGCTTCTATGTATTGAATTTCAAAAAACGGTTATTTACGATTGTGATGAGTAAGTTTTTTTCGTGTGTGATGGAACCAATCGGATTTTTGGTCTAAAGTAACATAAAATTTTTAATAGTAATATGAATTGTAATATGACCCTAAGGAATATTAATTTTATTATTATTTTATTTTCTTAAGGCATTAAGATAATGGCATCTTGATTAAATTGTCAAGGTGATATAAAATGAGTTATAGTATTATAATTCTTAATTTCTGAATAAAGTATCATTTTATTTTAAAAAATAAATCATATTTATAAAATTAATTTAATAAAACGAACATCATTTTTGAATCATACACGTCGAAAAATGGTTAAGGTAAATTTTTTTCAATTTTATGAAAAATGATATTTTTTATGAATAGTGAAATACAGTAAAATACCATAAATTCAAATTATCAGGTTAATACACTATTTTTTACATCATGGGTGATTTAAGCCCACATGTTTTGAACTCACATTATCTCTATACTATTTTTATCACATTAATTATGACTATTCATATTATTGGAAAAAATATAAAAATAATGAATAAAATAAAGTGAAATTCCACCTCTCCTCTACTATAAATACAACCTTCATTCCCATCTTCCTCTCCCAACTCTCTATAATTTATCATTCTCTATGTTTCTTCAAATAACCCCCAACTATATTCCCCTATTTGAAGGCCTAATTGTCTCACTTAAATGATAAAACCAAAGGGATTTTGGAGGATCTGAAGGGAAAGATATCCAGAGGTAAGAACAATATTTCATTTTCATGTGTTTTATTTTCAAATCATTTTCTTTTCGTATAATCTATTCAATTACCATTATCTAAAAGTGTTGAAAGTTAAAAAATATTATATATTCAAGATTTTTTCAAGTTTATGGAAAAAATTCTTCAACATATGTCATATCCTCCCCCTCTTATAAAGACACCATTCATGATTAGTCGTTTACCAAAATCTTGGATGATGTGTTTTGAATTTCAATAACTTCCTTCAATGATGATAATAATTACATTTTAAATGTTGAAAAATAATTTAATGTGTATTATTTAACCTATTTATTATTTTTAAACTAACATATAAGAATAAAATTAATTTATATAATGAATCAAGTTCATGATTGCCAAGGAACTGCCCAAAATGATCAAAACAAATATCATCAATGTTTTATCTAAGGATTCATCATAATATATGATAAAAAATATTTGGTATCATTCAATATTCTGGATACATAGGAGTACCATTTCATTACACTTATGTAATTTCATTTCTATTCGACAGTAAAATAAAATAGAAACCGACCATGGATATCATGTAAAGAACGCACCCGAAAAAATGGAAGGAACAAAATAATAATAACCAATGGGTGAAATGACGTTATAAAAGGACCATATATGGTATTATAAACATTAAAATGTTTCTTTAGAATTCTAATAACACTCTTTTAACCATTATAATAGAGTTTTAAACAAGTTTGATGTATGAAAAACTTAGGGTAAGGGAATTCTTAACCCAATTTCCATTGTGTGGATTAACCTTATACTTCATTAATTGTGTGGATCTATGATAATTTGTGTGATTAATTGTGGTTTATATTATTTTTTATAATGTTTATTTATATTATTTACACATATTACATTCATTCAACTCATTATCATATCAATTATATGTTATTTTTAAATGACTTTTCTATAAAATTCTATTTTAAACATATAGTTTTACAAAATTCAATGTGAATGTTGTTATGAATGTATTCTTGTCTGATGCATAGGTTATGGTTCATGGGAACTTTTTACGATTAATTTTGGTTCATATATCTCCCTCCAATTTATTTGGTATGTGTAGGTTAGATTTCGGCCATATGGTTAATCCATGTATAGCTGCGATGGTTACACCATAAGGAAGCCGAGAGGGTTTCATTTCAATGTAGGTGTGAGGATAAAAAATCATTATATAGAAATTAGAGATACAATATAAGAAATTAATTCTTGAATATAATTTTATATTTTTTTTGTTCTTTTTGTTTTAATGGAATCTTGTGGAAATCTCATGTTTCACAAATTAAGTATATATGGGTGACAAGTATGAATTTTTGAAAATGATTACATACATTTACAAGTATTAATGGACTAATGTTTTATTTTATTCTTTTTATATAAATTATTGTGTTTTTCCTCATCCCATGTTTATACATTTTTTCATAGGTTATAAGGATGTGTAAAACATATGTGGAATCCAATCTAAATGTTATGAAAATTTTTCAAAGGAATTAGGTTTTATTTTAAAAGTTTTATATTTTGGAAGAAATTGATTTTGTTTTTATGGTATCATATCTATATTATTGTTGAATGATATGAATGTATTATATCTAAATTATCTAAAAATCTAAACTTTAAGAGATCATTAACATGAAATTAAGTGAGTTCTTAAATAAAATTCAAGATTGTGTAATGTAATAAGGTTGGGTTTTTATAGTTGTTATAAGAGGATCGTTTACAACAATTTCGGGATTAAGATGATGTCAATAGAATAACATAAATTATTTTTACTCTATGGATATTTTATAAAGATATATAATTTAATTATTAAAATGTTACTTCGACAATGTTATGTTTTTTCAGAATGGTTTTCCTCATAAGAAACATGGACGCTGAAGTGGAGAGGCACCAACAGAATGGTATCCTTCTGAATCAGTAGCCTACAATTGTAGGGATTGGAATTGAGTAGTTTGTGACAGTAATGGCTCAATGGAAACATGCGATAAATTGTGGTGTCATCTAGGAAAAAGAACAACCAGAGCTATCAAAAATAACATGATGATAACAAGACATTTTTTGAGGCTACCCCATCCTGCTTTCAATGGATCTTTTAAACCTATAGCGGTTGAATGAAGAATTCAAACACTTGAAAATAATTTTGAAGTTGTGGGAATTCTTTATAACCAAATGTTATTTTTTTATATTTATCTTTTTGATTGTGAAAATGATCATTGGTGGTCGATGGTAAAAAATAATATGAATAGAGAAGACATTGATACCTTATATAGGGATAAATTTATGTATTTTCAGTAAAAAATATTTTCCTATAGTGGAGTGACATTGTATAGAGATGAAATTACTTGAATTAAAGAAAAATTGGGATGATTCAGTGGCTTTGTATGAAGCATACGTCACCCAATTTGTGAGGTATTCTCTAAATCTTATTCATGATCTAGATTGATAAATCAACCATTTTTACTCAGGATTGAAGACAATTTATTAAAGGAAATTGGCCCCCTAAGAATTAAAATGTTATGTGAAACATGTCTGACATGCTGAGATAGTAGAAATAGAGATTGATGATTATGATGTGCACATTAAAAATAAAGAGAAGAAGTGGTCCATATGACAAGTTATGGGTATGAATCTATCATAGAAATAATATGGTAAGGAATTCCAATTCCCAGTATGCGAGAGGTGTGGAAAAAAGCCACCCGGGGAATGCCTTACCAAAACTGCGAAGTGTTTTCAATGTTGTAATTTTGTATATATGGTCTAATAATGTAATGAAAATGATCCTAATACTAACCCTAATAGGTAAAATACAATGATTATTAAATGTGGTGAGATTGGTCATTCTGAAAATGTCTTCCCAAGGAGATGTTATAAAGATACAATGATGCCAGAATATAAGTATAAATGGGTAGTGAGATCCATTGTGTCTACATCCATATATGTCGGTCCATATAATGAATTGGTATCAGGTACATTGATTGTTTTCTCATATTTTTCTAATGTCTTGATTGTTATGGGGTGTACACATTCCGTTATTTATGAGAAAAATGTAGGCGAATTAAAAATTTCATGTCATCATATGACACTAGAACTTATTGTTAAAACTCCATGGGGAAATATTATAGTAAATATGAATTATAAGAATCAGTCTATTGTAGTTTGTAGAAATACATTACCTTAAAACCATGTTATTTTTCCCTTAATAGTGTTTTATATCATTGTGTGGATGTATTGGAATTCTATTAACCATACTAAGATTGATTATAGAGATAAAAAAATTGTTTTTAGGAAAATTCTCTGTTTCAATACATGAATGAACCCATACAATTGATAACATATCATGTGTCTGAGAAACTATTGGAAGATGGATATTAATGTAATATTTCTCATATTGTTGAAAACAAGAGAAGTATTCAGATTAACGAATTTCCAGTGGTAAATGAATATCATGATGTGTTTATCAATGAGTTACCTAGTGTTATACGTAACTGAGAAGTTGAATTCACAATTTAAATTACTCTTGAAGCTAATCCAATTTCAAAACCCCCTAAATGAATGTCTCAAATGGAAATTTTAGATTTGAAAAATCAGTTACATGATTTTCATAATAAATGCGTCATTCATCCTAGAAATTCACCATGGGGTTCTTCTGTTTTGTTTTTTAATCATAAATATAGTTCCGTGAGACTTTTCATTGATTATATATCCTTGAATAACATTATTATTAAATACAATTATCATTTTCCTCATATCGTTGACTTGTTTGAACATCTCTAGGGAGCTTAGTACTTTTCCAAAATTCACGTGAGATTTGGATACCATCCGTTGAAGGTGAAAGAGGATTACATATCAAAAAAATAATTTTGTAATATATATGGGCATTATGAATTTGTTGATATGCCATTTGGGTTAACTAAAGCACCTATTATCTTCAACGATCTTGTGAAAAAAATACTTCATGAGTTCCAGTATAAGTATTTTGTTGTGTTTATTGATGACATTCTTGTCATGATCCATCCTTGGGGCCCATTCCGTGACTACCCCAAGCCCGCCTTCCATAGGCCAGGGGCTGGCGACTAGAACCAAGGCGTAATTCCTGGTAAAAATAGAAGGCATTGCCTTTGTAAAGTAAACAAACACCATAGAGCAAGCAAGCTGTAGAAGTAAACACTATGTAAAAACTGGGTACAACAGTAAGTGCGGAAAAGTAAGTGGGCCAGTATACAAACCCAAACTAAAAGTAAAGTACAACTGGAACGGAAAAAACAGCAACTAAAAAGTAAATCCACAACGTCGGGCCATCCACTAGAAGTCCCACATAAAGGGTGAGTACAAATAGCCTCCACAGCTCCTCGGGTCCAGCCGTCCGCTCCGAATATGTCCCACCCAGTAGTCCACCTCCGGGTACCGACCTGCTCCGTAAGCCTCAAACGCGATCAGCGCTGTCCGTCGTCTACAACCAACACAATGTAGTGCGGGAATAGACCATGAAGGGGTGAGTATAAGCTACTCAATAGGGACCCCAAGACCTTCGAAGGTCTCCCATAATCCACAATGGAAAGATAAAATCATGAAATAACATTCAGCACTGCTTAGGTATATGCCCATACATATACCTAAGTCATCAATTCTCGTTCGGCTCCAAAATCCAAGACCAAGTACAGCCCAGTCCACACAGGAAGAAAAACGTAAATCCACACAGGATAGCACAACACAATCCACATAGGATAGCAAAACAGGATTCGGCTCACACAGGTATACTTCTTTATAAGACGATAGAGATGATCAGATATATCCACTGATTCATCTAAGCCGTCGGACCCACAAAGGATCAAAAGGTACTAACCCCCGAAATGACCCACAAAGGATCTGACCCACACAGGATCGATAGGTAAATAACCCCCACAATGACCCACAAAAGATCTGACACACAAAGGATCGATAGGTAACTAACCCCCGTAATGACCCGCAATGGATCTGACCCACAACAGATCGATAGGTAACTAACCCCCGTAAAGACCCACGCAGGATTATACCCACACAGGAACTGTAGGCGCTGGCCCACACAGGACCACTGAGCGCTAACCCACACAGGATCAGACCCACAAAAGAGATATGTAGCATTGATCCATGCAAGATCGCTGAGTGTTGTAGTCGTCGACGTCGAATCCACTGAGGATCTCTGATATAGTCGTCGTCGTAATCGCAACCAGCATTAGGGTTCCCGCATATAGCCAGCTCATTCGGGAGGGCCAGCTCCACGAGCCGAGAGGATGATACATCAACTGACACAAAGTCTGGAGTTCATGTATCCAAAAGTTCCGTATCTTCAACAGGAACTCAACGTCGCAGACGGCGCGTCAATCGGATGCCCTGTCCGAGTTATTGGTTTTTTCGTCCTAGGGGCCCGGTTGGTTTTTAATTTAAAACCAACCCGACCCTACTCCACCTGCATCCAAACCTCGGGTGGAGTAATCCAAAAGTTCCGTCTCTCTTAGAGGAATCCAACAAAGTCGATGTCACGTCAATCGGACGTCCGAAGCTCAAGTTATAAGTGTTTCCGCTCCGAGGGCCCGGTTGGTTTCGTGTACGAACCAACCCGACTGAACCCAAAGACCTCCGAAACCATGAGTGTAAAATGTCAAAACGACCGCCTTGATCCAAGGATCACATCGCTGCTGACGGTGCGTCGATCGGAGGTTTTTATCCCATGATATGGGTAAAATACTGAAGAGGTCCGAAAACAGGGGGTCTGGGCCCGGACCGACCCGGCCCAACCCCCCCTGGGTCGGCCCGAACCGGGATGACTGGACCCGGGTCTGGGTCCGACCCGGATGGCGTGACCCGACCCAGCCTGGGCGCGACCCGGTTGGCGCTGGCCGGGTGGCCAGCGGGTCGGCTCGGCCGTTACGGCCGAGCAAAGCGGGGGGTGCGCTGCCCCCGCGTGAAGGAGTCGTGGCCCTGCATGGGGCCACCCTTGCCAGCGGACGTGGTAGGCTGCCGCGTCCCATCCCCCTCTGGTCCCACGCGGTCGAGGGGCCGCGCCCTGCCACCGCGGCTTCAGCCGCCGCCGCTCCTTTCTGCGGCGCGCCGGCGGGCTGCTCCGCGGACCACCGGACGAGTTCCGGTGGTCGGAATTGCATGTCGTCTTCACCAAAGGCCCTCCTGGGGCCCGTCCTTCACTGCGAGGACCTCACATCGCCCGTTCGGCCTGCATTGACATCGATCGCCAATCCGCTCACCAAGAACGAAGAGTCGGTGGGTTCGGACTTGTTCGTTGGTCCGCACCGACTGTGTTAGCGGTTTTAAAAGTCTTCCAACAAATTTTTAAACAAACAAATATATAATCACATAGATTAAAATGAAAAAAAAACCCTGCCTCAATGTTGTTGTCTAACGTGTGTTCGTCGCAGAATTAACCATCGCCGATGAAGAGGATCGTCGCGTCGCGGAAGGGGCGTCACATAGTCAAACTCCGAGGATTAAAATCACACAGATTTAATTGCACCAATTAAACCCATGTTGAGGATATAATTCACAAAAAAAATAAAAGAACCGCAATCCCCTACCTCAATCGGTTGTTGATCGAAGATTGTAGCGGGGAAGGAACGTCACGGAAAAAATGTCGCGGAAGGAGGATCGTCGGCGTCGCGGTACACGGCGTCGCATCGTCGATCTCCGAGGGTTCGGCGTTCTTCGTCGCCCTTCATCGAAGGCTGGAGTTCTTCTTCGGCGACGATGCGTTCTTTGCATTCTTCGCGTTCTTCAAGTTCTTCAATAAAGGAGGATTAAGATCTTCAAGCATTAGAGTTTCTTCAAATCCTCTCAACAAGCAACCACTCAACAAACCTAGTGTTGGTCTTATTTTATTCCCATTCCAACAATTTGAAATTCAATGTTATGAAACGAACCATTAATTCGATGAATTAATTGTAATGACATAACTACCCAATTAATAGGGGCGTTTAGTATTTAATAAAACACACTAGTTAACTTTATTTAAAAGAGGTTTTCGCGGGAGCGTTACTTAGAGGGAACGAAACGGTGGGGCTCATGCGGGACCCACCTCACAAATATCCTACCATGTGGGTAGGATATCGTGGGTCCCACCTTATCTTCTTAAACTGGCTTAAGTGGCTTTAAGTGAAATAAAATATAGTATCGCACCACTTTTATTTTATTTCTTAACATAACCCCAAAAATTAAAAACCACACCTGAGCAAACACAACTCCAGAAAAGGAATTTCTAAGAAAATACCGGTGCTGCGATTCCATTGGTGCCATCGGAATTCGATTCCGAGCACCGGTTAAAAATATAGAAAACCTCGTTCGTTCATTCACTGAACGTACCATAGCCAAACATTAGAAAATGATTCCGGGCACATCGAGCCTTGGAATCAGGTGCCGTCAGAAACTGCGTTCTTGTAAAATTCCAAAAAAACTTAAGAAAAAAATTTCCATGAATTTTACAGGTCTTTAAATCACTCCCACCTCAGGGATTTACGTCCCCATAAAGATACATCAAAAACTAGGGAAACAAATGTGGGTACTGAGCATGCATCTGAGCCTCCCACTCCCAAGTGCTCTCCTGGAGGTTCCCGTGCTTCCATCTGATGGGCACTAGAGGAATTGACCGTCCACGTAGGACATGCTCCTGTCGATCCTCGATCTCCACCGGGACCTCCGCAAAAGTCTCCCCATCATCAACGTCCATCTCCCCATGGTCAATGATATGCATCGGGTCGTGCATATATCTCCTCAGATGAGATACGTGGAAGACGTCGTGCACTCGGTGAAACTGAGGTGGTAGAGATAGGCAATAATCCTCCTCGCCAATCCTGCTGAGGACTTGGAATGGTTCGATGAAGCGTGGCGATAGCTTGTCGCCTCGGCCGAATCTCCGTAATCCATGTTGAGGTGAGACACGCAAGAAGACGTGGTCGTCGTCCTCGAACTCTAGTGGCCTCCTCCTTCTGTCAGCACAAGACTTCTACCGGCTCTGAGCTATCCTCATCCGCTCCTGGATGACCTGGACCTTCTCTGTCGTGGCCTGGACCATCTCTGGTCCCACAAGTGCTGACTCCCCAGGGTCCGTCTAGCACAAAAGAGATCTGCAAGGTTGGTCGTACAATGCCTCATATGGTGCCATCCCGATGGTGGAGTGGTAGCTGTTGTTGTACACAAACTCTACCAAGGGTAGGTGGTACTCCCAGCTGTGACCATAGTCAAGGAAACATTTGCGGAGCATATCCTCGAGAGTCTGTATGGTCCTCTCCGTCTAACCATCTGTCTAAGGGTGAAAGGCGGTGCTCAGACGTAGCTGCGTCCCGAACGCCTCTTACAACCCCTTCCAAAGCCGGAAAGTAAAGCGAGCATCTCGATCAGAGACGATAGATGATGGCACACCGTGAAGCCATGCAATCTCCTGAATGTAGAGACGTCGCAAGCTCTCCACTAATCCCTGCTCTCTGTTGGGTAAGAAGTGAGCTGACTTGGTGAGTCGGTAGAAAATCACCCAAATGGAGTCATGACCTCTGGAAGTGCGTGAAAGTCCAGTCACGAAGTCCATAGATATCCTGTCACACTTCCACTCCGGGACCTCCAAGGGTTGTACCAAGCCTGTTGGTACCTGATGCTCTACCTTCACATACTAGCAGGTGAGGCATCGAGAAACGAACTCTTCCATGGCCCTCTTCATGCCCGGCCACCAGTGGTGTCGTCTAAGGTCCTGGTACATCTTCACAACTCCAGGATGTACCTCCAAAGGAGATGTGTGAAACCCTCTCAATACCTCCTCAAATAAAGTAATTGGTACCAAGGTACATCCTCTGAAAAGGACGTCGTGCTCTCCTCCAAAGGAGAAACCATCAGGTGCCTGTCTTGAGGATATCTGTGCACGCCGCGTCTCACAGTCAGTGTCCCCACGTTGTGCCCTTGTGACCCACTACAGTATTGGAGAGGTGACTGTGAGAGACTGAAGGAAGGCAGCTCCATCTCTATCCATAAAGGATATCTTCAAAGCGGCTAGCTGCTCTATCGCCTCCTCAAGTAGATGAATGCCCGTCATCCTGCTAAGAGCATCGGCTACTACGTTCCCCTTCCTATGAGTATAGACTATCTCAAAGTTATAGTCCTGGAGGAACTCAAGCCATCGCCGCTGTCTCAGGTTCAGGTCCTTCTGATAGAAGATGTACCTGAAACTCTGATAGTCAGAAAAGACTGTAAAGCACTCACCCATCAGGTAGTGCGGCCATGTCTTCAGAGAGAAGACAACTACTACTAACTCCAGGTCATGGGTAGCATAGTGCTTCTGATGTAGCCTCAACTGACATGCTCCATAGGTGATCATGGCCTTCTCCTGCATTAGGACACATCTGAGTTTGGTCCCTGATGCATCGCAGTAGACTACGTACCCGACTCCCTCCTCCGGCATCCTCAATATAGGTGCGCTGGTCAATCTCTGTCTCAGCTCCTAGAAGCTCTGCTGACATCTGTATGACCACACAAAGGGTTTCACCTTCTTCTTAAGAGACGAGAGTGGTGTCGCAACTCTTGAAAGGTTTGGCACAAATCTTTGATAGTATCCAGCTAGTCCCAAGAAACTCCGCACCTCCGTCACACTCCTAGGTGGATCCCAAGCTAGCACTGCCTCGATCATCGCCGGATCCACTGCAACTCCTAGCTCAGAGATGACGTGTCCCAAGAAGTGGACCTCACATATCTTGATCTGACACTTTGAGAGCTTTCCATAAAGATGGTGCTCTCGGAGTGTGTCTAGCATGACCCACAAGTGGTAGGCGTGCTCCTCCTTAGTCGTCGAGTATATCCAAATGTCGTCGATGAAGACAACGACAAATCGATCAAGGTATGGCTGAAAGATCCTATTAATGTGGCCCTTGAACACTTCCGGAGTGTTGGTCAGCCGAAAGGCGTAACCAAGAACTTATAGTGGCCATACTGACATCGGAAGGCCATTTTCTGCACGTCCTTGTCCCGAACTCTGAGCTGATGATAGCCTAACCTGAGGTCTATCATTGAGAACCACCATGCTCCCTTGAGCTGGTCAAAGATGTCATCAATACTTGGTAGTGGATACTTGTTCCTCACACTCACCTGGTTCAGGGGATGATAGTCGACACAAAGTCGCAAGCTCCCGTCCGCCTTCTTGGCGAACAATATCGGGGAAGCCGAGGGTGAAACACTAGGTCGGATGAATCCCTTTCCCAGCAAATCCTCCAACTATACCCGTAACTCTCAAAGCTCAGAGGCGGCCATCCGATATGCTGGGGTGGATATCGGGGTTGTCCCGGGGTACATATCAATATAAAAGTCTACCTCTCTGCAAGGAGGTAGTCCTGGAACGTTGTCAGGAAAGAAGTCCTCATACTGATCAACCACTACAGGAAAACTCGGACTCCGCACGTCAACTGCTCCTAGGATGAGGCTAGCCAACTAATGAGTGATGGGTTGTACACTCCTCTGCGAGAGTCCATCCTATGCTGAAAAGGCTCCCTTCTCACTGGTGAATGTGAACTTTCTCCCGTTGGTGCGTACACATCGCACCTTGCGCCTAATACATTCAATCTATGCATGGACTCTAGATAACCAATCCATGCCCAAGATGACGTCGTAAGTCCTCGATGCCGCTACAAGAAGATCCCAACCGAAGCTCTTGCCTCCTAGAGTAAGCTAACACTTCCGGAACCAGTGCGTAATCTTCATGTCTACTCCCGTAAGAGTCTCTAGACGTAAGGATCGAGCCAACGACTCTGTCGGAATCTCCATGCTCCGAACAAGGGCAGCGGCTATGAAAGAATGACTCGCTCATGTGTCTACAAGAACTGCAGCAAGGGTGTAATTGACACAGATAGTACCTCGAATCATCTTGGGTGCACCGTGGTCGTAGGCCTCCGCTGCCTGGAGCTGTGCCTGTCTCTGCCCGCCAGCTCCTGATGGCCGGGGTGGACCTCCTGGTGGTGGTGGTGGTAGAGCCTCAAAGCATCACCCACCACCTGCTTCTTGGATAGCTCCTCTGTCTCGTCCGCCTGCTCCCTTCGGACCGCCACGGTCGACCCTCTGCCTCTTCCTGGGTGGCCCCTCAACCGTCTACTGCTCCTCGGCACGGCAGGTCAGGCAGTCACGAGCCATGTGGCCCTGCCCGCTGCATGTGTAGCACTGCCTGCCTCTCGAAAGACTGGCTTCACGCTGTGTGCCCCGCACTGCTGATCCAGTGTCATGAGGTCGTCTGCCTGAGGGTCTAGTCTTCCTGGACCCATGTGTCATCCGTCGAATGCCTTCTGCAGAAGACTCTTCTACGTGTCACCCTGTGGTAGGTCTCGCTGCTGAAGAAGGCTCAGCCTGAAAGCTCTCGATCAAAAGGGCTCGCTCCAGTACTCCTGCCTGAGTCAGAATTATGAGGGAGATCTGTGATGCCCTAATATCATGCCTCAATCCCTGTTTAATGGTCCAGGCACAAAAGAACGGGTCACGTACCATGTCTGTCGAGTAGCACGAGAGATCGGTAAATCTCGCTGAGTACTGGGCGACTGTCAAGCTGCCCTGCTGCATCTGAATAAGCTCCTATATGAGCACCGCACGGAGGGTGGCTGGGATGAACTCTGAGCGAAAGAGGCTCTCAAAGTCAATCCAAAGAAGAGATGCCTCATTGTGCACCTGGTGCATTAAACTCCACCATCTTCCTGCTGTCACGTGCAGTAGGCTCGCTGCGAGGATCACCATGAGGTCTACTGGTGTCCTCACTAACCTGAAAACTTGTACAACTGCCTCCATCTAGTCCCCGGCTGCCTGGGGGTCCGTCTCCCCGCGGAACCTGGGCGGTTGCTGGCACTGGAACTCATGCAGTGCACTAAGGTGACGTGCATCGTCAGGGGCTCGAGATGGAAGCATCGATGGCTCAGCGGGTAAAGGTACCTCCGGTGCCTTAGCTGTTAAAGGGCCATGTACCGAGGCCTCATCGCAAGGTGGGCTGTCGTCACGCTCAAATCTCGGAACCCTAGCTAGCTACCGTCGTGGGGCCATCCTTAAAATAAACAAGTGTGCCACGGTAAAATAGTATGCTTGGTGAGCTAACACAAAGTAATCACAACGAAAACTTGAAACACACATGCAATCAATGTTTTCACACATTAAGTCGGAAATTAGAAATCAGGGTCCTGGTGTACGGATACGTCGGCCGCCACACCAACACTGGACTCCCTGGACTGATAACCTCACCCAATATGCTTAACATGATTGCTTCACATAGAAAAAGATCATAGTCCAATGTTCTGTAGTATAACTGAACTCCTCTTATACCAATTTTTCACGACCCGTCCTCGGGGCCCGTGTCGTGACTACCCCAAGCCCACCTTCCATAGGCCAGGGGCTAACGACTAGCACCAAGGCGTAATTCCTGGTAAAAAGGGAAGGCATTGCCTTTGTAAAGTAATCAAACACCATAGAGCAAGAAAGCAGTAGAAGTAAAGACTAAGTAAAAACTGGGTGCAATAGTAAATGTAGAAAAGTAAGTGGGCCAGTATACAAACTCAAACTGAAAGTAAAGTATAACTGGAAAGGAAAAAATAGCAACTAAAAAGTAAAGCCGCAGCGTCAAGCCATCCACTGGAAGTCCCACCTGAAGGGTGTGTACAGATAGAATTCATAGCTCTTCGGGTACAGCCGTCCACTCCGAGTATGTCTCGCCTTGTAGTCCACCTATGGGTACCGACCTGCTCCCCATGCCTCAACCACGATCAGCGCTGTCCGTCGTCTACAACCAACACAAAGTAGTGCGGGCATAGCCCATGTAAGTGTGAGTTTAAGCTACTTAGTAGGGACCCCGAGACCCCCGAAGGTCTCCCAGAATCCACAAAGGATAATCCACAAAGGAAAGAAAAAATCATGAAATAACATTCGACACTGCTTAGGTATTTGCCCATACATATACCTAAGTCATCAATTCACATTCGGCTCCAACATCCGATCCCAAGTACAACCCAGCCCACACAAGAAGAAAAACTTAAATCCACACAAGATAGCACAACACAATCCACATAGGAAAGCAAAATAGTATTCAAATCATACAGGTATACTTCTTCGTAAGACAATATAGATGGTCAGATATATCCACTGATTTATCTAACTAATCGGACCCACAAAAGATTGAAAGGAACTAACCTCGGCAATGACCCACAAAGGATCTGACCCACACAGGATCAATAGGTAACTAACCCCGGAAATGACCCACAAAGGATCTGACCCACAATGGATCGATAGGTAACTAACCCCCGTAATGAACCACAAAGGATCTGACCCGCAAAGGATCAATAGGTAACTAACCCCCGCAATGACCCACACAGGATCAAACCCACACAGGATCTGTAGGCGCTGGCCCACACAGGACCGCTGAGCACTGACCCACACAGGATCGGACCCACACAGGATCTGTATCACTAATCCACGTAGGATCCCTGAGTGTTGTAGTCGTCGCCGTCAAATCCACTGAGGATCTCTGATACAGTCGTCATCGTAGTCGCATCCAGCTCTAGGGTTCCCGCACATAGTAAGCTCGTTTGGGAGGGTCCGCTCCATGAGCCGAGAGTCTGATACATCAACTAACACAAAGTGCGAAGTTGATGTATCCAAAATTTCTATATCATCAATAGGAACTCAATGTCGCAGACGGCACGTCAATCGGACGACCGGTCTGAGAGTTATGGTTTTTTTCGTCCCTGGGGCCCGGTTTGTTTTTAGGTCAAAAAAAATCTGACCATACACCACCTACACCCAAAACATGGGCGGATTAAGCCAAAATATCCGTCTCACTTAGAGGAATCCAACAAAGTCGACGGCACGTCAATCAGACGTCTGAAGCTCAAGTTATAAGTGTTTCCGCTCCGAGGGCCCGGTTGGTTTCGTCTACGAATCGACCCAGGCGAACCCAAACTCCTCCTAAAGAATGAGTGTAATATGTCAAAATGGCCGTCTTGATCCAAGGATCACATCACCGTAGTAGTTGCATCGATCGGAGGTTAGTAGCCCAAGATATGGGCAAAAGACCGAAGAGGTCCGAAAACGGGGGGGTTGGGCCCGGACCGGCCCGACACAACCGCCCGTGGGTCGGCCTGAACGGGGTCGACCCGACCCGGTTCCCGGTCCGAACTGGATGGCACGGCCCGGCCTGGTCGGCAGGGCCCGGCCCGGCCTGGGCGCGACCCGGCTGGTGCTGGCCGGGGGGCCAGCGGGTCGGCTCGGCCGTTACGGCCGAGCGAAGCGGGGGGCGCGGTACCCCCGCGTGAACGAGCCACGGCCCCGTGTGGTGCCGCCCTTGCCAGCGGTCATGGAAGACTGCCGCGTCCCATCCCCCTCTGGTCCCACGTGGTCACGGGACCGTTCCATTCCGCCACGGCTTTAGCCGATGCGGCTCTTTCCGGCGGCGCGCCGGGCGCTGCTGGCGGGCTGCTCCGGGGACCACCGGACGAGTTCTGGTGGTTGGAATTACGTATCGTCTTCGCCAAAGGCCCTCCTGGGGCCTGTCCTTTACTGTGGGGACCTCAAATTTCCTGTGCGACCTTCTTTGTCATCGCACAACAATCCGCTCACCATGAACGAAGTGTTTCTGGGTTCAGACTTGTTCGTTGGTCTGCACCCACCGTGTTAGCGGTTTTAAAAGTCTTCCAACAAATTTGTAAACAACCACAGATATAATCACATAGATTAAAATGAACAAAAACCCCTACCTCAACGTTGTCGTCGAACGTGAGTTTGTCGCGGAATTAACCGTCACCGAAGAAGAGGATCGTCGCGTCGCGGAAGGGGCGTCGCGTAGTCAAACTCCGAGGATTAAAATCACACAGATTTAATTGCACCAATTAAACCCATGATGAGGATATAATTCACAAAGGAAAAAAAATAACCGCAACCCCCTACCCCAATCAGTTGTTGATCGGAGATTTTCGCGGGGAAGGAACGTCGCAGAAGAAACGTCACGGAAAGAGGATCATCGGCGTCGCGTCGTCGATCTCTGAGGGTTCGGCATTCTTCGTCGCCCTTCATGGAAGGCCGGCGTTCTTTTTTGGCGACGATGTGTTCATCGCATTCTTCGCATTCTTCGCATTCTTCACATTATTCAATGAAGGAGGATGATGATCTTCAAGCTTTAGAGTTTCTCCAAATCCTCTCAACAAGCAACCCCTAAACAAACCTAGTGTTGGTCTTATTTTATTCCCATGCCAACAATTTAAAATTCAATGTTAAGAAATGAACCATTAATTCTATGAATTAATTGTAACGACTTAACTTCCCAATTAATAGGGGTGTTTAGTATTTAAGAAGACGCACTGGTTTACTGTATTTCAAATAGGTTTTCGCGGGTGCGTTACTTCGAGGGAATGAAATGGTGGGGCTCGTGTGGGCCCCACCACAAAATATCCTACCAAGTGGGTAGGATATCATGGGTCCCAACTTATCTGCTTAAACTGGCTTAATTGGATTTAAGTGGCTTTAAGTGAAATAAAATAAAGTGTCGCACCACTTTTATTTTATTTCTTAACTTAATCCCAAAATTTAAAAAACACACCCAAACAAACGGAACTCCGAAAAAAGCGTTTCTAAGAAAATATCGGTGTTGTGATTCCATTGGTGCCCTCAAAATTTGATTCCGAGCACCGGTTCAAAAGTTATAAAACCTCGCTTGTTCGTTCACTGAACGTACCTGATCCAAACTTCGGAAAATGATTCCGGGAACACCTGGCCTCAGAATCTGGTGCCGTCAGAAACTGCGTTCTTGTAAAATTCCAAAGAAAATTAAAAAAACAATTCCCTTGAATTTTACGGGTCTTTACAATTCTGGTATTTTTCAGAGTAAATAGAAGAATTAAAAACATCTAAGGGTTGTTTTTTAATCCTTAAATGAAAATAAAATGTATGTAAAATTTGGTATGTTTCGATTCATAATGGAAGATAAACTGTATGGAAAATTCAGAACGTGTGGTTTTTTGTTACAATATATTTATTTTATGGGGAATATTATAATTAAATATGTAATAAAATTTGATCCTTCCAAACCAAAAGTTGTTTATTAATGACAAATACCATTAAATGTTACAATAATTTGTAGTTTTCATAAATTTGTAGATTATTACCAATTTTTTGTTAAAACAGTTTCATAGTTATCTATCTTGCTAACTAAGTTATCAAAAAAAGGGGATAAATTTGTTTGGAAATATGAATATGATGTTTGTTTTTATGAACTAATTATGTGATTGGTGAATGATTTAGTTTTGGATTTTCCTTCCCAAAATGGTGATTTTTTTACCTACCGTGATGCATAATTGAAGAGACTAGGTTGTATTTTGATGCAGAATGATCAGTTAATTTTTTATGCATCAAGACAACTAAAACCCCATGTTTTAAATTATCACACACATGATATGGAAATTGAAGTTGTGATTTTTCTTGAATATTTGTAGGAATCATTTATACAGAGGAAAAAATAAAATATATACTGAACATAAAATTTTTAAGTATATATTCTCCCAGAAGGAATTAAACATCATGATGAGAAGATGTCTTGAATTAATAAATTATTATTATTGTGCAATCAACTACCATCCAGGATAAGAAAAATAGTGGCATATGCCTTGTGTCAAAAACATCATTAATCATTAAAAATGTTATGTTTGGAACATGATCCTGTGATTATTGATTTTATGGATTTTGTATTAGATGTTATTGGTGTTGGAAATACATCTGTATTGTTTCATGTTTTCATGCAGTCATCATTGTTAGACAAAATTAAGAAAGAGAATAAGGAATAAATGATCTACAAAAAAGGTATAATCTGTTAAAATGGGAAAATTTCAAGAATATAACCGTTATAAATATTGTGTTTTCTGATTTTGTAAAAAGGTTGTGTGTTCCTTGCGTATCTAAACTAAAGAATGAATTGTTTTTGAAGCTCCAAGTTCTCCATTTTTAGTTTCTCATACCAGTACGAAGGTGTAATGATACCTTTAGAAGTATTTCTGGTGGGATGGAATGAAAAGAGATATTTCTCATTTTACCTTGAAAAGTTTGACTTGTCAACATGTAAATGTAGAGAAAAAATTACTGAATGGGATGCTTCATCCTTTTCCAGTTCTATAGTGTAAATGAGAGAATATATCCATGGATTTTGTTTTGGGACAAAAAAAGACTTCACTAGGTAACCATGCTATTTGGGTTATTCATGATTATCTAACAAAATCTACCCATTTTCTTTCATTTTGAGATATAATTTCATTAGATCAACATTATATACTATTCCTCAAAGAGATAGTTAGGTTACATGGAGTTCCTCAATCCATTGTATCATACGGGGATCCTAGTTGCACTTATAATTATTGGAAGTGTCTTTAGAAGTCGTTGGGCACAGAATTAAATTTCATTAGAGCTTTTCATCCTCAATAAGATGAGCAGTCATAACGAATGATTCATACATTAGATGATAGGATTCGAGAAAGATAAATGGACTAATAAGGAATTTGGGATAATCATCATTTAGTAGTTGAGTTTTCTTATTATAACATTTTTCATTTCATTGTTCAAAAGGCACCTTTTGAGTAATTTTATGGGAAGTGGTGTCAAAACCCATCTTTTTGGGATGAAGTCGATAAAAGGAAGGTGATGAGACTATAATTATTAGATGAAGAGGCTGAGAAAGTGAATATGATCCAAAAATACACGAGGATAGCTCGGAGAAGGAAAAAATGTTATGCAGATAATAGGAGGAAAGAATTTTCTTTTGAGGTAGGAGATCATGTTTTTCATAGAATATCACCATTGAAAAGTGTTATGCATTTTCTTAAGAATGGAATGTTATTTCCATAGTTCATTGGACCTTATTAAATTCAAACAAATGATGGACCAGTCCCCCACCTAGTTGCTTTTCCTCTGAGTTTATATCAGGTACATATTTTTTTTCATGTTTCTATGTCGATAAAGTATGTTCCAGATTCATTTCATGTCTTGAGCATAGAAGTAGATTAGCTGGAAGAGAACCTTTCTTATGAAGAAAACTTGTTTATATTCTTGATTGAAGGGAAGAATAATTTTGGAATAAGATAATACAACAGTTAAAGGTTGTATGGAGAAATCACATGTTTGAAGATGCTACATGGGAATATGAAAATGCTATATGGGAATGGTATGCTCATTTGTTTAATAAGTGGAATATTGTTTTCGGATGCCATTTCATGATGGTAGGGAGAATGTAACACAAAAATGATTTTAAAAAAAATAAATGAATGATATACTAAGTCTTTGTGAAACAAATTTCATTTAATGATATAGTTATAAAGTATCCATTAAAACATAATTTCTGCACTTATATGTTTATAATTTCAATAAACTTTCATCTACGGTTTTGATTTTTACAATATATGCAGTTTAGTAGAACTAACCTGATTTTTATATCATATTAACATACCCTTATGAATAGTAATATGAACCTACTGAATATAAAAATATATTATAATTTTATTTTTATAAGGATATTAGTTATGACATCCTGATTAATTTTTTAAGCTGATATAAAAATATTTATACTTTTAAAATTGATAATTTTTAATAAACTATTATTTTATTTTAAAAATAAATTATTCATATTTTTAAAATTATTTTGTACAATGAGGTTCATTTTTGAATTCTACATGTCAAGAAATGGTTAGGGTGAATTTTTTGATTTTTTTTTTAAATTCAGTATTTTTGGATGAATATTGAAATACAGTAATATATTGTATATACAAATTATCCGGTAAATACATTATATTTTACATCATGGGTAATATAGGCCCAATTTTTTCAAAATAACATGAATTATATACTATTTTTATCACAGGAATGAAGAGTATTCATAGTCTTGGAAATTATATTAAAATAATGATTAAGATAATGTAGAATCCTTCCTCTACTCCACCATAAATAACACCATCATTCCCCTATTACTATCACACCTCTAAAGAATTAATAATTTTCTAAGGTATTCCAAATACCCTCTAAAAGGATCTTCCCAATTTCCAACACCTTCTGGTCTCACCAAAAGGCCAAAACCAATTTCCATAAAAAGGATCTCAAGGAGAAGAGATCAAGAGGTAAGAATTCTCTTTGTGTTTATTGTGTTTTCTTTTTAACTCCATTCCTTTTCTTATAATATATTCTAATAATAATATACAAGAGCCTTGAAATATCAGGAATTATATATATCCTAGATGTTATCATGTTTTTGGAAAATATTCCCTGGCTTACTTCATCTCATCCCCACCTATAATGACACCATTCATGATGTGTCATTCACCAAATTTGGGGATGATGTGTTTTATATTTCACTTATGTCCTTCATGGATGATCATAAAACCGATTTTACAATTGAAACTTAATGGAAATATTATTCTTTAACCTATTTTATTTATTTTAATGAACTTATATTCCTGAAAATAAATTATATAATGTAATAAGTTCATGATTATCAAGAAATCGCTTATAATGATCAAAAAAATATCATTAATTTTTTATCTAATTATTTATCATCACATATTCTAAAAACTGATTTTTTTTATCATTATATATTATGGAAACATATTAGTACCATTTCATTCCACTTCTAGAATTTTATTTCCATACAACAAGAAAATCAAACACTAATTGGCAATGGAAATCATGTAAAGAATGCATCCGAAAAAATGGAAGGAACAAAATATTATTAACTAAATAGGGAAATAATGTTTTAAAATGATAATATAAGGTGTTATTAATATGAAACATCTTCATTAAAATAATAATACTACACTTTTAACCATTATACAAGAGTTTTAAATAGGAATGAAGTTAGAAAAGTGTGAGGTAAGTGAATTCTTAACCCGGTTTCCATTCTTTGGTTTAACATTCTAATTCATTAATTATGTGGTTTTAAGATCCTTTGTCTGATATTGTTTTTTAAATTTTGTTGTATCATTTTTATTTATAGTGTATACACATATTCCTTTCATTAAATCGACTCTCATATCGATTATATTCTTTTTGTAAGTGACTATACATATAAAATATTCTTTTAATCATATAGTTTTACAAAATTCAATGTGAATGTTTTGGTCAATGTAGTATTGTATGAAGTTTATTTTATGGTTCTTGGTAATTTTTTATGATTAATGGTGAGATGTACATCTCCCTTCAATTAATTGGTTATGTGTATGTTGGAGTTTGGCTGTAAGGTTACTCAATGTGTAGCTGTGATAGTTACACTATAAACTAGTCGTGAGGGTTATATTGTAAGGTAGCCGTGAGGGTTAAAAATCATAGGGATGTCCTGAGGGTTATAATATAAGTAATTAATTCAACAAGATACCATTATATTTCTATTTATGATCTTTATGTTTTGTTGTAATCTCTTTTAAATATAATGTTTCACAAAGTAAGTATATATGGGTGACATGTATATCTTTTTGAATATGATTTCATACGTTTACAAGTATTCATGGAAAAATGTATTCTTTAATTATTATCATATACCTTACTGAGATAATTTGTGCTCATCCCCTGTTTTAAAATTATTTACATAGTTTGTAATTTTTTTTAAGAAAAAGAAAGATTATATGTTAAATGTTATAATGATTTATCAAAGAAGTCATGTTTTATTTTAAAAAATTTATTTTTTGAACGAAATGGATACTATTTTGTACAATATTTTATATAGGAATGTTGAATTTTATTTATTTATTATATCCAAATTATCTAAAACTATAAATGTGAAAACATTATCAATATGAAAGGAAGTGAGTTCTTGACTAAAATTCAATATTATGTAATGTAATAATGCTAGGTCCTTATAATATCTATCTACTAAAACCATTAATGTAATTTGAATTAAATTAGTCATTACATTTATTTCAAAATATAAAAAAATGTATCTATGTAATTGATTTTAAATATCATAGTGTGTGATGAAATCCCATGATAATGGATTTTGAAAATTACTTGTCGAATCCCATAAAATGATCTTATTTTGAAATAGATCGCATAAATTATGATTTTGATTTGATGAGAAAGCATGAAATGCATTGTTATTAAAAATGGAATAATATGAAACTAAATTATTAATTCTTTGATAAAAATCATTAAATTTTGTTTTAGAAATTAATTGGCATGTTTGGGAACATAATCATGGGGCTGATTGGGAATAATTGATAGTATGATATGATTTTGAATGGAATTTTTATTTAAATAGTATATTATTTAGTATTTCATTGAATCACATGAGATACTAATTAATAATGTGTAATGAAAATGATCTTTTATAGTATAATCTCTACCTATAAAAGGATTGATGATTACCATTATATCTAAACTATCTTAATGGAATACAATTCTAATTCGCGATTAACTACTATTCAACATATATATGGAATCTAGGGGGTGTGTGTTTACCTGGATCTATGTTTTAATTAATATGTGTGTTAATGCCTATAATAACACAGTCTCAAAACTCTTAATGATGGTTCTATGAATGTTAATGATTCATACATTATAGATATTTATTGAAATTATATTCTATGTTGGTTCTTGTAGAAATGATTATTCATGCAAGTTTTGATAAATATTATTTTATAATCTTAATGTGATGAAAATGAAATTCCAAACCCATCTTATATTATCTATTTATATTTCTTGTAAATAATGTTTAAATATGAAATGTGAAAGTATTTAAATATCATTTGTTAACTAAAAAATGATAAAATTGTTTTATTTTATATAAAATTATTATGAAATTATTTATGAGAATATACTAGGAATTTTTTCTCACACCATACCATTTCCATCAATAATTTATAAATTTTCTAATTTGGGGACATGGAAATAGAATTCCACTTGTTATTTGTGGTGAATGATATTGATCTATGGGATTTGGGAGTTGTTGGTTAATATATCATAGTGTGATCCGGTTATTATATAGAACATTCTAGGTTTATTTCCATATGATATAATCAGATGAAAAAGGTCGACATTCTATTTTTAGAACTGGATCTATATAATTTAAATAAATCCTATCCTATAGATTTATATGAAAATATATTTAGTACTATTGTTATATTAGATACATTGTATTGATGAGTCATTCATGTAGATAAATTTTTCTATGCAGATGTTTTTCATACCCAAGAACTACTCTCTAGCCCATGGGTTTTCAAAATAAATTTCATTTATTGATAGAAGTAATTTAGCGATCATTTATATGGGTTTACTAGTATGGTTTAGAAAAAATATGCATGAAATTTTTTTATTTCCTTTCGTGATGAGAATTTGAAGTTAGGGATTTCTAGATAGACTATATACATGATTTTAATGAATAAAGGGGTAGTTTATTACATATATCCTATCCCTATCTCATTATAATGTGCCTTAATAATCTATGGTTTTTTTTAGAAAAATGAATTTGTGGAGTTTTATTATCTACATATTGAATTTTTCCAATGTTTTCATCAGATATTTGAGTTTCCTAGTTGATATTCATAGTGTTAGAGTTAAGGATCTCTTATATCATGAAAGATATTCCCCATATATTCTATTTATATAATTTAGTAATAGTATCCTTATAATATTATTGAATAAAAATTAATAGGAATTATTAAATAACCCTAGAAATTAACCCCTCCAATTGATATGAATCATGTAGAGGTTATTGTGTGTGAAATCTAAGAATATGGATATGTACTGTTGCATAGGAAAAATTTAAGGGCACTGTAGCAGTACTGTAGGAATACATTAGTAGTCATTGTGGCAAGAAATTTTTAGTACTATAGTGGGAACTGTAGCAGACACTGTTTGGCATTGTAGCAGTTGTGAATTTTCCCCTGTTTGGGCCTTCGGGCAACCGATTTGGTCCTCGCGTCCTTTAAGGCCTTCGGGTCACCCAATCCATTGGGTCAGTAAGGCCTTCAGGCCTCCTCAAGGATTTCAAGCCACCGTTAGTGAAGATTCCATCCACACAACCTACAAGGAACAAGCTCTATAGTAGGATGAGCAAGGAGGTTTCACAAAAGCAGAAGCTACATGGATTGAAAGAATGATAGGGTATGCCACCTACAATTGGGATAAGCCTGTGCATGCATGGGATAAGCTAGAAAAAAAATCTATGTGAAGGTGGAGAGCTGATTTCACAATTAATATGCTCGGAGGAGTAGTTCCAAATAGTTAGTCTGGGTTGTATGTAATTTTTGAAGCCTACCAGAAATGAATTCCTCTAAGACCTACAGGGCCTTGTAATTCTTATTCCCAAAGCAATTGTAAGTGTTCCACCTCACCACTATAAAGGTGGATTATCAAAATCAATAAAAATTGAAGGCCTTCGAGCCATTGGACGGATGGCTAGGTAGTAGTACCGGTTCCCATTCATGATGATGAGGTTTCAGCATAGAGTGATGGTGGAAAATATCATTCCCAAAAGTTTCTTCATCTAAATATATCATCTTTACAGGGTACCAATGATCCTTAGGATTATGATTATTGGTTTAAAATTTTGGATAATCACTTTGAGTTTTTGGAGGAACCAAATTCAGTTTGGGTGAAATGTGTAATCATCAAACATAATTGGTCTTGAAGAATTTATTTAGATTTGATTGTTCTTGATTTGAATCAAGTGAGTATGGAGAGAACAATTTATGGAACTAATTTAAAATATCCCTTTATTCCATTATCAATGGTGGTGGCTATTTAGGAGAAGATACTTATATATGAGGAAGATGATTTTAGAGTGACATAGTATGTATACTATTTTTTTGAGGTTCTATATTTTTCACATGAGGTGGTATCAAATGAGATGATAGAAAAAGGAAGGATTGAAATGCGTATTCATATATATATATGTAATATGATGTTTTCATGATCATTCTCAACTAATTTTATAATTTTCATGGTAGATATTTTATAATGGAATTTGACATACCTAGAAAGTTAGGATTGATAGGAGTTCCACTTATTCATAGTGGTAGACCGAGAAGACCCATTACATGGAGCATGATGTCAGCTATATCTTATTGTGGAAACCGTAGGGGTGTATCATACTATAAAACATCTTCAAAATCCCTTTTAGTATCTATTAAATGAAAAATTACATATTTCTAGTTTATCAATGTTGGGAACTAAAACATATCTTGCACAGGGAAAGTAGACGTTGTTTTACCAGGTATTCAACTATATTTATAGTTGTATGGGATTGATATTTCCATCAGGATCTATGTAAAAATTAGATTATTCTAAAAAAATGTCTATATAAATAGGGATTTGGAGTAAGGAATATTCATGTAGTAGAAATCTATCCTGGGGAATCTGATTTAGGTCCTATGCTAATGATATTTAGCATTTCCATTTCTACTTTGTTTGATACTAGTGCCTCTCATTATTTCATATCATCTTATTCAATTAAATTTTTAATTAATTCTATGCATCTTTTTCCTAATGTCCTTGAGTTCTCTCTGCCTCACATGATGAAGAAGAAGATGAGTACTTTATTATCTTCATATACATTCTATTTTTCTGAAATTATTCTTATTTAGGTAATTTTGATTCAAGATGTGAAACCTTTGATGCCATTATTTAAATGGATTATATAATTTCTCATAAATATCTTATCAACTATTATCTTATCCTTGTATCATTTACTATCCCTAATGGTGTCTGTTGTATCATTTAGGTGGAATGGGACCCGATTCGAGCTATGAAGGACCTAATCTTCTAGTGTTGGGTATAATGATATATATGGTTTTATTTTAGATAGAGAAGGATTATTTTTATTAATCTTCCTCCAGTAGTGGATAGGTTTCCCAGCATTTTATCATTTGACATTTTTGGTTTTCCACCAGTGTGGGGGTTGAGTTTTCTATATACATGGTACTATATTCCTATCTAATCTCAATTACCACTTATCGAATGGAACTAAATAAACAAATTGTGTTATAGAATAATTTGGATGACATGACATTCAATGGATTCAGTCAGCCTAGTGTGACACCTTTATAAGTTCCTATTTTTTCTTCCAATAAGGTTTATGGTAAAATTTTCCTTTGTGTTAGTCCATAAAAGATCAATGAGATCCTTATCAAGGAAAATTATCGACAAAAATGAATTCAATTTTTATGAAAATTTTAAATGTGTTTAGTTTTTCTTAATGATCAATATTTTTTTCATTTATCACCATATTAGGGATAAGATACTAATATCCCTTAGGATTTATTTTAGAGAATTTATAACCATTTATAGTATTATGTTACGTCGTTTTTTCCATCCAGTGATCCTAAAATTTCTATGGTATTTTTGGATTGGATATTCCAATAGAACCTTAATTCTTTTTTACTAGTATTTATGGAAGATATATTGCTTTACTCTAAAATTTAGGAGGATCATGTGAATCAATTTAGAGTCATTATAAATACATTCAGAAAACAATGAGTTCATTAGAAAATATAAAGTTGAAATATCTTGATTTAAGAAGTTATATTTTTAGGCCTCATGGTCTCTAAACATGGTATTTTAGGTTATCTATTGATGTTTAAAGATATAAGGAACTCAAAAAAACCAAACATAATATTTGAGACACATATATTATTTATCTTGTTAGTGCATGTTCCACATTTTTTGTGGATTTATCAAGGTTTTATTATCTATTAACATAAATCACATGTAAAGGAGTAAATATTTTTGTATTAAAAATATCTATCATATTCTATTGAGTTTATCTAATGTTTCACATTAATTGTAATCTTGACTCTTCTAGAGTCTTTGAGAGGCTATGTGGTATTTTGTGATAAATCATGTTTTGGTTTAGTTGAGTTCATGTGTAGGGAGATCATGTGGTGAGATAAGGTTTTTATTATCATCAACCACATTAGAATAATTTTCCCAAGATTAATATTAAACTCACAACAATGAAACATACTCTAATTATTCACAATAATTGCACTTTTACTATATGATTTACCATCTAATGTAGCCATAAAATCTTGAGTTATATCATCTCACCATAATATTTGAAACATAGGAAGATAAAATTGATGGAATACTTAAAATTATTTGGTTTTTACATGTACTAAATCCCAAGTAAGGTTAATTTTGTTTCTAATTATTTGATTCAGAATCATCCACCCAACATTATGAATGAATCCTATATGGAATTGAATCATATGTCTCTCTTTTAACATCTTTATTTTGGATTCTGGGTGGATTAAAATGATGATTTTTTATGAGTGTTCATTTGAAATAATCCATTATCATGTTTATTCTCTAGTAACTTCTACTTGATCATTAGTTCTGAGGAATTAAGGATTCCTTATATAGTGGATAAATCATTGATAAATTATCAATATCTTATGAGGTTATCCATTTCATCTGAAACTAGTATATTGTACCATTACCTATGATGAATTTTCTGTTGGGTGATTTTAATCATTCCAAGTGGATGGTACACCCTTGTAGAATTAATATTTTTTATAATATGTGAAAATGGTTCAACTATCGATGTATGTGGATTTATATTTGTGATTTTTTTCATATCCTTATGATTGGAAATAAATTATTTTAGAGCATTGAAAACATTTAATCTTTCATCATTCCCTTCATCTTATAACATGGATGTATAATGAGATAAATATGCCTTTTTATTGGTTTTCCATATAAAACCCAATGAATGAATTCAATATTGGTACTGATTTTCTAGCTAACCAAATGGGATTAAATTATGACCATTAATGATACAAAAAATGTTAATTATTTTGGAAATAAATTTGAATTTTATATGATCTGATATCAATGAGTTGTATTTGACATAGTTTCCAATCAGGATCCTCTATTTTCTTCTCTTTTGGGAGTGGAATTCAGCAGTAGATGTGGTTCCAAGTAAAGTTGATCATCAAGATCCATCCCCAAACAAAATATAATATGTAAATACCTATTCATATTCTATAGTATAAGCATTATGATTCCATTATTATCATTTATTTATCTTGGTATTTCCATTTGGGAATGATTCAGAATATCTATAATAATAAATATAAATATTCCATCAAAATGGAATAATTTTTGGGATTTTATGGCCACCCATTTAGATATACACTTTGTTGGATGATTATTGGTGATGATTCCCTTGATAAATGTTCTTCGGTATAAGATATAAAGATTAATAATCATTTTATTATCAGATAATGGTAATGGAGTAAATCAATTAAAAATCCTATGTTAATCTTTAATGATTCACTTTTGAGTTCTGAGTTGACGAGTGTAACAGCCCGAGATTTTATGAAAAATATTATTTTTAATTTCATTAATGTCTTTTGTTGTAAGCTACACCAAAAGGAGATTTTACAACACGCATCCTTGACTTGCCTTGCATTACACTCAATCACGACCTTCCTCAATAGCGTGTGTAGTACGCAATAACGAGTTTCACTAAACAACAATATGCTATTAAAATATTATTAAAAGTAGCCATTATGAATAGTAATAACCACTTTTTGAAATTTTGTAAATTTTACTTTTCAAAATGGACTTCATTTTTGGATTCGGAATATTGAAATTAGCTTACGGTGAAATTTTGGTACTTTTCGGATAACTTTCATTTTCTGATGAATAGTGAAAATTACTAAATTTTAATTAAAAACAACTTTTTTAATAGAAATAATTAATAGTGATAAATTATTAATTTGAGTGGTTTTAATGTATATTTAGAATATATTTTTACAATTTAATACAATTTTGGTCATTGGATGTAATTTCACATTTAAACCAGTTATAAAAAAGTGTCAATCTTTTGATAGTTATTATGTCTTAAAAACACGCTATTTGTTTTGACGACGGGAATTAATTTTTAAATTAGTTAATGTAGCTGATATGTTTTTAATTTGATAAAATATACATCATTTTTGAATTAATAATATCAAATATAGCTTAGGTCTAATTTTTGGTATTTTTCTGGAAACATTCATTTTTTGATGAATAGTGAAACCACTAAGTAGTAGTTAAAAAAACTGAATTTTTCATAAAACATAATTTTACCGCTTCTGTGAGTGGAATTTCAAAACTCCGAGAGACACGGTTTATGTCATTAAGTAAAATGTGGTTCAATTAGATGAAAATAATTTTTGGTGAATAGTAACTTTTTACTTTTTTACCACGGTTAAAAGTAAATAGGGTAATTAAGGGTAAAAATGACATTATGATTACCCTAACTTATGTCCTAATTCTATTGGACATGTGTAATTCGACCAAAAACAAACATAGGAAAAAAATATGACCATTTAGGCCCACTTGGATTAGATTAGGATATTTATTATTAATTTATTTAAAGAAGGGTTAAAATAGTTAAAATCAATGTTTTATAAGTAAATAATTTTTAATATGGGGTTATACATAAGATAAATTCAACTATAAATATTCATTAGAAAGATAAAAATATTTCATACATAATGGTAATTTATTTGTAATTTTTAGACATTAAATAATTTACTTTATTTATGACACAACGATGATACAGTAATTATCCTATTAATGAAATATTGACATAATTGATGTTATAAATACCCAAATAAAACTAATTTGAGACTTTTTATGAATTAAAATAATTTTCTAGGATAATATGACATGTTAGTATTGATTTAATTAACTTTTTTCTAACATATCATTCTATTATGATTTTCACAGAAAACAATTACTAAATAGTGTCAAAATTGGCATAAAATAGTTTTTGAAACAAATATTATATTATTAAATGTTATTTTATTCCTAAAAATCTAAGGTTCGGCCAAATGACTTAGATAAGGTTATATATATTAATAATAAACAAATTGGGGTTCGTTTGGCTTGATATAGTATGTTTATTAACCTTATAGTACAAGAACACAAGAAGACACGGTACAAGTAAAATTATTTAAATTAATGATAAATCTAAATGATAAGGTTAAAATATGAACCTAAACTTGTCTAAATTCTATTGGATGAGAGACTTTCGACCCATCCCCACCTTATCCTCGAAATAAATCAATTTGGAGCTATTTAAAACCGAACATCACTTTATAATAAAATAATATTTTTAGTTATACCAAAGGTGCCCCTCTCCTCCCTTATAAAAGGGCACCTACTCCCTCTCTTCCACACACCACTTTGAGCCTTCAAGCTCGGCCAAACCATGTAAAATTCCCTTCTCCACTTCCCTAGAAACATCATATAGGTTCTGGTCTTCCTAAAAGTCCAATTTTAGTGCCCTAAAAGGAGATCTCAAAGAAGCACTTCAAAGAAGAGGTAATGTCCGTTACCGATTCTTTCATCATTATTTCTTCTTCCACTTATTCTTCTTTAGTTGTTTCATTATGAAGTAATAACGTCAGTATCAATAATATACTGATATGTTATTATAAAGATGAAACAACCCTATTTCACCATCTATCCATCCTACGGAAAAAGAAATCACCGCGCGTGCGTACGTACGGAATACCGTCTCCACGCCGTGGTTTAATCTATTTTCCACCACCACCTTACTTGGATGGGTATAATGGTGTAAATAATAACTATATATTATTATTTTAAAGTGATATTGATTCTGAAATATTATAAATACACTCCAATACAATTCCACGATCATGAGAACGATATCATAGCTCGTGCGTACGTACGGACTACCGTCTCCACGACCCGATGAGATTCATTCTTCACGTTAACCATTCATGAATGATTATAAAGTGTATATAATAATTAATAATGAAATATATGACATAATAATGATTCTGGATTTATGTGTATATATATTTATGTCATCTACTTAATTCCATTCAACTCAATAAGGAAAAGAAAACAGCGTTCATGCGTACGTACGGTCTACCGTCTCCATGAACGGTGTATTTCTTTCAATTTACTGATCTATTATATATATATATATATTATGAATATATATTATATATAAATCATGTTTTATATTATGGAATTAATTAATCATGATCTAGGTAATCATATGAATAATTACAAGTCAAAACACGGACGACAAATGAAACGATTTTACCCAAAACGCTCTTTTAACATGGAATTTACAAAAGAACGGGTAATATAAAGCCATAAGTGAACCTTATATGATATCATAACAATGACTATGATTCTGGAATAAGTCAATGACATTATTTAAATCATTATACAGGAGGTTCGGACACATACGAAGCAAATTGGACCTAAGGTAAGGGAAATATCACAATCTCATTTTTATCCGAGATTGTTTATACTTTGGTATTTACTAGGGTGTATTTTATCGTCCAAATACATGTTTACTAAATATGTAATATTATTTCCATCCACCTACAATTGTTTAAATCTAATTTTACCCTTCGGTGAGTTTTTAGTAAAAGATATGAAAGGAATATTTTTTCGTTTTTCGTACGAGGTACTTTTTGACTTTTCTGACAAAAGTACGAGAAAAATGTTTTTTTAACTTATATGGAATGAATAGATTTTTAAAACAAAATTTCTAAGAATCTTACTTTACCAGTTTTCATTTTTATTTTTAATCAACTTCTTTTAGTTTAAAATTGAATGACATGTTAAGAAAAGAAAAAATGTTTTTGAAGTTGAAAGGATATTTTCCTCAAGAACGGAGTTCAAGTGTTTTATCAAAATTACTTTCCATCTATGATAATAAAGGGTTCTATTTTCCTCCCTATTATTAAATTTATTTGATTATGTTGTGATGGAATTATTTTTATGAATTCCTTTATCTTATATGAGTTGTTTTATGATTTCATGATGTTTAAGATTCCCATTTTTATTACATGGGTTATGCTACGATGTATGGTTTATGATTTTGTGGAACATATAAGAATGGTATCATTATGAGATGGGTGTGACCTATATCTCCCTACAATGCATTGGGTAAAGATTTTATATCTCATGAGATAGAAATGGCTGGAATGGTAGGTTATACCGGTTCAGTGAAACCGGACTGAAACGAGGGTGAATCGATTCAGAAATGGACATTGTACACTAAGATAGTATTGGAAATGAATCTTGAATAATAAGATATGATTCTATATGATTATGTGTGTATGACACAAAGTTTCATGTTTTAAGTTATGATTATTGGGATTTCATTTCACTACTATGATTTATCCCATGTTATGAAATTATGCTCTCTTTTGCAAGTTAAGATTTCCAAATTGTTATGTTCTTATAAAAATGATGTGATTGATATTTCTTTTGTTTACCCTTACTGAGAATTTGAGCTCACCCTTTTATGTTTTCTTTTCCCCAGGATATAAATAGGGGTTTTAGGTAGAAAAAAATGGAAGATATTTATGGGAGATGTTGAATATCATTCACCACGATTAGAAGATTATATTCCGAGTTTCCAAAGACACTAAACTATTACGGTCCTTGTGTGTGTGTTTTTGTCATGTACTAAGTATTCCGCAAAAGTAATGTAATGTCCATGTATGTCAGGCTTCGAGTCTCTACAGTTGGTATCAGAGGAAAGGTGTAGTCAACCTTTGGAAACTAGGATGCAAAAACGTTAGTGAGATCCCTAGAGATATTTCTAAGGTATGTCTAGGGATGTCCGTAAGGATAAGTATACGTATAGGATACAGTCCTAGAACTATGGTAATGATCATAGAATTTATCCTAAGATGTTAGATATTGAGGATACTCCCCCTTCATTGTGCTTTTCCCTAGCATGATTTTTGCCTCTCACACTATTCTTTTTGGGTTTTGGACGATGGCTGGAACCCGAAGGAACCGTGTTGATCAATGCAATGGACAATGCAATGATTGTCCTCCTGAACAAACAAATGTTATCGGAGATGGAGTGAAAAATATTATTGCTATACTTACACAAGATATGAATCATTATGGACATCCAAATGAGCAGAGAAGGGAACAATATTCGATTGAGTCCTTCATGAGGCAACGTCCACCTTCTTTCAGTGGGTCTTTTGATCCACTTGTTGCTGAACAATGCATCAGTACTACTGAAAAGATATTTTCAGTTCTTCAATGTTATGAACATTATAAAGTCATATTAGCAGTATATCATTTTGAAGGTGAAGCTGATCAATGGTGAAATCTTATCAAGAATACAAGGCAAAGAGATGAAATTGAGTCCATGGAATGGGACGAGTTCAAGAACTTATTTTTCAATAAGTACTTCCCTCGTATTCTTCGAACAAAGATAGAGAATGAGTTTCTTTATCTAAAGAAAAAGGATGATGAATATGTTGGTATATACGAAGCGAATTTTACAAGGCCTTCAAGGTATGCATCTGAATTTATCATCCAACCTGAAAGTAAAGTTGATCGATTCTTCAGTGGCTTAAAACCAAATCATCGAAGGGCATTAGCTATAAGAGACTTTGGTATCTATGAAGAAATTGTGTGTTGGGATATCAAGGTAGAAATGGAAGTTGGTGTTACTTATCCTTCTCATAGATATGACAAGAAATGAAAGATGGAGTTCAAGGAGAAATCTCAGAATAATGGTGGAAAGAATATGAATGTTTCCTTATGCTCAAAGTGTGGAAAGAAGCATGGTGGAGATTTTCTTAAAGGGACTAGAAAATGTTTTAAGTGAGGAAACGAAGGTCATCGAGCAGCTGAGTGTCGAAGTAATGGAAAATGGGTTTCTAATGATGAGAATAAAGAAAAGGCTACAAAGAACGCACCAACAACACTTCAATGCTTCAAGTGCAAGGAAATGGGGCATTATGCTAATAAATTCCCTAATCCAAGGGTTAGTGATGATCGACCTGAGCAACCACTTATGGAAAAGGACAATGAGAGGTCACATGCGATCACCATTGGCGATGTTGAATATGAAAACGATGTGGTGGAATGATTATGTGTTTATGTAATGGGATTCCAGAATAATGTTGTATATAGTATCGTGGAATATTGGAATATTTATGTTTTGGTCTATTGTGGTTTTCAATAATTTTATTGCATCAATAACCATGAAAAGTGATTGAAATATTTTTGGAAAACATATGACATGCACATAATGAAGGGATAAAGAGAATCTAATATGTTTGATAGTATTCATGAGCTCATGATTGATAAAAAGACTAAGTGATATCATGGTCTGAGGATGTAGAATTTTGAGGATTTTGGTATGTGGAAAGTGTTAACTTTTAACTGCATTCATGTTTTCACTAAGGTTCAATGGATATTCATTATTCAAGAGAATACATGATTATGGTATTCACATGTTTGTAATTTGACCAACAAGATATATCTTATGATATCTGGGGGATAAATGATGGCATTCACGTGATCATTTTCTTTATAATATGAGCTTGGACCGAAGTATTTTAGATAAGACTAAAGATTGGAATGGATTATGTTGGACATAAGTCAGTATTGTTTAGGGATAAAACATTTTTGATATTGTTTATGGGATGTTATAGTAATATAGCTTTAGAAAAAGGACAACCTACAGGACGGGCGATAGCCCATCGCGTCGGACAAGGCTGTGGGAATCGAACCCACAACCGAAATGCGACTGGCCTTTATCGCCTACCACTGGCCTACAGGAAGTCCCTGTTTAGTAGAAAATAGTTTTATTATATTATGCAGTATTATATATGAAGTATAAGTCCATTTTAGGAACCATATATGATTAATCTCACAATAGATGGACTTATGTATTTTTTGATAACTTTTCTAGCCTTTTGTTTGAGACAGATGGAATGACCCGTCATTCTAACACATGATCTGCTAACACATCATGAATGACAAATTCAAATACATTTATTGAAGAGATGAAGTGGAAATTGTCCAAAGAACGACAAACATTGAGACTATACCAAAATCACAAAAGTATTTCTTCTAATTCCAATTTTATCAACATTAGGGAAATGATCTTGAAAACCAAAAAATTTTGTCCTAGTGCTCTTATATTTGATGAATCAGATGGTACCTTAGATCGTCACAAATTTATGGCTTTGTGATTGCTGGATTTTCCATAGCCTTGTTCTCTACCACTCTCCATCAGAACATGATGGTTAGATTTCTCTTCCATATCCATATTTTCACCTATATGGAAACCCAGTGATTAGTTTATTTGGGTAACTGTTACGTTTCATACTTTTTTTTAATGATTGGTTTTGGTATTCCTTTTTACGATGTGGGTTTCTATTAAATAAACTTTCAAGCAGTAATCCATTTATAACCCCGACGAATTTCGAGGGCAAAATTCATTTTAAGGGGGGTAGAATGTAAAAGCCCGAGATTTTATGAAAAATATTCTTTTAAATTTCATTAATGTCTTGTGTTGTAAGATACACCAAAAGGAGCTTGGAAAACACACATCCTTGACTTTCCTTTCATTACACGCAATCGCGACCTTCCTCGATAGCGTCTGTAGTACGCAATAACGAGTTTCACTAATCAACATTATGCTATTAAAATATTATTAAAACTAGCCGTTATGAATAGTAATAACCACTTTTTTAAATTTTGTAAATTTTATTTTTCAAAATGGACTTCATTTTTGGATTCGGAATATCAAAATTAGCTTACAGTGAAATTTTGGTACTTTTCGGATAACTTTCATTTTCTGATGAATAGTGAAAATTACTAAATTTTAATTAAAAACAAATTTTTTAATCGAAATAATTAACAGTGATAAATTATTAATTTGAGTGGTTTTAAATTATATTTAGAATATATTTTTACAATTTAATACAATGTTGGTCATTGGATGTAATTTCACATTTAAACCAGTTATAAAAAAGTGTCAATCTTTTGATAGTTATTATCTCTTAAAAACATGCTATTTGTTTTGACGATGGGAATTAATTTTTAAATTAGTTAATGTAGCTGATATGTTTTGAATTTACTAAAATAGACATCATTTTTTAATTCATAATATCAAATATATATTAGGTCTAATTTTTGGTATTTTTCTGGAAACTTTCATTTTTTTATGAATAGTAAAACCACTAAGTAGTAGTTAAAAAAACTGAATTTTTCATAAAACATAATTTTACCGCTTTTGTGAGTGGAATTTCAAAAATCCGAGAGACACGGTTGATGTCAGTAAATAAAATACGGTTCAATGAGATGAAAATAATTTTTTGTGAATAGTAACTTTTTACTTTTTTACCATGGTTAAAAGTAAATAGGGTAATTAAGGGTAAAAATAATATTATTGTTACCCTAACACATGTCCTAATTCTATTGGACAAGTGTAATTCGACCAAAAACAAACATAGGAATAAAATATGACCATTTAGGCCCACATGGATTAGATTAGGACATTTATTATTAATTTATTTAAAGAAGGGTTAAAATAGTTAAAATCAAAGTTTAATAACTAAATCATTTTTAATATGGGGTTATACATAAGATAAATTCGACTATAAATATTCATTAGAAAGCTAAAACAATTTCCTACATAATGGTATTTTATTTGTAATTTTTATACATTGAATAATTTATTTTATTTATGACACAATGATGATGCAGTAATTATCTTATTAATGAAATATTGACATAATTGGTCTTCAGATGCTATTTCATTGTCCACATATCGCATAGAATTTTAGTTTTTATCATATTTTACCCATTTCTATTTTTTGAATGTCATATTTTGTTTTACATGAAATTTGATTTGTATATCCACCACTATTTCTCTTTAGGTATGTAAAATATTTATTATTATTTTATCATATATATTTTATTTCTGTTTTTTATTTTTACTCCATGATGTCTACATCCACCAAATAATTCACTTTATATTAACTATATTATTATTTAAACACGATCATATTAATTAATAATAAGGCCAAGTAATTAGTTTAATAGTTTTTATATCAAAACTACAGAAAATGAATTTTCCCTTTTCCACAGTTATAAATAATCCAATAAAAATAGTTTTAAAATATAATTTTTCATAACAACAAGAGTAAAATGATACATATAGTAAAATCCAAATAATGTGTAACATCACACCAAGAATCACCATAGGTCTATCCAACTAGAACACTAAATCCCATTCATAGACAACCATGCACACCAATCCCTTAAATGTATGTATAGAATCTATGGAGCATAAGAGTAACCCATAATGTGATCCTCTAGAAATTTTCTTACATGACCCTAGGAAACATGGTTTAACGTTAAGTGGAACACTCCATTTGTGAACCCCCTAATAGTAAAAAAACACATGGTCTGTTTCTACACCATCCACATAATTTTCCAAGGCTTCCAATGTGGTACAATTTCCAAATAATCTCATCCATGAAATTCCTTGAAAAAGATTTTACAAATCCATTCCATTATTCATATAAAATTAATTTTCCATTAATGAAAAATTGGAAACCATATATCTCTAAAAATTGTTTAGACACACACAACTCAATAATCCACAACAATTTATTTATAAATATTTTTTTGAAACTATTGCATTCATGGCTCATCATACATATGCTAGATATGGAACCAACATCCAAAAACTAGGATGCCATACATATGTAATGGGATAAATAGAAACTTGAATGAAGGAAAAGAAAATATTTGAGGCCTATGAATTTCTTCGGACATCGTTGAATCAATTCAAAAAGAATCTTTCTTGAATGATATACTAAAAACACTAACTTAAATAAACCCTTATTCCATACCACAATCAACAAAATTGTATGCCTCTAACAGAAGATCACACAATGGATCTAAAATGAGCTAAATAAAATGACACCACAGGGATGTTATACAAAATATAAAATGAAACATTTATTCCATTAGGAATAGAAAGGATGAATTTGAAAGGCCTCTTTAATTCTGAAAAATTTGATCCAAAATAATAATAGATAGAAAAAATCGTCTGCTATATGATTGTTGTTCAAAGAGTCAAGAATAATGATTTAATGAAACATATTATGCACGTGATCCCTAAAAAAAGATCATATATGATTCATGAAGTCATTTAAGGTTCTAATTCATCAATAATTTGACTTTCATACATGTTAAAAAATGGCATCACCTCAGGTTAATTTAATAATGATTGACCCATTCACAATTTGAACATGTTTCACAACTTGTAAAATATTCATGCTATTATCTATGATCGTTAAATATTCCTAGAAATAGATTCACATCATGTATTTAATTCATGATAAGAAAAATTACCATGTGGTAGTACACAGTCGTGGTGCTACCAAAAATCACTAACCCAATCAATGAAGCTCACCAAACCAAAAAAACAGGCTCTTAAATATTAAAATAGAAATATATTTTTAATCAGGATGTTAAAAACTCCCCACCATAATAATTTTCATCCACTCTAAATTTTTTGTGGGGTTCTACCAAAATTGGTGAGAATGCTTCTCCCTCACTAATGATTCATGATCCAAAGTCTCTTTATAACATGATCTGTGTAACCATAACACATGGTCTACCAAATTATATTTTTGACATAATATATTCTATATAGAATTAAAAAATCTCCACTTTTGTCTCTTGAATTGAGACATTTGGCTCTAACTTGATCTCCTCTGAACTCAGAATGTAAGAGGGCTAAGGATGATACTTCTGAAGATGAGGTATGTTGAAAATCATGCACATCTATCATATGAGTTTATAATTAAAACCATTAAAAACCATCCCATGTTACTCAGTGACCTCAAATGGTACACCAAATCTTATAGAAATTTTTCCATGTTTCCCAAGATGATGATGATCTAATTAATGAAAAAACATCAATTAAACATTATTTCCAATGAAAATCATCAATGAGTGAAGTTGAATTTTTACACATGATTTTTCCAAATTCGAGCTACAAATATACAAATATTTATATCCTAAATCCTCATTTACATCTATTGAATATGATTATGTCCCACATTAGATTCATCACTAACCTCTTCCCAAAAAGGAGGTGATTAATATGGGTGACCATACAAAGCCTCAAAGAGAGATATTCAAATCAATTAATCATAACTATTGAAAAATAAATCTAAACTAGTCCCTGATAGATTACCAACAATGATAAAAAATTCAAGAAACATTAATGGAGGATATCCTCCCTGATCTAAATAACATGATTTGTGTCATCGTCTATCTATGGATTGAAAAATTTACTAAACATGTACCAATTACCCATCACCTCCAACAAACACTTCTCGAATCAATGTATAAACCTAGGATACCTATATGAGATTATAACTAAGAGAACCCCATGTAATATCTCAACAAGATCATCAACCATATAGGTTTCCCGGATTAGAAGGAAACCAATATATTTCATCTATTGATCAACCACCACAAAGACGATATTATTCTCTCACGGAGTCCATGTTAATCCATAAATGGATTCAATGGACACCTCAACACATTCTTAACTAGAAGCGGAAGAGGTTGGAGAAAATAAAAAGTTTTCATATGTACTACCTTAATCTGTTGGATGTTGTAATCACGAGAAATGTTTTTTGAAAAGTCATGGATCATACCCAGACACTAGAAATACTGTCTCAAGTCATAATACATATTTGAAGGTACCATATTAATTGAAAATATATAATTATTATTATTTTAATAATATAAGTTCTCATTAATATTGGGATGAAAAATTGATTCCCAAAATCAATAATACATTTTTAGGGAAGATAATAAGTTGAAAATGTCTCCCAACCATATATGGTTTCATTGATTTTTATGAACTCATAATCATATTCATCTCTCTACAGAATAAGATTAATTAGAATTTATGATGAGTAAACACTATTTAGAACCATATGTTAATCATATTTCCATGAATCTAGATGAAACTATTCAAAGTATCATGCCATGTCCCCTAATTCCTTCGATTACTAGACATTCTATGATAAAATGATCATGCTAATATATTATACAAATACATTTAGTTTCCCCTATGTGTATCTTATGTTAATATAGAACGTTTGAACATATTACTCAAACATTATCTATATAATAATTATGTTTCTATTAGAAAATATATTGATCAAAATCGTATGGTGATAAATGACTATGAATATATACCCAAAAAATACAGTCACTTCAACACATAATCACATGTATTACTAAAGAAATATTATAATCTTGAGAGTGATAATAATTCTCATGCAGTCGTTGATGATGAGTGATATAGGAAAAATAATTATTATCCTTCATAATGATGAATTACAATATATAATATAATGCATCGCATTATATCACATAATACATACTGGGATCAAGAATGATCAGAACATGATAAAATGTCATAATATATTTCAATTCAAAAAAATATATTAAAATAATAATTTCCCATGTGAATTTCACCACATAGCTGGTATGATCAGTCCATGTTGTTTCTGAAAATGTGAATTTCTTTATAGAATGAAGATAGTCTCTATATTGAAAAATAACGATATAAATATCAAAGACGATCCACAGATCCTCCAATGAAATGGAATCAATAAACTTCTCATAATTGGATGATAATCGATGCTCAAAAATTATTATCCCCAAGAACAGAACTTCTTGTATCAAAAAATTTCATTTTAAAAAATTTCCATAAGAATAACGATTCCACATTGTTACCAAAATCCGATTAAAATATAGCTTATTCTCACTCTGGGGTGTCAAATAAGCTGGAAAATAATCAATTAAAGAGATACTGGTGAAATATTTCGTTCATTATATCCATGGAAACTATATGAGAATTAGTCATATAAAAAAGGTATCCCAATATATCAAAAATTTAAAACATAATTTTAAATTCCATCATCTGGGTATTAAAATTCACATCCACGAGATAATGATAACCTAATTGAATAATGATATTCAAAAACTAATTTCCACATTTAAAATATCAAACAAATAATAAAATTGGGGATACAAATACTTATTCATAACTGTTACTGGGCTCATAAAATAAAATTCCATGCACAATTGATGTGTACTATATGGATGCATGTAAAACTGAGTCTGGGATTCCCATGAAAAAAACTACGGGAAAGGGAAATATTCACTAACAGATCATCCAAATATATCATGTTCTTCTTTATCCACTCTGGTTAAATTTGATATGAGCATACCGAAATCAGCTATGTACCATGAACTTGGTCAACCATAAACTCTTCATCCCTCATAAGAGGAATACTAGGGAATTCATCTGAAAAATCATCATGGATCCCCCTAACAATGACAGTATTATCACTTATAGAATAAAAATCATCAATATTAACTAATACAGTAGAAAATAATATCCTGAAATTTGGGTGGGAATCTACATCATGACGAGACTTAGGATCCAACTCTCTATGAAACACCAAATAGATACAATATTAATAGCAATAAATGATAATTTTCAATGATAATAATCGACCTAAGCTTGATGATAGTCAAGGAAATTCATCCCAATTTTAATCTCAAACTGATATATATTGAGAACAGTGAAATCCCAAACTAACTCTAAGTTAATGATCGACATAAAACAATTTCACTTAAAAACCCACCCTTAATTATTTCTAGTAGGTGTCATAAATCCATAAAAAGGGAATGAGATCAATTTTATATTAAATAATATTTAAAAATTTTATGATATTAATATGTTTGACTCATCTGTATAAAAAAATAAAGCCATAATGGAAAATTCTATAAATATGGTACCTCTCACAGTCATTTGTGTCACGTTAGCCTTTACTACAAACTCATCGACTGCATGATGGTGGTTTTCTGTTCAACCATATGGATAGGGTCCTATAGACTTTGAATATTCTGACCAGGGAACAATTTCCTTTAGACATTATGATCCCTAAACATAATGAGGCATATTCATAGACTAGGATAATTTCTACGGACGAATATATTAATAATTAACCTCTCATTATTGTTTTACCTGTGTCAAAATCCACTAGAAACCCATAAACTGAATGTTGGTTCTTCCCTTTTAAAACAAATTCGATAGAGCCCTGTAGAAATTTATGCTTCTATTATTTCCATAGTATCTATTATAGTGAATGATCCCAGATTACAATGAGGAATAAACATAGACTGATATATTAACAATTCATTTCCATAATATCCACATCCATTTCACATCTTCGTAGGTGGTGTAGAATAACATCTAGTGTTCATGACCATTCCACACTGATAGCAATTTTGTAGAACATTACTGGTTGTAAATATTGGTTTAGAGGAGGCCTACAATTGATAATCATTTCTAATATAATTTTTCATATCTACTATATCTTCATATGTAGAATGATTCATTAATAATACATGTTGCTTAATAACTAATAATATACCTTATAGGTACTTTTTTTCCTCCTGATGATAATTATTTACTACTCTTATAGAAAAATGAACCAACTCTTTGAATAGATTGTTGTATAAAGTCACTAAAAACTCTACCTACTACAAATATAGGAATTCTAGAGATTATTCTATCTATATGTTATTTGGAATGAGCTTTCAGAATAATATTATCTTGAAACCCTTGTAGTCCAAGCCCACATTAATATCTTCTTATTGAATGGTTTCCCACCATCGCAGGCTATTACCCTTGAGTATGAACATTGTGCACTTCAACATGATGGTATCAATTATATCCAAGAAGTTAATGATCTAATTTATCATTTATGGATAGTACTATCACAATTGGGTCTCATTAATACCATTAAAAGGCTAATACAAATCTTATATGAACTCCCTTGATCTAACTATGTGTCCTCTTTCTATTCTATATACCTCAACACTTACTTTTCAGACTTCAGGTATATTTTTGTCTATTTCAAAAACTGGTTAGATGTTATCCCCTGTAATATTATGATCTAAAGGATAATTCCTTTGAAGAGAATTCGATAAACAATCATGTGGATCCCATTGAATACATATCGCAGGCATATCATTACACCCCAATAATAAAATAAAATATCATGAAAATTGATAATATTAGATCAAACCTGCAGACCAAAGATACAATTGATATCAATATGAAGAACTCAACACATGAGAAAAAATTCAGAACATCCTATGGTAACTTCAGTCACATCATATAAAGAGTCATCCATTAACTCATATAAACATGCCTCTCATGTATTGAAAATCATTTGTCCCACTAATCAACATCCCAAGACTATGCATAACCATGATATGATAGTATTTTATAACAAACTGACCTAGGAAGCCCTCAAAATATTTTACACGAACAGCTAAACCACATTTCCAAAGTGGATTCTTGATCCCAATAGGATGGTGACTAGAAAACGAGGATAAAATATTAGATCATCATGATATAACCAAACCAGAAATAGAATAAAAATCAAATATACACACCGAATATAAATAAACCACATAAGAGAAAATATGAATAAATATATACCATAATAAAAGAGAATCTTTGATAGATATATAACTCGAAATCCAGGTAAAACCAAAGATATGTTTCCAAAAAGATTAAAAAGGATACCAATATAACATCTTCTACTACATGTGATATGTGGGAATTCCCCATCATCTCACCAACTGCTGCCCAACCTATCTGAAAGAATCCGCACTCCCTCAATATAGACTGATTCAATTCCGAACCTCAAAAGACATAACCTGGTCTACACATAAACGAAGTGGTGTGCAGTGTTTGATCTAATGGGGATCAATAGGATCCCACCTAGGTTATAAATTTCCTTACATTATTTAAAAATGTAAAAACTATCAACATTTAAGTATGTAATCCAAGATAATTAGGTAAATAGTTTTTATATCAAAATCAGAGCATAACATTTCCCTTTTTCCAAAATTCTGAATAATGAAGGTAAAAATAGTATCAAAATATATAACATATAATATATAATGTAATCAAATCCAAATATTATTGTCCAATGGACATGTAAAATCACACTAACAATCTCTATAGGTCAAAAAAGAAAGAAGAACCATAACAAAACATATATAATCACACATATCATTCCCCTTGAAATACACATAAATTCAATGTATAATAGGACCAACCAAGTAAGTGAACCTATAATCATTGTCTAACAAATTCCTATAACTCTTAGCCTACATAGTAGGGGAACACTAATTAATTAAAATCCATAATTATATCAAATGGTGATGGAAATTTATACACCTACCTCCTAAAACACAATAATTACTATGTGATAAAATTTCCCAATCATTCCACCATATCCATGATTTATAAACCATTTCATAAACTCATTTGAATTTTTTTAAAATACCTATTGTTTTACCAAAAAAATTAAAACCACCCAATATCAGAAAACAATTTATTTACATTGAAATTAATAATCCATTCTAATTACATTATAAAAAATATTAAAAAACTAGATCTTCCATGGTTCATCCATCATAGGGTTGAGAGATTACCACTTATGTCAAATTCAGGTCTCACGCTCTCAAAACAAAATCCACCAACAATATAAATAATGAAACGAAAAAAACGAGGAACTATAATTAATTACCACATCTTATAATCAATTCAAAAAAAACTGGTCATTGGAGAGGCTAAAACAATACATACATTAACGAACATGCATTCCATACCATAAATAACATGAGGGTCTAAATATATGTGATGATCACATAATGGAAGTAGAATGGATCCAAGATACCAACACCCTAGGGTTGATGATTCCAAAATGAAACACAATACCACTATAATGACAATTTCCATTGACAAGAAAAAAAGGATTCTTACCTGGGAGAAGAAACATAGTCACCATAGAGACTAATCATTGAATTTTGTCATCCGGATGGAGATGAGATATCTAAAATCAATAGGTATAGCCCCACAGTTTGTCGAGGAGGCTTACAAGTTAAGAGAATGAAAACTTTTATTTTTTAAGAACATAAAAAATATATATTATACATGATTCAAAACATGAATTATGGTTCTATGTCATGATTCATTTCACATTCATGAATTCTAAATAATAAAAAACTTATGTTAAATTAATACGGATTGACTGATTTATGACATGAAAATGTTTCACAACTTGTAATATTTTCATGCTCTAATCCAGGTTGATGAATTCTTACCTAAAATGAATTCACTTCATGTATATAGTTCTAGATGAGAATGCCTCTAGATGGAAGTACATAATCTAAGATCTATATAAAACCCCCATATAAACATTTAATTCCACCAATCCTAAGAAATACTCACTTAAACAATTAAAGATTCATACCACATTCATAGGCACGATAAAACATTTGTTTTGGGTTTTGAAGTGAAATTAGATGTTTAAAAAAAATATCATTGAGATGATATGACATGATTTACTATATTATCATAGGTTTAATGAAATTTTTTAAATACCATTATATTATTTATTGTTTTTTTGATGAACATGGGTTCATGTGTTTTAATTACTAAAGAACACATTGCCTGGATATGTCACCTCAACGTAGAATTAATATAATAATGATTATGAAAACTATTTTTTCTTCAGGTAAGAGAGTTTTATCTATAACATTCCATCTTATTCTCATTATATTGGGATCTAGAATGTATGTTTACATCCAAATCCATATATTCAATAAATTGTCTGGTAATCCCTATATTAACCCTCCCTTAAAAATATGAACCCCATTATTATGATTATTGACACATTTTACATTCTACTATATGTTTGAAATTTTAATACATGTTTTGAAAAAAATTATTATTTAGGATCATTTTAATAGAGATATGTACAACATAATAATTTGATCTCAATTCAAATTTAAACCAATTTTATATTTGCAGTTTCATAATTTCATAAAGAATGTGTTTAAATGAACTATCAAAACATTCCATTTACATGTGTAACATAAAATTAATCTACGTCGGTTTATTTGATAATGATTTATTATATAATTCTTAGTGAGTACCTAATAAGATTTTTTGTTCACACCCTAATTATTCCATGGGGAATTTGTAGGTTACATTTTTTTTGGTTTCTGGAAAGGGATGGAACCATAATGTGGAAGTGGATGGTCTTGCTCATTGAAACTATGGAGATGGATGTGATAGGTGGATCAATTTATCCACTTATTCCATATAGTATTATAGGAAAATTTCTTGATGTTATCATTTTATGAAGTTGAGGACATTCATTTTTGATATTTATATCTATCCACTTGTATTAATATATCTCTTATAGAGTGTTTGATAAACCAACTATTAATTTTTTTATCCACTTCATTAGTTTTATTAATTTTTCTTATGAAGAATTCATTTACTATTTAATTTATTTATTCCTAAGTTTTTGTGATGAACCTATGGGGATCAAGAACACTATTTGGTCCATGTTAAAACTAATTTGGGTACTATTTAGGTAGGTAATATTTGTTGGTTCAAGGAAAAACCATTATTAATCAGATGGATATCTTCCATCCATTAACACACTCTGAGATTATAATTAATAACCATTTACTCAAGGTACCAAAGTCACCAGAAGCAAGATAATACTCCTATTACACTACATAACCACTAGAAAGGAGAATAACTATTCTTGTACATCTCTATACATGAATATATCTTTCACTTATCCTTCTCCACCATGGTACTCCACACCATATAACCTAACACACCAATCTTATTCCAAGACATGGTGATCCTACTATCAGAAGTCCCTATCAAAATAATGTTATCCCATATTTTGAGAACACCAATTTTATTTTCCAAATACCCTAACAATATCACTCATAAAATTTCAATTATAGGTCAGTTTAAATCCATATTTCATATTATGAATTAAAATTAATACACAATTGTTGTCCATTCAAAAATCTTGGAAATAATGGATTTTCATTAAAACATCCTGGAGAACTCTCAAATTTCACAACAGAATTTCAGAAAAAATTATTTATAAATTGATATCATTTGTCCACATTAAATTATACATATAAGAGATAGTCATACATACTTCGTTCGACATATCAAAAGACAATCCATCCTCCACCACATGCACTTTATGCATAATCACCAAATAATGACACCGTAATACCCAAAATAATTTACGGATCAATACAACATGTTTTAACATTATCTAGGAGAGCATAAAATAATATATTGATACCACTATTTAATTATTAAATCTCTTAAATCGTCATATAATCAAGGGACAAGAAGGAATTTCCACTTTAGTGGTGGTGCGGTGTTGGAGGTGAGTTTCCAAACACAATTGTTCGTTGGGGGTGCATGGTTCGAAACCTGGGAAGTCCGCTTTCAGGGGCCGGGCCTCTCCCCTGAGATCCAACCGCCTTTTCGGGTCGCCCAGATTCTTCTGGGCAGGAAAAATGAGGCACGACCCAATTGCTGACAGATTACCGTGTTGATCCATCGCTGCCGGGTTGTTACCCTCGATACGCTCTTCCATCTTGGCTGGTACTCCTTCCCTGGATGGGGAGATACCTATGGGTAATACCACTTCGTGGGCTAGGGGGGTTCCTCTATGTGGAGGGTTCGAAATGGACACACTGGGGAATTCCCTTTCTAAAAAAGAAATGGGACAAGAAGGACTTCAATATTACTGACTAAGAAAATATTTTCCATGATATGAAAATTTATCACAAATCTAATCCCCCACATAGGACATCCAAGAAAAATTACCATCTTCATATGCTAGGGAAGGGAAAAAATATGAACGGTTCATCCTAGTTTCATCATATGTTATATCATATTAAAATCCACAATTATAAGAATATTGAATGTGGAAAATATAAACTGAAAAGAAATTTTGATTTAAATAAACATAAATTTATAAGTGGTAACCATATATATGATTTATTTATATATCCATCTAAACAAAATCACATTACCATGGAATGAGAAAATAAAACATAAAGTATATATCGTGGTCCATGGAATGTAGGAAATAATTGTTCATAATAATAAACATTTGAATTATTATCATTGAGTACCTAACTACCAGCAAACCATTATCTTGTAAAATTATGATTTTCAAAAAATTACATCCCAATCTCATTCTATCATCGTTTCTAATAACTAACCTATTCACATGTAATGTTATGGGGTTGGATGAATTCCATCACACTAAAATGTTTTGTACTTAGATAATCATTAAAATTTTCACATAATAATTCTATCTAATGTGATATCATAAGTTACCCAATGAACTGTATTTTCATATAATTCCAAATAATCCTATATTCCATAATATTTATTAAAGATAAAAATTCATCAGATTATTGAATAACAACTAGATAGAAAAATGGGTTTCATAACATTTTCAATTTGTATCTCATAAATTAAATAAAAAATATTATAAAATTATACCAAACCATGCACAATAAATTGAAATTTATTATAATATAACATAGATGGTGAATCATGCAACAAAACTCCATTCAAGGTTTTACTCTTAGAGATGCATAATAAATTTTATGTTACAATATGAAAAGTTATTTATAAAATCCCATAAATATTTTATAAAATGGAGATTAAATCCATTTTTAAAATATTTTTCATAATTTTTCATAGAAAAATTCAGAAAAATATTTTATGGAATAATTAATATTTATAAAAAAATTTCAATGACACGAAATTTTTTATATGATAATAAATTAGAACCAGAAGTTAAAATCCTTTTATATCAAACAATTATAATTTTTTGAAGACAATATCATTATTATAGTAAAAAAACATCTTTTTAAAATGGTAATAATGAGTATTATTTTAAATAGAAATAATAATTATATATTTCATAATAATAAGTAAAAATTCATTAGAATTGGAAAATATGAATATGAAAAATAATTGTTTATTACAAAATATTGGATATATTCATTCCAATCGTGCATTTCATAAATGAAATTATTATAGAATATGAAATGGATACAAATTAGAATTAACTAGAAATGAATGAGTTTTAATTCATTATATCATCATAGGGATTATGATAAAATATTTTATTGATAAGTTTTAATATAGATGAGTGTATTTAAAGGAAAGTTAAAGGAGGTATGAAAATACATGTGGATTCAATGATCATTGAACTCGATTTCATTGAAAGCATAAAAATCATATGGATTTATAAATCCAAGTAATTAAATAATATATTATTCAAAAATAAATTTTTGGTGTAGTATATAGACCATAAAGATATGAATTTTTTCTATGAAATAAAAAAAATGTCAAAATAATTATTAATGGAGATAAAAAAACCATAGAGTTTTATTAATATTTATATTAAACATGAGAGAGATATAGTTTGAAACTGAACATCAGATTCCATGAATAGAATGTAAATAATTTAGTATTATAAAAACTCGGTATCATATTCACTATATATAATTAAATATGTGCATAATGGAAACCATGTCTCAACCAATAGATTATGAGATCAAATCCCTCACCATCAGTTTCTACTAACTCATCTGCAATATAACCCCTATATAAAAAATGAAATAATATTAGTTGCATATTTATGAACATTTAACAAATAAATAACACTTTATATTGATAACTTATATTTATTGTCACGAATAATATTAGTGTTGATTCTACTTGACTTTATTATAGAAAATGAAGGCATGATATTTACGGCATAATAGTTATATGAAATCAATTATGAAAATGAATAAATGATATAGAAAGAAATCAACTATATAATATGAAATAATCTAGAAAATGATGGATTGATTATGAACATGTTGATTCATATTCACATTCAATCCAAAACCATTTTAAAAAAAGAAGTACTTTAATTGAAAGATGTAGAGAGAGATTCAGGTAGTGATTTCGACAGTATAACGACTATATAAATCATTTTGTAGTTTTTATAATGATATATAAGGGAATAAAATTATCAATAGTGAATAGTTTTGAAATTAAAGTGTTAATATTGGACATATTAATTCATAATAAATTGACAGAAAATGGAATCATTTGAATATACATTCTCTTGTAAAAATGTGGAGGAGGAAAACCCTTACCTTGGTATGTTTATTCTCAATGATTGGGAGGACAATATGGAATCCTAAGAACACTATGTTACTCTTTTAGATAAGGGGTGGGATAAAATTCATGATAAAGAAATTTTATTAATATTAATGAGGGATTTGGTGCTATTAGGTCCTTTTAAATTTGATAATCATGGGATTCTTCTTGGAATAATAACATAAATAATGGGGTATGCATGGAATCACATGGGTGTTTTATGGATTTCATTAGTTATGTGAATTATATTGGGAAAATAAAGAATATTTACCTTATTAAAAATTCAACAACTAAAAATTTATTCTATTTGGAATATGTTAATTTTTATGATAAAAAAATCAATATACATTGTCTAACCATTTTAGCCTCATTAATATTGATTAAGAATTAGTCATCATAATTATTTTTTTCACCAAAAATATAATACAACACTTATTACACAATTTTAATGTGATCAATGAAAATTTTCTATTGATTTATCCTAATTCAATTTATAATATGAAAAAAATTATATTGAAATAAAAATATATAATATTCTTAAAAAATTATTTTTGTAGAAGAATTACATTATAATAACTAAGTGTTCTTATTTTATACAATGTTGATTGATAATTAAATATTTATTAATATATATATATATATGTTTAAATATCATATTTATATATATATATATATAATATTTTATAATTTAAAAATTTACTTGATATTTAGAAATGTAAGATTCTTTTTGAAAATATGTATCTTACCGAGATAACTAATATTTATCCAATGTAATTTAATCTTTAAACCTAAAATAATATTTAAAAAATAACTAAATTTTAAAATTATTATAAAATATAATTAAATCATTTTATCAAATTAATTTTTAAATTTTTATAAACATTAATTTTAGTATAAAAGGTATTATGTTTTTAATCATATTCATTCCAAGCATTAATTGACCAATTTTTATAAACATTTATTCAGTTTTTATAATGGGTCTACATTTGTGATAACATACTATTTAATTTATAATATTTAATTGTAATATTACACTATCAAATAATATAATTTTTTTATTTTGTTTAGTTTTTCATGTGACATAAACTATGATCATAATATTAAAGTGAGGATTTTATATAGTGAAGTCATGGTTTGTTACATTATCCTCCATCCTTAAATAAATTTCACCTTGAAAATTTAAATTATAATATAGTAATGATAATATATATGGGTATAAAACTTATATATATGATTCAATATATATTTTATATAGATATATATACCTTACAAACATTGGCAACATATCCCTTTCCTCTTAATAGGCTTAATTTTAATATAGAGATTTTTTAACTACTTGGGAAATGATCTAACTATTATCTTGTATGCATACACAAACTGAATAATTATATTCTAAATGGTGTCGATTATTAAAAAACAATATTTAAAATATCATAGGATAATATTAATTGTATCTACATTACATGATATAATTTACCATCTTAGTGGAGGGAACCAATCCATTAGTAAAATTGCAACAAACATATATAAAAGAAGAATAGTAAGACTCCAAGAATGAATATGCCAATAAAATTAAACATGGAATTCACTAATCATTCAAGAAAATAATTTTTATGATAATAAAATCATTGGGGTGGTGATTTAATAAACACATAAAAAGTTAATTTATAATTGAGTTCTAAGAATAACATTCAAACATAACATATAAAAATAGTGATTGGATGGTGTGTGTACCTTAAATATAAAGATTTAATTTTGGTGTAGTTCATGCTTGTAGATTTTATTTTCATCAAACTGATATAGATTTTAGATGATCATAATCTCATTTATTCAATACAATATGGAAATTACTTATATAATTCCATTTCTTACCCACATAGAAGATGTTAAATTATTAGTAGTACCAAAGAATGATTGATGTCTCATTCAGTCATGTTTACTGAACTATTCATTTTTATTAAATTGTATGATGCGTGAGGGATCAATATTTCACAATAAAACATGTTTCATTTCCCCTTGAGAAAATTATCTGAATTATTTTTCTTATATTATTGACATATACAAAATTTATCATTATTTCCCTCATCATTTTCATTAGTTAATCTTTTTTGAGACTCTATCCTTTATTTCATTGGTTTGATCGGTATTTCTACTATCATAACATTGTTTATCATATTTTATGATAATTAGTTTGGAATAATAACATGGTATATCATTCCATCTTCAATTATGATTGGTTATTAATTGTTTAAATCTTCGCATTATCACTCACAACCATGACGCCTTTTAAGATCCACATATTACTAAAACCAAAATGGAAAACATTAGTGATGTGTAATTTATAATTTTTTTTAGTTATATTATTCATTAAATAAATTTCAACCATACAATGTTATATTATTCTTAATTATCAAGAAGGCTTATAGTTTCTTTATTTTTTACTATATCCTTCATTATTTATCCACGGTTACATTAGAATGTGTTATATTACACTCCAGAACCTAGTTACTCATTGTAACTTTCAATTTAATCAATCATAGTGTTTCATAGAGATTATATGAACATCCAAGGCTTATATCATGTGATATTTAAACCGTATATATAGTTATCCCTCATTATTGTGCACCATGTTGTCATTGAGTTAACACCCAACCCACCATATTCAGATTTATTAACCCTCTTTGAATTTTTTTAGAGAATGTATCCCCTTGTAGTATATTTAATGGAGTGTAATTACTCAGAGAACCAAAAAAATCTCTAATTTATGAAAACATATGTATTTTAGAGTATATATAGATTTATACATTTAACTATTATCATTGGGGGTTTTTCTTGTTCTCTATAAACTAATATGAAAAAATAAACCATTATCTGATACTAACAGATGTAACTCGAGCATAAAAAAATTAATAATAAATTTATAATAAGCATTAATTTATATGTCAGACAAATTTTCAAGTAACATGAAGGCATAAAGGTTTAGTTCATTGGAATATAACACCATAAAAACACATATTTTACATGTTGTGAACATCAATCCATAAAATAAACACCCTATTCAACATTCCATGTAAATTAATCAACATCAAAACAAGGGGAACCGAAAATATAATGAAGGTGTGAACTCAAATACTATTTAAGAGATAATATATCAATTGAAATAATGGATATAACATAAGAAAATGGAATAAAATGAGGAATAAAATATAACTATTGGAGAACATTCGAAATAAATAAGAGCTAAGGAAAAGAAATATTTATACATAACATAAAATAGAAAAAATTCAATGGTATCATAAAATATAACATGAATCATATAGATTCATCCAAGGACCATAGGAAAAAAGGGGCCCAAACATAAAAATGTTATTTTTGACATTTTGAAACGGGTTACCCTCCAATCCATTAATATAAAAAATTTAATATAGAGATAAATGAAATCACACAAACAATTTAACAACTAGAATAATCATTAAAATATTCACATGTGAAAAAATTGAGTAGATATAAACATCACAAAACTCACCCTTGGTGAACATAGCTACTCTATAACCTATCTAAATAAAATTTCTAATTTATTTGATATAATCCTTAACAAAAGTAATTAGAAGTTAATATAGCTACCACTCATCTCATCATACAATCATCTGAGTTCCAAATGAAAACAATATTGACATCATAAAATAACACATAGAATGAAAAATGGTTTTCATGGAATTATCAAATGAAATATCATGAAATAGATTTGAAAATAAAAATTAACCAAAATATAATTAATCAACAAAATAAAATTAATTAATATTGAATCATTATTTTGAATCAAGATACAAAACACCATTGAAAGTAATTCCTTTATAATCCATAAATAATCTTTATATAAAACTTTTAAAAATATTTTTCTTTAACACCCTTGTAAATTCATTAATGAAATGTGCATATAATCATTTAAAAAATATTTATAATAAATTCTAAAAGTAACATTAATAAAATAATTTTTTGAAATTAATAATCATGAATGAATAATTTACAATATTAAAAAAATGTCTGTTATATTTTATAACATAATATCATTGAATTAAATGAATTTTATAATAAATAGTTATATTTTTTTGAGAATACATTTAATTTAATGAGTTGGAAAAACACACTTTTAAACATGGTAATTATATATATTATTTTCATAGGAGATAAAATATAATAAATTTCCAAATAATAATGAAAAAATTAATGTAAATGTTAAGTGGACATAGAAAATAAGCGTTTATTAAAAGAATATGGGAATTATTCATCTTATTCATATATTTTTTAAATGAAATAATAATGTTAGAAAACTGAGATATAAATCATAATTAATCTAAAAATAAGGATTTTTTAAAAAATAATATCATTATAGGGATTATATTAGTTATCTTTTAATGATAATTCTTATAAAAGAGGAGTATAACTGAATGAAAGATAATTGAGTTATCGAAGTTGTTATAAATTTATTAATCAATGATTGAAAATTATATTGATCATTAAAAATCATATAGATATAAAAATACCATGAATTTAATTTTATATAACGAAAATACATTCCTAGGAAGTATATACCACAAATATTGATGAAATTTCTGTAAAACAATAAAACATCTATCAATGAAGTCAAATTGAGATGAAAAACCCTCACAACATGAGTAAAATTTCAATAAAACACTTATAATAGATAGAGATATATAGATTGAACATAAATTACTATCAATATAAGATAATTATTGATATAATATGAATATTTTTATGAATATATATTATATTAATATATATTGATGCATAAGAAAAATTGTGTCTTGATGAAGGGTATTTGTGCCAAACCCCCCCCCCCCCGAATTTAATTTATTCTCACTCGACTATTATCTATCCTCATATATAGAAAACACTACTATATTATATATATATTTAAAATAATTTTTAATATAAATAACCATTTATAAACATCATTTATTTGGATACTCTTGATTTCTATTAGAGTTCAGTATTTTTATCATCAAGATAGTAAATCAATGATGGATTTTTAAAGCATGACGAGAATACAGAAGGGTTTATAAAATTTGTTTAATGATTGAGAAATGTAGATTATCAGAAGCTGGAAATAATTTTTTTAGAGAGGAATGATTATGAAAAGGAGGAGTCTTGATCCCATGGAAGCCTAAATTTCTATAATAATGGAGGTTCTTGAATTGAAAAGTGAAGGGAGAGAATATATGATTAATTTAAACAGTATAATATCGGTATTCATTGTTTCATATAATCATTTTAATGATAAGTAATGTTAAAATATCATAATTAGGGAATAGTTTTTATAGTAATGGGTTTATTATTAACATATTTAATAATAATGAGTTGGAACTAAAAAGGCATATCGGAATCAAAGTACTTGAATCAAAAATAATAGTATAAACCTTACTATAGTGAGTATATTGTTAATAGTTGAGATGTATCTATAAAATATTATGATATCTATGGGAGGGATTTATTTAGGGATAGTAAATGGTAAATATTCATAAAGGCTAATGGTTTTGAGAGGTATGAAATAATCCATGGGTATTAAATCTTTTTATATTTGGGAAAATTGTCTTTTTGATGGAAAACTAGTTTTAGTTAATTGTTATGAATGGAATTTTGTTGGCCCTAAGAGGTTTTCATGATTTTGTGAATTATGTGGTGAAATTTTAGGTTACACATTTGGGATTGAATTTACTACAAAGAATATGAATTATAGGATAATGTGATTTTTTATACATTAATATTTAAGGATAACTTATTTAGGCATTTTAACAACAATAATCATGATTATTAGTCAATCATTATAATTATTTTAGTATTAAAAATATTATATTATCATTACAAACAAATAATAACACTCAAAATACGAATTTGGGAAAAAAATTATCCATGTTCAATATATTATTATGGGAATGTTTTCTTTCAAATTAAGATATAAAATGTGATGAAAATAAGTTTAGAATAGGAAAAATCATTTCATCAAATAAGAATAAATAATATTTATTTATCATTTATTACTAATTAAATTAATGCTTATTACTATTTAAATACATGTAAAAATAATTTTGGTTTCATTGCATAAAATATATTAATTAAATTTTAAAAAAAATATAATATTAAGAGATGTACTCGTCTATTGAAAAATAACCTTCTTACTCAAGTGATAAATAATAACCCAATGTAACATAATATTTATAAAAATAAGATATTTACCATATTACCTAACATGATCATATTAATTAAAAAATTTAAGTAATTTATTCTGATTCATCTTCTAAATTTGGTATATATTATTTTTAAAATAATTGTCCACCAAAAAAATCAGAATCATATATTTTCACATCTTAAAATGACCATTGTGTTATTATTGTATATTATATAGTTTTTGTGTTGTGGTTTCATTGTGGGATACCATCCAATTTTATTGATATATATCATTATTAATATCTATTTATAAATTTATATCATTGTTTTTTAAACATTATTTTTCATATGATATTCACCATTAGAAAAAAAATCATTAAGGATTACATATTGTGAAATATTGGGTCATTACAAACATGATAACCAAAGACCACGATTATATCATGGTGAAATTACCCTATTGAGACACAAACTACCTTGATCTTCATTCATTTCATACCATAAGTATCGATATACTAACAACCCGAATAATGATCAGATTATATCATATTCACTTCGACCCTAACACCACCACATTGATTCCATCTAGAACTATTCCAAAATTCATTGTTTGAATTCACTGTGGAATATATATTGAATCAAATTTTTTTAATAATTTTCTTAGGTTTCTATACACATAAAACCTAACACGATATTGTTCCGCCTTTAAAAAAATTTCTCATTATAATTGTTAATTTTAAATAAAAGTTAAATAATAAAATTATAGAAATTTATATGGAATAAATAATCTAATATTTTTATTTATATTTTCAATATTAGTTTGATCTAATTTTTTATTTTTTTATAAAATATTTTGATTTTTAAGAAATTAATGAGAAGTAAAATTTTAATAAATAACACAAATATTTTAACATTACTTGTATATATTTATGAATTTTGAATGTATAAAATAATTTTTTAAGTTTGAAAATATATTTTCTACATGAAATTAAGGATTAAAAATTGTTTTGTTTACTTTATAAATTTTTATTTGACATTTCTTAACCCAAGTTATATTTTTCAGAGAAACTTTTTAAAGAAAAATCATAAATTTAGAATTTAAAATTAATTTATATCATGTATATATGTTTAATGTGGTAAAATATACTACATTTTTATTAAACATTTTTAAATAAACATATTATTAATTTTTTAAATTTTATTAAAATAATTATTTTTTATATGAATAGTGAATAATAAATATTTTACTAATACTATGTATATTATGAAATTATTTTACATTAATTCCATGATTTTATAGATCAATTTTTTTAAATGTATTTTTTAATTTAAATTTTTTTTTTTACAAAAATTGATATACAAAACCCTTGTTTATTTTCTGACAATTACAGGAATATTTTAAAAAGCATTGGTTTATGTATGTTACATTTCATAAAATATTAACATATATGCATTAACCTTTCAAATTATCAATATCTCAATTAAATAATTGTTGGATAATAAGAAAATTATTTTCAATGTAATTAATATCATTTGTAATTTTTCAAAAACATATATTTTATGCTTAAAATATAGTGGTCTTCTAAATATCAGTTCATATATGAAGTATTCACTATTATTAAATGAAATTTCAAGATCTCATAAAAATATTATTTTGTAAAATTATTTAAATATTTTAAATCGTCATGTTAAAATTATTAAATAATTTCATTTTTATATTATTCCATTTAAACCAGTTTCTCTGGGTGCCAGTGGAGTTACCATGATTAAGATTAATTAGGGTAAAGGTGTATTAATTAATTTTAATAGTCTAAATAATGAATACATAATGTTTTAAATCAGATGGTGGAGGGATGGTCGACCTTATATCCTTCAAAACATAATTATTTTCCATTTTGAAGCCATTTATTATTAAAAAATGTAGAGATATTTTTGAGAAATAATGATTTTTTTAGAAATGATTTTTTATTCATTTATTAAATAAGTCCAAATCATCCCCATTTCTCCACCAATTAAAATGTTTTATCTAAAAATTATACCATATTATCTTAGAAATCTACCCACTATTCCAATGAATCATTCATCTCACAAAAAGTACTTTCTATGGATAATATTTCCAAATATTTCACAGCCAAGGCACATCATCACAATGACTCGCATTTCGATCCCCACATTCCCACTATACAAAGGATGTTGGGCTCCACTATCATTGTTGGTGATGTTGGCTCCTTGACCATAAAATGAATAAGGGATATCGATTCCTTTTTCATTAGATGCCTCCTTGAAGATAATCACCTAGCTGGAGACTCCCTCATAGATTTGACTCTTGCTTTTGTAATTCATTCAAAGTGCCTTCTCGATCTGGATGAAGAATAATTATGAATATTATATGTCAATAGGATATAAACCTTTTTTAATGTTTATTGCATCAACTTTCTTGACTGGAAATCACTGGATATTTGGCGTGTTGGGCACCTATAAAGCCTTCTTTTAGTGGACATATCATATATGAAACTCCTTAGGAATGGTACCTAATAAATATTGTGTCAATTAATTTGTAGGTAACCCCAGAAATGTATGACTTCCGAGTATTTTAAAAATAGGCTTCATAATTTTTCTTTATGGGGTAGGTATTACATATTAGGGAACAAAATCAACGCATTTTGATGATAGACATAGGTTTAATGTCTTGTGGCAGAAAAATGGACGTAGGTTTAAAATTTTGTGAGGATATGATAGGTGAAATATTATTTTCTTGGAGGGATGTGATGGGAAAATTTTTAACATATTAAAGGTATTGGATGGGTGCTGGTATGAAATCTTATCGGATAGGTTGGGTGCATATTTTACATCTTGCAAGGGCTTCATGGGCATGGGTTTATCATATTATGTAGACTGTATGAATGAATTTGTAACTTGTTTTTTGGGGAGGATGGGAATAGGTATAATTTTCAATCAGGATTGGATATGTTCATGTTTAACATATTTCATGTATTGAATTGTTGTAGCTTTAACATCTAGTGATTATTTCATAAATGTAGGTTTAAAATATTGTGGTAATAGGATGGAAACATTTTTAACACCTTTTAGGCATAAGATCAGTGTGTGAATAACTTTTTGTATTTATATGATGGGAATAGGATTAAAATGTTGGTGGTACATGATATAAACTTATATAATTTATTGATAGGACTGGTTGGGAACATGTTTAACATATTATGGGAACATGATGTGAACATGTATAACATCTTTTGGAGATAAGATGGGTGAAATTTTAAAAACTTATGTGGACATGATGGGTGTCGGTTTAATGTCATACTGGGTAATGATGGATGCAGGTTTAACATCTTTAGATGATTGGTTGGGGTAGGATTAACGCCTTGCAGGGAAATAATCAATTAGGCTAACATATTCTAATGACTGAATAGACACATGTTTAACGTATTTTTGGGAGATGATGGAAAAAATATTAGAAACATATAGGGATAAGACAAGTTATCAGGGAACATCCTAGAAAAATATTAGGTGATTTAGTGAATCCCTAAGAAGGATGATTCCAAACAAACATGTAGTGGGGACTAAGCATTAAGGAGGAGTCCTAGGTACCATGATTTAGAGAGTGGGATTAAAACCATCATTTTTTAATTCTATAGTTTAATATGGTATGAAAGGACCTATATGTAAAAATAAATATCATGTGGTAAGTACACTCATATCACAAAAGGATAATCGATGAGGGATTTTGTAGGTATTACAGGTAGAATCTTCCCATATATGGGGTTTTTTCTCGTAGTGGGCAGAAATAATTTGTGTATTTTGTATGGCTGTTTCCCTTTATGGGTATCTAAACCCTTATGGGGAAGGATAGAGTTTTTATTAAAAATGGAAGATACCCAGTTGTAGGGCTTCTTTTCAAGGTTTTTTAGATTATGGAATCCCATGATGATTATATATGGTGCATTCTATGTTCATCACAAATGGTTTGACAATAAATTTATTTCATGTGATCGGGTTGTTGTCTAGAAGTTTACAATTTTATTAAAAGGGCATAGATATAAGTAGATTTTTCTGATGTATCTATTATTTTTTAAGGTATTACATATCAAGGGGTAATTTTTCATGGGGAGAGGATGACTGGGATTTGGTAATTTCAACTAAGAGGGGTTTGTAGATTCCCTCAATGATTCCTCATACATGAATACATGTTGACCTCTCATCCACTACAGGGAAGGAAATTAAATTGGGGCTATCATGGAGAATTGTACACTAGGTGGACCAATGGGTTGTTTCTACCTCTTAGAATAAATCAGAATTAGGCCTCCAATTATTATAAGAAATAGGTTGGATAGAGGCTTAGGACACACATTGACTAATGTGGGAGGACATAAGGTTGGGTGTTACTAACAACACATGCATTTATAGTGAACCTAAACTGGACCAGGATTTCAATGAGTGCCCTATGAACTCATACTTTGGGAAAGGGTGTTAAAATAAAGCATGAACTATTGAGATGCCCAAAAGAGGTTCTTTCTGAATTTTTTTTCTTCATGGAGGATTGTCTCATGAATCCTAGGGGACACCCAGAGTTCAGTGGTCTCATGAAGACTATGAATCACAAAACATTTTGACCCTACCATGGGGAAAAGTTCTAGAATCCATTATGGTGGCTTCCTCAAGGATAGATTCCATTCAAATCCCCATGTTTGAAAAAGTGATTTCTCCTTCCATGAATGTTATAGACCATTATTAGAGGCATCCAAACCATGAGTGATTCTCTCATGAACCAATGGGAGGATTGTTTTGGCATGGGTGAACACCTTGGAAAATCTACCATTACACTCCCATGATGGATATCTATATTTTCCGGAACATAGAGTGATTAGAGGAGATAAAAGGTCTCATCCACTGAAATTTATGTCATTATAGGGGATTTATAGTTCTGATTGCTGGGTTATTTGTTTCACAATGATTAGATCCTATTGTAAATATTTATTATTAGCTGAATGGAAATGTATTTGTGATCCCTAATGACGATGCATGAAGGTTACCATCAAAACATTTTCATATTCACGATAGGAGCTCTGTGAATCCAGAAATGTCCCATACAGAGGCTACCATCATGATATCCCACAGATGGGACCTTCACAATCTCCAACCATTCATGACGATTGTGATCATCAGGAATCCGACACATTATATAGAGTTTTTGGGATATTTTGGACAAGATTAACTCTGAACTAGATGGTCCTCCCTCTACTACTCCTGTGACATGATTATTACATCAATAATAAATCTCCCCAGATATATGGAGATGACGAGGAATGATGGTAAAATTATTAAGGCAAAATACCAAATATTGGTGGCCACAGGTCCCTCTCTTGAATATAATTCTTGAAAACATTCATGGACTAACTGGGTAGAATCATTCCAAAATATTCTAGTAATCCTATAGATCAATTTGGTGGAATCCAATGGCCTTTATACACTAGCTCATGTATTTCATGTCAATAGGGTGTATTTTGAGTGGTAGGTGTTCGATATCACCTCATAGAGGCACAAATATAAGGGAGCCATGGTGATTCAGGTAGTTCAATGAGAGATAAACAATATAGAATGGTGGGGAAGGATAATTTGGTCATGGCCACATCCTATGCTAGGGTCATTAGATATCTGAATGCCTAATGGGTGGTAGCTGAGTATAAGGTGATGAAGGGAGCATATCTGTCACCCAGTTTTGTGTCAATCAGCACTAAGTGTGGATCAACATTGAAGATGTTCATTTCAATGTAAATTAAGAGTTGGTGGACCTGACGGATTGATAGTTTACTTTAGAGGTTACTCATAAGAGGCCATCTGAGCTTGAGCACTCGATCATTGCGGCAGGGCCACATGTTGCATTGTTCAACTGCGGTGACATAGAGAATCCCCTATGTTGATGACCCTCTCTGACATAATATTGATTATTTTCAACAATTTTTATGTATATAAATATTTTTTATAATTTAATTATAATTCATAAAATCTATCACATTAATGTGATAACAATTGATGAATAACTACTCCCGTGTGATTCAATAACATTTTGAGAAATAAGGGACTGTAATTTAATTCACCTTTATATGAGTTTGTCAATGATATTATAGAAACTCAGAATCTAAAATTATTTTCTAAAAACTTGGAGTTTCTTACATGAGGCGGGATATATCTGGAGGATGATTCCCTCATATATTAGACCTTCTTTCTCAATGATCACATGTTAATGAATGCGTTAACACTATGGCATTGAATTCTTCCTGAACAATTGGAAATGGAGAGTGTGAATCATTATGCACATGATTTGGAACCCAGAGGGGTTGGAATGAAAATATATGATAATTTTTTAATTTGTTAGAAACATTGAATCCACAATCAATTTTCTTGGGGATGGGGAAATTTAATTGGGATGACCACAAACCAATTTTAAAAACATAAAATATATCAAAAGTTTTTCCAAACCACTTTTAGGATTATACACTGGACGATAGGAGAGTGAGTGTTTTTGGGAAGAAATTTCATTATGGGGGGATATTTGGACATAGAGGAGGAGGATGACCTGATCCAAGGGAAATAGAAAGCATAATGGTGAACTGATGGAGTGTTTGAATGGATTTCAACACTTATGGAGTTACGCCACTAGGAATTTGAGAACATTGGTTATGTAAATCGGTCTAGACATGGATCAAGATCATTTTCTAAGGGGATAACTATCTCAATCCCCATGTGATTGAAGAAGAATGTAAATAAGGTAGTAGGTGATTAGTACTGGAGGAAAGTACTCTTTATAAATTGGCATGATATGCCTGAAATTTTTACAACATACAACAAAAATGATAGAGACATAGTTTATCTTCTTAAGGTGATGACTATGTGTCACATAGGTTATCATCATGTTATTGGGATTTCATGATGTAATATATGAAAACATGTGACTAGGAAATGAACTAATGTGAATAATAGAATCCCAACTATTATGGTGGGGGATATACGAAGGTAGTATGATGGGGGGGTACTCCCTAGCGGGGATTATTTAAAAATTGATCTTAGAAGACCCTACACTAATAAATACAATCTCGAGTGATTCATACACAGTTTAAGGTGATGATACGTTGACCAAAGGGTTGTGTGTATCCAAAGAGATTTATATGACTAGGGGAGATATTAGCCAATGTTAATTGGGTAATCCTATTAGGCCCTGGAAAAAAAATATCCCAGTGTCATTTTGCACACCATTTATGGTAGCGATACATAGAGAATGACTATATGATTATGTTAATAGTTCTTTGACCATTGTGTGAGCTTCCCCAAAGGATATCTATATTATGAAATAGTTCATATTTGACGTGAATCTATGGATAATAAGGTCAGATGTTGTAAAACACATTCCTGGAGAGAACACGCACAATGTTAAAAGTTTGGCTGTATTGACATAGGATCCTATTTAATGTCAAATAGTTCATACCATGGGATCTAATATTATAGACATAGTTTTTAGACTAATGGGAACCCTAAATGTTTTTTGATGACATGAATGTGAAATATCCCAATGTGAATTGAGGCCTATGGGAGACCTCACACCACACAAATCATAATGGGTAAATAAAAAATTGTTCAATGATATGATTCTATGACATGGTAAATATGTTTACAATCATAGAGTTTGGAAAAAGAAAAAATATTTTATTTTCATAATTCATAGACCAACGATATTTGTGTCTTGAAAGAATGTGTGCGACATTGAAATATTTACCTGATTGGGAATATGGGGTCTAGAAGGCCACATAATTTTGTACAAAACTTCCTTGAGATAACATGAATACATTTTATGGTCATTAGGCATGGAACATGGGGTATGAATCTTAAACAATCATGTGTATTGAAGTGTAGTGACACAAACTGATTGAATTGTGGGATAACGAAGACGTACAATGTTTAACACATTCCAATGACGAGATGCAAAAAATTATAATGTCGTGATTGTTGGAATTAGGATCCATGTTTATTACCATAGAGTTTGGAACATGGATAATTTTACATATCAACCTCTCTTGAGTATAATTTAATTCAATCCCCAAATCATGTATCATCCATGTCCTATTTTTGAAACAAATAGAAATATGGTGTAAAATTTTCTTGTAGTGGAGAACACAAAGGGGAAACTGACTAAAAAACCCCATTAAATGATATTTAAAAATTAATGACATGGAAGATCAAAGGGGAATAAAAATCTGATTAAGTAAAATTGATTACCCTTTTTGAAATATAAGTGATCTACTATGTTGATTTAGAACGAATTGGACAAATTTAGAATCGATCGTTGACTAATTATGAAACATAGGACCAACTATTTTTTTCTATAGATCCATTGAGGTGTCATCCTAATATAATATGTGATAAAATATGGTCAGGAACCATTCTTTAATGGATCATGTTATTATTTTAAGTAGATAATCGTCTAAATCAGAGAAATATTGAATAACAAGGTTTATGTGGGAACATCTCGAAAGAAATATTTTGTTCCGTATGACATATTATGAGGATTACATGGTAAGGATGGTATAGAGATGGAATATCTAGGAAACTCTATATTCCTCTTAATTATGATAATCATTCCACACATAGGTCAGGGATGTGTTGTTGTAGCTGACCAGTTTGGAATGGGGTAAAACCTCTCTAATAAGGATATAAGCCGTATCATATTAGTATCCATCCCAGATTTTGGGGGTATTACCTGTCATACCATAATTATCTTATGAGACATCCTAATTTCACATTCGGAAATTTTTTTTTCATCATCCCATACAAAACATATGAGGAATCGTGTATTCATTTCATATAGTGAAGATGTAGTTTCATGTCTTGTATTGAGGACCATTTTCTTAGAAGTTTCAAGATATGTAACTCGTATAGGGTTGTTATTAGGTTAAGGTCATAAGACCCATTATATAGTAGAATAGATACACTTTTCTACAGACAATTGACAAATTGTACCCATACGGATACCATGATGTTTCGAAAGAGAGGACCCCAAAATGAGTTAATTAATGGGTTTGGTTTGAGATGAAATATTTTACTGTAACTTTTTATCCCATGTTAATGGGAATCAATCCACACATAGTTTTTCAAGGTGGTGAGGTAAAAATATAATGCCAGATAGGGTAACTCACTTGATCAATTATACTGAATCATATCGTATTTTGATATGATGCATCTTGATTTCATATGGGGTAAGGCTCTAGTTTAACATCTCTTTCTATGGAATTTTTTTGATGGCCATCCCAAACTTTTCCTATGGGGGATCTTGGTTTTATATTGGTAAAATAATATCACATTAATATGTATCCCATTTATTATGGGATAATATCATAGTTTAATGTCATGCACTATATAAATTTGTGGGTCTTTATTCCATGAGAATCCCTCTATTTTATTCTTCGTTTTGGGTCTTGAGGGAATCTCAGTCTACTAATTGGAAAAAATAAATATTAATTATACATGAAAAGGTGGACAACAAGATCATTTTGGGGTGATAACACCATGGATAAGGGATGGTCCTATTGTGAATCTATTTTGAATCCTAGAGGAAAAAGGTCTAAATGTCACTACATATAATATGGAAATGGGATTAAAGAAACACATAGCTCTGGATAGAGGTGGAAGTGTAGAATGGATTAAACATCATGGATAATGAAAACCATGTAAATGAGGGGTTATTTCAATTATTTTAGGGACATAATTCTTTTACCTAGTATTCTAGTCTAATTTCATAGAAATCTAACATGATATGTGGGAATTGAGGACATTTATGTGGTGAAAATGTGTTAAACCCCGAATGTAAAGGGGACAAGTAGAACTTGAACAAAAAGATATGGCCATAAATCTAGTTTCAAATATTTTATAGTCACATGACCTAGAAAATTGTGAAAAAATACATGTCATGATTGTTGGAATATTGCAAAATTGTTTAAATTCTAGATTCTTGGACAATGAAAAACAAATTAGTGAATTTTCTTGGATTGAAATGGGTATAAACCATTGTGAAAGCGGGGAAATCAGGCACATGTACCACATAAATACCATGGGATAAATGAAAAATTGTATAAATTTGTAATTCATGGAACATTTTTGAAGGTGTAAAATAGTTTTAAGTCATGAATAATAGACTATGAAGATGTTAGTGTCAAGGTTATCTGTGTGGTATGGTATAGGTAAGACCTGATTTGGAAAGTGGTAATGATAAAGTTTGTACCACATAAATACCATGAGATGTTCTACACATAGATTAGGGTCAAAATTATTGGACTGAAAATGGGATTAACATGACAAAGTGTCATTTAATTTGTGTCTATGATCGAAGATAGAATCTGTATTCACTACTATGTATCCCATGAGGATTGGAATCAAGCCACAAATAGTAATGGGATGTGGTGTGGTGGGAGACCATCACCAAAAGTTGGTGAAATCCTCTTAGATGAGGGAATTCAGGACTGAAATGGTTTTTATAGATAATAATGTACTTTTAGATTGGGGTAATGTTACAATTTACCATTTTTTGATTAAGAAGTTATATTTATTTCATCTCTTGTCATATAAGGAATCCCAATTTCATTATAGGTAAGTTTTTTTTAATATAATACTTTTCAAATGAGTAATCATTGTCTTATACTGGGTAATATCATAGTTTAACCTCATGAATTAAGGATTTTTGTCTTTTATAATAAATTTTTAACATATAATAATATGGATATTATTGGTTTAAAGTTATAAAACATGGAAAATAGTGTATGAAATAGTTAAACGTCTGATTTCATCGACCATGACACTTATTTTAAGGTATTACAACTATACCAGGGAATCTATAGTTTATGGTTGTGTATATTTCCCTAATTGCAATGACATTAAGGTCATATAACCTTGAACTTAGTAAAATGTTTTAGTTCAGGCTTCTTGGACCCTTACAAATAGTTTAAATTAATGATGCATCAACATGGAGTGGAAGATATTTGTGTGGCCTGAATGAAGTAGAACCCGTTGTGGAAGGAGGTTATAAAGACCCAGGGACTATTGAAATTTCTTGAAGATAAGAACACATCATTTATGGACATAATTCATATACAATAAGTGGGTCCAATGGACCAAATGTTTTTGAATTTGTGGGTGATCTTAGAGATAGAATGTCTATATTTGACTACATATCCCATGAGGATGTCAATGCTGACAGAAAATGTTATTAAATGTGGTGAGGTAGGAGACTAATGCTGTTAATTTGATTGATCCTATCTAAAAAATAAATACTATTATCATGACATGTGGTAAGTATATATCTTAACAACATGTTTTAATGACGTTGCCTTATGATTATCCCATATCCATCATATATGGAGAACATTTTTACATGGGGTATTCCTTTTTTGATAACCCCACACTTTTCATATGAGGCATCCTAATTTAATATAGTGTAATATTATAGTATTTTTATCATGAACCGAGGTCTTGGAATGTTTTATTTCAATGATGAAGAACATAGATGGTATGGGTTTCAAATAGTTTAATGTCAAAATTATTGGTCCATGTGGTTACAGTTTAATGTATCATTGCACTGACCATTTTAAAATAGTTTAATGTAATGTTTCATAGACTACTTCCAAATAGTATATTATAGTGTTTCATAAATAAATGGATAATAGTTTAATTCATTGTTTCATATACCAATAATATAATTCTAATATAATTTCATAATACATGGACCAATGATTCTATAAATTTAATTTTCATACAAAAAAGATGACGTTTGTTCCATTTAATGATAGGAAATCATGAAAAATTATTCTACATCATTTAACATCATCCATAAATGACATAGTATGTTTCTTTTATGCTCGTGAAGATAGTAACAATTATTATACGAAGTCTAGACCCAATATTAATGGATTTTTTTTGTGACTTTTGAGGTCATGTAGATTGGACCAATGATTCTATTTAGTTAAAAATCATGTAGAATGGATAGAGGGTGTTTCTATCAAGGCCATTTAGATTGAACCAATGATGTTATCTTGTTTAATGTTGTGTATCAAGGATTATGTATGTCTATATTAATGTTCGGAAGACAAGACCAATGATGCTACACAATTTAATTGAATGAATCACTGATGAGGTATGAGCCTATTATGGTCATGTTGAAAGGATAGATTATGTTAAACACTTTATCATCATAAAATAAGGATGATGTAGGTTCCTTTTAAGGTCCAAAAAATATGAATAATGCTTCAACATAGTTCAAAATTATATACCAAGGAAAATTGGTGGCTATCATTTATGATCACATTTCAGTGAATTTGGTTTTGCAATTTAAGGTCTCATTGCATTGACCCATACACCATACTGTTTAACTTCATGGGAATTATACATTACCACTGTGCTTAATGTCATAAATTTGAGCTGATGGTTTTTCTGTGTAGTTTAATAGAATGATACTAGGAAAATTGGGGAATTATTTCACACACATTTTTCATACATGGGGAGATGTCACATTGGGCTGACCCATGCCTCAATAAAAATCCATGTTACATCCTATAGAATGAGCTCCATTGATTGTCCCAAGGATCTGACACCAAGGAGTATGGTTGTAGAGGCACGTTCATATAAAACAAATCCAGATGGTTTGGGATCCACAATGATTACTAGGAAATCACAAAATGGGAGTCCCATAAATTCCAGCAGAATATGAACATATTTTATCGTAGAATGTTCTATGATATGTCACAAGTAACCATCAATGTGTTAGTGTTGGGGAATCATGGATGACCTCTCTGGATGTTGTTTATCCTGGATAAGACCTCCATTAATGTACACTGATGAAAAAACTGGAATTGATAGTCGACCTGAAATTCCAAATAGATGGTTGGAAACTTGATCCCTGTCAAATGAACACACTTCTTCATGTAGCAATATGGACACCATGTAGTTCCTCAATGGTGGAATGACCACATGAAAAATTGGAGTTAGGAAAATAGGATCATGGATATTAGGATATCCCTAGGTTATTTTCACTTGTGATACACAAAACGGTATAATGGTATTGGTTCATCTCCCATTGTATGGGTGGGGTTATGATTCCATAGAGTCATGGAAGCCTGTATCATTAGTCTGATGGGGCGATGTTACCCATGAGGCAAGGAATCCTGTATTCATAGTTCGATAGGGTGATAATTCCCAGAATGCATGGAAGCATGGATCATTGGATTTAAGAGAGGATAACACTCTAGAGGATTTGGAGGAAGAATTGTATGTTTGATAGGGTAATGGATCTTAGGAGGCATGAAATCCTGGTTTGTTGGTTCAACATGTAGTATCACCTGGTAGGTTTGGAAGCATGTATTATAAATTTAATGGGTTGCTGGAACCCATAATGCATGTAAAAATGGATATTCAACTCAGTGGGGGTAGTAGTTCTCAAGAGGGGTGGAAGCATTGATCATTGGCATGATGGTTTAGTGGCGCCCAAGAGGCATCAATGCTTGGAGAATTGTATCAATGGAGTAATTGAGCCTTGGATGTGTGGAAGTCTACATGGTCTGCTCAATGGGGTTCTGATGCCCGAGTGGCATTGAATCATATCTTGTAAGAATTTAGGGGTGAGGGATCCCAGGATTTGTGGATTCCAATATCACCATAATTTTAGGATGAGGGAGACTAGAAGATATGGATACCAATATAAATATAATTTTGGAGTGAGGAACACCAAGTGATATGAATGACCATCTTATTGAAATTTCAGGATGATGTTTCCAATGGTATATAGATTTCTATATCACCATAATGTTTGAGGGAGGACTCCCTAGATCTATGTATTCCTAACTCACTAGAATTCCATGGTGAGGGAGTCTAGATGTTGTTTATGCCTATCTTTCTAGAATTTCAAGGAGAGAGTCCCTAGGATACATAGATGTGTATCATACTGTAATGATGGGTGATGGTTCCCAAGAGATAAGAATTCAAATCTCACCATAATTTATGGTTGAGGGATCCAAAATTACATGGGTTCCAATCACTTCAGAATGTTGGTGAATGGATCCTTGGAGATGTGGATTTCTATCTAAGTGGAATCTCACAATGAAGACCAACTGATGTAGAGATATAATATACTTTACCTCTGTGTTGGTGATGGGGATCCCATATGTGAGAAATTGGAGTAGGGATATGATAGACCTCACCATAGTTATTCTTCTGAGGAGCCTTGAACAGAGAAACTAGAGTAAGTATATGATCGACATGTCCATGTTCGACATTATATGTGAATATTATTAAGAACCCTCTGTCCTAGGGATGGTTCATCAAATAATAAATGTATTCATCATGTGGAGGACCTCTATGTTTTTTAATGGTAGTGGAGGGAGGATCTCTGCTATTCCTAATTTTGGAATAGTAATGTAATCATTACGAACTAGTGGTCTCATATGGAGGACCTCCATGCTAGTTAATGGATATGCATGGAGTTCCTCTATAGTAGTTGACGATGTCGTGAGGAAGAGCTCTATATTGGTTGACTATAGTTAAGGGGTGACCTTTTCATTTGTTGATGATGGTATGAGGAAGAAATACATAGTAGATAATCATACTATGGGAAGGACCTCCATGTTGGATGATAACGACATCAAGAGGACCTCTATGTTGTTTGATGGATGTATAGGAAGGAACTCCATACTATTTTATGATGACATGAGGAAGGCATCTATGATGTTCAATGGTGGGGTGGGGAGGAACTCTACACAAATTCTTCTCATCACTAGCTGAATCGTAACAAATTTCTATGGGGACAATGACAATGACAGTCTACCTAGCCAGTCTGGGTCATGGGTGGTTCTTCATTCTAGTATGGAAAAAAGGATCCTTGTTATTCTATTTTAGGGATATAATTGGATATTTAACTGATGGAAGGGTTCATAAGAGCTACAAAATAAGCATCGTGATAGAAATTTTCTAAGATCTTCCCCCAGAATATGTTTAAAATTTACCAAGTTGTGTATGGAAGTGTAGGGATAGTATCAACAGGCTCATAGACCTATGCAATCATTTAGTGCTAGTGTCACATGACTAGTATGATACCTCCTAGGTGGATCCTGATTAAGGTTAACTATAGGATTTCCTCAAACATACCATACATCCATTGATTGGGGGAGTGTTCCTTCATAATGCTTCAGGGATAGGTTCCCAATTTTGATTTCTACTTGAATGGGGGTGGTTTCCTATTGCGCGACCCTTGGGGCTGAGGGTGTTGGCAATGTGTCGATGCATCCTAGCCTTTATACACCCAATTTTACTCATCCTTTCATATATGATGGATATGGGATTAATGTGGGTTGTTTCATTATTTAAAAAAACCTATCATTTTTTATCTTCTCATAGTTGAATGAGAAATGATTCATTCCAGGTTAACCATTTCTATTTCTAGTTCATTCTATAAAAAGGAATTAATAGTCTCATTGAGACATGATTCTTTATAATAAATTCCGACATTAAAAATAAGGGAATCATCTTACACCATGGTTCGGGATGTTGGATCCATGATTGAAATGGGATGATGGGATTTTGTTTCCTCCTTTCATGGATTACTCATAAGATCATGCCGCATAGTCTTATTATCCTTCACATATTTGATTCAAGATCATAAAAAACATTTATTCCACCAAATATATGTGGACGATGGATAATTATAATACTTATTTCTCAAAAGGGAAGAAACCAATAGTCGTATTATATGGTACCATTGGGAATTTTTGGGAATCACGAGATGTTTTGTGCATTGGGAACTTGTAATATCTTCTTCTTTTGGAGGGAATCTAATATGTGAGGAATATTAAGTGAAGTAACAAAGCCCTCCAATTTTCATCATGATGTAGTTAACACTAGGATCATAATTGTTCCAATGATTTTCATACTACGACCCACAAATTTTTTGAATGGGGTAGTTATTATGGATAAGGGATAACGTTTAATGTCTTACAAAGATGGGTTCATGGTAAATATATTATGGTAATAACATGTTATATTTTTCATATATTTTGGGGATAGGATGGGTGTATTATTAATATATTGTAGGGAAATGATGAGTGTAGGTCTAACATCCTATGGGGACATGATGGGAGATGGTTTATTGACATGAAGGGCTAGGATTGGTGCATTTTCAACATATTTAAAGGATATGATGAGTTCATGTTTAATGTATTGTTGAAACATACGGTGCATATGATTCCAATAATAAAGGGATAGGATGGGTGGAGGTTTAACATAACTGAAGGAGAATATGTGAACTATTAACATATTCAATGGATGTGATGGGACTAGATTTAACGTCTTGAATGGAAGGGATGTGTGGAGTTTTAAAAACTTTTGGGTATGGGATAGCCATATGTTTGACATATTACAGGGGTTATATGGGGTAGGTTTAACATCCTTCAGTGAATAAAGGAGACCGTGTATAATGTTTTTCAGGGATCGTTTGGAATGAAGTTTAACGTTATAAGAGGATATGATGAATGCGGGTTTAATGTCACAAGGGTTAATAATGGGAAAAGGTGAAATAGATGACGGGGATATAGTGGATATAGATTTTTAGTATGGTATGGATAGTGAGGGAATAGATGTAATGTATTATGGGGATTGGGTGAAAATATGTTTTATGTTAGGAGAGGACTAGATGGGAATAGTATTATCATATTCTAGTGACATTTTGGTATATCATGACACCTCATGGAGGTGAATCAGGTGGTAGAGTGTGTCACTTGGAGGTAATATTTACACTCGGGTGATGTGAGGATTAAATCAAATGTATGTGCCCTATGGAACATACTTCAGAGACATGGATCAAAATCCACACAGTTTAATGTCTCAATTTAAGGTAATGTGACATGACTAATCCATGATCACTAGCATCATGCGGTAGGGATTCTAATGACATAGATATAGAGTTTAAGAGGGATGTAGTGGGGATTATGTGAATAAACATCTCAAAGTGGAGTTTTCATCCAATGGAGGGGAGAGATAGTATGTGGATTACACATGGAATCTTCCAATTATTGGATTCTCATCCCTTGATGGGGAAGGATAGCATAGGGATTACATATAAAAGATAACCTAGTGTGGAGTTTCATCATATATTGGGTGAGATAGTGGAATCACATGATAATCATACATGGGGAATATTTTTATCATCGTAAAGGGTAAAACTAATGTTTTACATTATTTTCCATGAATTTTGTCATGCAGTTTAACAATTTATGATAGGGATGTCATTCTATGAATTTTTAATTCAAGTATAATGGATGTTGGAAGGGATCACATCTTCATAGGGGACATGTCAATTTGTAAGGAATATCCATAATAAAGACCCTCAACCATTATAGTTTATATTTTTCTATAAAATATTCCACCATAAGGGATTAGCTAACTACCGCTCATTCACCTATGAGAAATAAATTCTGTTTCTGCATCTATTGAGGATTGGTAATCAGGAGGATTGATTTTAGGGTTCCTATTATTGAAATAAATATAAATTAGGTTACATATTCATAGAATAAATACATAGAATTGATTCAATAAGGCCCCGGTCATAAACCTTACTTAATATTGAATTAAATGAATAATTCACATTGAGGATCTTTTCAGACTTAGAGTTTTTGACAATTAGGACATAACTATTACATCTCAAAAGATTACAAAGTAGTCACTTCTACTAAATTTCCATAAAATAAAAACTCTTAAAAAGAAACATGTCTAGTTCCATGTATTAGATAGCATGACTTTCCCTTGATCCCGTCCTTGACCCCATTCCACATTAATTCCTATGAGAAACATTTCAAAAAAATTGGGGTGAGCATAAAAAGCTCAGCAAGGGATACAAAAAGAATTAAAACTGTTAGTTTATTCAATGAAATAAGTAAACCATGTATACTTTATCAAATTAATACCTTTCACCTTTAGGAAGTAGTAAAAACTATTCACTGAATAAAATATCATTACTTACCCTTTTGTAACCAAAAGATTACCATAAAAACCATATAAAGAAAACATAACATATAAAGGTAACATGGGACATAAACATACTTAAATGGAATAACCATACGGTCAACATCCACACATACTTAATGGAATAGCTATACGACCAACTTCCATACCCAATGCATTGGAGGTTATAACGTAACCACCCGTCCTGGTATTTACGGCACCACCCGTCATATGCTTTATCACGTAACCACCCGTAAAATTTCCAAGTACCATCATTACACATAAAATACTGAAAATATAAACATTTCAATAACAACATTTCATTTGCAATCACAATAAGTAATTCCAAGATATTGAATTAATCAATCAATTTTTAAAAACCATTAAAAAGATATTCTTAAATCAAAGTGTCCCATACCACTTTGAAGCTTTTCATGGGATTATAATTTTAAAACATTAATGTCCATATAAAGAAATACTGACAAAAATTTTGAAAACATGTACATTAGAGATAAATATTTATAATAATAAATCTTTAAAACATTTAATATGATATTTTTTGTTAAAGAGTTTTTAACAAAATGAGAGACTCTTGAATACAAATAATTGCGGAATAACAATTAATCTGAACTTTATAATATCATGAAAATAACGGGATTCATGATATAATATGTCAAAGGTCATTATACACACCATATAAGAGTGAATTGGTGCATAACAACAATGAAGTCTCAATGGAAATTTAAATTGAGATGGAATCTATTATAAAGATGGTATCCTAAAATTAAGGATAAATCTATCACATAATTATGTGTGAGAAATAAAAATACACCCAATATAAGTTGGTATTAATTTTGAAACAATCAGAGGTCATTCACACAAATTAATAGGATGACATGTTCAAGAAGTACAAGTTGAACCCAAAGAAATCGAAATTGGGTTAAGATGTTCCCTTGTAAAAATTCGACATCATTATGGCGTCACTTCAAAATTCAGAAAATTAGTCGATAAGAGAGTAAATGGAATCTCATCCCTTGGACATAAACTTTACATAAATAAGTATATAGAAGAACATATCCCAACATAATAAGATTTAAATTAAAATATATAACAAAAGAAGTCTTTTAAAAAGAGGAGGGTGAAAGGTCCCCTTACAAAGTTGGGTAACTTTCGAAACATACACCCCATGGAAGAAGGGTAATACAATGAAGATGTAAATACCCATAAATTATTTTATACTAAAAATATTGTATAATAATGGGAAGTACATACACCACTCAAAAGAAAATATTGGCAAACTTAGCATAAATTTCACGGGAATAAAAGTGAGATGAAAATCCCTTACAAAAACTCGGCAGCCTAACGCGCCACTTAGAACATCCAAAAATGGATTGATGAGATCAAATAAAGTCTCTAATCATATAAAAATAAAATGTACAGCAATAGGAATATAAAATAACATCCCCCATCATAACAAAGAGGAGCTTAAAATAAGTGACATAAAGGAGAGTACTTAAAAAGAAAGAGAGAGGTTAGATCTCTTATGAAAATTCCACAGCTTAACGGCACCACTCAAAACTTCCAAAATGGATTCATGAGAGAAATAGGGTCTCTCATCATATGAACATAAAAATTAAAGTAGTAGTAATATAAAAGAACATCCCAATCATAAGAAATATGATCTTAAAAGGAATGGCTTAAAAGATTGTACTTAAAAATAAAGAGAGGAGTAGGATCCCTTACCTTGGGTCCGACTTGACTCGATCGTTCTTTAACATCCTGAATAATAAACTTGTGTTAATTTCAACTTTCTTAAGAACATTTTTCAAGTTCATTATTCCTTTTATATCACTTATTGTCATGTCATAAACATTATGTAATCATATAGGTTAATAATGTTGGTTTTGTCGATATTTGGTTCTTAAGTCGAGAGTGGACTTCTTACAATTACATGTTGTTCGCGTGGTCAAAGGGTCATTATATCCAGAATTATATTCATGATTTGGATATCATATATATCATATATATCCAGAATATACATGTATTTATAATATTACGTAATCATTTAGAGTTATGAAATGAAATGCACCGTTCATGGAGACTGTAAGCTGTACATACGCATGAACGCTACATTCATTTCTATGTCATATTAATGGAATTAAAACCAAATTAGAGGTATGTATATTTTAATTACATAATTATATTAATCATTTATATGTAACACAAATCATATATAAAAACTTTAAATCCTTCCATTATACATCCCACATATGGCATTAACGAATCAAATCACTTTGAGGGGGGCGGTAGTCCGCACTTCCTAAAATGAAATTATCGTGTTTACCCACAATGGAAACCATAAAGGTATGCCACAATAGAAAAATACATAAGATTAAGTAAAACATAAACATATTATATATCATATATAAATATAGTTACATCTTAATGGCCACCTTTAAGGTGTTATATGAGTGTTGAACAATCATCGTTTCGTGAGGCAGAAATTTGCCATCCACAGAAACAGTATGATCTTTAACCATTTGATGTAGGTGTGTGTAAGTGTAGCTCGAATTTATTTTATAACAACATCCTATTATTTTCAATATACTGGATTTTTTACAAAATAAATGAATAAAAAAAGTTTAGGGGTTTGGAGAAGCAAAATAAATCAAAAGAACACAAGTGAAGACATTACCTTAAAATCAGGTAACTCTTTTTGATTTGAGTGCAAAGGCTTCTTTGGGAAGACTTCTGCCCAAAGTGAGGATTTTAGGAGTAAGAGAGGGATGTGGAGAGACAAAATGGGCAGATCTTGGCCGAACAAAAGGCTTTAGAGGCGTGTGTATGCTGATAGTGGTGGGGGCCTTTTATAATAGGAGAGGAGGGGCACTCTTGGAAAGTAAAGAAATGTTACTTTATTTTAAAAATAGTTTCGGATTTAAAAGGTCCCACATTGATATAATTCTAGGATAAGGTTATAAGGGTTCTAAATATACCCATCAAATAGGTTTTTTGACAAGTGTAGGTTTTAGTTTTTACATTATCTTTTCATTTTATTTAAATCGTTAAATAATGATGTAATATATAATTCAGTTTATTTAATGTATAAAAATTCTAAATAAACTACTATGATGTGAGAAATATTTTTATCTTTCCAATGACTATTTATAGTCAAAAATATGACTTGGATAACCCCATTTAAAAATTATTTTAGTAAAACAACTCATATTTGTGACGTTTTTACTTTTACATTAAATAAGAAGATAATAATGTCATTTTCCTTCCAAACTGGCTCCATGGGGTCCCCAAGTTGACCCATGGATTTTCTTGGTCGGCCATGACACATAAAATAACGGTAGGACATGTGTCAAGCTCATATCATATTATTAAAACATTATTTTTACCTTAAACTACACTAATTACCTCTAATCGCGATTAAAAACATAAAAGTTACTATTCACCAAAAAATTATTTTAATTCCATTGAACCACATTTTACTTCTTAATTAAAACCATGTATGTAAGATTTTTGAAATTCAAAACACAGAGGTGGTAAATTTTCATTTAAATGGAAAATCAGTTTTTATAAGTACCACTTAGTTGTTTCACTATTCATCAAAATTGAAGTTCTTCAGAAAAATACCAAAACTTCACCCTAAGCTATATTTGATATTCCGAATTCAAAATTGAGATATATTTTACAAAATTCAAAACATATATGTTTCATTAATTAATTTAATAATTAATTCCCGCTTTCAGAGCAAATATCGTGTTTTTATAAAACAATAAGTATCAAAAGATTGACACTAGTTTAAGTCCGATTTCAAAGTGAAATTAATTCCAATGACCACAATTGGATTAAATGGTAAAAATATATTCTAATTGAACTTTAAAACCAATTAAAAATATAATATAATCCTAAAAATAAATTATATTAAAAACTAGTTTTGAATTAAAATGCAACATTTTTCACTATTCATTAAAAAATGAACTTTATCGGAAAAATACAAAAAATTTACACAAAGTAAATTTTGATGTCCCGATTCTAAAAAAGAATTATATTTTGTCAAATATGACACATAAAATTGTTAAAAAGTGTATTTGAAGGAGGTTCTCAATAAAAAGGCGGTTAATCGACGTTTTAAATAATATTAGAATGTTTATGGTTAAAAATTGGATTCATTCGAATTTTTAATCCTCTATCATTTCTTGTAAAAAGTAAAAATATTTGACAAACATACATAATCATTTTTTAGTTAGTTCCGTTCTTTACCACCATTACAATGGCTAGGCGTTAACTACCATTTAAAATAATATTATTTTATTAGTAGAGTGCAACGTAAGATTTCAAAGGAACTTGTTGTCGCGTATAGGGTACGCCATCGAGCATAGTGTTCCTTTTAAAGTAATATTAATATTTTTTTCACAAATAAGGATAAATATAAAAATGTCATATTCTTTTTTACCTAGGGTGTTATATCCTTCCCCCCTTTTGGGAATTGCGTCCTCGCAATTTCAAAATAGGGCTTGGAAACTCCTTTGAAAGTACCACATCAGAACAAGAGTCGGTAAAACAATCACTTTTAAAGAAAGGGGGAGAAGTACAATGGTCACCCGAGTTACCCATACTAGGATTCCAAGTAGTAAAATATGGATATGGAATAAAAAAAGGGTCATGTTCATAGGGAGAGTGATAGAAATCATTCTTATGAGAAACTTAGCCACCAGAAAATCAAAAACAGGTGATTGGTTAAATGGTATTTGATTCCCCAGTAGGAAAAGTTAATAGACAAAATTTTTATTTAAGATACTTTTCATTGAGGAATTTATTTTTGAGATTAACTAAATCATAGGGAAACATACTTACTTGTCATGTTGACTTTAAACTTTTACTGGATTTCTTACACAGACTCATACTTTCTCCAAATGATTAGTATTTATAAAGACTTGTTCACATTAAGAGTACTATAATCAACTTATTGAGAATCACCTAATCCAAAAAAGAGAACTATATAATTCTCAGATCTTTTGACATTATCCAAAACAAAAACCAAAATGGTTAGTACAAGATCAGATAATACCCAAAAAGGAAAATCCTTTTAAAAAAACAAATCTATTCTTAAACTCCAAAATTTATCAAACAAAACCCAAAGTTCAACAAAGACTATTCAATAAACAAATTGTCCATAAAATACTTCAATGTAAACCAAAATTATATTAAAAACCAAATATTTGATGGATTTAGTCACATAGTCTTCCAAGGTACAAATTAACACTTATCTCCAAATAACATCAATTACTCTTAATGTCTCATATTGAAAATTAATTAACCTAATCACATATTCTCCATGATAGGTTAATAATTTCCATAGATAACACAAAATAAACTTACTCTTAATTCATAAAATCATTTAACTAAAAATAATTAGTCAAAATAACCAGGGACTACACGTAGTCAAGTGGTAGGCGATAAATACCAGTCTAACTTTGGTTGTGGGTTCGATTCCCGCAACTTTGTCCGACACGATGGGTTGTTACACGGTCTGCGTGTTGTCCATTTTATAAAACTTCAAAAATAACCCTAACATGTTTTAACCTCAATAGTTTCCTTATACCTCTCATTTTCATCCAAATTCAGTATGATCTCAACATCATAATTCTTGAAGTCTTATTTCACCACCATAAGATAAAATAAAATGATTCCCAAAATGAATAACAGTATACCTTGATCATGGAGTAAACTCGGTTTCATCGTCATCTTGTTCACGTAGGTAGACGTCCCACACATTACAACAATGATTTAGAGATCCTTCAAAATATTTTTCTTCCTCCATCCAAATACACCTTGTACAACATTGGTCATATGGGTGTTCATAGAAAAACATTTTTAGAAAATAATCATGTATGACATATAATTCCAAAACATCTGATAAAACATGATTTATATAAAATAGTCGGATAGAATTTGAGTTGAAACATTCTATTATTGGTCCTTATAAAATACCATAAGTATGTTCTGAGAAAAAATATTTTAAAATCAAATATAAATAGGTTGATCAAGGGTATCCTTCCTTAGCACCATTTTTAAAATCATAATATGCTTCAAATTCTTATGATAAGGTAAAATATTTAAAAATACCTTGATAATATTTACCTTTCTTGAAAATATGAGAATATTGTGAAAATAGTATTTGTCTAAAAACAACCCATGATCCACGATGATAATGGGGTTTAGTGGAGGTTTTTGATATCTCAAACAACTGCTTGCAAGTGAGTTTTATGCTAGAAAAAGTTTCACAATCATCCAAACATGACTTTGCAATAATTATTGAAAGCATGTCATCAGGAAGAGATAAGAATGTTGTTTGAGATCCTTCTCCTTCCATTCGTAACTGACTTTTCTTGTCCTGAAAAAAAAGTTATAAAATAAGTATTTAACTGAAATAATAGATATAGGGACTAACCATGTGTCGAACAAAAAATCATAATCCCTAAAGTTGTCTAAACCGACCTTTGATAACAACTATAAGGCCCCTGCCTTAAACCTTACTTAATATTGAATTAAATGAAAAATTCACATTGAGGATCTTTTTGGGTTTAGAGTTTTAGATAATTAAGACATAACTATTACATCTAAAAAGATTACAAAGTATTCACTTCTACTAAATTTCCATAAAATAAAAACCCTTAAAAAGAAACACATCTAGTTCCATGTATTAGGTAACATGACTTTCCCTTGATCCCATCATTGACCCATTCTACATTATGTCATGTGAGAAACATTTCAAAAAAACTTTGGTTGAGCATAAAAAGCTCAGCAAGGGATACACAAAGAATGTAAACTGTTAGTTTTTTCAAAGCAACAAGTAAACCATGTATACTTTATCAAAGTAATACCTTTCACCTTTAGGAAGTATTAAAAACTCTTCACTGATTAAAATATCATTACTTACACTTTTGTAACCAAAATATTACCATAAAACCCATATAATGAAAAAATAACATATAAAGGTAACATGGGACATAAACATACTTAAATGGAATAACCATACGGTCGACTTCCACACATACTTAATGGAATAGCCATACGGACGACTTCCATACCCAATGCATTGTAGGTTATAATGTAACCACCCATCCTGGTATTCAAGGCACCACCCATCATATGGTTTATCACATAACCACATATAAAATGTCCAAGTACCATAATTACACATAAAATATTGAAAATATAAACATTTTAATAACAACATTTCATTTTCAATCACAATAAGTAATTCCAAGATATTGATTTAATAAATCCATTTTCAAGAACCATTTAAAAGTGATTTTTGAATCAAAGTGTCTCATACCACTTTGAAGCTTTTAATAGGATTATAATATTAAAACATTAATGTATATTTAAATAAATACTAACAACCATTTTGAAAACATGTACATAAGAGATAAATATTTAGAATAATAAATCATTAAAACATTTAAAATGATATTTTTTGTTAAAGAGTTTTTTACAAAATGAGAGACTCCTGAATACAAATAATTGCCGAATAACATTTAATCTGATCTTTATAATATCATGAGAATAAATTGATTCATGATATAATATGTCAAAGGTCATTATACACACCATATTTTAGTGAATTGGTGCCTAACAACAATGAAGTATCAATGGAAATGTAAATTCAGATGTAATCCATTATAAAGATGGTATCCTTAAATTAAAGATAAATCTATCCCATAATTATGTGTTAGAAATAAAAATACACCAAATATAATTAGATATTATGTGTGAAACAATCAGAGTTCTTTCACACATATTCATCGGATGACATGATCAAGAAGTACAAGTTGAACCCAAAGAAATCAAAATTGGGTTAAGATGTTCCCTTGTAAAAATTTGACAGCCTTATGGCGTCACTTCAAAATTCATAAAATTATTCGATGAGAGAGTGAATGAAATCTCATCACATGGACATAAACTTTACATCAAAAAGGATATAGAAGAACATATCCCAATATAATAATATGTAAATTAAAATACATAACAAAAGAAGTCTTTTAAAAAGAGGAGGGTGAAAGGTCCCCTTACCGAGTTGGGTAACTTTCGAAACATACACCCCATGGAAGAAGGGTCATAAAATGAAGATTTAAATACCCATAAATGATATTATACTACAAAAAGTGTATAATAATGGTCATTACATACACCAATCAAAATAAAATGGTGGAAAACTTAGTATAAATGTCACGCGAATAAAAGTGAGATGAAAAATCCCTTACGAAAATTCAGCAGCCTAACGGCGCCACATAAAACATCCAAAAATGGATTGACGATATCAAATAGGGTCTCTAATCATATTAAAATAAAATGTACCTCAATAGAAATATAAAATAGCATCCCCCATAATAACAAAGTGGAGCTTAAAATAAGTGACATAAAGGAGAGTTCTAAAAAGGAAAGAGAGGTTAGATCTCTTATGAAAATTCGGCAGCCTAACGGTGCCACTCAAAACTTCCAAAATGGATTGATGAGAGAAAATAGGGTCTCTCATCATGTGAATATAAAAAGTAAAGTAAGAGTAATATAAAATAGCATCCCAATAATAATAAATATTATCTTAAAAGGAATGACATAAAAGAGTGTACTTAAAAAGAAAGAGAGGAGTAAGATCCCTTACCTTGGGTCTGACTTGACTCGATCGTTCTTTAAAGTCCTGAATAATAAACTTGAGTTAATTTCCACTTTCTTAAGAACCTCTTTCATGTTAATTATTCCTTTTATAACACTTATTTCCATGTTATAAACATTATGTAATCATTTAAGTTAATAATGTTTGTTTTGTCGATATTTGGTTCTTAAGTCGAAAGTGGACTTCTTACAATTACATGTTGTTCGTGTGGTCAAATTTTCATTATATATAGAATTATATTCATTGTTTGGATGTCATATATATCATATATATCCATAATATACATGTATTTATAATATTACATAATCATTTAGAGGTAAGAAATTAAATGCACCGTTCATTGAGACGGTAAGCCGTACGTATGCATGAACGCTACATTCATTTCTATGTCATATTAATGGAATTAATACCAAATGAGAGGAATGTATATTTAAATTACATAATTATATTCATAATTTATATGTAACATACATCATATATAATAACTTTAAATCCATCCTTTATACAACCCACATATGGCATTAAAGAATCAAATCACTTTGAGGGGGCGGTAGTCCGCACTTCCTAAAATGAAATTATCGTGTTTACCCACAATGGAAACCATAATGGTATGCCACAAAAGAAAAATACATAAGAATTAGTATAACATAAACATATTATATATCATATATAAATATAGTTACATCTTAATGGCCACCTTTGAAGGTGTTATATGAGTGTTGAACAGTCATCGTTTCGTGAGGTAGAAATTCGCCATCCACAGAAACAGTATGTTATTTAACCATTTGTTGTAGGTGTGTGTAAGTGTAGCTAGAATTATCTTATAACAACATCCTAGAATATTGAAGATACTGGAGTTTTTACAAAAAAATGAATAAAAAAAGTTTAGGGGGTTGGAGAGGAAAAATAAATCAAAAGAACACAAGTGAAGACATTGCCTTAAAATCGGGTAACCCTTTTTGATTTGAGCTCAAAGGTTTTCTTGGGAAGACTTATGATGAATGTGAGGCTTCTGGAAGTAAGATAGGGATGTGGGGAGACAAAATGGGCTGAGCTTTTCCGAACCAAAGGCTTAGAGGTGTGGGTAAGGTGATAGTGGTGGGGGCCTTTTATAAGAGGAGAGGAGGGGAACTCTTGGAAAGTAAAGAAATGTTACATTATTTTAAAAAGAGTTTCGGATTTAAAAGGTCCCACATTGATATAATTCGAGGATAAGGTGATAATGGTTCTAAATATACCCATCCAATAGGTTTTTTACAAGTGTAGGTTTTAGTTTTTACATTATCTTTTCATTTTATTTAAATTGTTAAATAATGAGGTGATCGCTTCATCAACATGATGTCATATATAATTTTTTTTATTTAATTTCTAAAAATTATAAAAAAAAAACTAATATTATGTAGGAAATAGTTTTAGCATTCCAATGACTATTTATAGTCAAAAATATGACTTGTATAACCCCATTTATGAATTGTTTTAGTAAAACAACTCGTATTTGTGTCATTTTTACTTTTACATTAAATTAAAAATAAAAATGTCATTTTCCTTCCAAAGTGGCTCCATGGGATCTCAAAGTTGACCCATGGATTGTCTTGGTCGACCATGACACATCCAATAAGGGTGGGACATGTGTAAAGCTCATATCATATTATTAAAACATTATTTTTACCTTAAACTACACTAATTACCTCTAATCGCGATTAAAAACTTAAAAGTTAATATTCACCGAAAAATTATTTTAATTCCATTGAACCACATTTTACTTCTTAATGACAAACATGTATGTCGTATTTTTTAAATTCAAAACACAGAGGTGGTAAAATTTCATTTAAACGGAAAATCAGTTTTTATAAGTACTACTTAGTGGTTTCACTATTCATCAAAAATCGAAGTTCTTCAGAAAAATACCAAAACCTCCCCTAAGCTATATTTGATATTCCGAATTCAAAAATTATGTATATTTTAAAAAATTCAAAACATATATGTTGCATTAATTAATTTAATAATTAATTCCCGCTATCAGAGCAAATATCGTGTTTTTATAAAACAATATGTATCAAAAGATTGACACTAGTTTAAGTCCAATTTTCAAAGTGAAATTAATTACAATGACCACAATTGGATTAAATAGTAAGAATATATTCTAATTGAACTTTAAAACCAATTTAAAATATAATCTAATCATAAAAATAAATTATATTAAAAAGTTGTTTTGAATTAAAATGCAACATTTTTTACTATTCATTAAAAAATGAACTTTGTGAGAAAAAGACAAAAAAATTACACAAAGTAAATTTTTATGTCATGATTCTAAAGATGAACTTTATTTTTTAAAATATAGCACATAAAATTGTAAAAAAGTTGATTTAAAAGTGGTTCTCCATCAAAAGGCAGTTAATCGTCCTTTTAAAGATTATTAGAATGTTTATGCTTAAAAATTGGATTCATTCGCATTTTTAATACTCTATCATTTATTGTAAAAAGTAAAAATATTTGAAAAACATACATAATCATTTTTTAGTTAGTTCTATTCTTTCCCTCCATTACAATGGTCAGGCATTAACTACCATTTAAAATAATATTATTTTATTATTAGAGTGCATCGTAAGATTTCAAAGGAACTCATTGTTGCATATTGCGTACGCCATCGAGCATAGTGTTCCCATTAAAGTAATAATAATATTTTTTTCACAGATAGGGATAAATATAAAAAAATTCATATTCTTTATTTACCTGGGGTGTTACAGATTCATAAAAATCATATTAGAATAAATTGATAAACATAAGGGTGGGTGGTACTCGTCTTATGGATATTTAGGGGGTGGTTGAACCAGTCATGGATTAGTATGGTGCCTCTGGGAACATTACTATCGGGAATGGTTTATAGCTAAAGGTTGGTACCATAAAGTTCCCAATTGAGGATCTTATCAATGTATGGGGCTTCATGGAGTATGGTCTTACAAATACTACTAACCTCACAGGGGTTAGGGGTCTCAAAAAGGTGTATTCTTTATGAAACAAGGATACCCTACCTCTGGCTAATGGAAATGTTCCCCTGGTGGTGGGTACATTGAATATAGATTTACTGTGAATCCCTTTATTCCCCAAAGTGATTCCATTTTCTAATTAGGTTAGGGGCCTTCCCAAATTTCATATCAAACATGGTTTAGTTTACTAGGAACCTATTTGATGATGTTTCACCAAGGACGAATACTTTAATAAATCCATCATCTATCTCACTATCCGTGCTCAAGAATATAATGAACTCATAGAATTTAGAAGAAGCTAAAATTTTGAATACGATTAAATTTAGGTAATATTTGTGTATTGATATTCCTAGTTGTGGCTGTGTCTGTTTCAATAAAATTGGATCATTTCATGATGATTTATTTCATGACCTATCCCAGTGGGGCCTATGATGCAACTCCCCAAGCCCGCCTCCATTAGGCCAGGGGCTGGTGACTAGCACAGAGTAGGAACATCACTATCATGGGAGGCATTGTCTATGTAGCTACACACACTCAAAAATATCCAAGACCCATATTCTGATTTTTAAAAACCACTAAGGAACAAAATACATGCATACAACTAAACCCTACCAAAATAGTAAAACAAATATAATGTGCACAACCAAAACTAGGCTAGAATACAAGCCCACCAAATGAAAGAGTCTTCCAACTACAAAGTCCAATTCGTAAGAAAACAAGATAGGTATTGGTACTACTAATGAAAACCATATGAACACCCCAACCTATATAGAACTAAAAAATCTCTATCGAATCAAGGTCCATTCTAGACTACATCAAAAGTTCTCTCTTCATCACAAGACATGCCATGTGTGGGAAAAGCCCGTTCAGGGGTGACTATAAAATTACTTAGTAAGATAACCTGAAACCAAAAATCAACACAAAATGTGAAGGTATATTGTGCCCTACATATTATATGTCTACAATACATATCCATATATACTCAAAACCCCATACTCGTAGTCTACAGGTGAGTCACAATGACTGCATACCCACACAAGGGATTTAGTTCATAGATTCCAGGAAGCAGTCATCTGGGAGAACTCTCTCCTATGTCCTATAGCCCTGATGAAATAAATCCGAGAAGTAATGTTCATCAGGAACCTATATGATATAGAGATACACTTATATAACTTATGATAGAATACGATACACTCTTTTTGGGAGTACCAACTCCCTAAGTGTATCACACCAAGTTTTTTCTAAAAATAAATAGAAATGCATGGAACATTGTTTAAAGTACATATTTATAACTTTCATTTAAACATAATTTTTCCACTTCTATGTTTTGAATTTCAAGAAATTGTCATCTATAATTGTGTTGAGTAAGATATTTTGAGTCTGATGAAACCAACTTTTTTTGTGAATAGTAACATACCCATATGAATAGTAATATGAATAGTAATATGACCCTAATGAATAGTAAATTTTATTATTATTTTATTTTTTTGAGGGTTTAAAATAATAATATCTTGGATAATTTTTCATCATGATATAAAAGTAGTTATAGAATTAGAATTGTTATTTTTTGAATTAAGTATGATTTTATTTAAAAAATAAATTTATAAGATTTAGAAAATTATTTATAAAAAATGGAATTCATTTTTTAATTCTACATGTTGAAAAATGGTTAGGGTAAATATTTTTTATTTTTCTAAAATTCTTGAATTTTTTATGAATAGTGAAAAATGATAAAATACCGTATAATCAAATTACAAGTATAATACACTATTTATGACATCATAAGTGATGTAAGGTCACCTTATTTGAAATCAAATGCCAGTATTACTTTTTTAGATAACATGAATGAAGAATATTCATAATCTTGAGCAAATATATTATAATAATGATTAAAATAATGAAAAATACCCCCTCTCCTCCACTATAAATATGACCCTCAATCCTCTCTTCTTACGACACCACTCAATCCTTGGGAGATGCCTATGTTCTTCCCAATACTCCTCCCATGGATCCTTTCCACTTCCTAGAGCTGTTAGTCTCACCAAAAGACCAAAACCAAGGCCCTTAAGAAGGATCTCAAGGAGAAGATATCAAGATGTAAACATCCTCTTTTGTTTTCCTTATTTTATTTCATTTTATGTTATTCTCTTCCTTTACCATTAGATTATCTTCAGATATTTAATATCATATCCCCCCATAATGTCCATATTATTTATGATTTATGAGATATCTCCTTTCTCTCATCAAACTATTTTTAGGATATTTTAAGAGACGCTTTTAGGCTATCGAATTTTCGTGAGAAATTTCTCATGTTTTTTTTCAAGATTAATTTATTTTATTCTTATTTACTCACCTCCTCTTAACCAAGAGTCATGAAAGCTCCAGAATATTGTATATTCTGGATGTTCTCATGTTCATATAAAATTCATCATCATTCTTCTTCTCATATCCCACATATTAAAGGAATTAAAAACATTGTCAATGATGTGTCGAATTACCGACATCATAGACGATGTGATTTCATTTTTATTTAAATCCTTCAAGTATGGTCATGAAACCATTTTTATGGTTGAATCCGGTTATAATATATTTATTATGTCTCATCCATTGTTTTGGAATTCTTTTGTACACATAGTTTTAATTTATAAAACAAAATGAGGTTGTTATTAACAAAGAACCACTAAAATGATCAAAACAAACATCATTAATGTTTTAAAATATGAATCATCATCATGTAAGAATTAAACATGATAAATGATATAATTTTTGGTACTAGAAATATGTAAATACTAATATATTCCAATACTATAGTTTTACTTCCAATCGATAAGAACATCCATCATGAACCAATCAAGGAAATCATATAAAGAACTCACCCAGAAACAGTGAAAGGGGAAAAATACTAATAATTAAACGGTGAAATGATGTCATGAAATGATAATATAAAATGTTAAAACATGAACATGTTTCTGTAAAATACTAATAACACTCTTTTAACCATTATACATAATGTTTAAAAATATTTAATGTACGACAAGCCTAACCTAACTAACTGAAAGTTATCATTTTTATTGATTTTGAAAGAACACAATACATATAAAGATTGAAAATCATCATAGAGGTCTAAATTAATACAGACCCAATGAATAATTGACCAAATACTTCACCCCGTCAATATGAAATGATCCCAAGTTAATAAAGGAAACCATACCGCGATTAGATGTATCCATTGACGCCAGAAAATCTGCTACTTTATTTCCCTCCTATAATGTATGTGATATAACCATGTGATTCCCCATGAATGATTTGCATCTCCTGACTCTATAAGCTATATTCCAAGGAATTCTTCTCATGTTCAGAAAAGATCTCTAAAGAAGAAGGGAGTCAGTCTCCACCATTGTCCACCGAATCTGTCTACTGGAACACATTTCCAAACCCTATCCAAAGCCAGGGCCTCTGCCTGAAGAGCATCGCCTTCCCCGAACGAAGCAGTGAACGCCGCACGCATTGACCCTACTTGATCTCTCATAACACCACACCCATGCATTACCCCCCCCCCCTCGCGCAATTACCCATCCAAATTTAGTTTGAGTCCTTGGCTTGTAGGACACCACTGTACCCAACATCCCTGCCCTAAACCACTCGACTAGTGATCTATAGATATAGACGGGACAAAAGAAATAACTGATGGTGCCAAGTGACAATCAGGGGATAAACGAAGCAGATCCCTAATATTTTTTTTCATTTTGATAAGTATGTAGTCTAGGTTTCCAGAATCATTATTGTGTCGACCCTGATTCTGGGCCTTCCAAATTGTCCAGCACCCAACACATAGAATGATCGATCTAGATTTTCTATCCACCCCTTGGTTTCTAGCTTCACTGAAACAAGCATGGAGAAAGTTATCATGAGACCCTTCATAACCAGTCAAACCAAAGAAATCCCCATAGGCCTTCTAAATACCTATGGCACATTCACTATCATAGAAATGATGACCTACGAATTCTTGGTTAGAAGGGATACATCATAAACACCTTGAAGCCATGTTAGCACCCATTTTCTAATTGTTTTCATCAGTAGGCAAAGCCTTCTTCTGCACACACTACAACAGAAAGAAAAATTTTTATGGGATATCTTTGCACCATAGATACTCCCTCCATGAATCAAGATTCACAATATTCCTCACCACATGATCAAAATTCATTAATGGATAAAGCACAATAGGAAGAGCCCTTGAAAACCATCATGTCCTCTTCATCGTTAGCAACAATAGTGCTGAAAACGTACCTTTTGCTCACATCAAGAATAGACTGTAGGAAAATGGGTTATTACTAGCCTTTTTAAAAGAAAATTCCAGGGTACGACACTGCGGGAACCATAGCCTGCCCTCCCCCAATCCTGCTACCAAAATATGATGTTCCCCAACCCATAATCCATCGTGAGTGATGATGCAAAATTTCTAGATACGGGATGGTCAGATTCCATATCCAAGATGGTGTCCTTCTCTGAATATTCACATTCAACCCATATATGTCCTACATGATTCTTCCCCATAGTTATCGGGATTCCATAGGCTCCCATGATAACTTAGCAAGGATCCCATGCATGGTACTAGAGACACTTCTAATATTAATACCCTCTTCGGATATAGATATTGCTAACCATTTCCCCGAATCCCAATGGTGTCTACCTTCCATCTAACCATCCCATATGAAGGACACAATAATCCTTTACAAATTGGATATTACACTTTTTGGAACCTTCAGAGTATATAGAATATGCATAGTGTTGGAAAAAATAACACTGTTGACTATAGTGATACATCCTCCAAAAGAGAGAAATATATTCTACCAGTTCCGGATACGCCCTATAATCTTGCTTATAATATTTTCAAAATTATGCACCCTTAGTGAAGAAGGAATAACCGGATCTCCAAGGTATTACATGGGAAAATATACCCTTCCCATGATCTAGTTGGATATCAGAAGCCTCTCCCTTCTCATAGAGGTCCATTTTGATACAAAGAAGAGAATTTTTTCCTAGTTCACCAACTGCCCACTCCACTTTCAATATTCCTTTAAAATCCCATTGAGACCCCTCACATATCTTCTTCTACAATCGATAAAAATAATAATGTCTCCATGAACATCGTGTGAGCAATTCCTCTTGTGGAATACCTATTGTGGTAAGGTAGGATTTTACCTTAGTTGAGTCCCTTATTTATATATCAGTTGAAAGCATTTTAAGATATAATGAAAAGAGTAGGGGATAGAGGATCCCCTTTTCTGAGACAACAACATGCCTTGAAAAAGCCAAAATTATTTACAATGAATGAAGTAGAAATCCATGCTGAGCTAAAGAAATAGAAAAGCAGATTAATAGTCCAGTTGGAGAACCCCATGCAGGCCAAGACTCTTAGGACAAAACCTCATTCCATCCTATCATACACCTTTCACATATCGAATTTAACCACCAAATTTCCCCCAAAAGATTTTATGTTGATGCCATTAACCATTTCTTGGACCAGACCAATCGCACCATGAATTGACCGCTGTTTTATAAAACCATGTTGTTCTAGATTCATCCATTCATCAAGGTGAATGGAAAATATGTTATAAAGAATTATGCTTAATATTTTTTATGGTATGTTACACATACTTATGGGTCTATATTTATCAATGTATTGAGGATTACTCACTTTCGGGATAAGAGTCATTTTGGTAACACAGCAAATGCGTGGAAAATCCCCTCCCAGAATGAAATCCTGAACGAAACGTACTAGATCCCCTTTAATAATCTTCCAAGAAGCCCTATAAAAAGACCCAGAGAACCCATCAGGCCTTGGTGAACTATCTGGGTTCAAGGTCCAGACCACTTAATGCACTTCATCCTTATCAGGAATTCATCTCAAGTCAACATCAATGACCTCAAAAACACTGCTGGAAATTCCACAAAAAATCTCAACATCACCACTCAGGTACCCCCTACCATGGAAGGATTAACAGCATCCATGAAAGATTTTATAGCTTCATTAACTATTGCCCAAAAATCATCCCGATCTATGGAAAAAGATCTATCCTCCCTATGGATATTGGGTCTCTAAGCATGCAGATGTTCCTTAATGCAAGCATGGAAGTACCCTTAATTCTGGTCCCCCTCCTAAAGCCATCTCACATGTGCTTTCTCTCTATCCACCATTTCTTGTTTAAGCAAACTATTAGATAAAGAGTATGTTTTCCTTCTCATCTCATAAAATATGGAGTCATCCCATTATTGTTCCAATCTTTTATCCAGATGATTCACCTCCTCACTGATCTAAAAAACAACATGATCCCAAGCCGGGAGAGTTCTTCCCCAGCCGTGAAAAAGATTTTTATCCTACATAATTTTATGGTGAAAGTAGTCCATGGATCCCCCTGATGTTTCGAGTCTCAGGCTTCCCTGAACACATCTAAGAAACCCGGTTCCTGCAAAGAATATTTGGAAAACATATCATGGTCCTCTCACGACATGCCTTCACCAAGGGAAATGCGTAGCGGGGAATGATCAGACAAAATCATAGTCAAGTGAGCGACTTTGGAGTCTGAGAACATAGATAATGCAGCGTTGTTCATCAAAAATTGGTCAAGCTGACGGTATGAGCACCTCCCCCCATGTTTATTATTACACCAGGTAATGATACATCCCTTATAACTCATATCCAACAAGCCACTCCATGCCATGAAAGAGACGAAAGAACGACTGACATTCCTGGGGAAACCTCCACCCCCTTTTTTCTCCTCTACACTAGCAATAATATTGAAATCACCACCCACAATACAGGGAGATGAATCAGGATTAAATCTCTCTAGATCACACCATAAATACTCTATGTCCTAAGCATTACACTTGGCGTATATAAAGGAGAATAAAACCTCTTTGAGACCCACAGTAATCTTAGTTTTAAGAGATAGATCCGTTGTACTCATTAGATCAACACTAATGTGATCTTTCCAGAAAAGCCATATGTGTGATTTGGGAGGATCCCCATGTTAAAAATCACATAATTTATGCCTCTGAGCATACTCAGATATTTTGATGGATTCTTTTTTAGGTTCCAAGAAAGCAACTAGGGAGACTTGGTAATTACATAACTCATTGAAAATAAAACCAGACTTGACCCTATCTTCAAAGCCTAGGGAATTCCATATTAAGACTCTAAAAATTGACACGTGCCCGTCTTGATTTGGGCCCAGATTCCCGGCCCTTTCCATGAAGGAAAGAGATTTCATATACAAGCTCATCAGCTCTTGATTTTGACCTAGTTCTAACACCCATTTTCACCTGTGAGGTGGATGCATCAAGAGATTAACAACTACTAGACATCACCCTACAAGAGACCTCCGGAGAATCAAAACACAGGCCCTGACTCTAGCACTGATCCAATGGAGATGAGGAATCACCTGGATGGAATGGGGTTGTAAGCGCTGATGCTGGGTATGGAGAAGAAGACACCACCGGGCTTGACGAAAGAGAGGACACCACAGGATAGGGATCCAAGGATAAGAGGGGAATCCCCCTACACAGAGAAGACTGAAAATCCTTCTAATCACTCGAACCAGATTCTACCACAGAGATTTCGGAAATGCAATTGTGCGTGGGTACCCAGTTATCCACAATTCGATCTGTAAGGCGAAGAGATGTCCTGACTCCCATCTCTGAGCTATAATGATCTTCCACTGAAAGCTATACAAAATTTTCCATGCCCATAAAATAGTGAACCAGAACCATAGAATGACTAAAATAAGCACTTCTCTCCCCTACCTGATTAGAAGAAATTCAACCGATGATAATTCATATTGAGCAAGAGACTTACAACTACCTTCAGCACTACCATCATGGACATTAGAAGGGTCCAGATCAGAATACCTTGAATTATCTTGGACATCAACACCCTTAAAATGAGCTTTGCGGCAGTCCTATAGAGAATGGCCTGAAATATGGCAAGAAGATCAAAACATGGGGTAAACGGGGTAGATCAGAGGTTGATACCTATCAGACAGCCCTTCAATTCATAACACCAGGTGATCCTGTAACAGCAGAGAGAGATCTATCTCAATGAACATCCGAGATACTAAAGCCTCCGCCAAACAAAGAGTACGATCATCCATGGAGAGGAAGAAACCCATAGAGTCCCCAATATCCTTAAGAAAGGATCCATTCATGAGAGGAAGGGGTAAAACAGGAATAGAAATCAAAAACGCCGCGTGAGAGCACTCTCTTCCATAGTGAACATCCATTGACCAATGTGAGAGGGAAAACCTCTGACGCCCCACAAACCGAGGTCTCTTTCACTAGGTAGAGAAAAAATCCACCATGGACACTAAGACGATGCAGAAGGATTTTTGATCCAAAATTGACACCGAGGCCGACCGATATAATTTTCAACACCTGATGCAATCTTGGAAACACACCAGGGGAGGCTTATTCGCACCGAAACACGTAACCAATATCCACTAAATATCCAAAGATTCCTCCACAATAGTCGACGCTGAAACCTCGAGCATGGGGGATCCTTTTTCCAAGAAATAAGATGAAACCTCTGGGCCCACGAATGTAGAATTCTGAGGTAGATCTACACCCAGATGATGCTACTGCTAAAGGGATTTCTTTAACGAGAGACCAGGGGGACGAGGAAAGCCCTCATCGATCACCGGAGGGCCAGGAACTAAGGAAGACACGACCCCTTCGAACAATAGAGCATCTAGCGGGAGAGGCAGATCGACACACGGAGGATGCTGCTGAAGAAGGGTTTCCTTAAAAGAGAGACCAGGTGGACAAGGCAAGCCCTCTTCGGTCTCCGGAGGGCTAGGCACAGAGGAAGACGCGACCCCATGGAAGGCTGGATCATCGGTCGGGATAGAATTTGAAAAATCCATAAACCAAATTGGACTTCGACAAGCCTGTGGTAAAGAAATTATTAACCTGATTTCCATTAATTGGTTTAACCTTATACTTCGTTATTTATGTATTATTAAAATTGATTGTGTGACGGGTATTTCTTATATTATGTTGAATTATGTCTAAATTAAATTTATATACCTATTCCATCCACTCTATTATGTTTCGCTTCAATTATAAGATATTTATAATGGACATTCCTTTTAAAATCCACTTTTAACATTCTGTTTTACAATGTTCAAAGGAAATGATTTTATTCAATAATACATGTTTTATAATTATGTTCTACCTCTTGGGAGTTTTTTATGATGAATTGTAGGACCTATATCTCCCTCCGATGAATTGGGTAAGTGTAAGTTGGAGGTCGGTCGTATGGTTACTCTATGTGTAATAGATATGGTTACAGAAATTGTAAGGTAACTGTGAGGGTTACAAATTATACGGTAGTCGTGAGGGTTACAGTATTATGTTAGTACATCCCCAATATAGATTTATGGTTATATTTGTTTTCTTATGTTTTTGGGAATCTTGTGGAAATATCATGTTTTACAAAGTAAGTATATATGGGTGACAAGCATGTCTTTTGAAAGTGATTTTATAGGTTACAAGTATCCTTGGACTAATGGGTTTTTTTATATCCCTTATAGAGATTTTTGTCCTCATTCCAAGTTTTTAAATTATTTTCACCGGTTAAAAGTATGTGTATGAAATTGAATTAATCCAAGTTAAATATTTGAAGATCTATCAAATAAATCATGTTTTATTTGGAAATTTTTAAATTTTGGAAGGAATCAGTACTGTTTTTATGGTATAAACTCTATAATAATGTGTAATGTTTTGAATGTATTATCCCAATTATCTAAAGATCTATAAATTAAAATATATTAAATGTTAGAGGAAGTGATATCTTGACTAAATTCAAGACTATGTAATGTAATAAGGATGGGTCCTTATACTATGTGAGGAAGATCATGATTCACCGATGGAGATCACTACTCGTGCAATGGCATATGCCAAGACTCAAGCAGATTCACATTCTTTGTAGATGAATGATATCTTCTATGATATATATTATCGATAACCTATCCCTCCCTATGGAACAAGAATGGATAGAGGATCCAACTCTAAGTCTCTCAGAGGGGACTTCCGACTCTATTAAAAAATTCTGACTGGAAGAGGTCATACTCTTAGGGATAGTAAATAATACAAACAAACCCTCAAGGGAATGAGATAGTGGAACCAAACTAATAAAACCATGTCCAATATATATTATACAATGATATAAATAAATGTAGAAGAGGGTACATTAATGTAGAAGGGTCACACGATGTTTCCCTTGTCCATGGGTACTTACCTTGTACAACAACCTGTGTCATATGAATATATCATGTTGTAAAATATACAAAACATGTAGAGAAGGTCACATGAAGTTTCCTACATTCTTGTGTCTTCCCCGTGTATGCTGGACAAGTTACCGTATGCATCTTCAACCCATATTCACCAACTTGTGTACCATTACATGGGGTATCCGGTGTATCTGGTTAGGCTCTTGCAATGTGGTGGAGTACATGATGTGTAATCCACCCTGTGCCTATGTATCCTCTAAGATACACGCCAAGCTCTATGTAAGGCCCCACATGACTTCAAACAGTTTTCACATGTCGTGTTCCACCTCTATGTCACCCAAAATCATAGACACTAATGTAGTGGCCCCACACACCATGTATTACAAGATACAAGTCATGTTTATTAGGATTTTCCAGAATCGATGTTCATCCTACAGTGCATTGGTTGATCTTCAAGTTTTTCATCTGATGATGAGTTCAACATGAAATTGATGATAAAAGGATATCCTATTCTTATAACACTGATTTGTTATAATTCTATACTTTTATCATATTCGAAAACCAACTTCTATCATCCACACGAAGAATGGTCGAAGGATGATATCTCATGGAATAATTCAATCCATCCATCACCATTTCTGTCACACCTACTCTATGTCATCAAGATGGAAGATCAATGATTTCATATCATTCCATTAAAAATTGATGGCAATGATACTTCATTCATAACCCTATAACTTGTGAAGATCATGTGGGAGTAAAATTGGGAAGAAATAATAGAGAAAATACTAGAGAAACAAACCTCATCTTTTTTTATGGCCTTGATCAGATTCCAGGAGAAGATTCAATAAACTAATTCAAAATAGAATCAATTCCTAAAATTAATCCCATAATCACCCATCCGTTAAAAATGATCAAATCATGTGTCTACCAATTTTATGTATGATCCTCATTCATCATTGAATCCAAAAATATGAAACAAATAATTGAAATCACATGCCCTACCTCAAGTTTGGATCGATCATTGAAGAAGAAAAAATGTTCTTCCTTGATTGATGAGATCCTCTAACTCCATTGGCGCAGTGATTCATGATCTTGTTATTATTCATTATTCATTGTCGAGAGGATTCTCCACTTATCCCCTCTACAAAACTCCAGAGAATTATTGGTATATGTATCCAACCCCATAAATTCTGATTAACAGCTTAATTAAAATAATAGGACATTGCGTTAGAGAAATGGAAAAATAAAATAATGATGATTTTTTTAATTCATTAAATGAAAAAAACTAACATTCTAAGTATACCAGAATCAGCCAGGGTTAGTCCTTGCATAAGATAATGTTGCATTTCTAAATTCAACGATGATCTCAGATTTATAATCCAAAAAACCCTTTAAAATTTATTCAAATTTTTTCCATAAAACCGCTCATCGATGCTATATATAGTTTAATTTATTTCAATAATTTATTTGGGGAACTCTAGCATCAGAATCAATTTCTTTCTCAAAGCATGGTCTAGAATTAATTCCACAAAATATTATAAAATAATACACTGAAAAATAGGGACATTACATTCTACACAACTTAGTGCTTTATTTCCCCTAAAATTTCAAACAAGATACCTAAAAATTATGTGGGTATTACATACAAATTTGAGCCTCCATCTCCCACATGCCCTCCTATAGACTCCCATGATACCACCTCATACACACAAAGGGAATCACATTCCCATGAAGGATCCTCTTATACCAATCCTTAATCTTCCCTGGGTACTCAAAAAAGTTCACCCCATATTCAATTTCGTGCTCACACCAGTCGATGATGTGTGATGGGTAACATATGTACCTCCTTAGTTACGACATGTGGATGTAACCATTATCTAAGGAAACTGTTGGGGTGTTTCTAACTGGTGTGTTACCTTTCCAACTCTACATAGTATCAGAAAAAGACCTATGAACCTCAAAGTTTACTTGGAACCCATTCCAAATATCTATAACCCCCATCAATGTGATAGTCGATGGAATACATGGTCTCTATCATTTAAAAACAATGGTCTCTACTATCTATTAGCATAACTCTTTTGATAGCTCTTTGTAGTCATCCTCCAGTCCTGCATGATCTTCACATTCTTGGTAGTAGCTCGTACCAACTCCAGGAACATGATTGTTGACTCTCCTACATCAGTCTAGCAATGTGGTGTCCGAAAGGGTTTCACATATAATAATTGAATGGTTCCATAAAAATGGTAGAGTGTTGGCTTTTGTTTTATGAAAAATCTACTATTGGTTCATGTTCCTACCAACTATGACTGATGTCCAAGATGCAGGCCCACAACATGACCTCTAGAAGATGAATGGTCTTCTCAATTTGGCTAACCATCTACATGTGAAATGTCGTGATCAAGCATAACTAAGTCCCAAATTTCACATACAACCCTTTCCACAACCAGGATGTGAAATGGTCATCACAATCTAAAAACATCATTGATGGGACTCTATGAATCCGCATTTAGTTCTTCATGTAGTGGCGTCCCAAAATCTCTACAGAGCTATACTATCGGATAGATAGAAATGGGGCCAACATGGTGAGTCTGTCAATGATCACCCAAATGGAATCGTTTCCCCTATATATATGTGGTAAACCTTTCACGAAGTCCATATATATTCCATAAAACTTCCATTCCGGAACCTATAGAGGGTGAGATAATCTTGCTGGAGGATGGTGCTCATCCTTCACCTACTGGAAAATATTTCATTGAGAAAGGAACTCTTCTATATGGTTCTTCATCCATGTCCACTGTAAATAACGTTGGAGTTCCTGGTATATCTTCTGCACACTTGGGTGTACCATTAAAGGGGATTATTGAACTCCCCCAAAACCTCCTCCCGTAATACTTTTGGTATAAATGTGCATTCTCAAAAAAGTATGATGTGCTCCCCACCTTTTTAATATCCATCAGGACAATACCATGTGAACATCTATGAATGTATGGTCTTGTAGTAGCTATCCCCAACAATTGCCTCCCTGACTCAATATAAGAGTGGATGGGTGACTACCATCGACTATGTGTATGCACCAATATCTCAATCTAAGAAGGATAACAATAAAGATTCAAACTTCTCTAACTCCTCGTTCAACAAAAGTTAATTTGATTTCCTTCTTAGAAATTCATCCACCATGTTCCCCATATCAACAGTGTAGATAATCTCATAGAGATGTTCATATAGAAAACCTATCTATCCCCTCTATCTGATGTTCATATCATTCCGAAATTTCATATACTTGATACCGTTGTGATCAGAGTAAATGATAAACTGATCACTGATCAGGTATTGTTTCCCCATCTTCAATGCGAAGACTACCACTACCAACTCAACATCATGGGTCACATAGTTTTACACATGTGGACTCAACTGGAATGAACCATATGTAATAACTACATGCATCTTCATTAGGACTAAACCATTTCAAGTCCATGATTCATCATAGAACACTGCGTAATAAACACCCTCCATCAGCAATCATGGGACTGGAGCGCTCATCAAATTGTACCTCAACTGTTAAAAAGATTACTAGAACTTATCTGTTCGAATGAAAGGATACCCCATTCAAGTCAATACTATCATAAATAATGATATCTTGTATAAATTGGGTATAAATCTTCAGAAATGCAATGTTATCCCAAGGAAGATCCACACCTCTGTCGTGCTACTAGGTGGACCCAATTCTAACACTACTTCCACCTTGGACGGGTCCACAACTACTACATCTATTAAGATAAAATTTCCTAGAAAGTGTAACTCATGAATTTAAAACTAGAACTTTGAGATCTTACCATAAATATGGTGATCTCAGATTACACTTAGAACCACCCATAGGTTTCTCATGTTCTCCTCGTTAATCACCAGGTACATAAGGATGTTGTCGACAAAGACAACTATGAACTGGTCTATGTGTGGTTGGAAGATAATGTTCATGAATACCATGAACTCTGTTGGGGAGTTCATCAGGAAAAATGGCATCTCCATGTACTCATAGTGACTATGTTTTTATCATAAAGCTTTCGTTAGTATATCCTCACAACACACTCAAGGTTGGTGATAGGTTGATCAAAGCTCAACCTTTGAGAACCATCATGCCCCTCTCAACTTATTGAAGATGTCATCGATCCTCGGTATTGAATCCTTTTTCTTTACTACCACATGGTTTAGGGGCATATAATCCACGCTCAACCACAAGCTCTCGTCTTCCATTTTAGAAAAAGAAACTGGTCCCGCCCATGCTGAAATGCTAGGCCTCATGAATACCTTCCTCTGCATGGTCTCCACCTGTACTCTCTGCCTCCGAAGCTCTAAAAGATCCATCTGATATGCTAGTGATGATATTGGTTTTGTAATAGTCTATAAATCGATGTAGAATTCAATCTATTGGTGGGGACATAATCCTTGAGCATCTTCATGAAATACATCCTCATACTACACTTCCCCTTTTAAAAAGAGGAATCTCACTACATCTGCAACTCTGAGGGTACGGATAAATAAATCATGAGGGATTGGCTACAACCTCCTATGCATGAGACCCTTCTGTGTTTCTTGGGTCTCCTGTTCACCAACACAAGAATACCTCATCCCATCATTATGAACACACCACACACTTTGCCTAAAATATTCAATGTTAGTATGGACTATAGAGTGTGAATCCATACCGAGAATGATGTCATTAGGCCTCAACACTGCCACCATGAAGATTCAACTAAAACTCTCTACTCTATGGTTAAGATCACACTATCATCCAAGGCATGTGATCATCAATTATTTTCATGTCTATGTCTCTGATCAAAAATGTAGTGTTAAGGGTTCTACTAGAATCTTATGGTCTCAAACATGATATGTGGCAAGGATAGAATAAATGGAACGTTTTTCTATAATTATGGAAGCTACATTATAAAAGATACATATGTTATCATATATCATATTTGGATCCCCTGGGTTGTTTGCCTCGATTTCATGTATCTTCCACTGCCCTTATCCTATAGCTCCCCAAGCATGGCATAGAGCTCCTGAGGGTGGTGGTTGTAGTATGATGAAACATCTTCTATCTCCTGCAACTCTCTTTGATCTTGTGGAACATTCGTCACATGGAATATTTACCTACTCTACTATTTTCCCCTGCCCTGATTGACTATCCACCACCACCCAATCAGTAGCATGAAATTTTTGAAAATATCTAGAGTCATGTCCTCTATGGTCACTTGTGTGGAACAACCTCTCACTTGGCTGAATAGATCAGAACTGAGAGCCCTGGACTATAGATCCCATATTTTGGTACCTCCTGTGACATATCACACTTCCCGATCCTAGTTTCTAATGTCATCTCCCCACTACTGAGGTGTTTCCACCAATATTTTTTCTACTAACAATAGATGGCTATCTCTACACATCCATGAATCTCATGACTAAAAAAGTTCACTCGAGTAATTTATAATAAGTCAAAATGTATAGAGGTATGCTGCTCTCCCAGTTTTCCGGACATAGACCTCACTCAGAGGTTTGAGCCTGAGCATAATGATCCTGAAACCTATCCTCCTAGTAACTGGAGAAGTTTTTAATGATTGATAAATAGTTATACACTGTGAACCTACCCTGTTAGAGATAAAGAAGCTCATGTATACACATTTCACTCATCATAACTAAAGAAAAATCCTCCCTAAAGATATTCTAAAACACCAACCACAAAAGAGTCTCCTCATCATGGGTCTACGTAGTCAAACACCTCTATATCCTTACTGAAACCTGAAGAAGGATTGATGCTTTGATCATTATCTTCTCTGCTGGTGTCCTCACTAGATGGATAACTCTGGTAATTGCCTCATGCCAGTCCTTATCCACCAAAGGGTCTGGTCACCTCAGATCCTATGGGGTCACTATCAATGATACTCATGGAGTGTTCTCATCTTAAGATCCTCATCTGCTGGTAATATAGGTACTATGTGCCTCTCTACTGGCGGTGGTATAACTTGTGCACCACATAGAGGTATCCACTATAGAATTAGACTTAATATCTAATCCTTATCATTTAGTTGGTTATCCTAGTGATAAAACTACTAAATCCCAGCTGGTATGCATCGTAGAAGCATACAATAGAGAAACAAGATTTACTACAATCGATGAGTATATATGGAGAGCTGACTCAATAGGGAAATGGAATCCACAACCCATTAATACATGATGCATGTACCATTATTGTTTCCCTACAATTATTTTTCTCATGTACCGATTCGAAAAAAAATTATCAGAGTTCTTTTTTTGGATACATCGTCCACCCTCACCAATGCATGTATCCCTATCCTAAAATCCAAACAAAAAACACATAATGTTTCGTCCTCATACCAACCTCATAGACTCTCCGTCCTATGGTATAACGAACCACCTATGATACCACTCTATCAGGACTCGTCCTAGTGGGGATCCTACAAGGAATCCCCAAGCCTCTCCCCTCCAATAAGCCTAGGGTTGGTGACTAGCATATAATAGGAATATCACTAAATTAGATTCATTGAATAAGTACATGTACACAATCACAATTCTCCATGTCGACAAATTATGGATTGTAAAAACCACAAAGTAAAAGAATTCTTGCTTACTACTAAACCCAACCAATAGAGTATAATAGGATGTATGGTGAACTAAAGTAAACTATGCAAGAATACCATCCCACTAAAAGATAGATTTTTCTATCTACAAGGTACAACCTGTAAAAAGATAAGATAGGTTCTAGAACAACTTCTTAAAGATGTAGGGTCACCTCAGCCTATCTGAAACTCAAAAATCTCTATATATTCATGGTAATCCATGGACTTCATTAAAAGGTCGCCCATTTTCACAAGAAACGACATGTTCTATCAAATCCCGTGCCGGGGTGATTATAAAAATACTTAGTTGGACACCCTGAAAACCACAATGTAATACAAAATCTAAAGGTATAGTTAGATCGACATAGTATATGTCTATATTACAAAAAACAAGAACATATACAAATATACGTGAAACCCAAAGTTGTAGTCATTAATTAAGTCACAAAGACTGTATAAACACACTAGGTATTCATTATAAAGATTACATGAAGAACTCATCATAGAGAACTCACTCTTGAGTCTAATAGCTCTGATGACATCCATATGAGAAGTATTGTTCATTGGGGACCACAATGAGAGATAGATACGCTGATAGGTATTAAGAGAGAATATGATACACTCATTCTGAGGGAACCTACTCCACGAGTAAGTATGATCCTAATGAATGAATGCATATCACTACTAGGGCCCTGACATATACCATGAATTATCTAGATTCAACTTCTAATTAGAGGAATTTCATTTGGTAGTATTGGTCACATCGATAACCTAACTATACCTAGAGCATATAAATGGATAGAGGATCCCCTTGTGGGCCTCTGAGAGAGGACTCAAGACTTAATTAGGAAAGTCCTGATAAATGGGGTTATAATCCTATGAATATGAAATGATCCCAACTAACCTTCAGGGGAACGAGAAAGGGGGAAACTTCCCAAACGAAACATGTCCAAGATATGGTGGAAAAGGGTATCAAGTCCTATAGAAAACATTAAATGGAATTTAGAATTGTTACATGTTGTATTCCTTGACCTTGGGAACTACCTATGTCCAATGGACCATGTCAAAAGAACATGTCATGTAGAAAAGGAATGCATGACTTGTAGAGAATGTCACAAACTATGCCATACTATTGGGGGTACGCCCCATGTACACTTTCCTTGTGATATTACATGGATTCAACAATTATTCCCCAACCTAGGTACCATTTCACGATGTATCCCATGTATCTAGTCGGGTTCTGGATGTATGGTGGAGTACATGTCATGTACTCAACCTCGTTTTAATTTATCCTGTGAGATACATTCTCAGTTCGGGGTATGGTCCCACATGCTATGTGATAGCTGTCACACATCATGTTGCACCTATCATTCTCCCAAAACCCTAGCCGCCACTAGTCTAGTCACACACAACGTGTCTTCTGAGATACACACTGTGTTCATCAAGATTTTCCTGAATCACAATTCTTCATCCAGTACATCAGTTGATCATCTTGTGTTTTATACAATAATTTTTTCACCTCGAAATTGAATAAACATGTTTGTCACTTCATTATAACACTAATTTTGTATGTTTCAGGCATTTGATCATCTCCGAAAACAAATTCAATTCATCCGCACAATGAATCCTCGAAGAATGATATCTCTTGGAATACATTAATCCATCCATCACCATTGTTGTCGCAACTCTACTAGGTCTTCATGATGTCAGATATGAAATATCAGATTGATTTTACATGAAAAGGATTAACAAAAATTCTTTTTTCATAACCCCATGATGAACGAAGAAAAAAAATAATAATAAGGGGAAGAAATCACATTGAAACAACCCGAGGAATAATCATCGGGCATTGATTGTTATAGACATGATCTACTCCTGTTAGAAGCAATAAGAATTTAAATAAAAAACAATCAATTCCCCAAATAAACCCCACAATAACCCATCCTACAATAATTATTGTATCACAGATCAACCTATTCATGGGTTGATCAACATTATTCATTGAATCTGCATATCGGAATTAATGGATTCAAATCAAACACCCTACCTCATGTTTGGATTGATAGTTAATTAAGAATGATTATGTAGTCTTCATTGAAGAGATCCTCAAACTCCACTAGCACAGTGATTCAGGATTTCTTGATTCGATATTGTTCATCTTCAATAGGTTTCTCCAAGGGTCTCCTCTGCAATGATCTAGTGAAATACAACGTTATGCAGCTAACCCTAAAAATTTAATTTAACAGATTATTTTAAAGAATATATCATTGCATTAGCGCAAATGAAAAATAAAATAAATATAAAATTTGTTTTATTTCCTTAAATGTTCAAAAAATAACATTCATAGATGCCCCACACTGGCCAATGTTAAGCATCAGCTATGGTAATGTCGCTACTCTGAATGAAACGATGACCTAATATTTTTGATAGGGGAACCAATTTAAATGTTATTCATGTTTTTTCAGAAAGCCACTCACACATGAAATTTAGATATTAATTAATTTCAAATATTTTTTCCAGGAACCCTGGTCCTCATAATCACACAGAATCTATGATCTTAGTTTAAAATTAATTAAATATAGTATTTAAAAATAATACAAGGAACAATATATAAATATTCAATTTATGAACATCACGGATGGTTGGAATTCTTTGAACATGAATAATAATGCATAAAGGATACCATCATACTACCTACCATTCACGATGGGAACTTATCAAATCCAAACTTATGCTCTATGGATGTTACCTTCATACCTCAGTGTGTCTTGGACCTTCTCGAGCTTCATCCATTCGTAAAGTTGTTAACCTTGTTGAATCTAACAACATTGATGGATAATTGGGATTAGTGTCATGAATTCACTCAAAACAGTATGTTCCTTACTTTACTACTCCCATGAAACTCATAATTTGGTGCCAATAGAGCCTTATGGAGAAACACAATGGAGAACATTTATGGGACATGTAATGCTGTACTTACAAGATTTCGTAATCTTTGATTATTCTGCAACTTTGAAGTACCATGTTTCCATGATGGGTTAATACCAAATGAAATCATTAATATTCTATATTTTTTTTAAACTAATGGAATATAAATTTTATATATACCTATAAAATCATTTAGAAAAAGAAAAATATCATCATTTGTGCGAGAAGACTACAACCTACATGAAAAATATGATTAATTTTACATCACAACCTAAAATGAATAGTAAAATGTTATTATTTAATTAAAAATTGTTTTATTTAAAAATTTATTATAATTATCAAATTATAATAACTTCATTTTCGACCCAATCCTTTTCCATGGAAAATTAATGTGTCATCAATTCGTACATGGATACTACTACCTTCATTAAAATACATGTCTTATTTTCCATAACCACCTAACAAAGATGATTATAAATTGTTTTTAAATATTATAAAATGAAATTTTTTGACACAAGGAATATTATTAATGAATAATAATGGTCATTATATATATTGTATCAATGATAAATGGTGGTTGGAACTATAACGACCATAAATAGGCTCATCACAGGACAAATCTTAATTTTGGCCTATTTTGGGGTAAACATTAAAAAAATATAAGTATTTTCCAAATAGAATAATAACAGATATGAAACTCCACATGTATCTTTATCAGGAATTTCTTTTTTGACATATATTACCATAGAAAACATAATTAAAGTTTCAAAATGAAAATAACCCAACAACCCTAACTCACTGAATTAAACTAATCATTAGTAATAAAAAATATAAAAACATATTAAATAGAAATTAAAAAATTATATATAAATCAACATTCTATTTGGAATATATTTAAAGAACTTAAGTTATTTATTCTAGAATTTAAGCTCAAGTGTAGATCACATTCAAACATTATTTTAAGGGATTTCCTTACCATTTTCACTACACCCTAATTACTCGTTATCTTTGTTATTCTCCATTTTATACAGTATTCATCTAATGAAATTAGTATATTTTTTTATATATGTCGCTTAAATGTATATCATGTTAACTATCATTTTCATTTCTATGATTATTACTGAATTTTTTTCCCTTTTCAATTACCAATATTAGGCATACAATAATTAATGGATATTTCCCATTTCTAATCTCATATTATGAATCACCGCATATAATTTTTTACAATAATGAATATCCTTTAGAAATTAAATATTTTATATATATTTTCATTGTTTAAAGTATGTTTTTTAATATAACAACTATACATAATCTTTAAAAACATTCTTTTCTTATTTCACAAAGAGTCACTGAACTGGATAAATGTTATTCATTATTCTCAAAGAACATTCTCAATAATATTACACATTAGAACCCTTTAATCAAGTGGAATATTCTATTTTATGTTATTATTTATAAAAATTATTAAATTCATTCTAATCATGGGAATCCATAAGATTTTTTCATAAGTAATCTCTCGAATCGAAAATATTAAACTCGAATATATCTTCTGGGTTTGGTCATGCATATTATTTATGCATGGTTACTTTTCTTCATGTTGAACACATGTATATTATTTTAATTAAATGATTGGTGTACTTGAATTATATAATCATTAAATGAAATGATAAAATCATTATATCTAATGAGATTAAATGCATATGATTAGGGAAAGAACCTAACCCAACATGTGACTCATTCCACTATGTTTATGGAAATGAAGAGTAAATAAAATTTCCCATGAGGCATTATAAACAATAGGATGATTTTTTTCGTGGTTACACATGAATTATACTTATTATTTCATGTATTATGTTGTTTCCACAATGTTCTCAAGTCTATAATCATTAAAATTCATCTAATTGTTCCCTGATTTATCTCTCATGATCACCCACTTTTTTTCATAGTAATGAATTATATATTCTATTATTGTTTTTTATTTCTATTTTCATACACATATGAATATATTACAGTAGAATTTTAAATTTTTTTTTCATGTTTTATTACCAATACTAAGTTTTTTATCTCACCCCATTATTATATTTTACATACCCATGTTGTAATTATAATTGTAACTTATAGTAAGTCTTACATAGTGTATTTAATATTTATAATATAATGATATTTTTAATATTATTGTGGATTAATTTTCCTATGGAATTAGTCCTCAAAGACAATAAAAATTCCATTCAGGGGATTGTAATAATTTCCTGTGATATATAATATCCAAATTATTTAAATTAGCTAAAAAATTAAGATGTGATTGGTTTTAGTTGTTATTTATGGAATAAGAGTAGGGTTTAATAATTTTTTAAAATTTTTTAAACATTTTTAGGGAACTAGATATGACATGAATAGTTAAAATCCATGTGATATATCTAAGGGAAAATACTATGTATAAAATTATATCTTAGGCCTTTATTAATGCTTTGAGAACATGGTTTTCTTAGATATTTCATCCATGAATGGATAATACAAGTGTATAGAGAATTAGTAATTGATATACCAAGGGAATATATCTTTAAAAAGGATGTTTTGGATACTAAATAAATCATCTACATAGGAATCACAAAGAGGCTTGGATAAAAATCAAATTTGACATGCAAGATAATCTGATTTGTATAATCATATTCACTTTACAATACACTAATTTTTTTTAATTCCAATGACATTTTAGGGGATTCAGTTAAGAATAATTTAAAAACTCAACTAATTTAAACTATGATGAATCCAATATGATATAGTTTGAATGAACGAATAAATTTCTTCGTAAAAGAATGAAATAGTTTGAACTGTGAATGATATTAGTATTGTGAGGAGTTATATAACTTGATCTATAATAATTATTTTATATCATGGTAGAATTATAATATTAGAAATAATCTATTTAAATTTATCTTTGGATATCTAGGATACATATCTTATGATAATACATTATAATAACTCATGTTTACCAATTTTGGAATTACTATTGTATGGATCCAAGAATAAATATATAAAAATTAGATGTGGGGTTAAATGTAATAATTGTTTACAAAAACAAATTGATTTTTGATACAAAATGAGTAAAATAGTTATTATTTCCAACTAAAAAACATGAAATAAGATTAACCGTATGACCATTGTATTTAACCTGAACCAATAAATGTATAGAATGATGATATCTCATGGATATTAGGTGAGGAAAATAATGAGAGAAAGAATATTAAATATCAAATATGTCATCATGGAAGGATAAAATTATAATGTAGTTACATAAAGGGGAATACAAATGATGATTTTTTTTAATGGAAGGAATCAAGAAAAAATTAATTTGGAAAAAAGAAAATTGCAATGATGAAATATAGTATCTTCATATGGATGCAGTGATATTTCTATATTTTATATGGGATTAATTTAAAAAATATGTAAAATAATGAACAAAACTTGGGGTTAAAATATACAAATGAAACCAATAACCTCCTGGAACATGGGAAAACGGAAAATCTATTGTAATGAATACTATTCCGATAAAAAATAAAATTTCATTCAATATTTTTTAATGTCACATGTCATGTAAAATTTCTCTTATTATGTGTTGATATTTAAAAAAAATTTGTTTCATACTAATTATTAATATCGTAAATGACATATTTTCAAGGTTAGAGGAATGATAAACCATATATATTTATACCTTCTTCACTTTTTAGGATTCTATTTTTAATTGAAATTTTCTTTTTTCAAAGGCCCCATAATAAGTTGAGAAATAGAAATTTCAATTAATATAATACATCAATTCATGATTAAATACCATTATATGGTTAACTAAGATAAATATACAGACATTAATTGCATTATATGATTTTATAATTGTGGGGGTGAAATCAATTAAAGGTAGTTGAATGTAGTGACTCAAGGTTTTAGTATATGTTTTCTTATAATTAAGTCAAATATGTTCGATACAATTCTACAAAAAACCACAAACTAAAATAAAACCATGATATTTTAAAACTATTGAAATATTTTAATTGAATTATTATGTATGAATATAAGTAGAGAAATTATGTAATATATTAATTTATATTTATATTTATAATTTTTTTTTATAAATTTACTTAATTCATTACTATGTCTAAGAAGTAATATTGTTATGTCTTGTAATATTTAATAATGAAAATTATGCATATTATTATTAAATAAATATTATAATAAATATATTTTCAATTGTTTAATGTTACTTTTGTGAGTTTTTTTTATAAATTCTCAACAATAACATTAATTTTTATTAAAAAAGTGATTTTCAAATAATTTTTTTATTATTATTGTATTTAAAAATTTAAATTAAATTTAAAAATTGAAAAATATATACATTTAATTTTATAAAATTAAAATTAATTTTTAATTATGATTTAAATTATAGTTTTATGATAATTTTATGTTTTTTTTTCTAAATAAGATTTTGGTTTTAGCAAATAATATAAACTTCCATTTTAATAAATAACATGATTTTTAATCCATTATTAGTAAAATAGAATGAATTCAAAAATCATGAAATAATTTCATAAGATCATATATGAATTTAAAAATTAATTGACAATTTTAAAAAGGTATTTTTAATTTTCAAACACATATTCTATTATTTTGGAAATTCAGTTATATTATTCTAATTTTTTTTAAATTATAAATATTTTATTTTAATGTACTTTTTATCATGTATTTAAGATTAATATAATAAACATTATTCATTTTTTGGAATATTTTGTTAATGTTAGCTTAACATTTGTTTCTATTTTTTTATAAAATAATTTATTTGTAGTTGAATTGTGAAAATCCAGTTTTACAAATATTTTCAATTTTGGGACATTATTATACAAGTATTTCATGAATTTTTTATAAAGAAGTTTTATTATATAAAATATATTATTTATATTATAATTATGTAACATTAATAACAATGTTGATATATGAAAATGTTTCTTAACATTTTCTAAAATTTTTTATGTTTTAATAAAAAATGTTTTTCACTTAATTCTTTTATGAAGAATTTAACATGGGTTAAATAAGATTTCAAATTCAACAATGTTAATTAAATATTATTTTAAAATAAATAATCATTTAATAATAATTATATAGGTGAAAAAATTTATATTATTATCCTAAATATAAATCTTATTTTGAGAAAGCATTTTTTCTAAATAAAAATTTACACTTTATATGTTATAATAATAAATATAATTTTTATAAATCATATACATTTTATTTTATAATATTTTATCCTAAATTTAAATTTTTTTAAAAAATAATTAAATAATTTGAATTTTATTATTTTCTATTATTTTTATTTTTCAATGGTGAATATAATGTTGACATGGTATGGGTAAATTATGGTAAAAGTGGGTGAAAATAGTGGACAAGGGGAAAAGTTTGAAAAACATGTTCGATACTTGTTAGTAGTGGAAGGATGGACCTTAAATATTTTTCAACATAACTATTTTCTGTTTCATTGGACTTTCTCCTTGAATAATTGGCTTAAATTATTGAGAAACAATTAGTTTTTACAGAAATTTCATTTTATTAAGTTATAAGTGTAGAAAAACCCATCACCATTTAGACACCCATTATAATGATTTGGTTCATCCAAAAATCATATATAATATATCCTAAATATTATATATATTATTTAAAGCTTTAGGATCACCATATGACCATGATATGTATCCTTATGCAGATACCCAAGGGATAACTTCTAAGGGATGGGTACTACTCTCCATCCAACCATTCTAGTTTTTTTCTTTTTCTATAGCCCTCAATTCCCACATATCCTCTATAGGATGACAAAATTAATTTTTATTATATAATTATGTTTTATTATAAAAATGGATTATAATTTTTTCACATTCCTCTAAGGTTGTTGAGAAATAGTAGTATGTCATCATGTGTGTGTCCGTACAACTACCTATGTAAACAACGTGTTATATTTTCCATCACCACCATAAATAAAAGGTTGAAAATGTTATTTAATTAAATATTATTATATTTTCAATTATACTATAATTTTTAAAATATATTTATATCATTTCCCAACTTCTCCAATTCCATTTAAAATGAAAGTTTCCTTTATGCATACATACAGACTACCACATTCCCATAACGACATATTTTGTTTTCCAATAAAATATAATGTTGATTACTTTAAAATGTATTTAATAAGTAAAAAAATCTAATTAGATAATTAATATTCATGAATAATAATATTATTAATTACATATTGGTGATCAATTATAAATGTTGTTAGAAACATTGTCCACTTTAAATAGACTTATCAAAAGACTTTTCTTAATTTGGGACTATATTGGGAAATAATTTGAATCTGTGTAGAAATTTTTATTTTAGAATAATAAAGGCAATAAAAATATAAAATTATGTTTATCATGATATTATTTTAAAAAACAATTTATCATGTTCAATAAACCATACTTTTTATGATGTGAATAACCAAACAACCCCTATTAACCTACGTAGAAAGAAACTATATTAAAAATAAATAACAAACAATAATTATTAAAATATAGAAAATTTTATATGGATTAAAAAGGTTATATGGTAAATATTTATATAATATAATTTAATAATTCATAAATTTAATTCAATGTGTAGTGTTATTTTAGACGTGACTCTTAGGGATATTTTTTACTAACCTCATTAGTTTTTAATTACACATTTTCTTTTTTTCCCTTCTATGAAAAATTCATCTCATGAAATCATATTATTTTTTGAATATATATCTCTTAATTTTATAACTATTAAAATATGTTTTTAATTTTTTAGTTATAATTTTTTATTTCACATAGAAATTATAACTTTTAATTAATCTCGATTTAAGAGAACATTCATATTTCATTTATCATATCAAGCATCACCCTTATCATGTTTTTTCTACTACATGGATAGATTTTAAAAATTATTATTATTTTATGGAGATACCTATATGTTCAATTAATTTTTTATGTAAAATAATAACCTCTTTTCTTAATTATGAATTAGATTAACTTATTTCAAAAAGAATCATACAGGTGGATCATTTTTATTCTTTATTTCTTGAGATCATTATTGTGAATTTTCTATATTAGAAATCATCATGCATGGATATTTTCCATTTTCAATTATGAATGAAATAAAAAAAATTCATTATTTTCATGTGAATCATTATCATTTATACTTTATTATTTTTTCAAATGAAACTCTCTTCCTTTACAAGGGTTTGATTGTGATTTTGATTTATGTATGGTTTCTTTTTTCATGAGTAACACATATGTATGATTTTAATTATGTTATAGGACATCGTAGATTTATAAATACCTCAAATGAATTTTTAAAATCATTATATCTCATGAGATACTATTTAAGAGATTGTAGTGTTAACATAATCCATTATTGGAGTTTGTTCACTATGTTAATGGGAAGGAGGAGTAAACCCAATCCATTGTAGGACTTTTTACTCTTTATAATGATGATATTGTAAGTGATTCATGAAATGTGATTGAAATGTAAGGGATAAGTTATTTTCACATATTACAGGATTCCATGAGAAATTTGTTTTAATTATTTAGTCAATTTTTACACAAATAGAACTATACATATTATTTTATTTGTTAAAAATTATATATTTTATACTCATGTTCCATGTTTAAAATCTCATACAGATATTATTATCATATTCCCTTTGATCATATTTAATTTTTCAATGTATTAAATCTACTACTAGTAGAATAATCTCACATATTCTTAGTTTCCATTCACTGGGTTATAAATATATTAATGGTGTACAGTAACTATGTAAGTGTGTCAAGAATAGTTCTATTATGGAGAAATGATCAAACAAACTTTTGAATAAATTTCATGTGTTACTAGTTCTCAAATCTAAAATTTATTCTATTCATGGTATTTTCATATTATTATATGATATTATAATTTTAATTTATATACTTGATATACAACTATGTTATGTTTATATTGTTTCATTATTCAAATCATATAATGTGATTCCAATGTATATGGGAAACCCAACATCGGGCTAACCCCTCACTCAATTAACCATTTCACATAACACAAAATCCAATCCAAACACCCATATTAGAAACATCAAATCCTAGATTTGAAAGTCATCAATACCCCACATATCCCACATGTTTGTTCACACAATAGTCAAAACTAACTAGAAATTCATCTTTAATCCCATCTCAATCATCATTGGAAAACCTTGATGCTGAAAACAATCTTTAGGTTTCTAATATAACTGTCATGAATCATATTAAAACTCATTAATCAATATTTTATCTTATTATCACTATGTATCACCATATTATTCAATCCCCTCATGAATTTTAATCTTAGTCCAATGCTCCCATGGTCCCCAGATACCGAATTCAATGGAACAAGGATCACAAGTCTCCCATGAACTCTCATATATAATGGAATCATCCCAATATTATTTTTGATAAAAATCCCATAATCATAGGGTTTGGTAAAGAATAATTACATTCCATGATCTATAGAAACAAAATATATGGATTTTAACTAATAAATTATATAATTTAACATTAATAATAATAACCCACACGAGCTTTCTATCTAAGGCATCATGTGGCTTACTGAACCAATAAGATCAATGAATATTCCCAAGTAGAATAATGTCACAATAATCATCATCAACTCAATTGTAATGAAATAAAACCACATGACCACCCATTAGATTAAATATTTATTTACTAATCTTGTTAAATTTAATTTCATGAACATGAATTTGGAAAACATAGTGTGAGTTTTCATTAACAATTTAAACCACTGAACCAATGTGTTCTAAGATAATACATATACAAGAATATTTATATGTCATGTGAATATTCTATTACCAAAACTATTCATGATATTCTTCATTCCATGATGTTTATGATAAAAAGGTGAAATGAAAAATATCATTCCAATGGGATAAGATCAAAAAAATGAAACAAATCATAAAACTAAACACAATTTTAGTCACGTGAGGTGTAATTCATATATGTATATCATGAATGATATTCAAGGTAAATTAATAAATTATTTTATGAATTTATAAGATTAACATTTTATTTTTTTAATTCTTTGAAATTTTTATTATTTATGGGAGGATAAAATATATATATTGATACATAACAAAAATATATGTAATAATGATAACAATGATACTATGCACCATTAGTGAATCCCAAAGCATGAAATTGGATTTATGAAGATGTATTGAAAATAAATTTAATTTAAATTCTCATTTATAGGTCTTGTGTGACACCCCAAGCTTTCATGGTACGCTTCTCTTTGAATAATTCAATAGTGCGTGTTGTATGCAACTTCAAGTTATAACACACCAAAACCAATTAAACTAGCTGTTAAGAATATTAATACCCACTTTTTGAAATTTTATATATTTTATCTTTCAAAATGAACTTCATTATTCGATTCGGAATATCGAAATTAGATTGGGGTGAATTTTTGGCACTTTTCTGATAACTTTCTTATTTTTATGAATATTGGAAATTAATAATTTTTTATTAAAAACAATGTTTTTTAATTGAAATAATTAATAGTGATAAATTATTAATTTGAGTGATTTAAAAGTATAATTAGATTATATTTTTTATCATTTAAGTTAATGTAGGTCATTGAACATAATTTCACATTTAAACTGAACATAAGCAAATGTCAATCTTTTGGTAGTTATTATTTCTTAAAAACAAGCTATTTGTTTTGACAACTGGAATTAATTTTGAAATTATTTAATGAGACTTATATTTTTTGAATTTTGTGAAATAGAAATCATTTTTGAATTCATAATACCAAATACATCTTAGGTTGAATTTTTTGTATTTTTCTGAAAAACATCAATCTTCGTTGAATAGTGAAAAACACTGAGTTATTGGTCAAAACCGATTTTTTATAATTATTTATTTTATTTAAATTAATTTATTTCAAAATAGAGATATAATAATTTTATAAGTTCATTTTAATTCATTGGATTCATTTTATAATAATTTTAGGTATATATAAAAATTTTATTTAACTTTTCACTGTCTTTTACCCACCTCCTAGTAGAATTTGAAAATTCACATAAAACATAATTTTACCACTTCTGTGAGTTGATTTTTGAACATCTGAGAGACAAATTTAATATCAAGGGGTAAAATTCGGTTCAATAAGATAAAATAATATTTGGTGAATAGTAACATTTTACTTTTATTTAGCGCAATTAAAGGTAAATAGGCTAATTTTAGGTAAAAAGAATATTGTGATAATTAAAAATTACCTTAAAACATGTCCTAACCTTATTGGATTAGTAATCTCCAACCATCGGCATATTTGGGTCGATTTTGGGACCCCATAGAGCCACATATGAATGATAATTACATTTTAGATTAATTAATTTAATGTAAAGGCAAAATTGACAAAATCAAAAACCTTTTAGTAATTAATATTTATATGGTGTTATATGAGTAATATTTTTGACTATAAATATTAATTAGAATGATAATAATATTTCCTATATAATGGTATTTTTTTATAATTTTTAGTAATTAAATAATTTAAATTATTTATGATACAATGATGATGCAGTAATTACCGTATTAATGAACGTTTAAGATAATGGAGATTATAAATAGACAATTAAATGTGATTTGATAATTTTTATGAATTAAAATAATTTTCTAGGTTAATTTAACATATTAGTATTGTTTATATGAATTGTTTTTATGTAATAATTCTGTTTTTAAATTCTCAAAACCAAAATACCTAATACTTCCAAAATTGACATAAAATAGTTTTTAAAACAAATTTTATATTATTAATTGATATTCTATTATTAAAAATATAAGTCTTGGCCAAAGGACTTATATAATGATATTTGTATAATTAATGGACCACTTGGGGGTCGATTGTATGTTTATAGTATGTTTATTTACTATATAATATAAAAATACAAAGTGACATGGTAAATGTCAAACTAATTAACAAAGAGTTAAAACTAAAATATAAGGTTAATATAATGACCCAAACCTATCTAAAATCTATTGGTTGAATGGATTTAGACCCATACCCACCTTATAATTTAAATAATCTAGTTTGGAGCCATTATAAACCGAATATGAATTTATTATAAAATAATACTTTAGGTTTTTCCTAAAGATCCCCTCCTCCCCCTTATAAAAGGACACCACTTCTAACCAATTCCTCACACATCTCAAGACTTTTGGCTCGTCCAACATCTGCCCAATTAGTCTCCCTATATCACTCTCCTCCTCCTAGAAGCCTTTCCTTAGGAAGAAGGCACTTCAAGAGTTCGTTTTTAATCAAACCAAAGGGAGTTCCCTGAATTAAAGGAGGTTAACCTACCCTCAACCAAGTAAAAGTACAAGGTAAAGGTTTATTTCACAATCGCTTAATTATCCGACGTTGTTTATACAAAATTACCTACTGGGACCTCTTTATCATCCACATACATGTTTCTTAAAAATGTGTTTCAAAACATTCTTACTATTTTATAGAATATGGGATAAAGTCATTTATAACCTTGTTTTACTTTTTAAAAGAGGGTTATAAAGGAATCTTTACGTCATTTTCCAAACAAGGTATTTTTTAACCTTTTCGAAAAAATTAAGGTAAGAATGTTTTTTAACATATACAGTGGGTGTGGCTATTTTTTCCCATTATTAAGTCATCGAAGCTTCCCTTAAAATCTTATAAGAATGTTTTCAAGATAAAGGTTTTCTCTATAATTATGTGACTTTTAAATGATTTCAAAAAAAAAAGATATTTCTCTCAAATAGTTATGTTTTCATCTTTATCAACATCCTTTGATTAATTTTACAATTGTTTGAAGTTGATTTATTATGATACAAATCATCCATATTTTATTTAAGGTTTTTTGATATGTTTGACTATGAATGATTTATTTTTATGCCATTAATGGTTTATGATTAATGTTTTGGTATTCCGTATGCTAGTTTTTATAAGAATGTTTTTGTTATATTTCATCCTATTTTTAAGATGAATGTGTTGGACTAGTATGTTCTGGGTTTGGGTCTTGTTACATAAGACCCTCCAGTTTGGTGTCCTATTATTAGAGGCACTCCGGGTTGGTGTCCGGTAATTAAATTCATGCTGGGATGGTGTCCGGTTATTAGAGGCACTCTGTGTTGGTGTCCGGTTGTGAGAGGCACTCCGGGTTGGATTCCGGTTACATAGGCTCTCCGGGTTGGAGTCTGGTTATTGAGGATCTTCGGGTTGGGTTCCAGTTACAGTTATCCCTTAGGTCTTGGCACGAGAACTTGACACAGAAATTAAAGTTTGGCATAATGAATTCTATCATTATGAAAGTGGTTATTGCTATTACATGTGAATATTCGACTAGTAGAATATCTACGTGAATGATTAAATGGAATTATTTCATTTTATTTCTACCATATTATGTTGAAGTTCTTGTTTAAAAAGATTTTGTTTTAGTTATATATTTCCTTAAATTTTTATGCTTATTTATGAATGTTTCTGCTATATTGCTTACCCTTACTAAGCGTTTGAGCTCACCCATTTCTATGTTTTATTTTTTTCCCAGGATTCCAAAAAGTGAGTTGTGATTGATATGCAGGGTTAATACAAGGGAATAATGGCATCGATAAAATTATTTATGTTGTTTTGAATGTCTTAAAGTGCAATTTAACAATCATGTATATAATCTATTTTCCAAAACTGCTAAACTGCTCAGTCCTTCGGGACATGATTCCTTGTAATCATGCCAATGTATTAAAATAATGCCCCAACTCTGGGTAACTAGGGTTGGGGTGTTACACTTGGCATCAGAGGAAATTTAGAAATAACCCTGGAAACTTGATTTAGACAAACTCTGATTAGAACACATTACACTAAGATAGAATTTGAGGATTATTATAGAAGAAATTCCCAAATTTTTGGGTAGTGTTGATATTTTGTTAGTTTTCCGATCAATACATCCATTTCTGGATACGAGCAGGTACAGGCTGCTCTGGCACAGATGTACAAAGGGGTAAAACCCGAAAACACCTCTTTGATCTAAACTCGAACGGGAACTGGGGCACGACAATGGGCCTTGCTACACTCTTGGTTACGACAGACCAGGGGGATATGCTTATGATAATTCTCATTTTATTTACAAACCATTATGAAGTGTTTATGAGTATATAATTCCTCAAAGAAAACATTTTTATGATTATGGATTATATCCATACACTGTTTAATGTATGTTAAGTGTTTTACAAGTTTGGGATTAGGTATTGTTATTCATATGCTAATTTAGTGTATGCCATTGTTTAGAAATGGCGCCTAGTAGATTGAATGAGAACTCCAACAATACGCATGATCTAAATATTAAGAAGGATCATATCTGTCATGGTCTTAAGTCAGGATTTAGAAGGGAAATAGTCTCCCACGTATTATCATCATATGAAGAAATAGTATCATGTGTTAATAAGATTAGTAATGAATTCTTTGAGTCCTATGGCTTTGAAGGGAAGCCATAAAAGAAAAGGATGGTAGAAAGAAATATGGATAAAGGGAATAAGGGAAACAAGGATTTTCCAATATCTGATAAATGTGGAATGACTCACCTTGGTAAATGATTGAAGGGAATGGGAGTTTGTTATAAGTGTGGAGAAAAAATACCCCAAGTACGTGATTGCAAGGGTAAGAAATTGTTTTCAAATGTACAATCCATCATTTGCAAGGAGTTGGTACACTACACAAACCAATATACAAATCATCAGATTATGCACCAAATGATGTTATTGGATAATAATCAGGTTACGATACTACCTCAAATGAAGTGGAATGACTAGTGTTCTTATGTTGTTATTATAGAATTATTTTATTTGAGTGTTGTATCAACAGTATATTGGTTACAAGAATTATGGAGATAAATAAGGATTGTACTCCAATACTATTTTATTAAGGATTTGAGATTTTAGGGTTCTAAGAAATGTGACTTAATAGTAACCTACATTTTTTTAAAAATACATGGTTTAAGTGAAGGTAATCATTAATATGGTCTCGATAATGAGGTAGTGATTTTGGAATAAGAGATGGTTGATTTGAATAAATTATATTGGATATTCTTGACTACCTTGAAACTAATTAATGAATTGTCATTGTTGGAGTTTACAAATGTTTTGGATAGAAGGAGTATATCCAAAATTCTAAAATTAATAAGGGAATATGAATGTAGTCACTATGGTTTTATGTTAATTAAGGATGTTACCATGTTTAAAAATAATACGTGATGAAGGTGTTCACTTTTTATTACATGGAAAAAAAGCATCTTCATTGTTTATAAATTCCTTATATATTTTGGACTGTGAGTTAGGATAGTAGTATCTTGGATATGTCTAATGGTTGGAATGGATTAAGTTTTAAAGGTTATTTTTGGATTTTTATAAAAGGACCACACACAAACCGTGTGAAAACCTATCGCGTCGGACAAAGCTACGAGAATCAAACCAACAACCATAGTGAGATTGGGATTTATCACCTGCCACTGGACTACGTGAAGTCTCTGGATTGTTTAATGTAGTTTCTTTTTTAATGGTTCTGATATGTGAATTATATATTCAATATTTTTGGAACCCTATACGATTAAGATAAATAGAGTATTTTTGAGTTGTATTATGTTTTAGAGTGAATGATGAGTTTGTGGTAGAAATTTGTTAATGGATAAAAACCTAATTATAAAGAAAATATATCTCCTTATGATTTTAGCCTATCTCCTAAATAAATTTCTCAACATTAATAAAAGGAACTTCAAACAAAAAATTTGTCCTAGATGGTACCATAGATCATCAAACATTTATGGTTTTGGGATTGTTGGCCTTTTCATAGCCACTTTCTCTACCACTCTACATCCGATATTTGGTGGTTATATTTTTCTTCTACATCCATGGTTTCCAACATGGAACCGTAGTATGTGTTATTTTCGGTAAGATTCATACTTACCACTCTTTATATTAAATAGAGGCCTCAATAATCCATTGTTCGATGTGGGGTTTCAACTATGATATTTTGAAATGTCAACCCCAAGTTTCCAATACCGAGAATAAATTTTGAGGACTCAATTTATTGAAGGAGGGTAGAATGTAATACCCCAATATTTCACGGTACGCTTCTCTTTGAATAATACAATAGCATGTGTTGTACGCAACTTCGAGTTCTAACACACCACAACCAATCAAACTAGCCGTTAAGAATAGTAATACCGACTTTTTAAATTTTTATACATTTTATCTTTCAAAATGAACTTCATTTTTCGATTTTTAATATCGAAATTTTCTTAGGGTGAATTTTTGGTACATTTCTTATAACTTTATTATTTTGATGAATAGTGGAAATTACTAAATTTTAATTAAAAACAATGTTTTTAATCAAAATAATAATTAGTGATAAACTATGAATTTCAGTGATTTTATAGTATAATTAGATTATATTTTTACCATTTAATCTAATATTGGTCATTGGACATAATTTCGCATTTAAACTGGAAGTAAGAAAGTGTCAATCTTTTGGTAGTTATTATTTCTTAAAAACACCCAATTTGTTTTGAAAACAGGAATTAATTTTTAAATTAATTAATGAAACTTATATGTTTTGAATTTGGTGAAATAGATATAATTTTTTAATTCATAATATCAAATATAACATAGGCTGAATTTTTGGTATTTTTCTGAGAAACATCAATTTTCGATGAATAGTGAAAAACACTGACTTATTGGTTAAAACAGATTTTTATTATTATTTATTTTATTTAAATTAATTAATTTCAAAATATATACATAATACTTATATATGTTCATTTTAATTCATTAGAGTTATTTTATAATAATTTTAGGTATATAAAAATTTTATTGAACTTTTCACCGTCTTTTACCCACCTCCTAGGAAAAATTGAAAATTCATATAAAACATAATTTTACCACTTCTGTGAGTTGAATTAGGAAAATCAGAGAGACATGGTTAATATCAATGAGTTAAATGTGGTTCAATAAGATAAAAATAATTTTTTGTGAATAGTAACAATTTGCTTTTATTTATCGCAGTTAAAGGTAAATAGGGTAATTTAAGGAAAAAAGAATATTGTAATAATTAAAAATTACCTTAACACTTGTTTAAACCTTATTGGATGAGTAATGGCCGACCATGGGCATCATTGGGTCGATTTTGGGACACCAAAGAGCCACTTATAAATGATAATGAAATTTAAGATTTGTTTTTGTAAGGGAAAAATTGACATAAACAAAAACCTTTTAGTAATTAATTTTTATATGGTGTTATATAATTAATATTTTTGACAATAAAGATTCATTATAAAGGTAAAATGATTTCCTACATAATGGTATTTTATTTATAATTTTTAGACACTATATAAATTAATTTATTTATGACACAAATATGATGCAGTAATTACTGTATTAATGAACGATAAAGATAATGGAGATTATAAATACCCAAATAATTGTGATTTTAGACTTATTATGAATTAAAATAATTTTATAGGTTAATATGACATATTAGGATTAGTTATATGATTTTTTTGAAGTAATAATGCTGTTATGAATTTATCAAAAACAAAAAAACCAATAGTGCCAAAATTTACATAAAACAGTTTTTAAAACAAATATTATATTATTAATTGTTATTCTATTTCTAAAAATCTAAGGTTTGGCCAAATGAATAATATCATGATAGGTGTATCATTAATGGACCACTTGGGTGTATATTGGAAGTTTATAGTAATTTTATTCACTATATAATGTAAAAATACAAAGTGACATGGTAAATGTCAAACTATTTAACTAAGAGTTAAAAATAAAATATAAGGTTAATATAATGACCCAAACCTGTCTAAAATATATTGGTTGAATGTATTTCGACCCATACCCACCTTAGACTTTAAATAATCTCGTTTTCAGCCATTATAAACTGAATATTAATTTATTATAAAATAATAATTTATGTTTTTTCTAAAGAGCCCCCCTATAAATGGACACCACTTCTAACCAATTCCTCACACCTCTCAAGCCTTTTTTATCGTCCAAACTCTACCCAGTTAAGCTCCTTATATCCCTATCCTCCTACTATAAGCCTTGCCATAGGAAAAAGGTATTTTAAGAGTTATTTTTGTTTCAAACCAAAGGGAGTCATCCAAATTAAAGGAGGTTAAGCTACCCTCGACCAAGAAAAAGTACAAGGTAAGTGTTTATTTCACAATATCTTCTTTATCTGAGGTTGTTTATACATAATTACATACAGGGAACTCTTTATCATCCACATACATGTTTCTTAAAAATGTATTTCAAAACATTCTTACTATTTTCTAGAATATGGGTTAAAGTAAATTATACCCTTGTTTTACTTTTTATTTGAGGGTTATAAAGGATTCCTTCCACCGTTTTCCAAACAAGGTCTTTTTTAACCTTTTCGAAAAAATTAAGGTAAGAATGTTTTTTTATCTTATACGGAGGGTGCGGCTATTTCCGGCAATATTAAGTCGTCGAAGCATCCTTTAAAATCATATAAGAATGTTTTCAAAATAAATTTTTTCTCTATAATTATTTGACTTTGAAATGATTTCAAAAAAAGAGATATTTCTATAAAATTGTGTTGTTTTTATCTATTACAACATCCTTTGATAAATTTTACAGTAGTTTGAAGTTGATTTATTATGATACAAATCATCCATATTGTATTTAAGGTTTTGTGATATGTTTGACTATGGATGAGTAATTTTTATGCCATCAATGGTTTATGATTAATGTTTTGGAATTCCGTATGCTAGTTTTAATATGAATGTTTATGGTATATTTAATCCTCTTCTTAAGGTGAATGTGTTGGACTAGTATCTTCCGGGTTGGGGTCCGGTTATAGAACTCCCCCCGGGTTAATGTCCAGTTATTATAGGCACTCCGGGTTGGTGTCTGGTTATTAGAGGCACTCCTGGTTGGTGTCCAGTTATTAGAGGCACTTCGGGTTGGTGTCCAGTTATTAGAGGCACTGCGGGTTGGGGTCCGGTTACAGAGGATCTCTGGGTTAGTCTAGTTACTGAGACTATCCGGGTTGGGTTCCGGTTACATTTATCCCTTAGGTCTTGGTACGAGGCCTTGACACAGAAATTAAAGTTTGGCATTATTCATTCCATCATTATTAATGTGGTTATTGATATTAAATGGGATTATTCGACTAGTAAAATATCCATGTGAATGAATAAATGGCATTATTTCATTTTATTTATACAATATTATATTTAAGTTCATTTTTAAAATGCTTTTGTTTTAGTTATACATTGCCTTAAATGTTTATTCTCATTTATGAAAGTTTACACTGTATTGCTTACCCTTATTGAGCATTTGAGCTCACCCCTTTCTATGTTTTATTTTTTTTCCAGGATTCCAAGAAGTGTGTTGTGATTGATATGCAGGGTTAGGACAAGGGAATAATGGCATCCATAAAGATTATTTATGTTGTTTTTTATTTCTTAATGTGCAATGTAACATTCATGTATTTAATCTATTTCCCAAGACTATTAAACTGATCGGTCCTTCGGGACTTGATTTCTTGTAATCATGTCAATGTATTAAAATAATTCACCGACTATGGGTAACTTGGGTTGGGTTGTTACATCTTGTATTACATTAAAATAATGTGCCTTTTCATTGGATATAATGTAGTTCCCTATTTCATGTCGTGGATGAATTCAAGATGTGAAAAATATAACTTTTCTGGCGAAATTACACATCCTAAACCTATAGGGAAATAAAAAAAATAAAGACTAAATTTTTATGGTCTTTTATGTGAGGGATTTAAAAATACTCCTACATATTGACCCTATCATAAATCAATAACCATGAGTGATAACTATAGACCACTTCTATGCATGGAGAACCACTATGGAGCATTGCTTTTATACCGTTCTTCACTATTAATCATTCTCAGGTATCCATGAAGCCTGTTGTCATTATTCTTATCATGAGTGGGTATTTTCCTTTTTTTTCCGGGCGATGTGATTGTTGGGGGGTATTTTATGGGGATTATTTATAACATTTATTCTTGTTTTGGATTGTTGAAACACCATTTATTAATAAAAATTTTATTCTTTTGTCAATTGCATGACCATTTCTAGTAATTAAAGTTTTCTTCATTCATTTCATCAATTATTTAGAATAATTTTTGTATGAACATTGTGAAATATAGGTTAGATAAAATTTAATTGGTACTTAGGTTACCTAATTTTGTTATTACACCAAGTATATCACCATTCCACTGATGAAATCATAAGATTTTCATAGGGTATAGACACAAATGAACAATGCAATTATGAAACCAATTACAATTAAACCATTAATAAAATTAATCCATATCAAATAATCATGAAAATTACTAAACATGGAATGAAATTCATATTCAAATAAAACACAATCATTTCCTTACTTCATTCTCTTCCTTCAAACAATAAAACAACTTAAATTTAAATTTCATTAATTACATTTGAAGATACTAACCATCCATATTGTTTTGGCACTTAGGATTTCAAATTATTAAATTATAAGTTCTCTTATTTTATTTTTATAAACAATTAAATTGGTTTTTCCCAGTAGGAAATTTAAAACACTATGCAAGATGTTAGAAAACATACATATATATATAACATTATACTGATTAAAACATTCCACGCCCATGGTAATATGGATATTCATAATAAGTGGGTTTTATGATTCACTAATTCAAAATCCACGAAAACCTTTAAAAAATTCCTTATTCTCCGATATAAAACCTCACAAAATAGTAAAATAAATAAAATTCATAATGATTCCCCATTTTATTCTCCCAACCCAACATAACATGAATACTATACTATCTGGTGGCCCCACTTGATCATAGGAATGGATCCCCATATATAAGATAATGGTGACTAAAAATAGGGGTCATGTGAAGTAATATTATGGGCTATCCTCCCATATCATTGAGCATAAAAAAATTACATTGTATCATACACCTAAATGATTCTATAAATAATAAATAACCAAAATGGTATAATAATCTAATATGAATAATTAAAGTAAGAATACACAACTTATCACCCACTAGGTCTATCATATATAAAAATGAATATATATATATATATATATATATATAAATTAATGTAAAACGGTATGTATTATATATTCAATTCTATAATCATCCCAATCATGGATACATGCCGGATAAGTATCCTTCATGGCATTGTATCTCATTCCTTTTCCCAACCTAGGTCTAAAACCAAGTAAGAGTTACTTCAATCACCCTAGAATAATGGTTGTCATTGTAGTGTGTATGAAAAAGGAATAGTAGAGAATCCCAAATATGGTTAACTACATATAGAAAATATTGTGAAATATTCATGTAGAATACATTAAATAAAAAAATAACCACTGAAAAAAAAACTAATTGAAAACCATCTATCTTGAGGTCAACAACATTGATCAACCATAACTTATTCTTCTAGTTATATAAATTCTTTAAACATATAACAATGATCATCCCAATCATAAAAATTACATGTTTTTATCTTAGTATATTATATAGTGGTAATAGAACTGGGTTTAAAAACACCTTGGTATATATGATAACGACTTGGTAAAAGATACATCATTGAATAAAAACCAAGGAAAATCCCCATACCATTATTAAATAGTTACCTAAATTTGATACCCATTAGTACAAGAGACTTAAATATTATGTCCAATGACCCTAAAAGCCTATGTAACTTGATTTTATAATGATATGTCCCCATTATGGATAAAATACAGTACTTCTTCAAAATATATGGTTGAACAACCAAAAATATAAAAATCCTTTTAACTAGTAAAATTTTAATTAGTACCATTGATGTACCAATTATGTGAAAAACAAATATATATCCAGGAATTTTTGAACAATTTATAGGCTCTATAATTTAATATTGATTATATTCTAACTCACTAATTCTCATACTTTTAGACAAACATAATGAATTGATTCTTTAGGGGTTACCTTAATATATTTTTTGAAAAATTTATAGATCGTATTTATACCTAATCATCTAGTAATGATTAATAATAGGGAAATTTTATTGTTTGATTGAATACATTTTAAAATGAAATTTTATATAACAAGTGTAGTAAATGTTTTTTTGTATGGATCTAGAAAAATTAATTGTTTATATTATCCCAAGAAATGTTATATCATTATATTATTTGAAAAAAGTAGAAATTAATGGATGGAGTAGACTAATATATGTGAAGGATATACCTAGTTTCCATGGATTAGTTATTTAATATCATCAATTTCTAATAAATTTATCATAATTTTGAATCCCACTAACCAATAAAAATTTAGAGGGAGTCATATTTTTATAAAATGAGGAATGCAAGTAAATAATTAAAGAGTTAAAGGTGAGTAACATCACTATCCATGTACCCATTAGTGGGAAAACACTTGTGGTCTACAATGATACATCCAAAAATTCCATTAATTATAATAATTGATGATAATAGAGTGATAACATTTTCATCCCATTAATTAAAAATAGAAGATAAGAACTACACAACACATGATTAAGAATTAGGTTTTTTAATCATTATATTAAAGATATGGTTACATTATCACTATGTAGAGAAGTCTGACATGTATAAAGATCCTACAACACACACACACACACACATATATATATATATTGTAGAAAATTAGCTCACCATACAACAATAACTTTTGTTAGATATTATCAACGATTGGGGTTTTTTAATCTATTACCATCGTATAATAAATCATGTTATAGATGCTTTGAGCATAAACGATCCCACTACCATATCCATAATGAGGATTCAAAAGGGAAAAATCTTCTTAAAAATGAAAATAACTGATATCGGAATCATAAAATCTATTTTAACCTACATTTCATAAATCACTACATAAAAATAAATTCATGAAAAAATTATGGCATCCCAGAAAGGGATAAGGAAGTACAATGAACGTTAGATAATATCACAATTTGTTTTTTGAGATATCGAGTCATTAGGTTTTGAACATGAATATTTCTCCCATAAAATCCAAACCCGATGAGGGAATATCTATATTATTTCCATGTATGATCCTACTTTATTCACTAAATTAGTATAAAGATGTATATTGATACGATGAAGAACATTTGGTCAAAGAAAATGAATATAGGGATTAAAGAAATTGTATCTAGTTACTTGGAATGTGTAAAAATAGGGAATGAATTATATAATTATAAGGGTAATATGAAACATTTTCTTATACTGGTATATAAATGAAAAAATAACCATTTATTTTTTTGTTAGACTCCCTATAACATATAGAGGAAATAATTCCATCTAGGTGGATATTTATATCTATAAAATCATTTAATTTCATCTCTATTATGTAATTTATATCTCTTGGACAAATAACTATGATATATATAATGGATGTGGAAAAAACATATAGTTATACTCTCCATGGTATTAGACCGAGAACCAAGGTTTACCTCAAAAACATAGAGAATCCTATAAAATAATAGATTGATAGAATATTATTAATTCTAATTATCAGACTCATACAAATGGTCTATCTTATTGAATCAATCATTAACAAAAGGATATGTAATATAAAACTCTATAGATTTAAAAAGATCAATGGATGAGCACCCTCAATTAGTGAAGTTATCATATATCTAAACTTTATAATCTAATATTCAAACAACACGTTATGAGGCTCTATATGGTAATAGGTGTCCAAATACTACATTCTAGGTTGAAGTTGGAGAGTTAAATATTATGGTACTTGATGTTATACATGAGACGATAGAGATGGATCAATCCATTCAACATCATATAAATTTTACTTAAATTGGAGATAAAATATATGAAAAGATTCATTAATGAGACTTGGAGATTGAGGCCAGAGTGTGGTTTTTTTGATATATCACTATGGAAAAAATTTATTATGATACATAAGAAAGGATCATATTTTAAATGATACATAATCCCTTTTTATATTTTTTATCACATTAGAGATGTGTCCTATTGAATGCAGTCCCACATAAATTATCTCATGTACATGATTTGTAACATATATTTCCCACATAAATAATTATATATATGATGTGACAAACTAGGGTATTAAAACATATATACTAAATATTTTTTTCAAACAATCATTACATTACATAGACACACACTTGATGATTGTAAATGTATTGTGAATTTGGAAAATTGAAAAAATAAGTAACTAGTTTATAAGTGAACTAATAAATCTTCTAGTAATCAAATCATTCTTATAACCCTTCTTATAAAATTCATTAATAATAAATTTTTTCATGACCCTGGGAAAAAGAAATATAATAATGGGTGAGCTCAGATTGCCATTAATAATTAACAAGGGTGATATGTGATCATAAAATGAGCAGAAGGTTATAAGAACATGATCATATTATTTGAAATCCATAACCTGAATGTCAATAATCATTTTCTTTGGTCATTTAATAAATATTGATATTTCATAAGACATGAATAAAAGAGATTCGTATAACATGACCCTTGAGAGCACCAAAATTGAATACGACATGGAAATTTGGCATACACATAATCATGGTAAATAATTTACATAGTTGTAATGTCTCATTGAAATGTATATCATAAAGGAATGGTATCACCCCCAAACCATAATAATAATTATTCTTCACTCATAATAATATTATATATGTCAACGTCCGTTAATATTATGGTTTTGATACCTATTCCAATCCTTTTTGTTCCATTAGAACTCAATCAATAACAAATAAAAAAATGGATATATTGTTCCCACCAATAAAATATTTAATGTAAAACTAATGTGTTCCAAAAGATATTTTACTATTCATCATATCAAAACCCATGAATATAATTTTCCTTTTTAAAATTTCCATCATAGAATAAACTATGTAAAAGAAACGTGTTTCATAATCATTTCATTATTTCATAATAGCATAACCTGTGGAATAATAAGTATAATTAAATATAAATTTATCCTAGAATAATGTATTAAATAGAAAATAGTTCCATTACCATCTATTTATTTATATAATAAACTATTTCAAGGAATAATAAGTATGGTATCCTTGGATCGTTTTCCTAGTAAATCATAAGTAATATCAATGGATTGCATCTTATATAAAAAATTATTTTGAAAGAACACCTTTAAAACTTCATAAAGAAAATTTCATTTTATATTTTAAAATAACTTTTTAGAAAATAAATAATTATAAAATCCTTTTCATTATTACTAACTATGGAATCAAATAGAGTAAGATTTAAAGTGAATTTAAAATATATCTTGAGTAAAATATCCTAATCAAATTGATATTTTAAAAAACATATTACAAATTTTTAAAATCCATTTAATTGAATATATACTTTGTAAAATATAATAGAAACATTATAAGAGTGATTGGTCATAGTGGAAGAAAATACAATTAATTTCATACAAGTTAAAATAATTATTTGATACACATTTTCATTCAAATAAAAATAGTCCTTATTTAGGAAATGAATTTATGAATATTTACAAAACTCTTTCTAAAAATCCATAAATGTGAACAACTTTCAAATATAAGCTCCATATATTTTTTAATAATTTTTAAAACACTCTTTTATAAAACATGGTTATTTAATAAAAAGTGGTTTCGATAGAAGGAATAAATAATGTTCAATTTATTTAAAAATATTAATTTGGAATATTTAGTACCAAATAAGAGGAAAATTAAGGGAAAAAAATTCTTCACGGTAAATATCTATAAGATAATAAAACATACTGATATATTTAGATATAGATCAAAATATTTCATCGTCATATTGATAAACATAAACAATCCCAAAATACGATGAGATTGTATTATAAAATTGTAACCTCATTGGAAAATTTTGAATATTAATCCTCAATAATAAATAAAATTAAATTTAACAAAAGATATAATTATAATAAATAAAAACAAATTATAACATTTAAATGGTGCAATAAATACACCTAATAAATTAAGATAGCTTTATAGCATAACATAATCCCCAAATAAGGAAAATTTAGACAAAACCCTTTAATTATTGGATAATAATAGGAATTTTAATCCCAAAAAGTGAATATCATTAGATAAAACATTAAATATAATGACAATATTGATATTTTTTCCATATAATTTCATTATTTTTCACAAATGTAATGGGTGGTTAATATGGCATACTTTTCCCAAAAATAAAAAACACTAAAAATATCATACCCAATGACTCAAATTCATTCAAACACATTTAAAATTAATTTATAATAAATATAAGATTATTATAGATATATAAAATAACAATTATCTTATGTAAAATATAATATATTTTTTAACTTATGATTTCTTATTACATTTATTACCAATAATTCCTTTAACAATTCACTTTTCAGATAATAATAGCTTAATTGTTCATATATTTTTTGGATATTTTCTTTTAAATCATTTTAAAATTACTATAATACCATTATTGAACTGTTATTAACCATTATATTAATAATATATATATTCAACTTATATGTATTTGGTGTAATCTATAAATATTACAGATATAAAATGAAATACACCATTCATTGAGACGGTGGGTCGTACGTTTGCATAATCGATGTTTCCATCTTTTAGCAAAAAAAATATATAATGTAAAATAATATATTTCCTTTAAAAAAAATTATATCATATATATATAAAAAATATTTAATAACATTATCCACATTTCCTTTAAAGAGATGTGTTAGTGACAACGAATCACATCGCTTCATGAGGCAGTAGTCCTCCAAACAAGAGAATGTTGTTATTGTATTCTATACAGAATATAAATTAAGACATTATATGTGATATTATAATTATAAGATTATTGTAATATCATAAATATCATATAAAAATACAAGAAATTTCATTTAATCTAGCTATGAGATGCGGTGCAGGATAACAAATTTTATCGGTATGCAAGGTGGAAGTTTGTTGTATGATCAATGGTTTGGTTTCACATTCACGGGCATAGGATATGGTTGTGGTTAATTTGAATAACATAAAAGCATATAAATAAATGTAATTAATTTTTTTATATAATTGTGGTATAATAATATTTTAATATGTGGATGAATAAATTAAATAAAACACTTGGTTGAGGACATGACCTCTCTTTCAATCAAATTCTTTTGGATTTATCCAAAAGCCTTCATATGATATATTTAAGAACAAAAATGTATTATAGAATGATATTAGGGAATATGGGAAGTGATTTTTTAAGGCATTATCTAAAACAATGTCTTTTTGAAGTATGGAAATGATAGGAGAAAGGGTAACCTTTTATAAGTGGGGGAGATGAAACATATGAAAATTTTGAATTGAAATAATGCCACCTTCAGTTTTCTATTGTAAAATAGATAAATTATGGACTAGTGTTGTTCTATATAATAGATAAGATCTATATATGACTATATAATAGGAATTATACATATTTTGTGAAATTTTTGACCATTATATTTTTTGTTCAACCCACAGTAAACCCATTGTAGTCAAATTTAACTCCTTTTACTCTCAATTATGATAAAAAAATACACTCTATAAAATAATATAAATCATTGTGATTCCAATCATTTAACTAATTTTTATAAATTACTTTCATAGAAGTGGAAAATTTAAATTTAAAATTAAACCCACATATGTGATGAAAACATGGTTTCCTAAAGGGAAAGGTTTTAGAGTGTTAAAAAATTATAAATAAATTAAATATGAAATTTATTAAAATAAACATAATTGGTAAAATTAAATCAATTTTGAATAAATTTTAACATTACGAGATTTTTTTTAAAAATGAAACCATATTATTCCATTAAATGGAAAGGTCGTTTTCAATAAAAATCATTAATTTTCACTATTTTTAAAAAATTGAATTTAGATAAATATAAAAACTCACCAAAAATATAATATTGAAATATTTTTCCTACAATTGCTGTTATTTATTATAGAAAAAAATTAAAATAATAAATATTTACTTTTATTATTTTCTTAGAAAATAAATGAAATCTTTATTTTATAAAATAGTATTTTCAAATCTTATAAAGACATTACCAATAAATATGTAATTGTTTATCAACATATTTTCATTATATGAATCCATTATAAATAATATTTAAAATATGTTATTAATATTCAAACAACTAATTTTAATGGCTAGCTAATAACATCCATGTAAAATATTAATATAAATTGAATATTGTGGTCTTTTAGAACCCAGTGTTGTGTGTTTTACAGGATTTCCACGAAATTAGATTTAATCGAAATGCACATTTCAATAAATCTCACAGTACTACATTTTACCACCCTAATATTATGATCTCCCTTGAAATTTAGTCAATTTGGTACAAAAAACTTAGGTTAATTATGAATCATTATATCCTCAGGTTCCTAAATTACTTCCTAAAATTTGTTGCTACACATAAAATCATTGCTATGTAAGTTTTATTGTTTAATAAAACATTCTCTATATGATCACAAATATCAACTGTTTGTTCCTCATAATGAAGACCATGACCCATTGGTATGAACTCTATGTTTACTATGTGTTAATTTTTATGTATAAATATTATATAGATAGATACATGGAACCCATCATAGACTTGAGAGATTTTTGGTGGAAGGAGAACTAATATGATACCATCATGATATGATAAAGAATTTTATAGTGGAATATATACTGAGGGCATATTTTCCCTTTCCTCTTGAATCTAATAACCATCATCCATTGATAATTTACGAGAAATAACTTGTCACCAATATTAAATTATATCTCACACAAGTTATTATTATCATATCTTTTCTATTGACCTTCTTCCAATCTTATATATTGTTGAATTTACCTAAAATTATTTTCCTTTTATTTAGCCATGTTAGGTCCCAATAAAATCCTATAACCAACATAATTCCATCATGTTGGAGATATAATTTTACTTAAAAATATGTCTTCATAAAGATCCATATGAATACTCTTTTGAATGATATTATTTGATGATAACTCAACTAGAGGCATGTGTTAATTGCGATAAAAATTTAAATCCAATGAGAAAGATCTCAACATGTCCTCAAACTGACCACATATCCTAGTATATTACACAATTCGTAAACACATCTCTATATAAACAATTACTAATGAATTCCCTTGGACATCAATGTACACGGTATATCATGATAAAAAATAATGGAATTTTTTACCCCATGAAACATTACCACATCCTTAATGTATTTCATGGAAGGATGATAAAAAAAATATTCTCTACTAGTAGTAGTGGTATATTACTTTGTAAGGTTATCGAGTGTAACCCATATTGAATGGTTATATTTATATTTTTTTCATGAGGCAAAAGGAAAAAAATACATGGTGATGATTTTCCATTTCCATTCTGTTATGGGTAGTACATATAATATACACTTAGAATTTTTCATTTATGACTTAACATGTGATATAACAAGCATAAATATAAATGTTTTATGATATATAAATAGATATATATATATATATATATTAAAAAATACAACTAAAAATACTCATTCATAACAATATACATATTTACTATTCTAGGAAAAATAGAGAATTAAGAACTACAATCCTCCTTAAAAAACTCCATCAAATCTTGTATGAGTAGAACACATACATGGTTACTCAATATTATCAACAATTAACAGAAAAAATTAAAATTTGGAAAATTTATCACCCGCTTTTGATGGTGTATAATATACTTCCTCTCATACATAATCTTCACTTGGATAGATATATAAAAATTCATTTTATAAAGGTATGATTTCACCAATTCCAACATGATTTCTAGATCCATCATTTGAAAATAAAAGAGTATCATATCTTTTGAGGTCCTCAAAATGGAAAATTTTTTATGATCCTTTAAATTGGGAGCATCAACCACCTTGATATATTTACTAGTGTGGTAATGTATTGAGAATATTTAATCATTAATTATCTCTAACCACATCCTCTAGAAAATGTTCAACTCCTTCTATGTGAATAAATACAGTAAATATTTTTTATTAGTATATATATCACACATTTCCAAATAAATATATTTCCACTTATCATTAATGAAAAAATTTACACAACTAAATATAAATCATTAGTTTGGTAATGTTTCACATGAAAATCCAATTTTTTCAAGGAATAATTTATTAACATGTCACTATAAAAATGAATAAATTCTAATTCCATCATTTTTGCATCACTGGAGATTAAAATACTTATTGACTATAGGGTAATGTAATAACATGTATGTTGACTAATATTACATCAACATCCATGAAATTTTTAATTCATTAATCCATCAAAATGGACTTCTCTACATTCTATGTTAACATGGTGAGTGGATTATATCGTTGGATAAATTCTATAAAAATTGTAGATAATATATATCCCGTCCAAAAAAATAGACCACAACCATAGTGGTTGTTATTTTAAAACATTCAATAGGCCCTATCATTGATGGATCCACCAAAATAGAATCACTTGATATTATAAATGATCAAAAATTGATTCCTTTTGTAGCCAAAATTTAGACATTTTATATTTTCCATAAATCTTCTCTTTCACCAGGGTCTTCAGTAGAGTTCTCAAGTGATCTTAATGGTCATAATTTTTTTATTCAATGGACAAGAATATATTCTAATAATATTACCACAAACTAGACAAGGTAATATTTTAATACAATATTCATTAATTCCTTGTATATAAGAGTGAAATATGTAACACCAATTGGAATGACAATTTATTCATAGTGTCCATACATGGTACAAAATTCATTCCTAAATAAATCCTCATTATTGATCATTAATTAATGATATTGATAATTTAGGTCTATCACAAAAATTTCTTTAACTTGGTGTAGTTGATCAAAAAATCATTAACATGGGGTAGATGAAAATTGAACTTGATTTTGATTTTGATGAAATTTATACAATTAATAAAAATTAAATTTCACTACTAGAAATTCCTTCTATACCAACACCTATATCCTAATAGTTTAGAAAAACCATAGGGATAGGTTTCCTATACCAACTCTTTTCTAAAAACTGTAGGTATAGTAATTGTTAGATTGTTTTCCCCAATGGTTTGTAAAACTGTTGGGATAGGGCTAGTTTTATCAAGGTTTTTTAAAACCATTGGGATAGGTGATAGGTTCCCCCCTTATTCCAATCGTTCATGGAAGCCTTTGGTATAGGTAAGATATTTATCAATAGTTTTAAATAACTTTTGGTATAGAATACCACAAATATATTCCAAATTTAGATTGGGATCCTCCCACATTGTGCCCTAAACAAGAGCTCCCATAGTTCTATTGTGCAAACCCCTATTCCGAGAAACCGATTGTTTGTTCTTCCACATGAAATCTATAAGTTATGAGTTTTATGTTCTACCTCCATTTATTCAATTTTTCATTCTGGTTTCTTTAAAGACAAGGTTTATTTGGTTTTTATTTTCCGTAAAGGACAACTCCACTATTCATTGTGAACCCATATTCTCAACCTGTGATCCATCCTTGATTCAATAATGTTTTTGTTCTTCCGCCTCCAATAGACTCACATTTCATGTTCTTTTTAGGTGTTCTATTAAGACCCTTTGTATTTTTATCATGCATCATGTCTTATATTGATATTTTTGTGATGTCCTATTATACTGATCCAACATGGTAGTGAGATCTTATATAGTTGGGAGACATACTATGTGTCTCCATTTTATAATTTATTTTTTGAGTAAATGGGAGGGGTGGTTTGTAATTTGAGTGGGTTGGCTATGGGGGGGAGGGTTGTGCAGTGGGAGGGAGTTGTGGGGGGGTGTGCAGTGGGAGGGGGGTTGGCTGGGCTGAAGGGGGATAGTGCAGTGGGAGAGTGGGGGCTGTGTAGGGGGAGGGGTTGTTGGGGGGTTGTGTAGTGGGAGGGGGTTGTAGGGGTGTGTAGTGGGAGTGGGTGGGCTGTGAAATGGGAGGGGGTTGGCTATAGATGGGCTATGTCGTGGGGGGTGTAGGGGGTGTGTGTGCGGGGTGGGGGCTGCAAGGGGAGAGGGGGATGTGCATTGTGGGAGGTGGGGGCTGCAGGGGGAGGTGAGGGAGGGGGACAATTGGGGGCTGTAGGGTTTTGGTTGTAAGGGGGTTGTGTAGTGGGAGGGGTTAGCTATGGGGTGATTTAGGGGGGGGGAGGGTGTATGTAGTGGGAGGTGGTTGGTTGTGGGGGGGTGTGCAGTTGGGGGGAGGGGTGTAAGGGGGGATATGTAGGGTGGGGTTGCAGGTGGTGAGGGGGGTTGGGGGGGAGGGGGTTTGGGGTGGGGGTGGGGGTGGGTATTGTAGGGGGAGGTGGAGGGAAGGGGGTTAGTACAGTGGGAGGGGAGTTGTGGGGAGGGGGTTGTGTAGTGGAAGGGTGGCTCTGGGGGAGAAGTGGCTCTTGGGGGCTGTGCTGTGGGAGGTGGGGGCAATAAGGGTGTCTGAAGTGGGATTGGGGACTATACAGTGGGAGGGGTGACTATGGGGGGGATTTGTAGTAGGAGGTGGGGGATATAAGGGTTTGTGAAGTGGGATTGGGGACAGTACAATGGGAGGGGTGTTGGCTGGGGGGCTGTAGGGGGTGGATGTGTAGGGTGAGAGCTGTAGGGGGGAGGGGGTTTTGCAGTGTGGAGGGTGGGGATGGAGGCAGGATCTGGGGGGGACTGGGGGGGGGGGTGGTGGGAGGGGGCCTCACACACCACTAGTGATTAACATCACCCATTGTCACATGGGCCTTTCCAAACACATACCCAAGGAACGAAAGGCAACAAAAAAGGAAACCACAACAACAGACTACACCAGAACCAAGCCACTCCATATATGTATTTCTAGAACCTACACCAACCAGAGTATCTTATCCCTCTTCCATCATACTCTCAGTAAAACCCTCCAATCCAACAGCCATAACCCTCACCCAGGGCCAAAAAACAAGTATCTCACACCCTCCCAACCTATTAGCACCACATCCTAACCACAAGAATACCCCAATAACTAGAAAAACTACCACCATATAGCCAAAGAAAGAAAAATAAAAACAAAAACAATAAGAGAATAAAACAAACAAGTAGAAACCCACTCACAATCATATATCCAAACCACCATCAAAATAACATACAGCATGCTAGAACACAGGCCAACCCAGTATGCAACAAATTATCATCGATCCCTAAGATAATATAATAAATGGCAACACATTCAAACCATCATCTGATAAACCTTATGTTTAGGCAACTGTTTGAAAGAATATATATTGGATGAAATAGTTAGCTCAAATATTTTAAAAATAAATATTGCACAATGATATGAGAAACCATGTAACTGATAATTTCTCCCTATAAATTAAATATTAAAAAGTGACAAGCCCAAGAATTCCCAAAACACTTATCAATTATTCCACAATAATCAAGATACTACAACAATATAAAATGGATCTAAAAGAACAAGGATGGAATTCGACATTCTAGAGTAATAATAAGGACTTCCAAATCATCTTATATAACTTACAGTTGAAGAATATACAATCAATGTTATCATAATCCAATTCAGAAAAAAATGATGATTCAGAAAATCTATGGCCCTATTCAGCAACCTATCATTATTGGTCATACAATTAAGGGTTCCAAGCCATAAAAGTAATGAAAACCTTGTTGGGGAGAAATGATTCCAAACCAAAGATCTCCATGGTACCGAAGCTAATTTCTACTTAGGATCATCCAAAACGATGAGAAAGGAGGACCCATCATATCCATTCCATATAATCCTTTCACAATCTCATCCATGCACAAAAAAATAATGGATCTCTATCCTGATATTCATGTGATTATTAGAAACAACAATTGGTGGATTCCATGATCCATTAGAGATAATTTCCACAACTGAGGGAAACATGGATAACTTTGAATCATATATTATGTTTTCATCAATAGAGAATATAATAGGACCCATATAAATCCATGAATTAAAACATAATAAAATAAAAGATACATTCCCTACCAAAATGGAGTTGGTCTCGATGAATATCTCATAACACCAACACATTCCTCCATGTCCATGACAAATTCCATTGGACATTTCTACCCAAAATGTGGAGCGACCAAGTAAGAAAATGTGATCCTAGTAAATTGAAAATGAGGAAAAATAATGATTAAAAAGATCCCAAACATTTTTATCCATGTAAGAATTATTCCAGTGCTCATCCCACTTAATACCTAAGAATCCCTCCTCCTTAGTATAATTCATAAATTCTAACTCAAATTGATCCCCATAATTATCAAGATAATGGAATGTTGAAAGAATTATCAAATTATTGGATTTAATGGAAATAACTCCTTTATTTGGTCACATGAAGTGATAAAACCAATAAGCCTTCATCCTAAGTAAAACAGATTGAAAAAATTTGTAATAATTCGGCAATGGAAAAAAATTATTTGACCAAACATTAATTCTTCTAAAAATTATATCCTCGATAACTATACAGTGTATGGATCTATGGTTGGAAGTAATAAGGGGAACCCTGTAACACCAAGAACCCAGTTACCCAGAGTCGGTTAATTATTACATAACATTGGCATGATCACAAATGATCACGTCTCGAAAGACTAATTAGTTTAGTAGCCTTGGAATCACTAGATACATTCGTAAATTTTACATTACATCATAAAGTGAAAAACTAAAACTACATCTTGTGTCCATATACCACACACATATCCCCTCGTACTATCTATGCAGGTCATTCATGAAATACATCTTCACATACTGGGAATAATAAAACATATAAAGGGGTGATCTCATATGCACAGTAAGGATAACAATATTGCCGAAACATTCTTAAATAAGCATAAACATTAATGGAAATTTATAACTAAAACAAAATCCTATTAAACATGAACTTCACCAAAATATGGAACAAATAAAATGAAATAATTCCATTTAATTATTCACATGGATATTTTACTAATCAAATAATCACCTGCAATATAAATAACCACTTTCATAATGATGGAATGCATAAAATCCAGTCTATCATAACCACATAGTCAAGGCCTTGTGCCTAGACTACAAATAGAATTTGGTCAAGGCCTTATGACAAGACACTAGTTTTTCTCATTAGACCTACTGATACATCGAGAGTCTATAACAGGCTCCACCCATCACATATTAAGTCCAATGAATTCCTCATATGAACAGGTTTAAACATAATATAAACATTCGTATTAAAACTAGTGTATGAAATGTCAATACATTACCCATAAACAATGAATTGTATAAAAATAACAAATCCAAAATAAAACATATCACAAAACCTTCAAAGCAATATGGATGTTTTTTATCATAATAAATCAACTTCAAATAAGCTTAAAATCCATCAAAGGATGTTGATATAGATGAAATCAAAACTATATGAGGAAATATAACTTTTTTTAAATCATTTAAAAGTCAGACAATTATAAATGAGAACATTTAATTTGAAAATATTCTTATAATCTTGTAAGGGATTATTCAAATATTTTATAATGGCGGAAAATAGCCGCACCATCCGTATAAGTTAAAAAAAATACATTCGTACCTTAATTCTGTCTAAAAGGTTAAAAAGGGCCTTGTTTGGAAAACGACGGAAAGATTCCTTTATAAACTTCTTATAAAAAGTCATACAAGGGTATACATGAATTTAACCCATATTCTTTAAAATAGTAATCATGTTTTGAAATACATTTTTTAAGAAACATGGATGTGGATGATAAAGAGGTCCCAGTAGATAATTACGTATAAACAACCTCGGATAATGAAAATATTGTGAAATAAACCCTTACCTTGTACTTTTCCTTGGTTAAGGGTAGGTTACCCTCTTGTATAATAGTGAAATAATTTTTATTAAATTATACAAGAATCATATATATTAATATGATATCATATATGATCTTTTAACATTGCTTTGTTAATAAAATCTTAGTATTATCGTCATTTCGGGTGTTAAGTTACTCGTATTATTTTATATGTTTTGTTACATAAAGACTTGTTTGTTATGGATAGTTTGTATCGTATTCATATCTAGAATGATATAAATTCCTTAAACATTATTTTTAATCATCAAATGATAATTAGACTTTCATGGATATGATGGGGAATGAATTTCATCACGTTGGTGGAGACGGTAGTCCGTACGTACGCACGAGTGATAGTATCATTATTTTAATATTAAAATAATATATAATTGGATGGTATATCATATATACAAAATCATTATCATGTTATATTTATTATTTACATCAATTACACCTCATTATCATATCCATCCAACTAATAATTTTTTGAATAACAATTACACCACGATGTGGAGACGGTAAGTCGTACGTACGCACGTATGGTGACATGTCATTAGAAAGATGGTTAGAATAAATAAAATGGTTGTACCATATTTATAATAATATAAATATATATAGGAGATACTGGAGTTATTATTATAGAATGTAAATATCAAAGAAAGAAGAAGTTGAAGAAGAAAGGAACTTGAATGAGGGTTGTGAAAACATTACTTCTTCTTCGGGTTCTTCCTTTTGATTTGACCAAAAGGGCTCCATAGGTTGGCTTTCTGATCAAAATAATGCCTCTTGGATGAATTGAGTGAAGTTGGGAGAATATTTTTGTATGTTTAGGCCGATCCAAATGGCTTTGAAGGTGTGAATTAGTGAGAAGGGGGAGTTCCCTTTTATAAGAGGGGTGAGGGGAACCATATGAAAAGCCATAAATATTATTTTATAATAAATTCATATTTGGTTTTAATGGCTCTAAAGTGACTTATTTTGAGGCCAAGGTGGTTATGGGTCAAAAACCACCCAACTAATAGGATTTAGACAGGTTTTGGTCACTATATTAACCATATCTTTTAGTTTTAACTCTTTGTTAATTAGTTTCACATTTACAATGTCTCTTTTTAGTTTTATATTATTTAGTTAATAAACATACTATATACATCCACAGCAACCCTACGTGGTTCATTAGTTATACTAATATTATTATATAAGTCTCTTGGCCGAAACATAGTTTTTTAGGAATTGAATATCAATTAATAATATAATATTTGTTTCAAAAACTCTTTTATGTCAATTTTGACACTATTTTGTATTTTATTTTTTTGATAATCATACAGCATGATTACTTCTAAAAAACATAATTAAATAAATATTAACATGAAATTTTAACCTATAAAATTAGTGTAATTCATATAATATCTCAAATTACATTTATTTTGATATTTATAATATCAATTCTTTTATTATTTCATTAGTTAGGTAATTACTGCATCACCATTGTGTCATAAATAGATTAAATTATTTAATGTCAAAATATTTTAAATAATATTCTATTATGTAGGAAATATATTTTTCTTTCTAATGAGTTTTTATAATAGAATTTATCTTATGTATAATCCAATATTAAAAAAATTATTATTAATTAAACTTTTATTTTAACTCTTTTTACTCTTCTTTGAATTAAATAATAATAAATGTCCTAATCTAATCCAAGTAGACCTAAATAATAATATTTTATCCCTAAGGTTGTTTTTTGTCAAGATAAACTTGTCCAATAGAATTAAAACATGTGTTAGGGTAATATTAATATCATTTTTACCCTTAATTACCCTATTTACTTTTAACTATGGTAAATAAAAGTAAAAAGTTACTATTCAACGAAAATTATTTTTATCTCATTGAACCATATTTTACACCTTGATAATAATCATGTATCTCGGAGTTTCTAAATTCCACTCACAGAAGCGATAAAATTTAGTTTTATGTGAATTTACAAATTCTCCTAGGAGGTGGGTAAAAGACGGTGAAAAGTTCAATAAAAATTTTATATATCTAAAATTATTATAAACTAACTCCAATGAATTATATTGAACTTATATAGGTATTATGTTTCTATTTTGACCATAATTAAATTTAAATAAAATAAATAATTATTTAAATAAAAAACTTGTTTTAAACTGTAACTCAATGTTTTTCACTATAAATAAAAAATTGAATGTTTTCAGAAAAATATCCAAAATTCAGCCTAAGATATTTTCGATATTACGAATCCAAAATTTAAGTCCATTTTTAAAGATAAAATTTATAAAATTTCAAAAAGTGGGTATTACTATTCATAACAGCTAGTTTTATTAGTTGTGATATGTGTTAGAACTCGAAGTTGCGTACAGTACAATATACTATCCTATTCAATGAGAAGCATCCCATTGAAGCTTGGGGTGTTACAAACCCCAAGGTAGAAATGAGGAAGGGATCCTCCCTTAATAACCATAGCATCATCAAAACTATCCCATACATTAGAATAATTTCCATTCAAGAACATCGTGCCTTTGAAAGATTAATAGTCAATACAGAAAAGGAAGAGAATAAATCTATATCATATTTAAATAATGATAAATAATATATATTTCCAAATGATATCAATAAAATATTATTCACAAATCAATGATGGGATATGGAAGTATTACCACAATCTAATATAAATTTAATGAGCATCAAGCAGAGATTTGAGACTTCAAGAATGTGACAGAAGTCCTGTATGAAAATCAAAAAATTGAAAGGAGATAGAGCTTCCCCTTGCCTCAAACGTATCATCCCATGTAAATAACCATGAAAAAAACCATTTATATACACATAGATCATTATAGAGAAGACAAATCTTTTAATCTAGGAAGGAGATGTGGCTAGAAAACCAAGAAGGTCAAAATCATTTCACAAGAACTCCAATATATATCTAATGATTCCATGATCTAGAAGGAAAAGAGTGACATCCCTCACTTAGGATAGCCCGCCCACCCCCTAGACACCCCTACCCCATGGAAAGCCCCCCCCCCCCACCCCCATGGACAGCCCACCCACCCCCTGGATACCCCCATACCCACTGGACAGCCTGACCACCTACTTGCACAACCCATCCACCCACCTGGACACCCCGTACAGCCCTGGACAGCCCACCCACCCCCGTGGACACCCCCACCCACCCCCTGGACACCCTACCCCCTAGACGGCCCTGCCACCCCCATAGACAACCCCTACCCCTGGACAGCCACCCACCCACATGGACATCCCGCCCACCCCCTAGACAGCCCCCAACCCCTGGACACCGTCACCCACCCCCTATGGACACCCCCACCCCCCGTGGACATGCCAACCACCTCCCTGGACACACCATACCCCTCTGGACAGCCCCCACCCCCGTGGATAGCCCGCCCACTCCTTGGATACCCCTACCCCTAGGACAACATGATCACCCTCGTGGGCATCCCGCCCACCCCCTGGACACTCCCTCCACCCATGGATAGCCCCCCCAGACACCCCCTACCCCTTGGACATCTCGACCACCCACATGGACATTCCTCCCACCCCCTCGGACACCCTGTACCGCCTGGATAGTCCAGCCACCCCCGTGGACAGCCCTCCCACCCCCTGGATAGCCTGACCACTCCCGTGGAAAACCCGACGACCCCCTGGACAACTCCTCCACCCCGTGGGTATCCCCCACACCCGTGGATACCCCATCCACCCCTGGACACCCCTACCCTCTCATGGATAGCTCGCCCACCCCCCTGGACACCCCTACCCTCTGGACAACCCAACCACACTAATGGACATCCCAACCACACCCCTTGACACCCCCCCCACAACCGTGGATAGACCGTCACCACCTGGACACCTCATACCTCTCTGGACATCCCCTCCCACCTTAGTGGATAGCCCTCCCACACCCCTTGACACCCCTACCCCCTGGATAGCCCGACCAACCATGTGGACAGCCCGACCACCCCCCTGGACAGTCCGACCACCCCCGTGGACTGCCCACTAACACCCTGGACACCCTCCCCCCCCCCCTCGTGGATATCCCACCAACCTCATGGATAGACTGCCCACCCCCACCCCACCCCCCCGTGGATAGCCCGCCCACCCCTACACCCATGGACAACTCAAACACCCCCATGGACAGCCCACTAACCACCTTGGACATACCCTCCCCCCATAAACAGCCCCCCCCCCATAACTGTGGGCAATCCTCCCACCCCCTGGACACCCCTACCCCTTGGACAGCTCGACCACCAACGTGGACATCCTGCACACCCCCCTTGACACCACGTACACCCCTAGAAATCCCGACCACCCCCTTAGACAACCCGACCACCCCCTTGACAGCCCGACCACCCTCGTAGTTAGCCCTCCCACCCCAATAGACACCTCGTCTCTCCGTGGACAACCCACCCCCCCCCCCCAAACCCGAGGATGGCCTTCCCACCCCCCTGAACACCCCTACCCCTCGGGGACATCCCACCCACCCCTTGGACACCCCTACCATCCTGGAAATCCCGACCACCTTCATTAAAAAACCACCCACCCCCTGGACACCCCCTCCCCCCGTGGACTGTCCCCACAACTGTGGACAACCCCCCACCCCCTAGATACCCCCTACCCCCTGTACAACCATACAACCCACATGGAAAGCCCATCATCCCCCCTAGACACCCAGAACCCCCTTAGACATCCCCACCCACCCCCGTGGACAGCTTACCCACCCCCTAGACACCGTTTACCCCATAGAAAGCCCGACCACTACCGTGGACACCCATTCCACCCCCTGGACAACCCGACCACCGCTATGCACAACCCACCCACCCTCTGGACACCCCTCCCCATGTGGGCAGCCCCCACCCCCATGGATTGCCCACCCACCCCCTAGACACCCCCACCCCCATGGAAAACCTGCCCGCCCTCTAGACACCCCTCCCCCTGTGGACAGCCCCCCCCCCACCCCCCACAACCATGGATAGTCCGCCCACCCCCCTAAACACCCCATACCTCCCTACATAGCCCGTCCACCCACACGGACATCCCGCCCACCCCCTGGACACTCTGTACCCCTTAGAAAGCACCACCCAAGCTCGTGGACACACCCTACACCCGTGGATAGCCCCACCCACCACCCTAGACACCCCTACCCCTTGGATAGCCCTGCCACCCCCTTGGCCAGCCCCTAACCCCCCTTGGACAGCCCCCACCCCCATGGACACCGCCATACCCCCTGGACAGCCCCCACCCCTGTGGACAGCCCGCCCACCCATTAGACACCCCTACCCCACTGGACAGCCCCACCACCCTTGTGGAAAGCTCGCACACCCACCTGGACACCCTGTACCCCCCCCTGAACAGCCCAGCCACCCCTGTAGACTACCTTCCCACCCTCATGAACTCCCCTATCCCTCTAGAGAAACCCTCCACCCCCGTGGACAACCCTCCAACCCCTATAGACACCCACCCTTGATAGACCCCCCCCACCCTCGTGGATAGCTCTCCCACCCCCTAGGCACCACCTACCCCCCTGGACAGCCCTCCCACCCCCGTGGATAGCTTTCCCACCCCAATGGACACCGCATACACCCCCGTACACCACTGGAAATCCTCACCACCATCGTGGAAAACCCCTCTAGACACCCCGTAACATTATGGACAGCCCCGCCACCCCCGTGGACAGCCCTCCCACCCCCCCTGAACACCCCGTACCTCCTTGGACAGCCCCCATCCCTATTCACGGCCCGCCGAACCCTGGAAAACCACCCACCCTACCACCTAGATAGTCCCCACCCCCATTGACAGCCCGCCCACCCCCGGACACCCCTACCGTGAGGGACAACCCCTACCACTCTAGACATCACCCAACCACTTGGACGACCCCCCCCCCCCCATAGACACCACCCCGCCACTTAGACACCCACACTCCCTGGACACCCCCACCCCCATGGACAACCCCCGCCCCCTGGATGACCCCACCCCCTGGACACCACCACACCACCTGGACACCCTCCCAACCCCCAGGATGCCCCACCCCTCGTGAACCCCCCACCTTGGACCACCTCCCTCACCCTACCACATTGACAAACCCCAACCCCATTGGACATCCAATACCGCCCCGGACAGCCCCACACCTGTGGACAGCCCCCCGGACACCCCCTGCCTCCATGGACACCCACCCCAACCACCTGGATAGCCCCCATCCACTGGAGATCCCCTGCCCCCTTAGACAGCAGCCCCAACCCCCTAGAAAGCCCCCCCCCCCTTGACATCAATACCTTAATTCACTCTTCAACAGAATTTCATGCCAAAATAATTGATAAAAATACAATCCAATCCATAAGAACATTAATTCCCCCCTTTTTATTTGTTTTACAATACCAACAACAAACTCTTACACCAATATATTTATATCCTTTTCCACATTATTGATAATAAATACAAAGGATATCTTGGGATATTCTAATTTCATTTAACTTCTCTAAAAGATACCATCTTTTCACTATTTTACTCAAAATTACATTCTACATCACCTTTTGAGAGAATGGATGTTTCACACACAACATACCTAAGAGGCTTTGGTTAATCTACTTTATATCTATCTGGGATAACATATAAAATAAGATAGAATAAACCAAGACATAAAGGATATACATTAATAAACTGAACATGTGATACCATTTTGAAATAACTGAAATTAGGGGTTGTATAATAGATCCTCCTAAAGATATAGTCTGCAGTCAACTCAATACACAGATTATAATTTTCAAGCATAATACATAATATGATATATTATGGTTTTGAATGAGGTATGTTTTTATAAAACTCAAGTTCCATTATAGACTAGTGGTATATAATGATAGGTATTATGTATTTTGAACTCTGTATTATTTTGCAGGTAAATTCATAGGAAATGGAAGCTGCTTGCATCTCGGAAAATTGCAGGCATAGGGAAGCTGCTTCCTTTTAGAAAAATTTCAAGATCTATACAAATGGTTTCCAAAACCATTGGTATATAATTAACAAAACCCATTCTTTACCAACGGTTTACAACCATTGGTAAAACTCTCAGTTCAATCATTACCAATGGTTTTAGAAACCACTGGTAAAGGCATGTTATTCTCAATATTTACTAACAGTTTTCATAAACCATTGGTAGTGATATATTGCAAATGTTTCTATATCATTGGGAAAGATAATATGATTTCTGGTGGGTTTTTCCAACAGTTATTTTATAACCCATTGGTAAAAGCCAATCCCAACGACTTTCTTTCCAACAGTTGTATAAACCGTTGGTATATGTTTTCCCAATTATTATACAATCTTAACCAACAGTTTAAAACTGTTGGTATATACTAAATTTTTAGTAGTGTTTGTTTCATAATTTTTTTAAAAATTTACTAGTTTAACCCCTTGTGAATCATTTGGATGAATGCATTTCATGTCATGATTACCCTAAATTTTCTACTAAAATTCATGAAAATCAATATGGCCCACACTATTGCGAGTCTTTTAAATATGTGTGGCACTAGGTATGAGATATATTGAAAACTCAACTTCATGGTTCTGTGGAAGAATAGGAAATGATTTTGGAAAGACATCAACAATATCCTACACAGTAGGAATATCATGGATGGTCAGTTCCTTCACAACCATCTAATATAGACCCTACTTTTTATAGGAATAATAAACTATAAAACTAATGTAATTTTCCTAGAAAGATCATATTTATCATCACCTCTATGGATTATTAATTGTTAATTTTGAATATCAAATGAGAAATTACATACTAAAAAAGTGATGTCATATTTATATAGAGAAATGGAATACATTCCTTTGATAACAAGAAATTTAAACTGTGGACGAATGAAAAGAACTTCAAGAATCATATTTTTATAAGATTAAATATGATTGGAATCATA